>OY728162.1:1394824118-1396206618 GCA_963277665.1 Viscum album
CAACACAATTTTCAGATTAAAGATGGATCTTGTGGAATAATTTTCCGGGAGAGAAAGCTATTAGGTATCGACTATAGGAATGCAATTGCGGGGTTGGGGAATTAGGTATTTTTGAAATTTTGAGGAAAAAATTCCCAATGATTTTAAAAAACCGTTGGGAAAGCCATCATAAAACTAACATAGCCCAACGGTATTATCAAAACATTGGGTAAAATTCATCTAAAACTCATATATCCCAATGGTTTGATAAAAACATTGGGTAGAAGTAATCTAAAATTTTATATTTCTACAGTTTATTGAAACTGTTGGGGAAGGGCCTCTCGATATCCATATTCCAATGGTTTATGAAAACTGTTGGAAAACTTCCATTGGTATGTACTCTATTTATAGTAGTGTATGTTTATCATTTTGGGGGTGAAGATAATCGATTATGGTATATGGTTAAGAATACTAGTGATAAAGTAGATCTATATGAAATCTGTTTTTCACTGGAATTGGGGATGACCTTATTTGATTATGGTTCAAACATTCCAATCATTTTCCAGTGAGTTTGTTTGTAGAACCGGAAACATCCAATGATTCTATATCCATTTGGACCAACTTTCCAAATGTAGGTGCTCATTAGTTGTGAACCGATGAGGCTTAAGATTTTCCATTGGTCAATAGGATGGGAGGTTGGACTAATCACACCTTTTTGGGGGGAATTATTGTCTATTTCGGGACTCTCTTTATAGATTTAAGTTATGTTCATGAATTCTTAACAAATTACCAAGTATGAAAATGAGAATTCCTTTAGATCTGACAATCAATGATTCATCTGTAGGAGAAGTAGAGAATCTTTAATATGTATTCGAGGTTCTTCATTGACAGAGAATTATCTGTATATGTTTGTGATTCTTAGTCAATGGTATCCTTCCACACATTATATATAAATATCTTGATCATTATGATAACCATACTGGTTTTAAAGCCACTCAACAGGGCACTTGAAGTTTATTATCATTCAGAAGGACATTGATTATTTCAGAGTCGGGATAGTACCCACAGATGGGCTACCTACGTATCCTTTTTTTAGAAAAGGAATCAGAACCCACATAGTTTGAGTAAGGGAGTATGAGGTTTATGCATGATTGATGGCTCAAATAAATAAGTCATAATTACTTTTACACTCTAAGATCACGTGAGTCATGATCGGTGTGAGAAATAAGAGGAATTGGTAAAAATAGAAAATTGTGCCATGACAGATGAAATCATAAGAAATGATGTGGGGCTTATGTATGTATGACTGCCCAGATAGATGAATATTAGGATTTACTTCCAGGAAGAAACCTGGGAACAAGGTCCATGAAGGTATATGTGCTTTATGGAGATTTAGATACTTAACATAGGACTTAATCCTAAGAAGTATTCCCAAATTAGCGGGGACTTAGGATTGGGTTGTACTCCTGAGAAGGAAGCCCGAATCAAAAGTAAATTAAGACTGGTTAAGAGGAATTATGACTGGGGCTTGTTCCTGAGAAAGAGGCCTAGGATAAAGGGACTTGAGAACTGGGGATAATTTTTGAGAAGGAGGCCCAGTTTATGGATAATTATGATTGGGGTTTACTCCTATGGGGGTTTCCCAAATTAAATATCTTGGACTAGGGCTTATTCCTGAGAAGGAGGCCCAGGTTAAAGAGATTTGAGAACTGGGGCTTATTCCTAAGAATGAGGCCCAGGTTTAGGGGAATTATGATCGGGGCATACTACTAAGAAGGATTCCCAGACTAAATATCTTGGACTGAGGCTTATTCATGAGAAGGAGGTTCAGGTTAGGGGAACATTGACTGGGGCTTATTCCTGAGAAGGAGGCCCAGGTTAAAGAGATTTGAGAATTGGGGAATATTCCTTAGAAGGAGGCCCAGGTTAAGGGGAATTATGATTGGGGATTACTCCTAATGAGGATGCCTGGATTAAATATCTTGGACTGAGGATTATTCCAGAGGAGGAGGCTCAGGTTTGGGGAACATTGAATGAGGCTTATTCCTGAAAATGAGGCCCAAGTTAAGGGGAATTATGATTGGGGCTTACTCCTAAGAAAGATGCCCAATTTAAGAGAATTTGGAAACTTGGGGCTTACTCTTAAGGAGGATTCCTAGATTAAGGGACTCAGGGCTTACTCCTAAGAAGGATGCCCAGATTTGGGAATTTGGGACTGGTTCTTACTCTTGAAAAGGAGGCCCAGGATTAAAGATCTTCTCATCTTAAAGGATGAGGCTGAATGAATCAAATCTCTCACCTTAGTGACATGAAGACATGTAAATCCCTAGGTTTTGAGAGATTTTCCATAGAATTCCTTTCGGATAAGATGAAAATCTAGGAAAAATTCCATAAATGGCTTTGAAGAGTGTTTTGGAGACTGAATCTTGAAAGGGAAAGGTGGATTTGAAGAAATTAAGTGAATATGAAGGAGGGACACCCAAAAAGAGAGGGGCACCCAAGTCCTACATGGGTGCGTAGGTCCTGGTCACACATGTATACATGCGCGAAACATATGTACATGTGCGACGGTCAACCCATTGGGTAATACTTGGGTGAGGCCAGGCTCAAGACCTTAGCATTATCCCTAGGGGATTCCAAAAGAGTGGCCCATAGTTTCGGGTGAAAGGACAAGGTGGCGCGCAAGTGTTTTCATTTCCCTTAAGGGTTTAGACACTCAGGCGCCCAGGTATTGATGAATTTCAACACTTAGGCCCTGTTCCCCCTCTTTAGAGCTTCCATTCTAGGTAATAAATTACCTTATATGTGTTAGGAAGACTTCCAGAAGAGACTAGGGTGTCGGGAGCTAAAATAATGCTTTTGGAATTTTTCGCCACCAAAATGGGGGGCCTATAAGGGGTATTTATAGGATCCTAAAGATCCTGGGTGAAAATCAGATAGGGAACGCATGTCACATGTGCGCCCAATATGTGGCGCGTAGGTATACCTGCACGACCATGATGAAATCTGTGAGGCCCAAGTGAAAACAAATCCCCTTTCATGCCTTTGCCAATTTTTGATGTTTCTTCCATGGATGAATTAATTTGTGTTAAGGTATTTTCCATTTTCATTTACTAGAATCTATGACGGAAATGAGCATCAACAAAATTCCCCCCTCAGAGTTGGATCTGAAAGGAAGGTGGATGTGACTCTGTGGTAAAGAAGAAAACCAAGGAAAGGCGGTGCACAGATATCAGCGCGTAGGTGAGAGTCGCGCAGGCTTCGGTGTGCAGGGGTGCAGCCTGGCCTATAAATATGCGGTCATTCTTGTGAAAAGCACCCATCTTTGAACAGTTTGTGCTCTCACCGCGCAGGATGCTTTCATCATGCAGGTGGCTGATTTTCCACAGTTTCATTGCTTTTTTCTATGTCGCGCTGTTGCAGAGGTATATTGACCTGCACAGTGATACCTTCACACCAAAAACCTACGCGACACAGATACACCTGTGCTCCAAAATTGGACTTGCGTGCCTTAATGCCTTAGCCATTGTTTTCTAATTTCATCACAAATTATATGAAAAATCAACCCAATTAAGAGTTTATTATTCGACCTTTTTCCATATTCAATGACTCCTAGAAGAATTGGAATGGGTGATGAACTGGCTAACAAACAGTTTGATTACATGATGAACGTTTTTGGCCATGATTACTATGATATCTACGACAACACAATCCCAGATTTGGCTCAGTACTTGAAGAAATGTCATCTTAATTTCCCACAGAGCATCTACCTGCCTCTGTATGGCCATGGTCATCTACAAGGAGTCAACATTCCAGATGCAAAGAATTATATGCCCGAGATGCAGCTTCACTACTACTCCTTTATTTCAGTTATGCTGTGCATTAAGAGCAACAACAATAGTGTGAGGTTTCAAAAAAATTTTCCATGCCATTCCCTTGCAGATATGAAAATAGAAAACCCAGGGGCTGAAATGTATTCCGCTTCCGGTTGGTGGAGAGAAGTCTATCATGGTATTAGAACCATATTTGAAAAGAGTACTCTCTCCAAATGGATCTATACTTCCAATTCCCCATTCTCAAATCCGTGTATCCATATTCCAAGTCTCTTGGATAGAAACCAAGTCACCGTTTGATCAGCAGAAAACTTTCTCAAACAGCACTCAAAAACATCCTTTTACAATTGTTCCAAGAATAGTTGGTATCACTACATCACTTATTGTATCCAGTTGAATTAATGAATTCCAGGAGGATTCTGATGAAGATCAGGATGTCGTAAATCAAATGAAGAGTTATGTTGAAAGTCTTTTGTAATTCCAGAAAAATAGAAGAGACTCCAGTCTGTGGATTTCCTTCTAACTCTTGTACATCAATGAAAAAGACTTTCACCTTCAATCATTTGGGAATACCTTCTTTTTCTACCTGCTTTAAATTTTTATCTAAGCCAATGGGCCTAGTAATCATAGTTTGATTTTTTTCTATGATTATTATAAATAACCCTACAAATTTTGAATCTTTTAATTTCTCAATATTACCTAAATTATACGAAATTTATGTTTAGTAAGTTGGGATGTGACTTTTATTCATATTTCCCTTGTATTTTTTGGGCAGTTAAAGTAATTCACGTCGGACAGAAAAAGGAAAATGTTTAAGGTTGAAATAGATTTGAATGAATGGATTAAAATTTACTCAATTCCTTGACAATTTATCTTAAAACATTTTACTACACTCAAGTATGAGGGAAAAAAATGTAAACTATGACTTAAGAAATTTTGAATATGTGGAATGATATGAAAATTACTAAGAGGCATTAAAAGAAGTATTTCCTAAGAGTGAAGTTACCATTATTTAACAAACCTGTTAGGGTGTTGAATCATGCAGGGCCGCTTAAGGGAATTGGCTGCATATTCAAATAATAGTATCTTTTGGCTGACAGGTACATTATGTAAACTACTTATGCAAGGCAGCCTAATGGAACGTGCTGCATAGTCAGGCAAAAGAACTCTCAGAAAGATAATTTTCTACTGCTAAAAATCCAGTGGAAGTTTATGGGGATTCAAATTTTCTAAATCATAATGTTTTTCGAATAGAGAGAGGTACTTGAATATGGAGAAGATATTTCCAATCAAGACTATCTAAGAACTAGATGAATGTCACTCCTGTCAAGGTCTGACCCAAACATAGGGAAGAGAAATATAAACCATAGACTTGAATACTTTTAGATCATGAAAAGGAGTATGGGAGAAATATGTTAAGGATGGCTATTTTTTTCAGATCCCTACATATTTTTGTTAAGAAAACTACGTAAAAAAGCGGTTTTCTTCCCAATAATGAAGTTACCATTATTTAACAAACCCGTTAGGGGGTTGAATTATGCAGGGCCACCTAAGGGAATTGGCTGCATAGTCAAACAATTGTATCTTTTGGCTGACAAGTCTGTTATGTGGACTGTTTATGCAAGGACACCTAAGGGCACGTGCAACATAGTCAGGCAAAAGAACTCTTAGATGTTGGACATTTTGTAACCATATATCAAGAAAAGGGTTATGGAGATCTGGAAATATTTAAGGTTATGAGTATGACACATGAAAATGGGTATTGTCCAATGCAGGAAAGAGATACATAAACCAATGATGACCATAATTATGTTGTGGCTCGGTCCTGAATTGTAATGTTGGACTTCACTACATATCCCATAAGGCTGAGAATCAATCCATACGTAGTTCTTGAAATACAGTTTAATGTCATGTGGGATGAAAGTATGGGAGATCTTAGTTTAGGGTCATAGATCTCGGACCATTATAAGGAATAAATAGTATGTGTTTGATAAACGTGATGTGAATGAATACTGGGGTTTTCAAACCACATTCATGTTTTCATAGGGGGACTTTTCAGCCAAGGGATTGAAAGTGAAATTTGGGGTTAGGCCCAAAGGCTAGGGGCTGGATTCGAGGGATGCTCAAATGTTCCTACGTATTTCATAGGGATGGGAATCAAGCCGCACGTAGTTCTTGAAATACCCTCTATTCAGATTTAGTTCTTACATATGAGGGGTGAAAGGGGACATTAGTACAATGATGGATTGAACCAAGATAAAAAGTTCGGGCATTGCCATATATGCATGTAGTATTTACAATATAACATGATTGGAGATCAATGCAAATAACGATTCCCTCTCATGTGAGGGTGTCAAAGAATGTTGTAGTTTATTGTCGAACAAGACAAAAGTGTTGTACAGTTTAACGTCATATAGAAAGGACAAAGGTGAACCAATATGAAGATATTGATTCTGGTGGTGGCTTTACGAATCAACATCGTATGAGATGGAGGTGAATCTATGTGAAGAGATTGGTTTTGGACATGAACCTCAGGAGGTTGCCTATGTACCCAGCCTAGAAGGCAAGGATCAAAGTTTGCGTAGTTAAATTGATGAATGAATTGGTGATCACGTTTTTTTTAGAACAACGACCTAAAAAAGGTGTTGGGACTTATGCATGGTTAGCGGCCTAGAGAGGGGGTTATAGTTGAAGTTTACTCTATGATCACGTGAGTCATTCTCAGTGTGAGAAAAAAAGAGGTAGAAACAACCCTAACGATGCATAGTTTAATGTCATGTTGGACATAGAAGGGACTATGCAGTTTAATGTCATGCAGTAGGGACTTAGAGAGGGACTATGCAGTTTAATTTCTTGTAGTGAGGACAATGGGGACTGTTCAGTTTAATGTCATTCAGTAAGGAAAACAAAGTTTAACATCACGTTGGATGAAAAGGGACGATACAATTTAACATTATGTTGGATGATGGAGTTTTGTACAGTTTAGTGTCATGTAGCTAGGACGTATTAGGGACTTTTTCACAGTTTAACGTCATATAGCTAGGATGATGGTTATGCAATTTAACGTCTTGCTGGATGTAAGCTACATATGTATAGTTTAGCATCATGTAGCTAGGACGTATTACTATACTGTTTAATTTCTTACAGTGAGGACAATGGGGACACAGTTTAACGTCATGTTGGATGATGGAACAGTTTAACATCATGTTGGACGATGGTGCAAATAGTTTAAGGTCATATGCATAGACCGATATGATGTATTTGTGTTATACAAAATACTTCTTCAGAAATATGGCATTGGTTGGAGTCATGATGAGTTATCCATCCATTGATATTAAAGAATAAGCTCCATTCGATTAGACCTTATGTATTGAGTAAGGTACACCGCATTTTCCTCATGATTGTGAGGTTTCATTCCTGGTATCATTGGAGTTCTAAGAACCAATACCAATTCTCCCTGAATGAATGAAAAAAGATGAACTTTTTTGTTGAATGATCGTGCTATTCAATTCTGATAGACCTCCAAGTGATTCAGGCTGCACAATCTTTTCTCATCTAACCATTCCAATTCATCTTATAACTTTTGAGATTGTTCATATTTAGATGACTGATCACAAATTGCTACAATGAGTGAAGTTAATTGACCTTCAATGGGAAAGATTGCTTCTGTTTCATATACCAATGAATATGGAGTTGATCATGTTGTAGTGCGGGTGGTGGTTCGATAAGACCATAAAGCATGAAAGAGTTTATCATGCCATGAATTTTTATCTTTATCCACCATATTTTTCTGTATATTTGAAAGAGTCTTATTGAAGGATTCTATCTGGCCATTGGCCACTGCATGATACCGAGACGAATGATTGGATTTGATGTTGTATTCTTGATACAACATCCAAACCTCGGATGAACAGAAGTTGGCGCCATTGTCTGTCAATATGGTTTGAGGGACATCAAATCTGGTAAGGATGTTAGACTTGATGAAGCTAACAATGCTTTTATAACTAACTTCTTTGAGAGGTATTGCCTCTACCCATTTGGAAAAGAATTCAATAGCAGTAAGAATATACATAAACTAATTGACTGTAGATGAAGGTTAAAGTCCTACAACATCTATTCCCCATGTAGCAAATGGTCGTGAGTATTTAGCTGTATGAAGAAACTTTGGGGGTTGATGAATGAAGTTGGCACATACTTGTCATGAATGACACTACTTTTTGAAATCAACACAATCTTGTATCATTGAAGGCCAAAAGTATCCAAGCCTTCAAATTTGATTAGATAGTCTATGTCCAGTCTAGTGGGCACCACAGACTCTAGCATGTACTTCTTTCTTGACAGCCATTGTCTCTTCACCATCAATGCATCTGAAGAGAACTCCATCAAAACCTCTTTTTTAGAGAATTTTTTCTAGGTGATCAGGGATTTCATAAAGAGTAAGTTTGACCACATGTCACTGAATTTGATCTTTCTTAGCTCTATCAGGTGGAAGTGTTCCATTTTTAAGGTATTCCATGATAGGTGTCATCCATCCTATAGTATGACCATATGGTTCAGAAATGGGACTAATTTCATTGATTTCCCCAGTTCTGGTTTGAACATAAGATGAAATTATACAACGGTCAGAAATACTAATGATTGTCTCTTCCTAATTTGGATCTACCGGAGCTGTGACTATATTGGACAGTGCATCAGCCTGAGCATTCTGTGATCGCGGGACATAAGAAAATGTTGGTTTCATAGGAAATTCCTCCATTAACTTTCTGATGTAATCATACATAGGGATTAACTCTTCTTTTCTGATGGCATAATCCAAATTGACTTTTTTGATTACCAGGTCTGAATCACCTTTCGCCTTTAAGTGATTCACTTGTGCTTGAAGCGCCAAATCCAATCCTGCGATGAGAGCTTTGTATTCTGCTTCATTATTTGTACCTCGTTCCCACAATAAGAAGGAATAAGGTAGCACTGCCTTTTCTAGAGAAATGAGGAAAATTCCTAACCTAACATTGTTGAATTTAGGATCTTCCATTTTCTTCTTTGTTGGATTTCTGGAAGCACCATAAAAGTACACTTCCCATGTTTGAAGATTATCTTGAATAGAAAATAATTCATTATCAGGAAGTTCAATATCTAAAGATTTATCTTCTACTAAAGGATGTTTAGCAAGGAAATCAGCCAGATATTGGTCCTGAATCTCCTTTTGAGACACATAATAGATATCAAGTTACTACAAAATAACTACCCACCTTGTCAGACGTCCTGTAGGCATTGGACATCTAAGGTTGAATTTGAGAGGGTTATTCCGAGATACCAATTGGACCTCATGATGTTGAAAGTAGTGTCTCAACTACTGAACTGCAATGATTAATGCTAGGAAGGACTTTTCAATACTTGAATATCGGTGTTCTACTTCAAGCATAGTCCGATTGAGATAGTAAAGGTTGTTTTCATTCCCAACATCCTTCTTATGGGCAAGGAAGACACCCAATGATCGCTCTAAAGCTGTCACATAAAGAATAAGTGGACCTCCTTCAACAGGTGGAATTAATACCGGTGGACTCAAGTGATATTTCTTGAGAATATTGAATGCTTCTTGACATTCTTCAGTCCAATGGTAAGTGACTCCATTCTTCATCAATTTGGTGAAGGGTAAAATTTTGCCTACCAAATTGGTGATGAAACGCCTAATATAGGCTAAGTTTCCTTGAACTCCTCTCAATTCCTTCAAATTTCTAGGAGGTGACATACCAAGGATTGACTTTGTCCTCTTAGGATCGACTTCCATACCATGATGGCGTATAACAAAGCCAAGAAATTTTCTCGAGGATACCCCAAAAGAACATTTTAAGGGGTTCATCTTGAAATTATGTTGCTGAAGTTTGTGGAATATAGCTTTCAAATCAGTTAAGTGATTAGAACATTTTTTGGATTTAACCACCAAATCGTCTACATAACATTCAACAAACATCCCGAAAAGGGTTTGAATATACTATGCATGGCATGCTGAAATATTGCGCCTACATTCTTCAAGCCAAAGGGCATTACCCGATAGTAAATATAGCATCCCGCCTTTTGTCACATAAACATTCATTACATTAAAATAAACTGAGGATCTTTAAGGTTTAGTGTCTTCGAAACTAGGAACTTAATACATGAAAAAAAACATTCTTCTTAAACAATTGAAAGGCTTCTCCTTATCTTCATCTTAGGTTCATTACTACATCTCATAACCTGTGGAAATACATCAAAAGAAAGGGTGAACAGAAGGCCCAGTAAGGGAAACAAGAGAAACATTTTACATGTGAACTTGAGATACTTCAATAAGGTCATGAAAAGAACTTTAAGGCATGAGAAAGAAATCATGAGGCATATCATAATAAAAATTACATTTTTCATAACTTGAAGATGTGGATACATCATTTAACATAGAAAATCATGAACATATCACCAAGGTCCATCCCCAAGGTGTCATTTGAAAATTACTAAGGTTATTCACCAAGATATCGTGAAAATTGTAATCTCTAGTGGTTACATCATTACCCAATGCATTGGAGCGCTATCAGGGTGAACCCTTAAATTTTCCTTTATTATCATGTGAGCCACATATATCATCATAAATAATTTCCTAAACAACCCATATAGCATAAAATAAATTGGTTTCATTTCATAATCATAACGTTTTAAAAACTTCTTTAATGACATGATCTTTACGTCACTTTAAACCCACAGAAGGTGAGAGAAGGTCTCATGTATGTAAATCCCAGAAATTAAAATAACACATTTTGGTGTAATGTGAATACCCCTTTTGGAAAAATATCTTTGAGTATTCACTTAATAAAATAAAAGTACTTTTGAAAAATAGAGAGACATTTTGAGATGGAAATTCTGCAGCATAACAGCTATGTTTCGGGGTTTTAGAAAACATTGAAAAGAGAGGGGACATGGGTCAAACACTCATAAATGACCCATAAAACCGTAGAGGGACAGAATATAAAGGATTTGAGAACATGGAAATTAAATTTCAAAGATATACCTTATCAAATGAAGAACATGAAAGGAAGACAAAAATAACATTTCTCTTATGAAAATTCGGCAGCCCAACGACGTCACTTAAACTTCAATAAAAATTAATTGAAGAGATAAAATAGTTTATCTCATCATATGAACATAAAAGATCAGTATTATAGATATATAGATCATACCCCAAAATAATACAAAAGGAACTTGAAATACTTGACATGAAAGTAGATCTTTGAGAAATGTTAAAGGCGAACGAATCCCTTAAAAATTCGGCAGCCTAACGACGTCATTTAAACTTAAAAAAAAATGAATTGACAAGATCAAATAGGGTCTCTCATCATATTAACATAAGGGTTCAGTATGATAGATATATAGATAATACCACAAATTAATAAAAAGGAACTTGAAAGAATTGACATGAAAATATATCTTGAAAACGAGAAGGGTGAAAGAATCCCTTAAAAATTCGGCAGCCTAACGGCGCCACTTGAAACGTCAAAATACTGAATTGAAAAGATCAAATGGGGTCTCTCATCATATGATCATAAAAGATCAGTATTATAGATATAGATATCATACCCCAACATAATTAAAAGGAACTTGAAAGACTTGACATGAAAATAGATCTTGAAAACGAGAAGCGTGAAAGAATCCCTTAAAAATTCGGCAGCCTAACGGCGCCAATTAAAACATCAAAATACTGAATTGAAGAGATCAAATGGGGTATATCATAATATGATCATAAAAGATCAGTATGATAGATATAGAGATAATACCCCAACATAATAAAAAATGAACTTGAAAGACTTGACAAGAAAATAGAACATGAAAATGAGAAGGGTGAAAGAATCCGTTACAAATATTTCGGCAGCCTAACATCGCCACTTAAACATTCATAAAATGAAATAATGAGAGTAAGAGGGGGTCTCTCATCATATTAACATAAAAAGGACAGTATAATTAATATAAAATAACATCCTCCAACATAAGAACATGGATCATAAAAGGAATGACATAAAAGAGATTACATGAAAAGAAAGATAGAGGTCGGATCCCTTACCTTAAAACGTTACTCTTAAAACTCAAAGGCTGGGACCTTGAGAGCTTGGGGGCACCTTGGGAGAACTCCATGGGAGGTAATGAGACCGGAACATCATTTGGGGAGAGTGGGGAGTCGAATTTATGAGAGGATGGCTTGGTATTTATAGGGAAAGTGAGGGGACAAGGCATTAATGGCCAAGGGACACCTCATTAGTGGTTTTGGAAAAACCATGGGCTTTCCCATGGTATTTGCCCATTGTATTGGCCAATTGGGACACATCATATCTTATCTTACTATTAATAAGTCGACAAAATTGATTACATTCTTAATACATCATTTAATGATGTCATTAAACACCCGTAACTTAAAAAATGTATTTTCACTATTCAACGAAAATTCAACTTTCTCAGAAAAATCCCAAAATTTCACCTTAACCAATTATCAGTGCTCTGATTTCAAAAATGAACTCCATTTTATTAAAATAATTTTCTAAATATTTTTAATTTGATTTTTAAATAAATACACTATTCACCGAAAATTCATTTTTTTCAGAAAAATCCGCAAAAATTACCTTAATATAATATCGATGCTCCGAGTTCAAAAATTAAATCCATTTTATAAAAATAATTTTCTAAATATTTTTAATTAAATTTTTAATTAAAAAACACTATTCACATGAAAAAACTAATACTTGACTAATAATTTATGAAACCGTTATTTAACCATTTTATTGAATCACATTACTTAATCAAGATGCCTAGATTATTTTAATGCTTTATTTAAGTGAGATTACTAATCCATTTGGTCACATTACAAATCCTAAGCATAAGATCACTATTCATAATTTACTATTCATCAAAAATCATGTTGATATTATTAGACTCTAAATTTCGTACGGG
Organism: Viscum album; assembly: GCA_963277665.1. Taxonomy (NCBI): domain Eukaryota; kingdom Viridiplantae; phylum Streptophyta; class Magnoliopsida; order Santalales; family Viscaceae; genus Viscum; species Viscum album. The sequence goes on from OY728162.1 coordinate 1,394,836,895, forward strand.
ACATAATTGTAGAAGACCATTTTTTGAATATCATTACATGTTTTATATTATTTATGGTTTACATAAACTTTTTTAAAATATCATTTTTTCTAAAATTCATCAAAAATATGCATACTATATTTATCTGGTCATTTGAAAATTCATAAACTTCATCATAAGAAGAAATCCCAATTTTTATTTAAAACAAAGGATTACTCAAGGCAGTTATGGTCTCCTTACATAGCCCCTTATCACACCAACATAGGACCTAAGTGTAAGGTCTGCTAAGGTGAGAGAATCTGAGGGAGGCTCGGCCAACATCGCACGAGTAGTAATTTCTATCAGTTTGAACTTCTCACAAAGGCATTTCCATTATAGCTTCACATGAAGAAGTTCGGCTTGGGTTTGGTACAGAGTAAAGCCCATTGGTGCTACCTCCTTCCCAAGTTCTGTTAGATGGGATTCGATCGGTCCAAGACTACTAGGTGAGGCCATCGAATCTTCTTTCTATATTAATTAACCAAGATCACTTGTATTTAGAGACAAAAATCGAAATGTTTAGTTCACAACGGTCATATTGACTAATGGTCATATAACAGTCAAAACTCAACAGTCTCATTTTAATTATACTCATTTTATCAAATGAAATAGTTTTTTTTAGTATAAAAAATAAAATAACACACAAATTTAGGAAACAAGATTTATTCAAAATTCCAGTTCGTTACAATCTTCCCCCCTTAAGAAATTGCATCCTCGCAATTTTTAAAAATTGGGTTTTTGAAACTTCATTGAATGTCCCACATCGGAAAAAGAGTTAGTAACACTATTACTTTAAAAGAAAGAAAAGGAAGTACAAAGGCCACCCGAGTTAACCTATACTAGGACTCCATGTAGGAAAACATGGATATGGAAGAAAAAAAAGGGTCTAGTTCTGAGGTAGAGTGATAGAAAACATGATTTGGAGAAAGTTAACCACAAGAAAATCACAATCATATGATGTGTGTAAATGGTCTTTGATTACCCAGTAGGAAGATTTAACCAACGACGTTTTTGTTTTACATTCCTTTTAATAATTTTGAGGAATTCATTTACTACATAGAATAAAAACATAAGGAAATATACCTAACTTCCAGTAGAGTTTCATCCTTTAATAAGTTTCTACCAAAACTAATATTTTCTCCAAATGATGAGCATTCTAAACTACTTGGTCTCATCAAAACACAAGTATAATCTTCTTGAGATTCACTTAATCCACAAAATATTAACTACCAATTTCTTCTATCTTTAAACATTATACAAAAAACATAAAGGGTAAGGTAAAACAACTATTCAAAAATAAATAATCCCATAGGAAGGGAAACTACTTTTAAATATTCAAGGTTCCATGGTACTACCCAATGTTCATCATTGACCATTCCATCAATAACGGTTCTTAAAATTCTTCATAATAAACCAAACTAAGATTGAAACCAAAATACAATAAGAATTTGATAACATAGTCTTCCAAAATAAAATTCATTGTTCATCTCCAAAAAACATCAACCACTCCTAACATCTTATAAAAAAAGTAGCTAACCAAATCATATTTTACCCAAGATAGGTTAATCATTTCCATAAGTAACCTAAATTACTATAAGTTCACCTTAAATTCATTGATTCTTCAAAATATAAGTCAACCTTACTCCTCAATTAAAATACCGTAGTAATCTATTTACCTCGATCAAATAGGGTTCCCAAAATAGTGAACATATTCCAAAATAATAATCATATTTTAATCCCCTAATAATCTATGTCATATTAATACAGAAATCGTCATATTTCTTATCTCATTTGTTGCTGGGACATGCTCTTCCATTTCCCGCCATTAACTATGAAAATAAAGTACAATTTGAGGCTTAAATACTTAGCCAATAATCATGAAAAGAAGCTTAAATCATAGAAGGATAACTTTTAAAAGAAATGTATACCCTATCTTTTGATCCCCTATGATCCAAACTAGGTTATCCCTGATCATATATTCTTATGTGAATCTTTATTTTATTTTATCTTTGTTCCTTTAATAATGGTTCATACTAAGCTTATGAATTTACCAAAGCATATACCCAGGGAGTGTCGTAACCAAGAGTGCAGCAAGGCCCGTTGTCGTGTACCAGTTCCCGTTCGAGTCTAGCTCAAAGCAGTGTTTTCGGGTTTTACCCCTATGTACATCTATACCAGAGCCACCTCTACCTGCTCGTATCCAGATAGGGATGTATTTTCTCGGCAACCCCTTACTCAATACTCACCAAAATACCAGGAAGATTTCCTATATTTATACTTTTCTATAGGGTTCTTCCTAAAGTTTTCATATCCTAATTTCAACAAATAACTAAACCATACTTTGATACCAACTATAGCATCCCGCCTTTTTGTCACATAAAAATTCATTACATTAAAAAAACAGTGGATCTTTAAGGTTTAGTGTCTTTGAAACCAGGAAATTAATACATGAAACAAAAAAACATTCTTCTTAAACACTTTAAAGGCTTCTCCTTATGTTAATCTTAGGTTCATTACTGCATCTCATAACCTGTGGACATAAATCAAAAGAAAGGGTGAGCATAAGGCCCTGTAAGGGAAACAAGAGAATCATTTTACATGTGAACTTGAGATACATCAATAAGGTCATGAAAAGAACTTTATGGCACGAGAAAGAAATAATGAGACATATCATAATAAAAATAACATTTTTCATATTTTGAAGATGTGGCTACATCATTTAACATAGAAAATCATGAACATATCACCAAGGTCCATCCCCAAGGTGTCATTTGAAAATTACAAAGGTTATTCACCAAGATATCGTGAAAATTGTAATATCTAGTGGTTACATCATTACCCAATGCATTGGAGAGCTATCAGGGAACACCCTTAAATTTACCTTTATTATCATGTGATCCAAATATATCATCATAAATCATTTTATAAACAACCCATATAGCATAAAAAATGGGTTTCATTTCATAATCATAACGTTTTAAAAACTGCTTTAAAGACATGACCTTTAGTCACATTAAACCCACAGAAGGGGAGAGCGGGTCTCATGTATGTAAATCCCAGAATTTAAAATAAAACATTTTGGTATATATGTGAATACCCCTTTTGAAGAATGATCTTTGAGTATTCACTTAATAAAATAAAAGTACTTTAGAAAAAGAGAGATACATTTTGAGACGGAAATTCTGCAGCATAACGGCTATGTTTCGGGATTTTAGAAAACATTGAAAAGAGAGGGGACATGGGTCAAACACTCATAAATTACCCATAAACAGTAGAGGGAATGAATATAAATGATTTGAGAACATGTTAATGAAATTTTAAAGAAATACCATATGAAATGAATAATATGAAAGGAAGACAAAAATAATATTTCTCTTATGAAAATTCGGCAGCCCAACGGTGTCACTTAGACTTCAACAAAAATGAATTGAAAATATCAAATAGGGTCTCTAATCATATGAACATAAAAGATAAGTATGATAGATATAGATATCATACCCTAACATAATACAAAAGGAACTTGAAATACTTGACATGAATGTAGATCATTGAAAATTGAGAAAGGCAAACGAATCCCTTAAAAATTCGGCAGCCTAACGGCGTCACTTAAACATCAACCAAAAATTAATTGACAAGGTAAAATAGGGTCTCTCATCATATGAACATAAGGGTTCAGTATTATAGATATAGGGATAATACCCTAACATAATAAAAAGGAACATGAAAGACTTGACATGAAAATAGATCTTGAAAACGAGAAGGGTCAAAGAATCTCTTAAACATTCGGTAGCCTAACGGTGCCACATAAAACTTGAAAATACTGAATTGAAGAGATCAAATGGGTTCTCTCATAATACTATCAAAAAAGATCAGTATTATAGATATATATATCATACCCCAACATAATAAAAAGGAACTTTAAAGACTTGACATGAAAATAGATCTTGAAAACGAGAAGGGTGAAAGAATCCCTTAAAAATTCGGCAGCCTAACAGTGCCACTTAAAACTTCAAAATACTGAATTGAAAAGATCAAATGGGGTCTCTCATAATATGATCATAAAAGATCAGTATGATAGATATAGAGATCATACCCAAACATAATAAAAAAGGAACTTGAAAGACTTGACAAGAAAATAGAACTTGAAAATGAGAAGGGTGAAAGAATCTGTTACAAAAATTTCGGCAGCCTACCATCGCCACTTAAACTTTCATAAAATGAAATGATGAGAGTAATAGGGGGTATCTCATCACATGAAAATAAAAAGGACAGTATAATGAATATAAAAGAACATCCTCCAACATAAGAACATGGATCATAAAAGGAATGACATAAAAGAGAATACTTGAAAAGAAAGAGAGAGGTCAGATCCCTTACCTTAAAACGTAACTCTTACAACTCAAAGTTTGGGACCTTGAGGGCTTGGGGGCACCTTGGGAGGACTTCTTGGGAGGTAATGAGACCAGAACATCGTTGGGGGATAGTGGGGAGTCGAATGGATGAGAGGATGGCTTCGTATTTATAGGGAAAGTGAGGGGACAAGACATTAAGGGCCAAGGGACACCTCATTAGTGGTTTTGGCAAAACCATGGGCTTGCCCATGGTATTTTACCATGGTATTGTCCACTTGGGACACCTCATACCTTATATTACTATTCATAAGTCGACCAAATTGATTACATACTTAATAAATCATTTAATGATGTCATTAAACACCCATAACTTAAAAATTGTATTTTTTTTACTATTCATCGAAAATTCAACTTTCTCAGAAAAATCCCAAAATTTCACCTTAAGAAAATATCAATGCTCTGATTTCCAAAATTAACTCCATTTTATAAAAATAATTTACTAAATATTTTTAATTTAATTTTTAAATAAATACACTATTCCCTGAAAATTCATTTTTTTCAGAAAAATCCCCAAAAATTAACTTAACATAATATCGATGCTCCGAGTTCAAAAATGAAATCCATTTTATAAAAATAATTTTCTAAATATTTTTAATTAAATTTTTAATTAAAAAAACTATTCACCCGAAAAAACTAATACTTGACTAATAATTTATGAAACCGTTATTTAACCATTTTATTGAATCAAATTACTTAATCAAGGTGCCTAGATTATTTTAATGCTTTATTTAAGTGAGATTACTAATCCATTTGGTAACATTACTAATCCTAAGAATAAAATCACTATTCATAATTTACTATTCATCAAAGATCAAGTTGATCTTATTAGACTCTAAATTTTGTACTGGACATAATTGTAGAAGACCAATTTTTGAATATCATTACACGTTTTTAATTATTTATGGTTTAAAAAAACTTTTTTATAATATCCTTTTTCTAAAATTCATCAAAAATATTCATACTATATTTATCTGGTCATTTCAAAATTCATAAACTTCATCATAAGAAGAAATCCGAATTTTTATTTAAAACAAAGGATTACACAAGGCAGTTACGGTCTCCTTACATAGCCCCTTATCACACCAGCATAGGACCTAAGTGTAAGGTGTGCTAAGGTGAGAGAATCCGAGGGGGGCTCATCCAACATCACACGAGTAGTAATATCTATAAGTTTGAACTTCTCACAAAGGTAATTCCATTCTAGCTTCACACGATGAAGTTCGGCTTGGGTTTGGTCCAGAGCAAAGCCCAGTGGTGCTACCTCCTTCCCAAGTTCTGTTAGATGGGCTTCGATCGATCCAAGACTACTGGGTGAGGCCATCGAATCTTCTTTCTATATTATTTAACCAAGATAACTTGTATATAGAGACAAAAATCGAAACGTTTAGTTCACAACGGTTATATTGACCAATGGTGATATAAAAGTCAAAACCCAATGGTCTCATTTTAATTATACCCATGTTATGAAATGAAACAGTTTTGTTGAGTATAAAAAATAAAATAACACACAAAATTAGGAAACAAGATTTATTCAAAATTTCGGTTCGTCACAGTAAAACCCAACCTGAGGGGAACTGAAGGCTATAGATTCTTCATCTTCTGGAGCCATGCAGATTTGATTATACCTAGAATATCCATCCATGAAGGAAATTTCTCCATAGCTAGCTATTGCATCAATTAAGAGTTCTGTGATGGGAACTGGAAAATAATCCTTGGGACAATGCCGATTAAGATCTTTGAAATCAAAGAAAACTCTGATTTGACCATTATTCATTTTCACAAGGACAATATTATCCAACCACTTGGGATATTTAAATTCTTTGACAAAGTTATCTTTGATAATCTTATCCACCTCAGCTTCAATTTTGGAAGCATAAGTTGGGTGTGTTCTTCTTGCGGCTTTCTTAAATCCTCGATGTTCTTCTGGAAAACCCAAACGATGAGTAGAAACATCAGGATCAAGGCCTGGAATTTATGTATAGTTCCAAGCAAATATATCTTGATTTTTCTTCAAAAAATGAAATATACATTTCCTCCTCTTCAAGAGTCATGGCACACTAATTAAAGTGGGGCGTGGATCTTTTTTTGTACGTAGATTTATTTTTCTAAGTTCATCCACAGTGGTAGAGATATCCTCTTCAAAAGCTAGAGAAGCATCCTTGAGATCTTCTACTTCTTCTTTAACATGTGTTATTTCTTATGTTTCTACTTTCATAGTAGATGATGAAGCAGAAGTCCCAGGATCAAGAGAGATGTTAAAATTTGAACATCTTGAAGAAGAGGCTTACATTTATTACCCTATTGATGATGAAGGGTATTACTTGGGTAATAAAGAGGAGATAATGGGTTGAGAATCAACATCATCATTTACCTATGACATTTCTATAACTTCTTCTGGCCTGGTTGGTGAAGTATAGACTTGTTGGATTTCAGCAGATTAAATGAAGACATCTCCATTTGAGCTTTCATCATTGCATGGTGAATCACCAATTTCCCCCATGCTATCTTGCTTGATTGCTGTAATTGACATTATGGAAGAATCCCTTAGAGTATTTGGATTTGGGTCTATCATATCAATTTGAATGATATGAAACACATAATCTGTAATCACATTTAATAATGGGTTTATTGGAATCTTTTCCAAACCATATAGAGCATTAACTTTGGTAACCTCTCTTGTTGTAGATTTCTCCTTACCCTCCATGTGATAGAATTCCACCTCAATGTATTGAGATTCAAATGTTTTGAATGGGTATGTATCACAATACAATGTCCAAATTTTTCCATTGAAACAATATTGGATACATTGATGGTATGATGAAGGAATAGCTGCATGTTGATGCAACCATGGTCTTCCAAGAAAAATGATGAAAGCTGTGTCATCATGAACAACCATGAAATCTAAATTGGATACAAGATCTCCAAACTGAGTTCTGAGTGTGATCTCGCCCAGAGGTTTTTGTTCATTTTTATCATATCTTTACAACATCAGTGTAGAAGGAGATAAATCAGATTTGGTGAGCCTTAATCGACGAAGTGTACAAATGGGGATGAGGTTGACTTCTGATCCATTATCAATGAAAGCTCTCCAGTTGTCTATATCATTTACCTTTCCAGATAAATACAAAGGTCTAATATGTTCATGCACAAAATCATCATCATGTTTATCTTTGAAAGATATCACTGCATGGCATTCTGTAGGATTATACTCTACATGGTAGACTTCATCCGCATCAATTTCTGTTTTGAATTCCCGAGGACTTGACAAAGCCTCAATCGGTGCCTCACGAAGATCCTTTGACAGAGTCAAGGCATCCAGAATAAATAACATGGCCGGTACATGGTTAAAATGTTTCATGACATCATATTTTTTATCCAAAGGTCTGTGTTTCCCAATAGGAACATGTGGTGTTGAAGGTTCCATATAAGTTAATGCTTTGGAAGTAGATGCATCTTGTATCGGTGTAGGAGTTGGAAATACTCCTGGTTTTGGAAGATTATACCGAATAGGTCTATTTACTTGCTGAGAGGAAGAAGGTGTAACCTCCAACCGATCCTCTAGAATGACTTTTCCAGGACTGAATCTGCCATGTGTGGAAGAACATGCTTGTTCTTGTTGAGCTCGCTGAAGGGCTCTGCCACGAGTTTCTACTGAATATACAGTTCTAGAAGGGGTAGAAGTGGAATAGTGGATTCTGAGATATCCACATCTTCATCTGTATCCCATACCTTTGGAACTCCCTCAAATTCCTCAGTTTGATACAGGGAATTCAGGATCATCGATCTCGAAATTGTGACTGGCATAAGGATCTGTTAATTGAATCATATTAGCAGAACCAAAGATCAACTCTTAGTCTGATGAAGATTCTACCTGATTAGCCAGTTTAGGTTGTGGCGTTTTGTGGGATGGTGCTCATAACTTCAAAGAATATGGCATAAAATCTTCCAGAGTCAAAGACAACTTCAGCTTTGACATGAACTCATCTTCTTAGAACTGCTCTTCTTTCTTTGAATTATGCCATTTCATTGAGGATTTTCCCTCTAATGAAGGGGGCTTTGTTATGGAATTCATAGCAGAAGACAAAATTGTTTTCTTCAATTGCATTCAAAAAATGGCAAGATTTTGGTTGATCATTTTCAGGACCATCCAATCATCATATTTATATGCATTTTTTCTTTTGACTTCTTTACATTTGCCTTCTTCCTATGGATCTGGAGCAGTAGCACATGCTATCTGAGCTGAAGGACCTTTCAATTTGACTTGTCCCAAGTCCACCATCTTTTGCAGGGGGTCCATGAATACAAAACACTCATGCATGGGATGCCCCAACATCTGATGAAATGGGTAATAATTGGGGCGGTCTTTATCTCCATCCTTGTTTGGCCTTTTGGGCCTTGGAAATTGAACCAAATTATTTTCCAGAGCCGAAATGAAGTATCCAGGAACATTTTCATTTTAGAAAGAATAAATTTTCCCTTCAGATCCTCAAATTGTTTCCGTCATTGATCTATTTGATCATCTTGACAAAATGACCTCTGTTGTTGATGCTCAGGAGGTGGAGCCCTTCGGAAAGAAGAAGGTTTTGAAGTAGAAGCAGGTACAAGTTCTTGTTTAAGAGTAATTGTAGTAGTATCTGATCTACTAATTCTCCTTCCTTAAAATAATAGAATTACACGAGTTTTATCCTTAGTCTTTGTAAGAGATTCTTTAATCTGTTGAGCGATTGAAGTATGGTCTCGAAACCCTCCTGTGTATTTCACAGGGATCAACGGTGTGCGTAACTCATCTCACAAATTTTCCACACAGATTGGCAGAAATTCTTCTTGAGGGAGTGTTAAGCTTAGGGAATATGTTAATCCCTTCCAGCGATCAATGAAATATAAAACCCTTTCATGCTCCCTTTGCATACAATTTGTAAGATCAAAAACTATTGTCTTTGGCAATGTTTAACTGAATTGAAGAAGGAATCTTTGGCGGAGATCCTCCCATCTAGTAATCTACTAGGATAGCAAGATTGTATACCAGACAAAGGCAGGCCCTTGTAATGACTGTAAAAAACAACATGGATTAACTGCTTTCTGTTGCTGAGGGGTTCCCATCATAGGGTCACAACGAGAAACAAAATGTGTTATGTGTTGCTCTGTATCTCCTGAACCATTACAGATTCGGAATGTGGTACTTGCAAAATTTTATGGGGGAGGAATTGCATCAACCCATTCACGTTAAGATATGTTTTCTGGTTGAATTTGAAAACTTTTTTCCTCCATAGCTTCCAACCGAGATATTAATGACTCAATAGTAGTTATTAACTCTTGAGAAACATCTGTTTGAGCTTGGACCTGAGCAGGTGCAATAACTAGAGCTTTGAAAAGTGTGGTGGCTGGTACTGGAACTGATGATAACACCACCGGATGTTTTTGCGCATGACCCATAGGATTGCACCTATAATGGTGTGCTGATAAAGGAGGATATTCTTGATCTATCTCAGTAGCCGCAAAAAATTCCCTTGGCTAACTGACTCTAGCACGCTAAGGAGGAAGACTACCGTGAAGTAGTTTTGTATCCAACCTCACTAATTCCCCCATTTCTTCCTCTAGTTGTGAAAATATTTTCTCTAGTGAGAGTGATTGTCCTTCTCCAGAGGAAGTGCATGTAACCTGATTCTTTCGTTTCCCCTTGTTGGGTGCCTTTTGGAGAGGGGGAAGTTGATTACATGAAGGAATACCAAAATTCTGGGTAAGCCTTTGATTTCATGTACACACATCTTCTTTATTTGTGTCTGTGCATACAACTTCTTGTGAATTAACTTCTTCATCTGATCCTTCTAAATGAGCCTCATGTTCTAGAGGATCAGAAACAATGTCATTGATGACATTAATTGATGCATAACTCATTGAATTCCTTCTATCGGCATTTCTGCGATACTTCCTTTTTCTATGTCCCCGATGAGACATTTCCTTTTGTGGATTTGATCCCTCAGGAACTTCTTGAAGAACCGTAATTTGGAGGGAATATCCTGATAATTCGGATCTTCATTCCACTTATGGATTCTTCCATAATCGAGAGAATACTGAATTTCTCTGAGAAAGAGATTGAGGATTTGAAAAAGACCCCAGTCCGGTGGACTGGGGCTGTTCCTACTATTTCTGCTCAACTCCTCGAATCCTATTTGTTGATTCTGAGGGTTGGTTGAAAAGAGTCCCTAGTCTGGCAAGCTGGGGTGGTTCTTGAGTTGCTATATCAGAGAATTTCTTAAAATATATCTTCATCTTGTGGACTTTAGTCTGAAAATTTGCTGGATGCATCAACCTGCATCAACTTTTATCACTCGGCTTAAATGGGTGATGGATGATTTCTGACACTTTTGTCACCTGATGAGGTGCTTGCTCTAAACGAGAAGCCTATTTGATATTCTCATTTTCCTAATGCAAGATTAATTCAACAACTTGTTCTTTGTATGCATGACTTCAGGAAGAACTAGTTGAGGCTTGTTCATAAGAAAGCTTTTGATTACAAACAAATCTAATTGGTTTTGGCCAGCCATGGGAAATAACATTGCATGAGAAAATTTTTAGCGAGCTATGTTGACTGGAGAGTACAATGAAATGCATTGATACATGAACACCCCATCCCATAATATGAATACCATATAAGGAATTGGAAATTAACTGGCATAATCTTCTTAATGCGCCAAGGCATGAACACTAAAGGGCTCTCTGCTGCTTTTTAGCCTTTGGATATTGAGAAACTGAGAGAGATGCCAAGTCAATTTTGCATTGTAACCCTTATATTATATTTACATGATTTTCATATTCATCATAAGATAATATTTTCTTTTTCAATTGACAAGTAGTTTTCCACATGTTGAGACAAATATCTTGAATACAATCTTCTGTCAACATTTCTGGAATGTCATAATGAGAGTCAGCCAAAGGCCAAAACATGATTGGAAATTCACCTTTTTCCGGTTGTTTTCTAAGATTTGGAACTTCCTCTTTATCATTTGATGAATATTATTCTACCTGATTATACCAGAGCGGGTGCTTCCTTGTTGCTTCATTGGATTCAACAATATTGGTAGAGAATTCACTGATCAAACTAGAAGATGAATGACCTAGGGGTGGTTCAGAGAATTACCTACACCACGGGATATATTCTAATTGATAAAGTATTTTACCTGCTAACGGTAAAGCATCAGACAAGACTGGCCTCAAATTTTAAAGTGACTCCAGATAAGAGGGATTTATCGTCACTACATTTTTTATCAGAGAATTTTCCAGGCAATCTGCATTACTAATACGTAGAGGACTTTCTCAGCTAAAATCATCATCATGGGGAGGACCACCATGGTGGGTTACAACAAAAGATGAAACATTTTTCTCCTTAGTCTTCTAGCCACACAGAAGGTTCTTGTGGATCTCATCAGAAGATGAAAATTTGAGATTGACAGAATTTTCATGAAGCAAACCTTCATGAGGAAGTGTCTAATGAAGACCTTTGGAATTAATATTCCCACTATTAGGAAATGAGAGAGTAGAATATTGAATTCCAACAGATAATTGTATGAGGGATTCAAGAACTCTAGCATCGAGCAAGGCCTTGTTACTGATTGGACCTTTATTTCTTGAATGTGCGGGAAGAGTGTTCTTCTTAGATGCCTTCTTACTCACTTTAGGAACCACTTGTTGACAAAAGTGGTTATTATGAGCAGGTGTATGTGACTGCTCAGGAGAAATAGTTAGGTTAGGCTGATTATCTCCACTCAAATCTGGTGTTTGTAACTGACTAGGTTATCCGTATGACATGGGGGAGTATGCCCCACAACCATCTTGGACTGGAACAGAGGTGTGTATCTTCTCCAGAGTGATCTGTTGATATGTCACTCCACTAGTAGGGACATATTTTCATTTCTTTCCCTGTGATGCTGCTGAAGATGTTATAATATCCTAGAAGGCATCCAGAATATGAGGTGGGATTTGCTTCCACTCTTTCAAAATATGACAGAATATGCTTGGTGACTTCAGCTACCAGAATAGGAATATATGTCCTTTCCGTGCTTGTAGTAGGTGTGTATTCCTTCTCCTGTCCTCCTTTTCTTGTAAGTGAATTCTGACAGTACTCAAGTGTGGGGGAAGAGAGTTGGGTCTGCCTCCTGTTTGTCATTGGGGATTTCCAATTGAATAATTCTGGTGCTACCAAGAAAGACTGTTGGTAGTGTTGATCAATGATAGCAGGTGTATGTGCCTGATGATTGCACTCCTCCAAATATGGTTGATGAAATTCCTTCAATACTGGTAGATGAGACTGCTGACAGGATTGATGAGTGTAAGAAAGTGTATGCGCCTGTTTACTAGTTGTCAACACATTTGGTTGGCAAGAATCATCAAATGTAGTCAGATGAGCGTGCTGACTAGCTGATGATTTGTGAACAGGTGTATGTTCCTATCTATAGTTCTCCACCAGAATTGCTTGGCCGGAATGGAATGCTGCTGCCAGACTAGTCTGCTGGACAGTGGAATTAAAACAGACAGGTGTGTGTGTCTGCTCATTGCTTTCCACCAAGTTATGTTGGTGGACTTATCCGGAAATGGAAGAGATAAGAACCTGCTCACTGTTGACCAGTCGTCACCTCTGGTGGTTCGTCTTTCCTGCTCGGGTTTAAGGAACCTGAGCCTAATGCCTGGAGACTACACCCTCATCATGTTGAGGGCGCACTATCGTACAATTCTAGCGGCAATTGTTGGTTGGATTCCTCAGGAAGGACTCATGTTTCCTTGAATTAAGGTCTTTAGTGACCTTCTCATTCACCTCCCCAGAATATGGGAGGGACTGGTGATTGTGTTCTAGGGATAACGACTAGAAACGGTTGGAGACGGTGGTTGGAACCACCTTCTTCTTGATCGCTGGTCATCGCTATCCGGAGAACCAGGGCAAATTATTGACTTGGAGGGCTTGTTGAGCGGCCTCCAAAGTTGAAATAGTACCGTTTTGATGGTATTCCTTAACCAGCGCATTTGATACCCAGCGTTGAATATGCTGAGTAGGTGATGTTTTCATTAGAGCAGACGATGATCCAGCAGGATTAGCAGCAGAGGCATTCACATAAGAGGTATTCACAGGTGTGAACTTAAGAGAAGCTATTTTTGTAACGCATAAGATTTTGGAAAAGCGTTCCAGTTTGATATAACAGACATAATCCATATATTTTCATCCACTACATCTTTTGGATGAGCACATATGTTATTGATTATTTTGTTGTCCCTCTCATTGAGTTTAAATAGGGGCCTAAAAAATAAGTAAAGAATCACTTTATCTTGGTTAAGGATTCACGTTGGGTTCACCATTTTTTGTTTCGTGCTAGAATTGAGGATGACCTAATTTGTTTAAGGTTTAAACATTCTAATTGGTTTCTAATGGGTTTGTTCATAGAAACGGAATCATCCAATGATTATATAACCATTTGGACCTACATTCCAATGGTAGGTGCTCATTAGTTGTGAACCGATGAGGCTTAAGAATTTTCATTGGTCGAGAGGATGGGAGGTTGGACTCATCACATCTTTTTGGGGGAAATTATTTTCTATTATGGGACTCTATTTATAGATTTAAGTTATTTTTGAGAATCCATATTAAATTACCATGTATGAAAATGAACTTTCCATTAGATCTGACAATCAATGATTCATTTGTAGAAGATTGAGAGAATATTAAATATGTATTTGAGGTTCTTAATCGATAGAGAATCATCTGTATTTGTTAGATATTCTTAATAAATGGTATCCTCAAAAAAGTATATAGAAATATCTTGGTCATTATGATAACCATACTGGTTTTAAAGCCACACAGTGGGGAACTTGATGTTTATTGTCATTCAGAAGGACATGGATTAATTCATAGTCAAGATCGTACCCGCAAATGGGCTACCTACGTATCCTTTTTTTAGAAAAGGAATCAGAACCCATGTCGTTCGAGTATGGGAGTATGAGATTTTTGCCTGATTTATGGTTCAATGAAATATGTCATAATTACTTTTACACTCTAATCTCATGTGAGTCATGCTCGTTGGGAGAAATAAGAGGTATTGGTAAAACCAGAAAATTGTGCCATGAAAGATGCAATCATATGAAATGATGTGGGGCTTATGTATGTATGACAACCCAGATTGATGAAGATTAGGATTTACTTCCAGGAAGAAACCCGGGAACAAGGTCTATAAAGGTTTATGTGCTTTATGGAGATTTGGATACATAACTTAAGACTTAACCCTAAGAAGGGTTCCCAAATTATAGGGGACTAATGATTGGGTTTTACTCCTAATAAGGAAGCCCAAATCAAAATTAAATTAATACTGGTTAAGAGGAATTATGACTGGGGCTTGTTCCTGAGAAGGAGGCCCAGGTTAAAGGGACTTGAGAACTAGGGCTTATTCCTGAGAAGGAGGCCCATGTTAAGGGGAATTATGATTGGGGATTACTCTTAAGGAGGATTCCCAGATTAAATATCTTGTACTGGGGCTTCTTCCTGAGATGGAGGCCCAGGTTAAAGAGATTTGAGAATTGGGGATTATTCCTGAGAAAAAGGCCCAGGTTAAGGGGAATTATGATTGAGGCTTACACCTAAGGAGGATCCCCAGATTAAATTTCATGGACTGAGGCTTATTCCTGATAATGAGGCTCAGGTAAGGGGAACTTTGACTGGGGATTATTCCTAAGAACAAGGCACATGTTAAAGAGATTTGAGAACTGGGGTTTATTCTCGAGAAGGAGGCATATGTTAAGGGGAATTATGATTGGGGGTTACTCCTAAAAGGATGCCCAGATTAAATATCTTGGACTGATGCTTATTCATGTGAAGGAGGCTCAGGTTAGGGGAATGTTGACTGGGGCTTATTCCTGAAAAGGAGGCCTAGGTTAAAGGAAATTATTATTGGGGATTACTCCTAAGGAGGATTCCCAGTTTAAGAGAATTTGGAAACATGTGGATTACTCCTAAGTAGGATTCCCAGATTAATTGACTTGGGGATTACTACTAAGGAGGATGCCCAGATTTGAGAATTTAGATTGGGGATTACTACTAAAAAGGAGGCACAGGTTTAAAGATCTTGTCATCTTAAAGGATGAGGCTTAATGAATGAAATCTCTCACCTTAGTGACATGAAGACATGTAAATCACTAGGTTTTGAGAGATGTTACACAGAATTTCTTTCAGATAAGGAATCCAATCAAGGAAACATGCCATAAATAGCTTTGAAGAGTGTCTTGAAGAATAAATCTTGAAGAGGAAAGGTGTATTTGAAGAAAACAAGTGAATAGGCTGGAGGGGCACCCAAAAAGAAAGAGGCGTGCAAGTCCTGTGTGGGTACGCAGGTCCTAGTCGCACATGTATACCTGCGCAACACATAGGTACCAACACGACAGTCAACCCATAGGGTAATACTTGGGTGAGGCTTGGCTCAAGCCCTAAGTAATATCCCTAGGGGCTTCCAAAAGAGTGTCGCATAGGTTCTGGTGACGGGACAAGGTGGCGTGTAGGTTTTTTCATTTACCTTAATGGTTTAGACACTTAGGCACGCATGTATTGTTGAATTTCAACACTTATGCCTTGTTCCGCCTCTTTAGAGCTTCCATTCTAGTTATGAAATTACCTTATAAGTTTTCGAAAGGCTTCCAAAAGAGACTAGGGTGCCAAGAGCTTAAATTTGGCTTTTGGAATTTTTTTCCCCGAAATGGGGGGCCCATAAGGGGTATTTATAGGCTCTTGAAGATCCTAGGTGAAAATCAGATAGGACGTGCAACAGGTCACCTGCACGCCCAATATATGGCACGTAGGTATACCTGTGTGACCAAGATGAAACCAGTGTGGCCCAAGTGAAAACAAATCCTCGTTCATGCCTTTGTCATTTTTTTATGTTTCCTCAAAGGATGAATCAATTTGTGTTAATGTATTTTACCTTTCCATTCATTAAAATCTGTGATGGAAAGGAGCGTCAAAAACATCTAAGATGAAAAATTTAAAGATTTTTTCCTTGAGAAATATTCCCACAAGGTTGTTTGACTTCTGATGAAATAAAACTTGTTGTATACGAGGAAATAAGATAAAAATTATTTTACCATTTAAGATGAAAATCATACAAGACTAGCTAGAAATATTCCATATTTTTTTAATATATTATTTAAAAATGTATAGACTTTACTCATGAATGAAACCATGTTTACGAAGATATTTTTCTGTTTGAGAATTAAAAATCATTGAGAATGTAGATTGTGGTGCGAAAGAAGTTGATATGGTGCTTTTTTTTAAAAATATGTGCCTTATAATGATTTATTTAACAAGAATTTAGCATGTAAGGTGATTGGGAATCATACAAAGAATATAGAGGTATGAAATTGAAGTTCTAATCTTGTTATATGTTGGGTAAAAATAACCATAGGGAAAGAATAATGAAATTAGGTAAGTGTTACTGAGGTGGAATGTTTTACAAAATATGGTGTGATTGAAAGGAAATTTATCCTAAAGAATAAATGAACGGGGTAACAAATATCCATCCAAAGGTGTGGTGTTTTAGTTTTAATTAGTTGGGTCATTATGTAACGTGTTCCCGAAGTTAATAACATAGGTTGGAAATCTTGACTGTTGGAAGAAAAATGGCATGAAATATTATTTATCTATAACTATGGTTGATGTTAGCCCCTCAAATATTGTGATGAATTGTATGCTAATTAATTTTTAAATTACACCAATACCAAATTTTACTCAATATCAAAGAATTATTTCATCGCTAATATGTTCTCAATGAAATTTTGATTATCAAATAATGAAATTATGATATAACATTTTTTGAAACTCATATAGGACACTAAAAAACCAGTGTTTTTGGAATCTTCATGTTGTTATTAGTGGGATGAGATTTATTTAAAATCTTATTAAAAATACTACAATAGATTTTGAAATCAATTGGTGAAATGAATGGATTTTGGTTTATCATTCTAAGCTATATTTTGGAGCCAATAATGTTTTATTCAATGATTTTATGCTTTCAAAACATACCATGATGTTGGATACTTGAATGTATATGACAGTGAATGATTCCTATATAATATTTTTTTAAACTATATAAACTATTAAAATTAGTGAAATTATATTTTAGAAGGAATAAATGTATGTTTTTTCATATGATTCTCCTAAGGTTATTTTGGATCGAGTGGTTGAATTTACTGTTGACTCGAGACCCAATCCTAAGAACAATTCATTAGAACCTTATTTAATGGCTTTAGTAGACGTGTTATAATTGTATAATAATTTTCAAGTGTTATTGGATAAAGGTGTTATTCAACCTATAACATCACCTTGAGGTGCTCCATATTAAAAAAAAGAATAATTGTTAAATGATAATATTGTTTGGCTACAGATATTTGAATAACATAACCATTGATAACATGAATAATTTTCCTCACATTGATGAATTTGGATCAGGTTCATGGAGTATAATATTTTTGAAGGTTGATCTCAGGTCTTGGTAATGTCATTTGAATGTAAATAATGAAAATAATATTAAAAATTCATTTCAGAAAAGGTATGGGAATTATTAGATTGTAATTATATAATTTGAGTTGTCCAGTGACTATATTATACTTATGGACCTTTTTAATCGAGTATTTAATGACAACATAGACAAGTTTGTATTGGTTTTTATGGATGAAATTTTGTTATATTCTAAAATTGATTAGTAACATGAATGACACCAATGGATAGTTCTGAAAAACATAAAATAATATATAATATTTACCCTTTAAAAAAAATGTTTTTGAGGAATAGAAAAGACCAAAAATGATCCTAGAGATTCATAGATTTAATCAATTAGAGGTTTACTACCAAAAGTATTTTGAAATATTTTCCCGTTTGTCTATTAATAGTATTATTTCAACTCAAAAAATGATTTAAATTTATGTTAACATGGAATGTGATTATTTTATTTGCTAACTAAAAATATTTTGGTGAATGGTGTAGTTTTTTTCCTACAGTCCAGAAATATTGAATTCGTCCTCTAAAGTGACTCTTCAATAAAATTACTTGGTTCTTTGAAAACATATAATGATCAGGTAATTTATTATTCATCACATTACTTGAAACTTAATGAGTTAAATTATCATACACAAGATCTAGAATTAACCATTGAATTTTTTCTATAAAAATATAGAGGAATCATTTATATGGATCAATGTGGTAGAAATTTACTAATAAAAAACATATGAATTATATATTCACTGAGAGAAAATTGAACATGATATAAATAAGATTTCCAGAACTGATCAAGTAATAATATTTCTAGATTCATTTCTATATTGAAGGAGAAAAAAATATATTCAATGAATTGAGTTTAAAAAATATAATTCCATATTAATGATGTTACATTTTAAATGTATCCATTTGGTTAATGATTTGGTAAATTTTTCTCATGTTGTTGTGGAATTATGGAAATACTATTTTCTATTTCAGGATTCAGTAAAAAATTCCTGTTGTCTAATATCAATCAAGCAGAGACTATACTCTCCTTATCAAAGTATCACAATAGTGGAAATAAATATGAATAAACAAACCATATAAATATTACCAGAATTGTACCAGAATCACATAATGACCATAATAGGAAATATAATTTCCATAAATAAACTATAGATATGTCTTGAAAATATGTTTCAGTTTTCAATATGAAAAAAATTAAATAGGAACCAAATACTCCAAATAGAGTCCAAAATCCTAGTCAGGTTGCTTATTTATTTTCAATCCCGACGAATCCATCCTATAAGACACCCTTCCCCTTAACTATCCTAAAAACATGAAATATATTCAGGTGAAGATCAGGCAACCCATTTTGGGTGTGAGTACAAATACTTTGTCCACCATCAACGGTGTCTAAAACAATATTCATTCATTGTAGTGTATTGGATTGTATAAGGAATAATGTACAAGGAACAATTACTCTTTATTTTACCACATAACCACTGGGTTCCCAAGGACACCTGACCCTCAATACTTGCTTCAGCCCATGACAGAGTTGAAACTATCCCCAATGGTTGTCAAATTTCTGACTTACATTGTTACCATTCATCATTTAATTCATATATGAATTCCATTTTTACCATTCATTATCCCAATTCACATTTCAATTCCATTTTTACTATTCATCATCTAAATTGGTATCTGAATACAAGTGTTACCATTCATCATGCCAATTAAAATTTGAAGGAAATTATTACCATTAATCATGTCAATCCATATTTGAATTCCATTGTTACCATTAATCATTCCAATTAAAATTTTAAGGCCTCTTTTATCATTCATCATCTCATTTGATATCTAAATTCCATTATTACCATTCATCTTACCAATTCACATTTGAATCACATCATTATGTTTCATCATCTCAATTCATATCTGAATGTCATTGTTACCATTCAAAATCCCAATTCGAATTTGAATTCAATTATTACCATTAATCATCTCTATTCTCAACATAATTACACTGTTACCATTCATCATCCCAATTTACATATATCACAATGTCACATTATCAAAACAACCCATTAACTAATTCACTAATTAAATAATCCAATGTATCCAATTCATAATCATGTTACTAAATTTACTAATTCAATATCTAATTCATCACATAAATTCCATTAATTAGTTCCCTAATTAATCATATAAATTGAATTAATTTATTAAACAATTAATTAATCACATACACCCCATTAGTTAATTAAATAAACTCATCAATTACAAAAGTATATTTCATAAATAATTAATCACTTCAATTGAGTTATTTATTTGAACAATTAATTAATCTAATTGAAAAATATAAATATTCCCATTAATAATTTAGCAATCAATTTTTTCAATTCAATGATGTGAGTGTCCCCAAAATTAATTCAACAATTAATTATTCCAATTAAATAATCTCAATATCACCTTAATTAATGAAAAATTTAATTATCTCAATTAAATAAATTTAATTACTACAAAGAACTCTAATAATTAATTCAACAATTAATTAACCTAGTTCAATATAACAATATTCTCATAATTAATTCAAAAATTAATTATTCCACTTCGATTAATTCAATATACCCTATTCCAATATCCATTAAATAATTAATTATGAAAATTAATTATATTTATGTAATGAATCTAAATAGATAATCATCCAACAGAAATTACACAATTACATAATTTCAATTGAAATAAATACTTTAGAATTTGAATAATATACCACTTACCTTAAAAAGGGTTATGAATTATTACCAACTCATAAAGACAATTTGAACAGAATATCCCTAAACCCTTAAAAGAATGACTTATTGATTCAATTCCTAGATCCAAGATTCAAATAGAATAGATCTAGTAAAACCTAGATCAAGATCCATCATGAATACTAGAAAACATCCCTTCATGGATGGGAGAAGAATATGTATTATATGATAAATGAATCTGGATGAGATTCACTTATCGGGGGAGGTTTAGAACTTTAATCCTTATATTAAATAACCAATAATGAAGGAAAGAAGATCTAATAATTTTAAGAAGACTTGAAAAATGAGGGGAATCATTATGTTATGAGTGGTGGTAAATTTGGAGTTAATATAGGGGTTCGAGTTGTGTTTAATATAATTCATTGGATAATTAAATCAGTGTAAGAGGTTTCTAATATGGGGTGCACAATTTACCCTAAATCAACACATTAAATAAATCCCTATTCTAGTGTGTCTGTTGGGGGGGTCATGGTTTCTCCTAATATGGTGCATGAATTAACAAACATTGCATCATACGTTCAAATCCCCTTTACCTAGTTTCACACTTTTTGATTGTCATGGGAGAACAATTTGGGAAAACCATGTCCTAACTATGCACTTTCCATCGTCTTTCTGATTTTATTAAATTTCCTCCCAAAACTCACCATCTATTATCCCAAACAATATGTACTCAAAATAATTCATAAGAGTACCAGAAAACATGCTCAAGCCATCTCTAGAAATGGACACAATCTGAAAATATCCCCACCTTATAACACCTCGTCTTCAAGAGGTACTCCGATGAATCTCTATGATTCTGAGTTATAATGATTGGGCCACTATTCGCTAACACTTCCTTCTATTTACCATGTTTCCTACTAAACCCATCCATGTTTCAACAATACTTGGACTATTAACAAAGTATTTCCACATAACACTTTGATTATGTGATCCACAACACGTACAAGATGATCCTCAAAAGACACAACAATATCCTAATCAAAATACTCCAAATCAATCAAATGAGTTGTGTTTGGGTGATACAACCAATGTTGTGAAACCTAGAAAACATTGTGCATATCACTATATCTCCATGGACGATTAAATCGATATTCCACTAGACCAATTCTATCCATAACATCAAACAGTACAACAACCCTGGAATCTAGTTTTCTATTCCTTTATATCATGCAATGGTATAATCTATGCAACACTCGTAGGAATACAGAATCACCATCTATAAATTCATGGGGTCCTCAATGTATATTTTCTTAAGAATTTGGTCTACTGTGATCCATACCCATGTGCCATTGAATTAAATGAACCTACTCCAATGTATCCTACATGAGACTCAGTCCTAATAACTCCAACTCACCTACCTCAATCTAGCATAGAGGTTATCTACATTGAATACCATAATGTTCTTCCAACTGTTCCATTTGAATATTTTACTAATAACTATTCTTATAGGAGAACTCCACTAAATCTAGTTTCTTTTCCCAAGATCAACAAAATTCTAGGACACAAGCCCGAAGCATATCCTCAAGAACCTATATAGTAGTTTCAACTTCCCATCAATCTATTTGTGGAATGATGTACTCAATAAAACTTGTTTACCAAGCACCTTCTATAAGTCCTTACAAAAGCATAAAGTAAATCATGATTCATGGTCTAAATCTATTGTCTGTGGCACCCCATGTAGATGAACTATCTCTCAAATATACAATTCCCCCAACTGATCCACATTGAATCTCTCTTGTACACTTAATAAATGTGAAACCATTTCCAAACAGTCAAAAATCACCAAAATACAGTCATTATTCCAAGGTTTCCTCTGGAGACCCCAAAAAAATATTTAATAAAGTTGTCCCACTTCAATTTTGGAATATGAAATGTCTATAAGAAACCAATTGGTCATTGATTCTCAACCTTCAACCATGTACATGTGTATCATCGTTTCATGAACCCTATAATCATATTTTTCGTGAACATGCAACAAAATTGTCATTTTAGGACATGGTACATTTTTTCCACACCTACATTCACTACCCACATGAAGTCATGATATTAACACATAAACGCTTCCTACATGATCATAGGAACAACAACCTAATTACTGAAACAGATGATATATTCCTCATCTATCATCCAGTCGGAAGGTGTCTCCCCACACTAAAGGATTTCCATCAAGGACAACCATTATAGATAATCATATTTTATATCTTCGACCCCTCTAAAAATATTAGAATCCAATGAAACTAATTTGAGATTCATATTCTACTAACTTTATTGAACCACAAAATGCATATCATCCAGTAAATTAATCATTATCCACTCAGCAATAGAGTCCTAAACTGCATGAGATTTAGTTTTCCTAATTAGAGAATTATAAATACTATTTCACTTCCCTCACATATATGTTTGGTCAAAATCAAATTAATGCATGTAATTTACCCATCTTAGATAGAAGATATTTTAATATCTAACTGAAAAGATATATGTGAAGCTCTTATGATCAGTACACATAATAAACATTTTTCCCAACAGATAATTCCATTAACACTTAAAAGAATAAACCATTTCTCAGAACATGTGTTTGTGCAGAGTGAATTTACCATCTTGGTTTCATGATTATTGATACACATATGCCAAAAAATTGATCTCTCTACATCCACAATCCTCCAATCCCAATTATAGAAGAATCACAATACACTATATGCTCCTCACCTGACTTGGGAAGGATCATGATTGGTTCCCTAGTAAAATGATTATTCATATACTTGTGGATTTATCACATCATTCATACCATTAAAAATTTTCTCCATCTTGATGACAATCGTAGGTGGTCCTACAAAGAAAGAAACGTTCTAGATGAATATCTGATAATATCATTCTAAGCCCAGAACACTATTGAGTCGAATGCATTCATGTGTTTCCCATATGGAAAAAATTCCTACACCTTCTCTTAGTCCCCTGACAAAAATTATTTTCAGATTGTATAGCGTAAGATATTTTGATAATGAATCCTAAACAAACACTTAGATAGCTAGTCGTATAGCTGATGCTCCATTAGTGTAACTAAGATGAAGGAAATATGTTGGGAATGATCATCACGAGTCTGGGAGTATGCCAATATTTTATCCACAAACACTACCACAAAATGATCAAGCTATAGATGTAATATTATTTTCATCAAGTCAATAAACAAATTAGGAGCATTCCTCAACCCAAAACACATTATGAATAACTCAAAATATAAATAACTTCATCAAAAAATATACCTCAATACATTAGAAGGTCAAATGCTAAACTGATGATACCTTTATCTCAATTAAATCCTTAAGAAAATAGAAACTCTAGTCAACTAGTCCAAAAAATCATCCATACATGGAAGAGGCTACATGTTCTTCATAGTCATCTAGTTCAACATCCGATAATCAACAAACAATCATATTGTTTTTTCACCCTTCATTATCAAAAAGACTAGAGAACCCCAATGTGATGTACTTGGAGGGATAAACCCCAAATACTCAATTTCCCCTATCTAAATCTAATGCTCCTGAAGCTATGTTGGTGAGATTCTATATGGTGGAAAAAATGAGCTCATCCATCCGTAAGTGATCAATTGTAAATTCCACATATCTCTTAGGTGGAAGCACTGAGAAGTATCCATGAAAAATATCCTCAAATTTGTTCACTATGGGTGGAATGAAATCCAGTTTCACACCCTCATAATCTAACAACATAATAGAATCCTAGGTGGTAAGCTCCCCTATTGACAATGAACTGTCCCCACATAGCCCTCCTCTATATCTCATTCTCCAAGGTGAACATATTTTTCCCCATTAAGATGTTTAAATTTCACTCTCATGTGGTAGTAGTCTATGTGGGATAAACATGATGCTAATAATTACATACCCATCATTAGGTGTAAATCGAACATATCTATAATGTATTGATCCCAATGACTTTTTAAAGGAAATTCCTTGGACAAAACGACCAAAGCACAAATTTTATTCAAATAATGTTTACAAAAGTCTAAAGTACAAGATCATATTACAATATTTTTCATGAAAGGGAATAAGAGCAGCTGGGGGGTCTTCGTACCAGGTAATGTATTTATTAACTCCCAAGTTTCCCAAGACATTAGAAACCATGTTTTCTTCCAGATAAACATGTTTGATGATGTAGTTTAGGTCCGAGAGCAATCAGTTGCATTCCATCCAACTGGTTGTAATCAGACAGGCTAAATGAGTTACACCATTCCAAATTTCTTGAATGATGGTCGTTGAGTCACTTTCAATCCAAAGGTTGTTAAAACCATAAACCATAGATAATTTAATCGCATGAATCAAGCCCATCATCTCAACTTCAAGGGAGGAGGCAGGGGCACAATGACCCATGAAGCAGCCTGAATCTTTCAAAGGTGGTTCTTGAAGACAGCGCCACACCCTGCAGGTCCCGGATAGCCTATGGAGGTGCCATATATGTCGATTTTGATCCATCTAGAGAGAAGAGCTCTCTATAACACCTCCGGAGTGCGATGTGATTGACAGAAGTTTCCATCAATCTGTAGATGTTTTAGGATTCCAAAATCATGCATGGTATTATGGAAATGAACATTTTGAATTAATGAAGATTCTTGTATGGAAATAAGGATCCAGGTAGTACTTTCATTAAAATTTATTGAGTATTTGTTATGAATAATTGTATTCCGATCATAAAAGATCACATGGTGAAGTTCAGTAACTACCGCAAGGAAAAGTTCTCTGATTTTCTGAGAGCCATCCAACTCTGCACATTTCATAAGATAATTTTTGATAGAGTCAAGAATCATCCATCTTCAATCAAAGATGTCAAAAATATAGTTTCAATGAGCAGAGGTAGTAGCACAATAATGTAAGAGGTGGTTAGCATCTTATCTCTGTTGATTAAAAATTTTACATTTGTAGTAGAGATGAATTCTAAACGATTAAATGCAGATATCCATGGAAAATATGTAGTGAACTAGGTTCCAGATGAGACTGAATCTTGAGGGCCTTATCCAAGGTTTGTTGAAGTGTTTAATCTATTTGTAATCATTTTCATTGTTACTGAACATATGAGTGTAATAATTTTTTTATGTAAGAATTCCATTGTGAGCCAGATCCAAAATTTAAAAATCATTGTTGTAAGAAAAAGGGTAGCTATCAATGAGATTTAAAATAGAATCCGGGAGATAATATTTTTGAGAGTTTAAGGAATTATTGATAGAGTTGTTGGTGTTTTCAAGAATTTGATCTGGTTAAATCATAGAGATTAAAGGTGTTCTAGTCTAGTTATCAATCTAGATTTCATGGAAGAATCTCTAGAGAACATCCATCTTGAGTAATCCATAATGTTGGTGAAGGATTTTTTGTTGGTAGATCATATAGATGAATTAATTAAGATTAAATTTCACATCTTATGTTTATCATGAAATCTATTTTTGAGAAAAATGATGGATTCAGAAGAATTGTAAAAAATATTCCAAGTAAGCCGAATTTGAAGGGCTTCATTAATGTATTTCATGTTTTTTATACCAATTCTACTATTCTCAATAGGCTTGTAACAAGTTGACTAGGGGACCATCACAAGTTTTCTTTCAAGATTACTACTGGTCCAAATGAAATTTTTAATAGCTGTATTCAATTTTTTTTATAAGACCAATGTGCCATTTGTAAACAATCATAGTGTAGACCATCTTAGAGACAATAGTGGATTTAACAAAGCAATTCATACCTGCCATAGAGAGATATTTACCCTTCCAAGAGGAAATATGGTTAAAAACATGATTACAAATAGTGACAAGGTGGAGAGATTTAGTTCTACCCCATCAAATGGGGACACCAAGGTACATGAAAGGGAGAGAGCCATCTTTCAGACCAAAATCACTAATAATATTAAATTTTCTATTAGGGGGATAATTATTCCAAAAAATATACAAGATTTTTTCCAACGTATGGTCTGACAAAAAATGTCCTCATAGTGAGAGAGGGTTGTTTTGAGGTTAAGAATATATCTTTTTTATCTTTGAAGGAAAAAAGACGATTTCATCATCATAGAAAAGGTTAGTAGGAGCGTTATCATTTCTGGAGACATGAACAGGATTCAATTTATTTTGAACCACCAAGTGATTGATCAGTCTACTAAGGTAGTCTTCCACTATTGAGAAGATAATGGCAGAGATATAATATCCTTGTCTAACACCTTTGGTGCATTTAATGTAACCTTTGGGAGAGACATTTATTAAAATAGAGATAGTGTCCGAGTTGAAGGGAGTTCTAATCGCAGTGATGAAGTGCGAACTAAAACCAAAGCATTGATGGACTTTGAAGATAAAACTCCATTCCATGGGGTCAAAATCTTTCCTGATGTCAAGTTTAATAGCTATGTTTCCCCCTATATTATTTTTATTCAAGTTGTTGATACATTTATAGGTGAGACAAAAACAGTCTTGAATGGATCAACCTTTTATAAATCAATATTGGGCCTATAATTGTTTTTCAGTAATAGTTGATAGCCTATTAGAAATGATTTAGGTAATGATTTTGTAGAGAGCGTTGATGAGAGAAATGGGTCTGAAAAGATGAATTTTAGAGGCATTATCCACTTTCGAGATCAAGGTTAGAAAATGAGCATTGATAGCATGAGGAAGCACCCCATTTTTGAAAAAAAGGACTTAACAAGATGGCACACATCGTACTAAGTTACATCCCAATATTTTTTGAAGAATCCATTGTTAAATCCATCAAGACCCGGGGCACTATATGGATTCAGATGAAAGACAATGTCTTTGATCTCATGATCCAACGTTGTGTTAAGAAGGAAATTATTTTCCGGATCAGTGATCATTAAAGGAATAACCTCAGTAAGTAGGTCTTTGTTTTTATCAGGGCTATTAACAATGGTTTCATAATATGAGCCTGTATGTTGAGCTATGTTGTTATCCTTATCATAAATCCTATTCCAATCCTTTATAAAGGTTATAGGTCTGCAGGCCTTCCTGGTTCTTTAGATGGAGTTATAGAATTTTGAATTTTTTTCCTAATCAGTTAACCATTTAACTTTATAGGAGTGATTTATCAAGATGTCTTTAAAAGTGATAAAATAATTTAGATTGATCATAATGTTTATTTCTTGCGTGATATCAGTGTGGAGGTCGGAGTTGGTGGTTTTATTTTTGAGATCATTGAGATATTTCTAAGGAAGAGTAATTTCATTATTAACATGTATGGATATGGAGTTACACCATGATTTGAGAGTCTGTTTGAGGTTTTCTAGTTGGTGGTTGCATGTAAAGGTATCCTTACTATGCAACAAGGTGGCTGAAATTTCTTTTATGACATGATTGAAACCATAAACCAAGAACCACACATTATTGTAGTGGAAGGGTACTCTAGGTTATATGTCTTTGGTGGAGATGTTAACCAGAATGAGATGATGATTAGATTTCAATCTATGAA
Organism: Viscum album; assembly: GCA_963277665.1. Lineage (NCBI taxonomy): Eukaryota > Viridiplantae > Streptophyta > Magnoliopsida > Santalales > Viscaceae > Viscum > Viscum album. The sequence continues at coordinate 1,394,865,099 of OY728162.1, forward strand.
GAGTGATGCTAGATATAATATCCCATTTATCTAAATCTGGGACATTCATAAAGGATCCATCCAATTTGGAAGCAACCACTTTATTTTAATGGCTTCTATACCAGGTCTATTTTGTACAGGTGAGATTAATTTCAATAATATTGTTTTCCTCGATAGAGGTTTTAAAATCTCTCATGGAAATAGAGGTGTGATATGGGCTTATTTTTCACTAGAGTTAATAATAACATTAAAATCCCCCATAATAACCTAGGGTGCATTGATGTTGGATCCTAAATGAGAGAGGTCATTCCAATGAGATCTTATTTATTTGTATTTATTAATTTCATAAACAAAGAGGAAGAAAGTGAGAATACCATAAATAGAAAAGGTGAATGTGAGAATCTGATCTGAGATATTAAAAACAGTAAAATCCTGTAAAGAATAATATGAAGAAGTCCATAGATAATCAGAAATTAGATTATTATTGATTTCACCCAAAACAACATGTAGGTGTGTGGACATAGGTGCGCATATTTAGAGGAGAAAGAAATTTTTGGTTCTCCAATAGAAAAAATATTAGCTTGACATGTGTTAACCATTATTTTCCGAAAATTAAGGGTGTCATAGTTGGCAATACCCTGACAATTCCAGAAAATGATCTTCATTTATAATATAGTTTGGAGTTATAACTCCTTTTTTTCAGATCCTTTATTTCTATTAGATATTTGAACTTATTGAATATGAGTGTAATTTTCTTATTTTGTTTGGGAATTATTTAGAGGTTTATTCAAGTGTATAGTCATATCTAAATCTATGGTATCCTTTGAAACTGGTGGCAGGTCATTGGGGCTTTGAGATACCAGATTTTCAGACCTATTAATGCATTTTTAATTTAAAATAGTAGGGGGATTGGAGTTACCTAGGACCTTTGGATCCACTACAGACAAGATATTGAAAATGTTAGGTGATTTATCCTATTTCAGGGGGTCATTATGTTTCTATATATTTAATGGTTCTATCATAACATGTAGGCTATTATGTGATACTGGCTCAAGTGGAAATCTTACAAAAGTAGTAGAAGTAGTACATAGAAACTGTGTCTCAGGTTGAGCTGTGTTATTGAGAGAGACATTGTGTGTGGAGGGAGGTGTAAAAATATGTGTTTTGGATACATTTCCATTTTCAATAGTGGTGTCATTGGTATTTACAATTGGGTCACATTTTTTGGTGTTTTTTGCAGCAGTAGGGGTAAATTCAGTGTTTCTTAAATCGCATAAGTTCAATGGAACAGATTCATCAGCAAGAGTATTAGTGTCGGAGTCTGTGGAAATCTTAGATCTAAGTAGAAAATTACTGTCATTATTACCATAGAGATGGTTTTCAAACTTCATAGAAGAAACATTAGTAGGAGAAGTTGGAAGAGAGGGCATACCTGAGACATGAGGATCCAAAGAAGTCATCTATTGGACAGATTTCAAGTGATTATGCTTGTGCTTCGGGGGGGTTTTTAAAAAACTTTATATTTTTGGGAACTAGAAAAAAAGTTGTGATGTTATGTAGGAAAGGTTCGATGATCTTTTTCATGTCCAATTCAGTTTTGAAAATTGGAGAAGAATTCTTTTTGGGGTTGTATGAGTTGTTATCCTCTGCCTTATCTTTAAGGCAGGGACTATATTTATGAGTGGGAGTGATTGTGTTGTAGGCATTTTCCTGTTCAGTGGATAGCTTAATAGTATCTAGTACAATCTATACAATTTAAATTAAGAGGCTTTGGTCCTTAATTTATTTTTATTCATCTTCATTACCATCTTCCCAGTTAGTACCCGCTCTGTCCCCTATGTGCTCCAAATTGTGTGTGTGTTTTCACACATATTTTTTGGGTGGTTCAGGTATGTCAATCATGGGGGTTTTGTCTTTTTTAGTTTTTCTTATTTCCTTCCAATCATTCTCAATTGGTTGTGTTACTTGATTTCTAATCACCCTAAAGTTGTATATAGTGTGACCAATGATTTTACAGTGATCACAAAAGGGGGGCTTCCGTTCATATTCCACTCTAATTTCAGTTATTTAATCATTGTAATCGATGTTAATTGAGTTAGGTAACTTTGAATAACGATTTTTTCCACCATATTTCTAGAAAAGAGACCCAAATCAGTGTTTAATGTATGATGATCAATTTTTTAGAGGATTTCCTATGCAGTAGACAATGTCATTCAAGATTTTGGGGTGCCAAAAGAACCATTTGAGACCGTGCAATTTAGTCCATACTTGTTCCAATGTGTTGCAATGTGTGTTGATTAAAGGTGTAGTCCCACCCTATTGTTGAAAATAAGCCCAGATTGTGGTTAAGAGTACCGGTCTTCCAGAATCATTCAAGATCCTCATGTGATTTTAACAGTATGTGGAAATAGACTTTACCTATGGGAATTAGCTTCAAATTTTCAGAATTCTAGCAGTGTGAAATTCATGAATGATGTTCAGTTAAAGTATAGGGATAGTTACCTTTGTGATAGGATTTGCGACCCATTACTGAGGATTTACACATCTACTTTCGTAGCTGAAGGGCATCCAGGTCCACCTCCACCAGATATACACCATCATCCAAACGATTGACATGGGAGGGCTTTATCATGAGATTATTACCTGGATCAGAGGATTTCAGTGCATCCAGCAACGTAACCCCTTGAGGTCTACTAGAAAGATCACAGTTTCAGGAATCTGTTCTAGGGGAATCTTCATTTTGTATAGCCGCTGTAAAATTTTTCCTAGGGGGAATTTGAAATATCTGAGGATCCATTAAATGATGTGAATCAAAGAGACCAGGTTCAGGGAAATTCTCCATTGAGATAACACCCATTTCATAAATAAATATCCCATGAACATACTCCCAATATTGAATTTATCATCAATAACCCACACATGAATATCACAATCAGGCCAAAAACCAATTACCAAGTTATGCAACAAAAAATTAATTATAAGAACTATTATCAAATAAGAACTATTTATCCTAGAATCTATAGGAAAGATACTTCATAATGTCGATGGTCCAGACTCACTATCCACCAAATGTAGGCTAGATGCATGCAACTACCATGCCCTATTCCCTATGATACTACCTAAATCCCCTGAGACACACCACTCTATTGACATGAGCACTATTTCCCAATAGAACCTCATCAACTTTCTTTACCATAAAAAAAATCATAACTACAGTTTCTAGGTAGATATGATGTATAAGATACCATTGAAACACCTTGGTTCTATCTGGATCCGCAATCAATACATGTGTATCATGAGTTCTTGTAGAGCCCATGTAGATGACCCATCATTCCCCAAGAATTACACTATACTGGTGTTCGAGGACAATGTCTATTATAGTGTCATTCCCACTACACGGGGGAACCGAATTCTGGTATGAACTTGATTAACTGATTCATCCCCCAACTAATGTAAGAACTATCCCCCTCGCTAACACTCTCATAGAGACTGTTCCCTTTCATGTAAAATATACCTCATAATTTTCCAAAATCAATAATATTTCTAGAACTACAATACCTTTTCATATTCCACTCAGCAATGAGATCATGATCCATCACCTCAATAGTCTTCTATAAATGAAAGAGGTTAAGTTTGGACATGATCCCACATTTAAGATGATTATGAAAAATACTTTTCATAGATGTGTCATACTTTCTAGTGTTATAAAAAAGAACTAAAAATATGCAAAGTGAACAACAAAGTCCATCACTAACATACTCCCCTTAGTCAACCTCATGAACTCCGTTGTTCTCTCAAACCATATTGTCTCTAGAAAATTGTGTTGTAGAATGTTCTCCAAAAAGTTCTTCCTTAAATTACTATCAACATTACAGTCTGAGCCCTAATGTCCCACCAACATTTCTTTGATCCTCGTAACATAAAAGTATCCAAAATAACCCTTTTCTCAATAGGAGTGTCCATATCATCAAGTATTGTCCAGATGGAATCATTCTAGAAGGCTGCAACCTCAGGTCCACTATTTATGGTAAAATTCAGTGGGTGTTGTAACTAAAACTACAGTGTAATGTAAGTTATACTCTTTACTACCCACTGTTGGTATCTTTCTGAAAACATCATGAAGTGAGAAATTTTATCACGAAAATAATATCATTCTTCTTCACATGACATTATTGGTGCATCTATTTCCATTACCAATGGAGAATCTATATCCATAACCTCTAGTCATCCTACAAAAACGAATAATCATGGAGGCATGTATATAATATTCCAAAAACATTTCTAATAAAAAATAATGAATTTTTTTTAATTATAACTAGTGGGATTCAAAAAAATACAAAATAATCCATTCTCCCAAAGTCCTCCCAATGGTCAAAACTGTGGTGCTTTCAAAACCATTAACCATCCTACCCCAAGGTCATGGTTATGAAGAGTGAACTAAATGCCAGTATTTATATCAAAATAGACACCCAATTATCCACAAATGCATTCAACTATCCATTTTAAATTTAATTTTAGGAATATTATTATTACAATTCACACATGAAAAGAAAATAATTTCAAGTTCAATGACTTATGGAAAACAGACTTTTCTGTGCATGCCTAAAGATGATGGATGTCACAATAAATATTGAGTTCCTTGAATGATTAATGAAAACTAAACCCTCTAGTAATTGCAATACATTAGTCAAACCTTAGAAAATATATGAGTCCATAATCACATCACAAATCATGTGCATCACCCATGGTGAAATAACATCTACATGTATCAGTAAATACAAATAACTACAATACCACCATGGGAACAAGGGTTTCCCCCATACATGGGTTAGATACTCCTATGAAATTTCTCAAAAACTAGGCCCATCTCCCTAGAAAAGTCTCTGAATTTCCCAAAAAGAAAGAAAAGAAAAGAAAAAATAGATAACTGGCTTTGATACAAAATTGTAAAATCTTGAACTCGATTCCAGAATCTTATTCCTTAGGCTGACCAGTCACATAACCTCAGTCATGACTCCCTATATTTTAGAAGCTTCCAACAAGTATCTAGGGTCAAATATTACTCATGGGGAGACTATACCTATTTATCATAGTTTCACAACATTGGAAATTAATTTGAATAACCACATCATATAACCATAACCAGATGAGTTCCATAATCACATAATGACCAAAACATGAAAACAAATATCTCTAAAAAAATAATATATTTGTCTTGCAGATACATGTCATGTGTCAATATTACAAATAAAAAATAAATGAATACATTGACTACTCCCAAGTGGGTCCTGAATCTATGTCTTGTTCCCTTATCTATGCTCTATCCCAACACATCCATATAATATAATACCTTTTCCCTTATCCCATCCTGTAACAATTTAATCTGTTCAGGTACCTATCAGGAAGCCTGAATAGGGTGTGGGTACAAATAATTTGGCCACCACCTGCAACGTTTAAATCAAAATAAAGTCAATAGAGTGAATACAGTTGTATAAAGAATAATGTAAAACACATATATTAAACAATATAAATATATTCAATCACTCTTTATTTAGGAACATAATTATTTGGTTCCCCAAGGACACCAAAACCTCAATACCATCTTTTCCCACTTTGGATTATGATATATCCTCATGGGATATCATATTACTGAATTCCATAGATACCAATAATAATCTAAATTAAAATTTTAATTTAATTATCTAAATTAAAATTTGAATGTCATTGTTACCATTCATCATCTCAATTCATATTTGAATTCCATTGTTATGATTCAAGATCCCAATTCACATTTGAATTCCATTATTACCATTCATCATCACAATTAATAGCCAAATTCCATTTTTAGCATTCGTCATCCCAATTCCAATTTAAATGAAATTGTCACCATTAATTAATTCACATAATATATGAATCCCATTATTACCATTAATCATCCCGATTCAAATTTTAATGCCATTATTACCATTCATCATATCAATTAATATCTGATTGGCATCGTTTCCATTCATCATCCTAATTCAAAAATATCACAGTTTCACAATATCACAACAACCCATTAATGGAGTCACTAATCAACTAATCCAATATAACCACTGCATATTCACATCACTCCATTAATTAACTGAAAAAGTAATTAATCACATAAATTACATTAATTAATCACACAATTCGTTGATCACATAAATTCCATTAATTAATTAAATAATTACTTAATCAAATCCATTACATAATTAATTAATCACATCATTTCCATTAGTTAATTATATAGTTAATTAATCATATCAATTCTATTAATTAATTAATAAATTAGTTAACCAAGTTAAATAATATCAATATCACCGGAAATAATTCGACAATAGAATATTCCAATTCAACAATCCCAATATACACATAATTAATACATCAATTTTTTTCCAATTCACCAATATGAATATACCCATAATGTGTTCAATAATTAATTAATCCATTTCAATCAATTTATTAACCACAATGATTTTAATTAGTAAATCAAAAAAATTAAATACCCCAATTTAGTATTGAAATATCACCATAATTAATTCAATAATAGAATATTCTAATTCGATCAATTAAATATCCCCAATTTCAAAATCACTTAATTGATTAATTCACCAAATTAGTTAATTTTATCTAACAAAACCAATTGATAATCAACCAATAGCAATTATAAAATTACATACAATTAATTGAAATGATTACGTTGAGATTTGAATCATAGTCCACCAACCTAAAAAATAGCAATGAATGCTCACCAAGAGATAAACCCAATTTGAACTGAATATCCATAAACCCGTCGACAAATATGATCTATATCAAATTCCAAGATATAATATTTTAACTGATTATATATAATAAAACATAGATATAGATCCATATGAATAGAGTAAAACATCAATTCCAGGATAGGTGAAGAACACAAATGATAAGGGAAACCTATAGGGATGATATTAATTTACCTGGGGATGTGAATTTACAATAACAATGTACATGATCCCTATAAATTCCACTAAGAACCTAAAAAATCAAGAAGAATTGTTAGGGGATGAGTGGGGTTGATTTGGGGAAAATACAACGTTCTAGGTAATTTCTTGTCTAATTTTCACGATAATTAAAATAGAACACCTGGTTTATTGTATGGGGCACACAATCTACACTAATTGTGTACCTTAATTGTGTGCCTATTCTGGGGGGGGGGGTGTATAATTTCTCTAAATTGGGTGCATGGTTTCACCAAATTTATTCCAGCCATTCAAATCCCTTCTTCATATTTTTACATAGTTTTCTTGGATGGGGAGAAATGTAAGGGAAAAATGTGCACTGACCATGAACATTCCCTCTTACATCCTAATTTCTAAAATTATCCCCAAAAACTTCCCATGTATTAACCCATGAAAAATTAATCAAAATAAAGAAAAGACTACCTGTAATCATGTTTGATCCATCTCTAGAAAATATTAGGATCTAGAATATAGGCTTTCCACTTTGAGAAAAAACATTTTAAAGCATATATTTTTATGAATCTTTTTTTCACAAATATCCTTTCAACCAGATAGTGGAATCTGTAAAATTTAATTAAAAAATTTCATGAGAAAAATATTCATTCTATTTCGAAACCAAATATTTAAAAATAAAAAAATATAAATTATTTTGGGAAACAGATTAAATGAAACTAAACATTGAAACATAAAAATTAATATTTTAAAAAATAAACATTTTTTATGGTAAAAACAAAATTTCACATCATAGATATAAAAACAAATAATCTTTTGACATTTTTAGTAAAATTAAAATAGACCTTGTTTGGGAATAATATAATGATTTCTTTAAAAATATATTTATAATTATCCAACAAGGGTAATTTTTTTAATAAATCACTTGGAGAATTTTAAATCCATTTTTAAATGATTTAAAAAAAAACATGTTTTGGAAGAAAAATGATTTTCATTTGAACAGAGAAAAAATATTTGTTTTCTTTAAAATAACATTATTCTAAACCCTTTAGTACATAAAGAGAAGAAATTAAAGGGAATCCATTTATTATCACGACATAAAGATAAGAGAATAAATTTCCTATGTTTAATATAGCTAGTTCACATGATTTCATCATGATATGCACCAATATAATCAATGTAAATAAATATTAAAATTGTTTTATTAAACCCTTAACACTTTAGTTATATTTTTATTTTTAAACCCTATGAAAGGGGGATCCTATAATTTATAAGAAAATATTATTTTTTTCAAAATTAGAATCATAAATAAATTCATTAAAAATATATAAAACATAAAATAATTTCCAAGGAAATATGGAATTCTCGCATAAAAAAATAAATTAAGATGGAAATCCATTACAATAAGTCTCAACTTCCTTTTTTTCATGTTTTAACCACCACCTCTTCAAAAATACATTATTTTTTTTATAACCAAAATATGTAATATAATAAGAGAGTATGAAATTAAGGAAGTGATTTGGATGGGTATTTTTTATTCAAATTGGTTTTGGATGTTTGAATCGGAGGTGAGAGGGCATTGAATTTTATAAGTGAGGTGAGTAACATAATTGTATTTTTTTACAATAAAAAAGTGTACACACATTTTTCAGATTCCAAAAGGTTTAATATTAGGCTAATATAGATTATATAAACTTAATGGTTTAAAATGTTCCATCTAATTGGTGTTATTCTAGTCTTGGGTAATTTTAACTGATATCTTTTAAGTTTAACACATAGTAAAACTGTTTTTACCTAAACCATGGTAATTTTTTCTTATGTTTTTACAATTTACTTTGGTGAAAAAATATGTTGACCATATTAGATAATATAAAATTTTCTATATCAAAATATTTAATCTATTTTTTGAAAGTCCATTCATAGAATTGGAAAAAAAATTTAAAATTTAACCTGTAGAGGAAATGAGAATGTTGTTTTACCAAAGAAAAGATATTCAAAATCTTAATAAACATTAATATCAAAATTAAAAGTTAAATTGGTTCCAATCATATAAAATAGATTAATAGATATATGATTTAACTAATATTTCCTTGAAAAAATCATTAAACTATTGTATTCTTCATAATTTACATTAAATAAATTTAAAATCATAATAAAAACTCATCTTTTTAACTATCCATCCAAAAAAATTTATTTCTTGAAAATTATAAAAAAATCATCATAAGATAATTTATAAGTGATTATTTAATATATGAATTTAATTTCTTCAATTAAATTTTATATATTTGGAAAATATAAATTATAAAATATATGTGTCAAAGGATGAATAACTTATTTTTTTTAAAAAAAATAGAGTTTTTAATCATATAATTTTATTTATTCATATTAAATGTCTAGAAAAAAAATAAAATAAAATTTAAATTTTTTATTTATTATATAACCTATAAACTTCCTTAAAATAATTAACCAAAGATTATTTATTTAATTTATTGTCAAAAAAATAGCTTGTGCCCAAAATTGTTTTTATAAAAAAAAATCATGTTGTTTTCAAACAGTATTTATTTTCAATTATAATTAATTTTCCACGAAAGAATTCATTATATGTAAATGTGTAATCATAATATATTCATATTTTTATTAATCCTTTTCATACCCACCATTAAAACTACCGGGTGATAAGTATCCTATTAAATAATAATATTTAAATAGTATTTCATTTTCATTTAAACTTGGTTTTTCTAATAATGAAAGATAAACTCAGTGTTACAAGTAATGAAATAGGAACATAATGTTATATATATTTCATTAATATCTTGTTTATTGTTTAAAAGAAGATAAAATTTATGTTTTGTGAAATAGAAAATATCAAAAATATTAAATTAATTCGATAAAAGTACATCAAAAAGTATTCAGAAATTATATTCTACCACTTATAAATTAAATTCCACCATTGAAATTAATTACTTTGGAATGAAAAATAAATCGTACATCATCCTTAGGTTCCCAAATAGAATCCTCAAGGAGTTTTTTTTTCTCAAAAACAATTTTAACAGGTGAGTGTTCATATTTCACATAACATTCTATGTATAATCTAGAATCCCAACCAATTGTTCTTTATAATAAAGATCTTTCTCTGATAATATGTAACGCCCCGACCCCAGTTGCCCAGAGTCGGTGCATTATTACATAACATTGGCATGATCACAAGAAAGATCAAATCTCGAAAGACCGATTGGTTTAGTAGCCTTGGAAACACTAGATATATTCATAAGTTTTACATTACATCATAAAATGAAAAACTACTACAACAACATAATGTCTCCATAATCCACACTACTATCCCCTCATAAAATCCCTGCAGGTCATTCATAACTTACTTCTTCACGTCCTGGGAAAAATAAAACATAGAAAAGGGGTGAGCTCAAATGCCCAGTAAGGATAACAATATAGCGGAAACTTTCATAAATAAGAATAAACATTTAAGGCAATGAATTACTAAAACAAAAGCCTTTTAAACTTGGACATCAACATAGTATGGAAAATGTAAAATGAAATAATGCCATTTACTTATTCACATGGATATTCTACTAATCGAATAATCACATGCAAAAATCAATAACCACTTTCATAATGTTGGAATGCATAATGCTAAACATTAATTTCTTTGTCTAGGCCTCATCCCAAGACCTAGGGGTTACTTCTAACCGGAACCCAACCCGGAGTGCCTCTAATAACCGGACACCAACCCGGAGTGCCTCTAATAACCGGACACCAACCCGGAGTGCCTCTAATAACCGGACACCAACCCGGAGGGCATACTTTTACCAGTCCCTAACCTGGAGGGCTTACTTTAACCAGTCCCCAACCTGGAGGGCTTACTTTTACCAGTCCCCAACCTGGAGGGCTTACTTTTACCAGTCCCCAACCCGGAACATACTTGTTTAGCACATTCATCTGAAGAAAAGTTTGAAATATAACATAAACATTCAGATTAAAACTAGCATACTAAATGTCAATAGTTTCACCATAAACTATGAATGGTATAAAATAGCACATCCACAGTCAAACATATCACAAAACCTTCAATAAAATATAGAAGTTTTGTATTATAATAAATCAACTTCAAATAAGCGTAAAATCCATTAAAGGATGTTGACATAGATGAAATCAAAGCACTTTTTAGAGAAATATCTCTTTCTATTTTTGAAATCATTTAAGAGCCATATAAAATAAAACATTTTCTTGAAAATATTCTTGTAAGCTTGTAAGGAAAGCTTTGACGAACGACGGAAAATAATCGCACCCGCCGTATAAGTAAAAAAAAACATTCTTACCTCAATTCTGTCGAAAAGGTTAAAAAGGACCTTGTTTTGAAAACGACGGAAAGATTCCTTTATAATCCTCTTATAAAAAGTCAAACAAGGGTATAAATGACTTTAACCCATATTCTTGTAAATAGTGAAAATGTTTTGAAATACATTTCTAAGAAACATGGATGTGGATGATAAAGAGATCCCAGTAGATTATTACGTATAATACAACCTCAGATAATGAAGAGATTGTGAAATAACCCTTACCTTGTACTTTTCCTTGGTTGGGGTAGGTTAACCTCCTGTATAATGGTGTAATAGTTGTTATTAAATTATACAAGAATCATATATATTAATATGATATCATATATGATCTTTTAACATTGATTTGTTAATAATATCTTAGAATTATCGTCGTTTCGGGAGTTAACTTACTCATTTTCTTTTATATGTTTTGTTACATAAGCCATGGTTGTTGTATCTTATTCATATCCAGAATGATATACAGTCCTTAAACATCATTTTTAAATCATCAAATGATAATTATACTTGAATGGATACGATGGAGAATGAATCTCATCGCGTTCGTGGAGACGGTAGTCCGTACGTACGCACGAGCGACAATATCATTCTTTTGATATTAAAATAATATATAAATGGATGGTATATAATATATACAGAATCATTAACATGTTATATTTATTATTTACATGAGTTACACATCATTATTATACCCATCCAAATAATATTATATTGAATAACAATTACACCACGACGTGGAGACGGTAAGCCGTACGTACGCACGTATGGTGACATGTTATTCAAAGGGTGGATAGAATACTGAATATGATTGTACCATATTTATAATAACATCACAGTATATGTGAGATACTGGAGTTATTATTTCAGAATGGTAAGAACAAAGGAAGAAGAAGTGGAAGAAGAAATGAACTTAGAAAAGGGTGGTGAGATCATTACCTCTTCTTCGGGTTCTTCCTTTTGATTTGATCAAAAGGGCTCCTTAGGTTGGCTTTCTGATCAAACTAAGGCCTCTAGGTTGTATTGAGGGATGTTGGGAGAGTATTTGGGCAGAGTTTGGCCGAACAAAAAGGCTTTAGAGGTGTGAAGAAATGAGAAGGAGGAGTGCCCTTTTATAAGAGGGGTGAGGGGCACCTTTGGAAAAGCTAGAAATATTAATTTATAATAAATTCATATTCGGTTTCTAAAGGCTCCAAAGTTGACTATTCAAAGGATGAGGTGGGGATAGGTCGATAACAACTCATCCAATAGAATTTAGACAGGTTTGGGTACTTATATTAACCTTATCTTTAAGTATTAACTCTAAGTTAATTAGTTTCACTTTTACAATGTCTCTTTGTATTTTTATATAATATGGTTAATAAACTTACTATATACATCCAAGAGACCCCCAAGTGGTCCATTAATGAGGAACCTATAATAATATAAGTCTCTTGGCCGAACCTTAGATTTTTAGGAATTTAATATCAATTAATAATATAATATTTGTTTTAAGAACTCTTTTATGTCAATTTTGACACTATTCAATAGTTGATTTTTGTGAAACTCATAACAGATTGATTACTTCGAAAAAAGTCCATTAAATCAATCCTAATATATCATATTAGCCTAGAAAATTAGTTTAATTCATTAAAAGTTTCATATTATATTTATTTGGGTATTTATAATATCAATTATTTTAATTTTTCACTATTATAGTAATTACTGCATCATCATTGTGTCATAAATCAAATAACTTATTTAATGTCTAAAAATTATAAATAAAATATCATTATGTAGGAAATCTGTTTAGCTTTCTAATGAATATTTACAATCGAAAATCCAACATGTATAACCTTATGTAAAAATTGTTCTTCTAAAAGATATATGCTTGTGTCATTTTTGTATTCATTTTAACTTAATTAAAATAAAGTGTCATTATCACTTACAAGTGGATCCATGGGGTCCCAAAATTGACACAAAGATGCCCATGGTCGACCATGTATCAACCAATAGGGTTAAGACACGTTTTAGGGTAATTTTGTATTATTATAATATTATTTTTTTAACCCTTATTTACCGGATTTACCCTTTAACCATGGTAAATAAAATATTTACCGCAGTAATTATTCAAAATGTGTAAAAATAAAAGTTACCTATTTACACAATTTGAACATCCTGATTCCAAATATGGAATCCATTTTCCTAAATTCAAAACACAGAAGTGGCAGAAATTAATTTAAAATTAATTCCCGCTGTCAAAACAAAAAGCGTGTTTTTAAGAGATAATAACTATCAAAAGATTGACACTTGTTTATGTTTGGTTTAATTGTAAAATTATGTCCAATGACCAAGATTATATTAAATGGTAAAAATATATTCTAAATATACTTTAAAACCACTCAAATTCACAATTTATCACTATTAATTATTTTGATTAAAAAAGTTGTTTTTAATTAAAATTTAGTAATTTTCACTATTCATCAAAATATGAAAGTTATCCGAAATGTACCAAATTTTCACCCTAGGCTAATTTTGATATTCCGAATCCAAAAATGAAGTCCATTTTGAAATATAAAATATATATGATTTCAAAAAGTAGGTATTACTATTCACAACGGCTAGTTTAATTAGTTGTGGTGTGTGTTAGAACTCGAGGTTGCGTACAACGCACGCTATCGCATTATTCGAAGGGAAACGTACCGTAGAAGCTTGGGGTGTTACATTCTCCCCTCCTTCAATAAATTGCGTCCTCGCAATTTGAAATTGTTCTTCGAAAATAAAAGGTTGAAAATAGATAATATATTTGTGGGAAAACCCACATCGGAAATTGGGTTACTAAAATTTAGTCTTAATATGAGGAAAAGAGAAATGAAAGGGTCACCACCAAATTATGATCTCGATTAGGAGAACATTGGTGGCAATTAGAGACATATAATTGGAGGAAAAACGTAAATATTTATAGGTAGTGATTGAGGTCATCAATCACAAACAAGTATAAAATTGAGGTCCTTAAACTCATCAATCTATGATGATTTGAAGTACCATCGGTTCAACAAAATATAGGGTATTAGGATAACACATTTTTGACGTTTCAAAATATCTTAGTTGAAATCCCACATCGAAAAATGAATTAATGAGGCCTCTATTTAAAATAAAGAGTGGAAAGTATGAAGATTACCGAAAATAACACATACTAGGGTTCCATGTAGGAAAATATGGATATGGAGGAGAAATCTAACCATCAATTATCTGATGGAGAGTGGTAGAGAACATGGCTATGAAAAGGCCAACAATCCCAAAGCCATAAATTAGTGATGATTTAAGGTACCATCTAGGACAACATTTTTGTTCTAAGTTCCTTTTCTTAATGTTGTGGAATTTAATTATGAGATTGGCTAAGATCATAAGGAGATATACTTACTTTATAATTAGATTATTATCCATTAATAAATTTCTACCACAAATACATCTTTCACTCTAAAAGATAATAGAGAAAAAAAAATTCTATTTACACTATTCGTATAGGGTTCCAAAATAATCGAATTTATAATTCATCTACAAGATCTTTTAATAAAAACTACATTATTTAATCCAGGACATCTCGTGGGCCAGTGGTAGGTGGTACACCCTTGTCGCCCTTCGGTTGCGGGTTCAAGTCTTGCGGCCTTTCCGAACGCGACGGGTTGCCGCCCGACCTCCGGGTTGTCCTTTTATGGTAATCCAAAATAATCCAAACTAGAACTATCCAAAATACTTCTGTCCAAACTCACAGTCCAACATTTATAAGGAAGGTAAACATAATATAGATCCTTTTTACCCCGTAATAGCATATGAATATCTTCATCTTGTATTCTTTTAATACACTGAAACATCCTGAATTACCATATTCCTTATTGATTACATTCATGCTCCCCTATTCCATATAGAATGTTGGATATACTTCATCAATCCAAAAATGTTTTAAAGCCCAAAAAAAAATGATGGAATATACAAATCATTAATCAGTTTCAAGGTAGTCAAGAATATCCAATATAATTTATCCAAATCAATCATGTATTTTTCTAAAATCACTAACTCGGTATCAGAACCATATTATGGTTTATCTTTCTCTCAACCATATATTTTCCAAAAATTTATCCTGCTATTCAGTCACT
Organism: Viscum album; assembly: GCA_963277665.1. Taxonomy (NCBI): domain Eukaryota; kingdom Viridiplantae; phylum Streptophyta; class Magnoliopsida; order Santalales; family Viscaceae; genus Viscum; species Viscum album. Next base: position 1,394,880,534 of record OY728162.1, read on the forward strand.
TTTCTTTGTTCCACACAATCTCAAGTCCTTAATGAAATAGTACTGCAGTACAATCCTTATATACTCCATAATTATTATAACAAGTACATTGTTGATACAACACTCAATTGACATAATCAACATAAGAACTCTAATCATTCCTCTTCATCTGTGGTAGTATCATAACTTGATTATTATCCAATAACATCATTTGCGGCATAGTCTGATGACTGGGACATAGGTTCGCGTAGTGTCCAAACTCCTTGCAAATGAAGCATTGTACATTTAAAACCATTTTCTTACCCTTGCAGTCACGTACTTTGTGCCCTTTTCCTCCACACTTATAACAAACTCTCATTCCTTTCAGGCAAGTTCCAGGGTGTTTCTTTCCACAGTTACCACATATGGGAAAATTCTTCTTTTCCCTCTTCCCTTTATCCATCTTTCTCTCTTCCATCCTTTTCTTCTCTTGCTTCCCTTCAAAGCCATAGGAATCAGTAAACTCTTTACTTATCTTATCAACACATGATATTATTTCTTCATATGATGATAATACATGGGAGACCATTTCTCTTATAAATTCTAGCTTAAGACCATGAAAGATATGATCCTTCCTTCTCTTTGGATCATGTGCATTTCTGGAGTTCTCATTCCTTCTACAGGGCACCATTTCTAAACAATGGCATACACTAGATCAGTTTATGAATCAAAATACATAATCCCATACTTATAAAACACTTAACATAAATTGAACTATTTATGGATATAATCCATAATCATAAAAAAATTTTCTTTGAGGAAGTATATACTCATAAACCCTACATAATGATTTGTAAAGAAAATGAGAGTTATCCTTAGCATATCCCCCGGGAGTGTCGTAACCAAGAGTGCAGCAAGGCCCGTTGTCGTGCACCAGTTCCCGTTCGAGTCTAGCTCAAAGCGGTGTTTTCGGGTTTTACCCCTAGGTACATCTGTGCCAGAGCCGCCTCTACCTGCTCGTATCCAGACAGGGATGTATTGCTCGGAAAACTCACAAAATCTCTACAATACCAAAATTCTAGGAAGTTCTTCTATACTAATCCTCAAAGTTCATCTTAGGTCTACGTGTTCTAATCAGAGTTTATCTAAATCTAGCTTCCAAGGTTTGTACTAAACTTCCTCTGATACCAACTGTAACGCCCCGACCCCAGTTGCCCAGAGTCGGTGCATTATTACATAACATTGGCATGATCACAAGAAAGATCAAATCTCGAAAGACCGATTGGTTTAGTAGCCTTGGAAACACTAGATATATTCATAAGTTTTACATTACATCATAAAATGAAAAACTACTACAACAACATAATGTCTCCATAATCCACACTACTATCCCCTCATAAAATCCCTGCAGGTCATTCATAACTTACTTCTTCACGTCCTGGGAAAAATAAAACATAGAAAAGGGGTGAGCTCAAATGCCCAGTAAGGATAACAATATAGCGGAAACTTTCATAAATAAGAATAAACATTTAAGGCAATGAATTACTAAAACAAAAGCCTTTTAAACTTGGACATCAACATAGTATGGAAAATCTAAAATGAAATAATGCCATTTACTTATTCACATGGATATTCTACTAATCGAATAATCACATGCAAAAATCAATAACCACTTTCATAATGTTGGAATGCATAATGCTAAACGTTAATTTCTTTGTCTAGGCCTCATCCCAAGACCTAGGGGTTACTTCTAACCGGAACCCAACCCGGAGTGCCTCTAATAACCGGACACCAACCCGGAGTGCCTCTAATAACCGGACACCAACCCGGAGTGCCTCTAATAACCGGACACCAACCCGGAGGGCATACTTTTACCAGTCCCTAACCTGGAGGGCTTACTTTAACCAGTCCCCAACCTGGAGGGCTTACTTTTACCAGTCCCCAACCTGGAGGGCTTACTTTTACCGGTCCCCAACCCGGAACATACTTGTTTAGCACATTCATCTGAAGAAAAGTTTGAAATATAACATAAACATTCAGATTAAAACTAGCATACGAAATGTCAATAGTTTCACCATAAACTATGAATGGTATAAAATAGCACATCCACAGTCAAACATATCACAAAACCTTCAATAAAATATAGAAGTTTTGTATTATAATAAATCAACTTCAAATAAGCGTAAAATCCATTAAAGGATGTTGACATAGATGAAATCAAAGCACTTTTTAGAGAAATATCTCTTTCTATTTTTGAAATCATTTAAGAGCCATATAAAATAAAACATTTTCTTGAAAATATTCTTGTAAGCTTGTAAGGAAAGCTTTGACGAACGACGGAAAATAATCGCACCCGCCGTATAAGTAAAAAAAAAACATTCTTACCTCAATTCTGTCGAAAAGGTTAAAAAGGACCTTGTTTTGAAAACGACGGAAAGATTCCTTTATAATCCTCTAATAAAAAGTCAAACAAGGGTATAAATGACTTTAACCCATATTCTTGTAAATAGTAAAAATGTTTTGAAATACATTTCTAAGAAACATGGATGTGGATGATAAAGAGATCCCAGTAGATTATTACGTATAATACAACCTCAGATAATGAAGAGATTGTGAAATAACCCTTACCTTGTAATTTTCCTTGGTTGGGGTAGGTTAACCTCCTATATAATGGTGAAATAGTTGTTATTAAATTATACAAGAATCATATATATTAATATGATATCATATATGATCTTTTAACATTGATTTGTTAATAATATCTTAGAATTATCGTCGTTTCGGGAGTTAACTTACTCATTTTCTTTTATATGTTTTGTTACATAAGCCATGGTTGTTGTATCTTATTCATATCCAGAATGATATACAGTCCTTAAACATCATTTTTAAATCATCAAATGATAATTATACTTGAATGGATACGATGGAGAATGAATCTCATCGCGTTCGTGGAGACGGTAGTCCGTACGTACGCACGAGCGACAATATCATTCTTTTGATATTAAAATAATATATAAATGGATGGTATATAATATATACAGAATCATTAACATGTTATATTTATTATTTACATGAGTTACACATCATTATTATACCCATCCAAATAATATTATATTGAATAACAATTACACCACGACGTGGAGACGGTAAGCCGTACGTACGCACGTATGGTGACATGTTATTCAAAGGGTGGATAGAATACTGAATATGATTGTACCATATTTATAATAACATCACAGTATATGTGAGATACTGGAGTTATTATTTCAGAATGGTAAGAACAAAGGAAGAAGAAGTGGAAGAAGAAATGAACTTAGAAAAGGGTGGTGAGATCATTACCTCTTCTTCGGGTTCTTCCTTTTGATTTGATCAAAAGGGCTCCTTAGGTTGGCTTTCTGATCAAACTAAGGCCTCTAGGTTGTATTGAGGGATGTTGGGATAGTATTTGGGCAGAGTTTGGCCGAACCAAAAGGCTTTAGAGGTGTGAAGAAATGAGAAGGAGGAGTGCCCTTTTATAAGAGGGGTGAGGGGCACCTTTGGAAAAGCTAGAAATATTAATTTATAATAAATTCATATTCGGTTTCTAAAGGCTCCAAAGTTGACTATTCAAAGGATGAGGTGGGGATAGGTCGAAAACAACTCATCCAATAGAATTTAGACAGGTTTGGGTACTTATATTAACCTTATCTTTAAGTATTAACTCTAAGTTAATTAGTTTCACTTTTACAATGTCTCTTTGTATTTTTATATAATATGGTTAATAAACATACTATATACATCCAAGAGACCCCCAAGTGGTCCATTAATGAGGAACCTATAATAATATAAGTCTCTTGGCCGAACCTTAGATTTTTAGGAATTTAATATCAATTAATAATATAATATTTGTTTTAAGAACTCTTTTATGTCAATTTTGACACTATTCAATAGTTGATTTTTGTGAAACTCATAACAGATTGATTACTTCGAACAAAGTCCATTAAATCAATCCTACTATATCATATTAGCCTAGAAAATTAGTTTAATTCATTAAAAGTTTCATATTATATTTATTTGGGTATTTATAATATCAATTATTTTAATTTTTCACTATTATAGTAATTACTGCATCATCATTGTGTCATAAATAAAATAACTTATTTAATGTCTAAAAATTATAAATAAACTATCATTATGTAGGAAATCTTTTTAGCTTTCTAATGAATATTTACAATCGAAAATCCAACATGTATAACCCTATGTAAAAATTGTTCTTCTAAAAGATATATGCTTGTGTCATTTTTGTATTCATTTTAACTTAATTAAAATAAAGTGTCATTATCACTTACAAGTGGATCCATGGGGTCCCAAAATTGACACAAAGATGCCCATGGTCGACCATGTATCAACAAATAGGGTTAAGACACGTTTTAGGGTAATTTTGTATTATTATAATATTTTTTTGTTAACCCTTATTTACCGGATTTACCCTTTAACCATGGTAAATAAAATATTTACCGCAGTAATTATTCAAAATGTGTAAAAATAAAAGTTACCTATTTACACAATTTGAAAATCCTGATTCCAAATATGGAATCCATTTTCCTAAATTCAAAACACAGAAGTGGCAGAAATTAATTTAAAATTAATTCCCGCTGTCAAAACAAAAAGCGTGTTTTTAAGAGATAATAACTATCAAAAGATTGACACTTGTTTATGTTTGGTTTAATTGTAAAATTATGTCCAATGACCAAGATTATATTAAATGGTAAAAATATATTCTAAATATACTTTAAAACCACTCAAATTCACAATTTATCACTATTAATTATTTTTATTAAAAAAGTTGTTTTTAATTAAAATTTAGTAATTTTCACTATTCATCAAAATATGAAAGTTATCCGAAATGTACCAAATTTTCACCCTAGGCTAATTTTGATATTCCGAATCCAAAAATGAAGTCCATTTTGAAATATAAAATATATATGATTTCAAAAATTAGGTATTACTATTCACAACGGCTAGTTTAATTAGTTGTGGTGTGTGTTAGAACTCGAGGTTGCGTACAACACACGCTATCGCATTATTCGAAGGGAAACGTACCGTAGAAGCTTGGGGTGTTACATAATATGACCTCAAAGTTGAGTACATATGAAGGATTAGGTTTGTACTTACATAAGAGATACACATGGAACAATATTTGAATATATGGGAGGTTGGGTGGAAGTTTAAAATGATAAGACACTATCCGGATATGATAAACAATTCCAAAGGGCCAGATATATGTTCAACATACATTACCGTTCTTTTATTCATGATAATATTCATAGAAGAACCTTCTAACCAACATAAAATTCTAAAATAAATTGAGGATTATCAACATAGAATTTATTTCAAAAATTTAGGGTCTTTAAGAGTTATTGAATGGTGTTAAATTTCACTACCATCTCAAAAAATTTATTAGGGCCAAAAAAGTATTTTTCTGTAACATAATTTCAATACATTAGAGTTTTACACTTCTCTCCATAAAGGAATTCAGAAGGACCCATATCAATACATGAGTGAAATATTTTTTCCCAAAAACTATAGTAAGGGATTGTGTTGGAACCAACCACATTTTAAATATATAGAAAATTTTAAATCATATCATCTAGTGTTTGAAATTTTCTTTCAAACTAACCACCTTTTCGAGTATGATACATAGTGCAGAAACTCATATTTGTAGTAAGATCTTACTAAAGACTTGGAAAAAACACCCATTTGAACTTCAAATCCAAAATATATATAATTGAACATATTTCTCTATGAAACACCACTGATTCCTTAATGTGTATATTATTAAGATGAACGAGAGGGAAATCATATTTGATAATAAAGATGTGTGATAACATTGTGATTTGATCAACCAAAAACCATAATTACCTCAAACCCAAAGATAATATTGACACTAATGTTTATAATTACCGTTATGGATATTTCAAAAATATTTTAAGGCATTCTTAATTAAATATCATTTCCACTAAAACATATACCAAACTAATGGTTTATATTTCCATAAATTTATGTAAAAATTTCCTTAATCTTGATAAACTCACATACCATAATAAAAAAAATTGTTATCAATGACTTTAAAATTTTCATTATCATTAAACTCCTAAATTGATGATGGTATCGACAGAAATTATGTTAATGTTACATGGAAGAATATAAACTTCTAAAATTTAAGACCCCATTTATTCCTTATACAAGCTCTTATCTTATACAATAAAAATAAATCAAATCTTGGGTTCATCCTTGTATCGATAGAATATAAAATGTGATTTAATTTTTATAGAATCTATATAGAGGGATATAATCACATGTTTAAACACGATTGGATGAATACCGATATTTTCATCAAACCCATTCATACAAAATTAAACATTATATTACCATATAATTAATGGAGAATAAGAGTTGCCTAAATATAATTATTCACTTCATCTACTAAGATTTAACAATTATTTCCCTTCTGTTGTATAATTATACATTTTTGTTGATTATCATCCATATTATCCCTAGGAATGGGGTGTTGATCTACATAATTCAAAAATTCAATACAATTTAAACAATTAAGTTGGGGAGGTGTATTAGATCATTTAATCTTCCCCTCCATGACACAAACTGGACCACTAATCATGTTTCAGCATTTACATTATTGATGAAATTACATTCCAAATTTAAAGATATTCCCTATTTCGATCAAGAAAGTTACCATTATTCTTCTTCCAATATTTTGGCATGGAGATGGATGGAATTTCGTTCCACCATTTGAGTGGTCATGAGACTCGATCTTTATTTTCATATCAAACCAGGGGAATTTTGGTAATAAAGAATTTCAATTTCTACATTAAGTCCACATTGAAAAAATTATTCATAGAAAATAAAGTCTCTAATATCCACGAACTTTCTAAGAAATTGTTTTAGCCAACAATTTAATTTATCAAATTTTCATTTTAGTTTGATGATGAAATCAGAGTCGTACATTGGATGTCTTATAAAATTAGGTTCATAGGTATTAACATATTCATAATCATTTTTCCTATTATCAAAGAATTCCTTCCCCATATATGTTCATATAATAATAAGTACGTACTTACAAACAAATATCCCAATAAACTCTACCTTTTATGTAAATTAAATTTATTATTGTTCCCTCATGTTTTTAATAAGAGTACTTTATAGATATACATCACATTCAAATTTCTAAACCAATAGAAAGATTTTCGCTGTCTCGAAACCCTGAAGAACAAAATATATTACTTCATTTCTTCTGATCCATTGAAAAAAACTAGGGGATCATCCGAACCACGAATAGAAGGAATATGTTGAATTGAGAAGAAGTCAACAGAACACTTTTAACACCTTTTCTCATTTTGGTATTCAGTATGTTTCATAGATTGACAATTTTTTTTCATTATAGTAATTTTATTTTTCAATCTATCTCCCATTACATTTTATTCTTAAGAGTAAAATCCTTTCATTATCAATCACACTCAATATTAAACTGGTTCCTTCAGGATGCAACCATTGACTAAAAATAGAAATCCATGCATGATCTAGATTATTAATATTGTAAAAGAACACAATCATAAAAAAATATAATATTTCAAAATCATGAAAATTATTTTTTTCAATCTAGTACACTAATGGATTATCCTAGTCCATCCATGTTCATCATTTAAATATTTTATGAGGGTTCCCAAAGAGATTATGAATTTACAAAGCATATCCCTATATATTAAAGAACTATATATGTACTATGGTTTGTAAAACCTGAAATTACTAACTATCGAATCTAGATCAATTCACCTTTTTTGAATTTTTTTCCAATAGTCACGTCTATGCTAGAGGCACATGATATTTTAGTATCCATACTTGGATTTAATTTCTTCAAATTCCATTCCTCTATCATTCACCAAAATTACATGATATTTTCTAATACATTGAATTACACTTAGATTTATCCTTATAGATATCCCTAGGAATATCCATATATATACATAGTATTATCCTTAGGGTCCCCATTAATGTGTTTCAAATCCCAATCTAAAAAAATTGAAAAAACATTCCCTCTCATACCAAATATAGTGACCCATGACATTATACATAAATATAACATCTTTTTAGTTAAAAATTCAATAAATTTAAAAAACATTGTACGAGGACCACAATTTTTAATTTTCATTGAATTATGTAAAAAATATATTATTATTTCAATAAATTTCATAAAAAATCTTACAAATATATTTTCAAATATTCTCCCATTTATGAATACCCATATGCAACCTTTCATCCTAACATAGGGAAGGCAGCTAGGGGTGGTATTAAAGGATTAGTAAGGGTGAATATAAGATATATATATATAAGTATATGATCATATGAAATCAAATAATACGAATAAGGATATGTAATCATGAAAATAACATAATAAATTCATATAAAACCTTGAAAATATCATAAAAAATGATCCACATATTAAAACATCACCTTTTCAAAAAACATGGATCGTAGGAATGGGAAATCATCACCAATAAATCATTAATATTATGTTCATTTGATAATAGTTTGGTACAATCATAAATATAAAAAAAATATATCCTATGTCAATGATTACTACCACGACCATCAACATAGTTGATCAAGAACTTTTTCCTCATTTTTATTGTGGTTCAAGATGCACTTGTTTCCCATTGTGTAACATGCCCATTAATATGTTTCCCATTGTTATATCATTAGATATAAATATTTATCCAATTTATTTGAGGGATAAATAAGTCCCAAATATATCATAATGAATTCCATACTTATTTGTGCCCTCGTATCAAAAAACATTAACCATATCATCACATCACAGCTCGTATTAAGAAAAAGGGTTTCATAAGAATTTCATTAATTCACCATTCGATAACCTATAAAAAAGAATGTGTTTCACAGATATTTCATCAATATAAACATTAAAAATCCATCAATATAATTTGGAAGATATCATTTAGTATTATCCCCAGTAAATCATATGTTACCTTAATGTCTGTAATCATAGATAAAAAATGGTTTTGAAAGATCACATGTAAAATTCGTTGAGGAACAGAGCCATTTATGTTAAAATAAAATTATTAAAACATAAATAATTTTGAAAAACAATTTCTTTAAAAACAACCATGGAAACATATATAAAATTATTTAAAAATCATTTAATATATGTCGAGAGGAAAATATCCACTCAAATTTGAAAATGACATTTTAAAACATAAAATTCATAAATCATAATGGAAATCAATTTAATTTAGAGGAAACATTGTGACTAATTATCAAATATTAAAAAATAAATACTTCATGATGGTGGAAAATATCATTCATTCCATAGTTGATAAATTAATGATTCATTTCTCATTTTTTTTAAAATCCAAATAAATATCATTTTAAAAATGACATGAAGATTCATATCATTTTTTTAAACAACGATAAAAAATGTTTAAATATTTCTCTAATAAATCATTTAGAGGATTAAAAATGATTTTTTAATTTTTTGTATAATTGTTTTTTAATAACAATGAGTTTGAGAGGAAGAGAGAAATAATATTTTCACTAAAATACCCATTTTCAGTATTGAGTACATAAAGTGGGGAAAATGAAGAGAAACCATTAATTTTCATGACATAACAATATTAAAATAAATTTCATGATGTAATAGGGATATATCATTTTATTTAATCATTGGAATCATTGACATAAAAAAACAAGATAAAGTATGTCAACTTTATCCAAAACACCCTTACCTCTTTGATAACATTTTTACCATGAACCCCATGAACACAATATCTTGAAATATTTATGTAAATCCCAATAATTATTATAACAATCAGGAAAAAATAAATTCATTGGTTGTATATACACCACATAAAGAATCACATTTTTAAATGGCATGTGTCTGACAAAAACTATAAGTGATATGTAAATCCCTTACTCTATGTCATGACTTTAATTATAAACATTCAACACACCTTTTTTACAAACAACATATTTTGGTATGCACGAAATGCCATTATCGGTCATATTTCAGATCAAAATAAGTCTTATAGTATAATGAAAGGGAATTTAATAAATTATTATGGTAGGAATTGGACAAATAAAATTTATTTTTAGGTATAATGATGATAGGAGAGGGGATATCCATTTATAAGTGAGGTGAGTGGAACACTTGTAATTTTTCAATTCAAATAGTTTACCCACGTTTTTCAGATGAAATCTCTCTACTAATTGGTCCATTTATGAAACTAGAAGTGATATGGTAGAAATAGGGTATTTCCATGGATGTGGGACATGTTTTATGTCAATTTTAACCCTTATATTTTTAGTTTAACCACATAGTAAACCCATTTTTACCATAACCCTGATAAATAATTGTTACTATTTTTACTAGTAATTTTGGTAAGAAATGAGATTTTAATAATTTGATAATAAAAATTATTCTTATTAAATATATTGAATAAATATTTCAAAATTAAATTTTTTTAAGTGGAAATATATAATTTAAAACTAAAACTGCAAATGTGACAAGAATTAGGTTTTTGAGAGGAAAAAAACTCAAAATTTTAAAATGTTTTTTTAGAAAAATCAATATGAATGTGATTAAAATGATATAATATAGATTAATATATATATATATATAATTGAACTAAATTTTATTTTATAACATTATTATAAAAAATATTAAGTATTTAAAATTATAAAATGAAAAGATAATTCTTAATAAAAATCTATATTTTTTATTATTTACCTAAAAACATTCTATTAGAAAAATTATCCAAAACTAACCATATTAAAATTTTGAAAAAATGATCTAAAAAATTATTTTCATTTTTTGAAATTACATTTCTAAATTTTTGAACATTTATTTTACAATAATGGAACAAAAAGTGAAAAAAATTTATTTTAGAGAAATACAATTTTTATGCATAAAAGTGGACTAACTCTTATCTCTTCTATATAAAACACATAAGATAAATGTTAAATAGTTTATTAAATATATAAAATATAAATTTCATTAAAATAAACCAAATAATGGTTTTTATTTAATTTTTTAGATACAACATGTTTGTGCTCATGAAAATAGTGCTTCAAAAAATGATTTAATTTATTTTCAAATGGGTGTTATTTTTATTTCTTAATAAGTGGTCACCAAGGAATTATTTATATATAAATGTGAAAAAAAAACGTTTTCATTATTTAATTAAACCTATTCATAACCTCTTCTCCAATTGATAGTTGATAACTATCATAATAAATAAAAATACATTAATAGTGAGTCCCATTTAGTTGAAACAATGTTCTGTGTGTTATGTAGGATAGAATCTATTTTGCGAGTAATGAAAGATGAACTCAGTGTTACATGTAAATAATGATAATCTTTTGGTTTTAGGTAATTTTAGCTAAACTCATTGTTTTATGTAACGAAATAAATCAGAAATATTAAATTAATTTGAAAAATATACTATAAAAATATTAGTGAGTTACATTATACCACCCTTAAATTGAATTTATATTTTTCAATTCATCATATTAGTATTGAGAACTGTTGATATATTTGTCTCATTATATCATTAGTATAAAAAAATGAATTCAGAAGTTTTTTTTCATAATACATTTACAAGGAAAGTGGTCTTTTTTCATAGCACATTCTTTGTAGGATCTTTAATCTCAAATGATTTTTCCATATTAGAAAGAGTATGACCCATGGCACGAACATAGTGTTTTGTGAATTTAAATGACCAGGTATACTCTTACTAAAAATAGGTATATAGAAAAATCCATGAATCAGATACATGTTGAGTGGAAGAGGCAAAAAATAAGCTATATTCTTGTAATGATAATGTATTTAAAAGGTACTGATATACATAGGGCTTAGTTTTTCCTTATTTTAGCTATGGAGAAATTCAAAGAAATAAATTCTCACCATGTTCAAATTATTGATTTCACCAAAAATTATCATAATAACATTTATACTAAATTTGAGTTATGCTTACATGTTGTTGAATGGATATTATCTACTCTTCCATCTCATCATCTTTCTCATGACCCAATATCCTTCTTTAAGAAAAAACATTATATTACATTAGAGTTCTACACCTATATACATAATTGAATTAATATGGTTCCATATGTCTTCATGAGTGAAATTTATTTTTTTCATTCCATATATACTAGAGAAGTGTGTTGTTACTGACAACCTTTCAAATCTAATGAACTGGATCCTAACATATAATACATGGTTTGAAATTTCTTATCAGACTTATTATCTTTCAAAGGATGATACTTAGTGGTGAAAATCAACACTATATCAAGATTTTAATTCAGAATTCTCCAAAAACGTTAAGTGAACATCAGATTACAATTAGCAAAAAATTGATTAAGCTACTCTATGGAACATTACAAATTATTTAATATATATTCCATCAAGAGGATATAAAGATTAGTATTTTGCAATAGCAATCATGTTTGATGACTACATACGTTTACTAACCATAAACCATAATTTCCAAAACATAAAAGAAAAGGTAACCCCTAATTTTTACCAATACGCATAATAATATGTCCATAATCTGTAAAAACATTCATACAAAATTAACTTTGTCAATAAAACATATACCTAACTAAAGTTTAGTATTTCTATAAACATATATTAAAATATCCCTAATATTGATAAACTATCATCATTTAATACCCTTAAAAGTAGATTCAATTACATCGAACATATGATCAATTACAAACTCATCATCCCATGATGCTACCGATAATTCTTACATTAATATTACATGGATACATATATATTTTTCAAAGTTAATTCCCCCATTATTCTTTTAATAATCTCTTATCTAATAAAAAAATTCATTGGATTCTTGGGTTCATCCTTTTACAGCTAGAATATAAAATTTTATTTCATTATTCCAAAATCCATGTAAATAGAGACAATCAAAAGAAATTTCAATATAGTATTAATAATAAGATTTTCATAGGACTCATTCAAACAAAATCAAAAATGAAATTCCCATGTACGTATCAGAGGATATGTATTACAAAATTAAAATGATACACTTCATCCATTGTGATGACATAATAGTTACCCTTTTCGATTTTCTTCATATGTTGTTGTGGATTATCATTCACATTATCCATTGGAATGGGATATTGATTTAGATAATTTCTAGAATCCTTGATCTTGAAACATTACAGTGTGGAAGGTTTTTTAGTTTGATTCCTCTTATCCTCCATCAAATTAACAACAATATTAATCAGGTTTTTACATTATTGAAATTTATAAACTGCCTTTCCACATTTAAAGAACCTCTATGTTTTATTATTTCAATTACACTGATTCTTCATCAATGTTTTATTCTATACAGTTGGATGGAATTTCATTCCAACATTTTAGTGTTAATGATACTGGATATTCCTATTATTATCAAAACCATTTGAATTGTAGGAATATTTAATTTCCATTTCATCCTTCAGAGAACAAAAAATGTTTTCTTCGTTTATAATAATTTATATTATAGATAATGCCTTTTGAAGGCATTATTCTAGTCCACCCAAGTATTAATTTTTTATGGAAAATTATTAATCTAGAAGCATAACTTGAAGGTCTTATAAAATAAGCTCTATAGGGACCAATAGATTAATAATAATTTTTATTAAACCCAAAAAATTCATTATATATAATTGTTTAAAGAATATGTGGTATTTACATAATGATAAATTTCAAATTAAAATATTATCATTTAATATATTAATTTTCTTCTTGACCCCTAACATTCTTAAAAAGAGTCGACCACTAATATTCTTCTCCTTGTAAGTGATAAAAAACCAAAATTACATTTTCATGCTCTAAATGTTGAATAATGGATAATAAAAATTCATTAGTACTGATACATTTCACAAAAACTATTGGATCAATAGAACTACTAAAATAATGATGATGTTACCTTATGAATGTCTCAACAAAACATTACTCCATACTTTTATCTATTGTATGTTAAACAGGATTCATACTTTGAGAAAATGTTTTGAGAGTAGAAAAATATTTTTCGTTCTAGAACACATAAATATTTTATATTCAGTTGGAAAATCATTGAATGTTCCTTCACAATCCTCATTAACATGGATTCATCTGGTTAAGTCGATTGAATAAAATGAGAAATCGTATATAGAGAAACAAAAATCATGATGGACACCCACATAACAATGAAAAATCATTTATAGGATGTGTAAATTGTGAGACCTTATTTTAAATCATGACACATTAGTCTTATTAAAGGTCATTCATAGTCATTAGTAAAATACTTAATGATGGTTCATAACGTTCTTTTGAGTTTCCAATGAATATCAATTAGGAGTGCCAAAACAAGTGTGTAGCGTGGATCATTCTTTTTCACAGGGTGGTGATCAAGTCAATCCCAATGAAAAAATTCCAGAATTATTATCCCTTGGTACGTATATTCTAGATCTACATCCAATTTCATTTTCCATACTGGGATGTAAACCCTTGTAAACCCTTTCTCTGTCCATAAAAAAATACTCAATATTTTTTTATATAATTATAATTATCTATAGAATTAAACATATAGATATCCATTGAAATTTACCTATATTTATACATAGGAATATAATTAGTTATATTAGTAATGTTTTTCTAATTCTAAAGTCTAATGATTGAATAATAATTTCTTATTGTAGAAACAATATTTATCCATTATTTTATGTATAAATAATACATCATTTTAGAATAATATTGAATAAATTTAATAAAAACCCTCCCATGGATCATAATAGTTATGTGTATTTGGAGACTAGAAACAGAACACTCTTATTTCATGAAAGATCATCATCATAACAGACAAATATATTCCCACACAATACTCTTATTAGAAATACCATTACAAGACCTACCATCACAAATTTTTCAAGGAAATATAAGAAATAGTGAGATTAGATGCATAGTAAGTGTAATAATAAGAGATATAAATCTATGAACATATAAAATCATAAGATAAGAAAATGGGTATGTGATAATGATCATAAAAAGGGATGTTAATAAGAAAACTATAATAGATAATAATCATGATTCATGGAATAAAACATTATTATTTTACAAAAAAGGCCCATAGGATTGGTAAATCATCATAAATCAATCATTGACAATAATTAAACTTCATATTTTTTCCACCATAATAAATATTGTAAAACCATTTAATTTTTCAAGGGTAACTACCAAGACCATCAACATATTTGATCAATAGATATAACATGTTTCCCATTTAGGATTAGGGAACACATGTTTTCCATGGTTGATGATGATGCACCTTTTTCTCATAGTGGATAAAGCCCAATGAATTGTTTGGATTTATTAGTCCATGATATATAAAGTATTACCCAACAAATTGGATATCATTATTGGTCTCACCCATCTCATAATGAAATCGACAATTATTCTTTACATAATATCATAAAACATTCATCATAACTTCACATCACTACCCATGTAATGAAAATGGGTGTCATAACCATTTCATAAATTCAATAGTTTACAACCCTTTATAAAAAATTTGGTTTAACAAATATTTAATTAATATAACCACCAACCATCATGAGAAATAAAAATGATTTTATCATTCAATATTATCCCGAGAAAACAATAAATAACATAAAATATTGTCATCTTAGATGGAAAATTATTTTGAATGATTATTTGGAATTGTTCTTGACTATTATAGAATTCCCTACTAGAAAAATTGTTTTTAAAAAATTAAAAAATTAAAAAATAAATTTCAATAAAAAATATATATGAATCTTATATAGGAAGAAATTAAAATTCATAAAATATTTATGGAAGAAAATATCCTCCACATTTTGATAAAGACTTTTCAAACAAAAAATTCCAAAATCTATTGGAAATACATTAATAAAAATTAAAACTTATAAAAGAATATTTAAAATAATTACTTTGTCATTATTTCATAAAACTCCAATCATTTGATAAATTTTAAAATAATAATTCCTTTTATATTTTCATTAAAAACAAAATGGTCATTTTTTGGAAACTGATATGAGGATTACATTGAAATCATTTTATAAGAAGGTCATACATGTGTAAAGAAGAAAATAACAAATCACATGCATGATTTAAAAATATTTCTGAAAATATTTTATAAAATAATTTTTTGGAAGAAGAAATATTTTTGGCAGAGGAGAGAAATAATGTTGGTTTTCATAAAAAATATTTTTATATCCAAAAAACATATAGGGAAGAAAATGAATGGAATCCATGAATTCTCATGAAATAACCATAAGTGAAATTGTACTATGAGTTTCAATATATACTAATAATAATACTTCATCATTTGAATAATATATATATATATATAATCCCAATAAATGATGAGATTGTATCATAATACCCTTTCCACTTAGGTAACATGTTTACAATAATCCACATGAAATAGACATCCTAAAATTGATATATAAATTTAAATAATTGTCATTAGAAGAATAATAATTCAAATTCTTGGGAAGTATAAACATAATATAAAATAAAAAAATGGGTAATATGGAATGTGTCTCATAGAAAAAATGGTGATATGGAAATCCCTTACTATAAGTCTTATTTTCCTTCGTACACATTCAAATATCCAATTTTTTAGAAAACACATTTTCGGTTGAACCAAAAGACCTACATAGGAAGATTTTTAACAAAACTAATGCTTCTAGAATTATATAATGGAATTAGGTAAGTTAATTGGGAATGTCATGGACAAAACCAAGTGCTTTGGAAGTATGAATGGAGTGGAGAGGGGTTTCATTTTATGATTGTGGTGAGTGTATCATTTGTAAATTTTGACAATAAAAAGGTGAACCCATGATATTCACATTTTAAAAGAATCCAAAATGGACCATTATAGTTCTTATAAGATATAGTTTTTTAAAATGGACATAACTAGTGTTAAACATGTTTTGGGTCATTTTTTAAACATATCCATTTATTTTAAACTAGGATAAACCCATTTTTACCTTAACAATGGTAAATAATTTTTAACTTTTTTCTATTAATTATGGTAAAAAATATGCTGAACACATTATATAATATATTTTATTCATATTAAAAATATGTAGTTTTTTCCAAATAATATTGAATGAAATGGAAAAAATAAAATAAAATAAATCCCCCAGACCTGACGAGAAAGTGGGTTTTCAAAGGAAAAATGTTTAAAATTTTAAAATGTTTTTGTATAAAAATTAAATTTGAACTAATTCTAATTACATACATATTATTAATAGATATAAAACCTATTAAATTTATCTTTGAAACTATTACAAAACAATTTTGATATTTTTAAATGCATTAAAATAAAATACAGTTCATAAAAAATCCAATATTTGTAAGTTATGATCGAAAAAAATTTCTTTTTAAATAATTACCAAAAAATATCTCTAGGATTATTTTAAATGATAATTTAAAAATTTGATTTTCATTTTTCCAAATGAAATTTCTTAAATTGAAAAAAAATGATTTTTAAAATAAGTGTTCAAATATAGAGAGAATTGATTTTCAAAAAAATATAGTTTCTAATATTATATTTTCATTTATTATTATTCATTTTCTAAAAAAATACATATGATAATAATTGAAAATATGATTTAATATATAATATATAAATTTCATTAAATTATTTTTTGTAATTTTTTATTTAATTTATTGAGATAAAACCTATTTGTGTGCATTAAGATAGTTTTTATAAAAATATCCCATTTATATTAAAATTGTTTTTCTATTATTTTATAAATATTTAGACACAAATTAATTGATTATATATACATATTTCAACCATATAATTTTATTATATAAATAATCCATTTTTTACATCCATTCCAACAGATTGGTGATAACTATAATATTAAATAATAATATTTTAATAGTAAGTCATGTTTTTTTAACTTAATGTTACATGAAACACATGCTAAACACATGGTTTTATGCAACTCAAGATGAACTCTATAGTCTTGTAATGAAATCTAATCTAATTTTTTGGAGTTTTTAAAGGTATATGATATATTTCATTTAATCAAAAATATCAAAGAGATTAAATTTATTCATGAAAATAAAACTTCACAAAATCTCGAGGTCTTACATGATTCAAATATTTCCAAAGTTATAATTAGATTTTCATTAAATAATTTTTTTCTGTGTTCCTTCTACCAAACATTATCTTCCATGTCCATGTCTTCAAATTTAATTAATTATTGAAAAGAGAGATTGATAAATAAAATTTTAATCTCTCTTTTAATGTTTGTGAAAAATAATCATTGTATATAATGTTTGACTTACATTAAAAAAGGAATGGTGTATTTTATCATATAGTGTGACAATTAATTTTTCTTTCACTATACCCATTATTTTAACCTTGTATTACTTTTCAATATTTCATTTTTTATCAAATAAAATGTGTATTTCCCTTGTTTTGGGTAATTAATATTTGGAAAACGGTCTATTAAATGAAAAAAATACATTTATATGAGAATATATTAAGAAAACATGCTTAAATTTGTTTTTAAGCATTTTTTGATTAAAATTTGGAAGCCTAAAATGTTTCATTCGTGATATGGTCCTTGAATTCTTTTTGATGGTTATGATTATATGTTGTCTAGTGAGACTATTATAGATTGTATGATGGGTGCACCCATATATCACTCCAATTCATTGGATAATAAATATGTTATATGAATAATTATATTTCAAGTCGGTTGTATTGTAATTCCAATTTTAAAGGGATTCAAAGGGTTCTATATGGAATCTATGAGATGATGTTCCAAGGAACCAAGACTATTTTGATATGATTTTGTAACACACCAGTTTCAAATGCCACTCAAAGGTGTTATGTTCCCTGTTGGCCATTTGGTCTTATGCTCATCTCCCCAAATGTTAAAGGATATAGACTATCAGTGAGTGCCACAATGAGTCTGTGGGGAGACTATTACCTCAATACTAAAGTGTATCATAATGGAAATACTATAAAGTAGAGAAAGCTATAATAAAATCAGATAACAAAGAAAACAGTAGAATATTGATAGTATAAATAATCCTGAATCCATATCATATACAAGATGATGATATAAGTCACATGTTTCTACTAAAACATCCAAATTAGGTACACATCATTCATATAATTTTTTTTTCCAAAATTACACAAAGGCTTAAATAATCCCAGTATAATATCAAGCTTCATCTTGGTCCCATGCTATCCCTATCCTAAGTAGCATATCATTTACCTCTAGGA
The DNA here is from genome assembly GCA_963277665.1 of Viscum album. Lineage (NCBI taxonomy): Eukaryota > Viridiplantae > Streptophyta > Magnoliopsida > Santalales > Viscaceae > Viscum > Viscum album. The sequence continues at coordinate 1,394,899,838 of OY728162.1, forward strand.
GGGAGTATACCCTTATAATTTCATGTTATCATATAATCTGTTTAGATCTCAAAAAGTGGCCCAAACCTGGTGTGAGACTATATCCCAATGGGCAACCACCCAACATATGTTCCAATCAGTCTGTGAATATATATAACTTCCAGTGTGTAATAAGTATGAAAGGATGTACTCAAAAAGAAACATCCTTCATGCAATGGTTTTTATTTAAATTCATTTCATTCAATTCATATTCATTTAATAATTCAACATCATTGAATTATAAGTATTGAGATCTGGATTAAGACTGACAACCCATATGTAATTGAAAGCATAAAAGATTCTTCAAAATTCCATCTAAATGTTATATGTGAAGATAAAATCCAGATGTATGCTTTGGCTTCAAAGAGGCTTCATATTAATTATTTCATTCATTATTCAATCCAGAACCTGAAACCATCTCTGAAATTCATAAGTAAGAATTCATGTGTCTTTCCAGGTGAAATCTGAACCAACACCCTACAATCTTGTCCCTACAGAACCTCTCAAGAACTCGGTATCGCTGTAGTTGTCGTATAAATTCCCAATGAATCGAGTATGTACTCGACGCTTCACATGAATTCTTGAGTATCACCCTTGGTGTAATAGTTAAATTCCCTTCGATTATATCCATGGAGTTCTAATAATAATGAATATATCACTCATCATATAATTCTACCCTCAATTATTCTATCTATTGCTTCACTCACATGGATCCATGTATCACACATGGGTAATAAAGGTTCATAGTAGTTAGTCAATCTGTGGCATTCTAATGGGAATCCATATATCACCCAAGTTGTATGAGTAAATAGGAAGACATGTTCTTCCATGGAATTCTAATTTAAATCCATATATCACCCATTCCTATTAAAATTTTTACCAATTCCATTTCATTTGAACAATTCATTAAGAATTCCATGGTGAAATAAAATTCATTCTATATAACTCACCTCAAATGAGTGCCTCAATCTATGACCAACCTCAAAGGCTTGTCTATTAATTTACTCACATGAGCATAACAAGATAATGTGCTTCCCACTAATATTACATCCATCCCATAGCATGTTATAAAGAAAAATAACATTATATTGTTTATATACAAGGGATCACATGCATAAATAATCCATCATATGGCATAACCTCCCTCTAACTCACATGGACAAGAAATTCAAGGGTCCTTCAAATACTCACATGGTAATTTTTAAAATGAAAAGACTAACAAGCCTATCAATATAGCACATGGATTATTTATCATATAATTCATAGCATAAAATAAATAATTAATTAAATTCAACCCAATTGCATCAACTCATGGAATAGCCTCTACTCAACTCACACAGGAAATGCATAAAAAAAAGAAATAATTCAGATACATGAAATGGAAAACATGGATTAATGGGAAATTAATCTATCCCATACCCTTAATTCATTTCATTTTGAAATTAAATCATAAATAAATTAATCAATTTGATTTATATACCAATTAACAAATTACATCCCATGATCAAGGGAAAAAAGGCATGCCTCATAGGCATCCAAGTCCATAATCGAAAAAGGGCCAATTTAAGTAAACTCACCCATGGGGTGGTTACTATTCAAGTTATACACCCTATAAAGAAGCATTAGAATGACTATTCGATTACCCAAAATCTTACTATCCATAGGAGTGGTCAATTTCATTTTAGGTCAAACCCAAATAATTGGTATGTGACATGAAAGCATACATAATAAAATCGACTTTATGTGAAATGTAGAAGACCCCATACCTTAGGTTCATTCTAGATAGCTCACCCAATATCATGCTATAATTGGACCCTGATTGGATGATGTCCAAAGAATAGATGAAGAATGAAAAATTAGGTTTTATGACCCTAAATCCAAATATCATGACTGATTCCTTGAAGTATCAATAATTGGTAAAATGGAATTAAGAACTTACCTTTATGGATCCGATGAGACATACAACCATTGAAGAAGAGATCAAATGGTAAAGATCCATTGATTCGAACCATAGTCACCAAGGGCAGATCAAATATGGGGTGAGGTTGGTGTACATAGGAGGAAACCCAAATTAATTTTTATAAATTGATTTATTTTAATGTAAATTATTAAATTTCCAAAACGGCACGAGTCACACAGTTTAGGTTCATGGTTTGGTAAACCATGCAATAATTATGAAGAACTTCCTATAGGCCAAGGGGAACTCACATGGTTAACCCTTATAGTTTTTAAACTACGTGAAGATCCACTGTCCAAATCTGTGGAAATAGATGACCTAGATGAAAGGCTATGAGGCTCCACCCGCATGGTTTACACTAATTGTGTGGCTTCGTCTTTTCACCACATACATGAGTTTTGGGCTCTAGAATAGCCTTGGACACCCTTGATCCTTCTATATCCTCAATAGTCATTCATACTATGAAATGTTTATGAAATTAAAATGGGAATTTATGGAAAAAATCAATCTATTCCTCAATGAAGAAGCATGTTCTTAAAAACATCACCACTTAAATAAATCCATCCCAAAATCCCCCTTCCCAGGGTTGTGAAGCATGATATGAGAAAAACTCCAGAAAATTCCATTGTACATCGACCTTCCTCTCCCTGGTCTTATCCTGTACTCGTATGTGCTTCGATAATAGCCATACTAATGGAATGGACCATCATCAGATAACATTCTGTTACAATACACAATTTGAATAGGATTATCCTCAAGGATGCATCTAACTATAACTCAAACTCCTTGGGCTGGAAGGTATTATATGGGTCTAAATAGAAGCTACACAACTGAGAAACATGGAAGAATTCATACATATCCCAATACCTTTAATTTAACTACAACCAATAGGAAACCAGCCAGACTCTTAATAGAATATTGAACAACACAACATTCCTCAATAAAGGAATTGACTATCTCATAATCCTCTTGTGTCCCATCCTCTGTGAAACACATCATAAAAAATAATCCTCAACCTCTATATCTATAGGTCTTCTACGAAAATAGACGTATGATTTTAGAGAAGCCTAAAAAGCATCTATCCGCTTATGAGTCAACATCACCTACTCTATATTCTCATGAAAAAATGAGGTCCCAACATCATTGCATATCATACATTAATCCAACATAGGAGTGATCAGAATGTACTATCGTACAAAACATCAAATGTATTTATTTTAACTACATCCCAAAATATACTATTATTAGATAACTCTTCCTAGGGTATATGAATCTCCCAAGAATCCATGCTTTCCAAGAAGCATGCTCGCGTCATTTCCTCGTGGAAATAAATTTTGCGCTCTGACTGGCCATCTTTCTAGTGGTGGTATGTCATTATAAGAAGGACTTGTGTCCCCAATTCACTATGTAGACATTTCTAGATTTGCGAAGTAAACTAGGTCTCCCTATCTGAAATGGTAGAATGTGAAACCCATGGAGTTGTACTATCTCATGGATATACAACCTCCCATTCTCATCAACATTGAAGGTTTTATTGATCGGAAAGAAATGAGAATCCTTCAGGATCCTGTTAACAACAAATCACACAAAATCATTACCTCATAGAGACCTTGTAAAAATCATTAAAAAATTCATCGTGATGTCATTCCACTTCCAATAAAAAATGGGTGGCTACTTCAAAATTCTGGTTGGTCACTATTGTTCGCCCTTCACCTACTATTAGGTGGTTGACCCCATGACTATCAAGATGAATCTCTTTTCATGCCCAGAAAATAATACTAATGATGTAAATCTCGATTCATCTTGTTAACACTAGGATGAACTCCCCAAACCGATGTATGAAAATCCAATATCATCTCCTCATGTATGTATGCAAAGACCCATACGTGACCATATACTCAAAGGATCACATCATTTCCTATGAACCATCCATGAGGGGGGTGGGGTCCTCACATACATCACTCTCCCATAGGACTCGACCTTCAAATTAGGATACCTTTACTATCCTCACACTATCTATCCAGTTAGAGGAAGTACCTAAGGAATAATGGTATGTCTTCCCCTTACTTTTGGGAATTTCCAAGTGCATCTTAGAGAACAACGCTAAAAGTTTTCACTCGCTATTGTCCTGCTACACTTCCTGTACTTGAGTCCTCCGGATCAGTAAAATATCCATTGAGTTTTCATTACTAGGCATTAAGGATATATTAAAGCTGAGATACAGTAGGTATTCCACCCACCTTCAATGCCTCAAATTCTGATCATACTGCGTAAATATATACAGGAGTATTTTATGGTATGTGTACAAAATAAAATTCTCTCCTAGTAAGTAATGTCTCTAATAGTTCAACATGTGAAAGACTATAGACAAATCGAGATCTTGTCCTAGTAATTCCACTCTTGTGTCCTCAAATAATGAAACCCATACATGAAGAATCGATCCCCATCCATAATAATATCTCCCATCCTAATACCCACTTTATCTCAGTTCACATTTTAGATTATGGATGGCTCTGGAAAAATTAGTGTCAGTGCTGAATTCAATATCAATTTCAACTCATGAAAGGTTGTCTTGTAGGATTATAACCACATAAATTTCACACCCTTATTATTCAGGACCATCAGTAGCACTGGCATACTTGCGAATTTCAACATGAAAAGTCTATAGTAACCAGCCAGACCTAAGAATCTACGCACAAAATTTTTGTTCCTGGGATTCTCCTAGGAAACTACAGCTCTCCCCTTCCATGGGTCCACTGATACTCTTGTATCTGAGATTATGTGACCCCTCAAGTGAAGCAAATCTATCCAGAATGGGCACTTTATGATCTGAGCTTATAATTTATTGTCTCTTCATGTATTCAAAACAATCTCAATATGGGTTCCATTTTCATGTCGATTAAGAGAATACACAAACATATCATCGATGAAAACAAAAAAAAATGAGTCAATATAATGATGTACCACTTAGTTTATCTATTCTAGAAAGACGTTTTGGTAACTTTTCATGATCGAATGGCATAACTAAATTCTCCTAAGTCTATATCTTCTGTGAAAGGTTGTGCGAGGTATGTATAATGGTCTAGCATGAACCTAATGATAACCATATCTCAAATCTATATTTGAGAATAACCGATATCCTGATAGTTGGTCGAAGAGATCATCTATCCGTGATAAAGCTTATTGGTTCTTAACTATTAGTTTGTTTTATTTCCTATAATCTACACATTTCCTGAGGGCACCACTATCATTTTCACAAAAAGTATTGGCGCACCCAACTAAGAAGTAATAGGTTAGATGAAACTATATTCCTATGAATCTTATAGTTTCCTCTTGATATCATGAAACTCTATCATATCCATATAGTAAGGAGGAATGGATACCAATGTAGCTCTTTCACTAGAGCGATAGAGAACTCTACGTATATCACTAGAGGTAACCTACAAATTCTAATTGGGAAAATGTATATGAAAAGATCAACCACTAGATGGAAATCCTTCAGACATGTTCCCAGATCATCCTGTTATAAACTCTCAATCTAGGATATTGTCTCGCCCATACCATGATTCTGGTGTCCATCTCAGTTCACTTGGAAATCCCATTCACCCTTGTAAATGAACAAACTTCCCTCCAATGATGTAAATATCAACCTAAAATGATAAAAAAAATTGAAGGTAAGAAAAGGGACCAATACTTCTATCTTTATAATGACACCATAACCTTTCACTCAAGTATGTAAAGGTCCCATACGATGTGACACCCAAAAACCACAATGGGGAACTCCCTACAAAAATTCACACCATCTGTTTGGATCCCTAACATAGTGTCTATCATCATAATTCAATTAGAAGACTTTATGAAAATTCCATGGTTTTCTACCATAGACATTGATATAAAACTATGTGAATACCCTTTATAAAAATGTATAGAATCTAAAACAGAGGCTACAAGAAAAGTAACTATGACTGTATAAGGTCCGAGATCCTACTCCTGATGGGTTTGTTTCAGTACGTATGAAAAGTATATACCACAACCCTGTCATAGTTCATAGCTACCATGATCTAATCCACCATGTTGTATCTATATGTCTATGGTCATAAACCTATGGCCAAGAACTATAGATAAGACTGATCGGCCAACTGAGCCCCAAATCCCTTCCAGGTGAGAAGCTGTTGACCCTACTATTGAATGTGGAGTCTGTGTAGACCATCTCCCACTTTATGCTAATGGAAAAATTCTATAAAAGTTATGGAGATGGACCATCATTCCTCAATATTGGAACTTGATTGGGTACTTCATACACTAAAACCTCATATTTCATATCCTAGTGCACTACTTGAACCTCCCTTGACAAAATGAAAAGATGTTATGTCTACTAATATTATAGTGTGGATGCTCCAGACAATGCTTACTACTAATGATCTATGGAGTACCATGCCTATGTGATGAAACACCTTGGATAACACCTCCAAATTCCCTTAGGTTACATCATATGATCAGTGCCTGATTCACTATCCTAGATACAGTGGTAAGACAAAAGTATTGTATTGATGATCAGATGTCATACCTGAGACCATCCTCAAATCACATAACATTTGAATTGTTGTCACCCATAAAATAGGTTGTAAGATCCAGTGCTCTGTAAAATAGGCCGAATAGTCCATGACTGATAATGCACACTACTCTAGATGCCTGAAATCATGGGCACCATCAGCCCTCAGTGTATTCGGATTGATATAATTAAAGAAGGTTGAATGAAACTTCACCTATGCCATATACTATTGATAATATGTCAGATTGACAATTTACACCATCTCTTGTTGGAACCAAGTAGAATGTATTAGTGAGCTTTGACGTCCTCTCAGTAGGCGTCTCTAAGTTCATGACGATAGAAAACATGACCTCTGTCCGTTATCTCGTAGCCTATGGTCCACTATCCTTAGAAAACATGGGCAAATTCTTTTTATGGAACTTACGAGATAACTCTTCCATAGTCTTGGTATGTCGCGGTGCTCTCTTAACAGACTGTATGAATTGCAAAGACCCATCCCAAAATTGTGTCTCATCACCTACATCTGGTATATCAGATGGTGTCACAACTAGAACTATTGGAGAATAAAATGGTATCCCATGTCCTACAACCTCCAATATGTGATCTTTTCCACCCTCCTAGTGCACACCTGGAGGTAGTCATGGTGGAATGACTCCACAAAACCAAATAAATGACACAATTCATGATCATAATCATTGTTTAAAGCTAAAATGTGAAGATATAAAAATAGGATATGTAAGAACCTTCCTATATAATATGTCACCCTCTTCATACCCTATGGGTCAGGTCTGGGAATCAAACATGTGATATATACAACAAAAGTCCAACTACAATGGTCAGGTCTGGTCAATTTCTCTACCATAATCCATATCTGCTTGACTTTAAGGTTGAACCCTGATATTCAAAATTCTAATCCAAGAGGGAACAAACACCTTAGTGACCTTAGCATGAAATCCATCTATTTTACCCCATAATAGATCTCAATATACCTATCACAACAAAAGGCATATCAATAATGGAATCTTTCACAATAACATGCATTCAATAATGAATCCTAAATGGCATGGAATAATGCATTGAATGTGAAATATAGAAGGTTCCTATATGATGCATGATATGGTATACCCTCAACTCATCTGGTTGCAATAGAATAGAACCTGATTTCATAGCAACAATAATAACAGAAATCAAGTGCATCACCCAATAGTAGAATCAAATCAACTATAATAGTAAAAATCCAGAAAACAACAATTCAATATGATGGTATTTTTATTTTTAATGTGCACAAGTTTTATACACCCGAGAACAACTCATTACCATGTTATTACTATTTTCTATCATGTTCTATTGTCTCCCAATAGTAACGAAAACCAGAAATTTTGTTATAATGCCACTTTGTAACGTCCTGATTTTGGATGACACTCAAAGGTGCTCTGTAACTGGTTAGACACATAGACTCAAGAAAATATACCCCAAGAAAAGAGGATTCTGATTAGTAGCAATGTCCTTGTTGAGTTTGTGGAGATATTATTCCCTCAATATGAGAGTTTATCATAGATGAAATATTATTCATGTAGAAGAAGTAGAAATTCAATCAGATGACATATGTAAACAGTGGAAGACTGATAGTATAAAAAATAAAAAAGTCATATCATATAAAATTTGATTATACGTGTCACATGTTTATATTAGAATGACCAAACCAGGTACCCAACAGTCATATCAAATACATTTCGTAAAAGTAAAAATGTCTTGTATATTCAAGTTGAATCACAAATGGATAAAAATTAATTAATTCTATATTGTTATTGATCTGATGAGAGATATGACCATAGATTTATAGATTAGATGATGAAGATCCTCCAATTCCAACATATGTTAGTAAAGATAGATTAAGTAGAAAGTGAGGTTGTTAAACATATGAGAAAATAAAAATTATGTTTCTTAAAAAGAATTTTATTTTAATTTAAAATTGTAATATTTCCGAAATAGCATCCATCACATGGATTAGGTGCATGTTTTGGTAAAATGTGCACCAATCCTACTCATCTCCATATTTTCCAAGGGGCACACAGACAGTTAGACCGCACTGATTAGAACTTGTTCGAAATCTATGTGAATCTCTAATTTCCAAATTTTCTGAAATTGCAGACCTATCTGCATGGCCTTATAACCCTACTCTCATGGTTTTCACTAACCATGTGACCTCCAATTTTCACAAAAAAACATGTGTTCTCAGATCCTATAATCCTCGGACACCACCAATCCCTCTATGGCCTCAATGAGCATTCATTCTAAGCCTTATTTAATTAATTAAAATAAAAATTGATTGAAAGCAATGAATCTGTGCCTTAATGAAGAATTTTGTTCTTATAGTTTTCTTATGATTTTCATGGTAATCCATTAAAAAACATCAGATAAATGATATTTTTATTTGAAATATAAATCCATTTCATGCAAATAATTTATGTTTTTAAGAAAAGGGTTTTCACAGGTTTTCATAATTCTTACAGGACTAATAGGTTTCTCAATTTAATTTCCTTTTTCCATTCATTTGTGCTCATAAAATGTGTTTAATTTTTTTTTACATGACTCAAATATTACCAAGGTAAATGAAGATTTAAAGTTGAATACAATAATGATTTTTCATGAAACGAAATATATTTTTTCCAAACATTTTATATGGCTGAAAAAATGGATAATAATATGATGTGTACACTTTTTATTATATGGTTTTTATATGAATTAGCTATAAAATAATTTTTCAAAATAAAAAAAATGAAAAGATATTGAAATTTGATAAAATGAATTCATCTCTTAAAACTCATTATTATATAATTTTTTAGGATATATATTCTTATATGATGTTTTAAATTCCATTTATGAGGGTTTTATCCTTTCTCCTTGAATATGGAATAGATAATAAACATGATTTTTTAAATTTTATTGAATGAAGGGTACATTATAAATTAATGAATTAGATACCGATAAAACACATCTCAAATACCTTAATTTCAAATTTATATCATATTATATTAGAAAATATGTATTTATATCCATCCATTCTATAAATTCATTTTATATTTCAAATTTTTCATTAAAAAAACTGAACATGAAAATATCATGATTTAATGAATTATTATCCTTTTATTTTTCTATAATCGCATTATACAAGAATCCCAAGGATATTATATAGTTTTTATTAGTGAGATAAATTATAATTATTTTTAATTTTAATAGGATGAAATGGATATAAAAATAACACATAATGGTAATAAAAAGATTTTATTCTTACCATTCTTGTTTTAAAATTTTATTTAACAATGATCATTTTTTTGATAATATCATTAATAAGTTGTCCAAATTTTCATAATGAAACCCTAATTTTATTATAAAATAATATATATAATTTAATACTATTTGTTAATTAATCATTTTAAGGTATTGAAGGAACACAAAAACTCTTTGTGTCGTAGAGTTGGTTGTCTTCACAACTCTTGAAAAATTGTTTTGATTTTAATTATGGATGGGGTACATGAATAAAAAATTACAATATTTTAAATATAGTATCCTTAATGTATATATATGTTAATATTATCACTAGAATAGTGTGAAGAGAATTAATTTTAATGGTGACAATTAATGAGAATAGATTTTTGTTCATAATACTCATATCAGGGACATGAATTTTTCATATAAGTCGCCATGGAAATGAAGGCATTATGACAGCTAATTGTTACTAGAAGAATTTTACAATTTGATATAATCATATGAGTATAATAATATATGATTTAAAATAATATATTTTTATGATAGATTAGTTTGGAATGGTTTATATTTTAACATTTTATATGTGAAGGAAAGATTATTGCTTGGTGTAACCATTACATTTTCAATAATGTTAGGTTACTAGTAGAGATTCAAATAACAAAATATGTAAAAAGAGGGATATATATTTTAGTGCATTTTTATACTTAGCTCAATAACTCCTTTCTTTAAAACACTATTTGTTTAAGGTTTTTACCTACTCTTTAACATTAACCATATTTTATATCAACATGGAAATAGATAAATAAGCATCACATTTAATTTAATTGAATAAGATTTAGATTGAACAAAAAAATTCATAGATCTAAATTCAAATTTTAAAATCATTTTTCAAATAAAATTACAATTTTTTTTAAATTAAAAGATACATTTAGTTGATTAAATACTATTTTTTGAGAAATAAATATCTATTAATCATAATTATATATATGTAAAATTATCTTGGATAAAAATTTAATTTGAATAAATTAATTTATAATAAACTAAATATTATGTATATGAAATTCAATTAATTCCAATAATGATCCACCATTTAATATACATGATTCAAAATAAATAATCCCTTTAACACCATAGTGTTAGACAAATTTTAAACCTAAAATTTAGCCATCCCTCAATCTTGTGTACTCTAATTGTTTCCTATAAAATATAACTATTATATGAAAAACATTTAAAAAATATTGAAAAAATATAATTATGGTTCAAAAATTCTATAGTTAAACTACTAAAGAATCAACCATTTCTCTTTCGAATAATTCTTATTTATTTTAGAAGATAAAAAAATTTTATTTGAAAACATCAATCACTAATGAAAATATATAAAATACTAAATATGTAATTTCTACTAAAATATGAATTTCTATAAAATAGGTGACACTAAGAAACCCTCCATATTCAGCATAATATGAACATAATAAATTTCTTCATTTTTTTAATAGTTTCATTTATTGGGTTATAATTAATATTGGTTTTTGGGGTTGTGCGTTTTTCATATTAATTTTTAGGAAATTGATTCCACAATTTTATAAAAATAAAATAATTATTATAATAATTGAAATATTAATTTGAATACATCAATGGAATTATTTTTTATATTATGAAATAATTTTTATATTATGAATATTTTGTATTAACCAAGGGAAGAACTTGTCCAATCCTTGTTTATCCATGGTCACATTAAAATTATTTTATCCAACGTTATTTTTAAGGAACAATCATAAATCATTCAAAATATTTCAATGAGGGAATGTTATTTAAAAAATAATTTCCTTTGGGGAATATTTTTCTCGGTGTATAGTCTAGGGTATAATCCTTGTGCACACGAATGTCGATCAAGTAGTTTCTCAATAAGCCTTTTTCAGGTTGATTACCCCTAGAAGGATCATTTACACAATATTATACACATTATGGTTTCCAGAAATTGATTTATATCTTCAATATGACACTTTTGTTGACTCATATCATCTTAGGGTATCATTTACATCACAAGAGGGAAGCATTTATCTACATAAGAGTGAGTGTGATGTCAGGGCTGGTAGAGCTTGTCTATAGCATCATGGGCTTAGTGGTGTGACTTCCCAGATTATAAATCTATTCATGGAGGATTAGTATTTGCGTCATGTTGATTTCCCCCAGTAGTGGATCATATTAAGGATGTATTTTTCAATGATTTTTCGAGATTAACTCCTGAGAGATAGGTAGAATTTACAATCAAGCTTGTTTCGGGAGCAGGCCTAGTGTCCATTCTTCTATAAAAGATGGCCCCAAAGGAGTTTCAAGATCTCAAGCTAAAATTAAAGGATTTGGAGGTGAATGGTTTTATATGTCCTCATACATCTTATTGGGGTTCGCCTGTGCTTTAGATAAGAATAAGGGTGGAACCTTACATCTATGCATGGATTACAGACGGTTGAACAAACTTATGGTCAATAGAAGATATCCATTACCTTGAATAGATGATATCATTTACCTTCTATGATGAGAAAAGGTATTCTATTAGATTGACCTAAGATTGGGTTATAATCAGGTATGAGTTAGGCCATCATACAGACCTCGTAAATCATTCCGTAATAGGTATGGTCGGTATGACTACCTTGTTTTACTATCCGGTGTTATGAATGTGCTAGCGGTTTTCATGGATCTGATGAATAGGGTCCTTGACCCCTATTTGGAATATTTTGTCAAAATCATTGTGTACGACATCTTGGTGTATTCCCACACTCATAGAGAGCATGCCAAACATCTTGAGATCGTTATGAGTACATTTATAGACTCATCATTATACCATGATTCATAAGTTCCACTTATGGATCAAATTTTTTTATCTCTTGGGCCATATAATAGCAGAATCAGGTGTATCTATTGACCTAGAAAAGGTTACTCTCATAGTTTCCTATGAGAATCAGATGAATGTGTTCTATATAAAGAGTATCATAGGTTTTTCTAGATATTACAGGTTTTTAATACAAGAATTTTCTCACCTTTCATCACCACTCACTTGTCTTACAATGAAGTGTGTGATGTTCCTGTAATAGCGACCCATACTTTACATACATTGTTATTACATTAGAATCAAAACATACTTATTACAACATATAACAAAACCATTATAGGACCGTATAGGTATAGTGTCTTTAGAAACTGGGAAACATAAACAACTAGTTCATAATTCATCTACATTGTCTCCCGCATATTTCAGCATATCTAGAGTCCCTTTTTGGAATATCCTACATCATACCTTTCTTCCTGACCTGGGGAAAAGAAAACATACAAAGTGTGAGCTCAAATTCTTAGTAAGGGAAAACAAAGGAAATATCAATCATATCATATTCATAAGAACATAACATTTTGAAAATATTAACCTACAAAAGAGTTCATAATTTCATGACATGGGATAAATCATAGTAGTGGAATGTAATCCCAATAATCATAACATAAATCATGATACTTTGTGTCATACACACATAATCATAGAAAATAATTTCATATTAGTCAAGACTCATTTCCAAGACCATCATTGCGGACAAAGTCCATTACTGAACCGAGTTCACTCCTCGTTCCCTTCCTGTATCACTGAACTGAATTAACTTTCTGTTCCATCCATGTATATCTCATAAGATATAAATCTTTACCCAATTCATTGTAGGGATATATAGGTCCCACCCATGTCATAATTAAACCATTCTTATGTGTTCCACTAAATCATAAATCATACATCATCGCATAACCCATGTAATAGAAATGGGATTCTTAAACATCATTCCATCATAACATAATCCATATATGATAAAGGACTTCATAAAAATAATTCCATCATAACATAATCAAATCAATGTAATAATAGGGATAGAAACATAACCCTATATTATCTTAGATGGAAAATAATTTTGATAAAACACTTGAACTCCATTCTTGAGTAAAATATCTTTTCTACTTTATAATCATTTTTCCTTTCTCAACATGTCATACTAAAAGATGTTAATTTAAAATATACTTGAAAACATGTAAAGAATGATTGATGACAATAATATTCTATGAAATAATAAAAATTCGTTCATGCCATATACATTAAAAAACATTCTTCTCATACTTTGGCTGGAAAATTCAAAAAGTATCATGTACTGAAAACGACCAATGATTCCTTTCATATATTATACTAAAAATTCACCAATTGGTAAAAATGGATTTAAACAATTGTAAGGGGATAATGTTACATATATAGGAATCATTAATGTGGATGATAAATATGCCTTAGTAAATACCAAAGTATAATCAATCTCGGATAAAAATTGAGATTGCAATATTATCCCTTACCTCAGGTCCAATATGCTCTGTACGTATCCGAACCTCCTGTATAATCATTTAAATAATTTCATTGACTTATTATGGAATCATATTCATTGTTATGATATCATATATGGTCATATTCGAATCTTCTTATGAGTAATATTTCATTGCTACTTGTTATTCGGGTGTTCATTGCTTTATGTTCTTATGCATGTTTTGTTGAATAAATTCTTATTCATCTTTTTAAGTTATAGATACATCATTCAAATAATGGAATTAGTATAATATATATCATATTTATTCATTCAATTCGTTTGTATTGTCTTTGTTTAATGAATATCATGTAGAACGAATCACATCTCTCCGTGGAGACGGTAAGCTGTACGTACGCACGAGCGACGACATTGTTCCCATAATTATTGAATGGTTTTGGAGTGGATGATGGAATATCTCAAAATTAGTATCATGTTATAATAATCATATATAGTTATCAGTTTCACCATTATACCCATCCAAGTATGGTGGAGGTGGAAAACAGATTACACCATGGCGTGGAGAAGGTATTCTGTTCGTACGCACGCGCAGTGATTTCATTTTACGTATGATGGATATAAGGTAAAATAGGGTTGTTTCATATTTATAATAACATATCAGTATATTACTGATATTGATGTTATTACTTTATAATGAAACAAATAAATAAGAGGAAGTAGAATAAGAAATAAATTTCCAAGAATCGGTAAAGGATATTACCTCTTCTTTGACGCGCCTCTTATAAAACTCATCTTAGGGCACTAAATTTGGTCTTTGAATAAGACCAGGACCTATAGTAGGTTTCTAGGGAAGTGGAGAATATAAATGGACCAGGTTTTTCTCAGCATGAAGGCTGAAAATGTTATGAAGAGGAGAGTGAGGCGTTTCCCTTTTATAAGGTAGGAGAGGGGCACCTTTGAAAACATAAGAAATATTAATTTATAATAAATTCAAACACCACATAAAAACCTCAAAAAATGACTCATTTCAAAGATGAAATGAGATAGGGTTGTAATATCATCAACCAATAAAATTTAGAAATGTTGGGAAGTTATTTTAAACCTTATCAAATTGATTTATCCTTCTTTAATCTATTTACTTTCATTTGCGGAAATAATATTCTAAATTTTAAATTGTTATAAATAATTACTTATGACTTTTGAATTATCCATAAATGGATAATTTATGACTTTTTAGACCGTATAAATTCAAATTTATAATATTTAAATTTTTTTCTTGATTTTCAAACAATTTTATAATATGTTATTTTTATAAAATTACTATAGGGTCAATTTTGACACTATTCATTTATTTGAATTTAAATAAAATCCAAACAGAAGATATGTTCAAAATAAAATATTTAATTGATTAATAACATGTTATATTTATCTATAAAATTCTTGGATCACATTAAATAGTTCATATATTATTTATTTTAATATTTTTAAAACCATTTATTTCATATTTCAATCAATAAAATAATTTCAACATAACTATTGTGTCATCATTAATGATAATTATTTAATCCCTAAAAATTCGAAATAAATTCACATAATGTAGATAATGTTATTAGATTCCTTTTAGAATATTCATGTTCTACGTTTTATGGAGTTTATTGCTAAATTAAAATTAATACACTTATAAGATATAAGCGAGTGACATGTTGTCACTTTATTTGGTTTTAATAATAATTATATAATTTTCATTGTCAAAAGTCCATGAAATGAATCTATTCTGAGCCTTAGGTGATATGTGTAGACTTTTATGCATCCAATATAATTTTTTCAGGTGTTAGGGTAATTTTATAATCTTATTTTTACCCTTAATTTCCCGATTTACCTTTGACTGTAGTAAATTAAAATTACTGTAGTAACTATTAATAATGTCAAAATAAAGTAACCTATTAACATAATTTGGACCCACTGAATCCAAATATGAAATCCATTTTTCAAAATTCAAAACACATAAGTTGCAGTAGTTAATTTAAAATTAATCCTGTTGTTAAGAAAACTGGTTTTAAAAGTTAAAACATTGCCAAAGATTGAAATGTTTTCACCTATGAATTCATTGTAAAATAAATGGAAAATAAATACATTATATAAAATGGTAAAAATATATTTATTTATACTTTAAAACCATTAAATTTTATCATTTTACTATATAAATTATCTTGATGAAAAATGTTGTTTTTGAGAAAAACAATTAGCTTATTTTTACTATTCATCAAAATACAAAAGTCATCAGAAAAGTTTTAATAATTAATCCAATGTAAATTTGTATGTATTGATTCAAAAGAATAAGTTTATTTTGTAAAATTGAACTTATAAACAAGTCAAAAAATAGATTTAAAATTGGTGCGCCATCAAAAGGCAGAAAAAATGCATTTTTTTAAAAATACTTTTTTTATCCGAAAATTGATTTTGTTTTCATACCTCATTCTAAAAAATGTGTATGATGAATGATAATGTTATAAAATTAAAAATTAAGATAATAATATTCCTGACGTCTAGTTCATATAATATTTTAATAACATAACTTTATTTAGTTAAACTCGGTATTGCGTAGAACGCAAGCTATCAAGGAAGGTTTCTCTTGCGTGTAACGCAAGCCAAGCGAGTGTTACGTGTAGTGAAAGCTTCCTTTCATGTTGAATATAACATATGAAATTAAAAAAATATTTCTCATAAAATATCAAGGTTTTACATTCTACCCCCATAAAATGAATTTTGCCCTCGAAATTTGTCACTTCGTAACAAACAGATGAGATACCTCTCCCTCATCATATCATCAAGTTCTCATGTAGCTTATTCTAATTGGTGTTTCCTCCATAAATCTTTAACCAAGAGATTGGTCTTGTTTCGAAAAACCTTTTCACTACAATCCATAATCTCTATGAGATGTTCTTTATAATAAATATCTTGCTCCAACGGTACAAATTCTGAGTTGAGTACATGTGAAGGACCGAGTATGTACTTTCTCCGGAGAGATACATGGAACACATCATGAACGTGAGAGAGATTTGGTAGAAGTGCCAATAGGTAAGCTACTGTCCCAACAAGATCCAATATTTCAAAAGTTCCAATATACATAGGGCTCAACTTTCCCTTCTTTCCAAATCTCATTACTCTCTTCCAAGGAGATATTTGTAAGAAAACATTATCACCCACATGAAATTCTAGGTCTTTTCTTCTGTTGTCGGCCTAACTGTTTTGTCGACTCTGAGATGCTCTTATGTGTTGTCGAATAGATCTGAACTTTTCTACCATCTCATCAACAAGATCCGGTCATAATATCTTTCTTTCCCCAACTTCATCCCATCAAGTTGGAGTTCTGCATTTCTTTCCATAGAGAGCTTCATAAGGAGCCATCTGAATACTGGAGTGAAATATATTATTATAAGAAAATTCCAACAAAATTAGGTGTTGATCCCAACCACCTTTGAAATACATAGAGTAAGATCTCAACATGTATTCTAGATTTTTAATTTTCCTCTCAGACTGACCATCTATTTGAGGATGACAAGCAGTGCTGAAACTCAACTCTGTATCTAGAGTATACTGAAGACTTCACCAAAACTTCAAGGTAAACCTCAGATCCCGATCAGATATAATGGACAGTGGTACTCCATGAAATCTTACCACTTACTTTAAATATTTCTTATCAAGTTGATCAAGATATAATTATTCTCTAATAGCAATGAAGTATGCCGACATTGTAAGATGATCAACTATAACCAGATAGCATTATTGCCTTGGGATGTTTTACGAAGTCCAGTGACAAAGTCCATAGTGATTTTTCCCATTTCCATTCTGGTATGGGTAATTGTTGCAACATCCCCTTAGACTTCTGTCTCTCAAGTTTAACTTGCTGACAAACCAATAATCGAGAGACATATTCAACAATATCTATTTTCATTCGATCCCACCAGAATTACTCATTCATGTCCCTATACATCTTCGTGCTTCCAAGGTGAATAGAGAATGAAGAACTATTAACCTCATCCAATATTTCCTTTTATAATTCTGGGATGGGAGGAACACAAACCCGATTCCTGAACCTTATTATTTCATCACAATCAATGTGGAATTCAGGAACATTTCCCCCCTTCTTTTGTAACTCTATATCTTCTTTCAGTGCCTCTTTAATCTTCGCATGTATAGATGGATAAAAATTCATTTGAGAAAGATAATAATTTTCCCCATCCATAATAATTACAAGGTCCATCATTTGTAAATCCATAAATATTGAATCTTTTGTGATCCTCATCATGGATAAGATAGCATGGTCTTGTCAACTTAATGTGTCTGCCACTTTGTTGGCTTCCCCAGGGTGAAAAGGAATTGAGCAGTCGTAATCCATAATCAGCTCCAACAATATTCTTTGGTGCTTATTCTGCTCCTTTTGTGTGAAAATATACATTGAACTTTTATGATCAATATAAATATCACATATTTCACCATAAATATAATGCCTCCAAATATTTATTGCAAAGATTACCACAGCTAACTCCAAATCATGATTTGGGTAATTTTTCTCATGGATTTTCAACTATCATGAGGCATAAACTATCACCATATCATTTTCCATGAAAACACACCACAATCCCTTCTTGGATGCATCACTATATATACAAATACTTTCTCCACTACAAGGCAGTGGGAGCACTGGTTCACTGGATAACCTTCTTTTTAACTCCTTGAAATTCCCATCACACTCCTCCGTCCAAACAAACTTAACTGCTTTTCGAGTCAACCTTGTTAGTATATTAGATAATCGTGAAAAAGCTTTCACAAAACGTCGATAATATCCATCCAAACCAAGAAAACTTTGGATCTCAGTTACTGTTGTTGGTCACGACCATCTTTTGATAAAATCTATTTTTGCTGGATCCATAAATATCCCCACTTGTGATATTATGTGACCCAAAAATGAAACTTTTTGAAGGACAAATTCACACTTGGTAAATTTGGAATAAATCTTCTCCTTTATTATGGTATTTAATAAAATTATCAAGTGATCTTCATGTTCTTCTTTTTTCTTTTAAAAGACAAGAATATCGTCTATAAAGATTACCACAAACTGATCAAGATAGTCTCTAAAGAATCTATTCATTAGATCCATGAACATAGTAGGGGAATTAGTAAGACCAAATGGCATCACTATAAATTCATAGTGTCCATACCTTGTACGAAAATTTGTCTTTGGTATATCATCCCTTTTGAACCTTAATTGATGATACCCTGGATGAATATCAATCATGGACAAGTATTGAGCTCTGTGTTGTTGGTCAAATAAGTCATCAATGCATGGGAGTGGATAATTGTTCTTGATAGTGATCATGTTGAGTTCTAGATAATCAATGCAGAGTCTCATTGATCCATCTTTCTTCTTAACAAACAGAACAGGTTCTCCCCAAGGTGATGCACTAGGGTGTATTAATCCCTTATAAAGATTCACTTGGAGTTTCTTCTTCAATTATTGCAACTCAATTGGGACCATTCTACAAGGTGTCTTTGAAATGGGCATAGCACCCAGTATGAGTTCTATTGAAAACTCAACTTCACAATTTGGTGGAAGACCTGGAAATTATTCTAGAAAGATATCATCAAACTCTCATACAATGGGAATATTCTTAATTGTTAGTTTATCTCCAACCATTTGAGATAAATAACCTTCATTTATTGGAATCAAGACCCATAAGATGGAAGAAATTTCCATTAGAAGGTTATGTTCATCCTTGCATCGATAGATGATCATAGATTGATCAGGAATATGAAATGTGACTTCCCTTATTTGGAAATTGATTTGATATCCATATAAGGAAATCCAATCCATGCCATGAATCACATCAAATTCCACTATAGGAAGGATCACATGATTTTCAGAAAGTAGTTTCCCACAAACTTCAATAGGAGAAGAATTGTAAACTTTTTATGTGATAGTTGTGCCATTAGGAGTTGTCCCAGCTAACTCAACAGGTAATTGTTGGGGTAGTACGTCAATACCCATATAAAATTTTTTAGAAATAAAATAGTGGGAGGATCCAGAATCAAATAAATGATTTGCTACTTTAGAGTGGATGTGAAGTGTTCCTTTCACCACTTTGTTATCGTACTCCACATCACCGATAGAAATTGCATGTGACCTTACTTTTTCTATGGCCTTAAAAGTTTTTTGACATTGATCATCATCAATGAACCTCGGATTAGGGCATTGATTGGAATAATGACCCATTTCCTTGCACTTGTAACATTGAAGTGTAAGAGGTGAATTATATGTAGCCTTTTCTTTGTTCGCATCACAAGACATCTTTTTCCCATCACTGTGGAATTCAAATGCCCTATGACCTTCTTTAACAAAATTAAAACATTTACTTGTCCCTTTAAGACATTTACCTTCATGTTTATTTCCACACTTTGAGAATAAGTGAAAACTCATCTTCTTTTCAGTGTGGTCTTTAGATTTTCCTTTGAATTACATTTTCCTCTTCTTATCAAATCCATATGACTGATGGGTTACTCCAATCTCCATCTCATCCTTCAGAGCAAATACAAAAATTTCCTCATAGATATTGACGTCCCATAAGGATAACACCCTTCAAAGACTTGGTTTTAATCCATTAAATAATTGATCAATCTTACTCTCAGGTTGGATAATAATCCCATAAGCGTACATTGAATGTCTTGTAAAATTTTCTTCAAAGTTACCAACAGATTCATCATACTTTTGCTTCAGTTAAATAAACTACTTCTCCATCTTTGTTCGAAGAATAAAAGGGATGTACTTATTGAAAAATATGTTCTTGAACTTTTCCCATTCCATGGACTCAATTTCGTCTCTTTGCCTCGTATTCTTGATAAGATTCCACCATTGATCAGCTTCACCTTCCAAACGATATAATACTAAGACGTCTTTATCTTGTTCAGAACATTGTAGAACTGAAAATATATTTTCAGTGGTACTAATCTATTGTTCAGCCACTAATGGATCATAAGACCCACAAAATGAAGGTGGATGCTGCCTCATGAAAGATTCAACAGAATGTTGCTCCTTCCTTTGCACGTTTGGAAGTCCTGCATGATTCATATCATAGGAATATTGTGTGAGCATGGCTAAAAGTTTTTTCATTCCAGCTCCCATAAAGTTTTGTTGCTCAGGGGGACCATCATTGCATTGCCTATCGCATTCAGCATTAACATGGTTCTTTTGGGTTTCATCTATTGACTAAAACTAAGAAGCATAGTGTGAGAAACACAAATCCTAAAAAGAAAACCACAAAATCAAGAATAAAATTTCAAACTGTAGGTCTTATCATAGGTTATTTATGGCTATTTAAAAAACACTAGGATTGTATCATATGCTTAGACATATCCATAGGGTTGTCACTAAGGCTTTCACATCCTAGTTTTAAAAGGTTGACTACACATTTAATCGGACACCAACTATAGCGAACAATACTTTACATACATTTTTGTTACTTTAGAATTGAATCATACTTATTACAACATATAACAAAACCATGATAGGACCATATAGGTATAGTGTCTTTAGAAACTGGGAAACGTAAACAACTGGTTCATAAATCATCTACATTGTCTCCTTCTTATTTCAACATATCTAGAGTCCCTTTTTGGCATATCCTACTTAATACCCTTCTTCCTGACCCGGGGAAAAGAAAACATACAAATGGTGAGCTAAAATTCTCAATATGGGCAGACAAAAGAAATCTCAATCATATTATATTCATAAGAACATACAATTTTGAAAATCTTAACCTGCAAAAGGGATCATAATATCATGACATAGGATAAATCATAGTAGTGAAATATAATCCCAATAATCATAACATAAAACATGAATCTTTGTGGTATACACACATAATCATAGGAAATCCTTTCATATTAGTCAATACTAATTGCCAAGACCATCATAAGGGACAAAGACTATTCCTGAACAGAGTTCACTCCACATTCCAGTCCTATATCATGGAACTGGATTAACATGCCCTTCCAGCAATGTCTATATCATGAGATATAAATCTTTACCCAATGAATTGGAGGGTGATATAGGTCCCACCCATCTAATAATGAAACCATTTTTATGTGTGCCACAAAATCATAAATCATACATCATAGCATAACCCATGTAATAGAAGTGGGATTCTTAAACATAATGCCATCATAACATAATCCATATACAATAAAGGAATTAATTAAAATAATTCCATCAGAACATAATTAAATCAATTTAATAATGGGGATATAAACAGAACCCTATTTTATCTTAGATGGAAAATAATTTCGATAAAACACTTGAACTCCATTCATGAGGAAAATATCCATTCTACTTCATAAAATTTTTTCCATTCTCATCATGTCATAATAAAAGAATTTAATTGAAAATAAACATGAAAACGTGTAAAAGAAGCTTCATGGAAATAATGTTCTATGAAATCATAAAAATCCATTCATGCCTTATACGTTAAAAAAAATTCTCATCATACTTTGGTTGGAAAAGTCAAAAAGTATCATGTACTGAAAATGAAAAAAGATTCCTTTCATATCATATACCAAAAATTCACCAATAGGTAAAATTGGATTTAAAAAATTCTAGGGGTATAATATAAAATATTGAGGAAACATGGATGTGGATGAAAAATATTCCTTAGTAAATACAGAAGTATAAACAATCTCGGATAAAAATTTAGATTGCGATATTTTCCCTTACCTTAGGTCTGATATGCTTTGTACATATCTGAACCATCATTATAATCATTTAAATAATGTCATTGACTTATTCCAAAATCATATTCATTGTTATGATATCATATATAGTCATATTCTTATCTTCTTATGAGTAATATTTCATTGCTACTTGTTATTCAAGTTTTCATTTTTTTATGTTCTTATGAATGTTTTGTTGAATAAATTCTTATTAATATTTTTAGGTTATAGCTACATCATTTATAGAATGGCATTAGTATAATATATATCAGATTTATCCATTCAATGTGTTTATATAGTCATGGTTTAATTAATATCTTGTAGAACGAATCACATCTCACTGTGGAGACGGTAAGCCGTACGTACGCACGAGTGACGATATAATTCCCATAATTATTGAATGGTATTAGAGTGGATGATGGAATATCTCAGAATTAGTATCAAGTTATAATAATAATATATAGTTATTCATTACACTATTATAATCATCCAAGTAAGGTGGAAGTGGAAAACAGATAACACCACGACGTGGAGACGGTATTCCGTATGTACGCACGAGTGGTGATTTTGTATTCTGTAGGATGTATAGAAGGTGAAATAGGGCTTTATCATATTTATAATAACATATCAATATCTGAGTGATAATTTTTTTATTACTTTATAATGAAACAAATAAATAAGAGTAAGTAGATGAAGAAATAAATTTGAATGAATTGGTAAAGGAAATTACCACTTCTTTGACGCGCCTCATCTAAACCTCCTCTTAGGGCACTAAAGATGGTCCTTGAAGAAGACCAGGACCTCTAGTAGGTTTCCATGGAAGTGGAGAAGATAAATGGACAGGTTTTGGCCAAGCATGAAGGCTAAAAATGTTAGGAATAGGAGAGGGAGTAGGTTCCCTTTTATAAGGGAGGAGAGGGGCCCCTTTGGAAACATAAGAAATATTAATTTATAATAAATTCAAACCCCACATAAAAACCTCAAAAAATGACTCAATTATAATATTCGATGATATAGGGTTGTAATATCATCAAACAATAAAATTTATACTTTTGGTAATTTATTTTAAACCTTATCAAATTGATTTATCCTTATTTAATCTATTAAATTTTATTTGCAGTAATAATATTCTAAATTTTAAATTGTTATAAATAATTACATATGTGTTTTGAATTATCCATAATTGGATACTTTATGATATTTTCGACCATATTAAATCTAATTTATAATATTTAAATATTTATGTGTTTTTAAACAATTAAATAATATTTTATTTTTATAAATTAACAATAGTGTTTATTTTGACACTATTCATTTATTTTAATTTAAATAAAATCCAAACAGAAGATATGTTCAAACTAAAATATTTAATAGATTCATAACATGTCATATTTATCTATAAAATTCGTGGATCACATTAAATAGTTAATATAATATTTATTTTAATGTTCTTAAAACCATTTATTTGATATTTGAATCAATAAAATAATTTCGACATCACTATTGTGTCATCATGAATGATAATTAATTAATCCCTAAAAATTCTAAATAAATTCAAATGATGTATATAATTTTATAATATTTCTATAAAATATTCATTTTTTATGTTTTATGTTGTTTATGACTAAATTAAATTTAGTACACTTATAAGATATAAGAGAGTGACATGTTGTCACTTTCTTTGGTTTTAATAATAAATATATAATTTTTCATGATCAAAAGACCAAGAAATGAATATATTTAGACCCTTAGGTGATATGGGTCTACTTTTAGGAATCTAATAGAATTTTGGTAGGTGTTAGAGTAATTTTATATTCTTATTTTTACCTTAAATTGCCATATTTATCTTTAATTGTAGTAAATAAAAATTACTGTAGTTACTATTTATAATGTCAAAAAAATAGAAGTAAAATATTAAAATAATTTGGACCCACTGAATCAAAATATGAAAAACATTTTTAAAAATTCAAAACAAAGAAGTTGCAGTAATTAATTTAAAATTAATCCCATTGTTAAGAAAATAGGTTTTAAAAGTTAAAACATTGTCAATGATTGAAATGTTTTTCAAGAAATTCAATGTAAAATTAACAGAAATGAAATAAATTATATTAAATGGTAAAAATATTTTCAATTTTATACTTTATAACCATTAATGTTTATCATTTAACCATATAAATTATCTTGATGAAATAAATTGTTTTTAAGGAAAACAATTAGCGTATTTTTACTATTCATCAAAATATGAAAGTCATCAGAAAAGTATCAAAAATTCATCCAATGTAATTTTTTATATCCTGATTCAAAATAAGAACTTTACATTGTAAAATTTTACTTATAAACTTGTCAAAAAATATATTTAAAATGGGTTCTCCATCAAAAGGCGGTAAAAATGCATTTTTTTGAAAGATACTTCTTTTATCTGAAAAAATGTTTTTGATTTCATACCACATTCTAAAAAACATGTAAGATGAATTATAATGTTATAAAATTCGAAATTCAGTTAATACTATTCATAAAGGCTAGTTCATATAATATTTTAATAACATATCATTTTTTAGTAAAACTCGGTATTGCATACAACACAATCTATCGAGGAAGATTGCTATTGCGTGTAACGCAAGCCAAGCCTGTGTTGTGTATAGCGAAATATTCCTTTGGTGTTGCATAAAATAGATGAAATTAAAAAAAAAATTCATATGAAATCTCAGGGTGTTACACCTGTGGTTAGAATCAATTGAGAAAGCCTTTCAGGAGATGAAAGTGAGGCATGTATTGGCACCTATTTTGACTCTTCTAAAGCCTTGTATAGTTAATAACGTATTCTGTGATGCATCAAGATTATTACTATGAGTAGTGATGATTCAGGAGGATAGAGTGGTTTCATATGGATCACGGTAGTTGAGACCTCATGAGAGAAATTACCCAACGCATGACCTTGAGCAAGTAGCAGTTATCCACACCTTACATTGTTGGAGACACTATCTGTTCAGTGAGCTATTTGTGGAATAAAAGAAATACAAGAGCTTCAAATATATATTTCATCAATGTGACATGAACCTCATATAATGGATATGGGACAAATATCTACAATCCATTGATTTTGAGATTTCATATAAGCTTGGGAATGGAAATGTGGTTGCAGATGAACTGAGTCCAAAAAATCAGGCACAAGCCATATGAGAAGCTAGGGATGAATGTAAATTAACGAATTCCTTTTCTGAGAAACATCAAGATTTTTGTGATACTCATGGGAAATATTATCTCTCGCGCTTGACAGTTACCTCTTCCTCCTTGAGAAGGTGAAGGTTAGAATGTTTTCATATCATGAAGGTTTGGTTCTTAATGAGAGTATATCAAGAGATAACCCACCTGTGGATTGGCCTGTAGAAAGATATGATATCCTACGTCTATGTGGATGTATCTAGGATATATTATATATAAGAGGGTAGGTTATGCATTAGTCACACACTTCTCAGTGGGTAGTTCATCTATGCATATTGAAGATGTATTGAGACATGCGATGCTAGTATTAGTGGACTACGATGAAATATATGATAAAAAGATTTATTACTAGTTGTTACACTTGTCATCCAGTGAAGGCGGAGAACCAGAGACCTGTGGGCATGGTACAACCACTTCCATTCCTAGAATAGAAATGGGAAGATGATAACATGGATTTTATTGTCGTCTTATCTGGGTTGCCAAGGTGCAGCAATGCAGTATGGGTTTCCACTGGCAGACTAAAGCAAGTATCCAACATCATTCCTATTTGGGATAATTTCTCAGATGATGAGATGGGATGACTCTATGCTTGTGAGATCATATGACTATATGGGGTTCCATGTAATATCATTTTAGATAGGGATTCCTATTTCATATAACAGTTCTGGTATGGAATGAATAAGGATATGGGAACACAGGTGATTCCAAGAACATATTTTCACCCATAGACAGATGGACAATCAGAACGAATGATATAGGTTCTAGAGGATATGGTCTGAGTGTATGTCCTTGATTTTGGTGGTTCTTGGGAAAATCATATCCCTCTTGTTGATTTCTCCTATAATAAAATATTCCATGAGATAATTCAGATGGATCTTTTTGGGGACTTATTTGGTAGGCCATGTCATTCACCTCTATGCAGGATAGAGGTAGGTGAGGCATCCATACTAGGTCCTCATATCATTCAGGAGACATCAGAGAAGGTTTAGATGATCCAAAACCGTATGACAACTTCTCCTTATAGACATAATTTTTTTTCTATCACTATCGATGAACAATTGAGTTCGAGGTTGGGGATCATTTTTTTATTCAGGTGTCTCCCAGTATAGGGTATAGATGGTTATGAATGTAGGTAATGGTGTCACCTCATTATGTTGGGCGGTTTGAATTTATAGAAAGTCTGGATGATAGTCTATTAGTTTCTATTACCTAAGAGGCATTGTTCCATGCTTTACAGTGTTCATGTTTCACATCTTCACCTGTATCATGCTGATCTGTATCATACCATTGTTCCAGATGAAGATGAGTTATGTAATGAAACTAACTTTAAAGAATATATATTACAGATCAATGACTGGAGCATGATGGATATCTGAGGCTGGTCTGTCCCTCTAATACAAGTTCTATGGTATAATTACTAGGTACATGATGAGACTTGGGAGAGGGAATCCAATATTTGTGCTCGGTGGAAATAAATTTTCTCAGACAGTGTTTCTCTAACCTTAGACGATGATCTCGGGAACATGTTCTTTTAAGGTGGGAAGACTATAAGAACCCAACATTTCACTCAGGTGTGGATCCATTATTTTTTAGTTATAATTCCTTATCTTTGGACCTTTTTTGGATTCATAATGAGTTATCGAAGGTCCCAAGGGTGTATAGGGATTATTCAGAGCCTGTACAATATCTTTTTGGGGAAAATGGAAAAGTCACATGATTGGTGTGCGGTTTGCCTAATGGTGCATATAGTTTTTTTTCTGACAAATCCACCAATCATGGTTAGTGAAAAGTTAGTTCATGGCCGTGAAGCCTAACCCTGTATGTCCTGCTTCTGCTGAGGTAACCATGCAAACAAACTATGCACATGATAATTTTCTTGTATTTTTAAAAATTTCTCCTTAATAGTCTATTAACCCTACTTATTCCTCGTAATACGAGAACTAATGGAATTAACCCCTTTACTCTCATTTTAGATCTTTTAAAGTCCAATGACAGGGATCATTATCTCTCACTCTTCTGGGATCTGATTGAGATTTTGTTCATCGTATTGGATGTACAACGGTATGTACTCGAGTTTGATTAAACCTTTACTCTTCTCTATTTCACTCCACCTAGTTATCAATGTATGTATATTTTTCTCTTTTTCATACATCTACTGTGACCCTAGAAATATGAAGGGGAAACATCGGATGAGGAGATCCGTACAAGCCTAAGGTGGGTGGTCTATAACTCATCCCCCATGTTTGTTGATTTTGGAATTTCTGTGTGGGCCCCACTGATTTCATCAGGTGTCATCCCTAGAATTTATATTCCATTATTATAATCATTATAAATGTATGGATATTATCTTTTCATATATGTGATTAGTTGTTAATTATTACACCCACAAATCCATCCTTTCCATGTCAAAGGTTAAGTCATAATTTTTTCTCAGTGTTTTATCACATTTGTTGGGAATGCTTTTTGATATTAAATTTATGGATTTTCATTGTGATTGGAATAACGGAATGTACCATGTAATCTCACCAATTGAGTGACCTATAGTAAGTGATTTAATTTGTAAAAAATGTGAAATGTGAAATGGCATGTATAATAATATATGACTTGTCCTTAAATGTAAATGAATAGAAGGTTACATATCTATAACACCCCATACCACATTAAGGGAATGTAGAAGAATGGACATTGAATATGAAATGTTATTTAGATGGTTTAAATGACTGGTTTCATGATACTTGGCCTTGTGACACCAATGGAAGGAAAGGCTTGAAACAAATGACTTTATTAAAAGGTCACATGCTACTTGAACTTATCACAATAATAAAAGGCACATCTGAAACCAAATGAATTTTTACATGGAATCATAATTAAAAAGGAATGTACTAATTCTATCTCACCTTGGATTATAATCAAAAAATTCCATGAGAAATTAAGAACACTATTCCGATTATGGGATACAACTTTCTCAGTTTGAGACCTACCTAGATACCGATACTTTTCAATTCCTTCGAAGCCCAATATGAAACTGTAGGATCCCTTAAATATCATTATATGATTCCATGGATACACTCCTTGGATATAGAATTGACAAGTAGGTTTTTTGGTTAATACCCATAGGGCCCTGTTATTTCTTATCCCTGTTTTACCTTTATTGATTACCTTGGATTTCATAGGAATGCTATTGTGGAATGCCTTGGACTGTGCTCATTGGATTACACTCTTAACCAGAGTTAGATGAAGTTACAAATGAGTAAGAAAACACTAATGTCTTGGTTCCCTTGGTGAATACCATGGAACCATTTCAGATTGAATATCATTACATGTTTCCTTGTTAAAATGGTGAACCTGTGCAAATTCAAACATGTGACTTATTTACAAACTGGAAATAAGAAAATAAAAAACTGTTAACATGTTCAGACACCTGTCAAGGGATGAAGTATGAACATGGGTATTAATTAAATTGTACTACTTCACTTTATATATGCATTCTTTCATACTTTTATATTTCCATTAAATAGGTTAGATGTCATAGACACTATTTCCGGTAGACCACTCATATTTATCTCACACCCTCTTCGGGTGTCGTTGGGTACCTAGAGTAGATTACATGGTTACAGGTGCTGGAAAAGGGAATATTAGGGTTTCAAACACATGATTACATGCTGTTTTTTAAGGATATTGATTGAAGATGACCGATCTAGAGCTCAGGATTCTTGGGAGAATCCTTCATTTACATTATAATTTTATGGAACATGTTATGCCTGACCTCTTGTATCCATGTTTTCTAAATTTCTAGATAACTTTCATGTCATCAGTTGTTGAATGCTATTCTAGTAAATTCAGTTATTGTTACTATTTTCTCTATTTTCCATTATGAAATCCATTTACTTATATTTCTTCTGCTATTCACCGAGGTTTACATTCACCCACTACTCTACACATTAGTAAAGAGGGCATAGTCTCCCCATATATACAACTTAGGCCCTCGCTTCTATAGGCCAACCTCTAGTTCATGGGGAGATGCACTTAAGGCCGTGTGACCCACTAGGATCAGGGAACCCTTTATGTGGCATCTGAGTCCGGGACATCACGTATAAGGATTGTAGTTTGAGCCACTCATCCTAAAAAAATATGTGATACATGTTGATGTAAATTTTTAATTTTTGTCTTTATTATATTATTTAAAGGTACTAACTTTCGACATGATATCTCATTTTTTATAACTCACTATATTATTTATTTGATGAAAAATTAAACTAACCATATAATTATAGTTTTATATTCTTATTCAAATTTCATAAACTGTTTTAAAAGATTTAATTTGAAGAAGTTGATGAAATTAATTTCATTTTATTTTAATAAAATGATATATTAATTTACATTCAATGAAATTATAAACCTAAATGAGTTGGTAAAATTAAATTATTAAAATAATAGGATTGATAGTTTTCCAAAAAAAATATATTATTAAAAATAAACTCGATAATAATTTATATTTTAAAAATAAAAAAACAAATCTTATTGTGGCCTAATTATTTCAAACAAAATGCTTGCGGTTTATGATATTTCTAAAAATATGATAAAATTAATTATATTTTACAAGAAAAAAACACAATGATATCCTTTTATAGAAAATGTTTCCTGATGAATAAAATGAAAACGTTTTCATTATATAACTTATAACCATAATAAAACAAATTTAAAATAAATAAATTAAACATAAATTTTATTTAATTTCTTTGATTCATTTCTATATTTTTATTAATTTTATCTTTTGAGGTTAAATTTCATAGCACTCATAAAAAAGTTCAATAGAAAATATCTCTTACAAAATATAATGATTTTAGATTCATTTACAACAAATCTATAATCAATGTATGATTAATTATTCATATTGTTATTAAATACACCTATACATATACTTTGATATATTATAATTAAAATTCATACCTTACTAACCAATATCTTTTTTATAATGGCAGTGTTTAAATAATAATATTATAATTTTTTATCATATTTATTTTTTTACTCAGTTTTGAATGTTGTAGATGATTTAAAATGCAATATTCATTTAAAATAATATTACTAAAATATATAGGTGCTACATTCAACCGCACATAAATTTATTCTATCCTCAAAATTTTATTTTCTATTTTTCATATTTTAATTATGTTAACAAATAAATAACATAATGTATATATTTTCTCTAGAAAAAAAATTTATAGGTCAATATCAATAATAGGATTTCATTATAAATCCATGTTCCACTATAAGTCTCATACATTTATAATACCCCCCTAATTCATAACTTTATTTTTGTGTGTCACATACAAATTAAGACTTGATAGAATTTGAGAAATTATTTTATCATCATGATATAACATTTAATAACTAAATATAAATGATTTCCCCCCAAATTGTATTCATAATTTCATCCATCATGTTTATTATAATCATTTATACTACATACTCATCTATTACAATATGATATGAATATTAAGGATGTATTTTTAATGCCTGTAGTAATAAAATATTCT
This sequence comes from Viscum album, assembly GCA_963277665.1. Lineage (NCBI taxonomy): Eukaryota > Viridiplantae > Streptophyta > Magnoliopsida > Santalales > Viscaceae > Viscum > Viscum album. The sequence continues at coordinate 1,394,931,494 of OY728162.1, forward strand.
TCTTGTAGATCTAATATTATCGAATAAGTGGTAATGTTATCTATTCTATTTATATAGATTAATTAAAACCAAAATTATTTTTCACATTTCAATATAATATTTAATATGAATAAACCATCATACGAATAAATTATATATTAATCTCTAAAGCTTAATCATTAACACCCAATGACAAAATTATGTACTTCTATAAATAACTAATGTACAAAAACAACAAAATATGCATTGAAAATTTCAAAACAAAATAACCAAAATCATTTTATAATATATAAATTTCAGGTTCATTAAACAATTTTTCAGAAACAATGTTTATGAATCATAAAATTATATAAAAAACTGTATATTCCCTAATATTATAATATCCAAAAAATTATAGTAATTTATATGGATAAATTTAATAACCATAAATCCACAATAAAAATCATATATGGTTCCCAAAATAACTCAATCAATATATGTCAAATAAAATACAATCATATAACAAAGCATTTCTATTTCATATAATCATTTAATGGTCCAAATTTAGTGAACTTTTGGAAAATTAACATTAATCAAATATTCATAACATCACTCTTAAAAACAATAGTTATTTGACATGTTAATCATATATTCACAAAAAATAATACTAATTTCATCATAATTAACCTTAATTACTTCAACATTAGTTATCATATTAAATATAAAATATATAAATACCTTTCATCTTATTTCTAAAATATATAAACCATTCTTAGAGATGAAATATTTTTAATAAAAAAACTATTTATTGCAAGGGTTTCTTAAAAAGGAATCATTTATAAAAACATAATAATTGTATAATCATGTAATCACATAATTTAAGTCCTCAAATGTAATTTTATTCTGTTAATCTTATGATCAAATATATACTTATTAGAAAATGGTATTATCATGAAAATTTAATAATACCTCAACTAAATCATCTGAAAATATAATCATATCAATAGAATTTCTCTAAGACCAATTGTAGCACCCATGAACATTACAATTATGTCGAGTGAAAATATAATACACTTAACCTATTGAATTTTATAAAAAATCACGTGACACAAATTTTAACATAGATAATTAAATATTTTAAAATAAATAGTTAGTGAAGTACATCCTGGATAATTATTTTCGTTATATATATATAAAGTATTTGTAAAATAATATATATTAAAACTTATTCAATTATCCAAAAATGGGATTTTTTCTAAATATACCTATATATTTTTAATTTCATAATAATTCATTTAAATTTCCCTCAAAACCTTTTATTATGATTATACTCCTATTTTCATTCATGATACTTTTTATAGTTTATGATTTTTTTCCATTGACATTTCTATAAATCCTTATCATCCTTTGACCCTATTTAAATTTTTTAAAATGATAGATTGAAAAAAACCTCATATGGGAAATTAAAATGATATTAAACTGTTAATAAATTTATAATTTATGAAAATTCATAATTTTTTTAACTTTTTATTATGAAAAACATTGATATTTATATGATAACTTAATTACTCTTGAAATAATTTTTTCCCAAATTTTTTTAAAAAAACATTTCGTCTGAAAGAAAAAAGGGAAATTAACATATCAATATGGTTAAAAGATGAATAAAATTCAATTCCATAAAAATTTATTTTCACATATGATATCATAAACATTATTTTAAATTAGCGCTCATTTTTTGTCTTATGAAATGAATAAATATCCATGAAAAACATCAAAAACTAGAACATTAAATATATATATTGATTAAAATATACAATTCAACATGGATAATAATAGATAATTTCATAATAATCGAATTGGTATTGTAATAGATCATAATCCCGACCCCATGTTCTTGTTTGAAGACCTCAAAAACATACAGTCAAGAAATCATGCCCAAAAACCATAAATAATTAGTCAAGAATACCAAACATACATAGGTTTAATAATCTAATGATACCAACAAATGGATTGAGGGGATATCCATAACATGAAACTATGTGTCACATAACATTACCATTTCATTTATCATATGAAATAAATGAATAAATACATAATACATAATTAATATAGTAATTATTATTAGAAAACTATCATTTGATATATCAATATTTCCACCATGAATAAATAGATAAACATGATCATAAGAAATCAAGATAAACACGGTGGATGGTATCACTAAATCATATCCCAATAAAATCATAATAATCCTCAAATAATATTTATACATACAGAAATTTCATAAAAAGTATATTAATACAATTCTTTGAAAACATCATGAAAATTTTATTTTATTGGGAATAAAATTTAAAAACATATTTACAAAAAATATATATTAAATATTAATATTTATTAATTTCCATAGAAAGACATAAATGATTCATTAATTAAATGAAGGGGATTAATTTAGGGAAAATGCATTCATATAATATATTTTAAATGTTTAAATATGATACTAATTTTTATAAAAATACAATAGTAATTTTCTAGAATATGTTCATATATATACCTTATAATAGTTTCTATGAAAATTGAACATTTATTTTTAAAAAAACATTAAAATTAATTTCAACACAAATAAAATCCTTCATATTTTTATTGATCTATTTTATAGAAGAGATTTTTTTCAAATGAAAAACTTTTAATTTATATTTTAATCGGAAATACCTACCTAATTATCTATCTAGATTCTCATGTTCCCTAACACCTGAATAATAAAATAATATTAGATATGAACACAAATAAGAATTTTTTTCATGTTCATTCCTCTATCTTTATTCCCATTTTTTAGTATCTTACATATTTATATATAATAAATAAATTTTTTATTTTCTCATTGGATGTTTTAATGTTATCCTATTTATAACCACCAAAGAAAATTGTTATGTTAACCATGGTCAATAGAGTAATTGATAAATTTCCTATAGATTCTTAAAAATTATTTAAGAATAATATTTATATATTAAATATTATTTTGAAACCAACCATGTGAAAATGTTTTTAAAAATGAATTATTCTGTTTTATGGAGACAATAGTTGCAGAAACACATGAACATTATATTCGTTTATATAAATTGTGGAAATGAAATAAATTAGATATTTATTTTATTTTATATATTAATAAATATGTTAAAATTTAATTTTTTTCTTTATTAACATTCTTATTACCATCCATTAATGGTGAAAATAAAAATGATTCACCTCATTTCATGGAGGTGGTAGTCCACAAATACTCATGAGCGTCGTTATCATTTTCCAATGGATGATATGATTATATGAATAAGAATATAATAAATTTATCAAATCATAAAATATTTAATAAATATTATATATCTTCAGTATGTAAATAATTTTAACAATCCATACGATCATGTGATAAAAAGGAATGACATCTCTTCATGGAGGTGGTAATCTCGACATACTCATGGGTGATGTTTACATTTTTGATATGAAGAAATAGTATATGAGAAGGGGTTATAACATAATCATAATAAAATTATAATATATTGTAGTTAATGTTGAAATAATTTTACTATAATTAATGAATATATAAATGAGTAAGATAACGAATGAAACATAAAAAACCAGTAAAAAATTATACATATTCTATGAAAATCCTACCATGGCATAAAGGAGAATCCATAATTTTATGGGCTTTCCATCGAACAAAAACTATATCACATGAAATATAAGGTTATTAAGTTCTTAGGAATAAAGACATCCATTTATTGGTAGTGTGGGTTGAAATATTTTTTATACATGAATTTTTAATATATAATATTTCATTACATAATGTAAAATGTATATGAAGAGAAATATTGTAATATACAAGGATTATAAGGATGTTATATAACCATCAAATAAAATACTGATTGTTTTATCTCTTATTTCAAAATCATTATTTATTCAATCCCCTCATTAACATTGTTTAATCAAAAATATTGTGGATAATTTTTCAATACATATTGGCTATGGAAGAAATTAGAAAAATCTATAGTGGAAAATAAAAGTATCATTATTTATTTCTTAGAAAATATTCTATCCAATCATATTTAGATTGGATTTATATGATTTAATAATTATTTTTAGACATTATATAAAAATATTTAGCCATTTTTATGACTATTCTTAAGATATGAAATCATAGGCATCATGATATAAATGTAATTAAAATGAAAACACTTAAATTTTATGTTATCATGTTGGAGTTGGTACCCTATAACAAACTTGTTTAGTATTTGATTACATGTTTTCAATATTAATGAATATTTCATATCACATTATTATTTTTATTTTCAAATAAATTTTTATGTGATAATATCCTATGAATATATGTTTCACCTAATAGTTATAATTGTTTCCCACTATAATGAAAACATGGATGTTCCACGACTATATTCATGAATCTTGTTCGATAGTTGAATGTTATTTTCTTTTTGGACATGGCTGATACATGTTATTATGGGTAGGGTTATTATATGAAATTTAATCACCTTATCTTGGTGTTCTCCACTCAAATTCTCCCAGATATGATGTTATAAGAACAAGACCATCTATAAGAAATATACATTTCCTTATGTCATTAGATGTTCCTATCTTCCGATTTGTGTATTTTATATAGAAATTAATATTATCATAAGTGGATATAATTAATATCTTATAGAGATATATTTTAAAATATTGTGGTGATTTATGATCATGTTGAAGTAGGATGTTCTGGGTTTATAATGAATTATATAACATTAATAGTTAATATAAAAAAGGATTTGTTCATTATGTCCGTTGATGAAAGATAATATATTGGGCTCATTTATGGGAATAGATCCCCATAAATAAGTCAGTGTTTTGGGTTTTTTATGGATGAGTTAATTTTTAGAATATCAAATAAATATACCTAAAATGTATAGTTTAACAGGACATGCACAAAACCTTCGTTATTGGAGATATTATGTCAAAATGATTATATAACATTTTATGTGTTTATAAAATGTTGGATGTTATTACAAAATTTTGATCATTATCTGTAGATATTTTAGTTTTTTTAGATGTTAAACATGGATATAATGTGTTTATTCATAATTCAAATAAGAAATATTCTTTGAGGGCCATTATTCTATCCACAATCTAAGTTAAAATCATTTATAAAATTAAAAAAAAATTAAAACATATTTATTTTTATTTTACTGATCTTCAGAATGTAATGATAAGTTATTAAAAAGAATAATGTCTCTTAAATATGAACAATAAATATTATATTGTAAGTAATTTGAATATTTTTTTATAGTTATCATAGAGTAATTTAAAGAATTTTATTTAATTAAACATTCATTATTCTAGGATTTGTAAATGCACAAGAAGGTAAATGAATTGAGTGTAATGGTCTTTTAATAAATAATTAATATTTCCTTATATTCTTAATATAATGTTAATGTCAAGCAAAAAATTATAATAAAAATATTATTAATGGATATTGGTTTGATTAAGAATATTATATTTTTATGAGGATTGTGTGTAATTTTAAAACCCTAAACACTATATAATAAATATATAGTAAAGAGAAATTACTAATCCACTTTAGGTGTAAAAAAAGGAAAATGAGGGACTGGATCATTCCCTATAGTGAAATACCTCTTCCTCCTCTATTAATCAATTGAGATAACACAGAGATCTATTTATCTTCATGATTAATATTGATGTAATCAACAATGAACAATGATGTTATCATGATTTGCCACACTAGAACCAAAAGTTTCTATGAAATTGATCACAACTTGTGGTGTACATATGGATCACCATTACAAGTATTATGAACGTTAATTCTATAGTGTAATTATGGAATATTGAATTCAATTACATCATATAATTAGTTAATATTGACTAAAAGTTGTGTTAATTCTATATTTTCTAAAAAAATTAATTATAAATTACATGGGATTATTCTATCTATATGAATACAATATATTTCTGTATTTTGATAATCAATAGTTTTTTTCAATGGACTTGTTCTCATGACCATGTAATTAAATGATTATAATTAATTTAAGACTAATATATGTGTTGGTTATACCTTCAAATGATTCTATTGTTGCACCAATAAAATTCAAGTGACTTCCATGCATGCACTAGTATAAATCATAATTATTTATTATATGTTGATTAATTGTGTTCATTTTCAATTTTTTACATAAAATTATAAATTATAATAATACAACATCACACTCATTTCTTTTAATTATTCTTGATAACATAACTAGTAAAAGAATGATGATTTATAATTAATAAACTTATATAGATTTCCATAAAGACGTCATAATGTTTCTTTCTACTTTTTTCAAAATATATTCTTTGACCAATATAGAAAACACAAGTTATCTAATTTAATATGTTAATATATAAACCTCAATAGTAAAAAAATCCATTTCTTAATTAACATTTATTTGTAAAACTAGCTAGGAAATGACAATAAAATATTCATAAGAACATCATCTAGGACAATGGTTGTCACTAAACCCTTATGATCTTTAAGTTATGGGTTCATTCCCCAATACTGATAAGTGTATTTCATGCACACACTTTACAGTATTTAAATTTGTCATTTAGTGTATTTAAATGAATAACCTTGCCAAATTCGGAACGAATTGACTTGATTTATGATTTTTGGAAGGAAATAAATAATTTATTAAAAAGGAACAAAAAGTATAAAAAATTTGGAGAAAAGGAACATTGCGCCAGTAGTGAAGCGAAGCGGTATAACACCGGATTTTTAAGTTGGGCCATGGAGCAAATCTGAGGCATAAAACTAAAGAAACGAGGAAAATGAGGCTACCAGAGTGTAAAAATGGAATTAAATTTCATGTAATCATTACCCAATGTGTACCAGTGCATGTGATGAATAGAAGGACACGTCGTGAATGAAAAAACATCATGAAAAACTACACATGGTGTAACCTAGTTACACATAGTGTAACACAGTTACACATGGTGAAATTTACTAGATGGGAACGTTTCATCTAGATTCAAGTACTAATTGTTTTGATCAAATCTCCAATTCGGGGCTCACCCCTGACCACTGTTGGACCATTCATTTGTGCAATTCATTAATTCAAGAGGCTAGATAAATCATATAAATGGAGGGACCATCTGCTGTTATTAAGGTCATTCTGATACACATATATCGGAGACCAAATCTTGGAGTATGATCTTTCAACCTCCTTGATTTCTTTTCTTAGTCTTTTTATGATTTATTATCTCCTTACCTATAATTCTCTCACCACTAGGATGAGGAGGTAAACCCTCCATGTTTTAGGGTGATGTAAATAGATGTTGTATGTTGCATTGGATTAATTTTTATCTAATTTATACATCTATTTGGGTTGTTTCAATTAATATCCATCTTATAATCCCTTTGTTTTTCATCTATAATGACCAATGATAGTTGAATTAAAAAGTATATTTTTAATTTAACAACTGATAACCCTAAAGGAGGAACAACCATTTTAGATATTAAGCGAAATTAATTTTAAACATGGTATCATGAAAAACTCGATTATGAAAAACCATAAATTACCGAAATAAGGGAAATATGAAATTGTCCCATTGAGTAGGGGATTAAATAAACATTGGATCTTCCTTGTTCGAAATTCAACACCAATAATGAATTAATTAACATGTCTTATTAAATACAATTGCACAGGAACCTTAAAATTACAAAAACCCTAGTATGAATTCCAAATATTATAACAACTAATCAATATGCTTCATTTTTTTATGCTTTCTTCCAATCAATTAAAATAAATATATTATTCACCTTTTTATTCAAAATCAATAAAATTAAATAATTTAACAACTTAATTAAACTAATTTAACCATCTATGTGGGTTCGAACTAGAAACTGAGAATTACTATATATAAATTAAGTTAGTATTATAGTAGAGTTTTATAAAAACAATTTTCATGGAATCATATGAAATTATTTATGCCCACAATTTTATCCAACTGGATCCATTTCCATGGATGACTGATTTTTTGATTTTTGGAATTGAATTTTATTTTATTTGTTTATTTAAATTTAAATTTTTATGTTTGGTGTGTTCATTCTGTGAATTTTAGAATGTTAATGCACAACTCAAAACTAAGTCAAAGATAAAATAAATATCAAATAAACCCACCATTTTGAATGAAGTATATATTTCTTGGAAGATAAAACAATGGTAGGGGCTGAACAAAATCAACCCACTGTGTTTTATCAAAGAGATCGGGGGATGCAGACGATCACAGAATATGGGCGGCTGTCAAACACTGGATTGCATTCGAGAATCCTGGAACACCCCATTGAGGTGAACCAATCAAATATAAATCATAAAACCATTCCAATTTTCACCAACATTGTACAATTCACTGAACATCCATATAACAATCTGAACAAGAATCTAGGATATTTACTCGAGCTATGTGACATGTTGCAATTCCAAAATGTTTCATGAGTTGTGATGAGACTCCAACTTTTTTTATTTGGATTACATGATCAATCTCAAGTTTGGATTCAATGAATCCCTATTAATTCCATCCCTATATTGCATATTCTTTCCATAAACTTCCTCAGATGCTTCTTTTCACCATCCCAGTCAATAGATATATCAGTAAACATTATAAAATTTTGTTAATTTTATGTTTAATCATTGTACTCTGCATGGGAACTATATAAGGACATGACTTGTAAGTTCCAACATTATGGAATTGAGATATGGATACTAATTCAAACATTATATAAAGTGGTTTCACTGGGAAACAAGTCAATTCATGATTTTGAATTTAGATGATCATTAATGAATAAATCACCTAAAGAAAGATATAACATTTTGGATGATATAGAGAGAAATAGTTTCAAGTGGAAACGAGAAAGAATAAAATGGGATTGTATCATGATGTCAAAAACAATGAGTAGATGGTGGCACAACTAGAGTCATTGACAAAAAATATATACATCATGATGGGATAGGAGAAAACCCACATGGTATGTGTATAGAAGATGAAAATTAAACTGATTAAAATTGGGGTAATCAATTTCAGGGTTAGAGACCACAAAAAAATCCACAATAATGGAATGGATTTCAACAAAGACCACAATAGTTACAAAAATAATCACCTCAAGGGACTACAATGGAAATCCAAGTTTATACATTAGAAGTGACAGTAGCTACATTCCTGACTACTTCTGGTGCTATATTCAATGATATAAAAGAAGAAGTATCGAACAAAAAAAGCCGCATTAAAGAATATAGAGCTTAGACTTGGCCACATTTCTGATCTAATTTGAGAGAGACCCATATTTACACTTCCAAGATGGACTCATGTACACCCACATGAAGATTTGAAAGCTATACAACTTAGAAAATGGAATAACACCAAAGGAATTGGTATATAATTTTCCGGATGACCACCAAAGGATTCAAGAGAATTAGAATCGTAGAGTATCAAGGAACATGTAACTGATGAAGAAGAAGAACCACCTCAGTAAAATCCAGAAATGCCTTTTCTAGAAAAAATAAAACATGTGAAGAACAAAATACATAATGGTATGTTTTGGAACACATTAGAAACTAAATATTAATATACATTTTGCAGAGGCTCTTGTGAACATGTCAGAATATTCAAATTTCACGAAAGGGTTGATAACCAAAATAAAGAACCTTGAAGAGTTGGGAACCATTACACTAACACAAGAGTGTTCAGTAGTGGTATATAATGTCCTATATAATAAGAAAAGTGATCAAGGTATCTTTCCAATTATGATAATTATTGTACCTAAAAATTGTTGAAATGATTTGTGTGACATAGGTGTGAGTGAAAATATCATGTCATATGCACCATCAAAGGGTTTGGGACTAGATGTAACAAATACTACAAGGGTTCTTATTCAATTAGAAAACTCAACAGTTATATTTACAAGGGGATTCATCAAAGATAATATGATTAAAGATGATAGGTTCATATTCCGCATTGACATCCTAGTGTTGGATATGAAATAAGAGTAAAATACAATCATTATAAGAAGACCATGTTTAGCCATAGGGTATGCGATGAATAATGTTTAAAGTGGAGAAATATATATAATATTTGGTTATGATCAAGTATGTTTCAATATCCACTGGGAAATAAATAACTATGATGTGAAATGAGATAACAAGTATGGAGAAGAAAATACCCCTGAAGTTGAGGATGTTGCGGAGATTCAAGAGGTACAAGAGTTGGATATTGATGATCAAGAAGATTCTCAACCAAAGAAGATTGAGAAGAAACTAACACTAGATGAGAGAATGAACCCAAAAAATCTGAGAAAGGAAAAAAGGATTGGATGATACATGAACTAACATTTTTTTTCATCATCATTGAGGAAAATATGGTGCGTTGGTCCAATTGAGGTAATGTTGTTATTACCTTTTAGATGAATTAAGCTCTTTAGATAAGACGGAAAGGAGATGACCTAAAAAGATAGAACATAATTGAGACCATTAATGTATCCTAAAGAGGTAAAAAAATTATGCCATCCTTCAAGTGAGCTTAATATGAAGAAGGTATGGGTGATCCAACAATGGTAAACAAAAGAAATTCGGGAAGGTAAACTGAGATTTTTTTATTTTTTTATTTTTTCTATTTTTTATAGGCATGCATGATCTCGCTTAAAATATTTAAAAATTCATTGATTATAGCATGTGATTTTACTTGTTTATTTTTTATTTTTTTGGAAAAACAAGACAAAATCCAGTAGTAAGTAGCAGGAATAAAAAGAAGATGATGAAATAAAATTACATGTCGTGAAGGGAAAATACACACCGTGAATCTGGATAAAGAAGAACCTACACATCCATTATTAAAAAATAATTTTTAAGGGGGATATAGTGTTTCAAGTCAATAATTTTCTACTATATTCCCCATATTTAAATAGAGTTTTTAACTACCAATTGTATTCTCATTCTTGAATCTTACTTCAATCAACTAAACTAGAAGACATAAATTCATAGGATAATTATCATGCCATGAATTTAAATTTTTAGGTCAATAAATTTGTAGGAGAAAATAGGGAAACGAATTAGTATACATAATAATATGGATTAGTATTTGAAAAATCCGGATTTAAGGAGTGTGTTAAATATTGTAAATAAAATTTTTCTGTTATTTTTCTAGGATTTTAATTTTTGATATTTTAATTAATTTAGCTAATTGGGGGTATGTATTCCATGGAGTGATATTCCCAACAATTCATATCATTCTCAAGACCTCAATTTATCCAATATTTTCCACGCATTCTATGGTATATTTTCTTAGAAACTTTGATATGTTTTATTTTAGAACCCATTTTTCATCATATCAAAGTGATGATTGAATAAAATAACTTTTAAAATGACTAAGGCATTATTTATTTATCCCTTATCCTTAGACCCACCTTGCACTAATCCATTTTCAATACTGTAGAATTCCGGAAAAAACTTCTTAGGAAATGAGTGGTGATACAAACCTATTTTCTCCATTAAAAACATCCTCTAAATGTTTTTTATGATATTTAAATGAATAATTATGCAGGTGGAACATTTTAGGATGTACCGGGATATAAATTAAATGGGGAATTTTTCTATGGGGTTTTATATTGTGAAACGGGAGAGGATATGAAATCATTCATTTTATTTTATTATTCACCTCTCTTTATAAGAAAATTGATTTCTTTGAAGAAATTGGGTTGTGTTTTGGGAGGATAAAAAATCACCATTTTCCAGACTAAAAATATTTTGATAATATGTGGTTAGTTGGTGGATGTGAGAATTTTCTTGAGCATAATTTTCAAAAAATTTATGTATATATATTAAAATAAAAAATAGAGAAATATAGGTTGATTATATCCTTTCACTTACATGTTACATGGTCCCATTGTGATAATTGTTTTGTGGGAGGTGAGAGATGACATTTATAGAATGATACATTCATTTACCTTATATTTTGATATCATGAAAAATTATTTAGAATAAAACCTCTTTTCTGAAATTTATTTTTTATATCATTTACCTACCTACCCTGATGACTCAGAGTCATTTGACCCAAAATGTGATGCCCTCAAGATTAATTGTGATTTTATCATTATGTAGTGAAGATTCTAGATGTCTCGCATGCCTATGGTAACTGAGATGTTTATGAGGTATGTGTATAATTCTATTCAAAATTTGTACCCTCATGAGTTGAAAAATTCAATGTGAGGTAAATTTTAACTGGTATGCATAAAAACAATGAATTGGAAAATTAAATTGATGAATAAAAATGAGTGTCTATTTCTAAAGAGGAAAATTGAAATACAAAATTGACTTATTTATATGAAATGTGTGGAATTGAATAATTGTTTATATCTTGCTGGAAAATTTTTTGTTTCCATTTGATCAATTTATTTTATTGAAATCGAATTTGATGCATGGTATAGAAACCATCCATTGTAGCATGTTGAATTTTAATCCTTGAGGAAAATTATGAATTCATGTGTTAGGGTATTTGATATGTGTATATCGTGCACACAGTTTATGGTATTTTAATGAATTAATATGTGTATTTAAATTACTTTCTTGATCATTTTTTTAAGGGAAACTAAATTTATAAAAAAGGATAAAATTATAGAAAAATAGGAGAAAATACCTTGTGTCCCATGAGAGTAGTGAAGCAGTGTGACAACAAATTTTAAGGGGGGGGGGGGTCATAGACCACTTTTGAGGCATAAAAGTGAAGAAATTAGATAAAATTAGAAATAAAAAGCATTAAAATTGAATTAAATTTTATGCAATAATTACACAATGTGTTCCAGTGCATTTGGTGAATAGAAGGATACATTATGCTGTAAAAAAACAAATCATGAAAAATTAAACATGGTGTAATTTCTTGGATATGAATTTTTTTTCAGATAAAACAAATCATCCCATTTTGAAAAACTCTCTGATATGGGGCACACTATGGAAAATTGTTGGACCATTTTATTTTGGTATTCATGAATTATAGAGCCCAGATAATGCTTATAAATACAGGGCTAGGCTATTTCTATTCAGGGAACTCAGATACCGATTCATTAGTGACCGAAGCGTGGAGCGAGACACTGTTCCCTTCATGATTTATTTGTTAGTTTTCTTTAAGATTAATTTTTGTCCTTCCCAAATTTTCTCTAATCACTAGGATGAGGGGTAAACTTTCCATGTACTAAGGAGATGTAAATTGAAGGGGTAATGTGAATTGGATTTATTTTATGTCATTTATTTATGTATTTGGGTTGTTTCAATTCATATTTGTCTTCAAATGTATTTATTTACCATCAATAATGACCATTTATAAATGAATTATAAAATAAATTTAAAATTTTATAAATGATACCCCAAAATGAGGCATTTCCATTTTCAACTTTAGCGAAAATTAGCTTTAAATATTGTATTGAGACAAACTCAATTCGGAAAAAACATAAATTACAAAACCAAGGGATATATGGTATTTCCACATTAATGATGAGATACCATGACCATTGGATCTTCCGCATCTCAACTTTGAGACCAATCATTAATTAGTCAGCATGTTTTCTTAAGTCCAATTGCACCAGAACCCTAAAATTAAATGAAACCTAGGGTGCTTTCAAAACATTATCAAAACCAGTCAATATGTTTCATTTTCATTCCTCTTTCTCCAAATCAATTAATAAAATCATATATTCACATTTTTTAACAAAATTAATAAACATAAATAATTTAAAACCCTAATTAAACTAATTTCATATTATTTTTGGGTTTGAACTTGAACTTTCCAATAAATAAATTTTATTTAATTGAGTATCATATTTTGATTTTTATAAATATATTTCTATATAGAACCGTAGGGAATTAACGACACCCTATGGGGATGTCAATGTCCTTCACCAAAAACAACATGCTATCAATTTTCTAAATAAATATAAATATTATTCTTATGAACTTCCAAAATTATGATGACCAATAATAACTACAACAAGAATGATAAGGTAAAAAAATAATTTCCTCAAATTAATTTAATAATAATTTTAATAAATTTAAAGGAATTATTCAGCAAATAATTATTTCAAATAATAAATTAATGGGTTTTATTCAAATAAATTTATTACAAAAAAATTCTCAATCATGGAAGAATCTCATCACATGAACCCTAAAAGGGGTCTTGAATACATTGAACATATTATCATTCATAAAATCCAAAACCAATGAGTATATCCATAAACCTTATATTAATGAAGACATATATTCTTATATAATTTAATCAAATCCTTATATGAATCATCATTATAAAAATTATAGTTTTAAAATTTTCTAATAAACCTCCAACTATACAAAATTTACAATCGTCCACCCCAGTAAATTGGACCCTGTTTCAACCTTAATACATTGGCACTATAAAAAAGTGATCATATCCCAAATTACTGAATATCTTCATAGGTTTTGAAAACTAGATATATACATGATTCACATATTTTTTTTGAATACCCAAATTTAAACATAATTTTATTCTTGAATATAATTATTACCTATAACATATTATTCCATACGTCTCATAGTATAATTACAAGAATCAGGGGAAGAAATAATGGTGAGTAAACATGCTCAATAATGGTTAATTTTAGAAGAATATAAAATGAACCATTAAGAAAAAATAGAATGGGAAGGAAAATAACTCAACACACATTACATTTGAATAATTGTAATATCGTGATAAGAAAAATAATGATCAATATAGAAACATGAATAAATTAAAACAAATTTCATTTAATTAATAAAATGAGATCGAAATGTCTCTAGATATAACATCATTGTGAAAATATCCTGAATAAAAAAACTCAATTCTTCATGAAGAAAAATATTAATTATTTGATATCATGATCTCATGAATCTTGATAAATTTATCATGAATTACTATTATAAGAAAAATTAAATATAATGGTATAGTATACACTTGAAACCCAATTTAAAAAGAATATTGAACAGATTCATCTGATGATACTTTTGATGCATCAGGGGGATATCTATAACCATGCCCAAAACATATCTTCATTTCTAAAACCATCCTCATATATTGAATAATTTATTTATTGCATGAAGAATATGCCTTATCAATAAATATCAGAATAAATAAATATATATATATTAGTTTTAATTTCTATAGTTATTCATAAAATACCTTATATATAAAATATATATTGTATAACTTATAACTATATCTATGATAAATAATATTGTTATTTTAGTGAAATTGAATGTCAAATTATAACAAGAATGTGAATATTTAAAGGTAATGTTATTAATTAACGAAATTAATCAGAATATAAAAATCCCATACTTTACCTAGTCAAAATGATTATAATCCATCAAGAAAAATAATTAGGATGGTATCAAAAAAACATATACCTTATAAATCATTTTTATAAATAAATAGTTTATGATGTTGATGAATGGAGGTAAAATAAAAATTTCATTAAAAAAATCTTGGGGGAAATTTCTTTTTCAATTTGAAATTTTATGTTACATAAAAGCTAATAAAATATTTTAAATATAGATTTATAGCACAATAACCATTTTAATGTATAATTTAATATTTATATTAGCATTTGGTCATGATGGAGAAACATTCCACACATGTTGTACTAGTTAAAATAATGATTATTTAAATTGTTTTCAATAAACACCAAATAGGAATTGATTGGAAAATGACATAAGGATACCTTTTTTTGTTGAAATTTAATAATGGGAAAATAATTAAGTTGTATAATGCTAATAAAAAATGTATTACTTTTTTAGAAATCATTTTTATTAATAAAAGGATTTTCAACTAAAGAGCCAAATCAATACAAGATTAATTAAAAAATTTCTCAGTAATATTTTTTAACAAGTTAATTAATATAGTGATATTACTTTAAAAAAAATTAAACAAAAGATAATATGAAAATAAATTGAGTTTATTATATAATTAATATCTTATTTATTTTAATTGAAATTTATGTATAAAATATCCTGATTAAAATTAGATTGAAACATAAATCTCTTACCCCATTGGTAAATTTTGAACCGTTATCCACATAAAAGGATTAAAATAAAATGAAAAATTGAATACCATGAAGTGAAATTTATTTATTATATACCATATGAAAAGTGTAATTATATACACCATGTAATGGAATTAGTGGTTAATATGGTATATATCTCACAGAAGTAAAAGCACGATGATAAATCATTTATAATATAACATCATTGAATAGAGAATTAATCATTGAATTATTTATGAATGTAAAATTTATATCCACATAAAACAATTATAAATACGACATATCATATTGAATTTTTTTACACATTTAATCTTAAAACATCGAATACATTGAATAATTTTCATAGACTATAGAATAGAAAACGAGTTACGAAATGTTTTACCAGATGCTAGTTTTCATTTCAAATCACTTTAGATGAAGTAATTACAATTAAAACATACAATAACATGATGTTTTAAATTGTAATGATATGGAATAAAATAGGGGTGGTATATAAACTATATAAAATAAATTAAGTACATAAAAATACAATTTGCATCAATAAATATAAATTGAGAAGAAGTCCCTCACATCATGATTCATCTTGTTTTATCATACATTGAACACCAAAATAATTTTTTTCGAGAATGATATTAATTTAACCCATAATTATTATCATATTTATAATACCATATATTCTCATCTTATGACAATTTTACTCTAATTTGTAAATAAAATTTCATTATATTCATCGATTCATGTGTTAATTTCCATATTTTGGTAGGCGTGTTTTGTCATTTAAGTTTTAGTTTGTGAAAAAAAAATATATAGTTATGTCATATAGATAATTATATTAATTATTAAATTATCAGTTCTTAATTTGATGCATTTTTAGTATCATTATGGAATTTTTAACATGTATAATAGATCACATTACTCTATGGAGATGATATACCATACATACAGACTAGTGACATTATTAATTTTTTAATAGGTGAAATGTTAAGAAATTGGGTGATCTAATAATTTCATATAATCAATATAAATTCATATATATCACATATATTCCATAAATATATCCTTATTTCCTTCCATATAATGATATAGTGATAAATTAATCACATTACATCAGAAGGAGGTAGTTCATCGTATACATGTGTGACATTATTGTATTTTATAGAGAATGGATTTCAAGAAGGTATACATGACATTAAAATTATATATTATAATAATATGATAAATATAATATTAATTTGTTAAATCCATCATTATAACTATTCTTGAAAGAATGTGATGGAAAAACATTACATCGTTTCACAAGGTTGTAGATTTCTATACACACGATTGATAGTTTCATTTCCAATTAGACAAAAGATGATATATATATATAGGTCATTATCTTAACATAACAACATCATAATATAGTGATTATAGTTAGTTTAATATATAATAGTGGTTTAATTATAAATTTTGGAGTTTTAATAAGAAAAGAAATAAACAATGCTCATTTAAGATCATTTTATATTTATCTGAAAACGTATTTAGGATTTCACCCAAAGAATACCTAGGTGGTAATTCAGATCAAACTAAGGGATCTGCTATTTTAGGATGGGAATATTCATGTAATTATTTTAGGGAATGGCCAAACACAATGGATATTGACATGTGAATATGGGAGGGGAGGGAGTGGTCTTTGATTAGTGGGGGAGATGACACCCATGGAATATTTAAAATGAATAAACAACACCAATGATTGTAACATAAAAATGCATCCAAAATATGATATTTTCAACCCTTATAGGTGATAAGATCTAGATATTTCAATCAAATGGGGGTTCAACAATATGGTAGGTAAATTTATCAAATAATATTTTATATTAACTCTAGGTAAATCGGTTTTTTACAGAACATTGATAAATAATTTTTACTTATTTTTAAATTCAAAATGTTAAAAAATTATTATGACCATATTTGGTAATATAAATTGTTATTCCAAGTAGGAAACTAAAGGGGGATAATTATGTTCCTATATAAAATTATGTTAAAAAATTTATTTGTAAAACACCCAATTAAAAACAAAACGAGACATTTGATCAATGTAGTAAATTTATAATAGTTTTAATATTCATTTAATTTTTCAAGAGATTGATTACATAATAGTTATATCCTCCTAAAAGACATAAATAAAAATTTAATCCAATTTAATAAACCAAAAAACTTATAAACAGTATGAAAGACTAACTATCACAGTGAAACATTGTTTTCGGAAATATGAGTTAAAATAGAGAAAAAATAAATTTGAATACGTAGTGGATTACAACAAGTGGTTCAGTCTCAAGACAATAACTAATAAACACTAATTACCGATCACCTTACACTAAGAAATATATATATATATATATATCTCTTTTATCCACACCTTGGATCAGTGTTAACACAGTAGTATGCAAGACTTTTCAATTCACTAGACCACAAGCACAGTTCAACATGGGAAATATAAATTCCAGGTCACACTAGAACTCTCCCCTATTATATGTGTGTAAAAAAAGTGTAAAAATTCATTTTTCATAGGATATATTGTATCATCCAATTCAGTTTAGGATATAGTGTGTGTTTCAAATACATATACAATCACTGATCGATAGATTAATAAAATAGTACACAACAAATAGGAATATAATAAGAAGAGATTATAAATTCCATTATTGTTTTTCGGTGCATCTATGGACATCTAAGATGTATCAGATTTGTTTTTCAGGTCTTCTTCTTAAATTAGACTCAGAAACAGAGTGTCATGAGTTTTGTGTTGTAGTTTCCATGGTGTTTTGGTGTATCTCTTCGTATCACTTCTTCTTCTTCTTTGAGTTGGTGATGCATGGATTTTCACAATTTTGATCCATAAAAAAATATCTAGATGAAAATATGAGTTATTTATTTTCTCATTGTTTGTGTTCTTACATGCATGTGCATTCTACTCTCTAATTTCTCTTTCAATGTATTTTCAGATCATGTGCCACCTTGTGTTTAATCTTCGGGTGTCCGTGTTTTAGCCGACAAGGAGCACAATATGTTCACCACATACCTCGTACTATCATGTGTCATGTAAAAAAATCAATAATTATGTCAGTGTCATTAAATGACTCTAATATGACCATTATAAAAAACTTTTAAAATTAATTGAAAAATATGGACAAATTATTTTTTAAGGAATGATGTAACAGTTGGTGGTAAGATAAAACACTGCCACCGTCATGGTGAGTCAAAAGTGAGGCCACAATCAATGGTGGCATGTCCTTCATGATTTATGTAACCAGTAGCTCGGTTATGGTTTCTGGTCCATTAAGAATTCTAGAAATGGTAGTATGGTTATGGTGTGAGGTCCTTTGCGAATTCTAGGATCGGTATCATGTATACGTTGTCAGGTCCTTTATGAATTCTAGAAACAGTATCAAAATTATGGTGGCTGGTCATTTTTCAAAATTCTGAGTGATGCCTTATTATGGTGTCTTATTATAGTCATGGTGTCTGGGAAATTGTGTCTACCAATATACAGACTAAATAGTGACACCGTTTGTGAAAGGAAACAATGTCTCATACTTTGGTAACTATCTACAATCTGTCGTAAGAGGTAATACTCAACAGAACAGATTATGATTAAGAATAAGCATAATAGAACATAATATAACATGAGAAATCATGATGTACAATATTTAAGCATGATTTACATGATTTTTGAGCATTAAAACAAGAGGATTCCAACAATCTCCTCCCATTTTGATGATAAAAAATCATGGAATGTACGAGCCATAGAAGCCATAAATGTAGTTCTTCTACATAAAGGTTCTTTTCCCATTAATTTCTAAAATAATTTTCTTATTTCTTCACCTTTTTGGGTTCATAAAAAAGTATAATAAGAAAAAAAACACTAAATAAACCCAACAGGTGAATAAAATTGAGGTATCACTTTACATTGAAGATACAAATATAGTATAGTTACAATCACATAAAGATAATACAACACATCCCAATAAAAAATTATCCTTCAGTTCTCCTCAGACTCTACAGCCTTCACATTATCTGTGTAAGAGCCAACTAGAGAATATGCAAGAGGTTAAGAAGTGGAGGTGGTAGAAGAAGTAGTAAGGGATGGTAATAACACTCCTTCAATGACAGATGGGGAAAGGGTTGGTTGATTAGAAGATTGAGGCAAAGTTTTCTTAACAATAACAGGTCTGATCTTACTTAGATCTTCAAAGATAGATATTTTAGTAGAGGAAATTGATGTGGAGGAAGAAGGATAGGTGGAAGGAGGTATACAGGTCCATAATGCATATTCTATAGGAGCCATAATGACTATTCTCCATATATATAGATACAGTTTTAGAAAATTAATAAAATTTGTAATGATTTCACCACCATACTGCATGGCCTTTTCAAAGTCATCTTTATTTTCCAAGAATTTCTCTAGATTAGGTGTGATGTCCATTAGCTTCAAAACATGATCTTTAAAATCTTGATTTATTAGAGGCATCTTTAAATTATACACAAGACTCTTGAAACAGTTGGTCAACTAAGGCATAGAATAGATCCTCTTTAAGTAGCTATCCACTTTCATAGAGATTTCTTCTTGAGAATCAGTGGATGTTTTTTAGTGAACTCTATCTAGGTTAGGTACATGGTGACTATTCTTAACAACATTATCAAGACATTCCTTATCAAAAAATCAATCAAATACTGGAAATTTTTTATAATTATAGATATGACCATTTCACTATCTAATAGATGATATGGATGGGAAGAAACAGATAGACCAAAAATAGGTAATGTGAGAGAATTAATATGTTTTAGAACATTCTGTAAACATATTTTATACTCAACTGTCATATTATTGAACCCTAAAACAAGTCCACACATCTCATTTTCAATTTTGGTTTTGTTATCAAACACCTTTTCATACAGAGTAATCTTGTTGGGTTGAATAAGAGATATATCTATCTTTTTGATCTTATTAGCATATTCATCACAAAGATGAGAAACTGTGACTTGATCAAATTTCAAGTCTTTATTCATTTCAGCAACTATAGATTTTAATTATTTCACCTCATCACTCAATTTCTTGTTCTCAATCTGGAAATCCTAATTCTCATGAAGCATCAATGGTTGGATTTTACAGATGATTTTATCCATAAAAAATGAAGAATCTATTTCATTTAAATTGGTTACAAGAGTTGGTTGATATTTTATGATCTTCTCAAAACTAGAAAAAATATTGTCCACCAAAAAATTTAGATCTACTTGACATATATAACTAGTAGTTTCTTGATAAAGTTCAGGAGATGGAACATAGACTGGTTTTGGCTCCTTAGAAGATATTTCTTATTTATCAATAATTGGTTTGAGCTGAAAGATAGTTGAAAGATCCAATCCCTGAATTGAGGTTCCTTGAGAATTATGAACATTGAAAAAAATTAGGAAAATTATACTAGGTGTCCACAGAACATGAATAAGCATGGTTGGGCACTTAAATCATTTCCATGAAATGGTTTTTAACCCCCTAAATAGATTCATATCATAGAGAACTAAGAGAATCAATCTATTGAAAAATTTCAACACCTTATTATCTATTATAATCATCAACATATCTAGCTACATGAAAAGTTTTCCCCATTCTTACTTCAGCTCATAAAATGACTTATGTTTCTTCATATTCATCCTATTTCTGTTTCTCAGTGGAAACATGTTATTCCATAAGAGAATTTTCTTATTCAACATATTTACTCTTATCAAAATCTTCAGATTATTATCTAGCATATTCATTACCTTTAGGGATAATATATTCTCTATAGGGAACATCTTGAGGTTTTCCAGGAGATTCAAGATTGGGTTCTCCAGTCCTTTGAGGAATATCTAGATTACTGTCTTCTCCATATGAACATTTTTCTTCTTTTCTTCTATGAAAATCAACTTCCATTTCTTTATCTAAATATTACACAAGCTCATTTAAATCTAAATTAGGGTCAGTGAAATTATTTGGTATTGAAGGGGTATCAACATGAATAAAATTGTCATATAGTCTGTCATTATCTTCAACCCAAGATCTATTCCATGGATTTGAACTAGTCTTAATTAATCTACATGTATATTTAGATATAGAAAAATAAAAATCTTCAAACACTTATTAATTCTTACCAATAAAACCTTTACATAAGCGAATTGCATAGATAAACCTTTAATAGAAAACAGAAGTTGATGTTGATGTTTTCTGGATCCTGTCACATATGTGAAGGATAATATACTTACAAAGATTAATGTTGTGACCATTAGTCATAAGTTGTATAAATAATAAATCATGATACATTATATTGGAAAAGTATCATTTCCGTATACATATTAGGAGTTGAATAAAATTGAACAACATCCTAGTCTCTCCATCCAGTTCAACAACAATTTTCATTCTTTCTTTTTTGTTTATAGTCAAAGTACCAAGATCCATTTCTAGGCTAAAATAATCACTTATAGGAGGAGGACCTCTTTTAATGTCCTAAAATATTCTTTTATATGGTATTCATGTACCGGAATCCCACAACCCTGAGGAAAATGTACATATTTATCCATTCACCGTGCTTCTAACCCATAAAATCATATTTAGAGTTGAACGAAAACATAACATATTGATAAAATTTGAAAACTAGATTTAGATAGATATGTATTTTCTCTTTGGCAAAACACTCTAACCATACCTATTATTCAATGAATTTCAGAAGAAGGTACTTACTTGACAGGGGCCACTTCACAAATATTTATTTCGCTAGCATGAATGTACAATCCTCAAGACTTGGGTTTAGTTGTTTCTCAGGCATTGTAATCAGAGCCTTTTGTGACTTCATTGTAGACCAGTGCTTTCTAGGAGATGATGAAGATGGATACATTATCTTGGGAATTCAACGTGGGATTAAGAAAGTCTTGGAGTTCAAGTGAAAATAGATTGGATTTGGGAGTAGAGAGTATAAGTGAATAGAGAAGAGAAGTGACATGTTTTTATCATTTATAGAGTTCAAACATCGCAAAACACAAACACACGAAATAAAAGATATGAAATAAAAAATACAGTGATACATGAAAAATATTTCTAAAAATAGAAGTCTGAGTTATAAAGGTGATACTGAACAAGTAGTCATGATCTCAAAATTACGATGTGACCTTTAATGGTGAAACCATAACTAGAGAGACCACAAACATGAGACAAAAAGCTAAGAGATAGTAACTAAGATACAGTAACTATGAGATAGTATTAATCAGATATCGACTGTTAGATAGTAAAATGGTCACTCATGTATGATCATTCCTAATTCATTCCTGATGTTACTCAACCTTTCAGAATTTAAATGTGTAGTGAAAATGTTAGAAAGCTGATGATTAGTGCCAATGAAATCTAATGTAATATCACCATTTTGATAATGTTATCTCTAAAATTGATGTAATATATCAATATGTTTTTTTCATGACTGAGAAAAAGGATTCTAAGATATGTTAATAGAATGTTTGTTATCACAATTTTTATGGACATGTCTAAATTGATACCCATAACCTAGAAAAGTGTGTTTCATCCACAAAAACAGAGCACAAAAACTACCAACAACCATTTATTCATCTTAGGGAGTAGATAATGGAATAGAATTTTTATTTTTACTGCACCAAGATACTAGTGACTTGACCAAAAAGTGACATGTTCTTTAGGTTCTCTTCCTATATTACTTATAAAATCCAAAATTAACATCTAAATAACTGACTAGAAAAAATGATTTTCCTCTAGGATAGAATAGTTATATGTTGGTAATATGTTTGAGGTATTTTAAAATTCGTTTAATAGAAAGAACATGAGACTCTTTAGGATTTTCTTGAACACAAGCACACATACACTCACTAAACATAATATCAGGCCTATTAGCGGTAAAGTAGAGTAAACTTATAATCAATCCTTTATAAGTGGATTGATCAACAAATTCTTCATTTTTATCAAGATCCAATTTACAGGTGGCACTCATAGAAGTATAACTATTTTAGTACTATCCAAACGAAAACGTTTTAGAAGACCTTTAGTATATTTACTATGATTCAAAATAACACATTCTTTATTTTTAATGATTTGAAATCCAAGAAACAATTTCAATGCACCCATCAAACACATATCAAATTCCTTTTGCATCATCTTTTAAAAATTAAAACATAAGGAAATTTTTGAAGATCCAATAATAATATCATCATCATAGATTTGAACCACTAAAATATCTTTTGAAATTATTTTTATAAAGAGAGTATGATAATATATACCTTTTTTAAAGTAATTAGAAATTAGAAAAATACTTGGTCTATCACAGCAAGCTATTGGAATTTGTCTTAAACCATATAATGATTTTTTCAATTTAAAAACATGGTTTGGAATATTACAGTTTGTAAAACTATGGGGTTGTTCAAAAAAAACAACATCAACTATATACCCATTTAGGAATTCACTCTTAACATCCATTTGATATAGTTTTAAATTTAGATTTTCTGAATTTCAAAACAATATTCTATTGGATTTTTGTCTAGAAACTCATGAAACATTTTCAACATAATCAATCCCTTCTTCTTGAATATAACCTTGTGAAACTAATATAGATTTATTTCATAAAATATTAAGATCTTCATCAACTTTATTCCAAAACACCCATTTAGTACCTATATTCAAGGTGTTTTTGGGTCTATCTACCAGTTTACAGACATTATTTCTTTCAAAATAATTTATGTATTCTTGAATAATAAACACACAAAACTAATTATTTATCACATCATTAATGTTCTTTGGCTCAAGTTTTGACAAGAAATCTTGATTTTCAAACTGATTTCATACAGAATCTCTAGCCTGAGTTCCTTTTTCTAAATATGCACCAACAACATCTAAAGGATGATTTTTAATGGTTCTAACCAATCTAGAAAAGGGAGATATAGTAATTTCGGTTTCTTCAACATGTTTGGGTTGATTATGAATGGATTCTAGAGAATTTCAAGAACTTGAAGATTTAACAGGTCGCTTAACAGTAGGTTCAAAATATTTTTCATTTATTTCCAAATTTGACACATTATACTTAAGTTTTTCAAGGGATTTCATTGGTTCATGTGGATTTATTTCATCAAATTTTACATGTACAGATAATTCCAAACATTTTGGTTATTTTTTTAAAGAGTCTATAGGCTTTACTAGAGAATGAGTAACCTAGGAAAATTCCTCTGTCACTTTTGGAGGAAATTTTGTAAATATTTTCCTAATTATTGAGAATAAAATCATTTAAACCAAAAACATTTAAGTAATTAACTTTGGGATTCCTATTGTTCCACATCTAATATGGAGTTTTCTTAAAAATTGGTATGATTAAGACTCTATTAATATTATAGAAAGCAGTATTGATAGAATCTGCCCAAAATTATATATATAGGTCATATTCCTTAAGCATGGTTCATTGTATTTTTATAAGGTTATATTTATTCATTCTACAACCCTATTGTGTTGAGGTGTCCTAGGGGAAGAGAATTTATGACTATATACATTTTATGAGAAAAAATATAAAAAAATCATGGTTTTCAAACTCAAAAACATGGTCAATTCTTAGGGTTTTAATTTTTAGACCACATAGGCTTTTTAATTTTATATCATACTTGGTGAAAATGAGAACAAGATTCACTTTTGTGAGAAAAGAAAAAGGTCTATGTGTATCTATAATAGTCATCTATAAGAACATATATATTATGCTTCCCATTTATAATTTATCCTCTAGATAGTTCAAAAATGTCAATGTGGACCAAATCAAGAGGTTGAGAATTTGAAAATTATTTCTTTGGTTGGAATTATATTTTTATGATGTTTTCCCTTTGACAAGAATTATAGACATTTTCATTTGGAAACACAAGATTAGGTAGATCTTTGACTAATCCTTTCCTAGTATGCTTTATCAGAGAGTGTATATTACAATGTCCTAGTATTCTATGCCAAATCCATGAATCATTGTAAAAGGCTCTCAAACAAGAAACGTTTTGAGAAACTAAAGAATCTATGTTAAGAGTATAAACATTTTCATTTATAAAAGATGAAAATGCTAATTAATTTTTTAAAATTAAAACCATTTAAATTATAATCTTCATATTTAACATGAATTCCATCATCACACAACTGAGAGATATTATGTATATTATATTTTAATCTATCACAAAATGTACTTTAGAAATTAAAAATGAGTAAGAGTTTCCAATCTGGCCAAGGCTAATTATTTTTCCTTTTTAATTTTCACTAAAAGTGACATATCCACAACCAATATTTATTAAATTATTGAAGCATGAGTAATATTTTATCACGTGTCTTGAACATCCACTATCCAAGAACAAAATAATTCTATAAGAGATATTGAAAAAACATTCCTATAAAATAATTACGAAATAGATGATTTTTTACCCAAATTTGTTTGGGTCTATTGACATTAGTAATAATATATTTGAGAACCCATATTGGATTCATGGTCTTCTTATACATAGTTTTAATGTATTGGAAAAGTAAACATTATTTTGTCCAAAGAAACTATAAGTAGTTAATGTCTTTGAAGAGCTAGAAATAGAATATTTTTTAGTTATGGATATGAAAAAATTATATATATTTTATAAAATTAGTTTTAGCTATATTACATTATCCAGTCTGGTATCCAATTCCATTAGTGTACCTAGGAGATACTTTTTTACCAATCATCTATGTTAGAGTATTCCTTCGATTGGTAAATATTTCTAAGTCCCTTTTTAATTTCTCATTTGAAAATTTATGTTAATTGATCTCTTTAAGTTGTTGAGAATTATTTTATATTTCTATATTAAGATTATATTTTAACGTAGAAGTAAGAACATGTTGTTTCATTATAGCTTTATAATTATATTTTAATTCATTGCATGTATCTTCAAGAAATTGACAATATTAAATAATTTCTTCACTAGTCATATTTTATGTATCACATTCATCTCATGATTAGTAAATATTTCGTACTGGAGATTCAAGACATACCTCAGATGTGATTGTTATGAACCCATATTGGATTTTTCATCATTTTTATCACATGAATATTCCATGTCACTTGATCTATCCTCAGAAGCAATCCATGTTTCTCTCATTTCCGTTTTTTACATTCTATATTTGTCCTTGTAATTATTTTTATACTTTATCTTGGTATAGTCATCTTGTACATGTCCTTTTCTCTTAATTTAATATCAGAATATTTCATTAGAGTTATCATTAATTTTCCAACCCTTCTTCCAATTACCTTTATTTTCATATTTTTCATTGTAGTTAGGTTTCTTAAATAATTTCCTCCTTTTATAAAACTTCATAAAACTTCTTTTGAAATGATTCATTTCCTCTTCACTATGTGATATTGAATCATCATTACTTGTAATTTCATAATTAATTTGTATCCTTTCCTTTTACTGTTTTGAATGTAGTGGTTTTGAATGCCACTGACTTTATCTATGGTTCATCCTCTTCCTATTTTTTTACCTTTAACTCTTCCTCAAACACCATCAATTTACATATTAGCTCCTTGACTAGAAACTTACTGATGCTTTAGGATTCTCTAATTGATACTGAGGTTCCTCTCTATCTTTTAGGTAGATATATAAATAGACACATGATTTGGTCTTCGACATCCATTGGATTCTGAAGAGAGCTCATTGTATTGACTATTTAATTAAACCAGATATATATTTCAGAATTGGGTTCATCCGGATTGATCATAAAGTTATCATATTTATTAATATATGTATTAATAATCATTTATTTGACATTTTTAGGTCGTTCATGTCATACAGCTAAGGTATCAAAAATTTTATAAGAATATTTACATGTATAAATTATTTTAAATTATTTATCATATAAAGCACAAAAAAACAATTCATAGGTTTATAATTATTATTGTAAAAAGTATTTGTTGCATCATGCCATGTAGTTCTTGTTGTTTCTGTTACTTCATATTTATCTTTTATTTCTATCCAAATATCAAAGCTCATACTTTCTAAGTTTATATTCATTTTAATTTTCCACTGAGCATAATTTGTTCCATTAATGCAGGGAGGTCTGTTAGTAGTAACACCTTCCTATCTATTATCCATAAGAAAGAATAAAGGCTAGATTTTATAAATATAGAAATTTAGACCTAAAATAAATTTAGATATCTATAAAAGAAAACTAAATCACAGTTGATAATATTTGAAACTACTTTGAAACCTCTGAAAATAGAATTTTAAAAATTGCATTTGATCCCAAATGTTGTTCGGAGTAGGACACTGAAAAGGGAAGGATATTTGAGTTCCCAAAAAAATTTCTGTTAAAAACCTTATTTGAAAATAATCCAATTAGAAATAAAAGAGGATAATTAAAAAATGTAGAAAATTTATAATAGTTTTACTATTCATTTAATTTCTCAAGAGATTGATTGATTCTTATTTATACCAACCTAAAATACTGAAATATATTTAGAATAAAATTTACAAAACCAATACAGTTATAAACACTATCCAGGAAAAAATATCAAGTTGAAACATATATTTTTGAATTATGAGTTAAAAAAATGAAAAACTAAATTTAAAAACATGGCGGATTAAAACAAGGGGTTTATTCTCATACCGAGACCTAATCCAATCCACATGGTGATCACCTTTTACAAATAAATTTATATAAAAAATAATTTTTCCACACCCTTGATTAGGGATTAATCATAAATACAATATACTGTCCATGTCACAAGACCTCAAACCCTATTCTACGTGGTAAATAAAACATCAAAGTCACACAATAACTATTCCACTGTTATACATGGGTAAATAAGGAGTAAAAAGGTATTTTTGTGAGGATATCATCTATCCAACAATTAAGTGCATGAGACAATATGTGTTAAATAGATAGATATACACACTGATTGTACGATTAATAAAAATGTACACAACTGAGTAGAATATAATATGAAGGGAATAGAAATTCTCCTAGTGTTGTTTTGTGTAGCTCTGGACTTCTAGGATGTAGTAGATTTGATATTTTGTTCAACATGTGAAAGTAGACACAAAAACGAAGTGTCGTGAGTTCTGTGTTATGGTTTCTTGAGTGTTTTTGTGTAGCTCTTCAAATAACTTCTTCTTCATTGATTTGGTGTGGCTAGTATGTTCGTAGTTTTGATCCACAACAATATATCTAGTTGAAAATGATAGTTCTTCTTATATTATTATGTGTGTTCTTGCATGAATATGTGTTCTAATCTTTAACACCTCTTTCAGTATCTTTTTCAGCTTGTTTTCCACCTTGTATATAATATTTGGGTGATTGTGTTTGGGTAGACAAGAATAATATTATCTTCACCTAGTACCATGTAAAATCAAGAATCATGTCTATAGAAAATCATTAATTATGTTAGTGTCATTAAATGAGTCAAATATGACTGTTATAGTGAAATTTCAAATTTAATTAAAAAAAGAGAAAAATTGTTAAATAAAGAACATTTTCATAGTTTTTTGTGAGACAGGAATGGTGTCATAGTCACGGTGAGTTAGAAGCAGTGTGACAGTTGGTGCTGAATTTTCAATCATGAGTTCTGGAACTAGAAGCTCGGTTACAATGTCTGGTCCTTTTTTAATTCTAGAAATGGTAGAATGGTTATCGTGAAAGGTCCTTTGCAAATTCTAGAACCAAGAGCATGGTTACAGTGTCTGGTCCTTTTCAAAATCGAGAACTAGAATCATGACAATGATGTCTAGTCCTCTGTAAAAATTATGAATGGGGTCTTCTAACAGTGTATTATTTTAGTCACTGTGTCATGGAAATTTCTGATTTTTATAATACATGGTGAGACCATCTAGACAGAGATATGATGTCTCATACTTTGGAAACTATCATCAATCTGTCTTAAGAGGTAATACTCAACAAAATGGATTAAGATAAAAAATAAGTGCAATAAAACATAATAGAACATGTGTAATAACTAAGTACAAGATATTAACATGATTTATATTATTTACATGATTTTTGAGCATTAAAACAAAAGGATTCGAACATATATTTTTCCAATTCAAAATATGGAATAGATTTTTAAAATTTTTTTTAAAGAAGATTAAAAATTCAATTTAAAATCATAACCACAGTGATGATGGAATAACGTGTTTCCCAAAATAAAATATAGAAAAGTATAGAAGGTGTTAATATCAAAATTAAAATTTTAAATGATCCCAGTTACCAAAATTATTAAAATCTTAATATTATTTTACTAATATTATGTTATAAACGTTTTAAAATATAAAATAATTTTTAATAAAATGAATGAAAAAAGAAACTTATAATACTTTGTAATTTTCACTGTTAATCAAAATATAAACATTTCCAATTAAAATCAATATTCACCCTAATAAAATTGTGAAATTTAAATTTAAAAAATGATATGATTTTTTTCAAAAGAAATTATGAAGTCTTAAAACCCAATTTTAAATAATGTGTGCAAATCTTGAATGAACCACCTTCAAGAAAAGTAAGTGTTTTCAAAAAACATTACTTTTTTATTTTAAATACCACCAATTTTCCTTAATTTCATTATTAGAGAATGAAATATACAAAGGGAACTTTTTATTTAAATGGTTCTTAGTTTTTTATATTCAATATATTACAATAATTTTCCTAATATAGTTATTACTACCATTACCTTGCTATTTAATGGGATATTATCTTGTTGTACAATATAATATTTTATTTAGACTCAAGGTTTAGAATTCCACAATCTATAAAAAACATCAACTTTATTGGAAATGATATATTTTGTAAAGTCTCAAAGTATTATATTTTCAAATAAGATCAGTGTTTCATGTCATATATGATATAAATCAACTTTTTTAAATCATTGGTTTTACAGATACTATGATTAAAGAATATTCATTTTGATGATTCCATTGAATATATTTATTTTATAAGTAATAAATATAATCCTTATGTATATATAATGTTCTGTGGGTGTGTATTCATATTTATAGTATTATATAATTTTCATATATTGAAAATGATAAATGAGATATCAATTAGTGAGTTACATAATTTATTGTTTACTGAATACTTATCAATGAATTAATTATTTAATGTACCTTGTAATATTCTAAATTAGTTCATTTATAATATATGTTGGAGTCTAAATAGATTTAATTGTTGTAGTATATTCAAAATTTACAAATGATATTGAGTGTGGAAATATATAAGAGTATACCATACCTATAGTCCAGTGTTATACATCTATCAAATCAAATTTCCTTATATAGACAATAATATTGAGTAAAGATAATTAGAATAACTACTGTATAAAAAATAAGAAATATCATAAATTCCATGATATGTACCAAGATTTATGCTTCGTTTACAATGAAAAATGAAATAAGATATTCGGGAGAAATAATAGAGTGTTATATAACAATTTTAATTAATATATAAATGTATTCATGTATTACAATGGACCTTATCCTGTTTTATAAGGTAGATACGGTACTCGTCATTATGATATATATAAATTCAATTTTCTAGATATACCAGAATTATTTGAAACCATATCCCATAAATATAATCTTTTATAATGGTAATGATGTGTGTTGAAAGAGATAAAAAATGCCAGTGGTTGATGATTCTGTAGAATAATTTAATTTTATCACTACTTCTGATATATATGATGAATAAATTTAAAAATTATATTTTTACTTGGATAATAATTTGGATTGTAGTAGTAAATATGTTATCCCATTTTATTTTAATAATATTATAATTGCATCCCTCAACTTAGAGATTAAATTACATAAATATATGAAGCATATACATCCAATATATCAGTTTTTAAAATGTTTTTATCAATGTGGTGAGATCAAGATATGTTGTTCTTCTTTATATATGGACATGGTGGACCCATTAACAAAACCCATATCTTAGGTAAAACATGAATATCATTTAGGAAATAAAATACTAAATCATTTTAGATGTTATTTTGACTGATTATTAAATTAGGTTGTAGATCACTCTCTATAAGTATATTTCCTATATCCCATTTAATTATTATTTTACATTTTTTTATATTTTATGATTTACTGGTTTTTTTATTTATTTTATTGTGTTTTGATATGTATGGAAGAGTTGAAGGTAGTAGTAGTTCCTGACCAAGCCATAGATGGTGGAGTTCTTCCATGATGGTGTCCTTTAGGATTGGACCATGAAATAGATCCTTGGTTGCATTGGGAAGTGGTTCAAGATATAAGAAAACCTATTTAATCATGAAATTGGTTCCTTGACCGATGGATAATGATACCATATAATATTGTCAAATCCTTATAATTTTTATTTGAGCGAGGTGTACCTTGTTTCCAGAATGAGGGATATGCTATGGTGAGTTCTGAAGAGGTATAACCATGACAAAAGATAGGTTGTTTCAATTTTGAAACACCCCAATTTTTTCATGTGGTCTTTTGTTTTAAAAATAATTTTATTTCCTTGATGTCGCATGTTACATTCCACCCCTTCTTAGCTTGCATTACAGACAACACTGAGTTTCCATGAAACATAATTTCTGTATTGCAATTATTTAAACAAGACAATAATTAATTAGATGTTATAATGGTCAGTATGAACATGATTAACTAAATTATTAAATTATGTGTTATGTGTATATATATATAATTCTTATAAAAATTAATTATAAATGATTGTAAAATATTTATAAAATAGATTGAAATGTTTTACTAAAAAATATCTTAATTTGAATGAATTTATTTTATATTAATAAATAACATAATAAATCTCCTTGGATTATGTTAATGAAATATATATAATATATTCAATCTAATTTATATCATTCATCTAATGTTTTTTCTATGAACGATATAAAAACAGACCCCATTTTACACAAAAAGGAATTATCTTTCTAAAAATGATATTTAATCATATTTTTAAAACTTTTATGGATTCTACATTATAAAATAAAATTATTCATTAGAATAAGGATATCAAAATTTTCATTAGATGAAATTTCGATTTTTTTTGAGCTGTTTCTTATTTTGCTGAACAATGAAAATACTTATTTTAATTGAAAAATATATTTTCTTTCAAAACCATTATAGGGTAAAAATATTTTTTGGATTAGTTTTAAATATTAATTATATCATTTTTATTTTAATCCAATTATTTTTTCTAAAAGTATTTAATACTTGAATTTATTGAAAAATATTTTCTGTTTGAATATGGTATTCTTCTGAAAAACACTTTTTCAATAAATTTTATTCGTTTTATTTTAAATTACATCATAAATATTATATATATTGAAAATAGAAAATTTTATTCCAAATTTGGATTCATATGTTAAAAGATTAGTGAACATGTCCCTTTAATGTTTGAAAAATATGAACAATAACCATGGTAAATTTTGTTACCACGGTAAAGGGTAAATTGCTTAATTTAGGTGAAAAATAAAATGATAAAGACTATAAAATGTCTTTAACATATTAAAAAATATTAATGGATGAAGCTAATTCGAGCCTTAAAACATAAATATCAAAATTAAAGTTTTTTAATGCACACATTTTCATGAAAATGACTAATATAGTATTAAAATCGATAAATGATTCAAAATGTCACTTTCTTTGTATTAAATATATATTATGTATCAAAATAGGGAGAAAATTATCATATGAATGAATATAAAGGATTATATTCATATTTAATTATTTTTTATGATAATAATTTATTTTTAATTTTTATTTGTGAAATATGTACCATTAACGCTTATGAAACACTGATGTATTTCATGTGTAAGAATATGAAAAATCAATAAAACATTTTCATGAAAATGATAAGAACCATTAAAAGAGATAAAACCTAACTAAATATTTTTAATTGAGTATATATCTACCATAAAAATCCAAGTGTCTAATTAATAACCATTTTTTCCACAAGGAAAAGAGTATAACATTAGTTATATTTTATTTAATGTATAGTTAGAGTTTCAACATTCATGATTTTAATATCTATAACATTTTTAATATTGGTAAACCTAGAATATATATAAAATTATAAATATTATTTGGAATTATAAATGATTTATTTTCATCATAGTAATTTTTTAATATTTTTAATTAATAAATAATATAAATACATAATTACTAATTCACAATAGAGTAATTATTCAACCAATGGAATAATAAAATAAATGATACTAGAAATATTAAAATATTTAAACTGTTAATTAATTATGGTTCTAATCGAATTTTATATGGTACTATGAAAACATATGGGTGTATTAAAATTTTTTTCAATGTTATGTTGCACATTTAAGTTTGTTAAAGTCAAGGTCTTGAATAATGTAAAATTTGTTACTAATGATATTTCATTAGGGTACTATTTTATTATGTTTTTTTACGAATAATAAAATTCATTAAAAAATGATTATTATAAGATCTAAAATGAAAAAATGGACTATTTATGTATAATTAACACCATATAATTGAAAATATTGGAATGTCTTGACATTAATTAAATTTTTATTGTAATTAAAAGTAAAATGAGTTCACTATGTGTTAATTAAAATGATATTGTTTAAAATAATGCCAAAAAATATCCAAAATACATTAGTCCATGAGATAGAAATCTTATATCAACTTAGATACTAATAAAATTCATTTTTGGTATTTGTATTAAGATTTAGTTTATTATATGTTAATAGTCTTGGAAATTCTAGAAGTCCCCCTTACCTCAATTTTAAAAGAGCACCTCATCCCTCACTTTTTAACATCACATTGATACTTATATATTGAAAAAAATATTCACACATATAGTCTATAATTCCCTAGAAATATATTATTGGTTCTGGTATTCTCTAAATAGAGACTCTTGAGTCTTTTAGAGGAGATGTAAAGATGTTGTTTCGAAGAAGTGGTTATCACTATAATATCTCTCTCTCCCATTATCTAATATGCTATACATACTATAAATCTGTGATATATATCATAAAATAATAACTTAGTAATACTTAATATGTATAGATTTTTTATTATGGTTAACACACCACTATACATTCCCTTTCCCATCGATCTGGAAATGGAGGTATCGCTCCTACATACGTACGAGTTACAATCTCCAGGTATCGATACAATTCATTTTCAATCACCATAATTTATGAGTGGGAATAATGATGTATTTAATATTAATATTATATATTTATGAAATAATTATACTTATATAATTATAATATCATATCTACCTTTTTCCCAGCTAAACGTTTGGGAAATGATAATGTTTCTCATGCGTACATATAACTTACCATCTCCATGATGCGATGTGATTTTTTTCATATATAAATAACATATATGATAATAAGTATTAGTTTTAAGAATATATATGATAAATATAACGTAAAAATTATTATTTAATGATAATATATCATATATTTTAATATTAATTAATATTATAAGAAATTGAAAACTACGTTCATGCGTATGTACGACCTACCATCTCTAGGAACATTGTATTTAATTTTATTTTGATATATTAATATAAATAACCATGTTCTAAATATATATGATATATATAATGGTTATAAATATGTATATTATTAAATAATTATATGAGTAATAGGTTAAAAAAATTTAAAATCAAACTACAAGAGGAAAACAATGCAGTCATTACCCGAAACATAACATTAACATGAAAATTGATAAAAAAAAATAGGTAATAGATAGACATAAGTAAATCATAAATGGTATGATATAATTGAATATAGTTCTATAATAATTTTATAATAAACTTATATTTAATATAATGTGTGTTTTTAGGATTATGTAGAGATTCATTATGTATGGTAATGGCCTTTTGTCTCACATTTATTAATGTGGGACACATAGCATATCCAATACTTGTTTCCTCTACATGGGGTATATAATGCCCATAGATTTATTTTATGATTTTTATCTATAAGATTATGGTTTTTCATATCCATGTAATTTAACTCCATTCCAGGGGTATATGATTCTTCTAATTAAAAGTTAATAATATTTATTTTACAATCAAATCAATATTTGCGATTATTTTTTTTGTCTCCATTGGTAAATATTTATCTTCAATATCCAAGGATTCTAAAAATTTCGTAAAAAATATTTTTAATATTGTGTAATGGATGATTAAAATAATTTTATCCATTTTTTTCTTTTTATAAAATGGTAAATATGAAATCATTTTGTCGTATTCCTTACAAGGTACTTCGTGACTTTTCTCACAAAAGTACAAGGAGAATGTTTTATTTAAAATTACATGGAATTGATTCATTTTAAATCATTCATGACACCTTAATTACTTGAATAATTCTATAAAATATTAAAAGGATATCTTAAAAGAAATATTTTTTTTGTTAAAAAAGAATTTTATTTTAAGAAAAGAAAATTTTCTCATATAAGAATTGATATTTTCATAAGGAATTATTTTCATGTTATATCCCCAAATTATTTTCCATCTACGATAAATGTTTTTAATTTCATTCATGATTTAATGGGAATATTAATAAATAATACTATCCCTATTATTCATATAGTTGGTTTATGAATATTATAGAATGATATTTATGAAACCTATTGTATTTCCATAGGTTATTTTAAGATACAATGATGTTTATGAAACCCATTTCATTCTATGGGTTAAGGTGTGTTGAATGATATATGTTCATATGTCAGATATATGTATGTTATTCATTAGGTGTTGGGTGGGACCTATATCTCCCTATAATTAGTTGGGTAAAGATATATATCTCATGATATAGACACGATTGGAACGAGAATTGAACTCATTTTAGTAGTAGAGGACTAGAACAAGAGTAAACATAGTTTAATAATACATGACTAGAATCAGAGTAAGCTTAGTTTATTAATAAAAAGCTACAATACTGTGTGATCTCAGTTCAGTAAATGACTTGTTGCATTATTATGGTATTATAGAAGAGATTTGACTAATATATAAATTATTTTCTATATTTATGTGTATTCCCAAATTTTATGTTTTATGTTATGCTCTCATGGAATATGTTCTATGAATCTTTATGAATACATAGGATTTATTCGATGAAACAATATCATGATCTTTGATATGTAGGATAAAATTTTCAAAATTTACATTCATTTTATTATTCCCTTATGCTTATGATATCTCCCATGATTCACCCATGCTAAGAATATGAGCTGTCCCTTTTATTATGTTTTATTCCCCATTTTTTAATTAAATGATTGATGTAGGAGTACAATAAGTCAATATAATTATCGTAGATGTTGAATATATTTCAAAAAATTATAATAACGTGTTCCATGTTTTAGAAGTAACTATATTATTACATTCCAAGGGAATGTGTTTGTGTAATTTAAAGAATATTCATCTAAATAGACGTAATATCCATGTACATTATGCCTGGGTTTTTCTATTTGGTATCAGAAGATATATTTACTGAAGCTTTGGAAAATATGAAGAGAAAACATTAATGATATCCCTAATGATATTATTAAGGATATATCTTGGGATGTCTCTATGAAAAAGTCTAAGTGTGGGTTACAATCCTAATTTTTTTCCTAATATTGATGAATAACCTAGGATTAATCCTAATATGTTATATATTTAATGTAATTTCTATATATTATGTGGTCTTCCTAGTATTATTATTCTTTCTTACACTATTAATATTTTTTTTCCTTGGAAAAAACATAATGGAACTGAATTAACATTGAATGTGATAGAAAATTTGCTGATGATAAGTCAAATGGAATAATAATTGAATTAAAGGACATAATGATTATCCCTAATCAGCAATATTATTCAATGATAAATAAACACCGATCTAGAGAGTTTCCTAACTCATCTAATAAGGTAATGATAGAGTTTAATGGTGATCACATAGGAAATAAAGTTTAAATTTTCTCTTCTAAATCATTTTGGAAGAGGCATCAATGATAATGTTTCAAAGGAACAAGAAGATGCATTGGGTTTCAATAAGAAGGACACAAAAATGTAATTTCAATGGAAAAAATATTAGTTAACAAAATGAGAAAATATTACGGTATTAATAAGGATTCTATGAAATTTAAATGTTTTTAATTTGTAATTTATATGCATTATGAAAATTTATTCCCTAGGGGAAAAGCTCAAAAAGTTATAATGTGAAATGGTTTTATTGATGTTATTGATAAAGAGGATAGAAATGACATATGAAGCATACAATAATTTTAAAGAAAAAACTGATGAATCTTTTAAAATGGTTTAAGAAGGAATTGAAATTATTGAGTGATTTTCTATTAGAATTCATGAATAATATTTTATAAATTCTTTTATAATATTATGGAATAATGAAATATCAATGTATTGGTCCATTTTTGTGATTCTATGAGGATTTTAATTCAAATTTTGAATGGTACACATAAGAATGAAATTTGATTTAGATGGTAAGGTTATATTTTTAGAAAACAACTGATTAACAGAAGGATAACCTTTAATATGTGTATGATGTTTGGATAATGAGGTAACAAGATGTTTGATTACAAATGATATTGTGTTTCTGACATTGTGAATAATATATTAACAACTTGGTTTATGATACGAGGGATGATTTTACAGAACTTGTTGATTTATGGAATGATGAATGAGTTAATTTTGGAAATTGGTCATGTTTTCACTAAAGTATTATGGAAATTCATGTTATTTCTATGCTTCAAAGGAATGCATGATAATGGTATTCACATGTTTGGTGTGTGAAAATTAAGATATAATTCATGTATTTTGGGTGATTAATGATGAGTTGATTTCTAAAAGTCTGGTAGCATATTTTTAATGTTTTCAATATTAATCTTTTAGAATTTTTGTATAGAGAAACATTTATGAAATTATTTATGTTGAATATTTGAAGAGGTTTTATGCTTTTTAATATAATGATTTATTCATATATGATAAAACGTGCTAACCAATTTTTGTGAGGTTAACTCAAGACATAAGGTGTGACATATCATCCCATTATGGATCTTATGATGCAATAGTTTTTTAGTAAGTGCAATTTCAATAACATTTCATGGAGTAATAAATAATGTGTACATTTATTGAGGAACAAACAAAGGGAACGATTTTACATATGAAATAATATTAAGTAAGTATTTATTCTGAAATTATTTTGAAACAAAAGGTTATCCTATCATAAATTCTTTTGAGGATATTAATGTCCTTTTCCAGACCATTTTGGTCCTTGATTTTGTGGTGATTATAATTTTAATGACCATATTCTCTATCACCATCCATCATGATTTTATGGTTATATTTATTTTATATGCGCTTAATTTCACTTTAAACATATGATATACTATACTGAAACCTAATTATGATTCACGTTGTGTAAGAATTATGTTTGTGACATTACATTTTAAAAAGGAATTTTTAGTATTAATTTTTATGATGTCGGATTCTAGGAATAAAACAGTCACGTATTAATCATTTGTTAATGTAAATGAATTTCAAGGGTGAAATTAATTTTATGGTGGGTAGATTTTTTCACTAATAGATTTTTTGTGGTATATATATTCTTTGAAAAATATTTCCATTATGTCATGTTTTATACACAATACCAACATAGGATGTGTCTCACACAACACTGAGTATCAATGGAACATAGTTTTATTAATACAATTATTTAAATAAGACAATTATAAAATAGATTTTAGAAGGGAGAATATCAACATGATTAAATAACTAATGATATTGCTGTTTATATATATATATATATATTGAACAAATAACATAAATGATGATAAGACTTTTTTTAAAATAAAATGATACCTTTTTTGAAAATAAGATTGAATGAGAACAATAAAAAGAAATATATAAAACCTTGTTTAATTATAATAATTAGATATATATAATATATTCAATATAATCATTAACATTCATCTTATATGTTTTTTGGATATTATATAAGAAGAAAACCAATTATACTAATAAAAGAATCTTTTTTTATAAAAATGCAGTTTTTCCATGTTTTGATGGTTCACTTGTTAAAAATATGGTTTTGAAACATATATAGATTCTATTTGAATAAATATAATTATTATTTAGAATAGGAATATCAAAATATACTGTGGGTAAGCTTTTGGCTATTTTTCTAAGAAGTTTCATTCTTTGATGTATAGTGAAAATACTATTTTTTATCAAAAATTGTATTTTGATTTAAAGCCTTTACAAGGTCAAATTATTTTTAGGATTATGTTTATATTTAAATTATTAATTTTTTATTTAAATACAATTATGGTTTTTAAAAATTATTTTATAAAAAAAATATTAAATACCATTTTCTGTTTTAGTAGCGAATTTTCTGAAAAAACTATTTTTTCAGGACAGTTTATTAGGATTTAATTTAAATTAAATTATGAAAACTCTATTCTCCGAATTTTAATAAATGGATTCAATATTTGGATTAACATTACCCATAGTTATTGAATAGTAAATTTTTTTGGCCAATATTAATTGTAGCCATGATAAATTTTGTTATCACTGTAAAGGGTAAATTGTGTAATTTCAGTTGAAAATAAAATGATGAAGAATATAAAGTGACATAAAAAAATGCCCAAATTTTTATTAGATAACTATAATTAGACCCTTAACATATATGGACCATGTTTATGTATCTAATGGACAGATTTCCCTAAAAATAACTTTTATAATATTTTATTCAATGAAAGACACAAAATTTGAATATCTTTGTCTTAAATATATCTTATGTGGACACAGATTGAAAAAATTATGTTATTAATTAATATTAAGTATTAGATTATGATTAATTTATTTATTTTTATGATAGTAATTTATTTTTTATTTATATATTTGAAATAATTACCTTTAACGATTAAGCAATAACGATGTAGTCCATGTGCAAGAAGAATAACATTCAACAAAAATGAATTTAATTAAAATGACATGAACCATTAAAAGACCAAAAAACAAGAATTAATATTATTATTTCTGTATAAATCTACCATAATCATCAAAGGTTCTGATTAAATACCATTTGGATCCACATTTAAATGAATATGAAATTTCTGATATTTTATTTAAATTATAGTCAAAGTTGTCACATTTGGGTTTTTAATTAATATATCAATTTTAATATAGTGTTTTATGCATGATATATTAGATTATTAATATTATATGGAAGCATTAATAATTTATATTAAACATATTAATTTATTTATAAATTTTAATTGATACATAATCAACTTAAATAATTACAAAATTATGATACAGTAATTATTCAATCAATGGAAAATCATATAAATGATATTAGAGTTATTAAAATACATATAATTTTAATTAATATAGAGGGTGTAAGATTTTTATAGAGTAATTTTACATTTTTAGGTTATATTAAATTTTTTAGTTTTATCTTTCTGTTCATATTTTCATAAATGCAAGGTAATGAATAGTGCCAAAATTGATACTAATGATATTTTATGAAAATATTATTTTTTTAAATTATTTAAAAATCACAATAATATTTTAAAAAATTAAAAATAATAATTATATGTTGTCAAATTTAATGAAATTACTATTTATTGAAACATTACACCATATAATTAAAAATTTATAATATCTTAATATTAAATAAAATTTTTATTGTAATTAAAAGTAAAATTGGTTAATTAAGTGATAATTTATATTATATGGTTTACAAGAACAACAATACTTTTCAAA
Source organism: Viscum album (assembly GCA_963277665.1). Taxonomy (NCBI): domain Eukaryota; kingdom Viridiplantae; phylum Streptophyta; class Magnoliopsida; order Santalales; family Viscaceae; genus Viscum; species Viscum album. The sequence continues at coordinate 1,394,973,370 of OY728162.1, forward strand.
AATATATTAATTGATGATATTAAAACCTTATATAATATTATCTTCAATTATATTTCATTTAAGATGTTTTTGGATATAGATTTAATTTATTATATATTAATTTTTTTTAATTCATAAACTACCCCTCACCTCAATTATAAAATGACACCTCCTCACTAACTTTTTTACATCACCTAGAGCCATCAAGATTGACCAAAATCTGAAAATTTATATTCTAGAATTCCACAAAAATATTATAGAGGTTTGGGTATTATGAAAACACAAACTCTAGAGTCATTTAGAGGATATCTAAATGAGTCATTTTGAAGAACATGTAATCATTCTAATTGGTCACTCTCTTTTTATAATATTATATAATCCCTATAATTATATGAAATATATCCAAAAATAATAACAAAAACATACTAAATATTCTGAAATTTTTTTATGATTATGAACACACCAGTATAAAGCCTCTTTCCCAAAAATGAATAAATAGAAGTATCACTCGTGCGTTCGTGCAACTTACCATCTCCACAAAGTGATACAATTCAGTTTCCATCACCATATTGTATGTGTTGGAATTATGATGGGTTTAAGGTTTATATATGATATTTATGACATAATTATACTTCTGTAATTATAATAATATGTATACCTTTTTACCATCAAATCTTTTGGGAAATGATAACATTGCTCATACGTACGTATGACCTACCATCTCCATGATGCGGTGTGATTCATTTTTAAACTATATTTCACATATATGCTAATATAGATGAATTTTATAAATATATATGTTATATATAGAATAAAATTGATTCTGAAATTATAATATATCATATAAATTTCTTTCATTAAATATGAATTTAAAATGAAAATAGCATTAATGGGTATGTATGAACTACCATTTCCATGAATGGTGAATTTCATTTATGTATTTTATATATTATTATAAATAATTATTAAATAAATATATATGATATATATAAAATTGTTATCATTTTGGAGATGATTAAATCATGATATCAGTAAGATGTTCAAAAATATTAAAAGTCAAGACACATGCGAAAGAAGTGGTTATTAACTGAAAAATAACTCTAACAAGAAAATTGTTAATAAATTATTAATTGATTTCTATATTTAAAGAATATAATTTAAAATATAATTGAATATGGTTTTTTAATAGGTTTACCATAATGTTTTTTTAGTATAATATAGGTTTTCACAAGTACGAAGAGAGTCAAAACATAAGGCATGGGATTTTTGTCATACTTTAATTTCAATGGGACACCGGCCTTATACACTGTTTGTTTCTTATAAATGATGTATATAATACCCATGAAATTCTTTTATGATTATTATCTAGAATATTATGGAATTTTAAATTCCATAAAATTCTCTTTTGTCATGGGGTATACAATATTCTGATGATAAAGTGATTAGTATTTATTTCATATTCTCATCAATATTTGGGATATGTTCGTTTTATGTCTCCATTATGGAATATTTAACCTCCATTTTTGTGTTTTCTAAAAATGTTTTAAATTTTTTTCAATTATTCTATGTATTTTTAAATTCATTTTTACGCATTATTTAATTTTTACTTAAAGATATAAAAGAAATCATTTTTTCATATTTCTAATGAGGTACTTTTTGAATGTTTTTGAAAAAGTAACGGGATAATGTATTATTTTATCATATACAACATGAGTGGATTTTTACGCTTTCATGAGAACATAATTCTCGGATTCAAACATTACGGTCATACAAGGATATTTTTAAATAAAATAGTTTCATTTAAAAATGAACATGATTTAAAGAAAAGTAATCATTTTCAAATAAGAAATAATAGTTTCCTTAATAATAATTTTCAAGTGATATCTCAAAATAATTTTCCATATAAGATAACAATATTTTATGTTACTTATTCTTTAATGGTTATATTTTTCAAGTATAACTTCCCTTTTATTTCTATTTTTGGTTTTTATTATTATTTAAGGATATTTCGGAAACCCATTTCTTTTCCATGGGTTATTTAATGATTGAATTATATTTGTGAAACCAATTTCCATCATTGGGTTAAGTTATGATGAATGATTATTGTTCTTGTGGCACACATATATATGGTTTAAATTATGTGCCTAGTGGGACCTATATCTCCATCCAATACATTGGTAAATATTTATATCTATTTAAATATTTATGAGAGGAATTGGAATTGACTGAGTTCAATAATACAAGATTGAAATTTGAGTAAACTCATTGTAGTTATATTGGAATATAATGGGAGTAAAACCGGTTTAGTAACATAGGGGTAGAACAAGGAGTGAAATCAGTTTAGTAAAAAATAATCCTGTATAACAGTATAGGAAATGACAATATAAAAATATAAAAATGATTTTATAGGATTATCAGTATGCCACAATTACATGTTTTATATTAGTCTCTCATGTAATATTTTATTTCATTATTTATGAAATATTATGATTTATTCCATGAAATGAAATCTCGGTCTTTGATATGGAGGATATAATTTTAAAAATTTATATTTTTTTTCTTAATTTCTTATGATTAAGTTATATCCTTTGATTACCCTTACTGAGCATCCGGTCTAACCCTTTTCTTATATTTCTTTTCCCTAGTTAAGAATGAATGGTTTTAAGTAGTATTACTAAAGTGATGATCATTATGGTAAATGTTAAAGATCATTCACCGAATTAGAATAACGTGTTATAATTTTCAAAAGGCACTAAAGTATTATATTCTTTGGGAATATGTTTGTGTAATGTAATGAATATTCATATATACAGATGTAATTTCCATGGGCTATAATCTTATGATGTTATTATTTTGGGTATGTATTTATTATATATAAATTATACAGATAATGATTCTTATTCTATATAAATTTATACTCCATTTTCCCCTCCCATTTTGTAATTACACATGGAGCCTTAGGGTGGAATCCTTCTCCTATACCTTATATTTATAACCTAATTCATCATATATCCATGTTTTTATCTGAAGTAATTTCAAATGTTTCTTCTCCTTCCCTCTCTCCTCTCATTAATATTCATTTTATCCAAGGGGTTTCCATCCACCATCAATAAAAATCTTTGGGTTTGAGGATTTGTAGTATCAAGTTTTTATAACTAATTTTTTTTGTTTAGGTATCCTAGTTTATGTTTCGTTTTTAGGGGTTTCCATAGAATATAACATATTTATACTTATTTTTTCTTGATTTCATATAGGTGTACCTATGATAATTATTTAGTCTTTATATTATGAGAATATTGATTGTTAAATTAAATTTTAAATCTATTATTAATTATTTACAATACTTGTAATGTTTTTAAAAAATGTTTCCATGGATATTATGATTATAATAATTAGTTTTATTTATGAATTACATATATTATAACTGAATAAAATTTTATCACGTGATATGTATTTGAGAAAATTAATTATAGGATTATTTAAATAATTAGTCATTGAAAACAATAGATCATTTCACTATATCAATTTTTTATTAATTTTAGTAATTTTCTATATGTATTTTTAAACGAATCAGTGTTTTTTATTTCCATGGGGTTTTATAAAATGGGTTTTTGTTAAAAAAGGCTTCCTTTTCTCAATTATTTATATATGATATTTTAATATCTTGGATACTAAAGGAATTAATATCGAGTATTGTTATACGGTGAAAGTTTAAGAAGAAATGATTAGAAACATGTGAAATAAATTTCTTGATACTTGGATGAAACTCTTGATTATAAATTCTACATGTTTCTAAAATATAGGAGCATAGAATTTATTATCTGATGATTTTTTGTAGTGGAAGGTATTTTTTCATGTATCGGTGGTGGTGGAGATGGATATTTAGTAGTTGTAAATATGATTCATGACATGAGTATTATTTATGTTTTTTCACACATCTATATTAGTTTTTTTCATGATAAGTCAAGTAATAGAGTGATCATCACATATGTCACAGATGTTATCTTAAAAAATATAAAGAGTCACCATGATTCATCTTTTTTGTAAGTTACGGAGTTCCCCTTGTGAGGAATGCATGGGTAAATTGGATGGATTTTTTATTTTTTTGATACAATTTACGCAAATAATTCGTCATTGCTATTATTTTATTCATATGATCAACTCACATTAGGCCTTATAGGTTATCCCATGACAGTTATTATTTCATTATTGGTAACCTAGACTGGATTACAATATGATTCATGTTTTATCATCCTAATCTTATTTTCTAGTGGTAACTCATTTTTTCGGTTACTTATTTCATTTATGATCCCTTTCTATGGTGGTGTCTATGTTTTCATTTTTATATCATTTATGGACATTTTTATCAAATGGATTTTAAAAGTGGTTCTGAAATATAGTTTCAAACAATTATATAAATGGATGTATTTATTTTATTGATTAAATATACCAAAGTGTTTGAAATGGGAATATTTTTGTTAATATATAGAATTAATGGATTTTACACTTCTATGGTATTTCAAAGTGGTATTATAGATTTAAGAAACATCATTAATTATTATTAAAATAATTTTGGAATACATTAACTGGGAATTATAAAAAATGGGAACCATATTTTATAATTTAGTTGGAATTATAATCTATGGATTCTTTTATGTAGGAAATTTCATAGTCTCTGAGGTTAAATATTACTGTGCCTATTAATTCAAATTCGAAATATATATTGGTGGAAGAGTATATAGATCCTATATTTTGTAATTGTTATTAGTTGTATTTTTATAGAGTGGATAATGATTTCATTGTTATCCTCCTAGTAAGATATAATATGTTTTCTATCCTTGTTCTTCAAGGATATTATCTCAAAATTCATGTTTGGTTATATATTTTTTGATATTATTTCATAACAATATTTACCACATTTCCTTGTCTTTAAATTGTTTTTGTTTACATTCTATGTTTTATATTTATTTTAAGATGCTATTTTATGATGTAGTAAATGTGTTTAATAATATTTGTGTTTTATCACATGTATAATTGTTATTTATTTATATTTAATTATTATATTATACACAAAAAATATATGGTGTCGACATCAAAGACCATATTTTAATTTTATGAAAAATCTCATTATTGACACCATAATTAATGATACATAATTGTGAAAATTATATTCCATTCCACCCAGGAACTATAAGTCATCCCTTGCAAATCAAAAGAAACAATTAGGCCGTGTGATAGAGTTGTTTGATTAATGAATCATGGTATCGAGAGAAATAATATGACAAACTATATTAGACTAATGGGTTTTAAAATAGGTTTTTCATTGAGAACTGTTGCATAATTATGGTCAGTTCTAAGGGGTATTTATTTTTATGTCGATAATATGAAGGTATGCGTGAGGTGATCTAAAGAAGCACACTCGAATTTAGAAACATTATCATGGTCAGTTAGGATTTGATCCTTGGTTCAATATATTATAATGATTTTTTGAGGTTTTTTTAATCCAATGAGGTTTTATAATGATAAATTGATATTTCATGCGATTTAGGGGAGAAAATGGATTAAAAATATAAGTGAATAGACATTTGGCATAGCAGGATAAACCATATAGTGTCTTTGTAGATATATCTGAGAAATTGAATGGTCTAATCTTATAGTTCATATATAATCTACAATACCTTCCCAAAAATTCATTTATAGCTTTAAATCCATCCAATAGTTTCTCATTTAACCCCTTTTATTTAAAATTACACCCAATTTGGTTCCCAATTCATTGATGTGGGTTAAATAGGGGTTTTGTGATGTTTTTATTCCAATAAAATAAAATATTCATAGAGCATCATTATATTTTTTTCAAATGAGGTTTTGTAAATAGAATTATATATTTCATGAAATTTCAAGGACACTATCTCAAATATATTGAATATGTGTCTCACATGTTTTTGTAGAGACACAAGTTTCTTAAAATTGGTACAATAAATATAATATATTGATGTGTTTCTCAATTATAATTTTACTCCTCATTATTCATGGGTGTGATGAACTATATGATTTTTTGTTGGACCAATCTTAGTGTGATAGGAATTAATAAATCATTTATAGATGAAAAAGGAAATTTCATTTTAATTTTTCATGATGATTTTGTAGTTGTTTAATCATGAGGAGGTAAAGTTAAAGAAATATCATGAGATAAAATTCCATGATATTGGTTTGATACCAATGAAATAGTGATATGAGTTTTCTTAAAATATATCAAAATATTCACATTATCTGGTTCTGAATTACTCAATTAGATCTTTTTCCATTGGAGTATGTCTTCACATACATTATGGATTAATAGTTCTTATATCGGGCCAAATATCTTTCATAGTGGAAGCTGAAAATGATATAAGGATGAATACTGATTATTCAAGGACACCTGATATAGGTGAAACCCTATTAGAAGGTAATGTGAATTTTGGTATGCCATATTATTTAGAGTGAGTTTGAAAATAATCTAATGGATGTAAAATATGATGAGGATCAATCATCCTTTGTACACAGTTAAGGGGGTAAGAGACCCCTTGTGTGCTTATAAAGTGTGTCTAATGGTTACTATAGTTTCAAATATAGTAATACTCTGAGTATAAATATTTATTTCTTCGTTTTTGGTCATCTATATATATTTTTCAGGATTATTCTGTACAATAATTCTTTAGTGTAATCAATCATTTGTTATTTTTCTTTTTTGGATCTTCTGTTTTAAGGAAATTCGATTTGGATTAAATTATATCTTTGTGGTAATTCCATTTTTATGTTCCCTTTAGGCATCTATTTATTAATTTTTCATTATATGTTAGTTATGATTCAATTATGTGTATCATAATTTGGTTAAAAACTATTTATAGAGAATGAGTTCATTTGTTTGTTGGAACTTTGAGATGAGAATTTAGAAGGATTAAACATTTTACTCATGTAACAAATAATGATATTGAATTAGGAAATTTTCCCTTATGTGTAAATTTTTAGGGTTCACCATGACATGGTGTTCACTACATAGTGTTCTACATTATAGAAATAATTTCCCCTTACTTTTTAATGTATCCCAAATAATTTTTAAAACGATTTTTAATTCTTTTCGTTGATATATCTTCTAGTTAAATGCTATAAGATTTCTTGGTTATAGATTCCTTATTAGGATAATAATTCATTGATATTTTATGTGGATGATATTATTTGGTCATAATATTTATCATAAAAGAGTGTCTTGGACTAGTTTCTTACATTTATATTGACCAATTAATATTGTGGAATCCAATAAAAGGTTTTATATCCCTCTTTCCATGTATATTGTGGTGATGTTTCATCTAATAATATAGATGATTGATACTGTTTGATGATATTAGTTATTATTTTATAATTGTTTTTCCATTTTTTATGGATCATTCTCACTATTATCTCACTTAATTATCATATCCACCTCTTATGGTTGGTTTGGGAGGTATTAATTTTCAATTACCATATACATTTGTTCTATGAATTTTAAGGGGAAAATGTGGAATGGAATTAGGAATCTGGAAACCACATAAAAATTATTTATATTAATATTAAATGAAATTATAAATTTTTTTCATTCCCTTTCTATTGTTTTTGGGTGTTTATTGATGGCTCATGGAGTTGTAGGATGGAGTTTAATTAGAATATACACCATTAGTATAGTTTCAAAATATTGATGTCTCTTTGGTATGAAACATTGAATCAATAAAGGGATGGACTCTATAAGGATCACATATAGTAGAAAAAATAAGTTATTGTAGTTATGTTAGTCATATATCTTCAAGGGAGGGGAATTTAAACAAAGTATATCCCTTAGGTTTTTTATATGTACAATATCGAGGTGTACTATTACATAGGCCTAATGAGGGGGGGTGCTTTTATGATTGGTTCATGTGAGGGGGTAGCACCATGTTGGATTTGGAGGATGTGTCATGGTTTCAATATTCCATTATTTTTAATCTAGTTAAATTTAATATATTACCAAATCATTTTAACATTAATTTTCAACCATTCGTCTAAATTATTATGTGCACTACTATCCATGGAACAAATGAGGAAGCTCCTTTTATGTTACAATTTATTTTTACCTTCAATCATCTATATTACATGTGATTCCCCCAATTCAATCATTCATTCATCTACACATCCATATTATAATATCAACATTCTCTATTGTTTCTTTAGGATATCCAGCCTTCTAGATCAATAATTAATTTGAATAAAGATATAATGTATCAGGTTACCTCACACCAAGGGTTATGTCTCTCTCTAGATCATATAAGGTGATTCATTTTTTGATCGGGTATTCTCTATGGAATGTGGCACATCAATGAATGTTTCTATTTTATTTGAGTAAGCTTACTCTATTATTTTTCCTTTTTTATATATGTGAGATACTTGATTTTTATATTTTACATTTCCCAAAATTTAATTTATTCATGATACACACTATATATTTAGAAAAATAATTCCATTTATTTGAGCCTTAGAATAAATGATTTTATCTATTAATTTTTTAGATTCATTTTCAATTAAATGATTCTCTATTTTAGAGTCTTTGATCATTATTAAGATTATTTATTGAGTTGGTTAAATGAAGGATTTTGTAATTTAAAAAAGTTATAAATTTGAAATAAAGGAAATCATTTTATAATGAATTAAATTCTATAACCATGTGTTTAGGAAATAAATGTGGGTTGTAGTTATTATTTTGTGATGGAAGATGTATTTTTACATAATGATGTTTAATGTATAATTTAAATGAAGTGAATATAAATAGTTTTTTAGGAATTAGAATTAGTTATTGAATAATGAATAATACTGAATTGGAACAATGGGAAATTGATGACATGATGCTTGTATAATAATATTGATTAATATTTGTGAATGTTTTACCCCAATAGAGACCATGAATTTATTTTCATATAATTATATGATATTACTGGGACTTTATATTACTGTGTCGATAGAGGTGAGGGGTATTTTTTAGTTTATGATATTAATTCATGTGATGATAATCATTGGATAGTTTTCCCACCACTATGATTTTTTCTCAAGAGAAACCATTTAACTATTCTAGCTATCCGGATATATACTATAATCATTGGCTCACACAATTGCATGATTCTCATAATTGAATGGTGTTTCTAGGATTTTGGAATCCCCTATATAGGCTTGTGTGGGTATATCATGTGTCATGTGTAATCACAATGGAGGAAATATTGATGTCTGTTTAGTCTGATATTATTATTCTATCATTACGATAATATTGAATTAGAATAAAGGGATGGGTAATGAAACATATTCATTGATTTTAGGTCAGGAATAGTGGGTTCCCAATTTGTATCTGTTGAATACCAAAATGATTTTTAGTTTCAACATCATTAAAATTAATATTATTATTTGTTTTTATAATAATTTTTTATGGTAGTGAATACTTGTGTTTTTCCAATCCTTTCCAATTTTAGTTCTATTAGTAAATGGAATAAAAAAATTATGACAAAATATATTATAAAATGATATTTTAAATGGATGGTTTTGGAATTAATAATTTTAAATTTTAATAATATTTGAACAATGATATTTTTCTAATAATTTCATTTTTTTAATGGTACACGATATTTAAAACTGGCGACAATATAATAAAAGATTAATTTAATTATGAATATAGTAATTGGAATTATTTTTAGTCTAGAATTATAAACTCTATACACATTAAATCAAACAAAGTTTAACACTAGCTTCAATGAAAATTTTCTAATATGAAATTGCTAGACTCTATGGTGAGATATTTTGTTTCTTGTTACCTCACGAACTGTGTATATAATCATGTGTATGATTATATCTACTTTTAATTATACTGGTTATGGTTTTAATTCATAATTTTTGGTTATTTCTATGATGGTTCATCATTTAGTGGTATGTGATGAGGAGGGATAATGTGGGTTTTATAAAGGTGATATCCGAGTTTGGGATTTAGTGTAGGTTCTATTTTTGTATGTGATGTACATACCAAGTCAACCTCATATATTTATCTATATATGGATTCCTTATTCAATACATTATTTATATTGGGGTGATTGTATATGATTAAATATGTGGTTTGAATCATATATTTCGGTTATGAGTAATATTGTTTCTTTATTATGTTGTACTTATTCTGTTATGCATAGATGTTTTAACTTTGTACACAACTTGTAGAATTTTATTGGAATGTTCAATTTAATTATTTACTCAATTTAGAGGATTTAATCATTCCCAATAGTGAATTACCTGATTTTAAATATCTACTTTCCAACCCATAGGTATCAGTATTCCCCTTCAAACATATTACAAGAGTGGTTTATGTACCTAGTGAGGGTAACCCATGCTAGTTCATCAAAACATTACCTTTTTAATTTTTATTACATGTATATCTAAATACCGTATTGTTAATATGACATAATCATGTTTTTTATTCTATGTAACATTATAGTGATAATATCATTAAAGTAACATTTATTTGAAAATATTTTAGTAATTCTCTATATAATGGGAAATATGAGGTGTTTTGCTAATAATAATTATCATATGTTATAATGGCGTATGAAATGTATTTGGAGGTACATAGTAACGATCATATATCATGTGTTGATGTATCATAATTAAATTATACTACTTTTACTTAAGTTATAATTTTTTAAACTCCATGACATGAGGTTTTGGGAGATGTCCTGATAAATATAAATTTTCATGTTATATATGTCAGTAGATATTCCTACATATAGACATAATTATTGGCTGGTAAACATTATATTTTACTAGAATTTATAATGAAAATTAATCATATTTATTTAGGAAAACTATTATTTTATATTATTTTAGTAATGTAGGACACATTCGGTAAATCAGAAGTGATATACCATTATCTAATAATTTCTAAATTGATATATATATATATATATAGATTATATAAATGAGATCCTAAATATTAGGCTTTCTGAAAACAAACTAAACGACTAAATAATTCCATGGACACTAATATTTTATGACGATTTCATTTCACAAAGTAAATGGAAGATATAAAAGTCGTATTAGTTGATATATCAACTATTGTTACATGTATCATGAGATATAAAGATGAATGAAAAATAATATACATTGAACATCCATAATAAATTGTTTTAGTTGATTCATTATGTTCATTCTGGGTGCCTTATTTTTTTATTAGATGATAATCTTGAATTTTTATCTAGATTATATAATGAAACATATAATGAGGTCTATTGGGAGTCATGGAATCTAAATCTAGAACCACTTATATATTCATTATTAAATTATATTTAGAAATTTATTATTCTCTAGACAAAGTAAATATTTATAATTAGGCATATTTTATTTAATAAACTCATCCACAATATATTTGGTAGAATATATATAATTTTCATAATAAATAAACACTTATTCACTAGTTTATGATAATAATATTAAATTATTTATTTTAGTAATAATAAAAGATATATTTATTTAATTATTCATTTATTTATTATCTTATGTATGTAAAATATCGAGGAGGAATTTCAGGATGAGTTGTGGGATCAAGTTAAGTGATATAAATTAATTTAATAAACATAAAATTATTTTTACTTATCTTTATTAACATATTATATTTAATAAATAATGACATTTCTTAAATCATAAAATAAAAATAAAAATAATAACATAGTTACTATTAGGTGACATCAGGTTTACATAGAATTGTAAAATTAGTTAAGTGACGAAGTGAAATGACATAATTTTATGATCAGTGTTTATAAACAAAAATATATGATTCCATGTGATAAAATTTATTTATTTCAATAAATATTAGTTCAAGATAATTCTATTAGAAAAACAGATAAATATATTAGTTACACTCTCAAATATTAGAGTCAATGAAGCCTTGAATCCCTCTCATCAAAAACAATCTTGGTATCATCCTTCAAGACATAAAGGTATTCATTTTATGATCAATGATGCATGATGCATTAATTCTTCTTTATCGAAGATAGTATATGGAGTTATATTGTGAAATTTTGAGGTTTTTGGAGGATGTTCTAATAATTCTAGGGAGATTTGACTATAGATATTACAACATAATGATTGTATGATAATGTTATTCATAAATTCTATAATGAAAAATTATTTCTATGATTGGTAATTTTTATGTATATTAATTATTGATAAATCATATGTGAAAAAAATCATATTTATGAATATTTATGCATTTTTATTGTCCAGATATGAGGAGTGAATATAGAGTAACTTATATATAACATTGTTTCTCATTGACTCAAATAATTATATTTCACCTAAGAATATTCACGGATTAGACTCCCTGAAATTTTAAATCATCATGTTAACAACCCTCATGAAAAAGGGAGTGATGGATATTTTAAACAGAGTATTTGTTGATATAATGGTATAAAATATCATAGATGACTTGTAAATTTTAATAGAAAAATGTAAATCAAGGCAGTGATAATTAAAACATCTACTAGATTGATGGATTCATTGATGAAATCAATCCTTTAGTTTCCTCTCTCTCTATATATATAAGGATTGGATATTGGTTTAAATCATGTGATTTATCAAATGCATAAATTAGTATAGTTATTTTTTTTTTGAATTTGTTTTAGTATGACGTTTTGGTTAAAATTTTAAACATAAATATAATTTCTGGATGTTTTCATATAATTTTAAATGTTGATATTTTCTAATCAAAACTAATATTCCTAGAAGAAAAATGGTGTATTGCACCCTTCATTGTAAAATTATCATTGAAATGGTTATTTTACCTTTTCAAGAAGAATGTTTCTTCTCTATATGTCCTAAAAAACTAAAATCATAGATAAATCTTAAATATTAATTGATCATCACGTGATTTGAGAAACATAATGGGTAAGATAATATAGGGAATATGATTAATAATTTTAGTTAATAAGAAATCATCCAAGGATATTTTATGGTTGTATCAACACCATATTAAATAGAGTTACAGAATATATGAAAAGATCAATATGGTATTATAAAATTCCATTATAGACTAGTGGAATAGTTCCCAATAAAATCTTGGTAGATTCCTCTAATTATTTATTTTAGGTTATCAATAATTCTCGTTTAGTAAGGATTGATCTGAAAACCTGAATGGTGATTTGGAAATGTATTCCTAGTTACTAGTTTCTGATATACAACATTGAATATTTTTATCCAAATTATTTAATGGTCATGAATTATTTATATTTATCTCAATATGTAGGAAATTTAATTTCATTTTAATTGATGATAATGTTAGGAGGTTTCATTTTTGATACCACACTACACATAATCGTATTAATAACTTGTATAAAAAATAATAGATGATATGGTATGGATGGTGGTTAATGGAGATGTAGGGAATGAGAATAATAAATCTAGAACAATCATTTTCAATGTTTAAATGAATTAGGAACAATTTTACTCTAAATCATTACCAATGAATGATGACCAAACAATACATTAATCTAAACTAATATGGCTTAGTTGAGTGAAATGAATAATAATATTGAACGCATATTATGTCACATAGAAGTGTAATTCACTGTAATTTTTGAAGATGTATGGGGAACCACCATAAAAAATAATGGTGACCAATATTCTACAAGTATTTATATATATAACTACGATTCCAAAGGAACATTATTACCCATACAAGAATATGTCATGGGATCTCCGTCCACTACATCATTAAAATAAATTCCCTCGAAAAAAAATTTAATTGTCAACTAGTAGGATAGAGTTTTCCATGTGGAATTATATAATGTATGGTTGATGGATGAATTATATTTGAATTTGAATGGTAGTGATTTCATTTAAATTTATTACCTAATTATTAGATTCATTATATCTCATGTTGAATTGGTGATGTTTTATATATATATATTTTACATTCTGAAGCTGAAAAATGAACAAACGTTATCTATATGGAGATACTATAGAAGAAATATATATCCTCATACTATATGGTTTTACATATAATTACATTGGGAACACAAAATATGTCATTTGAAAATCTTTGTACAACCTGAAAAATGACTCACATTGTTTATAAATGAAATTTTATTCCAATACCAATGTCTTTGGATATAAATGACATTGTTACGATACTCAAACATATTTCAAATAATATGATGGTAATGATAATATCAATTTTATTTGATAGATGAGTGATATATTGTTTTTATTCTTTATTTAAAATCAAATTTCAATATAAAATCAACATTGGATGTTGTGTATGATATGAAGGGTCTAAGGGAAAATAAAATATTCATGAGATATTGATTTATTAAAATATACATTGGCTATAAGAAATAAATTACTATAGAAACATATTGTAATTATTCCACATTGGCTATTTTTTGGATAAAAACCATTTTGATGCTCGGTAGAAAATATTTGAAAATTAGAGTTTTAGAAATACCCAAAGCACATGTTCCCTTTTCATATAAAGGAAAATAATAAGAAGTTATATTTATCACATGATCATATCAACACTTAGAGATCATGTTACAAGGTTGTATGACTACAATTCATGAAAAGGGAAACCCAATCATGTGAACCATATGCTATTCATGTGGTCTATCTTCATCAAATGATGACATAAAAATCATTTGATTTACTTATGAATAATTTTATCATGAAACCATGCTCTAATAAACGACTATTGGAGGAGGGAGGGTAACTATAACGATTCATTATGAGATGACCCTAGTGTCATGTGATGAGTCTATGAAAAACAACATCATGAAATAGAACTCTAGGATCAAGTTGTTTGAGGGATGAGGGTAATGTGGTTCCTATTATTTTCATGATTCCACTAGATTCATTTCATTACCTTATTACAAATACATGATTAGATGCACCCCAGGTCATGGAAATCCAACCTAATCATATCATACAATCGTTTTTCCTTATGGGTTACACTGACGAACATCACTAATTACATGTGACATAGTCATGTGATGCACATTTGAAATTTTTGGCTTTTGGATATCTATTCCACCAACTAAATCATGGTCTCATGGGACACCCACCATGTAAGGATCTTATATGTAGGGGATTAGGGCGACGCATATAAACTCTGAAGATATAAAAAATTAAACGAATTTATAGAGAGATTATGACTTTGAAAAATTAGAACTGATTATGTAATCGATATATAATAAAATATATGGAGAGAATTTTGATCATGAAGATATAAATTCAGTGTGGAATTCAGAATTTCAAATGGACTTTTCTATAAAACGAACATATCTTAAAAGGATTGATCGTGAGAAAAAATGTGACAAACATTATCATATGATGATCCCTCAGTCACATGATGGCGTAATGACATTTTAGTCAAACATTCACATGAATATCTGATGGACATGTGATCATATTTTGTGATACCCTAGATCACTACCACACCAACATTAACATGACTCCAATGCACTTTTTCAATGGACTCCCATTCCATTTATTCAAATCATGCGACCCTACTCCATTATGTGAATCAATCAAAACCATTGTGCTCATGTGATATCTATAGTCTCGATTGTTACACTAAGACTACTATGTACATATCTTGAAATAAATCTATACCCATTAATATTATTTCTAATACTCCCCAACACATGGGATATATAGCTATGATATCAAAAATTATTTGTTAACCATCAATATGCTAGCAACATGATGATCTACACGGAATTTGATTCCTAATATTATGATGATACATTGAATTTCATTAATAATTGAGCTTTATATCATGTATACATCCATAAATACTTATAAAAGGTCATAACTACTATAAATACCCAGATATTATCTTGAATATATTGAACAATAACCCTATATATCCTTTACATTATAACCTTTCTTGTAAATGACCTTGTATTTTCTCATGGATACATATTCTCTATGGGATTTTGGATTGTTACCCACTCATAGATGCCTCAATGACAATTAATTATAAATATTCAACCCTAAACATATATAAAATGAATTTTATTATCTAAAATCACATATATCTCACATCGATCATGACTCATATGGGTTTATAAATATCAAATGATCATTCAATTATCATAAAAAACAATAAGAGGTCTCCTCCTCATGTGTAAATACTGAATTCATTTTTATTGTTTCAATGGCCCATTCTCCTAATGAAATATATAATATAATTATAGAATGCATAATCTTGGATAAAAAAATGTTTCCATGCCTTTTATGAAACATGATCCCATAAAAACCTAACTATGTGGACAATGATTCCAATTTTCACAAGATACATTAGAAACATATTATAGGAACAAAACCGCATATATCATACATATATGTACCCATATATGTATCCACTACATTATGTTAACCAAATAAGTGTGAAGATATCATATGTTGTTAACCCAAGTAATTCAAACTAACTAGTCCTTGATTCATATTTTGATGTGATACGCATAAGTCCACACTGTTGTTCATGACTATCATAATTAATAATATTTCATTTGTCTAATCAAGCCATATTACCGATGATATCATTTAATCCCATCCATTTTGTGGATATATTCCTTTGAGTCTCAGCTTCATTTTTTTCTATGTAAGTTTTACCTATTGACCATATTTTCTCATGTCGTATTTCGGAACAGAATTGTGCAACCACTCAAAGCATTATATCCATTACAGGTCTCACCATATACTTCTCATTAGGAAATCTTCCTAATGGGATCTTTCTTCATAGGGAAATACCCATTTTAACAATGTATCATCAATTTTGGTCCAAATCCCTAAGCGGTCCAATTTTAAAGGGAATAAATTCATTGAGAGAGAAACTCATCATCATAGGACCAAATTTCCATCAATGATAACCAGCTAGAAAATTTAATGAGTATATTCAACACCTACTATTTCAAAAAATATGTCACCTAGTTGACCATACCTTTCATAATTATGTAGCATGGATCAGCCCTTTTTATTAATCATTACTGGTATGACATACATTGATAAACTTTATTGAACTATGTGGGTTCTGATCACATTCATACAGATGTGTAAGAATTTCATTGATGGGATTGATAATGACTTCACATACACCTGCCTCCTTCCAAGATAACAATGAACTACATAGTTCCAATCTATTTCAATTTTTAACGAAAAACCAATTGTACAAGTTCAACCATGTAATAGTTTTATCAAGGTGAGAAAAATCTTATACAACAAAATGTTCATGCTGAATAAATCATATACCTTTTGTTTAAATTCACAGCATCATGAGTTAAGAAATTTTTATTAATGCTTGGATAATCGATCATATTTTAATATTTTGGAATGATTCTTAAATATAAATTAATTCTACATGGGGGTTCTAGAATTGGAGTATGTTCCCCCCAATATGGTGTTATGATACATAGCTCCCTTTCTCCTAAAAAATGCATATTTCAATGAATCATTGGTAAGAAACAACAATGTTCACATGTCTTGGGAATATTGTCTCATAGATAGATGTAGTGCGGAAACCATGGGTTCTTTATAGTTTAATCAATAAACCCCTTTAGAATCCATCTAATAGAGTATATACGCCCCCATTGAGGGGATAATGAAATGATTCTCATCACCTCATGAAATCAAAATTCAATGCTTTCTCATTTCATGTTGAAACAAAAAATGTAATCATGATGTGAATCACGTGATAAGAAACTAATTGGATGAAAACATGTTGGGTTATATTTTTTTTTATAATCACTGGAAAATGTGGTGAATTTGACATGAATAATTTTTCATCATGATTTAAAAAATGTTGTTACACATTAACAGATAGTTAAGAGTGTTTAATACTTGAAATGTTTCACTGATCACCATCCTATTTTCTTATTTTCCACAGAACCATAGATACAGCTCTCTATAACCCCCATCTATTCTAATTCAATGACGTCATTATCATAGATTCATTATAGTACAATGAAAACCTCAAGAGTCATTGTATTTTTGAATTGATGTGTGACATCACCTGACTAGTGTTTACACCACTTGTAGTAGAATGTTATTTTTGTGGAATATCACTATCATAGAACCATTTCAACCATGGAGTAAATAGATATGGGAATCTATGAATCAAAACATACTATCCCACATAACCCATGGAAGTCTATGATGAAGCTGACTATTCCTAATACCAATACCATCCTCTTTTGAATCATATCGCCGAATCATGGAAAAATGTTTTCATTATCCCATTATGTTTGATCATGGAGTCATCCACTGATCTATAATGTGTAAATAGTCACTTAGGAGGGATTTTTCCAACCACTTCCATCTATTTCATACAATAACTACTTCTTGATCTCATATAGAGGGTGCTACCCATTAGGCCCCATCCCTAGGAAGGAAGATATGGCCTCCGAGAGGTCAATAAAAGAAAAAATATTGGTAGATCACATAAAGTTGGTCCATATAACCAATTATACTTATAGAGCAATCTAATATATTATAAAGTTATCTAATTAATATGATTATATAATTTCTTTCCCATATCATCTCTACTATTGTAAAAAAAGTGCAAGTAGGGGATGGTAATATAATCATCCCCCTGAAGAAGAGTCCTATCAACATATCCTTATTGAAAATATTGTATAATAGTGGGAATATATATCGACATCAATGAAATATGTTTTTGAGAACATCCTCAAAACCATGAATAAGCATTCCTATATTTTTTACCATACCGTTATAATGTTCCAGAACATTATAGAAGTGATGAGGGAACATTGTCAGCATATTTTAGTGATAATAAAAAGTCATGATCCTAATCATGATATGATCACAATTGAATCATATCTGCAATTCCAACATGTGAAATTAACTACTCTAGAGTAATAAAATATTATTTCATATATGTACAGGAACTATCACCATGTTTTGTTAATATATGAGTTAGAAGACCCATTTTATAGCCTCGTTCTGAATATGGATCGTCAACCCAATTTATTTTGTAACCTTCGGATATTCACATATAGCTTTCAAATTTATAGTGTGAAATGTTCTAATAGAATACCCAAATTGGGTCCATATTCCCACTCCAAATAATATATGTCATCATATTCTGATAGTAATTATAGTACATGCTCATATCCCTAGAAACAAATATACAAGTTATACTCTAGTTACTAAAAGTAGATAAGGGAATATTACTGCTCCCTATGATATAGGTCTACATCATCCTCAATTAGATTTCATGAAGGTTGAGGGTCATATTATTTATTACATACTGCTTTTTATTCATCATATTTTTGTTGGAAATGATCATTTGAAATGATTTCATATTCCCAATTCAACCAAGAATGACCATAAAATTAGTATCGACACCCAAATGAAGGATTATATTTCTAATGATAATATAGAGTATTTTAAGAATACTCTGGAAACATCCCATGATCCAACTTATCTTCCCATGGATATATAAATACACCTTCATATGTCGTTAAATAAAATTCTATTGGTTCTTATTTATCATAAAACCTAAATGGTGGGTTAAAATATTATAATTATAACATCTAATCCATCTCATAATCCTTACATTCTCAACAATAGTATCCATGTGGTCCTAAAATGCATATTTGAAACACCCGATGGATCATCCACTCTTATTATGATGAATAAGGTGAAAAATATCGTGATTGATTATCCCAATGTAGAATAGTTATGGTTTATAGGGACCCTAAGCCAAACATCCTTGGTTGAAAACCTAATCATGTTTATATATCATCAATTAATTGAAAACCTTGGTATTTTTGGAATTCCAAATATATAAAACTACTCAAAAAACAACTATCAACATTATATAGGCCCCATAAATCACCAATAGAATCTCAACATATTTATAAGGAGTCCTAGAGTAGACAATACCACCCATGCATTTTCAAGGCCATGAGTCTGTGTCTGTTAAAAAGGGGCATCTGTGGTATGACTAGGAAGAAATATATTCCACCAACAAGGATGAAGTTTTCTTTGGAATCTCAAAATATTTGGCTCGGAAAAATACTTTGGCTATATTCTAGATCATCGCCACATCTAGATATGAAATCCTCTATAAATTTATAGAAGAATCCATGCCATAATTATTCCTGAACCTGTGGGATTAAATAAAATTGAAAAATTATAGGCACATACAATATTATATTTATGAGTATCATCATAATTAAGTGAAAATGAACTACTTTTCTAAAAAACAATTTCCTTCCATGTCACTTAGGACCCGATGTCAAAAAGGAGTTGTAAGAGGCTACCATATCCTTTTCTCCCATGCTAAAAAACCTTTCAAAAAATCATTTAATCAACATCAGAAGTTCATATATAAGGATTTAGATATTATAGAGTATTATAGTCCACCTCATCCACTATATTTTACAGTGTCGTATAAACTACCTATTTTAATGTAATTTTATCATGCTAGATCACACGGCCAAGAACTGCATGAACTGTTTGGCTAATCCAATCAAATTATCCCATTTATAAGACATGAAATAATCATGAGAGGTGAATATTTCTAATATATATTCTCCTGATCTTGGCTCATTGACTATATAGAAACATATATCAGCTGATAAAGACAATTTATGAGGCTAATCAAGATCACCTCTTCCCAGGTACCTCCCATTTTGAGTAGGTGATACATTTATCCATGGTTTGAGTGAAAATTAAACAAATTTTGAATATCATGTTTGTAGCACCCTTTATAGCCATATAGTGGAAACAATTGTACATGGGTATGGAGAAATTTTATCATGACCTTCACAATAATGGGAATATAATCTTATGAGGTTACAATAGAAATCTGTAGTGGATTCGAGGAACACCCTACCAATATGGCTAGGAGAAATTATATCTCAACCCCCAACCAAGGATTCTTCATACACATAGATGTATCAAGAAGCACCAGTGCAAAACTTAAATCTCCCATCCCTCAAGGATGGGTTATTTATCCACCCATGGAGATATTTTTTCTCTAGACTGTGTAGTGGATAATAGTGGCTTCATATCCTATTTTATCTCCTTCCACGTTGTGTTCCCCTATTATTTTCAGAATTCCATAATATTCATTGGATAAAAGAATGTGAATGTTTCAAACAATAATAAAAACATATAAGGTACTCAATCCATTGTGGATCATTTAGAGAAATGGTTGGTGGGAAGACATTGACTTAACTCTCAAAGTGAATTCGAGAAGTGAAATATCACTCTATTACCCTCAAAATGAAGAATGTATTGATACCGAATGTCCTTCCATAAGGATCATCACTAACATATATCTAATAAACAATAAAGATTGTAACACCCGAGATTTTTATGAGTAATATTTTGTTTTTATATATATCATCAAAGGAATCTTTCACTACATACTAGCTTGGCTTACTTTACATGCAACCACGACCTTCCTCAATAGCTTGCGTCGTACGCAATACTGAGTTTCACTAATCAACGATATGCTATTAAAATATTATTAAAACTAGCCTTTATGAATATTAATAACCACTTTTTGAAATTCTATAAATTTTATCTTTCAAAATGGACTTCATTTTTGGATTCGGAATACCGAAATTAGCCTAGGGTGAAATTTTGGTATTTTTCTGAAAACTTTCAATTTTTGATGAATAATGAAACCATTAAGTGGTAGGTTAAAAACTGAATTTTGCATAAAACTTAATTTTACCACTTCTGTGAATGGAATTTCGAAAATCCGAGAGACACGGTTAATATCAAGGACTAAAATGTGGTTCAATGAGATGAAAATAATTTTTTGGTGAATATTAACTTTTTACTTTTTTTACCACGGTTAAAAGTAAATAGGGTAATTAAGGGTAAAAATGATATTATTATTACCCAAAAACATGTCCTAATTCTATTGGACAAGTGTAATTCGACCAAAAACAAACTTAGGAATAAAATATGACCATTTAGGTCCACTTGGATTAGATTAGGACATTTATTATTAATTTATTTAAAGAAGGGTTAAAACAGTTAAAATCAAAGTTTAATAAGTAAATCATTTTTAATATGGGGTTATACATAAGATAAATTCAACTATAAATATTCATTAGAAAGCTAAAAATAGTTTCTACATGATTGTATTTTATTTATAATTTTTAGACATTAAATAATTTAATTTATTTATGACAAAATGATGATGCAGTAATTATCTTATTAATGAAATATTGACATAATTGATGTTATAAACACCAAAATAAATGTAATTTGAGACTTTTTATGAATTACACTAATTTTCTAGGTTACTATGATATATTAGTGTTTATTTAATCAACTTGGTTCGAACATATAATTCTGTTATGACTTTCAAAAAATCATATATCAAATAGTGTCAAAATTGACACAAAATAGTTTTTAAATCAAATATTATATTATTAATTGTTATTTTATTCCTAAAAATCTAAGGTTCGGAAAAATGACTTAGATAAGAATATATATATTAATAATAAACAATTTGGGGTTCGTTTGGCATGTTATTGTAAGTGTATTAACCATATAGTGTAGGAAAACAAAAAGACACGGTAAAAGTTAAATTATTTAACTTAGAGTTAAATCTAATTGATAAGGTTAAAATAATAACCTAAACTTGTCTAAATCCTATTGTTTGATAGGAGTTCGACCCATCCCCACTTTAGATTCTAAATAAGACCCTTTGGAACCATTATAAACCGATTTTGACTTTAATATAAAATAATATTTTGAGATATTCCTAAGGTGCCTCTCTCCTCCCTTATAAAAGGGCACCTCCTCCCCCTCCTCCTCACACCAATTTGAGCACTCAAGCTCGGCAAACCCCTACCATTTTCTCCTCTCCACTTCCCTAGAATAATCCTAGAGGTCCTGGTCTTCTTCAAAAACCAATCTTAGTTCCCTAAGTGGAGGATTCAAAGAAGCGTTCCAAAGAAGAGGTAATATCCATTACCGATCTTTTCAATTTCTTTCTTCTTCAACTTCTTCTTCTTTAGTTGTTTAATGATAAAGTAATAACATCAGTATTACTTACATACTGATATGTTATTATAAATATGAAACAACCCTAATTCACCTTCTATCCATCCTACGGAAAAATGAAATCATTGCGCGTGCGTACGTACGGAATACCGTCTCCACGCCGTGGTGTAATCTATTTTCCACCATCACCTTACAAGGATGGGTATAATGGTGTAATGAGTAACTATTTATGATTATTATAAAGTAATATTTATACTGAAATAATATACATATACTCCAATACAATTCCATGATCATAGGAACTATATCATCACTCGTGCGTACGTACGGAATACCGTCTCCACGATGTGATGCGACTCGTTCTACATGATCATCATTAGATAGTAATTATATAAATGAATTTAATGAATAAATATGATATATGTTACACTAATACCATTCTAGATATAAGGTATATATAACCTTAAAATAAGAATAAGAATTTATTCGGCAAAACACGCATAAGAACAAAAGGCAATAAAGACCCGAGTAACAAGTAACAATGAAATATTACTAACAAGAAGCTAAGAATATGACCATATATGATATCATATAAATATGTATGATTCTGGAATAAGTCAATAACATTATTTAAACCATTATACAGGATCTTCGGACACATACAAAGCAAATCGGACCTAAGGTAAGGGAAATATCACAATCTCATTTTTTATCCGAGATTGTTTATACTTTGGTATTTACTGGGGTGTATTTTATCATCCACATCCATGTTTCATCAATATGTAATATTATTTCCATCCACCTACAATTGTTTAAATCCATTTTTACCCTTCGGTGAGTTTTTAGTAATATGTATGAAAGGAATCTTTTGTCGTTTTTCGTACAAGGTACTTTTTGACTTTTCCGACAAAAGTACGAAGAATGTTTTTTTAACTTATACGGCATGAATGGATTTTTAAAACATTATTTCCAAGAATCTTCCTTTATAAGTTTTCAAGTTTATTTTTAATCAACTTCTTTATTTTATAATTGTATGACATGTTAAGAAAGGAAAAGTGTTTTTGAAGTAGAAAGGATATTTTCCTCAAGAATGAAGTTCAAGTATTTTATCGAAATTATTTTCCATCTAAGATAGTAAAAGGGTTCTGTTTTTATCCCTATTATTACATGGATTTGATTATGTTGTGATGGAAATATTTTTATGAATTTCTTTATCTTATATGAATTGTTTTATGATGTCATGTTGTTTAAGAATCCCATTTTTATTACATGGGTTACGCTATGATGTTTGGTTTATGATTATGTGGCGCACATAAGAAAGGATTCATTATAAGATGGGTGGGACCTATATCTCCCTCCAATGCATTGGGTAAAGATTTTATATCTCATGAGATAGACATGGCTGGAACGGTAGGTTATACCGGTTCAGTGAAATAGGACTGGAACGAGGGTGACTCGGTTCAGAAAGGGACTTTGTCCACTAACATAGTCTTGGCAATGGTTCATGACTAACAAGAAATGATTTTCCATGATTATGTGTGCATGCCACAAATTTTCAAGTTTCATGTTATGATTATGGGGATCTCATTTTCCCTTCTATGTTTTATTCCATGTTAAGATATTATGATCTCTTTTGAAGGTTATGATTTTCAAAAAGATATGATATGATTTTTATTTCCATTATTTGCCCTTGCTGAGCATTTGAGATCACCCTTTTATGTTTTCTTTTCCCCAGGTCAGGAAGATGGATATTAAGTAGAATATTCTAAAAGTGACCCTAGATATGATGAAATAAATGGGAGACACTGTAGAAGATTTATGAACCAGTTGTTTATGTTTCCCAGTTTCTAAAGACACTATACCTATACGGTCCTTTGTGGTTTTGTCATATGTTGTAATAAGTGTACTTCAATTTTGAAGTATTAACAATTTATGTAAATTATGGGTCGTTATAGTTGGTATCAGAGGAAAGGTATAGTCAACCTTTGGAAACTAGGATGTGAAAGCCTTAGTAAGAACCCTAAGGATAAGTCTAAGCATAGAACACAATCTTAGTGTTTTAGAAATGGCCATGAATAAACTAGGATAAGTCCTTAAGCGTGAAAATTTTATTCTTGAATTATGTGGTTTTTCTATTATAATTAGTGTTTCTCACACTATTCTTCTTGGTTTTAGTCAATGGCTGGAACCCGAAGGAACCGTGTTAATGCGGAATGCGATGGGAAATGCAATGATTGTCCCCCTGAGCATCCAAACGATATGGGAGCTGGAATGAAAAATCATGTAGCCATGATCACACAACTTTCTCAAGCTATGAATCATGCAGGACTTCCAAACGAGCAAAGGAAGGAGCAACATTCTGTTGAATCCTTCATGAGGCAGCGTCCACCTTCTTTCAACGGGTCTACTGATCCATTAGTTTCTGAACAATGGCTTAGTACTACTGAAAAGATATTTTCAGTTCTTCAATGTTATGAACATGATAAAGTCATCCTAGCAGTGTATCGTTTGGAAGGAGATGCTGATCAATGGTGGAATCTTATTAAGAATACGAGGCAAAGGGATGAAATTGAGTCCCTGGAATGGGACGAGTTCAAGAACTTATTTTTCAATAAGTACTTCCCTCGTATTCTCCGAACAAAGATGGAGAAAGAGTTTCTTGTACTGAAGCAAAGGGATGATGAATCTGTTGGTACCTATGAAGCAAATTTTACAAGACTTTCAAGGTACGCTTCTGGTATTATTATCCAACCTGAGAGTAAGATCGATCGATTCTTTAGTGGCTTAAAACCAAGTCTTCGAAGGGCGTTAGCCATAAGGGACTTCAATAGCTACGAGGAAATCGTTCGATGTGCTCTCAAAGTCTAGATGGAGATTGGAGTAACCCATCAGTCATATGGGTTTGATAAGAATAGGAAAATGGAATTCAAAGGAAAATCTAAAGAGCACACTGAAAATAAGATGAGCTTTCCCTTATGCTCAAAGTGTGGAAAGAAACATGGAAGGAGTTGTCTTAAAGGGACAAGTAAATGTTTCAAATGTGGAAAGGAAGGTCATCGGGCATTTGAATGTCGCGATAATGGGAAGAAGATGTCTAATGATGCAAACAAAGGAAGGGATACACAGAATGAACCTACTACACTTCAATGTTTCAAGTGCAAGGAGATGGGGCATTATGCCAATCAATGCCCAAATCCAAGGGTTGATGATGATGGTCGACGTCAACAAAATCTTAAGGCTAAACACAAAGGAAAGTCACATGCAATTTATATCAGCGATGTGGAGTACGATAACGAAGTGGTGAAAGGTACACTTACCATCCACTCTAAATTCGCAAATGTTTTATTTGATTCTGGATCCACCCACTCTTTTATTTCTGAATAATTTTCTAAGGGTATCACCGTATTACCTCAACAATTAGATGTTGAGTTAGCTGTGACAACACCTAATGGCACATCAATCGCATCAAAAGTTTATAATTCTTCTCCGATCGAAGTTTGGGGGAAAGTGATTCCTGCAAATCTTGTGATCCTTCCTATAGTGGAATTTGATGTGATTCTTGGCATGGATTGGATTTCTTTATATGGAGCACATATCAATTTCCAAAGAAGGGAAGTCATATTTCATATTCCAGATCAATCTATGATCGTCTATCAATGCAAGGATGAACATAACCTTCCAGTGGAAATTTCTTCCATTTTATGGGTATTGATTCCACTAAATGAAGGTTATTTATCTCAAATGGTTGGTGAGAAACTCGCGATTAAGAATATGCCCATCGTACGGGATTTTGATGATGTCTTTCCGGAGGAATTACCGGGTCTTCCACCAAATCGTGAACTTGAGTTTTCAATAGAACTCGTACCGGGTGCTTTTCCTATTTCAATGACACCTTATAGAATGGCCCCAATTGAGTTGCAGGAATTGAAGAAGCAACTCCAGGAGAATCTTGATAAGGGATTCATACGCCCTAGTGCGTCACCTTGGGTAGCACATGTTCTATTTGTTAAGAATAAAGATGGATCAATGATACTCTGCATTGATTATCGAGAACTTAACAAGATCACTATCAAGAACAAATATCCTCTCCCACGCATTGATGACTTATTTGACCAACTACGCGGAGCTCAATACTTTTCCAAGATTGATCTTCGTTCAGGGTATCATCAATTAAGGGTCAAAAGGGAGGATATACCAAAGACGGCTTTCCGTACAAGGTATGGACACTATGAATTTATAGTGATGCCATTTGGTCTTACTAATGCCCCTGCTATCTTCATGGATCTAATGAATAGAGTCTTTAGAGACTATCTTGATCAATTTGTGGTAGACTTTATAGATGATATTCTTGTCTATTCAAAGAGCAAGGAAGAGCATGAAGATCACTTGAGAATTATATTGAAGACCCTGAGAAAGGAGAAGCTTTATGCCAAATTTACCAAGTGTGAATTTTGGCTTCAAAAAGTTTCATTTTTGGGTCATATAATCTCAAAAGAGGGGATATCTGTGGATCCAGCAAAAACAGAGGTTATCGAAAGATGGTCGAGACCAACAACAGTAACTGAGATCTGAAGTTTTCTTGGTTTGGCTGTATATTATCGACGTTTTGTAAAGGATTTTTCACGATTATCTAATCCACTCACCAAGTTGACTCGGAAAGGAGTTAAGTTTGTTTGGATAGAGGAATGTGAAGAGAATTTCAAGGAGTTGAAAAGAAGGTTATCCAGTGCACCTGTTCTCACACTGCCTTGTAGTGGAGAAAGGTTTGTGATCTACAGTGATGCATCCAAGAAGGTATTGGGGTGTGTTCTTATGCAAAATGATATGGTGATAGCTTATGCCTCACGACAGTTGAAAATCCATGAGCAAAATTACCCAACACATGATTTGGAGTTGGCTGCTGTAATCTTTGCATTAAAGATTTGGAGGCATTACCTTTATGGTGAAAGGTGTGATATTTATACTGATCATAAAAGTTTAAAGTATATTTTCACACAAAAGGAGCTGAATATGCGTCAAAGAAGATGGTTGGAGCTGATTAAGGATTATGACTGCTCATCCATTACCACCCTGGGAAAGCAAACAAGGTGGAAGATGCATTAAGTTGACAAGACCATACTAGTTTATCCATGATGAGGATCACAAAAGATTCAATATTTATGGATTTACAAAGGATGGATCTTGGAATTATAATGGAAGGGGAAAAATCTTATCTTTCTCAAATGAATGTTCAACCATTTATACATGTGAAGATTAAAGAGGCACAGAAAGAAGATGTCGAGTTACAAAAGAAGGTGAGAAATGTTCCTGAATTCAACCTTGATTGTGATGGGATAATAAAGATCAGGAATCAGGTTTGTGTTCCTCCCATCCCCGAATTAAAGAAGGAGCTGCTGGATGAGGCTCATAGTTCTTCATTCTCTATTCATCCTGGAAGTGCGAAGATGTATAGGGACCTGAAAGAGTACTTCTGGTGGGATGGCATGAAAAGCGATGTTGCTGAATATGTCTCTCGATGCTTGGTTTGTCAACAAGTTAAAGCTGAGAGACAAAAGTCTAAGGGGATGTTACAACCATTATCCATACCCGAATGGAAATGGGAAAACATCACTATGGACTTTGTCACAGGACTTCCTAAAACATCCAAAGGCAATAATGCTATTTGGGTCATAGTTGATCGTCTTACAAAGTCTGCACACTTCATTGCTATTAGAGAGGATTTCTCTCTAGATCAGCTTGCCAGGATATATGTAAAGGAAGTGGTATGATTTCATGGAGTACCACTTCCTATTATATCTGATCGGGATCCGAGATTTACCTCAAAGTTCTGGCGAAGTCTTCAGCATACTCTGGATACAGAGTTGAGTTTCAGCACTGCTTATCATCCCCAGACAGACGGTCAGTCTGAGAGAACAATTCAAACCCTAGAAGATATGTTGAGAGCTTGCTCTATGGATTTCAAAGGAGGTTGGGATCAACACCTACCTTTGGTGGAATTTTCTTATAATAATAGATTTCACTCCAGTATTAAGATGGCACTTTATGAAGCTCTCTATGGAAAGAAATGCAGGACTCCAACTTGCTGGGATGAAGTTGGGGAAAGAAAGCTATTAGGACCTGATCTCGTTGATGAAATGGCAGAAAATGTCAGATCTATTCAACAACACATAAGAGCAGCTCAGAGTCGACAGAAAAGTTATGCCGACAACCGAAGAAAAGACCTAGAGTTTGAAGTGGGTGATAAAGTGTTCTTATGAATATCTCCCTGGAAGAGGGTTATGAGATTTGGAAAGAAGGGGAAGTTGAGCCCTAGATATATCGGTCCTTTCGAAATACTGGATCGTGTTGGAAAGGTAGCTTACCGATTGGCGCTTCCACCGAATCTCTCTCAAGTTCACGATGTGTTCCATGTATCTCTCCTGAGAAAGTACATACCTGATCCTTCCCATGTACTCAGCTCAGAAGTTGTACCGCTAGAGCAAGATCTTTCTTATGAAGAACAACCGATAGAGATTCTGGATCGTAGCGAAAAAGTCCTATGAAACAAGACCACTCGATTGGTGAAAGTTTTATGGAGAAACCACCAATTAGAAGAAGCTACATGGGAGCTTGAGGATATGATGAGGGAGAAGTATCCTCATCTGTTTGTTACAAAGTGACGAATTTCGAGGGCGAAATTCTTTTTAAGGGGGGTAGAATATAACACCCGAGATTTTTATGAGTAATATTTTGTTTTTATATATATCATCAAAGGAATCTTTCACTACATACTAGCTTGGCTTACTTTACACGCAACCACGACCTTCCTCGATAGCTTGCGTCGTACGCAATACTGAGTTTCACTAAACAACGATATGCTATTAAAATATTATTAAAACTAGCCGTTATGAATAGTAATAACCACTTTTTAAAATTTTGTAAATTTTATCTTTAAAAATGAACTTCATTTTTGGATTCGGAATACCGAAATTAGCCTAGGGTGAAATTTTGGTATTTTTCTGAAAACTTTCAATTTTTGATGAATAGTGAAACCACTAAGTGGTAGGTTAAAAACTGAATTTTGCATAAAACATAATTTTACCGCTTCTGTGAATGGAATTTCAAAAATCCGAGAGACACGGTTAATATCAAGGACTAAAATGTGGTTCAATGAGATGAAAATAATTTTTTGGTGAATAGTAACTTTTTACTTTTTTTTACCACGGTTAAAAGTAAATAGGGTAATTAAGGGTAAAAATGATATTATTATTACCCTAACACATGTCCTAATTATATTGGACAAATGTAATTCGACCAAAAACAAACATAGGAATAAAATATGACCATTTAGGTCCACTTGGATTAGATTAGGACATTTATTATTAATTTATTTAAAGAAGGGTTAAAACAGTTAAAATCAAAGTTTAATAAGTAAATCATTTTTAATATGGGGTTATACATAATATAAATTCGACTATAAATATTCATTAGAAAGATAAAAAGATTTCCTACATGATGGTATTTTATTTATAATTTTTAGACATTAAATAATTTAATTTCTTTATGACAAAATGATGATGCAGTGATTATCTTATTAATGAAATATTGACATAATTGATGTTATAAACACCAAAATAAATGTAATTTGAGACATTTTATGAATTAAACTAATTTTCTAGGTTACTATGATATATTAGTGTTGATTTAATCAACTTGGTTCGAACATATAATTCTGTTATGACTTTCAAAAAATCATATATCAAATAGTGTCAAAATTGACACAAAATAGTTTTTAAATCAAATATTATATTATTAATTGTTATTTTATTCCTAAAAATCTAAGGTTCGGCCAAATGACATAGATAAGGATATATATATATTAATAATAAACAATTTGGGGTTCTTTTGGCATGTTATAGTAAGTGTATTAACCATATAGTGTAAGAAAACAAAAAGACACGGTAAAAGTTAAATTATTTAACTTAGAGTTAAATCTAATTGATAAGGTTAAAATAATAACCTAAACTTGTCTAAATCCTATTGGTTGATAGGATTTCGACCCATCCCCACTTTAGCTTCGAAATAAGACCCTTTGGAACCATTATAAACCGATTTTGACTTTAATATAAAATAATATTTTGAGATATTCCTAAGGTGCCCCTCTCCTCCCTTATAAAAGGGCACCTCCTCCCTCTCCTCCTCACACCAATTTGAGCACTCAAGCTCGGCCAACCCCTGCCATTTTCTCCTCTCCACTTCCCTAGAATAATCCTAGAGGTCCTGGTATTTTTCAATGACCAATCTTAGTTCCCTAAGTGGAGGATTCAAAGAAGCGTTCCAAAGAAGAGGTAATATCCATTACCGATCTTTTCAATTTCTTTCTTCTTCAACTTCTTCTTCTTTAGTTGTTTAATGATAAAGTAATAAAATCAGTATTACTTAAATACTGATATGTTATTATAAATATGAAACAACCCTAATTCACCTTCTATACATCCTACGGAAAAATGAAATCACCGCGCGTGCGTACGTACGGAATACCGTCTCCACGCCGTGGTGTAATCTATTTTCCACCATCACCTTACAAGGATGGGTATAATGGTGTAATGAGTAAAAATTTATGATTATTATAAAGTAATATTGATACTGAAATAATATACATATACTCCAATACAATTACATGATCATAGGAACGATATCATCACTCGTGCGTACGTACGGAATACCGTCTCCATGATGTGATGCGACTCGTTCTACATGATCATCATTACATAGTTATTATATAAATGAATTGAATGAATAAATATGATATATGTTACACAAATACCATTATGGATATAAGGTATCTATAACCTTAAAAGAAGAATAAGAATTTATTCGGCAAAACACGCATAAGAACAAAAGGCAATAAAGACCCGAGTAACAAGTAACAATGAAATATTACTAACAAGAAGCTAAGAATATGACCATATATGATATCATATCAATATGTATGATTCTGGAATAAGTCAATAACATTATTTAAACCATTATACAGGAGCTTCGGACACATACAAAGAAAATCGGACCTAAGGTAAGGGAAATATCACAATCTCATTTTTTATCCGAGATTGTTTATACTTTGGTATTTACTGGGGTGTATTTTATCATCCACATCCATGTTTCATCAATATGTAATATTATTTCCATCCACCTACAATTGTTTAAATCCACTTTTACCCTTCGGTGAGTTTATAGTAATATGTATGAAAGGAATATTTTGTCGTTTTTCGTACGAGGTACTTTTTGACTTTTCCGATAAAAGTACGAAGAATGTTTTTTTAACTTATACGACATGAATGGATTTTTAAAAAATTATTTCCAAGAATCTTACTTTATAAGTTTTCAAGTTTATTTTTAATCAACTTCTTTATTTTATAATTGTATGACATGTTATTAAAGGAAAAGTGTTTTTGAAGTAGAAAGGATATTTTCCTCAAGAATGAAGTTCAAGTATTTTATCGAAATTATTTTCCATCTAAGATAATAAAAGGGTTATGTTTTTATCCCTATTATTACATGGATTTGATTATGTTGTGATGGAAATATTTTTATGAATTCCTTTATCTTATATGAATTGTTTTATGATGTCATGTTGTTTAAGAATCCCATTTTTATTACATGGGTTACGCTATGATGTATGGTTTATTATTATGTGGCACACATAAGAAAGGATTCATTATAAGATGGGTGGGACCTATATCTCCCTCCAATGCATTGGGTAAAGATTTTATATCTCATGAGATAGACATTGCTAGAATGGTAGGTTATACCGGTTCCGTGAAACAGGACTGGAACGAGGGTGACTCGGTTCAGAAAGGGACTTTGTCCACTAAGATAGTCTTGGCAATGAGTCATGACTAACAAGAAATGATTTTCCATGATTATGTGTGCATGCCACAAAGTTTCAAGTTTCATGTTATGATTATGGGGATCTCATTTTCACTTCTATGATTTATTCCAGGTTAAGATATTATGATCTCTTTTGCAGGTTATGATTTTCAAAAAGATATGATATGATTTTTATTTCCTTTATTTGCCCTTGCTGAGCATTTGAGCTCACCCTTTTATGTTTTCTTTTCCCCAGGTCAGGAAGATGGATATTAAGTAGAATATGCTAAAAGGGACCCTGGATATGATGAAATAAATGGGATACACTGTAGAAGATTTATGAACCAGTTGTTTATGTTTCCCAGTTTCTAAAGACACTATACCTATATGGTCCTTTGTGGTTTTGTCATATGTTGTAATAAGTGTACTTCAATTTTGAAGTATTAACAATGTATGTAAAGTATGGGTCGTTATAAAGATAATGATGTAAACACATATGGCTACAATTCATAATTAATACATCATAGATATGGGATAAAATAATTCATCAATCGAGATAGCACTGTAACAAAATAAGATTTGGAGATAGAAAATGGCATATCCTAATGAGTCTTTTCTAGACTATTGAATCAATTTTTTAAGAGAGAATTGGGTAGTCAGGGATATATTGATTTTTTGTGTGGATAAATACCAAAGTACAATCCCTATGATAGAAGTTTGAATATTATGAGTTCATGAAACTCAATATTAGAATTTTCGATGAAAAATTTCACAGAGACAACATTCCAAATATGTACTCCCAATCATGGTCAATAACTATTCTCCTTCTACCAATCAAGAGAGATTTAATATTCTTATAGGTGTGGAATTTTTATAGTAGGATGACTATGGATCCTAGAATTCTAACCCTCTAAACATGGTAATTGAGGAATACCAATATGTTCATCTACTATAGAGAAAATATCCCCCATATAAGGATAACCTACTTGTTCTAGAACCAATGGGATATCCTTAACAGATATATGCTGGGTGATTTCATGAAGACTCACAGGCTTCCCACACAATATAGAAAATGTTGGAAATAGTCCCCCCAAATATCTTCAACACAATCTAGTATCATTTATAAAAAATATAACACATGAATGGGTGGAATGCCACCATGAATACTGAGAAGAAGTCATATCATGAAGGAGTATATTCCATTTTTTCCCAACCAATTTCAAGAACCTTCTTTCAAAACAATCCCTGGATAATGATATCCATTGTTTGATAAATAATAATTTTTTTTCACAATGTTGCCTCAATATTGACCAATAAGACTAAAACTTGATATTGAAAATATAGTATATTGTGAAGACTCTTCATTGGGTATCATTCTATTGTATAAAAGTTTCATTGAAGGGACTTTCATAGTATATAAATAACTTCAGAATTCATTCCTTGATAAAAATTGGATCTATATTTTCTGGATCTAATATCAATATCCTATTTAAAAGTTCCCCCCTAAAAATATCATAATTTGATAACCTATACCATCCAAGGTTGTATAAGCCTATCCCTTCATTCTGGGAGTAATCTATTGGTTGATCTTGGTGATTTTGAGGCTGAATTTCTTTGTAAGTTGCCATTCATTAGGGGTTTCCTTAGTTTTCATCTTCGTTCTTCTATTAGATTCGTGGATATATTATTATAGGGATAGATCTATTTTTTTATTCTAATCATATTGAAATATGATTAATTGGGTGATAATAAACAAGATTTATAGTAGGTTTGTACGATCTAATCCAAGTTGATGTAGAATTTCGCCTGTTTTTCATTTTCACCTAAATTTACAAGGTATGTGGATTCACTCTCGAATCCTCTTTTTAGAACATGATGTCTTTATTTTAAATTTATTAATTATTGATGAATTATAATGTGAAATTTATTCACACATATTGGTGGAAACACACTTTACAGATTCATTATGGAATTGCGGAAATTTGTTTATTGTGTATAAAGTGCAATTTTTTCATATTTATAAAATTATCATTTTAAATTTGTGTTTGGTTATGATGCATGTAAAATTGGTAATAATATGTTTTCAATAGAATAATTATTTTATGGAAATGGATTGGAATTATTGAGTTTACATCATTTTTTGTATACATGTTTGGTGTGTGTTCAATTCAGTGACATGAATAAGGATAAGGGGTGTGTACCATTGGGTAACAATGATGTAACCATGTAGATGGGGAACGTGGCATTGAGGCACGTGATATATGGTTACATTGTAATGATTTGGTAGATCTATGTGGTAAATATCAAGATTAATGATCTATTATATGATGCTAGATATGGGGAAATGTGTGGATTGTGAATTGGGTATTAAGAAAATTTATACTATGATATGGGATTAAAGACTTGTTTGGTTACCTTCCATAGAAAATGGTTGGGTTTAAAAATCTATGATGGTAGTTATTTATCTTTATGTTAATATGTTTTACATAATTTTTTATATATAAATTTTCTAACTTTATTATCAAATTATAATGATTTGAGAAGACACTTGAGTAAATACTACTGAGTTTTATACTCACACATTTCATGTGTAATTTGGTACATCTACAGATATTTTTTATCAAGACACAGATAAAGAAAATACCTCACATTTATTTAGTGATTAATCATGAAACCTATTTTCTAGATTGTTGTGTTTCGTATTAGTTCATGTTGGGAGATCTTCATTTATTATCTTCTATGCATTTTAACTTTTATGGTTTTTGTTTTTTCATTGTACGTTGACATTGGTATTGGTTTTGGATATGTACCTGTGTATTTTTTGGTTTGGTTTTCTTTAAATAATTTTCTTTTGACTGTTCGAATTCATCATATAGCAGTTTTTTGGTTGTAGTGTTTCTGTTGTTTTGTTTTATATACAAATGGAATATCAGCCACCAAATATTTTAGAGGACTATAGAATTTATTGGATATGATTTGTGTCTTTGGTGTTCTTGCTAGATTGGAGGGAATATTCCATGGTATGTTCCCATTCATGATGGTTTTCCGTAGTATTCTTCCTATTTCCTACCTTTTCTGTTGTAATATAATTTATTTGTGATTGATCCTTGTTTTTATGATAATCATCTGGAGGTATGAATTTTTGGATGATTTGGAACAATATTTAAGGAATCCTTTTGTTTATCTAAGATAAGTTTGTGAAATAATTTCTTTCATTATTCATTTTCTCTAAAATTCTAGAGGTTAGTAACTTCACTCTTCAATCATATTATTAGAACATGAATTATTGATTTAAAAATGATTGTTTTACTTGGAATAAAATGTGAAACTGATATTAAAATCATTCTGGGAACCCTCTTAATTGATGTTTTATGGAAATTTGGAAATTGGTTGTTTTTTGGAATGTTAAATTGGTTTCGTGATTTTATATTCATGATTTAAAAATTTTGTTTTGTTTTGATTCATGTAAAATTACTTTGGAAATGTTTTCAATAAAATAAATGTTTTATTAAAATGGCATGGTATTTTTGGGTTGACATGTTTTTTGTTATATATGGCCGATGTGGGTTAATTTCATAGATGTGTCCCTAGATAATTGGTGTATACATTTATGGTATTATAATTTGACACTATAGAATGGGTGAATTCCATTGGGGAAATTTATATATGTTATCCTTTTGAAGAATTTTTAGATCTATGATATAACTCTTAGGAGTATGGAACTGTCATAAGATTGTTCATGTGTGGTTCTATGTGGAGCATGTATTGGGTATACCAAAATGAAATTTTTTAAATTGTTTGAAATATATTTTTGGTTTATTTCCAAGTAAAATGGTCTGTTTTTGAAAAATATTGTGGATTTAATATAATCTGATTTCAAAGAGTTTTACATGAATTGATTTATATAAATGTTATGTGTTTAATACTAGTGGCATTATTAGGGATTCCACATGGGGGAATACTACCTTGTTTTATACTCACTATCTCCTTGGGAACACTGGTGCATTTTAATTTACTTTTTATCAAGACACATTATAGGAAAGGTATCCCATTTCATTAGTGATGCATTGCGATATCTTGGGAATGGATGTTTTTTATATTTCTTATAATATGTTCGGTGTTATTGGTTGTTTTATTCCACATCTATGGGCTTTTATGTTTTTCATTTTCACATTTTACTCTAATATTTGTCTTGGTTTCTTCTTTGTAGTCTGATATACTTTTTTGGGTTTATTTTAAATGAGTTGTGTTAGACTTTTCACAGGAATAATATAATGATTCTTTGGATATCATGTCTTGGATTGTTCATTTTAAATTCAAAGGGAGAATCATCCACCAATTTTTTATGATGCCCTTAATATTTATTTCAAGCCTTTGGTATATTGGGGATGTCACCTAAGGCCTATTAATGTCACCACCACCACCCAATCCAATTAGGAGAGGGGGTGTCACAAGTTTTAAAATCATGACATACTTACTCAATATCCTTCCCCCACATCAGAAATTTATAGAACTACGTGAATAAAAAATCCATGTTGAAATCAAGAGACTAGAAATCCAATTAGAATACCTGAGTAAGTTCATGGAATTTAGAGACTCCGCTTAGTTTTTGAACTATGTTATTTGTTGAACAAGTAGAAAAATCTAGTCTCATTCTAATGTGAATGTTGAATTGATTAGTGAAGAAAAACAATTTTTGTAACACTTAAACCAGTGTCAGTGCCCATTGATGAACCCTTTAAGGATCAAAATAACTAAACACCTAATGATAAATGAAAATAATTGAAAAACCACCCCAAAATGAATATAGATAGATATTAGTATCACCAATCATTTCAAGAACTAATGAAACTTTTATATTTATTTTTAAATTATTTGTTTCCTAGTTATTTTTTAATAGACTCGGAAAATTATGTCCTCAAGTTTATTATTCCCTAGTTATCCAATGTTGTTGGAATTAGAGATCTTCCATACTATTTCACCTTTCATCAGATTTTAGGGCCACAACATAATAGAAAACATTGTCTTCAAGGACAATATCTAAGGTATGTTTTATTTTAAATATTTCATATATATGAAGTAAACTTTCAATGTGGAATGGGGGTCTAATACATATTCATATGAATAAGGGGCATGAAAATATGTTTAATAATATAGTACATAAATGATTGATAATTAGATGACATAAAAGATAATTAATATGGATTACCTTATTATCAAAGAATAACTATGTCAAGTGCAGCAACCTGACACAAGAAGCCTAAAGATGGTGTTTTCTATCAATTACATTGGCATGATTACAAGGACTATATCCCAAAAGGACCAATCAGTTTAGTAGTTTTGGTAAAACAGATATATTAATTAGTCTTGTATTATAAATGACTACAATAATTACAACATATTTTTTCTTGTTTCTAAAATATAAATAAATAACTCCAAGTGTAACTCTAATCCATTTCGTAGATCCACGGATATAATTAATTGTATTCTTCTTGGATACATGGGGAAATAAAAAATAATAATCATGAGATAAAATGCTCATTTATGCTATGTAAAGAGGAATAAATAATGAATTAATGAGAATAAATTGGTATGTCATGGTAAATACCTGATAACTCATGCCATTAAAATAACTAGATAAGGGAAAATAAAAATAAAAATGTATGAAAATAAAAAACATGCCATTTAAATAACAGAAAATCTAGTGTATCCATTTTTATTTTGATGAAAAATATCACGAATAAATTATAACTAATGCCTAAAAATGAAATACAACCATATATAGGTCAAAAAAATCACATGGATGAATAATAACATAATATAAATGAGTGGAATGCTTTATTATTGGACTATATGTTTCCCAATTGCATGGTACCTTTATTATCAAGACCGTTCACAAGAAAGTTCAAAAAATGCTTGGTAATACACTATCTAAGGTGGCTAGTGAAATGAATTGTCCCATAAGACTACTGATGCATCAAGGGGTTATATATAACCAGGCCCCACCTATGTCGTACCAGTCTAAAAACAATCCACATATATTGAATAATCGATTCAAAAATGTTCCTCATCAAATATCCTAATGGAGTAAGAGATACATATTTATCAATACATTCCCAAATAGTCATATAAAATTCATATTACACATTGTATGTAAATTAGTATACCATTTTAGCAATAGAAATAACCATGATAATTTAAATGGACAATTAGTGGGAAATTCAATGTTCAATGATCCTAGGAGTTTGAATATTTGAAGGGGAAATTGAAATCAATGAAGTGAAAATAATCCATCTATAGGAACATTAATAAAGGTATTAATACAACATACTCTATGTGGGGTAATATAAGGAGTTGGGGTCGTTGATTAATAAAAATATTTCAAAATGATATTTTAAATTTGTTCATGGGGAAAATATCCAATTTTTTTGAACATTTTTTTGAAAAACAGATTATTTGAAAATAATTTCAGAAACATTTCATTTATAAATTAACCTTTAAAAAATGAAATGGAATATTCAAAGGAATAATGGTGGGTAAATATTTGTATTCCATACAATGTAAAAAGAACATTATTTTTTCATGGTAAAAGGTACGAAAAATGCCTTGTTTGGTCCTTTGAAAACATTGGAAAATGGAAAAAGGGTAAAAATTTCTTTACCTAATAATTTTAAAACATTTTTGAAAAAATTTAAAAAACAATATTTTTAGAAGAAAATAGTTTCTCCGACTAATGTGAGAAATGATGTATTGTTTTCCTAAAAACATTATTAAAATAATTTGAGTAAACAATAGTGAAGAAATGGTATTAAAATTGTAAATGGACATGAATAAATCGAGATAAATTAATAGTTTTATTGAAAAATGTTTATAAAATTTCCTAGAATTGGAATCCCAATGAAATATCATTAATTTATTATTGAGGAAAATATTCTTTAAAGATTCCAAAGTGTCCCATACCACTTTGAAACATTTTGGATCATAAAAATCATAAAGGAATAATATATAATGAAATTTTAAGATACCATGAGGATAAAAGGAATAATGATATAATATAAGAAATGGGTGAGTAGATACAATATATAAAATATGTATGTGGTGTACATTTCATTTATCACATATATGTAAAAAGATGAGATGAGAATCCCTTACCTTGTGCTTCCTTTTGGGTGAAAATCCTTTAAATTTATGAGGAATAATACCATGATAATTTTATACTTGATTGAATTTTTTTTTAATGTTTTTCCATACTTTTATTTCACTTATTACTTTATTTTATACATCCAATTAAACAATTATGTTTACATTCGGTGTTATGAAGAAATTCAGTTTATGTGTAAAAAAACATTGGTAGGTCTAGTATTGTCAAAGGGGAAAACATATGAAATCTACAGAATAATAATCATTACATAATCATTATATTTATACATATATTATTTTTTTAAAAACAATAATTAATTACGGTTTTGAAAATTTAACCAATGTTATAATCATGGAGACGTCTAGTCATACCTACGCATTAGTAATGTTCTCATTTTTCAGTGAGCATTATGGAAAGAAG
Organism: Viscum album; assembly: GCA_963277665.1. Taxonomy (NCBI): domain Eukaryota; kingdom Viridiplantae; phylum Streptophyta; class Magnoliopsida; order Santalales; family Viscaceae; genus Viscum; species Viscum album. The sequence goes on from OY728162.1 coordinate 1,395,013,820, forward strand.
GTAAAGAGAATTATATCTTTCCATAATGATCATAATATCATTAATACTATATTATTTAGTGATATATCTTTATATATATAATTATTGTGATGTAAAAGGAAACACATCATGTCGAGGACGAAGTAGTCCACACGTCTAAGACCGACATTATTTCTTTTTTAGTGCGTGACAAGATTACAAATAAAGATATATATATATCTATATATATTGATATAAATTTAATTATTCCATGAATATAATATATATTTTTTTATGTCCCATATTCTCAATTATAATCATGATTTATATATTCCATGTATCGTGTGACGGAATCACATTGCTTTGAGGGGGCGGTAGTCCACACATCCTAAGATGATTTAATCATATGAATGAATAATGGAAAGTATAAGGGTATGTGTAGTATAAGAATTAAATATTCTTAAAGATATAATAAATATAATATAATATATATATATATATAAACAATGAGCCCATAATAATGTCCGATGATAAATTTTGGAAATGGTAAAGGTAACGATTATCGTTTCGTGAGGCAGTATTTCACCATACAATGAAACATTATGATTGTTACCAATTAGATTGAGGGGTGTGTAAATCTAGGTATAAATATTAACAAAAAAATCATAGTATATTTAGAAAACGTGTTTTATTATTTATGAATACAATAAGAAGAATACAGGGGTTGAATAATGAAAATGAAACTTAAAAGCTTGAGAGAAGACGTTACCTCTTTATCTGGTAACATCTTTTGGTTTGAACCAAAACATTACACATATTTTTTTCTGCCCAAAGGGATGATTCTAGGGTGAGGGGATGAACTTTGGAGGGCTAATTTGTCAAATTTTGGTTGAGCCAATGTGGTTTGAGAGGTGTGAGGAAGGACGAGACATGGTATCCTTTTATAGGGTAGGAAGATGGCTCAGTTGAATTTTGTTGAAAGAAGTTATGTATACAAAAGTTACAAACTATAAATTATTATACTTAACATAGAAAACTCAATAATGTAAGGTTAATTTCCTAATAGTGGATATAAAATGGGTTTTGTAAAAAAAATCATTCATTTGGGCTCTTATATATAAGGATTAGTACATTTTAATACGAATTACACCTTAATCATTGTAATTAATTTTAATCTCTTTTACTCGTCATTTTGGTCAAAAATTAATGTGATATTATTAGAATAAAAATTTAGTCCTATATAAAATTGGGTATGTAAATTTGTTGAAATTCAAATCTTAAATTAAAAAAAATTAAGATAAATTCAAATCTTACTAACAGATGATTTAACTGGTTTCAGTTGAAAAATGTTTAGAATATTGTTTAGATTTTATACTAAATTTAAATGTGAATTTGATTACAATAAACCCCATTTTTTGAAAGATTTATTATTTATTTAATGTTACTTTATAAAAATTTTAAAATATAAGTTAACATTAATAATTTTTTAAATGATAAAGAAATTATTAACATAAATACAATATTTTCACTATTGATAAAAAATGTTGTTTCTCATAAAAAATAAATAAAATCACCCTAGGATAATTTTAAAATAATTAATTCAAAAATGATGTTTATTTTATCAAATAAATTTTATATTAGTGTAAAAATTAATATTTAAATTATGTTCTGCATTAAAAGGTAATAGAATTTCCTTTTTCGAAATATAGGTTTGTATGTGTGAAGTTGGGTTTGTTATTATCTTATGAATATCAAACCTATTATATAAATATAAAATAAATTTTATTGACATTATAACTTATATGTTTCATTATATTTTTTTATAATTGTAATTATTTATTTTTGTTAGGTGCACTAGGTTAGATACCCTGAGGGGGGGGGGTGAATCATAGTATGACAGATGAAAACAACTTCATATGAACAAAAGTTAAATAATGAACATGACAATTTTTTCTAGGTCCACCTTCATTAGGTTACGTCTACAGAGCATACACCAGCAAAGTTCTGATGTACCAAATCCACTAAAAGTGCATTACTGATTATAATTTTCGAAGAGGATGCACTGCCCCTCTTTGTTTAAAACCACTCACAATATGAAAGATCACTACTCTCTCAATTGAAGTGTGATCACTCCTTCTCCAGAAGATTCACTCATAGTTTAATGACTTGTAGGTTCCTTCATTATCACAATTGAAAGAATCTTCCTCTATATGAAGATTCTTTGTTAATGTACAACATTTAACCACAGATGAACCTAACTTTACACCAAATGTATCGATCAATATTACAACTTTGGAAAAGCCCTATAATGACTAGCATGCTTCTCTAAGAATGGAGTGTTTCTCTATTCCTTGCACGCATGTGTTACCTAACTACTTTCGCGACACTCCCTTCGCCAACTCAGAACTTGGGAGACTCACACCCTCTTACGCCCAAACCAATTTTGGAATCCAACTATAAAAGTCTCTAAGACACTAGCATGCAACTTCCTTTTCCAAAAACCATTTTCTCTATTTGTCAATTTTGTGGACTAAACATTTGGTTAACACTGGAAAACAGCGCCACCTTATATCTACGTTGTTTGTATCACCTCCATATTTTCCATTCCTTTTTTTAGGTTCTTCTATCAATCTTTTATTGTAAAAATATCTCTTGAACCCAAACAATCACCATGGATTCCCCTTTTGTCAAAAAAAGGACTTAAAACCCCACCTTTTCAACAAAAAAAAAATGGCCTGCTCTATCAACAACCTCAACATGGAGGACTATTTTTTCAACAAACAAAATCACCTCAAAAATGCATCAATGATACCTTGAGGGATTTTTCCCCAACAATGTTTATTAAGTTAAAACTCCATTAGAAGCATAAAAAGAATAATATTTCATTTTATATCTAAATGGTTCTTATTTTTTTCACTAATTATTTACCAAGGGATTCATTTTATATTGGGGTAAACTATAATATTATATGTTTTTTTACAATTCCTAAAAACTAATTTAACCGCTAGTTTATATCATCTTATAAAAAATATTGATAATACAATGTTATTTAGTGGAACATGGTCTTGCGTGTAACCCAAGCTATCAAGGAAGGTATCTATTGCATGTAACACAAGATAACATAGTGTTTCATGTATTGAAAGAAGAATCATGTGTTGAATTTATTTAAAATATTAAATATATAGTATATTATTGGGTTATTATATTCCTTTAGAAGTTTGGTGTTGCATTTCCTACAAACTATTTAATGTGAAGTTGTACTTTATAATTTCAGTGTGTTACATTCTCACCAACATAATTAAATTCTATCCTCACAATATAAACATGATCTTGGTGATAGAATGATTAATACTTCCTATATTTGAAACTCCACATTTTGAGGAGGGTTTGTAAAGAATCTTCTTCATAAGAGAGAATGTAAAGTGCAATGGTCACATGGAATACCATGTATCTAGGTTTCTATTTATGATATCATTAGTGGAAAGTATAGACACATACATAGAGTAAAGATTAAATAATTATAGGTATTGAATACAGTAATAAATAAATAACAAGTGAATGATCAATATAATGTTGAGGTCCACAATTCCATAAATCCATAATGATTTAATAGACCATCGATTCAATATAAATTAATGTATTCAGAAAAATTTTTGTCTCGAATTCATTTTACTACTATTGGAAAATCCTTTTAATAACCTTGAATATAATGAAAAATACACACCATATAGGTTTAAATTTCATGTGAACAATACTATATTTTTGTTGGGATTCAATCAATTTCTAATTCATTTCTATACAACTTGATATTATTTAACAATAATGAATTTTTTATTCCTGAATCACTAAATGAAACATTTAAATAATCATAAAGTCTATAAAAGATTGAAATGTACAATTTTTTTAATTAACTATATTCTAAAACCAAAACATTTAATAGATTAATCAATAATCCTCAAAAGTGATAGTAATGGTTCATCAATAAAATTTATTGATAAAATTATTTAACTGAAAACAATGAAAATTTAACAAGGACGTTTCATAGGTCAATGGTTGGCATGAAACACTTGTCATCTTCCATACGTGGGTTTAAGACCCATGGAATTTCAGAATTTGATTCATTGTCACTTGGCATATGTTTTGTCCTTTCGTAACACCAAATTAATATAATTTCCAAAATAAATACGATAGAACTACCTAAAACATAATTATTAAATATAATCTTAACTAAGGTTTTCAATTCATTCTCAATACATAAATACATCATCCACTAATTTTCACATAGATCCTTCCATTGTCTACAGATTATCCTCTAGAAGAGGGAGTTTACTTTGGTTTTTTCCATGTTCCCCACACAAAAGACAGTAAACTATAAAGTATTTCCTAGGATGATCATAATTTACTTCAACTTTACTATTACTTTTTATTTGGAAATCATTTTCATTATGTCCTTCCTTCCTATATATATAACATTTTCCATTCCCATTGAGACACTTTCCTATGTTCTTCTTCTACACTTCTCACATATCAGAAATCAAGCCTTCTTTTGATTACAATATTCACCACTCGATATCTTATAAACCTCTTTTCTTCTCTTCATTGGTGTGTTTGGGAGTTGTTAATGTTATCTATTGTTAATCATATTTGGTGAAAACTGGTTTTTCATAATTAAAAATCCATAACTTATATCAAAACATAATTTTGATTCTCATTTTAACCACCATGACCTTCATGTATGATGTTAACTTGAATCATTCAGTTTCTATCCATTAACTAAAACAAAAAAGAATAGTGTGAGCAACATAAATTATAATGAGAATAGGATATAGTTATTTAAATGATATTTAAATTATGGAACAATATTTTTAAATATAAAATATATTAGTTTTAACCAGGAGTATTGATTTTCAATATCATTTCAAATTATTTATAATGGTTTATAAATAATAGTGGATTATTCTTAGAAACACCCTTAGGAGTGTCAAACTGGGTGCGCCAGAAGACCTCTTTTTTTGTACCATGTTACATAGAGTCTGGTCCAGAACACCTTTTCAGAGTTATTACTCATAGAAATATTTGTGTTAGAACCACATCCGCTTGTAGTATCCAGACATAGGTGTATATATAGAAATAACCACATGATCTATAATTTATCAAAAAACAATGATGTTCTTATAACAAATATACTCTTTATTTCACACTTAAATATGATTTATTACATAAACATGCACCTAAAACAACTCTGGGGATTGATAGGTCTTGATTCATGTGAAATTATTAAAATTTCATGACAAATTAATACATAAAATTCAACATATTTATTGAAAAATGATTTTATATAAACACAAAATTATTTCATACATAGTATTTCATGGGATAACCTGAGGACATACATAAGAATTGTGTTAGCTATAAAGCCTAGTAAGGGAGTAAAAATGAATAACATGAAGAGTAATATACATATTAGGAAATAGGCATATCGATGGAGCATATGAGAAACATGAAAATAAAGGCATAATATATCATGATTATCATAACTTGGAAATGTGGAAACAATATACAACATGATATTAGCATGATCCAAGGCTCATTACTCATGAATTAGCATGGGTAAAACCACATTTCAATTGAATTAGCATGGGAAAAACCTCATTGGACAAGAATCAACATGTGTAAACCCACAATGAACTTTAGTATTCATGATTATGACCTAATTTCACTTGAATCAGCAAGATTAAACCCTCATTGTACATGTCGTATCATGATACTAAACATTACCCAATGCATTGGAGGGATATCAGGGCACACCATTTATAAACATTTCACTTCATTCATAAGTGTGCCACATGGATCATATAATATGGTGTCATTCAACATCATAAGTTATTTCATGATTAAATAATGTGGAATACATACATTTATATACCATAGAATATTTATATGTGCATAATGGTGAATAAACTTGATTGAAACATTGTTATGGTATTCACTTCACGATGATTTTGGCTTGGAAAATTGCGGTGCAATTTTGGAAACATAACGTATGTTATGGAAATTTATAAAGGCTCTCTCATCATTTATACATGAAATAGACAGTAAGATGATAAATGAACATAATATAAAATATATTCATTCAAATTTATATTCATAATATGGGATAAATATGTAAATGGAAATAAAAAGAATGAAATCCATTACGGAATTTCTGCATGATAATGGGTGTACACTGATGGAATTAATGAGATAGAAAGTGGTATATCATCATTAAAACATATGAAGGGAAGTTCATTAGTGGTGATAAATCATACCTCGACATTTTTAATTGAAATCAACAGTGTATTACAATATAATTAAACATGGAAAAATTGAGAACAGAATGAATCCCTTACAAAAATTCGGCACGGTAACTGGTGCACACATGTTTCATAATAGGAATAAATGAGAGTGAAAGGGGATGTAAAAAATTATAATCAAATGGGAACTAATTAGGGGTTTTAATATCATATCCTAACATAGGAATAAAAAATATTAAAATACATAACATTAAAAGAATGTTTGATTAAATAGGAGGGTGGAAGATAACTTAGGAAATTTCAGCATAGTAAGGGGTGTGCTTAAAAGATCATAGGGGGGTTTATGAGAGTTAAATGAAGATAAAATCATATATATATATATATATATATCAAATGGAATTTATGGTGGTGTTTAAAAATTATAACCCATCATATAAATATGTGGTATAAGAAGCATAATGTAAAAGAGTATCCTGAATGGAAATGAGAGGTGTGAAATCCGGTACGAAATTTTAGCATAGTGATGTCTTATGTAAGGGTAAACATGAAGGTGGATAAATTATAGATCATTGAAATAACATCCATTTTATAGTATGTTAATTATTAAAAACGAATTTAAATACATGAAATTTAAATTAAAAGAACTACTCTCAAAGAAGGTGCTTGAATTCAAAGAGGTGGATAGGAAAACCTTACTTGGAATTGTGATCCCAAAAGCTTGGGAGAGGCTTGAGAGAGGCTTATAGGGAGGTTGGGTATCCATGTGAGTACTCTAGATATTATGGTTCATTGGTTTGTCGAGCTCGAAATGGTTTTAGTGAAGAGGAATTCGAGGTTGGGTGGGTTTATATAGGAAATGACAGAATGCTTTATTATTTTGGTTTTGAACACTACACATTAAACTAATAAAAACCACCAACCATACCATGGTTTTTCACATTGTTTCTTCTAGAGGGGGTGTGGTAGAAAATATTTTATAAGGCCAAGGGCCGAATATATAAAAATATTAGGCTTTTTTATGTGGAGGTGGGTCACACTCCCAAGGAAATAATTTTAAAATGTCAAAATATTTTATAAGCCTTTGAGTGTCCACGAAGGAATTATAAAATTAATCCAAAAAATCATGTTATTTTAAAGGTAAAAAATATATTGAATGAATATTCAATTTATAGAATTTGTTTACTTCTCTATTGGGTTATTATGATGTCATAAAACACATTATATATTTAATCGGGATTTAATTTTTACCCAAAAAAATCTTACTTCCCCAGAAAATTATGAAACATTCACCGTTAGATAATTTCAAAATACTGATTAAAAAATTAATATTAATTTTACATAACCTATTTCCAAAATATGTGAATTTTCAATTTTCAAATAAAACAGACATTTACTAAAAAATGAATTGTTTTGAAAAAATACCTTTTAACTATAATGAAAACTAAATTTGACATCATAAATATTATTTAATAATTTATTATTCATAAAACTAATTTGATAACAATATTTTATTCAAATATTAATTACTTAAAAAGTTCATTAATTCATCAAAATAATATCTTTTATTAAAAATATAATTTCTATTTTATCGTATAAAAATAACATTCTTATTAAACAGAATACTTAATCTTTTATAGATTAAAAATAATAAATATAAAAATCATTTATAATTAAAAGGTGTGTTATTATAAAACTAATGTATTAAAATTATTGATAAAAACATTTTTGAATATAATAATTTTTATATTTATGAAATTTTCTATTTTATCCCAAATGTCAAATTATCTAATTCATTATATTTTTTAAGAAACAATATTCTCATAAATGAATTGATGAAATAATAATTTTATTTATAAAAAGGGATTACACAATAAGAAACTAATTCCTTATTACCTAACCCTTTATAACACCCACATAATATCTAAGGGTAAGTTGTGTGATGGCGATAGACTCTTAGGGCGGCTCAGATAACTTCACTATGGTGGTAATCTCTATTAACATGAAATTATCTCATATTCGATTCCATTAAAGCTTAACATGTTGACTCTCTGCTTATTCTTGGTCAAGAGTGAATCCCAGTGAAGCTATGTTCTTTCTACGATCTGAAAAATGAACTTTGTCCGGCCTGAGTCTACTTTATGAGGCCATTGACTCTTCATTCTGAATTAATTTTTCCCATTGTCATTTCATTTTATAAAAAAATAATTATAACATTAACAATATTATTTTTTCTAGTAGTTATATTGATTTTCAGTCATAAATGACCAAAGGTCATATAATTTTCGAAAACTAATAGTTACATTTAAATTTATACTTATATAGTTTTAATTAATGGGACACATTAAAACATACACTTTCAGGAAACAAAATATTATTCAAATGTTTGTGTCGTTACATTCATCAAACATGAAGAAACTTCTCCCATGAAATTTCATTTTCACAAACTAAAATAGATGAGGTTACTTCTCCTTTATTTCTTTGATAAGGTCTTCAGTCCTTCTTGTTAGAATTTTCTTCATGGAGAGAGGGTCTATGCATCATTATGGTACCTCAAGAATTTTTCAAAATCATTTACTTCATTTACAAACAACATTTTTGTCCATCATGTATTATATCTATAGAAGCATCAATAATTCATAAAAATGTTATTTATTAAATATAATTTTGAGACATCATCTTGAAAATGTTTTCTATAAAAGGGTATTACTGATTCGTCATAAAATATTTCTAAATAGGGTTCTGGTAATTCAGTTTTTTTATTTCCCAAAAGACAAAAATCTATTATTATATATATATAGACTGCTCGTAGGTCACCCACTTCTTCGGTATCTTGATAATCATTTAGTGCTTAATAATTTTGAAATAAAGAGAAGAACTTGAAAAGCCAGTGATGATATTTCCAACACATAACATGGTAATAAAGTTTATAGTGAAATATTCTACAATATATGGTGCAAGATATAGTAAATAATCATGCAATTATAGAGGTTTTGGACGCCTCATAAAGTTGGTTTCTTGTAATTTTGATATTTGAAAAAGTTTCAAAGCCATGTGATCAAGAATCAAGGATAATCTTTTTATGTAGTTCTTGAGGAAGAGATAGAGAAGAGTTTTTTGTGATCTTCCTCCCCTAATTTTTTAACCAAGAAAAAGAAAACACAATTAGGAAGTTTGAATACATATATAATAAGAATGTAAAAATAAGACATTATTGATAGAAGCATGTACTTGTATATCATATTCTAACTTATGATACCATATGATTCAATTTAGGTGATCCAAGATATATTTCCAAATATATATTCTTAGGGGAAGTTTTGTATTCCCTTAACAATGGTTTATACGAATATTTTTAATTTACCAAAGAATATTCCCTGAGAGTGTCGAACCAAGAGTGAAGCAAGGCCCGTTGTGGTGAACATGTTCCCATTTGAGTCTAGATCAATGTGGAGTGTTCATGTTTTACCTCTAAATACATCTATGTTAGAGCCACCTCTACTTTTTCGTATCCAGACATGGATGTGATTTCTTGATAAACAACTTACTATACACTCACTAAAATTTAGGGATGTTTCTATTATACATATTCTTATCCCTAAGAATTTCACTAGGGTTTCCAAATCCTAATTCCAAAATAACTAACTATTCCTTTAATACTAACTTCAACAACACTGATATTTGTTAAACATTTAACATGATTTTTTACAAAAACATGCATTTAATAAAACTATGAGGATTGAGAGGTTTAGTGTCTTGGAAAATTAGTAACATTATATGACAACTAAAGACATAAAATAAAACATCTTTATTGAAAAAATATTTTACAATACCATAACATTCTTTCTTACGTATCATTGCATTGGATAAACTGAGTATATACTTAAGAAAAGGGTGAGATATAAAGCCTAGTAAGGGGTTAAACAAGTCATAACATGAATAATACAATACATGTTAGTAAATAGTCATATCAATATGGAATAAGAGAAAAATGAACCAAAAGGCATGATATATCATGATTATCATAACATAAAAATTTAGATGAAAACATAAAACATGGTATTATCATGAGAAAATCCTTATTTCACATGGATAAGCATGAGTAAACCCTCATTCTACTTGAATTATCACAAGGAAACCCTAGTTACACAATACATACCATGATTAAACCCTCATTACATATGAATTAACATATGTAAACCCTCATTTCACATGAATTATCATTATTAAACCTTCATTGTACATGGTGAATCATGATACTAAACATTACCCAATGCATTGGAGTGGTATCAGGGTGAACCCTTTATAATCATTTCATTTCATGCATTATAGATCATATAACATGGAATTATTCAACATTATAAGTTATTACACGATTATGAAATATGGAATACATACACCTAAGTACCATAAAATAATTATATATACATAAAGGGGAATACCCTTTACAGATACATTGGTATTGTATTCACTGCACTATTATTTTGGCATGGAAAATCACTGAGCAATTACGGCAGCATAATGTCGCCCTATAGAAATTCATAAGTTGGGATAATGAAAGCGAAATGGGTCTATCATCAAGAAAAATGAATCATAAATTAAGGGATAATGTAAGATAATATATAATCATGTTAAATATAATTTATCTGCATTATATGGGAGAAATACATGAATGAAAATAAGAAGAGAGAAATCCATTACGGAATTTCTGCACGGTAACATGAATACACAAAAGGAACTAATGAGAGATAAATTGCTATATAATCATTCAAAAAAACAGAGGGAAATATTGGGGATGTGAAAAATAATACCTTAATATTTTTATTTGAATTTAAAAGGGTATTACAACATAAAGAAACTTGAAAAAAAATAGAAATGAAGGAATCCCATATGAAAATTTGGAATGGTAATAGGTTCACATAATGGTACATAAGAGAAATAAATGTGAGTGAAATGGGATATCATCATTTATTAATAAATTTTCATTAATCGGGGTTTTTAATAACATATCATAAAATAAGAATAACATATATTAAATTGCATAACATGAAAAAAAATTTGATAAAAGAGGAGGGTGGAAGATCCCTTAAAAAATATCGGCATAGTAACAGGTGTGATTAAGGATCATAGGGAGTCTTGATGAGATATAAAGGTATATTTAATAATATATAAATCAAATGGAATTTATATAGGTCATGGAAAATTGTAACCCAAAATATAATTATGGGACTTAAGAAGCATAATGTTAAAGAGTAGCTTTAATGAAAATGAGAAGACCGAAATCCATTATGAAATTTTGGCATAGTAACGGCAAAGGTAAGGGAAAAAATGAGGGAGGAAAAATTGTCTCTCATATAAATAACATCAATTATGTAGTAATTTAATTATTAAAAACTAATTTAAATTCATGTAATTGAAATTAAAGGAATTACTCTCAATGAAGAAGCTTGAATTCAAAGAGGGGGAGAAGAATCCCTTACATAGAAGTGTGAAATATATTTCTTGGGAGCTGGTTGAGAGAGGATTCATAGGAGATTAGAAAGAGTTTAGAGAACTCTAAAGATTATGGGTTAGAGGTTATTAATTCTCCAAATGGTTTTAGTGAAGAGGAATGGGGGATTGGGTGGGTATATATAGGAAACGAGATGGAATTCTTTATAATTTAGGTTTTGAACCCTACAAATTAAAATAATCAAAACATTAAACCATCCCATGGTTTTTCCCATGGTTTCATAAAAAGGGGACTAGTATAAAATATTTTATATGTCCATGGGATAATCGTATTAACATATTAGGCTTGCTTATGTGGAGACGAGTCACACTCTCAAGGAAATCATTATAAAATGTTAAAATATTTTATAAGTCTTGAAGGGTCAACTAAAGAATTATAAAATTAATAAAACAAATAAAAAATAACAATATTTTAAAGGTATAAAATATATTGGATGAGTAACCCTTTTATATTATTTTATTAAATCACTATTGGGTCATTATGATGTTATAATACAAATTACATATTTATTCTGTATATAATTTTTACCCAAAAAATTGACTGTCGAAGAAAATTAGGAAAAAAATAACCATTGGATAATTTCGACATCCTGATTAAAAAAATAATATTTATTTTATCCCAATAATTTTATATATATGTTAATTTTCAAATTTTAAATAAAAACTAACATTTACTAAAAATTGATGGGTTTTGAAAAAAATTGTTTTAAACCATAGTATAAATTAATATTTACTTCATAAATATTATTTACTCATTTATTATTAAAAAAAGCAATTTCATAATAAAATTTTATTAAAATATTAATTAATTCTCAAATTCATTAATTCATCAAAATAAATTCTTTAATTAAAAATACAATTTTTCTTTTATCATATAAATATATAATTCTTATCAAACTGAATACATAATATTTTATAGTAAAAACAGTAAATATAATAATCATTTTAATTAAAAGGGGTGTTCTTAAGACACTATTATATTAAGAAATTTAATAAATTAGTAGTTTAATATAATAATTTATATATTTCTAGAAAGTATCATTTTACCTGAAAAGTCCATTAATATAATTCGTTATATTTTAAAGAAAAAATATTCTCATAATGTAATTCATGGAATATTACTTTATTTATAAAAAGTGATTAATTAATCAGTAACTAATGAGTTATTAAAAAACACCTTATAACACCTCATCAGACCCAAGTGTATGGTGTGCGATGGTGATGAACTCTTAGGGAAACTCTGATAACATCGCCTAGGAGGTAATATCTAGTAACTTGAACTTTTCTCGTAAGTGATTCCGTTCAAGAATAACTTGTTGAAAATCAGATTGGGCTTGGTCAATAAAGAAGCCCAGTGATTATACCTCTTTTCAGAGCTCCAAAAAATGAGCTTCGTATGTCTTAAGTCTACTCTATAATGCCATCAACTATTGTTTCTTAATCAATTTTTCCTATTGTCATTTCTGTTTAAAAAAATTATAACATTAAAATTATTAATTTTTCCAACGGTCATATTGATCTTTGGTTATAAATGAACAATGGTCATATAACTATCTCGAACTGATAGTTACATTTCAATTCATACTTATATAGTTCTGATTAATAAGGTACAGTAAAACATACATTTTCAGGAAACAAAATATTATTCAAATGTTCGAGTCGTTACCGTTCTTTTATACACATCCTAAAATTATACCTTAGGGTTATGTTCACTTTCCTATATTTTCATATATCTTTTTCCCAAGGTTGTTACAATTTTTTTTTGAAACCAAATATAGCAGACCGAACCCAGAAGCCTAGAGTCAGTGTCTTCTATCACTTACATTGGAATGATTATGTGGAATCATGACCTGAAGGAACTATTAGTTTAGTCATCTTGGAAAACCATATATACAAATGAGTCTTGTCTTAAAAATTACAAGACTAGTTATGAATTATTTTTTTAGCTTTATAAAATCTAAAAAATAAATTCTATTGTATCTATAATCTACTTTGTATATCCATGAATATCTTTCATAGTATGCTTCTTGGATACATGGGGTAGAAAACATAATAAGGGTGAGCTCAAATGCTCAGTAAAGGTTAATAAATTCGAATTAATAATGAATAAATGTGAATAAATTAACATCGAATCATAAATAACCGATAACACCTTCCATTCAAATAACTAAATAAGGAAAAAATATATATGGAAAGTTAAGAAAATGAAAAACATGTCATCTAAATAACCGAAAATAAAATGTATCCATATATATTTTGACACAATATCTCAGGGATAAATAATAACTAAAGCCTAAAATGAAATAAATTCATAGATATGTTAATTAAAATTATCATTGTTGAATAATAACTGAATATAAATGAGGGAAATGATTTATTATTTTACGTAATGTTTCCCATGTACAATATACCTTTTCCGTGAAGGCCTTTCACAGGACGCATTATAAAAATCTAGGTAAAACCCTATCTACTGTGGCTAGTCAAATGAATGGTCCCATGATACTACCGATGTATTGGGGGGATATCAATAACCAGGCCTCACCCATGTCATACTAGTCCAAAAAATTTCTTTTATATAGAATAATCAATTTAACAATCCGCCTTATCAAATATCCCTATGAAGTAAGAGATATGGATTTATCAATATTTTCATATATGATCAAATAATTGTCAAATTATACACCATTTGTAAAGTGGTATATAGTTTTGGAAATAGTAATATCGATGATAAATTAAATGTATAATTAAGGGGAAATTCAATGTTCAATGATGAGAGGATATTGAATAATATTAGGGGATAATGAAATAAAGGATGTCAATGTGAATACATTCCTTTTAAAAATAATTCATAAACCATCCATATGATAATTAAGGATGGTAATTATAAAAAAACCCCATGTTATGTAAAATAAAGGATTTATTTCATCAATGAATATAAATATTACAAAAAGTTACGTTAAAAACCTTTTTTAGGAAAATAACATTTTGTTTTGGAAAACGTTTTGAAAAACATTTTATTTGAAAAAAAACAATTCAAAAAAAATTCTTTAAAAATTATGCATTCAGAAACGAAAAGGATGCTTCAATGGCATGACTATGGTTATATCCGTACATGTCATTTAAGGTAAACATAACATTCATTTTTCATGGTAAAAGTTAAGAAATGTTCTTTGTCCGGAAAGCAACAAGAACTTTCCATTGAAAAAATGGTAAAAGAAAATAGTGTAAAAAAGATTTTATCAAATCATTTAAAAAATTTTCTTAATATATTTTAATTAAACAAGATTTTTAGATTAAAAAAGGTTTTTTGACTTTAGAGAGAAATGATGTCAGGCTTTCCTAAAAACATATATAAAACACTTAGAGCACCAACAAGTGGAAAAATGTTATTAATACTTTAAAGTGGTCATGAATAACCATATGAGTGAAAATGAAATGTTTTATTAGAAAATGGTAATAATATTTAATCATATAGAAATTCCATTAAAATATCATTAATGTTTTTGTTGAAGAAAATAATATTTAATACTTACAAACTTTCTTATACCACATTGAAACATTTTAAATAATGAAGCTAAAGAATAAATAACATTAAATGAAAGTTTAATATATGAAGAATTTAAAAGGAGTAATTATATTATATAATAAAAGGGTCAGTAGATCAACTACCCAAAATATACTAGTGGTGGAGATGACATTTATCATACATATGTAAAAATGGTGAGATGAGAATCCATTACCCAGTGTTTCCTTTTGGGTGAATTTCATTTAACAAACTGTATAATAAACATATGTTAATTTTATACTTTCTTGTGAAAATTTATAATGTTTATCATTAATTTAATTTCAATAATTAAAATTTTTTATACAACTATTTCAACAATTATATTGACATCGGGTGTTTTACACAAATTCGATTTATTTGTCAAAAAACAACATTGTTAGGTCAATTATGGTCAACTGTGTCAATATATAACATATAAAGAATAAAAATTAGGAAATAATTATCATATTTATAAAATAATTATAGTCTTAAAATCAATAATAAAAAATGGTTGTGAAAAAGGAAGCATTGTTATAGTCTTGGAAGGGTAGGTCGTATGTACGCATGACTAACATTCCCTGTTTTCAATTATTGTTATGGAACGAATGTAAGCAGAATTATATCATTACATAATTATCACAATATCATTAATTTGATATTATTTAGTTATATAAAATTATATGTAATATTATTGTGATGTAAAAGTAATCTCATCGTGTTGAGGTGGCGGTAGTACACACGTCCATGACTAAGGTTATAACTTTTTAATGAGTAAAAGGTTAATAATGAAAATGATATGAATATATATATAAACATTTAATGAAAGGTAATTATTCCATGAATATCACATATATGTTATGTATGTCTCATATGTTCAATTAGAATCATTCTTTATACATTCCATGGATCGTGTGAACAAATCACATCATTTTGAGGGGGAGGTAGTCCACACATCATCCAATGATGTTAACGTATTAATGAAAAATAGAAACTATAAGGGTATTTGTTATAATGGAATTAAAAAATGGTAAATACATAATAAATATCATATATCATATTTATAAACAGTGTTTCCACCATAATGTAAAACCATGAATGTTGGAAATAAGAAAAAGAACAATCATCATTTCGTGTGGCAGTAGTTCCCCATACAAAGAAACAGTATGATCATTAACCATTAGTTGGAGTTGTGTGTATTTTTTGGTATAAGTATTTACATAAAAATTCCTAGTATATTTTTAATAATAGTTTTGTTATTTATTATGAAAAAATAAATGTATAGGGGTTGATGAATGGAAACGAAACTAAAAATCGTGAGAGATGACGTTACCTCTTAATTGGGTAACATTTTTTGTTTGAACCAAAAAAATATTTGGATTTAATTTTACTAGGGGAGGCTTCTAGGAATACGGTAGGGATGTTGGAAGTCCACATGGTAATATTTTTGACGTGACAATGTGGCTTGAAAGGTTTGAGGAAAGGGGAGAGGTGGTGTCCTTTTACTAGGGAGGAAAAGTACACACTTGGTACGTTTGGAAACAAGTTATGTGTACATATGTTCTTAGATAAAAAAGTCATAAAAAAGAACCCAAACTCAATATATTATGGGTAATGGAATAATTAGGAACACAAAATTGTTTTTGAACAATTTTATAGGTCATTTGGCCCCATAAATATGAGGGTTTTTCTAATTTTATGCTTCATTACACCTTAATCACTATAATTTATTTTAATCACATTCACTAATAATTTTGGTCCAATGTTATGTTGATCTTATTAGAATAAAAATATCATCCTGATTATAGTGGTTTATGTATAATTTTTTAAATTCAAATAATAGATGTGGAAAAAAATAAGATTAATGCTAATCATATAGATGAATGGTTTAATTGGTTTTCCTAGAAAAATAATCAATCGATTTTTGGGTCATTACATTAAATTTTAATTTGAAATTGATTATAATAAATAAAATTATGTTAATTTCTGTATTATTGATCTAATGTGACTTTACAAAAAATTAAAAAGATAATTTTAAATTAATAATAATTTAAATAAAATGGTAGTGTTTAACTAAAAAACAGTATTTTTTACTACTAATCAAAAAACGATGTTTTCGAGAAAAATACAAAAATTAACCCTAAGATATTTTTTATATTAGGAATTCAATTTTTATATTTATTTTATCAAAATAAATTTATAATAGTGTAAAAATTTATATTTAAAATGTGTTCTCCATTAAATGCTGGTAGAATTTCCATTATAAAATAATAGTTTTTGGGTGGGAAATAGGGTTTGTTTTTATCTTAGGCATATAAAAAACAATGGATAAAAATATTTTTTTGAATATATAAAATATATATTTAATTAAAATAATTCACTAATTTTAATTAGTTATGTTTATTAACGTATTACTCTTTTGGAATAATAAAAATAAACAAAATTCTATTTATATCCCATTGGTTTTTATATTCGATTCTCATTAATTGTTAGCCGATGAATTCATTTTATATTATTGTTACAAAAAATTTTATTACTTAATTATTAGTATTCATAAAACCTAATTTAATATCTAGTTTATATCATATTATATTTTGTATTAATATTTTAATAATACATTGTTATTTTGTGAAACTCGGTCTTGCGTGTATCACAAGATATCGAGGAAGGTATCACTTATGTGTAACAGAAGATATAGAGGAAGGTCACTCTTGGCGTGTAACGCAAGATAAATCGGTGTTCTATGGATTAAAAGAAATATCATATGTTGATTTTTTTTTTAAAAATTGTTAATATATTTTATAATCTTGGAACACTATATTAATTTCTATGTTTAGTGTTTCATGTCATACATTCTATTGAATACAAATTTCAACTTTAAATCTTAGGGGTGTTACATAAATATATCACTATCATGGAATCTTTGAATTTACCTAATATACACTATCAAAATATTCTTCTGGAGGAATAATTAATCATCAGAAGCATTGTATAACACATGAATAAGAGCCTTATTTAACTCCAAAACAAGGCCTGAATCTTTCAGACTCCATGACCATATAATCTGGAGAATAAGAACAACACATCCTCATGGAATCCTCATCGTATTAATAGATTCAATTTATAGATTTTTAACATTATCAATAGATATGAACACTTCTAAAATGAATATTATGTATTTAATCCTGAGATCGTCATACTAATCTGAGGAGACAATTATTGAGGCTACAGTAGATGAGAGAATAAGGGAATAAATATTTATTGGAAACACCAATATCCATAAACAACCATGATAAATCCATATATTTTTCCAAAACCTATGAAAATTGATTCATTGCGACCAACAGGAACATAGAGACAACCCATATTATACAAACATGTGTCCATAAAATGGTTAATTTTGTAAAAGAGTTACTGGTTTTGGAACAATACAATTAGACCCAAAATGTGGGTAGAGCCGCATGGCCTACTCCATCAGAAACAGATGCACCAACAACTTCTATCCATTCACATGGTTATCCTGACTGAATAAATTAATCTATTATGGAACATGAAAAGGGTGAACCAATTTTCTGGATGAATAGACATATGGAGGAGTAGTATAATATCATTAAATATCTAGATGCACCCCCAGACAATCCCGCTATAGGAATAAAATCATATTTAAAATGTTATTAGGATGGTGCATATAATAGGACACATAGTCCCCAAGATTTAAAAATGAATTTCGCCATAGTATAGGATAATCTAGTTAAACCCAATTTGCAAAACATTCAATGGAACTCTCTAATTCGTAGAAAAATATTTTGATTAATCTATAGAAGTACATACCACAACCCTAAATTTTATATGAATGATTGAAAACAACTTCATTCAATTGGACAATATTAGAAATTTCTCTATGAGTTATCATATCCTATTTTGAAACTTCTTACATTTTCTAAATAGAAAGGTTGATTTATCTCTAACAAAACATAGTAATCTAGTATAAGAATTGAGTGAAAATAATCCCCTTAGAACAATCAATCTCAAATCCCAAATAAAGAAGGTTTAGTTTAATTATTTTTTTATTTTAATGTTATATAATATGACATGAATTTTTCTACTCTCCATGCATTGGTTCCACATCCATACATCAAAACTGCCAATATATTATCAATTCTTGAAATTTCGCACAAATGGAAGAGTTGGTATGTTGTGTGGTAATATCATTCCCCTTTAATCCCTTTAATCCTATTATAATAATGTAGGTTTTTCTAATAGGGAATTAAAGAAAAAATTATCGAGGGATATTTGATATTTTCCACTCCCAACATTATTGGATCAATACCATTATTCTCTTCGAACATGATCTATATTGGGTACCAGATTCCCAAAATCTTGGTCAAGGAAGTTGGTTTTTCAAAGGATGTCAGTTTAATATAAAACATGAATTAAAAAAAAATATGACATTATTCAAAATTAAAAATATCATCATGAAATATCGTACAACTTAATACGATAATACATATTCTGCCATTGATAATAGTAGAGCGGAATGGGGGAATCATTGAAATGTTTTTGGTTATTATACATATGCCTACTACCACCATGGACAAAGGATAGCATATTATATCTAGTAGGGATAGAGATGATCATGTTTCATATAAAATTATTGATCAAACTTCCATCCGCATGTCTGTGGTGGATAATTAATATGAACATAGAGATGATATACCAATATGCGAGGAAAGAATATCCACAACAACAATTGAGAAAAGGATAGTAAACATTGTAATATAGGAGGGACCATGACTCATTTTCTAAATTCTAATATGCCTTTCTATGATAAAGTGATGTTCAACTGGTTTCTAATGGTATAAACATATTATTTTTCCTATAATTACATTGAAATGGAAGGTATGTACCCCAATGATTCTACTTATCATCTCAGTGTTCCACAAGATCACCATGTTTTCAAACAGGTTGCTGGGATAATGCAGACCATAAATTCATCCTTGTTTAATACATAGTTAACAATATTTTAAATTTATCTTTTAGACAACAGGAGAAATACCAAAAATATTTTCCAAAAACTTCCACCTTCAGAATAATTATGTATATATTTTAGTCAATATTGATTTTAGATATTTTAATTACTATTATCCAAAGGTTGATTTCATTATTTTGATTACAAAATCCATAATGTATAAAAAAATCGGATTACAATACCTTCTCTTTCTATATATTTCCCTAGGTATAATCTGATCATGATGAACCCTTAGGATGAAAAAACCATTTATTAAGAACAAAATCAATGGAAAATATTCTGTCAGGTCAAGACCATTTACTTGATGAATGTTGGTGTCACATACCACAACACCACGCATCACATACTCAAATAATGTTTTTTAGGAATAATCCATATGTTCATTGTTGATGATTTGGATGTTAATTCATGGGGGGAACTAGTACAATTTATCCAATAATCATGTATGAATCGAAAAACAAAAATAGTATAACATAAGGATAAACCATGTAAAGTGTATTATTAAAGTAGCGTCATGGATATTACTCATCTTTTGGGTGTGCTACACCAATATTGAGTTTGATCTAGAGAAGACCATTGTGATGGTCAAAATTATAACTCTTTAAAATAATATAGAGTTTATAGGTCTCTAAATGTTCTTTTCATAATCAATGATTTTCATATACATCCTAGTTCAATAACACCCCATTTTTGATGTTAATGAAAATTTGAGTTTCTTACAAGGTGGATGTAGATTTATAAGAATCCATTAAGATACTCATGAAATATATATTGCACCAAAAATTATTATTGACACTTTTAGAATGAAAAAAAACTCATCTTGTATGTTATGTTTACGAAGGTATCAATTAGATCCCTTCATACATAATGTGATAATGATGGGAATAAAGACAACCTTTTTTTATCTCAGACAAATTATACTTGATACTAAGACCATATATTACGATATCAAGAAAAAATACATAACAACAATTTTTTATAGTAAAAATTGAGGAACTAATATAATCTATATGAATTCCACTTGGTTATTTAGTTCAATTCATTAAGGTATATTCTCATCATCTTTATACGAACTAGGAATCAATCCCAAATGGGATAATCTTTTAGAAATATGAATTTCATTTGAAACCATAAAAAGTAATGAAATTATCTGAACTATATAATTTTCATTATAACATATCCTGCTAAGAAAATAATTCCTATAAACATTAACCACTAAGAAAAAATTATTTTCTATACCTATCATATTCCCTAAATATGATAATTTTATTTGTAAATGATCCCTTAAATCCTGAAAGGAAAAATCTTGGAAAGATTGATGTTAAACATATTTGTTCTAGTGTATTTCATTCTTTCCCCAACATATGAAATTCTACCCCTACTTTTCTTTATATCAAAAGGATAAATCAATAATGAATGAGATAAAAAGGTGCTAAATTTTGTATTGTAACTAGATACACTACTATAGATAGCCTTTTTAGATGTCAAAAAAGATATATAAATACAGATCAAACTGATCAATGTGTAATACACTACTATGAATGAATAATTACCTCCTGTCATCAGCTATGTGTGAGTACTGATGGCCAAAATATATTTTCAACAAATAATTCATCATTTCACTTATTTATATACTTCTTGTTGGGATAAAATAACGAACACCTCCAAAATAGTAGATGATATTGAATGAGAATAAATAATCATTCACATAACAGAATAATAGGTTATTTCCACAATAATCAAATATTTAATGGGGAGATTAGTCAATATACCAATGTCATCATGCATGATAACCCAAAAAATATGACAGGTCAGATAAAACCTATAATGGACATCATCTAAAATGCGAAAAATAATGAGATCTATCCATCATTAATTCGAAACAATCATATATCACAAAGTGAAAAATAAACTGGACATCATCTATAAATTTGGATTTGATAGATTAATCCTTAGATTTAATATAGTGGGAGGGACACTCATCATCATTAATGATGATAATACATTCTCTTATATCTATCATTATTTGAGAACCAATATCCCCAAAATAACTAGGAGGATTGGTTTTTTTATCCAATTTAGATAGACGAATACATGGAATTCTCAATGTATATTAATGAATTTCACATATATATAGAAATCATCCATCACCCCATAGTTTTTTCATTACATAAAATAATCCTACCTGTTTGAAGTACATGGAAAAATTTCATGGATCTATATCCCCTAGAGGTAGCTAATCTCTTCATTTTCATTTTCTCTAATAAAAATTTATTCTAAACAGGGGCAAAGGACATACAATTCTAGGTTTTTTGGATGTATAATAAAATTATCATTAAGAAAAATAATATCATTAATGTAATGACCCACTAATTCTCATTGGCTTGAGAGTATAACAAGTCATTACTAGGCCTTAAGAGATATCCCCAAGATGCCAAAGGCTGGAAAATAATGCCGAAGGGTTTTAATTACAATTGGGGGACAATTTACCATTTAAAAAAATAAACCCATTCATTTACCATTCACTATATGATGTATGAACAAATGAAGATCAACAAGCAACTTCATTTATAATGAACCACATAAAGGTAAACAACACCAGATGACCAACCAATCATAAATGTACATAGCGGAAAAATAACACAAGACTCCCAAAAGACACCACGACTCAGTGATCCTCAAGCTCCAAGCTCCACAGCATCTCCTAAACATCAACAAAAGCCACTAGTAATGAGATGCTTTAACTTTACATGTGTCTTGGAATACAATGTTTGAAAAAGCACCAAACTTCCAAATTAGGGGTGAGTATAAAACTCATTATGTTTTCCCCAATGACTTCCCTACTCACGCCACTAGGATAGAAGAGTTAGAAACATTTATGTAAAAATATTTTATATAAAACATTATCACCAATTCAGTTTATATCTAAATATAACCATGTTTTTTAAAACCATCCATGCTCAAAAGAACCAAAGTGAAAATTTAATCCAGCTTTTCTAACAAGTTATTTTTCCAGAAAAATAACCAAATAAATTTCCAAACCATTTCACAAACATCTCTTTTTGGCATTCCCAACCATTTCACAAACCCGTGAAATCAATCATGCATGCATCATTCTGATAGTTCCATACTCATGAGCGGTCTCTCGTCGATCTACCAAGTCGTCACAAGGTAATTATTTCGCATGTGCCATTACACCTTTGGCACCAAGCACAAGGTCATATTTCAACCAAGCCTCGTACATATAGTTACCATGTGACCTTACACCTTTGGCACCAAGAACAAGGTCCTATTTCAACAAAGCCTCGTACAATGCAATATGAACACACACTTCACATTTCCCACAATCATTCCAAACCATCCTTTCAATAAAACACCTTTTATTGAAAAACATTTTCCATCCAAACCAAGTGTGTTCAAACAAGTCAAACCATTTCAATATGGCTGCCTTTTTATTGAAAACCAAATCCATCAAAACCATTTCAATAAAACACCCTTTTATTGAAAACCCATTTCTCATCAAACCAATTACCATTTCAGTAATTTCATAATTTAAAATCAACATTCTAAATTCAAACTACGAAGTCACTTTGCACACAATTCACCAAGATTTCACAGTTTCATCAAACCCATAAATCATCACTAATGAAGATTTATTCCATGATTTTCATAATCAATTCCATTCAAATAAAAAATTTGAAACTAAGCCAATGAATTTTAACAAGAGGAGTTGAGAGTGAATCCACCTACCTCAACAGAAAGGAAAAACCAAGAAACAGACGAAGAACGATCAAGAACAATGGGTCAAATATCCAAAAACTCTCCTTAGATTCCTTCCCCTATCACCAATAAGACCAAAACCCGACTTAGAAGTCATCCACTACCTTATATCTACCCTTATAGGGCATATATCTAAGGATACAACAAGAGGGAAGAAGGAGATCTAAGAAAACAAGACAAGAATGAGACTTACCGTGATCAAACCGCCCCTAAACGCCAAGGAAACCATCCGGATTTCTTGCAAAACGCCTGGTCAGTATTCCCCCACCTTCCCCAGAGGGAAATCCCAAGTTAAGTTCATATGGGAGCAAAAACAAGTGGGTTAAATGATAAAACAGATTAGATCCTAATAAATAGGATCTATGTTTATATCGAGCACGGTTAGTCCGCACGGTTAGTTAAACCGTGCGCTAATTGTGCAGTAGTCACTGACAGAGAGGGGATCTCTGCATGGCATCCTCGCATGGTTTTCCCAAACCATGGACACACCGTGAAGTCTCCTCTGTCCAAAAGACCACCACCTACACGGCTTCTGCACGGTTTGGCAAACCGTGTGCAGCCCATGCATCCCCACATTTTTCCCTTTTTTTTAAAAGTCTCACAAACATTCCCAAATCATATCCCATATTCTTCATGCACTTAAAAAGAATAAAACAAGGGTTACTTACTGGAAACCGGGGGTACTATAATTTAAATGTTTGTATCATTCCATAGATAATTTAAGGAAAATAGGAAAAAAATATACTCTATATTATTGAAAAGGTTGTTCAATGAGTATAATTTTGATTCCATCCCATCATTAAGGTATAATGATATATAACATGGGTGAATATATTCTTCTAATATGTCTATATCATATTTCTATAGAAAATGGTAGACATGTAACAAATTATTTTCTAGAAGAAATAATCCAATCCTTTTGGGCCTATCTCACCATTATCTAAAGTACTATATAATTAAACCCATATTTAGTTGACTATGAAATATAGACTTATCTACTAATCAATTAACATATTCAATCACTAGAAATGGAGGTATTCAATTAACTCTTATGATACGAACAATCACATAAAAAATGGTGATTTATAATGAATTGATTTGAATATGATTCATAGAATCTATAACCTAGAAGACCATAAAAATTGGATTGTCTGGAGATTTAAAAATATGGCCTTCTTATAACCAATATAGTAATCAGAAATGGATTTTTTTTAAGAAATATTGTATTACTAAGGAAGATTCCTCCGATGATATAACCCATATAGGTGATACCATACATCCTATTAAATGTTTATTCCAATGGATCATAATTATTATTCATGATAGATGAGAAAATTATCATGCCCAATATTAATGTGAGGTTTCCTAGGAAATAAATTTCATAATTTATCATTGAGAACATATTTCATGGAGGAAATACTCTAGATCACAAATGAATAATTCCCTGGTAGATATATTTTAATCAGTATAGAACATGTGCCCCTATCATGTGATCTAAAATGTAGTTTGACTTTATTATTCTCCAAAACATTGTGAATGTTACCCCTGTTCTCAAAAGATATATTATTTAAACAAAAATATAATTGTTCATTCCCCTAGGCATTTGAAGACAAAATGGATGAAATTTTATATATTCTCAAAATTGTTAAACTACTTAGAGTGGGATGTCCTATGAGATCCCTTAGCCACATGAGAGATAGAAACTTATATTGATATGTGGAATACCCCTTTATTCATAAATCATTAAATGGGTAAAATGTTTAATACACTTATAGAGTAGAACATGGAAATGATCCACCCCTAAATGAGAGACTGATATACACATGGTATCCTTAGCTCTCTATATCTTAAAGCATCACTCTAGAATGGAATGAAGTTCTCCAATGATAAATATGAGCTAGTTAATTTTTTTGGACATCATAAAAAAAATTATATGTGGCATGATTCCCATCCTTGATGGATATATAGTGGTTCTAGAATCCATATCCAAGGACCAGCCACATATTCCATGAAAACATTATTTCCCATATATTTGATCCTAATACATGTAAAGAATAAATCATGTAAAGAACTATATATAATTCAATTACTAAAAGAGATTGTATATATTCCATTAAGGGATAACTTCCACTTCCCCCATATATTATAATAATTGATACAAAACCCTTGATGTTAAAATCATATGAACTTAAATATCGGAACATTCTTAGCATATCCAAAATGACCTTATATGATTTGGATATAGTCCAATAAAAAATATCCTCTCCGTACCTGTTATCCAGATTATTGAAGAGACTATCAATATATGAAATATGTATGTCTTTATTCCCATAGATTATTACACTCTAATTGTAGACATTTATAAAAATTATAAAAGGGAATGGTACACTATTTTTTAATCTATCATTCGTAATTATATAATTATTTATTGGTGTTTTACCCTTCACACATTAATGTTATCAATTTTCTTACTCAAAAAATAGAAATTTTCCTCACATTTTCCTTGTGGATCATACCAATATGAATCCAACCACATTACTTAGTATCACGACATGAACAATCATGAATATTCCCTTCACATATGGAATTATTCTACATGGTCACTATCTCAATGAATTATATTAAACTATGAAGTGAATTTTCATCTTGAGTGACTCTAATCTTATGAGAATGACACATTACTTTTATCTAATTTCCCACCACATGATAACTATACAAACATATAAATAATTGATATTTATCTAACCAAAACCATAGTGTATCAATGACCCCAATCCTCCTATATGATCATGATTTATTCAAGGAATCATTTCGTCTTAATCTATTTTCATGAATGATTCCCATCACTATGGGGTACATGGTGATGTTAATGTACAATACCCTACACCCATTATTCCTTATGATATTAAAAATATGAACATTCCCCCACCCTCATGTATGATTTAGAACAACATATGATACTATGAAACATTTTCCCTCATTTTTATACCAGTTTTAGAAAAATTTTCCCTTCTCCTAGTATATGAGTCTAATATACACAAGAGACAATTGATTCTAAGAACTATGTGCATCTTGATTCATATCTATACTATATATGTAGTGATGAATGTATTAAAAATCTTAATACATACCCATAATTTTAAAAAATTTACTATAACTATATATAAAACAGATCTATACATAGAATCCTCATTTTGAAAACATCATTTTCCTCGATTCTTATCTATATAAGATATGTAATGATGACATAGTACACAAATCCTTACCCCATAAAATATGTCAAAAATTGAAATCCCTATTTCTTTTTTCCCCTAAATATGTGTTTTATATGTGAATGGAACTCTATTTGATAAATGAACATTATGTGTAATTTTTCATGAATCTAAATAATATGTAGTAATGTTCGTGACTATAAATCCCTAGCCCAACCAAATTGGCTAAAAATTTACACCCCATGCACTAAAGTCAGATCATTTCATGGGAGCAAGTAAATAAGGACTACATGTGTCTTGTTTCATGAAATTCAAGATACATTATCACTCATTGGTTTGTCATCCCATTCCCACCAATTAGCTCATCACCATCATAACTATCATCACTACTTGGTCTAAATGATATTATATCAGATTAATATGGATAAAATATTTTGATGATTCCACCAATTTTAGAATCATAGACCAATATGAGATCCCATAACAATCATAATACATTAAATAAATAATGAACATTACTATAGACATTGTTGGATAACCTCCAATTTTTGGGAGAAACATGCCCCTTTAACTTATATATAATATATGATCTATGGAGGATACATTCCTATTCATGAACAATGTATCTATTGATTTATCTATATACTAGATATTTTGTGGTTCCTGGTTCCTACATCCCTATACTAGAAACAATGATTAAAATAATTTCCATAGTTTCTCCCCATCATGTTAGTCACTGAATTTTTGAGTAGGGAATCATGATTCTTCAAACCACTTATTTCTTCATCAGAAAAAAATGGAGAGTGATAAATATCTATTTTTTCATGTCTGGATTTCCTCCATTTCATTATAAAATTTACACACACAATGTGGAAACTCCTTTTAATTACATCTACATATTATCTAGATCTATATAGAGAAAATTTCACTTTACAAAAAATGTGTTTCATCATTCTTATCAGTATATGATAGATTGTGGCGCTAGGATCTCATATCCCTTTCATATTATACATGGTTACAGATAATAACTACACATGGATTGATTGCTATCCATTTAGGATTCATACTAGTTTTCTAATTCTATAGCATTTCCAAAATAAATACTTCTAAAAAATCCAACACCCAATATAAATATATAATAGATCTACATAGAGAAATATTTTTGAAAAAACATTATGTGGATTGTTTCCAGTCATTACATGCTACACATGGAAGCCTACACGGGACTAAACACGTTAATTATAGAAACACAAATAAAATCTCGGTGACCTATCAAATATCATATCATTCCTAATGGGGATCATTAATTACTAGATCCCATTTGAGTTTTTTCAACATCAATCACAAATAAGGACTGCACATAAATAAAAACCAGTTATAGACCTCCCTTGGTGAATGACCTAGATCCATGCTAGAATATTGAGCATATGTTCACTCATTTTTGGACCAAAAATATGATATTAAAACCATCTTGTTTCATGTCCAACATTTTCATAAACCCATAGAAATCATAGTATGGTTCACTCTCATGAATCCTATTGTTTCTCACAAAGAGCATCAGTTACATGATATTAGATGTCGGATCTAACCCATTTATTTTGGATAAGAGTGTATTGAAAAATAATAAGAGGTATCAATGGTCCACCTGGACTGCCATAAAAAAATTTAATGGTGGTGTAGTCATAAATACTAGATTTTATAATATATGATTCGAATCAATGTAAAAACCATATATTGTAGCTATTTAACCATAAAATAGAAAAGGATAATATATTAATGCATCTCATCATAGAGTTGTGCGATTTCTCGGCATTTCATAAGGACCCTACTCTTTCATTGAAATAAAATAATTTTCACTCCTTATTTCATTCCATTAAACAAAGGGATAATTGAGTCCTTCATGAACTAAATGGTACTTCACGATAGATGAATCATCATTTAATGATGTTTAACTCACTAGATCATCAATTGATATTACCTCTTATCAAAGTACTATATCAGTAATGGTATGTTCAACCAAGGTTCAGGACTCCCCTATCACATTTTCCATATACCTCAGACCATAAACTATACATTGTGTCATGAGTGTCTTACATTACAAAAAACATCATGGTCCCTTAGAAAAAAGCTTTAGTGTCTTCAAAAGAACATCTACATTAAAATACATGTCTTTCCTTTCATCATTCATTTTATACTCCATAATTTCAATTAGAGGAATATTCACCTTGAGAAAGAGACATCTGGTCCATTTAGACATTGAAAACAATAAAAACAATTTCCGTCAAATCATTGTGATTAGTATTATTTTTCCTATTTATGTTGGTACCAAACCATTTCTCCTAATCAATGAACATTATTAATTTATTTACAACACATCAAGTCATCATTAAATAGTTAATTTACATTCTTGTATAACTGACCTCATAAGTAGTGGTTTGGTTTGTTTATTGAATATATCCATCAAACATAGTCTATGTTTCGTGAACCAATATTATATGAACTTTTGTACTTGTTTTATGATAATAAAATATATACAGTATATGTCTATATTGTAATAACTTTAGTGTATAATTATAGATACATAAAACGTTTCAAACTAAAACCACCAATGGGAAGTCTTATAAAAAACCATGTTTCCCCTCTCTAAGATATTCATTTTCACGAGAGTAGAAAAAATGTAATGAACAAATAAAAAAATATAAAATCATGTAGGCTCTATCAAATGACCAATAAAAAATTGATCCATGGTCAATGAACCATTTTGGTCCTATAAAAGGATATAGTAATGATCTATCATATAATTTTAACATGATAGTTTTTCCATATATGGACACAAAACATTTCTAGTGTTAGGAGCCTCATAGGGAATGATTTTGTATGTACCCAACAACATTTATCAAGTATATGGACCTCTTATATTATTTTCTGGAGCTTGGAGAGGTGATTTTTGTATCAGGGGACCCTCTTATTGAACATGAAAACAATCCTTTAACACTTTCATATAAGCACATGGCCTGTGAAAAAGATTTATATTTTCCTTGAACAAAGTATCTTAGACCCCTTTGAGAGTAAGAATTGATGTAGTGGAATTGATCACATTAGAGTGATTTATGTGGGATCAAAATAATGTTCTTGATGGATATATTTACAAGAGGGGGCTGAATTTTAGTCTAAAAAACTTTTTTTAAGATGTTTAAACTAATAGACATAGAATCCTATTAAAGTATGATTATCAGGAGAAAAAATAGTCTGATTAACAATTTAAAATATTTAGATCTATAAATAGCTCGATTAAATCAGAGTAAAACATCACAATCACTATAGATTCAAATTATCAAATTAAAATTCTCATAATCACTATGGATCAAATTAAAACAATGTACTATTATTATATTAATAATAATAATAAAGATAAAAAATATATAAAAATATAAATATGATGACTCACTTTCTATTAAAATGAAGTAGAATAAAAAATATATAAAGAAGAGTAATAAAATATCTATGTCAATGTACGAATGAATTATAAGTTTTATTTAAAAAAATATATATTTTATCCTTAAGTGTAAGGTAGTTAATAAGATTGACTAAAGGTACCCACTATTTTATACTAACAAAAAAGTACATCTTTCCTTAACTATAAATCCCTCGAAATGCAGATCAAATTTTCTGTATATTTCTATCTAAAAAATCCCTCCATATAATGATCATATTATATTTATCTTTATATTATTTTAATTCCTTGATCTGATAGATCATATTCACTATCTTTATGTCCCATGAATCCCACCATCCTAATAATGATATGACATGAATAAAATTTCAAAATTTGTTAAAGAAACAACCCTTCAAAGAATTCCACAAGAATAAAATACTCTAAAGAATTAAAAAATTACTAAGAAAGATAAATTAATGGTATGTAATATCTAGAAAACGTGATTTTGAAAATATATCCACATCAAACACTTCAAATGAATAGGTATTTATAGTCAATAATCTAATAGTCATATATTCATGTTTTTTGAAATGTCCTCGTGCAACTAGAACTTGACAGCACATAACGATCTAGAATAACAGAATATCTAATGTTGTATTGATTATCACCATTATAGTTATTAATATATTCATTATAATAGAAATATTTATTCAATATTCTTATTATAAACACCTGTCAGTATGATGGAATTTCATTACAATGTCAATATGATAATCATAATGACAATTATACCGACTGTATTGGTACCAGTATCGGTCTAGTGGTCATTAATTTTTTTAATATTATAGACAATGTAATATTCCAGCACCGTGTTTGATTAAGATTGAATCCAATAATCATCTTCATACTCAATACATTAATCTTAATGAATATAAGTAAAATAGTTTAGTGATACAATAATCCTTTTCTTATGTTTCATAAATGATAATGTTCTCTACAAATACATTGTCAAGCACTTTGAATATAAAAGTTATTAATTTTTTTTTAAGAAAATGTATGTGATTTATAAACTAGTAGAATAGAAAAGTATGAAGTAGATCTTCTGACACAATAATGTAATAATTTTTAAAATAACTAACCCCAAAATAGAAATTAAAAAATACATTTGAATAACATACATATCATTGTTTTTTTAGGAACATTGAATTCAAATACATACTTTAAAATTTAACTCAAGTTTTTAACTCTTCAAAAAACAATTTTGAATACGATATGATGAAACTAAAAATCTCTTTTATATAGAATGATTCTCCCCCATAGGAGTTCTTGTCCCCTAAATTATTTTATTCTACCCTTTGATATTTCATTATGTTTATTAGATTAAACTTTTCCCCCTCAATGAAACATCTCAATATTTATAATAAACCCCCACATTATAATTTCTCATCACCGTTTATGATTTCAAATAATTAAAGGGGTGTAAAATGATGTTTCCTGAAATTTGTAAAAACTATAGTATATGAAATAATCCTATTATCTAACTAATCATCCATGGAAAATATTAAATAAATTCCATCCCATCAAAATTGTAAAACATTAAATCATAAGGAAAATAGATGAAAATATAATCCATTAATTAAGAATAAAATAGTTTAAAAAATCATTAATTGTATAATAGAAACAATATCCTTTATTTTCCATGGTTTTTAATGAATAAATCATTTAATTGAACTCTCTACGATCTTTCTCCATCCTGAGACTCCTTTCTTCTTGAGACATCAACTCTTTTGTATCATCAAATAAATCTTTTTTTGTACTCCCTTAAAACAATTACTTAATTATCATAATATTTAAGCATGTCCATTTCCAACTCCATATCTCCCATATTTTATTTCAATGTATTCACATCTTAAGTACAATCATCGATGAAATATCAGAACACTTCTGCAAAAAAACATGACCATCCATATCCAATGATAAATTATTAGAAGAACATGTTTACTGTATGATAATATTTTTTATCTCATAAAACATATCACCATCAATTTGAATATCTGAATTAACTTGGTTAGACATCGTAACATTTTCATTACATGAATTATTATGACATAGATAATTTTCCGAATAAATTAGAAACACTACATCAATCTGAATCACTCTCCCTTTAAAAACTTCTAATGAATATGATTTCTGAGTAATCCTATCTATAATTACCTGAAACAATTATTCATGATTTGGAATATGTAGATTTTCATTCAAATAGCCTCCTCAAGGATTGAAAAACTAATATCATTTTTTGTGTTATTGTAGTTAGTGAGTCCGATGATCCTAAAGATGGTTTTGGAGGTCTAATCATGATCGTTCCAGGGTCAAATTACCTATATTAATTTTTATCTTTAATTTAATCAACCCTTCAAACTGCATAAAAATCTGTTTAAATGTAAAATATTTCTATAATGTGAATATAATTATCTATCTCATCATTACATATAATTTATGTTTCTGAATGTTTATTATTGTATTATTTTATTGATGATGACACTTCTTCTTATTCTGAAGAAGATTCTTCCACTTTAGTACTATAATATTTTTCATCTTAATATTATATGGATGGTAAACTAAATGATGATGATGACTATGATGATTTCTTATTAGAATGTGTATCTTAACCATCATTATCTTCATTTTTAGCATGTTCTACCTGTTTTTTATCATCTTATTATTCTATATATATTTGTAATTATTATTATTCATCTTCTTATTCTTATTTCTGAAAATGTTACATTCATTTTTTTAGTTCTTCGTTATTTTCTTCTTTTCTTTCCCTATAAACAAATTATTTAACACACATATCAAGCTATTTGTCGGGTTTTATGATAGTTCTAACAAATCCCTTTCCTACTATCTTGGGTGGCAATTTTTTTATTTGAATTGATTATTCTTCACTAACCTTTTACCTTTTTTACCCATAAATAGGCATCAGATGATAAAGAAATTACTTCTTGAAAAAACAAACCCACTTTCGGTATGATTTGATTGATTTGGGAATAAGGATGTATTACATTCTAATATTCTCTTTTAACTCCCATCTAAATATTTTAACATAGCTTAGAAAAATTAATCATTCTTTCAGTTTCCTATTATTAGATTGTTCTTCTATCGTTTTGACAACATATGTTTAAAATGTTTAACTTTTTCTGGGTTGATTTTGATCTCTGGATCCCCATGATTTATTTGGACCATATGTTTCATCATCTCATTAAAAACATCATCATCCATCGTTTTCTGCATAATTTTTTTCTTCAAATGGTAGGTCTCTACCTCATTATGCTTCTTCTTTCCAACTTCCTCAAACTTACTTGAGGGGTGTTCCTCCAATGTATCACAATCTGTTTTTTCAAGAATGATCATTGATTTAAAATTATATATCAAGATCATTCAATTCATATTATCCTCACTTATAAATGATATATTTTACCACATTGGATATGATGTACTTGAAACATTGAAATTTTCCATAGACATTAACACTATATTGCTTATAAAATTTGAAAAAATTATAATCATGAATATGATATAAGAGGATTTAATGTCAGACATAATGATAATTATTAACTTTATAAGATCTATCTTCCTCATATTTACAATATAATTCAATTACAAAATTCTTGATACATTCAACGTATCTCAGTAACAAATTATCAGAAAGCGAAAACCTTGCATAAATAGAAAAACTACTATATTGCCCAGAATCTTGTGGTATACCATTATAAAAATTTCATAATTTGAAAACTGGTATACATTGGCATTATTCTTGTTAAACATACTGAGGATGGTAGGATATTAGTGAGAAGGATGATATTCTTCCCTTTATGATGGTATAGAAACCAGGTTACCAATTTTCATTCCATATACCTTGTATCTTTTACAAAACATCGTAAAAGAATATTTTCCTTTCCCATGTTCCTCTAAAACATGAACGGATGCATAAAACACATGAACAATGTCCGGATAATAGAGATCATAATCATTATTAGCGTTTTAGACAGAAAAGTATTTCCAACCATGGAATGGAATTATCTTCGT
This sequence comes from Viscum album, assembly GCA_963277665.1. Taxonomy (NCBI): domain Eukaryota; kingdom Viridiplantae; phylum Streptophyta; class Magnoliopsida; order Santalales; family Viscaceae; genus Viscum; species Viscum album. The sequence goes on from OY728162.1 coordinate 1,395,048,663, forward strand.
CATAGTGGAATCATATTTCTCATTCTAGCATATTTCAATCAATCTATCCCTAAATAAAACCATTTTAAAAATCATCTGTGTGTATGATTAGATCAAAAATTTTAAACAAGAAATAGTTGAAAAATAACAAAATCATACCAGGAAATTTAAGAAGAGAACCAAATCTGGGAGAAAATTATCACGAGAAACATTATGAGACAATGGGTAACCCACACTTATATATGTTTTACACTGACCGAAGATCTTTCAAATAATAATCTATGATTGTGATTCAGAAGCACTTTATTTTGATAGTCCAGATTTATCTTTATAAGGTTTTAATATAATTTTGTTCACATAAAATTTTTTCTAAAACATTAATCATATAGATAATTAATAAGAAAATATTAAATAATTATTTTACAAAACTATTAGTATAGAAAAAATTAACATAATGAAATAGTGATTGTACTAAAAAGAATATAAGAATATATTTTAGAGTGGAAATATTCATGTGTATGATTCAACGGTTCTTTATGGTTTTTTTAAACAATACAGATTATGGTAATTAGGGAATAAAAATTTATATGGATTTTTTAAAAAATAAAACAAGTTATGAAATATTTCATTCAAAAATAGATTGTGGAATAAAAATTTGAATCTGAAAATGTTGTAATGAATTATTATTTAAAACATTTTATAACATAATGTGAGTATGAAAAATATTATAAAATTTTCTATGCATAGAAATATTTTTGAGAATTATTAATCTTAAAATATTATAAAATGTTTTTTATGGAAGACTAATTATGGTAATTTGTTTAAAAAACTAAAAATTTTATATAAACTAAATGTTTTAATAAAAACAGAAACTGATTTTGATAAACATAAAACATATGTTATCTACCTATGAAAATAAGTACCTTAATTTAATGAGATCAGTTATCATGAAGTTTATATGAATGATTACTTTACATTAATATTTCATAGCTTCTTTTTAATATAATAAAATATATCAAAACATAGAGGTTTTGTAAAAATATCATCAAAATTATTCTTTTGTTTTGATGATTTTTAAAATTACATCTCATTTAATTGTGTGATATCAAAGTAAATGGTTTATTTTACCTATATGATTTGAAAATTAGTGATGTGATGGATTTTTACAAAATTAAATGGATGTTTTTTATCCCATTATTTTTGAGTATTAGTTAAGGACATTCCATAGTCAGTGAGCTTTTGTTTCATCCACAACACTTTAGCACAACAAATTTCAGTTACCACATATTCAAATTCAATAGTTGAAGGCTCAAATGGGTGTTGTTTTATACATGAAAATGAAACTAATGAATGTCATAAGAAATGATAGGTTTTGTATTTATTTTTTCTATACATTCTACATCATCCAAATGCATCATTCAAAAAAATATTTAATTAAAATACATTTTGAGAAGAAAAAAAATATTCCTAAATCTATAGTCCCCTTATGATATTGAAGAATTAATTTTACATATTTTAAATGGGGATCATTTAGATTTTCTTGATAGGATTCAAAGAGGAATACAAAAACATTAGTTCTAGATGAATAATAGTTAAGTACAGTAAACATCATATAATAATTCCAAAAGGTTTCTAATATATTGGCTTCTTAGCCTCATTAAGATAAAAAGGATTTGAGGTACCAGTAGTAGTAGAAATACTTTTAGTATTTTCATATTCACTTTTATAAAGAAGATATTTTATATAATTATTTTTAGATAAAATATTTCCATATTGTTTTATTTGGAATCTGAAAACCAATGAAATATATTAACTCACCAATCATAATCATTTAAAAATCATCTATCATAAGATCCCCAAAGATAGATATTAGATATTTTAGTGTTAATCTAAACATAATTTAATAAACATATACTTTGAAAATAATAATAATGTTAGTATAAATTTTTAAAATATGATTTTGATCTGTAGCTCCTTTAAAAAATAATTTATTATGAAATGTGTAATTAATCGATAATACAACACTCTAGGGGAACCATAGGTTCATATAATGATTTTGTATGATTATAAACATGTTATAATTTTTGTATTTTCATAAACATGAATTTTAAAAACAGAAATTTACTCCTAATCATATTTGTTAAGGAGAGTGCACTTCACATCAATTTCTAATAGATTTAAATTCAAGAATGATACAAAGGATAAAACTATTGAAATAGCTTAATGAATTTATACAGCTGTATAGGTTTCTTAATAATCAATTACCAGTTGTTAATAATAAAGCATAAAAACAATTATATCTTTATTTCTAAAAATAATGTCATCTTCGTCATAGATAATATAAGAAACCCATTTTTCTCTAATTATATTATCTCTTTTGGCCATTCATCTATATTCTATATAGTATTCAATTCCAACACATTAGTCTCATCCTTTATTTACATAATCCATTTTTAATCACCTAAATATCATGAGGATTATTAGGTTCAAATTAGGGTAATAAATCTCATTGTAAAATTGCATTTCATAGAGAACTTATAGTCATAACTAGTTGATCTACATCACCAATGATACTTTCACTAAGATGACTCCAATACAATAACAGAATTATTGGGTTTTAAAATGTATGTTCTTCAAAAATTAGTATAATATATTCCATAGGAATAAAATTTAAAACTAATTTGTGATTTATTTCAATATTAAAATGTATTTCTAAAAAAGGATGTAAATCTACTTTCTAAATCACATCTGAGGCTGTAATTTGGGGTTGTTTGAAAACAGAAGGACCAATTTCATAAAAATTAACATTAATTGTTTCCTCATTATTAAAATATTATTTAAAAATAACTCTATATGTATTTGAAATAGTGGATTAACTAAAAATATTCCATCACTGGATTTGGGTGCAAATTTTATTTAATTATATTTATTATTTTGGATGAATACTTTTAAAACAAAGACATTGAAGTAATAAAATTTGGTTTTCTTCCTATACAAAACTCAAGAAATGTTTTATTGAGAATATTTATGATTTTACTCAATTTATAGTATATAAGAACATACTAAATACTTTGTATAAAATTTATAGTGAATAATTATTCTCTCAAAATGGTTATAGATATTTCTGGAAAAAATTATATTTCTTATTTCAAGATCACCTTTTTTCTAGAGGGTACATGGAGTTGAAAAATTATGATTTATATCTTTATTACTACAAAAATATTATAAATTATAATTTAAAAAATTTCAACCATGATAACTATAAACAGTTATAATGTAATAGAATTTATCTTTTTTAGCTTTGAAAAAAAATATTTTAAAATATAAAAAATTATATAGATTTTTTTGAATAAAGTAATACCATTTATATCTAGTGTAATCATCAAATAATTCATATACATATTATTTTACTATGATACATAATTTCTGTGTAAGGCCCATAATTCCATTTCCACTGACATTAAAGCTTCAAAATTGAATAGTTCATTGATATATTTGAAACATGACTTATATTTCTTATCGTATTCACTATGGTTATTGACATTGGAACTATCAAACTAGAGTTGTGGTAAATCCATTAAAAGTACTTTATTAGTTAATATAGATATTTTTCCAATGTTAAAATGTCCTAAAATTTTATTACATAAATAATATTGATCATCCATTACACTATTGTAATGTAATTATTTCCACTTAATGTCTTCTATGATATGTGTGTAAAAATTCTCATGCAGATTGGAAGAATGAATAAATTCAAACATGGAATTAGGTAATAAAACTTTATATTTCCTAAATATTTCAAGGAAACTATAATCAAATAATTGACATATTATTATAATATTATTCATAAGGCCTAAAAACCATTAAAATAATATATATTCTAATAAGATCAATGTTATTTATTCCATGAATTGCTCCTTCAACATTATCATTGAATATTACTTTACAACCTTTCATCTTAATTATCTTCATGGTGAGGAATTTGTTTCTAGTCATGTTCATGGAACATCCACTATAGATGTAAAAATTATTCTTTTTTTTGGTATTATCTTTTTTTCCAGAAAATAGAAAAACTAGAATTTTGGCACACAAATCGTTTTAGGTATGGTTTTATTAGAAAAACATCACTTGTAACTACATTTGACTAATTTTGTTTTTGAAAAATAATATTTCAATAGAAAAATTATATTTATGAAATCAATGTTCTTAAGAACTCTATAATATAATTATTTTTCTAGTGACCATCACTTTGGAAATAGTTGAAAAATTTTCAATTTCAAGAACAATCTAATTGTTACCAAGAAACATTGTTTATTAGTATAACCAATTTTCATATTGTCATTATACGAATGATTTTTTTACATTATATCAAAAATTCAATTTATGATGGTAAACATTGATAAAATATTCTTCACGGAATAAATTTAATATTTTATCAATAATAATAAGTAATTATCCATATTAATATAAATTTTTTAAATATGTTTATCAAAACTAGTTCATAAATTATTCCTCTCAGCAAATTGTAATTCAATATGTTCTGAAATAGTATCATATTGAGGAATTTTTTTAATGATATATTGAAATATCATATATTTAATTTTTAAAACATTTATTCTTGAAGTATCCATATAATGTTTATCTTTATCATTATAATGTTTTTTTAATTTAAAATTTTTATTTTCTAAGAGTTTTGTAAATCAGGTAACCTATTCATAAGAATGTAAATAATTATCTTTTTCTACGGAATATTCTTTATTTGAAGATATATAATTTTTCACTTATAGAGAAATAACATTTATATAAAAGTTTTAATAGACTCAACTATGTATATCTAAGCCAGGGAAGTTTACTGTCATTGGTTACATTAGAAAAAAGTCCTATATTCCAATGTTTGGAGAATTCATTATCTGAATTACATTCTGAAGTATCTCCACAAATAACACTCCATGTGTCATCAGCTTTCAAGACATTTTTTCCATTATATTTGTAATAATTTTTTGTATTTATTCCTATATTCTATTCCATTATGCATTTCTTCTTTACTATTTACCAATCTAGGAGGATACATATAGCTGTCATAAACTCAATGAAAGTGACTATATATTTCTTATCACTTTTATCCATATAGAAATTTTTAAATTTATACTGAAAATTATTCCTTCCAAATATATTGTTCATCCTTCTTTCACGATAAACTAACGAATTCAATGAATGTTATGATGTTTTAGAATCTAATTGAACTACTACATTTTCATTCTTGAATATTTAACAACTTTCTTAGTTTATTAGACATTTGAAAGTAAGGTAGATATTATACCAAAAGAAGCACCAATCTCTTTCACTTTCTCAGCATCTTTATTAATTCAATCATAGTACTACATATATGGTTTAAATAAATTATCTAAACTAAGAATATTCATCTTTTTTTCTCATCAACATTTTTTCATTTTGATTTTAATTAATTATTCAAAATAACAGTAATCATTTAAACATGAATCTCATCCTAAATAATATTTTTCATCAATTTATTGTAATTTATTTATGATTTTCATGAACCTTTTGTGAATTTATGCAATTTATTCTAAAATTAATAATTCAAAGGCATGATAGTATGTTCTAATAAAATCTATTCTAGTGTCGATAAATTTAGAACTACCAATTAATCTAGATTCATGGTTTCTCTATATACTATTACTAGATTTATATGAATATATATAACTATATGTACTTATTTTCATGGAATATTATAAAGTATTTCTTACTATATTATTAAAATGACACACTTTTTTATTGATGTGTAAAAGAAGTGTCTTCCTTATTAGGAATATTGTAGTATCGAGTAAGAATAAAAAATTTTAAACTCTGGTGTTGATAAAAAAAGTATTTATCCAATCACGATAGGACTCATAAATAGAACCATCAATGAATAGTGGTCTGTTTGGGTGTAGATTATCTATAGAACCAACATCAAGACCATCCATTATAAAAAAGATGTTCTTTTCCATAAGTACATATTAGTGTGGTAAATATTAGAAACAAAATGTTTATATAAAAACATAAAAATTCATTCAAAAAGTATTGATTGTAACAACATAGAACATAGGCGATTAATAGAAACATGGTTAGATAAAAATTGTTGGATCCTAAGAGTTTCCACTGTGGGTATACATACATGGTCGGGGGTCAATTTGAGTGAAACAATAGTTTGATAAGTTTAAACTAATTATCACACAATCACATCAAAGTAATATTATATGAATCCGACTCTTCCTAATTAACAATGTCAAAATAACATAACTAAAAATTGTATAATTAAATCATAGTAAAACATCACAACCACTATGGATCCGAATTTTCAATTTACTTGAATCATAATCACTATGAATCTTATTAAATTAATTTAATTTTATTAATGTAAACAGAGTAAAATAAATAAAAAACATTGAATATTTTCTAATAATATTCATTACATTCAATTTCAAGGAAAAAGTTTAAAAAAGGTATAAAAAATTAATATAATAAATATATTAATGTAATAGTAGTATACAAGCTACATTGAAAATATTTCTTATTTTATCCTTATCAGAAAGGTAGTCAATAACCTTGACTAAAGGTATCAATTATTTTTTTACATAAAATTATGTCGGTGATTCCTTTTATGTAATTCCCCTAATACAACTGTAAAATTTTCTTTGTATTTCTATCCTCTTAATCCTTTCATACGATGATCAGATTATTTATTTATTCCAATCCATGGAGGCCCTTGATCTATTGGATCATATTCACCATATTCATATCCCCAAAATCCTTTAATAATACAAGAATAAAATTTCAAAATTTATTAATTAAACAACCCTTATATGAATTTTTTCTAAAAACAACAACGTAAATAATTACAAAAGGCTTCTTATGAGTAGTTAATTCTATGTAATCTCTAGAAGACATGAGTGAAATAATGTATCAACACCAAACTCATCAAATGACTCGGTATTTATAAGAAATATCCCAATATTTACATCTCCATATTTGTTTAAATGGCCTAGGATTGATGTATCTTGAAATCTCATAAAGATCTCGCATAACCGAATGTTCAATGTCATATTTATGAACAACATTTCAGTTTTTAAAATATTTGTAAGATTAGAAATAATTCTTATGTATTGTAATAGTAAAAATCAGTCATTCTAATGGAATTTCATAACAATGTTAATATGATAATCCTCATGATTGTTAGTGTGATACTATTGATACCAGTATCTGTGTGATGGTCATGATTTTTTGCAGTATGATAGAAAATAAAAAATTCTAACTCTTAGAATAAATATTGTTCATGCCGATAATCAGACTCATACTCAAAACAACAATCATAATGACGAATAGTAAATATAGTTTCATAATACGTTAGTATTTTTTCTATTTATGGTAAAATATAATATTTTCTACAAGGAAATTCTCAAATGCCCGGGATATAAAAAGATAGAATAACATGTTTTAAGAAAGTGTTTGTTATTTACAAAACTAAATGATGGTGAATGTAAGAAGAAAAAATTGGAATAAAATATTCATGAGTTCCTTGGTGTGTTTTCTCAATCTCATCATAATTTTTGAAAACTATGGTAATCATTATATAGTAAACCAAATATTAAATTATTCACATGAATTAGACATCCCTCATATTATTTCACCTTATGTTGTATCTATTATTAAATAAATTATGTGGTATATCATTTATAAACATTTTTAAATTCATCATCACGTGACCCTAAACCACATGACATTAGGAATGTGCTCAAAACATAAAAATGATGGTCCAATTTTTTATTAAAGTCATTAAACTATATACATGGTGTAATAACCCTCTATTTTGTTTTTTATTTTCACCATATCCTCCTCCATTTCTCAAGATTCTAATTTTTTTAAATCATTAATGGATCTTGGTATGGTGCATCCAACATAAAGGGTCCATATACATGACTATGTATATAATCCCAAGTCAATTTCATATAATACCATTTATTTTCACATAGATGCATCTTTGTCTTATAAAATGGAATTATTTTTTCATTTTATTACTATTAATATTATTGTGGGACTCTGCACAATAGAGTGATTTTTAGAAATCCTCATTGTTTTTTCCCCATCTCACTATTCCTTGTTTTTCATTTTTGAGTGTGATTTATGTATATCATAATCATGTCATTCATGTGGATTCAATATCCTTTATGTCATGTCCCCAAATTACATGATCATCAACGAAGCAAGGATGGTGGCTACTAGAACACCTCTTAATTTGTCATCCTTGAAATAATGATGTAGCATTTTGGAACCCATCATGAATATTACAAAAATGTAATATTCATAATTTCTAGAGTTAATAAATATATTGAAATATTATTTTTCCCCCTAGTAAGGATACTCCCTCATCACAAGGTACCCACCATTTGATTATGCATGTTTCAAACTAACACTTATATATGTTCCCTAACCTATCTACTAGGGTAATCTTCTCATTAAAAAGAGGACCCTCAGTCCAGGTGATCCCTATAAACATTGGAGTGGAATTTTTTATCCTAATATTTTTCTCAATTATCGATGGTATGTTTATCACATATCATCATCGCAATTTGTGATAATTGAGAAATCATTCCCCTTTTCTATCAATATATAATTCAGGATAGAATATTTTTTTCAGAAATATGGGGTATATTTTACAAGTCATTATACTAAACAAATAAAGGGTGAAAACTATAAAACAATAAAATAACAAAACATATAGTCAATTATATAATATATTGAAAATTATCATTGAATGGGTCATGGTTGTTCGACCAAAATCATCAGAAACCGATTGGTCCAACATTCATGATCTTATTCCACCCATGAAAAAAACCTAGTCTAAATTATATTGAAAACCAATAAAGGTATATATGGAATGTAATTGGGTATATACTTAATAAAGGAGAACCGTATTTGATATAATGAGAAATGATTAATCCTAAAAAAAATTCATGAAATATGTTATATTGAACCCCCAAAAATAGAGGCGTAAAAAAACTAATTTATTCACCAACTAGTAATTCATTATAATAATCCTTAGAAAGATTATGGGAAATAAAAAGAAAACAGAACAATATTTTTTTTCTTAAAAACCTAAAAAGGGAGGATTATGAAAAATTCATCTCTCTACCTACTATTCATTCCCAATTAGAGTCCTAATAAAATGTAACCGAAATAAAATAACAAGAAAAAATATAGTGTGTCCCTTATTACTATCCCAGAAAAATTCAAGATAGGATCTCTAGGACTTCGACTTAAAAAAAGGGTAAAGCACTCTCTACTCATGATATACTCACATATGTCACCCATTTTAAAAAATAAATTCAAAATTATATCTAATTTACTTGATAAATTTTCTGGATGATGGTTCTGAAACCAATTAGAAATATTGAACAAGACCAGGGAGGAATTCATTTTAGAACAAGTTTTTGAGTTGAGATTTGGGATAAAAATATATTTCTCAATGATCTATATGTAATTGGGCCATAGAGATTTTATGATAACATTGAAATAGGATGTAAGTGATCAATTACATCTCAAGGGTATCCAAATATAATATATATTAACAATTATAAATTTTTTTTATGAATCTACATAGCTTGGTGTCTCTAATATAATCTCCCAAATAAAAGGAGTCTCCCAAAATTTCATAATTAAAAGAACATCTACTCATAATACCACATGAGTTCTACTAGATTATATTCATGGGAGACTATGAATTTTTAATTTTTCACTAATAATTTATCTCAACATCTAAAACACACTATTATGCTTCTTTTCAAGAAATAAAATCTAGTTCGGCATTCTTTAATATTCCAACATGCCTCTACTTTTAATATACCATCTTCTCTGCATAATTATCTATATATTTTAGGTGAAACTACTCTTTTCAGAGTATTTTAATCATATATTTACTATAAATGGATTAATTTTGGTGACCCACTATTTTCTTCGCATGTAGGGATGCTTTAGTGAGGGCCTCATTACATTATTTGCCTTATGAAGAAAATCCTCCACCACGAACACTCTTTGCTAACGATCCCTCTTTTCTCTCCCATATGAAAACCACCACCATCACAGCCATATAAGGATCCCAATAACCAGACGATCCGAAAAAATTGTTTGTAAAATTGTAATAGAGGTTTCCCAATATGTATTTAATCTCTACAGTGGGGTTCTTTGTTATCAATGTCAAGATTTTCACTGTACCTTATACAATGGATAATGATAAAATTATAAAAATTCATAAAAATAAAAAAATAAAAATTCGAGAATATGGATTTATACTGAGACATACTATGTATGTGGGGGCCCCATACTGGCAGTTCATATTTTTCATAACATAATATAGGATTGTGCTTCTGTAACATCTACTTGGTGGGACCGTAATGTAGAGGAACATGAGACTTATAAACCATTGATGTGGGACTACTAAAACTAAAAACATTAAGAATAAATGTATATATATATATATAATATTTTTAGACAATTAGAGTTCATGTAAACCACTAATGATCTACCCTGATCATTCATTGATGATAATCTTTTTTCAACCTCAACATTGACGTAAGGGGTGGGGATAATTTACTCTTATAGTTATAGATCATGAGGAATAGTTTATGTGACATTTATCAATGTATTTGATTTCTTATTGAGGTCATATCAGCATAACATGATTTTAGGAAAAATGATACATTCTAGATAATGATTTTTTTAGGAATCTTGTACCTGATACCTATAATGCATCTATCATATAATGGTCATAAGAATAATATCTTTATAAATTAGGATATTTTGTGAGAAAACTACCTCATTTTAGGTCAATGGGAATTAGGGATATTGGATCTTCCTCGGAAAATTGGTCTGAAAACTAATGGAATGCTTAAAACTTTTACTATTACATCAGTACCTTCATATATATAAAATCTCACTATAGGGTTGGAAGGTGTATCTCCTCTAACCATAGATATCATTTCCCTATTAGTACCTAATGAGAACATATGAAAGTTGGAATACCTATATATTATAGTGATTTATTTAAAATTGAAATTATTTTCCTCGAATTGAAACACACAAGATTCGATGTGAGGAAAAATTATAGAATAAATTTACAAACTATTCTTATTTGTCTTATTTGATGAATTAGGTAAATGAGGAAAAACATGAGATAAAAATGATATCCCTTGTAGATGAACAGATAGCGAGGCTTCCATACCTATAACCAATGCCTATACCTCTTCCATAGGATAGAGAAATCCCGTGTTTTCAACCACCCATTATCCATCTGAGTTCACCACAACCATAGTACCCACAATAACATATATCTAGAAGTCTATATTTGTCTGGATCTCACTATATTTTTGTTATATCCATGAGAAATAAGATCAAAAAATTTTTTGTATAATAAATTTTTTTTGGAAAAAATATCTCAGGGTAACATTGATTTATTTTGGGATGATTGTGTTTTTTGAAAAAACAGATTTCCAAGGTCATTTGTCTAGTTCCAGATATATTTTTTACAAACTATTTTAAAAAATAACAAAGAAAACTTAATGGAAAACTTGTATATGGTACTAAAAGATCGTATATAATTTGGCGATGTTTGCTAGTGTCTGCCAAATTTTTGGGTCCAAAAATAGGAGAATGGAGAGAATTGTTTTTGGAAAAGGATGTTGCACACAATTGTTTATGAGGATTAGAACATTGTGTGAAAGACATATTTAAAGATCATTATATCAAAATAACAAAAATTAAATAGGTTCATGGAAGATAAGTATTTTTAATAAAGGCGAGTTTGTGTGAGTGTGCGCAAAAGTAACATGCATGAATGAGACTTACATACGCATGTAAAAGTTTCCCGAATTTGTGTGAATTGTAGAAATTTCCACTAAATAGGTAGCCACCCCCTCATTTGAATAATCTCAAACTTTTTATGTAATTGGAGTTCTGAATCATGCAAGTAGTGAGTTTCAACATAGAAGGGAGTTTCACATAAGAAGGGAGTTGCATGTAAGTTGTTTTTTCATGAAAAAGGCACATGTTTCATCCAAAGAATTATAGATATGTGAATTTAAACCAAGAGTTGATCTGATTTTTAAAGTTCCTCAATAGTTTTGAGGAATATTGATATTCATCAACTGGATGAAAGTGTAACTTCAATGAATCATCTATGTACAATTTAGGATTTGTTCTTTCATTGAAATGAAGGGTCCTACAAGTCCATATACTATATGAGGAACCCTTTCATGATCAGTAAACAATGGAAGAGGAAGACACTGATCATCTCCACCACCAGTGAGCCATAGAAAAATACATAGAAAGTGACCCTAAAGAAAATAGTATGATAACACAAAACCTTTTAAAAGATTTGAGCCTAAGTATAGATGAGAAATAGACCAAACCACCATTCTTGGTAGTGAGACTTAGTAGATATGGTACAATCAAAAAATTTCCATTTTGTTCTCCTTTTATGTAGCTTAGTGAGGGTGAACCAAGTAAAATTGTTGTGTCTCATGATTCAATTCTATTTTTTTATTACATTTATATGGAAAAGATAGAGAATATTGTTTTGTTTAATGATTAAACAATATCCTAAGGGGTATAAGTTTTAATCTATCACAACTGGATCCAAAACCCCCTCTATGTGTATTTAACAGAATTGGGATATGAAATTTACATTGGGATAATGATGGTATATATATTTCCAATTCAATGGATTCATGTTGTCTTACCCCATCATCACCAGCCACTATTGTACTGAAAATCATGATCTGCCACACATGGGTCATATAGTGAACATTACCCATCATAGATTGATTTAATTCATTAAGGTCTTAATTCAACGCATCAATATTATCGGGTTTTGTTTCAAATAAATAACATCAGAAGTGATACCACTTATAATACCATATAGCTCTATCAATGAATATAACTTCACCTTCAATGAGTCAATGCCAAAGTTAACCAAACATAAATCATTACATTCCTAAAACATAGTGGGTGTAACATCCCAGGAAAATAAAGAACAGGAAATTTTCATATTTATTAATATTTTTGAATTAAATATTAATTTTATTTTAATGGGGTTTCTATGTTCAATAGCATACCTGATACACAAGAACCGGTTTCATTGAAATCTTACATTGCACACTAATAATTTAATATTATTATTTTAAAAGGTCGTTAACTACTAGTTGTTTTATTGGAGGGAATGAAAAAAACTAACTAAAATACGATTACACTAGTTTTTTAAATTTATTTACATTTATCCAATAAAATTTAGAGGCTTAAAATGTGAATGAATCTAATTTTAAGCATATTTTACATTAAAACTCTGATTTACTGCCTTTTAATGGAGAACCCTATTTAAATATATTTTTGGTCACATTAATACATTCTATTTGACCAAATAGAATCTTTATTTAGAATGGGGACATGAAAATTTAATATGTGTAATTTTTTGAATTTTTCCGATAAAGTTCAATTTTTAATGAATGGTGAAAAATAGTGTATTTTAATTCAAAACTGCCTTTTAATCTAATTAATTTATATGGTTATATTATCTTATCAATTATTTTTAAAGTTTTATTGGAATATATTTTTACCACGTAATCCAATGGTGGTCATTGTATTGAATTTCACTTTGAAATTGGACATAAACAAGTGTCAATCTTTTGATAGATATTGTTTCTTAAAAACACGCTATATGTTTTGATAGCTCGAATTAATTATAAAATTAATTAATGTAACTGATATGATTTCAATTTGGTAAAATAGACATCATTTTTGAAGTCATAATATCAAATTTATCTTAGGGTGAATTTTTTGTATTTTTCTGAATAACTTAAATTTTTTATGAATAGTAAAACCACTTAGTAGTAGTAAAAAAACTAACTTTTTCATTTAAATGAAATTTTACTGCTTCTTTGAATTGAATTTCAAAAATTCAAAATACATTATTGTTATTAATAAGTAAAATTTGGTTCAAGAATATGGAAATAATTTTTGGTGAATAATAACTTATTAACGTTTATTTATAGCGGTTAAAGATAAATATAGTGAATCAAGATAAAAAGAATATTATAATAATTCAAAATTAAATTAATACTTTTTCTAACCTTATTGGATAAGTAATTTCCGACCATGGGCATCTGTAGATCAATTTTGGGACCCCATGGAACCACTTATGAATGATAATGACACTTTAGATTAATTAAATTAAAGTAAAGGAAAAAAGGACAAAAGCAAATATCGTTTAGTAAATCAGTTTTTAGAAGGGGTTATATAAATTATACTTTGAACTATAAACATTTATTGGAAATATAAAAATATTTCCTACATCATGGTGTTTTGTTTATAATTTTTAGGCATTAAATAAATTAAATTATTAATGACACAATAATGATGCAGTGTTTATCTTATTAATAAATGATTTAAATAAATAAGATTATACTGATTATAATATTATCCAAAAACATATCCAATTATAATTGGATGATTTTATTTTGAATATGAGTCATCTTATCTTCGTCGTTAATGATTTTTGTACCTTTATAAACTGAATATCATTATATAATAATATAATAGTTTCACAATTTCCTAATGAGCCTGTCCTCCCCCTTATAAAAGGAGACCACATCTATCCAATTCCACAGACCTATCAAGACTTTTATCTCTTCCAAAAATTGCCTAATTAAGAACCCTACATCCCTATACTTCTCCTAGAATACTTACCTTAGGTAAAAGGAACATCAAGAAGTCCTTTGGTTCAATCCAAAGGGAGTTACCCAAGTTAAAGGTAACAGTTTCTCTTAAATTGTTTTCATTTATTTTACTTTCCAACCCCTAAACATTTTTTATTACAATCTATTGTAACAAAAATAGTATCCTAAATAATCTAGGATGTTGTTATGATAAGTATTTGAACTAAACTTACAAACACCTCTGTAACACCCCAAGCTTCTACGGTACGCTTCTCTTTGAATAATGTGATAGTGTGTGTTGTACGCAACACCGAGTTCTAACACACCATAACCAATCAAACTAGCCGTTATGAATAGTAATACCTACTTTTTGAAATTATATATATTTTATATTTCAAAATGGACTTCATTTTTGGATTCCTAATATCGAATTTATCCTAAGGTGAAATTTTGGTACTTTTCGGATAACTTTAATACTTTGATGAATAGTGAAAATTACTAAATTTTAATTAAAAACAACTTTTTTAATCAAAATAATTAATAGTGATAAAATATTAATTTGAGGGGTTTTAAAGTATATTTAGAATATATTTTTACTATTTAATACAATGTTGGTCATTGGAAATAATTTTACAATTAAACCGGACATTAATAAGTGTCAATCATTTGATAGATATTATCTCTTAAAAACACGCTTTTTGTTTTAACAACTGGAATTAATTTTAAATTAATTTCTGCCACTTCTATGTTTTGAATTTGGAAAAATTGATTCAATTTTTGGAATCAGGATATTCAAATTGTGTAAATAGGTAACTTCTATTTTTAGACATTTTGAATAATTACTTCGGTAAATATTTTATTTACCATGGTTAAGGGTAAATCCGGTAAATAAGGGTTAAAAAATAATATTATAATAATACTAAATTACCCTAAAACGTGTCCTAGCCTTATTTGTTGATACATGTTCTACCATAATCATATTTGGGTTGATTTGGGGACCCCATGGAGCCACCTTTTGGTGATAGGGACACTTAATGTTAATTAAGTTAAAATAAGTACAAAAATGACATAAGCATATATCTTTTAGAAAAACAATTTTTTACATAGGGTTATATATGTTGTATATTCGACTATAAATATTAATAAGAAAGATAAAAATCTTTCCTACATAATTATAATTTATTTATAATTTTTAGATATTAAATAATTAAATTTATTTATGACACAATGATGATGAAGTAATTACCATAATAGTGAAAAATTAAAATAATCGATATTATAAATACCCAAATAAATATAATTTGAGACTTTTAATGAATTAAACTAATTTTATAGGATAATATGACATAATAGGATTGATTTAATTGACTTTTGTAAAAGTAATTAATCTGCTATAAGTTTCAAAAAAATCAACTATTGAATAGTGTCAAAATTGACATAAAAAAGTTTTTAAAAGAAATATTATATAATTAATTAATATTAAATTCCTAAAAATCTAATGATCGCCCACGAGACTTATATCATGATAGGTGTATCATTAATGGACCATTTGGGGGTCTCTTGGATGTATATATTAAGTTTATTAACCATATAATATATAAATACAAAGAGATATTGTAAAAGTGAAACTAATTAACTTGGAGTTAATACTTAATGATAAGGGTAATATAAGTAGCCAAAACTGTCTAAATTCTATTGGTTGAGTGGTTCTCGACCCATCCCCACCATAAAATTTAAATAATCTACTTTGGATCCATTATAAACCAAATATAAATTTATTATAAATTATTATTTCTAGCTTTTCCAAAGGTTCCCCTCACCCCTCTTATAAAAGGGCACTCCCCCTTCTCATTTCATCACACCTTCAAAGACTTTTGGTTCGGCCAAACTCTTCCCAAATACTCTAAAAACGTCCCTCAATACAACCTAGAGGCCTTATATTGATCAGAAAGCCAACTTAAGGAGCCCTTTTGATCAAATCAAAAAGGAAGAACCCGAAGAAGAGGTAATGTTTTCACCACCCTTTTTCAAATTCATTTCTTCTTCCACTTATTCTTCCTTTGTTATTTCCATTCTAAAATAATAACTACAGTATCATATATATACTGTGATGTTATTATAAATATGGTACAACCATATTCAGTATTCTATCCACCCTTTGAATAACATGTCACCATACGTGCGTACGTACGGCTTACCGTCTCCACGTCGTGGTGTAATTGTTATTCAATATATTATTATTTGGATGGTTATAATAATTATGTGTAACTCATCTAAATAAAAAATATAACTTGTTAATTATTATGTATATATGATATACAATCCATTTATATATTATTTTAATATCAAAAGAATGATATTGTCGCTCGTGCGTACGTACGGACTACTGTCTCCACGAATGCGATGAGATTCATTCTTCATCGTATCCATTCAGGTATAATTATCATTTAATGATTTAAAAATGATTTTTAAGGACTTGATATCATTCTGGATATGAATAATATACAACCTATCCATTACAAACATGGCTTACATAACAAAACATATAAAAGAAAATGAGTAAACACCCGAAACAACGATAATACTAAGATATTATTAACAAATCAATGTTAAAAGATCATATATGATATCATATTAATGTATATGATTCTTGTATAATTTAATAAAAATTATTTCACCATTATAATGGAGGTTAACCTACCCCCAAACAAGGAAAAGTACAAGGTAAGGGTTATTTCGCAATCTCTTCATTATCCGGGGTTGTTTATACGTAATTATATACTGGCATTTCATTATCATCCACATCCATGTTTCTTCAAAATGTATTTCAAAAATATTTTACTATTTAAAAGAACATGGTTTAAAGTCATTTATGCCCTTGTTTTACTTTTTATAAGATTTTTATAAAAGATTCTTTTCGTCGTTTTCCAAACAAGGTGCTTTTAACCTTTTCGACAGAATTAAGGTAAGAATGTTTTTTAACTTATATGGCGGGTGCGGTTATTTTCCACCATTATAAAATCGTCGAAGCTTCCCTTACAAGCTTATAAGAATATTTTCAAAGAAAATGTTTTATTTTATAAATATACGACTCTTAAATGAGTTGATTTCAACATCCTTTGATGGATTTTACACTTATTTGAAGTTGATTTATTATGATACAAAACTTCTAAATTGTACTGAAGGTTTTGTGATATGTTTGACTATGGATGTGCTATTTTTATACCATTCATAGTTTATGGTGAAAGTATTGATATTTCGTATGCAAGTTTTAATACGAATGTTTATGCTATGTTTAATCCTTTTCATATGGGAATGCATTGGACTTAATATGTGATGGGTGGAGCCCTCTATAGATCCTCGATGCATCGGTGGGTCTCATGAGAGAAACTAGTGTCTTGGAACAAGGGATTGGAAAAATCTTATTTGTATTCTTGGCACGAGGCCTTGGCTATGTGGTTATGATAGTCTGGCATTATGCATTCCATCATTATTAAAGTGGTTATTGGTATTGCATGTGATTATTCGATTAGTAGAATATCCATGTGAATAAGTAAATGGAATTATTTCATTTTATTTTTTCCATACTATGTTTAAGTTCAAGTTTAAAAGTCTTTTGTTTTAGTTATACATTGCCTTAAATGTTTATTCTTATTTATGAAAGTTTCTGCTATATTGTTATCCTTACTGGACATTTTAGCTCACCCCTTTTCTATGTTTTATTTTTCCCAGGGTATAAAGAAGTAAATTATGAATGACCTGTAGGGATAGTATGTGGGAATATGAGTGTGGAATACTATGAAAAGATGTTGTAGTTTTCATTTTTATGATGTAATGTAAGACTTATGAATATATCTAGTATTTCCAGGGCAACTAAACAAATCGGTCTTTCGAGATTTGATCCTTCTTGTGATCAAGCCAATGGTATGTAATAATGCACCGACTCTGGGTAACTGGGGTCGGGGAATTATAGTTGGTATCAGAGGAAGTTTAGTACTAACCTTGGAAGCAAGATTTATATAAACTCTTATTAGAGCACATAGATTTAAGATAGACTTTGAGGATTAGTATAGAAGAACTTCCTAAAATATTGTTATTGTAGAGATTTTGTGAGTTTTCCGAACAATACATCCCTGTCTGGCTACAAGCAGGTAGAGGCGGATCTGGAACAGATGTACCTAGGGTTAAAACCCAAAAACACCACTTTGAGCTAGACTCGAACGGGAACTAGTTCACGACAACAGGCCTTGCTGCACTCTTGGTTACGACACTCCCGGGGGATATGCTTAGGATAACTCTCATTTTCATTACAAATCATTATAAAGGGTTTATGAGTATATAATTCCTCAATGAATTTTTTTATGATTATGGATTATATCCATAAATAGTTCGATTTATGTTAAGTGTTTTATAAGTATGGGATTATGTATTTTGATTCATAAACTGATCTAGTTTATGCCATTGTTTAGAAATGGCTCTTAGTGGAAGAAATGGAAACTGTATCAATGCACGCACTCCATGTTGGGATTTCCCTCCTGCTCAAGATAATTATAGTGGAGCTGGTGATGCAACTGGTGTCGATCAGCTAATCACCATATTGGGACAACTCACTGAGGTTATGAATAATAACCTTACCCGTATGGAGCACCCTGATCCGCAGCATGGAGGATCAATGTTAGATCGATTCATGAGGCAACAACCACCAGCGTTCAATGGGAGTACAAATCCCTTAGTAGCTGAGAAATGGATATTTTCCCTAGAGAAAATATTTCAGGCTTTGGGGAGTAACGAAAGGGAAAAAGTTATCATGGCTGTTTACCGCCTCACTGGAGATGCTGATCAATGGTGGTCATTGATTTAAAATATGACGGAAGATGATGAAGTATCAAATATGGAATGGAGGGAGTTCAAAGATCTGTTTTTAGAAAAATACTTTCCCCACGACCACCGAGAAGATATGGAAAGGCAGTTTCTGAGTCTGAGGCAAAAGGAGGATGAGCATGTCGCAAAGTATGAGGCTAACTTTACAAGGTTAGCAAGGTATGCTGGAGATTATATACGT
This sequence comes from Viscum album, assembly GCA_963277665.1. Taxonomy (NCBI): domain Eukaryota; kingdom Viridiplantae; phylum Streptophyta; class Magnoliopsida; order Santalales; family Viscaceae; genus Viscum; species Viscum album. The sequence goes on from OY728162.1 coordinate 1,395,068,466, forward strand.
AACCCAAGAAGTAAGATTGATCGTTTCTTTGATGGGTTAAAACCATTTCTCTATCGATCATTAGTCTCACAATCCTTTTCATCGTATGAAGACATTGTATCATGTTCTATCAAGACCGAAAAGGAATTCTCTAAGTCTTATGACTTTAATGAAAAGAAAGAGAAGAAGAGACCTGCTGATCAATCTGGGAATGTAAATAAGGGGAAGAAGGGAAAGGTTGAATATCCATCCTGTGGTAAATGTGGTAAGAAACACCCCGGTACTTGCTTGAAGGGAACATGAGTCTGTTACAAGTGTGGTGAAAAAGGCCACCAAGCTCGTGATTGCAAGGGGAAGAAGGAAGCTACCAATGTTCAGTGCTACAATTTCAGGGAGATGGGGCATTATGAAAATGAATGTCCTAAGCATCAGGAGAACTTAACTCAGAAAAGGCCAAGGTATCAAGGACAAGCTTATGCTATCACTACTGCTAAGGTAGAATATATGAAAGATGTGGTGGTAGGTAATTTAATGGTTTCCTCAAGTTTAGAAAATGTGTTATTTGATTCTGGATCATCGTATTGTTTCATATCTTCCCAGTTTGCTACGAAAATTCGATATTTCCAATTTGATTTAACAAGGGAGTTGTCAGTTAAAACTCCTAAGGGAAGTATCATTGCAACAATATTTTGTGAATCAGTCCCCATTAGAGCACATAAATGTTCTTTATCTGCTGATCTCATCATCATACCTATGATTGAGTTTGATATAATCCTTGGTATGTACTGGCTTTCATACTATGATGCAAAGATTTATTGTAAGAAGAAATAGGTTATGATTCTTGATGGTGATGACAAGGAACTCCTTATCTTTAGAGAAGAATCGTCACCACCAAATTCTTATTTAGATCCACCCCTAGTAGCTCAAATAAATTCAATTATTGGGGAGGAAGAGAATGAAATGACTATGGGTGAGGAAAGGAATGTCCAAATAGAGGATTTACCTATTGTGAAAGATTTTGTAGATGTATTTCTGGAAGATTTACCTGGACATCCTCCAGAACGAGAAGTTGAGTTTTCCATTGATTTAATTTCTGGATCAAGGCCTATATCAAAGACCCCATATAGAATGGCCACTGTAGAATTGGTTGAACTAAAGAAACAACTAGAGGAATTGAGTAATAAGGGATTTATTCACCCTATTGTTTCTCCATGGGGAGCCCCTATTCTTTTTTTTAAAGAAAGACGGATCTATGAGGTTATGTATCGACTATAGGGAGATCAATGCTATAACAATAAAGAAAAAGTATCCCCTACCACGCATTGATGATTTATTTGACCAACTACATGGAGCTCAATACTTTTCAAAGATTGACCTTTGATCTGGATACCATCAGTTGTGTGTGAAAAAGGAAGACATTCCGAAGACAGCATTTCGAACCAGGTACGGGAATTACGAGTTTACTGTAATGCCTTTTGGATTGACTAATGCACCCTATGTATTCATGGATCTGATGAATAGAGTTTTCAAGGAGTATCTCAATGAATTTGTGTTGGTATTTATTGACGATACCTTGTTATACTCCAAAATCTATGAAGATCATGAAAATCACTTGCGCATTATCTTGAAGACTCTAAGAATGCATGAATTATATGGGAAGTTTAGCAAGTGTGAATTCTAGCTTCAAGATATTTCTTTTCTTAGCCATATTGTCTCTAAAGATGGAATCTCTGTTGATCCTTCTAAGACCAAGGCAATCCAAGAATGGCCAGCACCTACGAGTAATACTGAGGTACGTAGTTTTATTGGTTTGGAAGGTTATTATCGACGTTTCGTCCATAATTTTACCCGATTGGCTAACCCATTAATGAAGCTCACACGTAAAGGGGTTAAATTTTTTTGGACAAAAGAATGTGAAGAATGTTTCGAAGAACTGAAGAGAATATTAGTCAATGCTCCTATATTGACTCTACCATCGGGAAATGATGGGTTCGTTATTTATAGTGATGCATCGAAGAAAGGAATTGGTTGTGTCCTTATGCAGAATGATAGAGTTGTTGCCTATGAATCACAATAGTTGAAAAATTCATGAAAAAAACTATCCTACTCAGGATCTCAAGTTAGCAGCTGTGATCTTTGCTTTGAAGATATGGAGGCACTACCTCTATGGTGAAAAATGTGAGATTTATACTGATCACAAGAGTTTGAAGTATATTTTCTCATAAAAAGAACTCAACATGAGGCAAAGGAGATGGCTTGAATTACTCAAGTATTATGATTGTACGATACACTACCACCCAGGGAAGGCAAACAAGGTGGAAAATGCTTTGAGAAGAAAATACCATGGAGTTTTGAACAATATGAGAATTGAAAGGGATTCAATTTTCATGGATCTAGTGAAGATGGACATGGGAATAACCATGGAAGGTAAAACATCAATGCTTTTTAAAATGGTTTCCAAACCATATTTACTTGAAAGGATTAAGAGTTCTCAGTCCGATGATGAAGAATTTCAGGAGAAGATTAAAGCTGTGAATGATGGGAGATTGAGAGACTTTGTGTATGAAGATGGAATTTTTAAATTTGGGAAGAGACTTTGTGTTCCCGAAATACCGGATCTAAAAAGTGAATTGCTGGATGATGCTCATAGTTCCAATTTCTCTATACACCCTGGGAGAACAAAAATGTATAGAGATTTGAAGAAAACATTTTGGTGGGACAATATGAAGAGGGAGATTTCTGATTTTGAGTCAAGATGTATGGTTTGTCAACAAGTGAAAGCTAGAAGGAAACACCCTGGAGGAGTCATGAAACCTCTTCACATACCAGAGTGGAAATGGGATAATATTATGATGGAATTTTTCATGGGGCTACCAAAGACTCCTAGAAGGAATGATGAAATATAGGATATTGTTGATCCTCTTACCAATTCAGCACATTTTCTTGCTATAAGAGAAGATCAACCACTGGAACGTCTAGTAAGACTATATATTAATGAAGTTGTGAGACTTCAGGAGTACCCCTATCGATTTTGTTTGATCATGATCCCCGTTTTACTTCAAGATTCTGGAAGTGTTTTCAGAAATACCTGGATACTGAACTACATTTGAGCACTGCCTACCACCCTCAGACAGACGGACAATCAGAACGGACTATTCAAACCTTAGAAGACATGTTGAGATCCTGCTCACTTGACTTTCAGGGTTTGTGGGGTCAGTATTTACCTCTGGTATAATTTTCCTATAACAATAGCTTCCATTCAAGTATTCAGATGGAACCATATGAAGCGTTATACGGAAAGAGATGTCGCACAACAACCTGTTGGGATGACGTTGGTGAAAGAAAACTTGTAGGTCTAGAACTGGTGGAGGAAACGATGGAAAAGGTGAAGGTAATCCAAAATCACATCAAAGAAGCTCAAAGTAGGCAGAAGAGCTATGACAATAATTGAAGGAAGGATTTGGAATTTCATGTCGGTGATCATGTTTTCCTGAAGGTATCTCCATGGAAGGGGGTCATAAATTTTGGTAAGAAAGGTAAATTGAGTCCCAGGTACATCAGACCTTTCGAAATTCTAGAACGAATTGGGGCTGTATCTTACAGATTGGCAATGCCGCCAAGTCTCTCCAAAGTTCACGATGTGTTCCACGTATCTCTATTGAGTAAATACATGCCTGACCCAACGCATGTACTCACCTATGAAGAATTAGAACTGGAACCTGATCTGTCTTATTGTGAAGAGCCCATCGGGATTCTTGATACAAGAGAACATGTACTGAGAAACCGGACGACGCGTCTGGTAAAAGTTTTGTGGAGAAACCATAAGATGGAAGAGGCAATGTGGGAACCCGAGGAACTTATGATGAAGAACCACCCGAGTCTTTTCATGTGATAAGTATTCTAGAAATTTAGAGGATGAAATTATTTGAAGGAGAGGAGAATGTAACACCCCAATCTTCTACGTTATGCTTCCTTTTGAATAATGTGATAGCGTGTGTTGTACGCAACACCGAGTTCTAAGACACCATAACCAATCAAACTAGCCGTTATGAATGGAAATGCCTACTTTTAGAAATTATATATATATTATATTTCAAAATGGAATTCATTTTTGGATTCGGAATATCGAATTTATACTAAGGTGAAATTTTGGTACTTTTCTGATACCTTTAATATTTTGATGAATAGTGAAAATTACTAAATTTTAATTAAAAACAACTTTTTTATTCAATATAATTAATAATGAATTATTAATTTGAGTGGTTTTAAAGTATATTTAGAATATAATTTTACTATTTAATTCAATTTTGGTCAATGGACATAATTTTACAATTAAACCGGACATAAACAAGTGTCAATCTTTTGATAGTTATTATCTCTTAAAAACAGGCTTTTTGTTTTAACAACGGGAATTAATTTTAAATTAATTTCTGCCACTTATATGTTTTGAATTAGAAAAAATTGATTCCGTATTTGGAGTCAGGATGTTAAGATTGTGTAAATAGGTAACTTTTATTTTTAGACATTTTGAATAATTACTTCGGTAAATATTTTATTTACAATGGTTAAGGATAAATCCGGTAAATAAGGGTTAAAGAATAATCTTATAATAATAATAATTACCCTAAAACGTGTCCTAGACTTATTGGTTGATACATCTTCAAACATAAGCATCTTTGGGTCGATTTTGAGACCCCATGGAGCCACTTGTAGGTGATAGGGACACTTAATTTTAATTAAGTTAAAATAAGTACAAAAATGACATAAGCATATATCTTTTAGAATAACAATTTTTACATAGGGTTATATATGTTGGAGTTTTGACTATAAATATTCATTAGAAAGATAAAAGGATTTCCTACATAATTATATTTTATTTATAATTTTTAGATATTAAATATTGTAATTTATTTATGACACAATGATGATGCAGTAATTACCATAATAGTGAAAAATTAAAATAATTGATATTATAAATACCCAAATAAATATAATATGAGACTTTTAATGAATTAAAATAATTTTATTGGATAATATGACATAATATTATTGATTTAATTGACTTCTTTCTAAGTAATCATTCTTTTATAAGTTTCAAAAAAATCAACTATTGAATAGTGTCAAAATTGACATAAAAGAGTTGTTAAAACAAATATTATATTATTAATTGATATTAAATTCTTAAAAATCTACGGTTCAGCCAACAGGCTTATATCATTATAGTTGTATCATTAATGGATCATTTTGCGGTTTCTTTGATGTATATAGTATGTTTATTAACCATATAATATAAAAATACAAAGAGACATTGTAAAAGTGAAACTAATTAACTTAGAGTTAATACTAAAAGATAAGGTTAATATAAGTACACAAACCTGTCTAAATTCTATTGGTTGAGTGGTTTTCGACCCATCCCCACCTTAAAATTTAAATAATCCATTTTTGAGACAATATAAACCGAATATGAATTTATTATAATGTAATATTTCTAGCTTTTCCAAAGGTGCCCCTCACCTATCTTATAAAAGAGCACTCCTCCTCATTTCTTCACACCTTCAAAGCCTTTTGGATCAGCCAAACTCTACCCAAGTACTCTAAAAACTTCCCTCAATACAACCTAGAGGCCTTAGTTTGATCAGAAAGCCAACCTAAGGATCTCTTTTGGTCAAATCAAAAAGGAAGAACCCGAAGAAGAGGTAATGTTTTCACCACCCTTTTTCAAATTCATTTCTTCTTCCACTTCTTCTTCCTTTGTTATTACCATTATAAAATAATAAATCTAGTATAATATATGTACTGTGATGTTATTATAAATATGGTACAACCATATTCAGTATTCTATCCACCCTTTGAATAACATGTCACCATACGTGCGTACCTACGGCTTACCGTCTCCACGTCGTGGTGTAATTGTTATTCAATATATTATTATTTGGATGGGTATAATAATGATGTGTAACTCATGTAAATAATAAATATAACATGTTAATTATTCTATATATATGATATACCATCCATTTATATATTATTTGAATATCAAAAGAATGATATTGTCGCTCGTGCGTACGTACGGACTACCGTCTCTACGAACGCGATGAGATTCATTCTCTATCGTATCCATTCAAGTATAATTATAATTTAATGATTTAAAAATGATTTTTAAGGACTTGATATCATTATGGATATGAATAATATACAACCTATCCATTACAAACATGGATTACGTAACAAAACATATAAAATAAAACGTGTAAACACCCGAAACAACGATAATACTAAGATATTATTAACAAATCAATGTTAAAAGATCATATATGATATCATATTAATGTATATGATTCTTTTATAATTTAATAACAATTACTTCACCATTATACATGAGGTTAACCTACCCCCAACCAAGGAAAAGTACAAGGTAAGGGTTATTTCGCAATCTCTTCATTATCCGAGGTTGTTTATACGTAATTATCTACTCGGATTTCTTTATCATCCACAACCATGTTTCTTCAAAATGTATTTCAAAAAGATTTTACATTTTTAAAAGAACATGGGTTAAAGTTATTTATACCCTTTTTTGACTTTTTATATGATTTTTATAAAGGAATCTTTCTGTCGTTTTCCAAACAAGGTCCTTTTATCCTTTTCGACAGAATTAAGGTAAGAATGTTTTTTTAACTTATACAGCGGGTGCGGTTATTTTCCGTAGTTATAAAATATTCGAAGCATCCCTTACAATCTTAGAAGAATATTTTCAAAGAAAATGTTTTATTTTATAAATATATGACTGTTAAATGATTTCAAATATAGAAAGAGATATTTCTCTAAAAAGAGTTTTGATTTCATCTATGTCAACATCCTTTGATGGATTTTATGCTTATTTGAAGTAGATTTATTAAGATACAAAACTTCTATATTGTATTGAAGGTTCTATGATATTTTCGACTGTGGATGTGCTATTTTTATACCATTTATAGTTTATGGTGAATGTATTGATATTTTGTATGCTAGTTTTAATACAAATGTTTATGTTATGTCTAAACCTTTTCATATGGGAATGCATTGGACTTAATATGTGACGGGTGGAGCCCGCTATAGATACTCAGTGTATCGGTAGGTCTCATGAGACAAACTAGTGTCTTGGCACAAGGCCGTGGCGAAATCTTATTTGTAGTCTTGGCACGAGGCCTTGGCTATGTGGTTATGATAGTCTGGCATTATGCATTCCATCATTATGAAAGTGGTTATTGATTTTTCATGTGATTATTCGATTAGTATAATATCCATGTGAATAAGTAAATGGCATTATTTCATTTTATTTTTTCCATACTATGTTTATGATCAGGTTTAAAAGGATTTTGTTTTAGTTATACATTGCCTTAAATGTTTATTCTTATTTATGAAAGTTTCCACTATATTGTTATCCTTATTGGGCCTTTGAGCTCACCCCTTTTCTATGTTTTATTTTTCCCAGGGTATGAAGAAGTAAATTATGAATGACCTGTAGGGATCGTATATGGGAATATGACTGTGGAATATGAAGAAAAGATGTTGTTGTAGTTTTCATTTTTATGATGTAATGTAAGACTTATGAATATATCTAGTATTTCCAAGGCTACTAAACCAATCGGTCTTTCGAGATTTGATCCTTCTTTTGATCATTCCAATTTTATGTAATAATGCACCGACTCTAGGTAACTGGGGTTGGGGCGTTAGAACCTCCATCTAATGGATGAAGAACATAATGTTTTTGTGGATGGCGAACTAACAACTCACGAAATGATGATTATTCAAATATCTCCAACTGCCTCTCAAGGTGGCCATTATGATGGAACTATATTTATATATGATATATATTATGTTTATTTTTTCTTTATTTTTATGTAATTTCCATTTATATTATGCCTTTATTGTATCCATTATGGGTAAGCATGATAATTTAATTTATGTGTGGACTACTGCCCCCTCAAAGTAATATGACTCGTTAATACAATATGTGGGATGTATAAATGATATATTTAATGATATTATATATGATATTATACTAGAAGTACAATATACCTATGTATCTTTATGTTTTAATTCCATTAAAATAATAAATATAAATTAAAGTAGCGATCATGCATACGTACGGCTTACAGTCTCCATGAAGGGTGAATTTCATTTCTTACCCCCAAATGATATGTACTGTTATAAATATATATATACTGCATATATATTATAAATATGATATCTAAATCATTAATATCATTCTGGATATAATGAACTTTTGACTATGTGAACAACTTTTAATTGTAAGAAGTCCATTTTTGACTCAAGTACCAATTATCGACAAAATGAACGTTATTAACTAAAAAGATTTCATAATGTTTATAACATTCTAATAATGAATATAAAAGGAATAATAAACTAGAAAAATGTTCTTAAGAAATTGTAAATTAACTTTAGTTTCTTATTTAGAAGAACAAGGAACAAAAAAGTCAAGTCAGACACAAGGTAAGGGATTTCTTTTCTCACTTTTAATTCCGTGAAATTTCCATTGTCTGCCACTTATTCATTTCATGTGGTGTATTGTGTACTACCTTTTGATATATATTTTCATGATTCTAATTATATTCATGGTATTCTGTGATTTATTTGGTGGTAATTAACTTTTGGTCATATGACTCAATTGATTATAATGTGGTAAAGGGTTCCATCTAACTTTTTATTCCAGTGATATTCATGCTATGTTTTCCACTATTTCCTTTTGTGTGGTGTATGTACTAACCATGATTTTACTATCTTTGTAATAATATTTCATTTTTTGGTATTTACATCTTCATTTTATGATCATTCTTTTATGTGGCGTATGTTTCGTAAGTTACCAAATCGGTAAGGGGATCTCTCACCCTCCTATTTTTTAAAAGACTTATTTTTTGTTATGTCATTTAATTTACATATTATTATATTGGTATATGTTCTTATATATCCTTATTGATGTAAATTTTATGTCCATGTGATGATACACCTTTTCCTCTCTCATTAAATCATTTTCTGAATTTTAAAGTGACACCGTTAGGCTGTTGAATTTTGTTAAGGGAACTTCTTAATCCAATTTCAATTCTTTGGGTTAAACATATACTTCTTCAATATGTCATCCTATGAATATGTTTGAACAGACTATGATTTTGTTATACTTAATATCCACTAATATTGGGTTTATTCAGATTTTTAACGCTTAATTATGTAATTGATTTATCCTTAATCAAAAGATACCATCTTTATAAGGTATTTCGTCTCAATTTAAATTCCATTGAGACATCATTGTTGATATGTTCCAATTCACTTTGATATGGTGTATATAATGTCCTTTTAAATATAATACCATGAATCCCTTTATTCTCATTATATTATAATTTTCTGATTAAATTTTATTCCTCAATTATTTGTACTCAAGTGTCTCTCTTTTTGTTAAAAAACTCTATAACTAAAATATCGTTTTAAATGTTTTAAATATTTATTCTTCTAAATATTTCTCATTAATTTACATGTTTTAAAAATGGGTTTTATGATTTATTTATATGGACATTAATGTTTTCAAATGATAATTCATTTAAAATCTTTAAAGTGGTATGGGACAGTTTGATTCAAAAATATTTTTTAAATGGTTTTGAAAATGATTTTATAATGCATTGGTTATTTGAATATCTTGATCTGATATATTGGAATGTGGAAATGTTATCTTTCCTTTATACATGTGTTATTTTTTATTATTATGTTATGGTTATTGGGAACTGTTTACGTATACGGGTGGTTCCATGATAAACCTAGGGCGGGTGAGCCCGACATAGCTCTCCAATGCATTGGGTAACATGATGGAGGTAAATGTGATGTTTCTTCTAAGATATTTAAGGAATATACTGTGATGAGTATTCCATATGTTACTCCCTACGTAGCTGTGATATCTAAAATTTATGTTTGATATGGATTCCATAAGTAACCTTTATGATTTATGATTTGTGTATGTAATTCATAAATCTTAGGACTTTCTAAGGTATGTTATGATTGAAACTCATGGTTTTATTGATTTGTATTTATTGATGGGCTAATGTTTTCCTTCCTTATTTTATAACCCTTACTATGCTTTTTATGCTCATTCCAAGTTTTTGAAATGTTTTCCATAGGACTTAAAGATGAATAGGGTCAAGGATGATATCAAGGGAAAGTCAGGCTATCTAAAACATGGAACTAGACATGTTTGTTTTTAAGTGTTTTTATTTTATTAAACAAATAGATAATAAGTAGTAGGTTCTACATGTAATATTCAAGTTATAATGTAATTGTTATGCCTAATTCTCTAAGATTCTAAACCTGAAAAGATCCTAAATGTGAATTGTTCTTTTAATACAAGATTATGTAATGTTTAATGCTGGGTTCTTATATTTTTTATCAAAGGTGGGTTTAGACAACTTTATGGATTAGGAGTTTTTGTTAAACACATGATTATTCCCTATGTCTATTATTTCAGTTGAATCCTCATTTTAAAATTTTATTTTTCAGATTAAGGAAAGTCGGTTACAAATGGAAGGAGAAGGATCTCAAACTACATTCTTATCTATTCCTAATAACATGCTTGAAATAATTATTCCAAAGTCATGTTTAGATGATTGTGAAACATTTTCTAGTTTAAAACTCACTTGAATGAACTTGTTTGAGATATCAAACACCTCCACTATACCTCGATATAATCTTGGTTCATGGGTTGTATTTAATCAAAATATATTTTTACAATACTCTAATATTTTAAATAAAGGTAAATATTATCATGGAATATTCATATATTTTCTCTTATCACAAAATTTTGAAGCATATTATGATTTTAAAAAAGGTGCTGAAGAAGGAGACCCTTGCACAACCTATTTAATTTATGTTTTAAAATACAGTCCAAAAACGTCAGATCCAAGCATGCTTGGACCACAAAATTTATTAATAAAAAGAAGAGTGCAAAGACAGGAAAAAATAAGTGAGAGAGATATTACAAGTCATAATAGTCATAATCACCACACCCAAACCTGTTCATGTTGTTATCATCGGTTGATTCCCACTCTGATTGAGTCTCATATTGTTTGAGAAACTTGGTAAATACCTTCTTCGCTTCAGTTTCTACATATATGACTTCTCTTTATCTTTCTTAGAAGATGACCTAGTGGTCACCGTCTTTGGAACTGCAGAATAGTCCTTCCTTGGCCTCCTAATAACTGGGGCAGTCCTGACACCCTCACTGTCAGAGAGTCCTTTCTTTTCTCCTTGAAAAATCTCACAATATGATGCTTTATTCAAATCCATGTCACTTAACTTTACCTCAACATGGATGTCCCCCAACATGGAGGGGGAATGCTCCCCATTTCTGGGAGTTAAAACCTCATTGCATTCCTTCCTTTCATCAGAAGGGCTCTCCCGATTAGTAGGGGAAGAATTCTTCTTTTGGACCAGTTGCTGCGTAAAAACATTCTCCGTAAAAGCAGGAGTGGGACTCGGGATCTCAGAGGTTCCAACCTCACAAGTAGTAGAGAAACTATGCAATCTAGGTGTATTATCATCAATTATCAACTCTTTTCCATTCTTGGGAGTCAGTACATCGACTGGATTCAATGGAGGGTCACTGTCCTTATTGACATGATCTGGCGGGGATGGATCCTTTGAATGCACCTGTTGTCGACAAATATTGGATGAGTGTCCTCGCATTCCACACTCCTTACAGGTGATGTTTTTACGACACAACTCCAAAGAGTGTCCGACAACCATACATTTAGTGCAAAAGAGAGGTTTGCTTTCGTATTCAACATCAATCAAAATTTGATCAGAGGGAATGGAGAGTGTTACCGTGTGAATGAGAGTAGATCTAAGATCAACTTCCACTGCCATTCTAGTGAAGTGTCCATACCTAACATTTTTCATTTCCTTATCAAGATGGATGTGTGTTCTAATAGTCGTTCCAATATCATGTAAGATCTCTGGATGCCAAAGGACCCAATTATGCCCATAAAGACGCACCCATACCTGAGAGAATACATTTTTAGCATTGGAGACATTAAAGTCAAGCGACCATTCATGCAGATGAATCCACCCCGGCTTTAGGAACATGAAACCAAAACACTAAGCCTTTAGCTTCACATCAGCAGATGGAAACAAGCAGTAAGAGAATCCTCGCCCAAGGGAGACAAATTTCCAGTTATCAAAGCCCCAAAAAATAGAAATTCTATGGAATAGATCATCACATTTCCAGGGTAGCGAACCTTTAGGAAGGACAATACGAGCAATCAATGAGTTCTCACCCAATGCCAATCTTTCAGCAATCACACTAGGGTTGGCCTCAACATGCGCTAACGAGTCGTTTCGAAGAATTTTCCTAGATTGTTCATTCTTTTTCTGATTTGGTGCAGTTTCCTTCATGACATCCACAAAGGAGCACTGATCACACACAGTGGGCAGCCGCATAGGATCCTGCACAAAATTGACAACATCAGAAGGATTTTTCAAAACACCCTTTACCATTGACCCGGGGGGAAAATCTCGCTGATCAGAGGGCTTACAGGGAAGAATATTTGTAGCGCGATCCCCCTTCATAGCATCTTCAGCCGCGGGAGAGACACCCCCAACCGTATCCACAGCCGCGTGAGAGGAATCCCCAGCCACATTAGACCGAGCAGCCAAGGCCAACATTTTTTCAGCTTCCAGCAGCTCAGCCGCGTTCAACCCTCCATCCTTAGATCTCCAGGAGCCGACATCACTGGATTGGGGTGGTATCGCATCGACCGGTGATGTGCGCACACCAGGTGGATGCGCCGATAGTCACCACTCTGAAGATGAAACGAAGACAGAAGATCCCGACACCACATGCTTCTCACTGATCTGTTGCTGATCAAGTCGCCTGAAACCAAGAAAATGGGGAAGTTCCATCTCTAAACCAAAACCCTAGATGCCATTTCGTGTTGCCTCCCGAATCCGTATTACGTCCACCATCGCGCCTCCCTGTTTTAAAATATATTCTTTCAATACATACTTATCGTATCTTAAAAGTACCTTTAATTGAATGTTTCAACTCAAATTCATTCCGACTGTTTTATAGAAATAATGTTTTATCAGATGTTTTGAAATTATATGTCATACATGATTATTTTCAAAAACTATTTTTCTATGCACACCCATAAGAACCATGTGGTACAAGGTGTATTTGGATGAAGGAAGAAAATAATTTTGAAGGATCTCTAAATAATTGTTGCAATGCATGGACCTTCTACCTACGTGAACAAGATGATGATGAAACCATATGAACACTGTGATCAAGGTATGATGTTCTTTATTATGGGAGTAGTTTTATTTTATAATTTGGAGGTGAAATAAAATGAAAATATATAATACGATGAGGTCATAATGTACAAAGATGAAAATGAAAGGTATAAGAAACATTTGAGGTTAAAACACGTTAGGGTTATTTTTGAGTTTGATAAAAAGGACAAACCATAAGTTGGGTGACAACCCGCCGCGTCCGGAAAAACCGTAGGAATCAAACCCACAACCGAAGGGTGAAATGGGTGCATCGCCTACCACTATCTTACATAAATTCCATGTTTAGTATGACTTTTTCTTTTTAGTTGAATGATTTTATAGATCAATAATCAGTTGATTTTGGAAACTTATGTTCTTTTTCAGATGGATATCCTTAATATTGGAAAATGATTTGGTGATTAAGTAATTAATATTATTTTGGAAGATGTTCTCTCTTTTGGGGAAACTTAATATTCATAAGGGAAATATAATACTATGGGATATCATTTCTGGAGTAATGGTTGAAATTTTAATTGGGAAGAATATATGTTTTTATTGTGGACATATGATGATTTGATTTATTTATGAAAATGATTTACCTATCATGGTGGATATGTGATTAGGTTAATTACTTTTTAATATGATATATTAAGAGTAACTGATTTTATTTGGAGATAAATGTTAAGATTTATCTAGGAAGACTATGTAATTAAATACTTATGAGATTTGGGTTACAATATTAGTTTGGATTACTTTTGATTACTTTTACGGACAAAAGTTTATTGAATGGTCTTTGTTGAACAATGGGTATTGTTAAAAAAATTGGTTATTAAGTGTAGTTTTTCTTTTTGTAAATGTTTATCCTTTTTGGGGATTATCTGATCTTATACTAAATTTTTTTGGTTTGGATGATGTCTAAATATAGGGGAAATATATAGTTTATATTTTGTGGATTATGTGATACTCTAGAAGTGGATTATAGCACTTTTAATGTGAAAAAGTCATCCTGAATGCTCACCGTTTGAAAAAAATATGAATTTGTGTTAGAAATAAAGTAAAGGATGAAAGTTTACATGAAAAGTAATTATGTTTCCATACATTTTTAGTTAAACCCATAAATAAATTTCCTTTATGAAAAGTAACTTAAAACAAAAACTTTGTCTGTTAACTATTCGTACTGGGGAATCGAAGACCATTTAACCCATCACATGATTGTGGTTTTATGGTGGTTATCATTCTCCTAATCATGTTTTCCATCACTCTCCATCAGAAGTTTACCGTTTAATCTTTCTTCCATATCCATGTTTTCATACATGGAATCATAGTATGGGTTATCTTGTGTGAACTTTTTTACTTCTATTTCATTCTTTTAAAGTGATAGTTTTACTAACTCTTTTCTGATGTGGGTCTTTTAATGAAGTTTCCAAGCCTTGTTTTAAAATTGTGAGGATGCAATTTCCAAAAGGGGGGAAGGATGTAACATCCCAATAAAATAAAGAATATGAAATTTTCATATTTATTAATATTTGAGAAATAAATATTAATTTTACTTTAAAGGGGATGTTGTGTTCGTTAGAGTACCAGATACACAACCACATGTTTCTTTGAAATCTTACATTGGACACTAATAATTTAATATTATTATTTTAAATGGTAGTTTACTCCTAGTCATTGTATTGGGTAGAATGAAAAAAACTAACTAAAATATTATTATACATGTTTCTTAAATTTATTTACATTTATCTAATAAAAGTTAGAGGATTAAAATGTGAATGAATCTAATTTTAAGCATACATTACATTAAAAGGTCGATTTACTACCTTTTAATGGAGAACCCTCATTAAATATAGTTTTGGTCAAATTAATAAATTCTATTTGACCAATTTTAAATCCTTATTTATAATGGGGACATCAAAATATTCTTTGTGTAAATTTTTGGAATTTTTCAGAGAAAAATCAATTTTTTAATGAGTAGTGAAAAATATTGTATTTTCATACAAAACTGCATTTTAATATATTTTATTTATATTTATAGATTAACTTTTTAATTAGTTTTAAAGTGTAATTGGAATATAGTTTTACCCTTTAATCTAATGGGTGTCATTGGATTGAATTTCACTTTGAAATTAGACATAAACATGTGTCAATCTTTTGATAGATATTGTTTCTTAAAAACACTCAATTTGTTTTGACAGCGAGAATTAATTATAAAATTAATTAACTAAACATCAATGTTTTTAATTTGTTAAAATATAAATCTTTTTGGAATTCGTAATATCAAATTTATCTTAGGGTAAAATTTTGTATTTTTCTGAAAAACATAAATTTTTTTGGAATAGTGTAACCACTTAGCAGTAGTTAAAAATACAAAATTGTTCATTTCAATTAAATTTTACCTCTTTTGTGAATTGAATTTACAAACTCCTAAATACATGGTTGTTATTAATAAGTAAAATTTGGTTCAATAAGATGAAAATAATTTTTGGTGAATAGTAACTTTTTACTTTTATTTACCGCAGTTAATGTTAAATAGGTTATTTCAAGGTAAAAAAATATTATAATAATTCATAATTACATTAATACCTATCATAACCCTATTGGATGAGTAATGGCCGACCATGGGCATCTTTGGGTATATTTTGGGACCCCATGGATCCACTTATGAATGATAATTACACTTTAGATTAATTAACATAAAGTAAATGAAAAAATGACAACAGAAAATATCGTTCAGTAAATTAATTTTAAAACGTGTTATATAAATTATATTTTTGACTATAAATATTAATTAGAAATATAAAAATATTTCCAACATCATGGTATTTTTTTATAATTTTTAGACTTCATATATATTAAATTATATATAACACAATAATAATGATGTGATTACCTCAATAAAAAATGATTCAAATAAATAAGATTATAATGATTAAAATATTATCCAAAACATGTCCAATTCGGATTGAATGATTTTATTTAGAATATGAGTCATCTTATATTCGACTTTAATGATTTTTGGAATTTTAGAAACTGAATATCATTATAGAATAAAATAATATTTTCACAGTTTCATAAAGAACCCCTTCTCTCCCTTATAAAAAGAGAACACTTCTAACCAATTCCATACACCTCTCAAGCTTTTTGGCTCGTCCAACCTCTACCCAATTAAGCTCCCTACAACTCTCTCCTCCTCTTAGAAGACTTACCTTAGGCATAAGGCACTTCAAGAAGTCCTTTGGTTCAAACCAAGGGGAGTTACCCAAATTAAAGGTAACAGTTTCCCTTAAATTGTTTTCTTTTATTTTACTTCTCCAACCCCTAATTTTTTTTTACTTTCGTATGTAACAAAAACAGTATAACCATTATACTATATTGTTTTTATGAGAATGATTTGAAGTAAGCTTACACATGACTCCATCTAATGGATGAAGAATGTAATGTTTCTGTGGAAGGCAAACTAACACCTCACGAAACGATGATTGTTCAAATATCTCCAAACACCTCTCATGGTGGCCATTATGATGGAACTATATTTATATATGATATATATTATGTTTTTTTATTTATTCTTCTGTAACATATATTTATAGTATGCCTTTATGCTTTCCGTTGTGGGTAAGCGTGATAATTTCATTTGAGGAAGTGCGGACTACCGCCCCCTCAAAGTGATAGGACTCGTTAATACCATATGTGGGATGTATATAGGATGGATTTAATGATATTATATATGATATTATACTATAATTATAATATAACTATGTATCATTATGTTTTAATTCCATTAAAATAAGAAATATAAATGAAAGTAGCGTTCATGCGTAAGTACGACTTACCGTCTCCATGAACGATGCGATTCATTTCTTACTTTCAAATGATATGTAATGTTATAAATATATATATAATGGATATATATGATATATATGATATCTAAATCATGAGTATCATTCTGTATATAATGAAATTTTGACCGTGTGAACAACTTGTAATTGTAAGAAGTCCATTTTTGACTTAAGTACTAATTATCGACAAAACGAACGTTATTGACTTAAAATATTACATAATGTTTATAACATGGTAATAAGTGATATAAATGGAGCAATAAACATTAAAATGTTTCTTAATCAAGTAGAAATTAAATTTTGTTTATTATTCAGGAATAACAAGGAACAAATGAGTCAAGTTGGACACGAGGTAAGGATTTCTTAACTCACTTTTAATTCAGTCAGATTTCCATTGTCTTACACATATTCATTTCATGTGGTGTATTGTGTACTGCCTTTTAGTATAAATTTTCATGATTCTAATTATATTCATGGTATTATATGATTAATTTTGTGGTTATTAACTTTTGGTCATATGACTCAATTGATTTCAATGTGGTAAAGGGTTTCATCTCACTTTTTATTCCGGTGAGATTCATGCTATATTTTCCACTATTTCCTTTTGTGTGGTGTATTTACTACCCATGATTGTACTATCTATGTAATATGATTTCATTTATGGGTATTTACATCTTTATTGTATGATCCTTCTTTCATGTGGCGTATGTTTCGTATGTTACCAAATCGGTAAGGGGACCTCTCACCCTCCTCTTTTTTAAAAAACTTATTTTTGTTATGTCTTTTAATATTCATCTTATTATGTTGGGATATGTTCTTATATATCTTTATTGATGTCAAATTAATGTCCAATTAATTAGATACCCTTTTCTCTCTTATCAACTCAGTTTCTGAATATTAAAATGACATCGTTAGGCTGTCAAATTTTTGTAAGGGAACTTCTTAACCTAATTTCAATTCTTTAGGTTAAACATATACTTCTTTAATATGTCATTATATTAATATGTGTTAGTGAAATCTGATTGTTGTACACATAATATCCACTAGTATTGGGTTTATTATTATTTTTCAAACATAATTACTTAATTGATTTTTCCTTAATCAAAAGATACTGTCTTTATATGGGATTTCGTCTCAATTTACATTCCATTGAGACTTCATTGTTGATATGTTTCAATTCACATTGATATGGTGTATATAGTATCCTTTGAAATATTATATCATGAATCCCTTTATTCTCATAATATTATAAAGTTCTGATTAAATTTTATTCCTTAATTATTCGTATTCAAGTGTCTCTCTTTTTGTTAAAAAAACTCTTTATCTAAAATATTGTTTTAAATGTTTTAAAGATTTATTCTTCTAAATATTTCCCATTAAAGTCCATTTGTTTAAAATGGGTTTTAGGATTTATTTATATGGACATTAAAGTTTTCAAATGATAATTCATTTAAAAGATTAAAAGTGGTATGGGAAACTTTGGTTCAAAAATCTCTTTTTAAATGGTTTTGAAAAGGATTTCATAAAGCATTATTTATTTCAATATCTTGATTTCATATATTGGAATGTGGAAATGTTATCTTTCCTTTATACATGTGTTATGTTTTATTATTATGTTATGGTTATTGGGAAATTGTTTATTTATATGGGTGGTTCCATGATAAACTTAGGGAGGGTGATCCCTAGAGAGCTTTCCAATGCATTGGGTAACAGGATGGAGGTAAATATGATGTTTCTCCTATGATATTTAGGGAATATATTGTGATGAGTATTCCATGTGTAACTCCCTACGTAGCTATGATAGATACAATGTATGTTTGATATGGATGCCATAAGTAACCATTATGATTTATTATTTGTCTTTGTTATTCATAAATCTTATGATTTCTTAAGGTATGTTATGATTGAAAAGCATGATTTCATTGATTTTTATTTATTTATTGGTTAATGTTTTCCTTAATTATTTTATAACCCTTACTGAGGTTTTTATGCTCATGCCGTGCTTTTGAAATGTTTTCCACAGGACTTAATGATGAATAGGGTTAAGGATGAGATCATGGAAAGGTCATCCTATCTGAAACATGGAACTAGACATGTTTATGTTTAAGATTTTTTATTTTAGGAAACATAATAGACACTGAGTGGTAGTGTCTGCATGTAATATTCAAGTTGTAATGTAATTGTTATGCCTACTTCTCTAAAACTCTAAACCTGAAATGATCCAAAATGTGAATTATTCATTTAATTCAAGATTATGTAATGTTTAAGGCTGGGTCCTTATAGTGGGAATGTATGAAACAAATAGTGCAGGAACCATATCTTTTGGGAAAACATTTTTAGGATCCCCCCCCCAATATCACTACATCCATTAGTACATTACTCGAAGATGGAATTAATTCTAAATGATACATTTTCATTATTTGAATCGCTAATTCCTCTGATCTATAAGATGATTGATTATTTCTAGGAATCTATCTTGATTATACCACGAGAAAAAATTTATCTACACCTTCAAAAACATTGTGACAATCAGTGGTGATTATCAAAAATTATTCTACTATCTAATTCAGGTATGACTAGATCTAGACATCAATGTCGGCAAGAGAGATATCAACATTCAAAAAAGTCCGGGTGATGTTCACCAATATTGGATTCTCTTAGCCAGATAACATTATAAAAAATTCTAATTCCTCCATTGGATGAATTTTGATATAGATGTGTGGAAATGCAAGGAGTCTGGTATGATTTCATTAAAAGGTATGTCAAAAATAACCCGGGTGCGAAACAAAAGAGGTTTTTTTAGTTGATAGGGAACTCTTTTGGATGGATATTTGAATTTCTTCACCATCGATACCACCCATTAGAATATTTTTGTATTGATAGAGGAATCCCCCAAATGGAAAACATGTTATGCCGTCATGTATGTTTTTCCTACCCTTATTTCATATTTTTGTGTGTGGTTGGATTGAACTAGAAAATTCTTCATAGAAACCTCATAAATAAGTCACATAGAATTTCTTGGTCACTCATAAACGAGTAGCTTCTCATATTAGACCAGAAAAGTAAAATTTAACATTGAATTGTCTGAATATCCTTAATAGGGACCTACCCCAGTAGATGTAGTGGAGTAGAAAGTGATGATTGGAAATACAAGAACAAACCAATTAATATGTCTACCACTTTCCATCTCTACAACCTTAAATAAAATTGAATACAACACAACAACTATTTTATCTAACTTGGATCAGGTACCCTATGAGGTAAATTTCCATTAATCCAATAAGATAAATAAAGTGGTTGTCCATTGAGGCGACCGATCCCCACCTTTTTTTATATTCTTCTACTTCAACTATTGACCATGAGGCTTGCCTATCACATTATACTCTTATGATAGGAATTATTTGGTATTCATTAAAAGGGGGCCATGATGAGTCTTCTTGGTTAGAATTTCATCCAATTTAATATATGAGATATTCACACATGGATATGGGTCCTTTGCAACTTTCATTTATACAATATTGATTAGGTCCTTCATAATGGGAGGAGTATAATATATGTTTCCACAGATAGATGAAAGAGATGTAAAATTATCATAAATATAAAAAAAATATCACACCAAAAAATTTATGCTCTTCCCATATACTGATACCAATATAATCATGAATAATATTGAATGTATTCATGTGTAAGATTAATCATGCTAATAGATTAAACATTAGATTATTGTTAAAATAAGAATTTTTTTGATAAACCAAATTTTCTTCACACAAGACCAAATTATTTATAATAGTTAAATAATATTCAGCATACACTTAATCTTTATGGTCCAACCCCAATCAATATGGAATCCTACTAAATTGGGATTTCCTTGTGGGATAACTAACTGAAAAATAAACTAAATATGGCATTTCACACAATTTACTTATAAAAGAGGGTGTTTATCATAAACTAGTTTAAAACCCATTAAATATCCATTAAAATATACTTATGAAGATTTTATGTGATAAATAATGATTATATATAGTGTAACCACCATATAATATATTCTCCAAGAACATGCTTTGGGATTTGAGGGTTTAGGAAGGATAATTGATCCATGGTTATCGATGAAAGTTCTTTGACATCATTATGTTGGAAGAACCAATTATAGTGAAACCAATTTTATAGAATATACCCCTACAAATTATTCCCCATCAAACTTTTGTGACACTCCAGAGTACACTGAATGATGATGTTCTACTTGGTTTCCATGAAACATACATCAAAATTTTGGAACACTACCTTCTCTACAACATCATCTATAGAATACATCGATATTAGAAGGAATGGAAAATTATAAATATGAGTAACAAAGTGTAATATTTTATATTTGTAAATATGTATACTAGAATGAAGCACCTAAAATGGAATTAATAATATAGTGTGAATAGAACATAGAGGTTTATGTGGTTGAATGACATTAACAAGGTCACATGAAATGCATATGAATGGATGACACATAAACACCCAAGTGACAATGTGAATCCCATGACTCGTAGTTGATGAGATACCCAAACTATAGGTTAGATACCATTTATTAGTTCATGTTTTTCTTATGTGATGAATACCATATGATGTGGAAATATGAATTAATCATGAAAAGTAGCCACATTTATAATTTTTACAAAATTCTCATATATGAAAACCAGAAATACAAGAGCTCTAGAAAAAATGAATCATGTGATTTTGAATTACCCTGACCCTACTATATGTAGAAACTATCATGGAGTACAAAAACATTCCCTTGAGACCAACAAACATAAGGAATTCCAACACACTTAGAGAGTCATCTATATCCTCATAACCAATTCCATATTATTTATGTAGCATTATTATGAGTTATGTAATTTCTTTAATCTTCCATAAAAAAAATATTATAAAATTGTACTGTTGATATATCCTTAATAGAAGAACCAATTTTTTACTATATAATATAGTGAAATATGTATCCATGCATTAATTTTATGACCACTTATTGGTCATTTTATCTATTTAATATATTGTACAACACTTAGAGTGACTTTTTATTTCATTAAAAAAAGCTTGGTCATTCATTCATAGTAATCTATCACATGAAATTGAATTCATGTGTTCACCATATGAAACATTAGATCAAACTATAGAAAATCACATTGAATATCTCTATTATTATATTGTCACATGTTTGTTGTCCTTTATATGATTCCATCAAAGTATTGTGATTTTATTTTGAAAAATGAATATCATATTGGAATCTATGATGATGTTTTCCTAAGTTGGAGGGTTACTTGTAGCTTTCCTAAATGTAAACCTTGTATTCATTCAATATACCTACTAAAACCAGGTTATAAAACCAATTCTAACAAAATGATTTCAATAATGGGTCAATCACACAATCGTTGTTCTCCAAGAGATGCACCATGGAGACTTTATAATGAAATGATACCAATAAAAAGGAGATTCATAAGTCATTTTTTGTAATTTTTGTGTGATAAATTTATACACAATCTGGTGTTTGTGGGAAACCCACTTTGGGAAGTTGTATTAATATTGTGGCATGAAACTTCTAGTCTACCTTACACTTAAAAAATTGATGTAGTTCTCGACAACTAAAGACATTGATAAATTGGTGTGGAGGATGTAATCGATATTAATGGAAAAAGGGTTATATTATATTAATTGAGAGTTAAATTAGATAAAGAATTTGGAAGGATGATAGAAATTTTCCTAAACACATAAAATAATCATTACAGGATAAATCCCAAAACCACATGCGCAAAACACGATCATGTGGTGGTCCCTAAAACACACCATCACATAATGACCAATTGATCATGTACAAAAATTATAACCTATTGAATATATTATCAGTTCATGTGGTATATTATCTTAGTTTCATACACATGCTCACAAAACTAACATGTTATTATCTGATTACCTCCCAATCTAATCATATGACTCAGGTTTCCCCTAGTTCTTTAGGTGGGTCACATCCCCATTTGATCACACGACTTCCATGGGTTCCACTAACAATAATATTTCCACTATATCCCATATATACACACCCCTTATTATTTTATATAATATGATCTAACTTAATGAAAATATCCCTTTATGTTTCAACCATGTTTCTTCAACAAATGATATAAAGGAATAAGATGAACTATGGGGACTCTAATTACTATTTTAAGAAAGATACAAAGGGTGAAATTTTGTGGTCTAATGTACATATCCAATATATATAAATAATTAACTAAATGCGGATATATCACTATTCAATACCATGACACTCTCATTTCATTTTTTTTAAATTCCCCTTACAACCATAAAATAATAAAATTTATTGTGAGAGATTATGACTTTTCTAGTGGATCCATATCCACCAGGGGATTCATCGTCATATGAATATTATGGATGTATTGGTGAGTAATCACCATAACAAATTGGAAATATAATCATATGGAATGTGTTAGTTCATCCTTGGTTATTTTATTCTAACACTGTGTGTCAACCATGTAGGATTAGAGATTTTCAAATATCATTCAAT
Organism: Viscum album; assembly: GCA_963277665.1. Lineage (NCBI taxonomy): Eukaryota > Viridiplantae > Streptophyta > Magnoliopsida > Santalales > Viscaceae > Viscum > Viscum album. The sequence goes on from OY728162.1 coordinate 1,395,092,157, forward strand.
TAAAATAAAAAAATATATCCAAAAGGGAATCATAATTAGTTGTATATACTGAAAAATATTTCTTCCCATCAATGTCCCATGATCCAAATGAATGATATCATGGTTTCCTCATATGAAAAAACATTTATTAAACTTATTGTTTTAATCTATTTACTAAAACAATTCCCAAAACATATAAACTTATTCTAAAATGGTTCTCATTTTCAAAAGATATGTTGGAACATGTTCATGGATCCTAGAACCCTATCTCAAAAATAAATGTCACCTTATACATCCTGGTCACATGTAGTTATACCACGTGGTACAGTCTTATCTTATGATTGTAAAACTTGTAATTTTAATAATATAGTATTTTATTCTTGACCAGATGTGTTACATGAGAGGCCTCTATATGGTTTAAACACAACAACATTAACCCTTACCTTTTGTATTACCATTAAATATTCCCATTGAGGTCATTTACACCAATCCATTTACATTCTATATTACTATTAATATTGATACCCTTAATTCAATAGACATATTCCCTATAGAAAATATTATATCATTCAATATCCCTTTTACCATCATATCATCCATAATTTAAAAATCACTGAGAGGATTTATTTCAACAACGCCATATTCCATGTGTTATTAAAAAATCATTGGTGGGTCACATTCACATCAAGGCCAACCATATAGGGCTTCTATAGAATAATTCTCGCACAAACAACTATTAGAAATATTACTACTAGTCTTAATTATAGTATGATGTTAATCTTTAAGGATTAATCCTTATAATATCGCTATAAGAGGTATAATGTTTTCTAATAAGAATCTGTAAAGAATATTGGATAGGATTCATTTTATAAGGATACTAAGGAATCCCTTTCATTCTCATTATAATGTTTATATATACACCTACCACCTTTTCAAATGGAATTAAACTATAGAGAGTATATATTTTCAACATTAAAATCTAGCAACACCAAAAATTGTTCCATAGTGAAATATAACATTAAATGGTGTATAATCTATGAAAAAAATTTACTCTCATGTCGATGTGCATATGAAATTTAAATGAGTTAATATAATCATGTTTCAACATCATATTATCAATTATTGGGTGACTAGTCATTCATTGGGATTTGGTAATAAATCATGAGAAAGACTTAAATAAATAAGATAGTATCAAAGTAAGAGATAATTCCACCAAATAGGTTGTAAAGATTCCAAATTCACATCCTTTAATAAAATTAGTTTTTATGGGGATCATTGATTTGAAAAACTAATGAAATGCTTCCTTTTCAATATAGTCATGTAGCTAAATGTGGATGTGGGAATCATTGGGTGTTTTTGGTTCCTTGAATAAAATCCTTTAAAAACTTTCAATGATAAAAGTAATAACCCACAATTAAGATTATCTATTTATTATCAAACACCCATGAATAAAAAATGTGGGGCTTCCCCATCCCATTTTGAAACAGTCCCCATTTTTTATATATGATGAATGTTTCCTTATAATATACTTATAAAATAAATCATACATGGTGAAAAATTCGTTTTATTAAAACATAAAATATCATTAAGTGTTATATAATATTATATTTTATATAATTCAATGTAGTAAAATAGGGATATAAATAGTGTTGAATAATAAAAAACATTTTATATTCTAATTTTTTAAAGACAGTTAACTTATTTATGGATGAAAAAACATTATAAAAATTGATTCAATAAAAGAAGAAATATTAATGTTATTTAATATACATAGTCATGATATAATATGAGTGAAATAATAATTAAGGAAAGAATAATATTTAAATGAATTGTAGCGTGTGTATGACCTTTGGAATAGTATATGATTGTTAGTAATGGTCTCTTCTTTACATAATGTTGACCATATTGATGGAAGTATTAAAATTTTAAAAAATACTATTGAAAATGAATAAAAACATTTCACTAGATACAATATATATTTATAATGATAATTCTAAAATCAAATAACCAAATGAAAAAATATGTATAAATTTTTTAAAGGTGTTTTTTCATTTATTTAGTCAAAAATTAATTATTTGAGAACATTTTATTACATAGTTTCCAGATTCTCATTGGTAAAAATATATGTAATAAAAAATTATTAATTATGTTATAATTGATAAATTATAAAATAAATAAGAATGTGATAACTCATGGAAAAACATAAAATGTTTATTAGAAATAAATTTTTTTCTAAAATTATCTTTTCTTATTTATATGATAATTATATATTATTTTTAAATTGAATTTGAAAAAAGTTAACATTATTTTAGAATCCTAAGGTCAAAATTTTCTGAGAATATTTTTCTTCATTTTTCACGAAATGTTTATTTTTTTTGTGAATATTATTTTTACAATACATAAAATTTTATGAAATAATTATGACATAACTATGGCATCAAAAGTTTGAAACATTATTATTAATTAAACTGGATATAGTAAAAGAAAAATTAATCTAGTATTGGCTTCAAAGAAAGCTAAATGATTGGTTACACTATCTAAAAAGAAATATAATTTCATGTTCTGGAACCATTTCACACCTATGTTTTATTTCAATATATTCTTAAAAATTTGTTTCATATTTTTTTAAAATAATTAATTTTATATTAATATTAATTTTATTTATCTAAATTTTAATCATTTTAATATATTTACGAGTTAATGTTTACTTTCTAATTTTTTTATAAAATCTTCATATGTGACTCTGATAATTTTATATAGTTCATCATTCATTACTTTACTCTCACTCATTTTTTCTTAAATCTCTATATGTTATCGACCCTTTAGATAGAATTTAATATACTTATATGTTAATGTATGTTTTTGTTGACAAATTTTTCAATATTATTTTAATATTACACTACTACATCATAGGAGGATACCTTTTCATACACTACTCTCATTAATAAATAATAATTTATTATAACTAATTTGTAGTTACTAGTAAATAATTAGTAAATTAGAATAATTAATTAATGATTAAAATTTACATATAATATTTAATATTGATTATGAAACATTATATTTAAATAATTCATAAAATATTACTTAATATTTAAATAAATATTTATAATATTTTATAAATTATTATTCAATCCCATAAAAACATATTTTTTAATTTCTAAAAATAGATTTCTGGTTAATTTGGATGGCATTACAAACATCCATCCCTGGATTATGTAATTTAAAAATAATAATTATTCATATTTGGAAGCAATATATAACATAAAAAGTATAATTAACATTAGATAATAATTATTAAATAAAAATTCACAAATAATACATAAATATTAATAAGTAATTATAAATTAACAGTATAAAATAATAATAATTAAATATTATTAATTAAATTGTTTTTAAAAACTATAGTTAAATAAAATATAACATTTTTTCATTATTTATTGACTATTTCAAAGGATTATAAAACACAATAAAATGGGGGTGTTTTTTTAAATATTCCCTTATGAGTTTTGGGAACCACTTTTATAAAATAACAGCAAAACATTGTGGCGTAGTTTTGAAATATGCATCTACAAACCCATCTTGGAAATCTCTATTTCATTTTGTTAGTTATTGAGTAAAATAATCCCTTGAAAAATAAATAATTAAATTCATAGGATTCTATGGATATTTTGGAATCTCATGATATAGTTTATTATTTGAAAAAAATATATTTATTATTTCTATCATCAGTTATGTTATTCAAATATTACATTTATCTTTGTAATAGATTCAATATATTATTTTCCAAATTGGGGTTTTCATAATAAAATTGATGTTATGGGTGTAATCACTATATAAAAACCTTAAAAAAAATTATTAAATAATCATTACATTATTTCAACAGACCCCATATTATTGATTATATAAAAATCACTACACCACACTAATTTATATCAGGTCAAAAATTCCCACAATTTTTAAATCTATTAAAAAATATTCAATGCACAGTATTATAATATTGTTAGGTCACAAATGTGAACAGAATTCCAACCTTTGAAGAAATTAAGGTCAATGAATTGGAGGGGACTCAAAAAAATTATGATTTATTCCAAAAATAGTTTCTCATATGTTATATCCGGAATTTTTTATTACATTGTAATTTCTTCCATGAATTCTTATTTCTTAAATGATTTCATTCACATTATTGTAGATTTATATTTCCCTATAATGACTTATCGATCAGTAGTTACATTCTGAAAAATATATTTAAATATGTATTTAATTTGTAAAAAATATGTTTTCAAACCCATATATATATATTCAATTTTAATTCTTATCCAAATATTTTTCTAGTGTATTGTAATAAATAAAATTAAAATTATAAATTTATATTTTATAAACTATTGTTTTGATATTAAAATAAATAATAAAAACTAATCTGATACATTTATAACCCCCCAAAATTTCTTTTCACTACTATAGTTTTAAATTACCTATCTGAAAATTTTTATTTTATTTAACAGTTATACATTTCATGGATATTCTCTAAAACATAATAATTTAACATAAAATAATAACTAGTTAATATGATTTTATATTTCTTTGATTATCCAATTTCCATAATAACAATAATATTAAGTTAAAATAGTATGAAAATATTTTATGTTTGTAAATTATCTTATAAAGGACGACTCTTGGAGTTCTAATTATCTGCATTTCCATTAGCCTCGAATATATTTTGGATTGATATGAAACGTATAACATGAAAAAAAAATTCGTTTTTAAATATATTAAACAGTTTCCAACGACAATTACATTATCAAAATATTGGTTTTGGATCCAGGAACCAAATGATAAAAAAATGTTTGAGAAAATCAATATTAATTTATTAAAAGTATATGTATTCATAGGAAAAAAATGAAATAAATAAGAAAATTTTCATTATTTTGTTTAATTTAATTTAAATATTTTTCATTTTGGAGCTGATTTTAAAGAAACAAATAACCTTAGGTAAGGATTAATCTCCCTCTATTTATCAAATTTAATGTTATATTCCCTATAACTCTTTGTATACATCAATATTACTCATTATAGGATTATTTTACATCCTCTTTGATTTCGTTTACTTAATTTTTAGTGATATACATGAACTCATGTTTCACTTCTTCTTCTTTTCCTCTAGTAAATCCCTATGATTCCTATATGAAAATTGTTTATCATTTCCCTCTATTTTTTCAAACATGTCGTTCCACTCTTATAGAGGAAAGTTAATATATATTATTTTCAATGAAATGTGTAATTATTTTTATAAAAATAATATTATGATTTTGTTATTGTTTGAGAAAAAATATTTTAACTGTATTAATATAATATTGGAAAATTTTAAACTATAATAATTCTTCAATACAATGAATTAACTATGAGATACTTGTTTCTTGAATGCGTAAAATAATTCACGATCCTCGATGAACTGAGTATTTTATGATTGAATGAATGATCAATATGTGGAGAGTATTTTTTGGATGGTAAAATAGATAATATAAATATCATCTATCAATAGTAATTATTCAATAGAAACTAGGACAATATGTATAAAATTTGAAAAGAAATGGTGAATACTCTGATGTTTATAATTGAAAATGGTATGGACTATTAGAGTGATCCATAGATTTCAAAATTAATCATTTAGATAAAGGTTCCAAGAATAAGGATAATAAATGACATGAATTAGAATATTTTTCTTGACAAATAGGAAAAATTATAATAGTACATGTTGATTCCAAAAGTGTAATAAAAATGTTCTATATGTTTCATTTGACTCATTTAATAAGGGTTTCTGTTAATATTTATAAGGGTTATCATGAACACACAATAGAATGATTATATATTTTCCATTTATTTTTATGTTTTCATAATATTCAATTAGTTATATGTGATAGTAAATAAGGGTTTTTTCTATGAGTCAAGAAATTTAGTAATATTAATAGTTAATGAATTTAAAATTTTAAAATAAATTTCAAAAGCTAAATTGGTATTTTTTTCAGCGTACATCGAATTCATGTATATTAATGATTTCTTTCAGCTTGAGAACATGATTCTTCCGATCATTATACTATATAGAATGTCATTACATTCTATATAAAATACTATAAATGAAAAAGAGGGTCCATGATTTAATTTTAATTATATAAATGAAATATTTGTGATATTTTAGTTAGTTAAAGAGATTATGACAAGACTAGGAGAGTTTCTCAAAATGTTTCATTCATTGGATTTACCACTAGTCATAATATATTATTACTAACTTATATAGGAGATAATAATTAGATATATTATTTTTTCGGTGTTTTAGGACTACAAAATTAATTTTATGTTATATTGACTAACTAATGAGACATATGGGGCATTCTTCAAAATTAAAAGTGTTATAAATTATTGAATTAGATCATGAAAATTGTTAATATAAAAAATGGAGTAAATTTTTTTTATCATTATCATAATAATATTAGTCATATTATTCTATAAATATTAATTTGTAATTAAAAATGAGGTATTTTTTATATTTCACAAATATTTCTTATACATTTTTTTGAAAAATTTAAAAAATTATTTAGTGAATTTTTAAAGTAAGAAAACATATTTATGTAATGGCAGTGGAAATTGTGGCCATATTTGTTAATAAGGATAATAAAAATTGATTATTTTGATGATAATTATTTAGTAATGTAACTAAAGGAATATAAATACTTCCTCAATAAAGCTATAAACAAAATTATGTTTTGTATTTATTTTATAATCATTGGTCCAATATGTTGATGAATTAATCAAGAAGGAGATATTTGATTATGATAAGCTGGGTACTATTACTAAGTATTTTTAATATATTTTGTTAATAGATTTACATAATTTCATGATGCAAAATAATAGATTTATTCTCATTGGGTAAGATCTTTGATGCAATTGAAGTAAAAAATATTGCTTATATGTATTTTTTTCAATTTTGAATATTTTTTTCAAGAGTGGTATGAATATTTAATATTTATCATGACAAAACTATTGAAATATCCTTATTATTAAGAATAATTCAAACCCTAATTTCTGCAGGTAATATCAGATACCTTACTATATTATTTAATAACCATATCCTAGACTATTACAAAATGCAGTCACTAAATTTCCTTTATTGAATAATTTATTTAAAATTTATTATATTGAATGTTTGAAATGGATTTTTTTATATAAATTAAAAGAATATATATTTCAGCATAATGATATTATCATACGATTGAAATTTTTAATATTTCCAAAATAGATTATATTATTTGTATAATGAAAATACCAACATTGTTAGAACCAAAAAAATTATGATATCACCAAGATGTAATAATTATCAATAACATACAAAATAATTATATTAAAATATATATATATTATGAGTAAAATTAGAATATTCTTTATATTAATTTTAACATAGAAATTTATATTTTATATTTTAAATATTAATTAACAGTTTTTTGGTAAAACATTTATCGAATTATATATTTAATGTTTTAAAATAAACATCTAAAATTTGTAAATTTAATATTATAATACATTTATATAATTATTATTCATATGGCCGTAGTTGTTTAATGAAAAATTATATTTTTAGGAATAAAATATAATATTATGATATTTGTAGTGAATTTATGTCATAATGGTTAAACTATTTTTCTAAAAAATACATTAACATTGTGTAATTTTAATCTAACATAATTAATTAATAATTTGTTAATATGTATTATAATATAACTCTTATTTCAAATTCACAATTATTTAGAACTTATAAGTAATTTTACTAATTATACATAATAAACAAATAACTTTCAATTGAAAAATAAAAACACATTAAATATATATTTTTATTAATACTTGAAATGTAATTATTATTTTATATAAAATATTACAATATTCATAAATAATTGATTATTACAAATTATGAATTGATGAATTATCTAAATTGATCCATATTAGAGTACCAGGGGACTAATCCTTTTTATTAAATGGAAATGAAATGTTTAAAGAAGGGAGATGTTGTCACAAATGAAATAAATTATGCTAATCTTTAATAATTGAATAAAATACCTTGTATTGTCAACAATTGAACAATTAACTAACACAATACTCAAATTAAGATTAAACATCCCATATAAAAAAACTATTAAAAATTAGTATTTAAAAATAATTAATTAATCATTAATAAATAATAATTAATTATTAATAATTTGTAGTTACTAATAAATAATTAGTAAATGAAAATAATTAATTAATGATTAAAATTCACAAGTAATATTTAATATTTATTTTGAATCATTATATTTAAATAATTCATAATATATTACTTAATATTTAATTAAGGATTTATAATATTCTATAAATGATTATTCAATCCCATAAATCCATATTTTTTAATTTCTAAAAACCGATTTCTGGTTAATTTGGAAGTCATTACAAACATCCATCCCCTGATAATGTAATTTAAAAACAATAATTAATCATATTTTGAAGAAATATAAAACATAAATATTATAATTAACATTTGATAATAATTATTAAATAAAAATTCACAAATAATATATAAATATTAATAAGTAATTATAAATTAACAATATAAATTAATAATAATTAAATATTATTAATTACATGGTTTTAAAAAACTACAGTTAAATAAAATATAACATTTTTTCATTATTTATTGAATATTTCAAATAATTATAAAACACAAGGATATGGGGGTGTTTTTGTAAATAACCCCTTATGAGTTATGGGAACCACTTTTATAAAATAACAGTAAAACATTTTGGTATAGTTTTGAAATATGCATCCACAAACCCATCTTGGAATTCACTATTTCATTTTGATAGTTATTGAGTAAAATAATCCCTTGAAAAATAATAAAATTAAATTCATAGGATTTTATTAAATTTTTTGAATCTCATGATATAGTTTATTATTTGAAAAAAGTATTTATTATTTCTCTCATCAGGTATGTTATTCAAATATTACATTCATCATTGGAATAGATTTAATATATTATTTTCCAAATTGGGTTTTTCATAATAAAATTGAAGTTATGGATGTAATCACTATCTAAAAACTATTAAATAAATTATCAAATAATCATTACATTATTTCAGCAGACCCCATATTATTTTTTTTATAAAAACCACTACACCACCCCAATTCATATCAGTTCAAAAATTCCCTCAATTTTAAAATCTATTAAAAAATATTCAATGCACAGTATTATAATATTGTTAGGTCACAATTTTGAACAAAATACCAACCTTTGAAGACATTAATATCAATGCATAGGAGGGGACTCAAGAAAATTATGAATTATTCCCAAATAAGTTTCTCATATGTTATATGGGAATTTTTTATTACATTCTAATTTATTCCATTAATTATTTTTTCTTAAATGATTTTACTCTCTTTATTGTATCATTATATTTTCCTGTAATGACTTATCAATCAGTAGTTACATTTTACAAAATATATTTAAATATGTATTTAATGTGTAAAAAATATGTTTTTAAACACATTTATATCTTCAATTTTAATTCTTATTCAACTATTTTTCCAGTCAATTGTAATAAATAAAATTAAAATTATAAATTCAGATTTTAAAAATATACTTTTGATGTTAAAATAAATAATAAAAACATATCTGTTCAATTTATAACCCCCTAGAATGTCTTTTCACTACTGTAGTTCTAAATTACCTATGTGAAAATTGTTATTTTATTTAATAGTTATACATTTCATGGATATTATCAAAAATATAATAATTTAATATAAAATAATAACTAGTTAATATGATTTTATATTTCTTTGATGATACAATTTACATGATAGAAATAACATTAAGTGAAAATAGTAAGAAAATATTTCATGTCTGTAAATTATCTTACAAAAGGAGGACTCTTGGAGTTCTAAATATCTACATTTCCATTAGACTCAAATATATTTTCGATTGATATGAAACGTATAACATGAAACATTTTTAGTTTTTGAATATATTCGAAAATGTCCAATTACCATTACATTATCAAAATATTATTTTTAGATCCATGAACCAAATGATAAAAAAATGATTGAGAAAGTCAATATTAATTTATTAAAAGAATATATATTAATAGGAAAATATGAAATAAATAAGAAAAATTTCATCATTTTGTTTAATTTAATTTGACTATTTTTCATTTTATAGGTGATTTTAAAGAAACACATAACCTCATGTAATGATTAATCTCCCACTATTCATCAAATTTAATGGTATATTCCCTATAAATATTTGTATCCATCTATATTACTCATTATATGATTATTTTAAATCCTCTATGATTTCATTTACTTAATTTTTAGTGATATACATGAACTCGTGTTTCACATCCTCTTTTTTCTTCTAGTAAATCCATAGGATTCTTGTATTAAATAGATAAAAGTTACTATATATTATTTTCAATGAAATACGTAATTATATTTATAAGAGTAATATTATGATTTTGTTATAGTTTGAGAAAAAATGTTTTAACTATATTAATATATTATTGGAAAATTTTAAACTATAATAATTCGTGATTACAATGAATTAACTATGAGATAATGTTTTTCTTTAATGCATAAAATAATTCATGATCCTCGATGAGCATTGTATATTATGATGGAATGAATGTTCAATATGAAGAGAGTATTTGTTTGGATGGTAAAATATATAATATATATACCATTGATTTATACTAATTATTCAATAGAAACTAGGACAATTGGTATAAAATTGAAATGAAATGGTGAATACTCTGATGTTTATAATTGAAAATGGTATGGACTATTAGAGTGATCCATAGATTTCATAATGAATCATTTAGATAAAGGTTCCAAGAATAATGATAATAAATGACATGAATTAGATTATTTTTATTTTCAAATAGGAAAAATTATAAGAGTACATGTTTCTTCCAAAAGTGTAATTATAATGTTTTATATGCTTGATTTGACTCATTTAATAAGGTTTTATAATAATATTCATAAGGGTTATCATGAACACACATAGGAATGATTATATTTTGTCTATTTATTTTTATGTTTTTATAATATTCAATTAGATATATGTGATAGTAAATAAGGGGTTTTTCTGTGAGTCAATAAATTTAGTAATATTAATAGTTATTGAATTTAAATTTTAAAATAAATTTTAAAAGCTAAATTGGGATTTTTTCAGTGTACACCAAAACCATGTATGTTAATGATTTCATCCATCTTGAGAACATGATTTGTCTGATCATTCTACTATATAGAATATCATTCCATTCTAGTTAAAATACTATAAATGAAAAAGAGGGTCGATGATTTAATTTTATTTATTTAAATGAAATATTTGTGATATTTTAGATAATTAAAGAGATTATGACATGACAAGGAGTGTTTCTCCAAATGTTTCATTTATTGGATTTACTACTAATCGTAATATATTATTACTAACTTATATAGGAGATAAATTACACAATGTTAATGTATGGGTTATAATATATAGAAATTCCATTTTATAAAATATATTCTATATATGGTTTCAATATTAATAAATTTGTTAATATGGGTTACATTATATTTAAAATTAAATATAATTTACATAGTTATAAACGTTTTACAAATATAAAAACCAAAATGATAAAATGTAAAAATAATATTTTAATTACTGGAAAAAAAATTATTAATACATGTGTGGATATTCATGGATGAGCCCTGATCGACCAAAGTACATATCAAACTGAATTATTTATTTCATTTTTTGATTCCTTTACATTTTTATAGTGTAATTATATCATTAAAAAGTATAGAGTATTCATAAATGCACTTTATCCTTCAATTATTATAGGGACTCACTTCCTCCACCACACAAAAAACATATCAATTCTAATAAATTAATAACATTATTTCATTTTTCCAAATATATCCCTATCACATATTATTATTCCAAGAGTCAGAATCATTTACCTTGAATATTTCTCTTCAAATTAGGGTTCTCAGAAAAAACTATTTCTCGAGACATGAAAATTACATTCCCATTTATTAGTTCTTCTAAATCTTCATCTTCTAAAACCATTATATCCAAAAAAATATAATTAAATTTATATAGTTTTTATATTAAGATGTTACTATATTAATTTAAACAACATTATTTGTTCAACTCCATCCATTAATAAAAAATATTTTCATTTATGAGGAACCAACCCGAGACAATATATAAAATTTATTATAACTTCAATAATCTGTTCTCATAGAGTTTTATTTTTTTATGTTTTAGTATTTTATGTTATTTTATGTAACTGATAAATATAAAACATATAATACAAGTGTAAAAAATCTAATTAGTATCCATTTTTACAACCATATAATATTTTTAAAACAAAACATGTTTTTTATTAATGACAAATCTTCATGACTATCAATTTCAACTCTTCAATCCCCCTACCTATCCATAAACCATTTGAAAAAAAATTTAAAATTTTTTGGTGTAAAACAAATATTAGTAAAGGAAATAATAATATAAAAAATGTTATTCTGGTGAAAAACAAGAAAATCCATGAGAAACCTTTTCATAAAAACCTAAAATTTTACCCAGATATCCCATTATCATTATTTTTACAAGTATAATTTATCTTACCATTTAAAAAGTATAATCTCTATTATAAATTTTTAATAATAATATAAAAAATATGTATGTTACTTGGGACTTCATCTAATAGAAACTGTATAGATCCCATAGAAAACCCTAAATATGTGGATTAACATAAAACATACTTCCCATATAACTCTCCAAAGAACACTTTCACTACCCATTTCATGGGAGTTATGTCTTGACAAAGCAATCCTAAAATATATAATAGGATCACTCACTACTATATGGGTGTAGACATCATAAGAAATTTATATGTACCAAATCATTAAAGGAATATTTAATTCTTCCATATTTTCACTATAAAACCAATGAAAACATATTTGAAACCGGTCTCCAAAACACATCAAAATATTAAAATGAATATTTCTTTTAAAAACCCATTTTTAAAACCAATTTAACCAGAAAAATGGATATAGGGTTTTTATTTGAATAAAACATGAAATCATGTAAATGATGGAAAACATAAAATAATGGTTATGATGGAGAAAGATACATTGTCACCGTATACATTAAAATAAAACATTTATTTTTTTGTTTATAAAAAAATTCACACATTTTAAATAAATATTAAATTAAAAAATGAAAAATAAAATAAAATTATTTTTATATATGTCTCATGTAATTAATAATTCATTTTATAAATATTTACAATGATGAAACAATTATTTATATAGATATTATTAAATGATTTTATTATTAAATAAAAGTCGCTTATCACTTTGGAAACATTTCGATCATTAGTAAAATTAAATAATAACAATAAAAAACTATTTAATACCACTATAATAGATTGATGTATTTTATAACATGTAAATGAGTTAGTATATAATCCTTTTAAAATAATATATGTGATTATCATCAAAATATGCCACAACCAATTAAAATTTTGATGATGGTCCTTAACCGGAGTTTTATTCATCATGCTCATTAAATATATTATTGAATAATAAAGATAAGTTAATTATTTAATTTCTTCTGAACCCTATTCATGTTTATTATTCTTTCATTTTTTTAATCTGCATACAATTAGTTAATAATTTATGTATACATTAGATTTTTCGATGATATTAGGTTTTTATATCAAAAATGACTTCGAAAGGATGAATATCTGTCATAATGGTTATTAATAAAAATTTATAGCATAATAAATATAAAATAATTATCATTTTTATAAATAAATTATACCTATGAAACCAAAAATACAGGATGATTATGAAATGTGAACGTGTTATTCTCATGGAGATAGTAGACCGTATGAATAGATGAGTGTTGTTTTCACGTTTTAATTATCAATACGGATTTGAGGTAAGTAATATCATATCTTCCCTACATGATAAAGATCTTATACATACCATATTTTTTATTTTAAATATAATTATATATATTTCTTGTGCCATGGTAATGAAAAAAACAATCAAGTTGCTTTGTGGAAGTGCTATTCCACACATATAGAGACGATGTTATCATTTCATTAGTGTAAGAAATAAAATGATATATTATATTTTCAAAATTATATATATATATCATAAATTAAATACTATTTAATATATATATATACATATATTCATTAAATATATCCTTATTACACTCTACTAGAGTGTTATTAAAAAATGATTCACATCGCTTACTGAGGTGGGATTCTTCCATACACACGTGCGACATTATTGTATCCCATATGAAATGGAATGAATCAAATTATATATGATTTGATAAATCCATATTTATAAAAAAATTTAAATATGATAAATATATAATAAATCTATTATTAAAAAATCCTTGAGTGTTGTTGATAGAAAATGGTAGTCATCAGTTCCTGAGGTGGTTTCCTGTCTTACATATCATCATCATTCATTATTTAAAAAGGAGGGGAAAAATATGGAAGACAATGAAAGAAAAGATCTAGGGGGCCTAAAATAATGGATTCCAAGGGAATCCCCTCTAACCAGATTAACTACATCAGGTGTTAACTTGTTTGGGTTGTAGAAACATGTCGTACAAGATCCATGAGACGCAAGCTTTGCCAGATGATCGAACACCTTGTTAACCTCTCTCCAGGTGTGTCTCAATCTAACATTGTTAGGGATTACATCACTACACTTCTTGATGGATAATGAGATGGACCACAAGCTATTTAAAGTTCCTTGGTTGATTTTCGAGTAACAAGAGAGTATGTTTCTGCTTCCATGATGCAAATTCCCCATGCCTATAGAGGGAAAGGCTTGAAATAAAAGAGAGAGCTTCTGCCTATAATGAAGAACCTATTTCCAAGTAGATAGTGAAATCGAACACGAAGGATCCCTGGAGGTCATGAAACTCTCATCCTCACCTCATATTTCCCGCATTATAAGAACCATCCGTGTTCAGTTTCAAACCCGAGGGAGGAGGTTTCCTGTAGACCCATTGGACGTGAGGAATACTATTAGTAGGGTTAGTATGAACTGTTGGAAGTACAGCCTTGAGAGAAGGTGACTCACTCTTGTTATCCATACGCCTGGTTAGTTGGAGAAATAAGCAACGAGTACGAGTGATGGTTGTTTTCCAGGACAAACTAATTCCCTCAAATCGTACATTCTTCTGAGCTTTCCAGATACACCACACCCCAAAATGAAAAATAATCAACATTGTTGTTATTTACATTCCCCTATTCAATGATCCGTAAAACCATAGAATGGAGAATAAAGGATCAACATAAGGCTGGAGAGAAGCGGTGAGTCCACCAAAGTCCGATCAGACCGCACGAGTCCAATATCCCTCGAGGAAAAGATGTTCGATGCTTTCCTCCCTACAGTCCACACCACAAATGAAACAAGAAGCTAGCGCAATTCCACATTTCTTGAAGTTCTCATCCATAGAAACTATAGCATGTATAATCCTCAAAGTGAGGAATTTATACTTCAATGTAATCCCCTTAGACCAAAATATTTCATTCAACTGATGCTCTTGCGATTAAGGCATCATGGTATGGTAAAAGTACTTGGGGGGAGAAACTACCTGAGCTAAATGGGAAAAATACATTTATTAGGTTCTCCCATGATATCAATGAGGTGGAGCGTATCCAGTTTTTCATTTTTTATAATAGCCTCCATAATGTCTAGAAATCATCTAGCCTCCTCATAAGAGATGTTATATATAGGGAAGCCGGGAAATCCAAGGATATCTCCTGCCTAGTTGTTGTGCTCAAAGGAGAATTTCCCTTTCCCAATGAGCCACTGAACATAGGGATGGATGGAAAATTCATAGGGGAATAAGAATGGAAAAAATGATACACTATTCTTCCATCAATTAATGAACTATACACCGAGGAGCTTCCCATGGTCTTTCCCCAAAAAAGGTTTTCCGTTCATGAAGCTCTGATTCCTGTTTGGAATTTCAGTAGATGAGCATATCTGAAAGGCTACGGACATTAATCCCTCCTTCTAGAAGGGGCCACTTCATTCTCCCCCAAGACACCCAAACATGATTTCCCTCTCCCCGTACATCCCAAATAATGTTTTCAAGTACCTTTTAAATCATTGAAAAAACTCCTTTTTGAGCTTCAACTCCAGAATGTGCATGAACATGTGTTTTAAGGAGAACACTATTAACCAAGGCGATTCTCCCCCAAAATGAAATGAATCTATTTTTCTAGTTGCAGACACTCTCTGTGATCCCCCAAATGATATAATCAAAGTCTTGAATTCTGATCTGACCTGAATATAAAGGATCACCCAAGTTCCTCATCGACCAGTTTCCCAAGTGAGTCTCTAGAAGGTTGCAAATAGAGGCAACCTGTTTCGGGGGCACATTCCCTTGAGATGAATAAGTTACTCTTGATTTTGTCGATAACTTCACACTCCAATGAAAAAACCCCTCTAAAAGATGGATAATCCCACAAATTGATCGCTTATAATCATTTAAGATGACATGTGTATCATTGGAAAAAACGAGATGAAACATTTAGGGGACTCTTCCCTTTATTTTATATGGGAAGATATTTCCAACGGATATAATTTTGTGGATAAGGTATCTTAGAATCTCCTTGGAAAGAATAAAAAGACACAGAGAGACAGGGTCCCCCTAACATAGACCCTAAGTTGTCTTGAAAAAACCATGAGATGTACCCATAAAAATAACATCCATCCAAGAAGAACTAAAGCAGTGAATGAAAATATCAACCACCCAGGGAGTAAAGCCCATACCTGAGAGGACATTGTTTATAAATCCCCACTCCACCCGATCATAATCCGTTATCATATCGAGCTTAATCAACATTTTTGAGCCATGAGACTTGGTATTAATATCACAGATCATCTATTGTATCACTGAAATTGCTCCCTGGATTGAGGGACCGTTAACGAAACCATGATACTCAATTAAAATCCATAGGGGATGATGAGTCGATAATATGACATTAAGGATGCTTGTAAGGACTATAACATCAGATGTAAGTAATGAATAATATATATTTTTATCTATGTTTATCAATGAATTACATAGTGTTTTAGAGGCTTAAAATGAAAATAAATCCAATCTTAAGCGTGGAATACAAAAATATTTTTAAAATATTGTTTTACTACCTTTTAATGGAAAACCATTTTTAAATCTATATTTTGACAATTTTATAATCTATGTTTGTCAAAATAAACTTATTCTTTATGAATGGGACATCAAAATTTACTTTGTGTGAATTTTTGGTATTTTTCCGATAAAGTTCATTTTTTAATGAATAGTGAAAAATGTTGTATTTTAATTCAAAACCTCTTTTTAATATAAGTTATTTATATGATTATATTATCTTAAGAATTGGTTTTAAAGTGAAATTAGAATATATTTTTACCATTTAATCCATTGGTGGTCATTGAAATCAATTTCACTTTGAAATTGGACTTAAACTAGTGTCAATCTTTTGATACTTATTGTTTCATAAAAACAGGCTATTTGTCATGACTAATGGAATTAATTATTGAGTTAATTAATGTAACTTATATGATTTGAATTTTGTAAAATAGACATCATTTTTGAATTCAGAATATCAAATATACCTTAGGGTGAAGTTTTGGTATTTTTCTAAAAAACTTCAATTTTTTATTAATAGAAAAACCACTAAGTGGTAGTTAAAGAATATGATTTTTTGTTTAAATGAATCCTTTCCAATTCATTGATTTTATTTTTAAAAATCTGACATACATGGTTGTCATTAAGAAGTAAAATTTGGTTCAATGAGATTAAAATAAGTTTTTTGGTGAATAGTAACTTTTCTGTTTTTAATCGCGATTAGAGTTAATTAGTGTAATTTAAGGTAAAAATAATGTTATAATAAAATGAAAATACCTATACACATGTAATACCCTTATTGGATGTGTCATGGCCAACCAATACAAGCCATGGGTCAACTTGGGGACCCCATGGAGCCAATTTGGTAGCAAAATGACATTAATATCTTTTTATTTAATGTTAAAATTAAAATGACACAAACATGAGTTTTTTTACTCAAACAATTTTTAAATGGGGTTATACAAGTTAGATGTTTTAATATAAATATTAATTGGAAAGATAAAACAATTTCCTACATCATAGTAGTTTTTTTAAAAAAATTAGACCTTATATAAATTAAATTATTTATGACACCATGATGATGCAGTGATTACCTCATTAATAAAGGATTTAAATAAAATGAAAAGATAATGTTAAAAATATAACATAAACTTGTCAAAAAACTATTGGATGGGTGGATTTCTAAACCTTATCACCTTATTCTCGAATTATTTCAATGTGGGACCTTTTAAATCCGAAATGCATTTTAAAATAATGTAACATTTTTTTACTTTCCAAGAGTGCCCCTCCTCTCCCCTTATAAAAGGCCCCCACCTCTACCTCTTTACCCACACTTACAAAGCCTTTGGCTCGGCCAAAACCTGCCCATTTTGTCTCTACACAGCCCTCTATTACTCTTTGAAGCCTCAATTTGGGCAGAAGTCTTCCCAAGGAAGCCTTTGAGCTCAAACCAAATTGAGTTACGTGATTTTAAGGTAATGTCTTCACTTGTGTTCTTTTGTTTTATTTTGATTCTCCATCCCACTAAAATCTTTTTATTCATTTATTTTGTAACAACACCATTATCTTACATATACTAGGATGTTGTTATAATAATTATTTGAGCTACACTTACACACATCTACATCTAATGGTCAAAGAACATACGATTTCTGTGGATGGCGAATTTCTGCCTCCCAAAATGATGATTGTTCAACATTCTTTTAACACCTTCAAAGGTGGCCATTAAGATGACACTATATTTATATATGATATATAATATGTTTATGTTTTCCTTAAGCTTTTGTATTTTTCATTTTGGTCATACCTTTATGGTTTCCATTATGGGTAAACGTGATATCTTCATTTTAGGAAGTAAGGACTACCGCCCCCTCAAAGTGATTTGATTTGTTAATACCTTATGTGGGACATATAAAGGATTAATTTATGATATTATATATCATATTATACTGGAATTATAATATACCTTTATATCATTATGATTCCATTTCATAAAATACAAAATAGAAATGAAAACAGCATTCATGCGTACGTACGGCTTACCCTCTCCATGAACGGTGCATTTCATTTCTTACCTCTAAATGTTATGTAATATTATAAATGCATGAATGTACTGGATATATATGATATATATGATATCTACATCATGAATACAATTCTGGATATAATGGATACATGAAAAACTTGTAATTATAAAGGGTTTATTTTTTACTCAAGTACCAATGATCGTTAAAACGACCGTTATTAACTTAAATAATTACATAGTGTTCATGACATGGAAATAAGTGATATAAAATTAATAATGAACTTGAGAAAGGTTCTTAAACAAGTAGAAATTAACTCTAGTTTATTATTCAGGAGATTAAATAACGATCAAGTCAATTCAGATACGAGGTATGGGACTTTGTCTCAATCCCCTTTCATTGAGGCATATATTTGTTTTATACACAACCTTATTTTATATGGTGTATAAACCCCTTGAATTTTACATTTATTCAAAAGGAATATTTTTTATACGATGTGTTTACTAAACGACAAATGGGAATGTTTTTGTCGTACGTATGCTGAGACAACCACTTCTCCGCCGCCGTGACCATTATTTGAGTTTCGGCTTCCTCTACAAGCCATAAATTTTTAAAAAAAAGAAAAATAAATACCATGTTTTACTTTTCATTTATTTTGGTATTGAAAATTGTTTTCATAATGTTTTTATATCAATTTTTTGTATTGATATCTTGTGATTGAAAGGTGGAAATTTTATGTTTCCTTTATGCATGTTTTATGTGATACGATTATGTTGTGGTTCTTGGGCATTATTACAAAGACGGGTGGTTCTGTGATAAACTAAGGGCGGGTGAGCCCAATATAGCTCTCCAATGCTTTGGGTAACATGAAGGAGTGAAACGTTAAGGTTTCTCCGAAGAGATTTAGGGAATATACTATGATGGGTATTCCAAAGGTAACCAAGAGGGTTACTCCCTACGTAAGAATGTTATGAATGCCTCAAGTTACCTTTATGTCTTATGATTTCTATGATTTATTCAGGATTTGATGAGGTATGTTAAAGTGCCAATGTTTTATGGGTAAAGTATGATTTCATTCTTATGTATATATGAACTCATGTTTCCTTTCCATATTTTTATAACCCTTACTGAGCTTTTTATGCTCATCCCAAGTTTTTGAAATGTTTTTCACAGGTGATGGGAAAGGTACATGATAAGATGATAGTGTCAATGAAGTGTCAAGAAAGAATCCATGTTTTATTTCCAATATGTTTCTATTGATGGGAATAATGAATACTATCATTTATTGTAACCACTTTTTTTAAATGTCGGATGTAATGCATTTTTTATGGTCTAATTCTCTAAAACTCTAAACCTGAAAAGATCTTTAATGTGTAATCTTGTAATAACTCAAGATTAAGTAAGGTTTAAGGCTGGGGCCTTATAGTTGGTATCAAAGGTCGGTTTATATAACATTAGGAGTTAGAATTCTATTAAATGATTATCCAAAAATATATTTTTTATTGTCAAATTGAAATGATGTAGCATTTCAAGATTACCATGTTGCTTCATCTAAGACATGTTTGTTTAGAATGGTTTTATGTAGAGGAAACAGGGAAGCAGTGCTAGGAAGGCACACAGATGGAAATAACCTTCCGAATCAGCATCGTGAGATGGTTGGAATTGGAACTGAATAGTTTGTTGCAGTAGTGGAACAATTGACTCAAGCGATAAATGGTGGCGGTATCCATGCACGAGATCAACCAGATCAACTGCAGAGGAACATTACAGTGGTGGAACATTTCTTGAGGCAACATCCCTCATCATTCAGAGGATCATCTGACCTTGTGCTAGCTGAAGGGTGGATTAAAGCACTGGAGAAGATTTTTGATGTCATGGGGTGTTCAGACAATCAAAAGGTTAGTCTTGCTATTTACCGTTTGGAGGGTGAAGCAGATCAGTGGTGGTCGATGGTTAAAAATATCAGGGACGCTGATGAGATTAATGCTCTTGACTGGGATGAATTCAAAGGTATGTTTCTTGAGAAGTATTTTCCTAAGGCTGTTCGACTTAGAATGGAAAAACAATTCCTAGAATTGCGGCAAGAGGAAGACTCAGTGGCTGCCTATGAAGAAAGGTTCACTCGATTGGCAAGGTAGGCTCCAAATTTTATCCGAGACCTTGATAGTAAAATCAATCGTTTTTACTTAGGATTAAAGCCAAAATATCAAAGGTCTTTAGCTTCTCGTGAGTTAAAAAGTTATGAAAAGCTTGTTCGATGTGATGAGAAGGTGGAAATGGTGTTTGTCAATGATCAGGTGTTCTATAACAACCAACAAAAGAAGAGACCGAGGTGGCAGGAGAAAGGAAGTAATTATTCAAAAACGTCAGACGGTAAGAAATCTAAGTTTCTAGTTTGTGATAAATGTGGTAAAAGGAATGATGGGAAATGTCTTCTGAATTCTGTAAAGTGCTACCGATGTTGTAATATGGGACATAAGGCTCGTGATTGCACTGAAAAATATCAAGGTGATGGTAAGACCAAATTTGATTTATAGTTAGTGAAATGTTTTAAGTGCAATGAGATGGGTCACTATGCAAATGAGTGTCCGAAAAAGATCTTGAGTGATGGGAAGTAGTTAGACTACAAGCAGAAAGGGGTGGTGAAATCCTTTGCAACTACTTCAGAAGATGTCGGGCCATCAAATGAAGTTGTATCAGGTACTTTGTTTTTTCAGATTATGCCAGTGTGTTGTTTGATTCGAGGTCTACACATTCTTTCATCTCTGAAAACTTTTCAAGTAAAATGGGAATACCATCTCAAGAAATGACTCCTGAACTTTTGGTAAAAACACCTGGGGGAAATGTTGAGGAAAAAATAATTTATAAAAATCTTCCTATCCTTATCCGTGGAAAGAACCTACTTGAAAACCTTATTATTCTACCTCTAGTAGAGTTTGATGTTATCCTGGGTATGGATTTTCTCTCTATTTACCATGCTCAGATTGACGGTAGAGCTAAAGAAGTTTCTTTTCAGAAAGACTTTCAGTTTGTGTACAAGAATGAACCCTTACTATTGATAACATATCAAGAGGCTGAGAAACTTGTAAAAGATGGAAATGAATGTTACCTTGCACCTATTGTTGAAAACAAAGGAACTATTCAGATTAATGATGTGCCAGTGGTAAATGAGTATAATGATGTTTTTCCTGATGAGTTTCCTGGAATAACACCAGATCGGGAAGTTGAATTTACTGTTGTCTTAGTTCCTGATGCTAAGACAATTTCCAAACCCCCTTATCAAATGGCTCAAATTGAACTTTTAGAGTTGAAGGAGAAATTGAAAGAATTATTAGAGAAATGTTTAATTCGACCTAGCACATCACCATGGGGTGCTCCTGTTTTATTTGTTAAAAAGAAATATGGTTCTATGAGACTTTTCATTGATTATAGAGCCTTGAATAACATCACTGTTAAGAACAAATATCATTTGCCTCATATCGATGATTTTTTTGATCAGCTCCAGGGAGCTCAATATTTTTCAAAGATTGACTTGAGATCAATGTACCATCAGCTGAAGGTAAAGGAAGCAGATGTTCCGAAGACTACATTTCGTACAAGATATGGCCATTATGAATTTGTAGTAATGCCTTTTGGGCTAACCAATGCACCTGCTATATTCGTGGACTTAATGAAGAGAATTTTCCATTAGTTCTTGGATAAGATTGTGGTTGTTTTCATTGATGATATTTTGGTGTTTTCTAAAAGTAAAGAGGAGCATGAAATACATTTAAGGGTTATTTTTCAAACCTTAAAAGAAAAGAAATTGTATGGGAAATTCAGCAAGTCTGAGTTTTGGTTGCAACAAATTTCATTCCTTGGTCACATTGTTTCTAAAGATGGGATAACTGTTGATCCTGCAAAAACAAAGGTTGTTGAAGAATGGACAAGACCCACAAATGTAACATAGATTCATAGTTTCCTTGGTTTGGAAGGCTATTACCGAAGGTTTGTTAGAAATATTTCCCGGTTATCTAGTCCAATGACTAAGCTAACTCGGAAGGGTGTTAAGTTTATTTGGACAAAAGAATGTGATGATTGTTTTCAGGAACTGAAAAGAAGATTGGTGAATGCTCCAGTTTTGGCACTACCTTCCAGAAATGGGGAGTTTGTTATCTACCGTGATGCTTTATTGAAAGGACTTGGTTGTGTCCTAATGCAGAATGATCAGGTAATTGCTTATGCTTCATGACAGTTGAAAACTCATGAGGTAAATTACACTACAAAATTATTTGGAATTAGCTACAGTTGTTTTCGCTTTAAAATATAGGAGGCATCATTTGTATGGAGTAAAGTGTGACATTTATACTGATCACAAAAGTTTAAAGTGTATATTCACTCAGAAAGAATTGAACTTGAGGTAGAGGAGATGGATAGAATTAATCAAGGATTATGATTGTACAATTCATTACTATCCTGGAAAAGCAAATAAAGTGGCCGATGCTTTGAGTCAAAAAATTAATGCTTCATTAACAATGTTGTGTTTTGAACGTGATCCTTTGGTTAAGGATTTGATGAACTTTGGCATAGAAGTTGTTGGTGCAGGATGTTCATCTATTTTGTTTCAGGTATCAGTGAAATCTTCTCTATCAGACAGAATCAAGCATGCACAGAAGCATGACAGTGAGTTGCAGGAAAAGGTAGAGCTGGTTCAGAAAGGTAAGTTGCCTGAATTTAACATTGATAATGATTGAGTTTTGAGATTTGGTAAGAGATTGTGTGTGACTTGTGATTCACAGTTGAAGAGAGAGTTGTTATGTGAAGCTCATAGTTCTTTGTTTTCAGTTCATCCTGGCAGTACTAAGATGTACAGAGATCTACGAGATTATTACTGGTGGGATGGAATGAAAAGAGATATTGTTGATTTTAATGTGAAGTGTTTGACATGTCAACAGGTTAAATTAGAGCGGCAGTTACCAAAAGGGATGATTCGGCCTTTACCAATGCCAGAGTGGAAATGGGAGAATATATCCATGGACTTCGTTGTGGGATTGCCGAAGACACCTCAAGGTAATAATGTAATCTGGTTTATTGTTGATCGCTTGACTAAATCTGCTCATTTCCTTGCGATACGATATACTTTTTCCCTAGATCAGCTTTCCCGTTTGTAACTTAAAGAGATAGTCAGGTTGCATTGAGTTCCTCTCTTCATTGTATTTGATCGTGATCCTGGGTTTACTTCTAACTTTTGGAAAGGCCTTCAGAAGTCGTTGGGTACTGAATTAAATTTTAGTATAGCTTTTCATCCTCAACCAGATGGGCAGTCAGAATGAACAATTCATAATTTGGAAGATATGCTACGTGCTTTTTCAATGGATTATCTGGGAAGTTGGGACCAACATCTTTCATTGGTTTAGTTTTCTTATAATAACAGTTTTCATTCCAGTATATAGATGGCACCATTTGAGGCGTTATATGGGAAGCGGTGTCGAACTCCAGCTTTTTAGGATGAAGTGGGTGAATGAAAGCTAATGGGACCAGAATTGGTTGAAGAGTTGGTAGAAAAAGTTCAGCTGATACAGAAACACATGAGAACAGCTCCGAGTAGGCAGAAGAGTTATGCGGACAACATGAAGAAGGATCTATCTTTTGAGGTAGGTGATCATGTTTTTCTCAAAGTCTCACCATGGAAAAGTGTGATGCAATTTGGTAAGAAAGGAAATCTGAGTCCAAGGTTCATTGGACCATATGAAATTCTGGAGAGAGTTCGATCAGTTGCATACTAGGTGGCTTTACCTCCGAGTTTATCTTAGGTACACAATGTTTTTCATGTTTTGATGTTGAGAAAATATGCTAGATCCATCTCATGTTTTGAGTCCAGAGGTAGTTCAACTGGAAGAGAACCTATCTTCTGAGGAACAAATGGTCCAGATTGTTGACCACAGGGAGCAAGTGTTACGGAATAAGATGATTCATCAGGTAAAGGTTTTGTGAAAAACCAACATGATTGAAGAGGCAACATGGGAATATGAAAATGCATTGAGGGATAAATACCCTCACTTATTCGATAAGTAAATAAATTGTGGGGATGCAATTTTCTAAAGGGGGGAAGGATGTGACATCCCAAGTAAGTAATGAATAATAGATATTTTTATCTATGTCTATTAATGAATTATATAGTGTTTTAGAGGCTTAAAATGAAAATAAATCCAATCTTAAGCATGGAATACACTAATATTTTTAAAAGATTGTTTTACTACCTTTTAATGGAAAACCATTTTTAAATATATATTTTGAAAATTTTATAAACTATGTTTGTCAAAATTAACTTATTCTTTATGATTGGGATATCAAAATTTACTTTCTGTGAATTTTTGGTATTTTTCTGATAAAGTTCATTTTTTAATGAATAGTGAAAAATGTTGTATTTTAATTCAAAACCTCTTCTTAATCTAATTTATTTATATGATTAGATTATATTTTGAATTGGTTTTAAAGTGTAATAAGAATATATTTTTACCATTTAATCCAATGGTTGTCATTGGAATCAATTTCACTTTGAAATTGGACTTAAACTAGTGTCAATCTTTTGATACTTATTGTTTCATAAAAACATGCTATTTGTCATGACAATGGGAATTAATTATTAAATTAAGTAATGTAACTTATATGATTTGAATTTTTTTAAAAAGTCATCATTTTTGAATTCAGAATATCAAATATAGATTAGGGTGATGTTTTGGTATTTTTCTGAAAAACATCAATTTTGATGAATAGTGAAACCACTAAGTGGTAGTTAAAGAAACTGATTTTTTGTTTAAATGAAACATTACCAATTATGTGATTTGATTTTAAAAAATCCAACATACATGGTTGTCATTAAGAAGTAAAATGTGGTTCAATGAGATTAAAATAATTTTTTTGGTGAATTGTAACTTTTAATTTTTTTATCGCGATTAGAGGTAATTAGTGTAATTGAAGGTAAAAATAATGTAATAATAAAATGAAAATACCTAGACACATGTACTAAGCTTATTGGATGTGTCATGTCCGACCAAGACAAGCCATGGGTCAACATGGGGACCCCATGGAGCCACTTTGGTAAGAAAATGACATTAATATCTTTTTATTTAATGTTAAAATAAAATGACATAAACATGAGTTGTTTTACTAAAAACAATTTAATGGGGTTATACAAGTCAGATTTTTTACTATAAATAGTCAATGGAAAGCTAAAACGATTTCCTACATCATAGTATTTTTTATAATTTTTAGACCTTATATAAATTAAATTATTTATGACACCATGATGATGCAGCGATTACCTGATTAATAAAGGATTTAAATAAAATGAAAAGATAATGTTAAAACTATAACGTACACTTGTCAAAAACCTATTGGATGGATGGATTTCAAACCCTTATCACCTTATACTCAAATTATTTCAATGTGGGTCCTATTAAATCCGAAACTCATTTTAAAATAAAGTAACATTTCTTTACATTCCAAGAGTGCCCCTCCTCTCCTCTTATAAAAGGCACCCAACTCTACCTCTTTACCCACACTTCCAAAGCCTTTGGCTCGGCCAAAACCGTCTCATTTTTTCTCCCCAAATCCCTATATTACTCCTTGAAGCCTCACTTTGGGCTGATGTATTCCCAAAGAAGATTTTGTGCTCAAACCAAAGGGAGTTACCCGATTTTAAGGTAATGTCTTCACTTGTGTTCTTTTTTTTTATTTTGCTTCTCCATCCCCCTAAACTCTTTTTATTCATTTCTTTTGTAACAACACCAGTATCCTCCATATACTAGGATGTTGTTATAGGAAGTATTCTAGCTACACTTACACACACCTACATCTAATGGATAAAGAACATACTGTTTCCGTGGATGGTGAATTTCTGCCTCCCGAAACGATGATTGTTCAACATTCCATTAACACCTTCAAATGTGGCCATTAAGATGACACTATATTTATATATGATATATAATATGTTTATGTTTTCCTTAAGCTTTTGTATTTTTCATTTTGGGCATACCTTTATGGTTTCCATTATGGGTAAACGTGATATCTTCATTTAAGGAAGTGCGGACTACCGCCCCCTCAAAGTGATTTGATTCGTTAATACCATATGTGGGATGTATAAAGGATGGAGTTATGATATTATATATGTTATTATACTGAAATTATAATATACCTTAATATCATTATAATTCAATTTCATAAAATATGAAATAGAAATGAAAGCGGCATTCATGCATACGTACAACTTACCGTCTCCATGAACGGTGCATTTCATTTCTTACCTCTAAATGTTATGTAATATTATAAATGCATGCATGTACTAGATATATATGATATATATGATATCTACATCATTAATACAATTCTGGATATAATGGATACATGAAAAACTTGTAATTATAAAGGGTTTATTTTTTACTCAAGTACCAATGATTGTTAAAATTACCGTTATTAACTTAAATAATTACATAGTGTTCATGACGTGGAAATAAGTGATAAAAAAGGAATAATGAACTTGAAAAATGTTCTTAAACAAGTAGAAATTAACTCAAGTATATTATTCAGGAGATTAAAGAACTATCAAGTCATGTCGGATACGAGGTATGACTTCGTCTCAATCCCCTTTCATTGAGGCATATTTTTGTTTTATACACAACCTTATTTTATACGGTGTATAAAGCCCTTGACTTTTATGGTTATTCAAACTGAATCTTTTTTATATGATGCATTTACTAAATGTAAAAGGGAATGTTTTTGTCGTACGTATGCGGCGACAATGACTTCTTCGCCACCGTGACCATTATTTGAGTTTCGGCTTCTTCTACAAGCCATACTTTTTAAAAAAAATAAAAATAAATTCAATGTTTTACTTTTATTTTATTTTGGTATTGAAAATTGTTTTCATAATGTTTTTATATCAATTTGTTCTGTTGATATCTTGTGATTGAAAGGAGGAAATGTTATGTTTCCTTTATGCATGTTTTATGTGATACGATTGTGTTGTGGTTCTTGGGCATTATTACAAAGACGACTGGTTCCATGATAAACTAAGGGCGGGTGAGCTCGATATAGCTCTCCAGTGCATTGGGTAACACGAAGGAGTGATACATTAAGGTTTATCCGAAGAGATTTAGGGAATATACTGTGGTGGGTATTCCAAACGTAACCAAGAGGGTTACTCCCTACATAAGAATGTTATGAATGCCTCAAGTTACCTTTATGTCATATGATTTCTATGATTTATTCATGATTTGATGAGGTATGTTAAGGTGCATATGTTTTATGGGTAAAGTATGATCTCATTCTTATGTATATATGAACTCATGTTTCCTTTCCATATTTTTATAACCCTTACTGAGCTTTTTATGCTCATCCCAAGTTTTTGAAATGTATTTCATAGGTCAAGGGAAAGGTAAATGATAAGATGATAGTGTCAAGGAAGTGTCAAGAAAGAATCCATGTTTTATTTTCAATATGTTTCTGTTGATGGGAAAAATGAATACTATCTTTTATTGTAACCACTTTTTTTAAATGTGGGATGTAATGCATGTTTTATGGTCTAATTCTTTAAAACTGTAAACCTGAAAAGATACTCAATGTGTAATCTTGTAATAACTCAAGATTAAGAAATGTTTAAGGCTGGGGCCTTATAAGGACTTAATAGGGGAAATTACATTGGCTAACAGGGTGGTAGTGGAGGATGCGGGAGGGGTTCTTAATTTTAGGATGTAGAACTAAGGCGGTAGCGCAGGAAACTCTAGTTAGACTACCACCCCGGAAAAAATCATGGATGGCCTTAATGAGGTCACGTTTCACCACCCCCAGGCATCCCTATAAAAGTAACCTAGGAATATGTTAGGGACTGGGACACTATCACCTCTGAGGCATAAAATACCTTCATGAATTTTTGTTTTCTTTGGGATGGCCGCCATCGTCTCGTTGTCCTGAAAAGAGACTTCGGAAGCAGTGGCCTCCATATACTCCAATTCACCCAAGCTAATCATAAAGCATGCACAGATTCGGTTTCTCCCCGAGATCATTGAAATGAGAAAATTCAAGCCTCCCCACCTCATCCCTGTCACTCGAGAATGACTCATCCTCCATTGCAATGTAGGGTCGAACCAGGCATTTCCTTTATTTTATATAGGCATAGAATAAAGATATATTTATTTCTCCTTCCTCCTGCCACCTAATCATCACATTCTCCCTCACTGTTCCCTCATGATGTGGAATCAAATCAGAGAAAATATTTTTCTTCAAATCAAGATATTCGAAGGTCTAATCATCAAAGTTTTCCTCGAGGATGACTTCAAGATTCTGAATTACCAACCTGATTGTTTCCATGTCTGTGGAAAGTTTAGGCACGATATCAGCCCAATTATAAAGATTTCCATTAAGCCTTTTGAGTTTGTTGTGAAAGGTAATCTAGGTACTCCCATGAGTAGGTGCATTACACACCCCCATAACAACTTCATGAAAGCCAAGTAGGTTATCCCAATGCTAGAGGCATCTGAAGGAGTCTGGTATAACATTCCCCTTTTAGATGTATAGAATAATTTGGGAGTGGTCACAAACACCACGCACCATATGACGAACTCTGATATTGGGAAAATTTGAGATGGCCTGCATTTTTACCAAGCATCAATCATGGAGACTCTATGAGCG
The DNA here is from genome assembly GCA_963277665.1 of Viscum album. Lineage (NCBI taxonomy): Eukaryota > Viridiplantae > Streptophyta > Magnoliopsida > Santalales > Viscaceae > Viscum > Viscum album. Next base: position 1,395,122,064 of record OY728162.1, read on the forward strand.
GTGGGGCTCACATTGATTATTACACCACGTATAGAAATCCCTTGAAAAATTGATATACATGAGCCCATTGTCTTCCATGAAACGAAAAAATCCATGCTAGTGTTCATGGGGAAGGGACCTCTTCCCATCGTTTCCTATGGGTCCGTAATGATGTTAAAGTCCCCACCATGAAACCTGGGGAAACGTCTATGATCAAAAAGTTATAGTTCCTTCCACAAAACCTCTCATTGTTGGGAGTCGCAACTCCCATAAATGAAAGATATATAGAATATATCTTTATCATGAGATACGTTCATGGTAATAGGTTGGTCACCCAATATGACAATATCAACTAAGATTCTATGATGCTAGAAGATTCTGATATTCTTATTTGATGGCTTCGCATACTGGTTCTCATGCATCATGAGCTGTCAGTAGAAGTATGAAAATCTAGAACAATTTGTTTGTGATCAATAATAGACATGATACAGAGCTTGTGTTTCTAGGAAGCTGAACCAAGGAAGTCGGTTTTCACCCGAGCCCTGAGCCCTTGGGTGTAACACCCTAAGATTTTATGAATACTGTTCTTTTAATTTCATTGATGTCTTGTGTTGTCTACTACACCAAGATTATCTTGTACTATACGCAACACCATATTCTCTTTCAATATACGCAACACTATTCTTGGTTCGTGTTACACAAAATTTCAAGTTTATTTTCTGGAAATTATTCTATGAAACATTAAGTATAGATTTTTTTAATGTATAAAAGAAATAATTTTTGATTATATTATATTCAAACCCAAATGGAACTTTCATTACACGCAACCCTGACTTGGCTTGCATTACACACAATCACAACCTTCCTCGATAGCGTGTGTAGTGCGCAATACCAGGTTTCACTAAAAAACAATATATTTTTATATTAATATTATGGACTAGCCATTATGAATAGTATTAACAACATTTTGAATTTTATGAAATTATAATTCATCTTACACATTTTATAGAACATGGTATGAGAACAAAATAAATGTTTCAGGTAAAATAAGTATTTTTGAAAAAATGTAGTTTTGCCGCCTTTTGATGGCACACCCACATTAAATTGAGTTGTTGACATGTTTGTATGTTTAGTTTGACAAAATAAAATTCTTCTTTGGAATTAGGATTTAAAAATTTACTTTGGATAAAATTTTCATATTATTCTGATAACTTTCATATTTTAATGAATAGTAAAAACTCGGTATATTTTAATTAAAACCGACTTTTTTCATCGCAGTAATTTATATAGTTAAATTATAAAATTGAATTATTTTAAAGTATAAATAGAATATATTTTTACCATTTAATATAATGTATGTCATTAACATTTATTTTACATTGAATTCATAGGTAAAAACATTTCAATCTTTAGCAATGTTATAACATTTAAAACCCATTTTCTTACCAACGAGATTAATTTTAAATTAATTACTAAAACTTTTATATTTAGAATTTTGAAAAATGGATTCCATATTTGATCTTTGTGGGTCTAAATTATTTTAATAGGTTACTTTTATTTTTTTGATATAATGAATAGTAACTATGGTAATTTTTATTTACTGCAGTTAATGGTAAATTTGGTAATTAAGGGTAAAAATAAGATTTTAAAATTACCCTAACACCTGCCAAAATTCTATTTGATGAATAAAAGTATAACCATATCACCTAAGGGTCGAAATAGATTCATTTTATGGACTTTTGACCATGAAAAAAATTTATTTATTATTAAAACCAAAGAAAGTGACAACATGGTTCTCTCTTAAATCATATAAGTATAATAATTTTAATTTAGTGATAAACTTAATGAAAAATCGAACATGAATAGTATAAAGAAATATAATAAAATTATATACATCATGTAAATTTATTTAGAATTTTTAGGGATTAAATAAGTATCATTAAATGTGACACAATATTGATGTCGAAATTATTTTATTGATTGAAATATCAAATAAATGGTTTAAAAAATATTATAATAAATATTATATGAACTATTTATTGTGATACACTAACTTTATTGATAAATATGACATGTTATTAATCTATTAAATCTTTTATTTGGAACATATATTCTGTGTGGATTTTATTTAAATTCAAATAAATGAATCCTGTCAAAAATGACACAATTGTTATTTTAAAAAAAATAACATAATATAAAATTGTTTAAAAATCACAAAAATATTTAATAATTATAAATTAAAATTTATATGGTCTAAAATTTCATTAATTATCCAATTATGGAAAATTCACTACACATAAGTAATTATTTGTAAGAATTTAAAATTTAGAATCCTATTACCACAAATAAAACTAAATAGTTTAAATAAGGATAAATCAAATTGATAAGGTTTAAACGTAAATTTCCAACATGTATAAATTTTATTGGTTGATGATATTAATACATTATCCTTTATAATATTTTAATTAGAGTCATTTTTTTAGGTTTTTAAGTGGGTTTTGAGTTTGTTATAAATTAATATTTTTGAGGTTTCTAGAAGTCTCAATCTCTTCTCTTATAAAAGGGAACCTCCTCCCTCTCCTCTTAAAAACACATTGATCCTTCAAGATTTTCCAAGCCCTGAAAATTTTTCTTCTACACTTCCCTAGAAACTTTAAGGAGGTTCTGGTCTTCTCAAAATTCTAACTCTAGTTCCTTAAGAGGAATCTTAAAGGAGGTGCGTCGAAGAAGAGGTAATATCTTTTGCCGATTTTTTCAAGTTTCTTTCTTCTTCAACTTTCTGTTATTTATTTGTTTCATTGTAAAGTAATACAATAAGTATCAATAATATACTAATATGATATAATAAATATGAAACAACCCCATTTCACCTTCTATCCATCCTATGGAAAACAAAATCACCACGTGTGCGTACGTACGGAATACCGTCTTTGCGCCATGGTGTAATCAATTTTTCCACCACCACCTTACTTGGATTGGTATAATGGTATAAATAATAAATATATATGGTTTTTATAACATCATAATTATTCTGATATATTATATAATCCACTCCAAATCTATTCAATAATTATGGGAACGATATCATCGCTCGTGCGTACGTACGGACTACCGTCTCCACAAACGCGATGAGATTCATTTTCCATCATTAACCATTAAAGTATGATTATAAAGTATATATAATAAATAATAATGAAATATATTAAATAATAATGATACTATATTTATGTACATATATGTTTCATTCACTTAATTCTATTTAATTCAATTAGTAAACGAAAACAACGTTCATGCGTACGTATGGCCTACCGTCTCCATGAACGGTGTATTTCATTCCATTTATCGATCTATCATATATATTTATATGATGAATATATTATATATAAATATATATATCATGTTTAAAATTCTGAAATTATGTAAATCAGGAAATAAGTAATAATATCACGAACAACAATTCGAAACACGTATGATAAATGAAAAGATTTTACCCAAAATGCTGCTTTAACATGGAATTTACAAAAGGACAGTTAATATAAAGTCATAATTGAACCATATATGATATCATAACAATGAATAAGATTCTGTAACAAGGAAATTACATTATTTAAATCATTATACAGGAGGCTTGGATACATACGAACCATATCATAAATAAGGTAAGGGAAAACTTTTCCAATCTCATTCTATCCGAGATTGTTTATTCGTAATTATTTACATGGGATATATTTTTCATCCCCATAATTTTTTTCTAAAAATATTCTCATAAAATGTGTACTATTATTCTATGAATATTTAAAGTCATTTTTACCCTGTTTGAATTTTACTACATGGTATGGAAGGAATCATTCATTGGTTTATCGTACGATGTACTTTTTGACTTTTCCGGCAAAAGTAAGAGGAAAATGTTTTTTAACTTATATGACATGAACATATTTTTATTGTTTCGTAACACCTAAATTACAAGAAGCTTACTCTACAATATTTCATGAATATTTTAAAAAAACACTTTTCTTTTAAAATTTAATGGCATTTTATATGGATGTTTTCCTCAAGAATTCATTTCAAGTGTTTTATCAAAACCATTTTCCATATAAGATGACATTATTTCAGATGTTTAACTTTCAAGTATTATGTCTCTATGATTTTCATGGTTTTACTTTTCTTATGATGAAATTATATCCATTTGTTTTATATGGATTATATTATGATGGGATGGTGTTTATGAAACCCATTTTATTCTTTGGGTTATGATGAATGATTTATGTTTATGTTGTGGCACACATAAGAATGATTTCATTATAAGATGTGTGGGACCTATATCTCCATCCAATTCATTGGGTAAATCATTATATCTCATGAGATAGACATGGTTGGAACAACATGTTAATCTGGTTCGTTGATACATGACTAGAACGTGGATTGAAATCGATTCAGTAAGGGACTTTGTCCACTAAGATGGTCTTGGCAGCAATGCCTTGGCTACTATGGAGATCATAAGATGTGCTAAATGGTTTTCCATAATCACATGTTTTATAACCATGCTATTTTATACTGATTGATGTTCCATTATGATATATGCCTTATGCACTGCCATGTTTTATGTCATCGCTCAAGATTTTTATTTTTAAACATTTGGTTCATGTTTTTAAGTTAAAATGTATATGGTTTGTTTTATTTTATCTTTTCTTAACCTTACTGAGCATTTGAGCTCACCCTTTATATTTTTTATTTTCCCCAGGATATAAATAATGGTTTTGGGTAAGAAAACAAAAGGGGAAGAATTTTATGGGAGATGTTGAAAATCTTTCAACATGATTAGAAGATTATGTTCCGAGTTTTCAAAGACACTAAACTATTATGATCACTGATTGTTGGTTTTTGTTATATATTAAGTATTCTACAAAATTAAAGTAATGTCCATGTACGTCAAGATTTGGGTCTCTATTGTTGGTATTCGAGGAACGGTTTAGTCAACCTTTGGAAACTAGGATGCAAAAACTTTAGTGAGATCCTTAGAGATATTTCTAAGGTATGTCTATGAATGTCTCTAATGTTAAGTATATGTTTAGGTTATAGTCCTAGAATTATGATAACGATCATGAATAACCTAGGATTAAACCTATAATGTTAGAGATTGAAAGTAATCCCCTTGATTATGTTATTTTCCTGAGCATTATTTTTTCCATTCATCTTATTCTTTTTGGGTTTTAGACAATGGCTGGTACCCGAAGGAACCGTGTTGATCAATGTAATGGGAAATGAAATGATTTTACTTATGAACAAACCAATGTTATGGGAGATGGAGTGAAAAATATTATTGCTATAATTACACAAGCTATGAATCATCTTGTACTTCCAAATGAGCTGAGAAGGAAAAAATATTATATTGATTCCTTCATGATGCAACATCCACCTTTCTCAGTGGGTCTTTCGATCCAATTGTTGCCGAAAAATGGATCAGTACTATTGAAAAGATTGTTTCCACACTTCGTTGCTCAGAAAATGAAAATGTAATTCTGGTTATTTACCCTTTAGAAGGTGAATAATACCATTAGTGGAATCTAATTAAGAATACGAATCCCCAAGATAAAATTGAATCCATGGAATGGGATGAGTTCAAGAACTTATTTTTCAATAAGTACATCCCTCGTATTCTTCGAACAAATATGGAAAAGGAGTTCCTTGAGCTTAAGCAAAAGGATGATGAATATGTTGGTATATACAAAGCGAATTTTACAAGGTTTGCAAGGTATGCATCTAGCTTTATCATCAAACCTGAATGTAAAGTTGATCAATTCTTATGTGTCTTGAAACCAAGTCTTTTAAGGGAATTAACTATAAGATACTTTAGTAGCTATGAAGAAATTATGATTTGTGCTATCAAGATAGAAATGGAAGTTGGTGTTACATATCCATCTCATGGTTTTGACAAGAAATGACAGATGGAGTTTAATGATAAATCTCATAATAATGGTTAAAAATAGATGAATGTTTCTTTATGCTCAAAGTGTGGAAACAAGCATGGTATATATTTCTTAAAAGGTAATAGAAAATGTTTTAAGTGTGGAAAATAAGGTTATTGAGTAGTTGATTGTCGATGTAATGGGAAAAAGCTAGCTAGTGATGTGAATAGAGAAAAGACTACAGAGAACGCTCCACCAACACTTCAATGCATCAAGTGCAAGTAAATGGGGGAATTATGCTAATTAATTCCCTAATCCAAGGGTTAATGATGATCGACATTAATAACCTCTTAACGAAAAAGAAAAAAAGGGATGTCACATGCGATCCCAATTGGTGCTGTTGAATATGACAACGATGTGGCGGAGTGATATATTGTTTATGTATCAGGATTCCAAAATAATGTTGTAAATAATATCGTGCAATATTGGAATATTTATGTATTAGTACATTGTGGTTTTCAATAATTTTATGGTACAAGTAACCGTGAAAAGTGATTGAGGTATTTTTGGAAAGAAGATGATATGTGCATAATGAAGGGTTAAGTAGAAAATGAAATGTTTGATAGTATTAATGAGCTCATGACTGATATAAGGACAAATTTATATCAGGGTTTGAGTATATAGAATTTTTGTATTTTGGTATGTGGAAAGAGTAAAATTTTGACAGCATTCGTGTTTTCACCACGGTTCAATGCGTATTCATTTTTCAAGATAATACAAGATTAAGGTATTCACATGTTTGGAATGTGATCAAAAAGATATATTGTGTGATATATGAGGGATAAATGATGGTATTCATGTTCTTGTTATATGACCTTTTTAGTAATCGTTCTCTTTATACTATGAGTTTGGAAAGATGTATTTTGGATAAGCCTAAATATTGGAATGGATTATGTTAAACATAAGTTTGTATTGTTTAAGGCTAGAACTTTTTTCGATATTATTGATCGAATGTTATAATAGTATAGTTTATGAAAAGGGAAAACCTGAAGAACAGGTGATAACCTGTCCCTTCGGACAAGGATGTGGGAATTGAATACACAACTGAAGTGTGACTGGACTTTATCACTTACCACTGTCCTACAGGAAGTCACTGGTTAGTAGAAACTAGTTTTATTTTATTAAGAGGTATGATAGTTGAAGTATAAGTCCATTTTTGGATCCATATATGATTAATCTCACCATAAGGTGGACTTATGTATATAACATTTGCTAATCCTATGTTTGAGACATATGGAATGACCTATCACTCTATCTCAAGATCTGCTAACACTTCGTAAAAGAAAAATTCAACATAATTTCATTAAGAGATGAATTGGAAATTGTTCAAGGCACGAGCAACGATATGATTGTACCAAAATCAAGTAAGTATTTATTTTAATTAAATATTTCTTCAACATTTGGGAAATGATCTTGAAAACCAAAAATTTTGTCATAGTGCCCTTATATCTGATGAATCAGATGGTACCTTAGATCAACACAAATTTATGGCTTTGTGATTGTTGGATTTTTCATAGCCATGTCCTCTACCACTCTTCATGAGATGTTTATGGTTAGATTTCACTTCCATATCCATATTTTCACCTATGTTCTCCTATGTGGAAACCCAGTGATTAGTTAATTTGGGTAACCATTACGTTTCATAATTTAGTTTTCAATGTTATGTTTTGGTATTCCTTTTTATGATGTGGGTTTCTATTAAAGAAACTTTCAAGTAGTAAAGAATTTATAACCCTGACAAATTTTGAGGGTGGAATAATTTTTAAGGGGGGTAGAATGTAACACCTAGAGATTTTATGAAAAATATTCCTTTAATTTAATTGATGTATTTTGTTGTACGCTACACTAAGATTAGTTTGTACTCTATGCAACACCGTATTAGCTTTCAGTATATGCAAGACTATTCTTGGCACGTGTTACAAAATATTTCAAGTTCGTTTGGTGGAAATTTTTCTACGCAGCATTAAGTATAGATTTTGTTTAATGTATAAATTAAATAATGTTTTATTATATTATACGCAACACCAAAGGGAGCTTTCACTACACGCAGCCCTGACTTGGCTTGCATTACAAGCAATCGTGACCTTCCTCGATAGCGTGTGTAGTACGCAATACCAGGTTTAACTAAACAACGATATATTGTTATAATATTATTATGGACTAGATGTTATGAATAGTATTAACTACATTTTGAATTTTATTACATTATAATTCAACTTACACATTTTATAGAACATTGTATGAGAACGAAATAAATGTTTCTTGTAAAATAAGTATTTTTAAAAAAATGCAGTTTTGCCGTCTTTTGATGGTGCACCCACATTATATTTAGTTTCTAACATGTTTATAAGTTCAATTTTACAAAATAAAATTCTTATTTTGAACCAAGAAATAAAAATTTACTTTGGATAATGTTTTCATATTCTTCTTATAACTTTCATATTTTAATGAATAGTAAAAACACACTATATTTTAATTAAAAACAACTTTTTTCGTCTCAATAATTTATATGGTTAAATTATAATATTGAATGGTTTGAAAGTATAAATAGAATACATTTTTCTATTTAATATAATTTATGTCATTACCATTAATTTTACTTTGAATTCATAGGTAAAAATATTTCAATCTTTGGCAATGTTTTAACATTTAAAAACCGTTTTCTTAACAATGAGATTAATTTTAAATTAATTTCTGCAACATCTGTGTTTTGTATTTTGAAAAATGGATTCCATATTTGAACTCAGTGGGTCCATGTTATGTTAATAGGTTACTTTTATTTTTTTGACATTATGAATGGTAACTACGGTAATTTTTATTTACGGAAGTTAAAGGTAAATCAGGTAATTAACAGTAAAAATAAGATTATAAAATAACCCTAACACCCGCAATAATTCTGTTGGATGACTAAAAGTCGACCCGTATCACCTATGGGTTGGAATCGATTCATTTTATGGACTTTTGATGATGAAAATATTTTAATTATTATTAAAACCAAAGAAAGTGACAACATGTCAGTCTCTTAAATCTTATAAGTATAATAATTTTAATTTAGTGATAAATTTCATTAAACATTGAACATAAATTGTATCCAAAAATATAATAAACGGTTATACATCATTTGAATTTATTTATAATTTTTAGGGATTAAATATGTATCATTAAAGGTGACACAATAGTGATGTTGAAATTATTTTATTGATTGAAATATCAAATAAATGGTTTTAAAAATATTAAAATAAATATTATATGAACTATTTAATGTGCTCCACTAATTTTCTAGATAAATATGAAATATTATAAATATATTAAATCTTTTATTTTGAACATATCTTCTGTGTGGGTTTTATTTAAATTCAAAAAAATGAATAGTGTCAAAATTGACCCTATTGTTATTTTATAAAAATAACATAATATAAAATTGGTTAAAAATCCAAAACAATATTTAAAAATTAAAATTTATAATTTATATGGTCAAAATGTAATAAATTATCCAATTATGGATAATTTACAACACATAAATAATTATTTTTAAGAATTTTAAATTTAGAATCTTATTACCACAAATAAAACTAAATATATTAAATAATGATAAATCAGGTTCATAAGGTTTAAAATAAATTTCCAACATGTCTAAATTTTATTTGATGATGATATTACAACATTATATCATCTAATATTCGAATATTAGTCATTTTTTGAGGTTTTTATGTGGGTTTTAGTTTATTATAAATTAATATTTTTGAGGTTTCCGAAAGTGTCTCTCTCTTCTCTTATAAAAGGGAACCTCCTCCCTCTCCTCTTGACAACACTTTGAGCCTTGAATCTTGGCCAAAACCTGAACATTATTCTTCTCTAATTCCGTAGAAACATTCGGGAGGTTTTGGTTCTCTCAAAATACCAACTCTAGTTTCTAAAGAGGAAGCTTCAAGGAGGTGCGTAAAAGAAGATGTAATCTCTTCTACCGATTCTTTCAAATTTCGTTCTTCTTCAACTTACTCTTCTTTATTTTTTTCATTGTAAAGTAATACAATAAGTATCACTAATATACTGATATGATATTATAAATATGAAACAACCCTATTTTACCTTCTATCCATCCTATAGAAAATGAAATCACCACACGTGCGTACGTACGAAATACGGTCTCCACGCCGTGGTGTAATCATTTTTTTTACCACCACCTTACTTGGATGGGTATAATGGTGTAAATAATAACTATATATAGTTATTATAACATCATACTGACTCTGATATATTATATAATCTACTCAAAATCTATTCTATTATTATGGGAATGATATCATCGCTCGTGCGTACGTACGGACTACCGTCTCCATGAACGCGATGAGACTCATTTTCCATGATTAACCATTAAAGTATGATTATAAAGTATATATAATAAATAATCAGGAACTATATTACATAATAATGATACTATATTTATGTACATATATTTTTCATTTACTTAATTCCATTTAATTCAATAAGGAAATTAAAATAGCGTTCATGCGTACGTACGACCTACCGTTTCCATGAATGGTGTATTTAATTTCATTTATCGATCAATAATATATATTAATATGCTGAATATATATATATATATATATCATGTTTTAAATTCTATAATTATGTAAAACATGATATAAGTAATAATTTCAATAAAAACAAGTCGAAACACGTAAGATAAATGAAATGATTTTACCCAAAATGCTGCTTTAACATGGAATACACAAAAGAACGGATAATATAAAGACATAAGTGAACCATATATGATATAATAACAATTAATATGATTCTTTAATAAGTCAATGACATTATATAAATCATTATACAAGAGGTTTAGATACATACGAAGCATATCGGACATAAGGTAAGAGATAACTTTTCCAATCTCATTCTATCCGAGATTGTTTATTCGTAATTATTTACTATGGATATATTTATCACCCACATCCTTGTTTTCTAAAAATATGCTCATAAAATGTGTACTATTATTCTATGTATGTTTAAATTCATTTTTATCCTTTTTTAATTTTACTACATGGTATGGAAGGAATCATTCTTTGGTTTACCATACGGTGTACTTTTTGACTTTTCCGGAAAAAGTATGAGGAGAATGTTTTTTTAACTTATAAGGAATGAACAGATTTTTACGGTTTCATAACACCTAATTTTCATGAATCTTAATCTACAAGATTTCATGAATATTTTTCAACAAAATACATTTCTTTTAAAATTTCATGGTATTTTATGAAATGAAAATGATTTTTAAAAAGAAAGGATATTTTCCTCAATAATTCATTTCATGTGTTTTATCAAAACCATTTTCCATCTAAGATGACATTGTTTTAAATGTTTATATTTCAAGTATAATGTATTTATGATTTAAATGGTTTCACTTTTCTTATGATGAAATGATATCAATTAGTTTTATATAGATTATGTTATGATGGGATGATGTTTATGAAATCGATTTTATTCTTTGGGTTATGATGAATGATTTATGTTTATGTTGTGGCACACATAAGAATGATTTCATTAGGAGATGGGTGGGACCTATATCTCCTTAAAATGAATTGGGTAATGGTTTATATCTAATGAGATAGAAATGGCTAGAACGGAAAGTTAATCTGGTTCAGTGTTACAGGACTGGAATGAGGAGTGAACTCGATTCAGTAAGGGGATTTGTCCACTAAGATGGTCTTGGCAGCAATGCCTTGGCTACTATGTAGATCATATCTTGTGCTTAATGGTTTTCCACAATTACATGATTTATTACCATGCTATTTTATCATGATTGATGTTCCATTATGATATATTCCTTACGTACATCATTGGTTTATTCATCGCTCAATATTTTGATGTTTAAATATTATGTTCATGTTTTTAAGTTCAAATGTATATGGTTTGATTTATTTTACCCATGCATACCCTTACTAAGAATTTGAGCTCACCCTTTATATTTTTTCTTTTCCCTAGGATATAAAGAAATGTTTTAGGTAAGAGAACAAAAGGGGAAGATCATTATGGGAGACGTTGAAGATATTTCACCATGATTAGAAGATTATGTTACGAGTTTCCAAAGGCGCTAAACTATTATAGTCCTTGAGTGATGGTTTTTTTTATGTATTAAGTATTCCGAAAAAGTAATGTAATGTCCATGTACTTCACGATTTGAGACTCTACATTGGGAATTCCATATGATGATAGGAATCATTGGACAAATTTTGTCTCAGCACTTTCCATGGAACTCTTTGACTTTGTGCAGCAGGAGGGAGACAATTACCAAAGCTTCTAATATTGCGCCCGCATGTTACTCCCCACACTGGAAGGAGAAGGCATGAGGGGAAGAGGTAGTTCTTTTAGGGAGTTGGGAGACCTTAAGACCTATCCATGCCTTGGGGTTTGAGGAGGAGGTTTTATCCAAGCTTCCACCTGAGTTGTAGGATCATGAATCATAAGTGGGGGGGTTGATGGAGGGGTACATGGAGGAAGAGAGGGAAGGCCTGTTAGGGTGGCCGAAAGAGAAGACCTGTTTCCGGCATGGGTAAATTTAGGGGAATTTATGAGATAATAGGAGGGGGAAGCTAGGTAGAGGTAGGAGTTTTGAGAAAGGTCACATACTCAAGGAGCGTCTTCAATTTTATGATAAGGAGAGCACATGAATCTTCTGTGATGATAACCCCAGACTAATATATCAGCACCAGAGAATTTTCTTTACTTGAGATAATAGGTGTGGGATCATGTTAGAGATCACCTTGAGAAGCTGAAGGTGAATCATCTTGATCAGGGTCCTACTCCCCAAAAGAACTTAGGACTTGGGAACCTTCCGAATCAGCACAAGGACATTTCTGCGGGAGAGTAGCTTATTCCGCCTTTCAGAATCTCTGAAAAACATCCAAAGTTGCTTCCTACAGACCTGCCTAGACTAACCCAGGTGACAAAAAGTAGAGTAGTACCTCAGTTATATTGGATAGAGGATGTGTTGAGACCAACTCAAATAATCCTTCATGCGCATTGAGATAATGTCAAGGGGAGGATGTGATATATCCATTTCAACATAAATACATGCTACCGAGGCATCAGAACAACTCCATGTTGGATCATCTGAACAGAGATGACCCCCAAATAATCTTCAATGACCATAAGGTGACCGACATTCTAGAAGGTAAGGGGAATGCCTAGACGACTATCCCAAACTGCAGCCAAGGATCTTTCCTCCCCCTAGTGATCATGCAATGACCATCTAACCAGGTTGAAGAGCCACATAGCTAAGGAGTAGGGAGCCCTACACTAGGCCCGAACAAAGTCTAATTCTGAGCCTAGGACAACACAGAAGGCATTCCAATGAATTGGAAAGATTCTTACTATAGATAACATACCCCCGAACCAACAATACGATGAAAGGCTAAGATCTGTGGTTTCAACGATCCAAACCCCGCCACCAGCATACACTTTAGATGAACCTCTTCTTTCTAAAACTTATCTGTCGAGACCTCCACCGAGAACCATTGGCCCTCCCTTGAGACCATCGATGGAGTGGAAGCCACTACCGAATTGCACGAAAAAGGAGTTCTGTGGGCCAAAGCACATAGAACTTATTTGAAGGATGTGCCACAGGAGGGTGCACCGCAGGAGGAGCTGGGATCGGACGACGACCACAACATGAGAGAAGAGCCCACAGAAGAGCTGGGATCAGAGAACACTATAGAAATAGGCGGCTGCGCGACACAGGCCGAATTAGAAGCAACATTTGAGAAAATTTGAAAATGAGACGGCGCGTGAGGCACGTTCTCCTGAGACAAACTATGCATCATTTTTACCAATTCACTTTTCGTCCATCATACATAAGAATGTTAATTTCATATCCCATTTGATTGAATAGATCATAGATTTAGGTTATGAGATTAATCTAAGAACAATTATAAATATTATAAATATATTATTTTATTATATAATAATAACTTACAAGTATTATAAAGAGTAGGATGAATAAAAAATAAAGAGTCTTAATAAATCATGATATCTTTTCTACGAACAACATCCTTAGGTAAGACAAAAAAATATTTTTAGGGTAGATTTATTAAAAATATAGAATATCAATTTTAATGGGATGGAAGGTGATAATGTATTTATGTTGTTATTGGACAAGAAAAAGTGATGTTATTGTGTGAAATGAAGAGGAAAGGGGTGGAATATTTTAAGCGAGTTGAGTGGCACACATCTACTTTTTGAAATGAGAAATATGTGCCTACTTTTTCTAAATTCCAAAAGGAAGAAAAAGACACCTTTATAGATCATTATGTAATATAATTTATAATGATTTCCTAAGACTATATTTCAGACATATTTTTATATCATTTTAGCCCATATATCATTAGTGAAACCCCTAATAAATCTGTTTTACCATAACCACAAAAATTAATTTTTATTGTCTTACTATTCATTATACTAAAAACATATTATTGAAATTAATTTTTAATATCAATAATGATGATTCCAATTATATAATCCATTTTACTGAAATAAATTTACATAATTAGAAAAAATTAAAATTTTAAATACCCACATACGTGATGAAAAAGAGGGTTTCAATGAGTTTATTTGTCAAAAAAACTAACAATTTAAATTAAATCAATTAATAATAACTATAGTTTGAGGAAGTTTATGTAATAATTCATGATATATAATATATATCGTTAATTTAAATAATTTTTCATTAGTATTTATATTTAATTAATTAAAATGGAGAAACATTATGCACTTCAAAATAGTTTTTTTAAAAATCCCATTTTTTTAAAAAATAAACTTATTAAAAAATAAAATATAAATATGATTCCAAAGAATTTAATTGGATTAAATATTACTAAAAAATATTAATGTTACTTGAAATAATATAAAATAAATATTCGGTCTTTGAAATTACTAAAATTATTAACGAAAATATACTTTTAGAAAAACCTTTATTTTTTAGTATTAGCCGAAAAATTGAATATTTCACTAAATAATATCAAACATTCACCCTAGGATAATTTTGATATAATGAATTAAAAATGATAATAATTTTTGAAATTCAAAATTTTAAATTTAGAAAATATTACTTTTAAAAAAACCATATAATAAACTTTTATTTTATTAACATTTTTCTTTTTTATGTTAAACATTTATTAATATTTTTCTAAGGAATAAAACTATATTAATAAAATTGAAATCATTTTATTAGATCATTTATTTGGATGTTAAATTATTAACATATTTTAAAATTTTAATCCTAAATATTTTACTCACATACAAAACAAGATTTGATATATTTCAATCATAAAATTTTTAGATTCCCATGATTACTCTTCAACCATATGGTTTACCAACAAAATTTTAACCTAGTGATTCAAATTATTCTGTAACAATTTCCTTATACAGAGATGAATATGATAATTATGTTACACATATTCATGGTGTACTTCCAAATAAACAACTTCACAATTACAAATATGAGATGAATATAAAAAATATTTTAGAAACTACAAGGGTTAAAAAAAACTAATTTTCCATCTTGGATAAACATGGAGGTGACGACACTCAGTAAGAAATTGATCAATCATTATCTCGGATATAATAATTCTTGATGAATTATAAATTTAGTGGACCATTTTTCTATAAAAAAATAACACTTTCCCATTATTATAATTTTATAACAACATGATCACCTTCCTCTAATGAATGATCTTTCATTGAACAATATATATAACTAATCTACTTGATATCATCCATCTTCTTATGTTTTAGAATCCGCTAAAAATTCTTAGACATTTCTGCTAGCATATTCTATCCTACCAACTTCATTTATCCCACTTCTTACGTTATATATTTTGACTAACACCACATTCAACATAATACCTCAAATGGAATGAAATTCATATTGTAATGAAAAATAATCAAATAAGAACATTTAACCAAATAAATATTTTGATCCCAATTTTTCTTTTAATCCATTAGATATCAAAAAATGACAACTTATGGAGATTAAATCATCCACTAATACTTTCCCACATATTGTGTAAGGAAACTTGTACCAAAAAATAATTTACTACCTAATGAATTCTAATTTCCTTTCCATAAATTAGAATTACATATGGGATCATATTCAGAGGCAGTAGAGAGAGGCACTCCATTAATCTTAACTATCTCAATTATATATAGTTGATCAAGATAATAAAAATACATAACATCAAAAACATAAAGGAAATGTGAATATTTAGTTGATAGATAAAAAACAAAGAAAATTTCATTCTATCCTTGTGGATTCGTTGAAAGTCCCACCAGGAAATACATTATTATAATTTCCCATTTTATCATTGACATGGTAAAAGGATGATGAATTCCCTTCCATAATATTTATTCTTCTTTAACCATATGACATGTCAAAAATTTCTTATTAAAGTCATCAATATCTATTTTCATTTAATCACAATAAGGATTGTAAATCAAAGAACATCCCAGATGAAAAGAAAATTGTGAACTTTGAGCATTATTCAAAAAATATTTATTTAAATAGAAATCAAAAGGAATACATAATGTTTTTCAAAATCATAAAAAAAACCTTCTTCATCAGTATTAACATTAATCAACTTTTCCATTGAAATGAATTCTACTATTCTTATAAATCATGAACCTACATATAAGATTTATTTATTCTTTATAATAATGTTTATTTTCCTAAATCTAGAAACCAAATATTGGATTTCCATATATCCATAACTTCTAGGCCGAAAATTAGAAAATAATTAATAAAAAGGTCATGTTCTAAACATAATATGTCAAGGTATCATTGTTTTGATGATTAAAAACATAATCTAATTTGATTTTGTTTCCATCGTGATAATGAATTGTGAAATAGAAATACATTTGTGGTTCAATCTAGCTTCTATGTCTCATATTCAATTACTTCAATGTGAATATAGACATTAATTTTATTGAATAGTATATATATCACTCTTCCTTCAATAAATTAGATTCCTATAAAATTTGATAGAAAAAACACAATAACTAAGTCCAAATCATGATTTTGGACATTTAAATCATGAGGTTTCAACTAATATGAAGCATAACAATTTACCATATCATTATGTTTCATGACACAACCTAGTCTCATCAAAGAAGTGTCATTGTAGATAAAAAATCACATTTCATGAATAATGGTCCAAAATTAAATCATTCACCAATCATATTTTTATTTCATAAGTACAATCGTTACATTGTTTTATAAATATGCAATTTACTCCTCTTGGAGATGACTTGGGGAATGAGGTAGATAAATGATAAATTTTTGTAAAAAACAACTATAGTATCACACTAATATATGAAAAATATGTTTTTCTATGATAAATTTGGTCTTTTCTATTGTTTAAAAACATTACTAGGACTAATAGTAATTCTACATTTAGAAATAATGTGTCCATGGATATATTTTTTTTGCAACAAAAATTCTTATATATAATATTTACAATAGAATTTAATTTCATTTAGGGATATACAATCAATAAAATGGTAAAAGTTTTAATCCTACTACATTTTTTAATAAAACAAATATCAAAAATAAATACAACTTCTAACAAGTCCAATAACTTAGGAATAAATATGTTCATTATGTCCATAAATAATGAAATTTTATTGTAGATACTAAATTTAATAATATAGAAATCATAATTCCCATATCTACTATAGAGTTGAGTCTTTGGAATGTCATCCTCCATCACCTTTAGCAGATGGTACACAAACCCTAGATCAACCCTAAAAAAATTATCACATGAGATGAAAAATAATTCATCGATATGAGAAAAGGATATTTTTTAACCATGATATTTTAGACATATATATATCCATGGAAAACTATATTTGATTCATCTATCATTTATATAAAAAGGAAATTCCCTTGTGATATTATAGATCAAGTGATGCATTTATTACATAATGAATGAAACATCTTTTTCATTTCTAAATGTTCTTCTACAAACAATTGATAATGGGGTTTAGAAATAAGAAAACAAATAGGCAATATATAAATAGAAAAATCTTCAACTTGATATAGAATAATTTCAAAAAAATTACATGGAAATATATCCATGTATTCATTCACATATAGAAAATCACTAAATGGAATATTTTTTTCTATCTAACAAACTGATCTGGATAACCTTCATTATAATCTATAATCAATTTATCAACTTTATAGTGTGTCGTCAAAGGCTCAGAATCATTGAGAAGTACTGTATTGGATTTTTAATGTATCATATAATGAAAAATTAAAGTTAATCCATACTCCAAATGATATCAAAATCTAATATGAACATTTCCTTATGATTTAAAGGAAATAACATCCCAATGATAATAAAAAAATATTTATATAAATTTTGGTTCATTTTATATGACTACAAGTAATTTTTCCCAAATATTATATCTTGCATTCATGATTTAATATTACAAATTTACAATAAAATTTGAAAAGATTTAGAATAAAAAGAGTCAAACATGGCATTAGAATTATTTGAATACACGTATAAAATACATATATCCATATATTAAAATGGGATTTTCATACATGGATATTACATCATTATAGATTAATATTAAATACTTTATAGGAACACATGATTGAGAACCATAATAGTATTGATTCATTGGAAACATTAAACACAATCATTTTATTTCATACAAAGCTTTTAATATCTCTTATAAATATCTTCTCCTTTTGTGATCTTCAAAAACATATCCCATAAAAAACATTCATCAAAACATGAGAAAAGGAAGCATACGAAATGGTGATCTTAGATTATTTTTATGGGTAAAAAGGGGAAAAAATCATAATGTGAGCATAAGAACATGTGAAATTGATAATAACATTTGATAAAATTACCTATATATCAATGATAATAATTAGGATTGATGTCATAAATACTGATAGTTCATAAGACATTAATCATATAGGAATAAAATATCATAATCCATAGTTTCA
The DNA here is from genome assembly GCA_963277665.1 of Viscum album. Classification (NCBI taxonomy): domain Eukaryota; kingdom Viridiplantae; phylum Streptophyta; class Magnoliopsida; order Santalales; family Viscaceae; genus Viscum; species Viscum album. Next base: position 1,395,141,024 of record OY728162.1, read on the forward strand.
TAAAATTTACATATGCTATCAAATAGTTCCATAACATAAGAATGGAAGATCATTTCCTTTGTTTTCAAAGTACATTTCCAAAACATATCGTGGAACTCCATGTTTGGAAACACCTCTTGGGTTTGACACCCCACCATCCCTAGTGTAAAATCATTCCTTATAGTGGAGTGGGAATACTTCTTAATCCATCTTATTTGTAATTAATCACTCCCAAGTCTGTCATAGTAGAGAAATACCCTTAGTGAACCAGGTTAACTTCTAGTTTTTATCCCATAAATCTAATAATATATAAATAATCACCCAATTCATTAGTGGGAGATATAGGTTCAACCAATCTTGGTTATAACACAACCACCACCATTGGTTATATCATGGACATTGTCTAATGATATAATGTAACTCTCATCACGTAATGAAAATAAAATATATATGATTTCTACAAGATTATAACACATTCATCATATCATAACCCTTGAAATGAAATGGGTCTCAAAAAAATTTCATCAATAAATATCCTTTGGGGAATAAATATGTTTCATATTCATTTTATCATTTCATGAAGCCATAAACCATGGAAATATAATTGGGCTTCATGAGAATCGTATCACGGTTCAACCCATAGAAGATAAATGGGTTTCAAAACATGATGTCATTATTAACATGAACAATTTAGAAAAATAATAATAAATGTATCTTTGGATCATAACCCCTACAAGGAATATATAACATCAACTGATATCAACATAGATAGAAAATTATTTCTAAGAGATTTTTTAAAACATTTACATAGGAATATTAAATTTGTTTTGAAATCATATTTCAAAGAAAAAAACATTTTTAAAATCCTATTATTTTTCAATATCATTGATATATTATTAATGAATAATTAAAAATTATTTCAAACAGATCATGAGGAAAATATACGTTTTCCATCAGAATAATCATTCTAAATAACATTAAAATCTATTTTATTTGAAATTAACAAGAAAAATACATAAATTAATCTTAAATTAATGTAATGTTCAAGCATAATGGAATTATATTGATTTTGTACAATGATTACATTCAATTTTTCGAAAACATCCAAACCAGCATTGTTGGAAAATGAAAAAAATAATCCTTTAAAAAAAATTATAAAGGTAAAAAATATGTAAAACATTCACTAATAAATCGTTTGGATAATTTTATGAACATGCCTTTCATTTTTTTGAGAAAACTTGTTTTTTTGAAAAAAAAGGGGTGTTGGTCGGAGAGAGAAATATATATGATTTTTCTTATAAATCATTCCATTCAACTATTGAGTCCAGAAATAAATTTAAATTAAGGGAAAAATATATTCTCATGAAAAAAACATAATATAATAATTTTAATTAATTTAATTAGATATTTATTATAATATTTCATCATTGGAAGCATAATCCTAAATAATGTCGATAAATGAACAGATAGTAATATAAAACTTTAACTACTTTGGTAACATTGAATCATAATCTATGTGTAATATTCACATTAAATAAAAAATATAAAATTATGAATATATGTATATTAATTATATAACGTGTCAAAGGGGAATAATAAATACCTTCTAAAAGAATATAGGTTCATAACATTATCATAAATCTCAATGAAGGCAAACCGAGACAACAATCGATTAACATAACGAAAACATTGAAATCAGAAACCCAATGAAAGATATATCCTAAAATAGATTGAAAAATAACCTTTATTCCTTATTGGAAAAAAATAAGATATATTCATGGTCTGTAAATACACATCATAAAATAAACAAGTGGTTAATATTGATTTTATCTCTGAAAAAACTAAAAATGAGAAAAATATCCACTTCCTTGCATATTGATTTTCATTATACATGTTCAAGTATCCTATATAATAAATGATTGTTTATTATAAATATATTTATGAAGCATAATTATATATATATCATACCATATATGACTTAATTAAGACCATTTATTACACGATTATTAACATTTTTTTAAAAATCATATTCATGTAACTACGAATATGTTTTTCTTATATGTTTTCATATTTTATTTAGATACACATTAGCTTGTTTATGGTTCAATTATATATATAAATTAATAATCAAGATATAATAGTTATATTTATAAATAAATTACACTTTTATGACAAATCATGATATATGGTTTTGTGAAATGATTTATGATAAAATCATGAATACAATATTTCATACACATGAATTAGTAACATTTATATTTTTCATTGATATTTATGGAAATAATGTTGGTAATATATTAAAATTAATATATAATCATAATGTTATAGAAAAAATATTATTTCTTATACATAACATGCATGTGGTGTGATGATGAAAAAATAGTCACCTCACTTTGGGAAGGTGGCAGTCTACACAGACACCTACTACACTATCATATATCAGTGAGTGAAAAGGTAAGAAATAAAATGATTTAATGTAAATTAATAATGATTAATATTTCATGAATATCAAAATTCATTCATTTATATAACTTATATTTTCAAACTACATCCCTTATTAAATTCAATTTAATCATTAGTGAAGATGAATCACATCACTTTGCGTGCAGTAGTCCATTGTACAAACAAGCGGCGTTATCGTACCCCACTAGAATGGAATGTAAAACAAAAATTTGATAATAAGACTCAATAGGTGTGATTAGTTTTCAAATATAATTTATATAATTTTTTACACCATCACACCCAATTGCGAAGGTTAGTAATGGAAAAACGAATGATATCAATTTTTAAGGTGATAGTACTCCGTATGTATGAATGATAATTTTGTAACCCCTTTGATTTAATAAGATATGGTCTTTTTTCATTAACTGAACATATTAAATTATTATTATTTTCTAGAAAATGGGCGTATTATATTAGATTTTTTTGTAAGAGTTGATGGAGGCGGAGGAAGAAATAAATAAAAAAAACACTCGTTGCATAATGTTACCTCCTCTTCTCGTATCCTCTGTAGGTTTTCACAAAATAATTCCATCTATAGATCTATAAAAAATATTTATTCTAGTATTATAGGAGGAAAATTTACAAGTTATTCAAAAAAAACATTTCTATCCAAATAGTATAATATTTTGAATAAAAGATGATCATTGGTGGACTTCTATAAGTGGGTGAGTGCCACACCTATAACTTTCAAAAGGAAAAAAGTGTACCAACGTTTTCATGTAGAAAATAATTCAAAATGGATTATTCAAAAGAAATATATATTATAATTTCCAATTATTTCATTAAAAGTTTTTATACAATTTTTAATGTTATTTTATCCTTTATATTTTTTACTTTAACCCCACCATAAACCAATTTTTAACAGAACGACTTTAAATAATTTTTACTCTTTTCAGTACAAAATTTTAATGAAATTTTGTTTAGACTATTAGTTCATATAAATTATTATTTTCCCAAATATTTAAATAATGTTTCAAAACGAAATTTACCTATGTTTAAAATTTTAATTTAAAATTAATCCTATAGACCAAATGAGAAATATATTTTCATGGTGAAAATGTTCAAAGGTATACAAAGTTATTATACCAAATTTCAATACTAAAATGGATAAAATGACATAAATATTTATAATAGATATATAAATGAATTAATATTTCTTTAATTGCAATTTAAAATTTAATTTTCCATTATAAATAATTTAACCGAAAATGCACACTCTAATTAAAAATCATTATTTTTTATTATTCATCAAACAAATCAATTTTTCCATTGAAAATTATCAAAAATTCACAATAATATAATTTTGACATTATGAATTTATATTTTATTTTTAAATTTTCAAATAAATATTCTATAATTGCAATTAATTGAATTTAAAATAAAACTCATAGATGATATGTAAAGGAGGGTTTTGATTTTTGTATTTTTCAAGAAAAATATTATTATCTATTACTCTTTTAATAATAATAATCATGTAATGAATTTAAATTAAAAATTATTAATTTATTATTTATATATTTTACCTAAAACATTCATCATTCGTTATTAATTTCTTAATTAAATTAAATAAACACTATGCACTTCAAAATGGTTATTATAAAAAACCCTTTTTTATAAACCGAAAAATCAATTTATACCAAAAATAATATAATGTTGATTGAAAATTAATTATTTTGATTAAATATAACTAAATATAAACATAGTTACATAAAAACATAATTGGGAATTTATATTACAAAATTTACTAACAATTAAGGTCAATTTTGAAAAATATATGTATTTTTCACTACTAACTAAAAATCAATATTTTCGGAAAAATCCTAAAATATAACATAATTATTTTCTATATAATGATATCAAAAAGGAATATAAATTTATAAAATAATTTTTAAATAATAAATTTATATTAGTTATAACTTATTATCATAAAAGGAAACAAAAATCATTCATAAAGAAAATGTATATTTGAATAATATATTTAATTTACTAAAAATTAATTGACTATATATTAATTATTTATAAATAAATTTAAGTTTATTGTGTAATTTAAATGTATATTTCATAATTTAGTTACTTTTATTCATACCCACCTATTTAATAGTTATTTTATAATTGTTATATTTCAAATAATATTATTTCATAGTTTGATGAAGCTCGATGTAATGTCTCAAAGAAATTAATTAGGAAACTAATCATTGCATATAGCAGAAGATAATATTAGTGTTTTCTATAATGAATGATATATAAAATCCAAAACAATTTTAAAGATATATTTCATAAAATCATGGGATGTTACAATGTTTCTCCTTAAAAATAAATTTCTACCTCAATACTGTCTTTGTTATCAAGGGGCTAAAATTATAAAATCTATTCATAGAATCCCACGTTATAAAAATTCATAATAAAAGATTTCATAAAATAGAATAATTGGATTTATAAATTTTACCAAATAAAACATATTAATAGGCTTCCATATCTGATAATATATGTGTGACGTGAGGATTTGGTCTTGGGTGAAAAAATAATCAATCAATGAGAGTGATATATATCATTGATCACAATGAAGAGGGTTATCTAGTGATGGTTAACAAAAATAGAAAGATAAATAAATTTGGGTGAAAAATGACATTGAAATCAAAAAAAATATTTTTTTACAACAAAATTTTACTTTAATAATTTTTTAATGTTTTTAATATTCATGTGAAGATATAATTATTTCATTTCATTTTATTTCATACAAACATATAATAATTTTATTTTAAATCGATCAATTTTCACTTAATCACTTACTTTATGAAATATTTGTGAATATGTTGTGAATGAATTTCTAAAATATCATAATATCCATAAATAGAATTATAATAAATTCTAATTATGTTTTTTCCTCCACAACTAAATAGCTATCACATGATATCCTATATACATAAATCATCAAACATTGAAGTAATACATTAAATTAAAATTCATCATCAAATGATTTAATTAAACAATTCCGTAGAAGGATAGCCTTTTAACCATTATAAAATATTTAAATCCAAAAAATTAGAAATGATTTCACTATATTTCCTAAATGAGGTTTACATTTTTCCCTAAATAACATGATTTAGATATTAAGTGTCATATTCCAAACTTTTGAATACATTCATCATGTATTCTCTTGAAACGCAAATTATAAAAAAACCTTGTTGAACCCCTACATGCTTAATATTTCCTTACAAAAACACATATTTTTGTATATATTATTTAAATCCATAACATTCTATAAACTCTATTAAGAATAGAAAAACTACTTTTAATAAAATCATTAATAAATTCATAGAAATTATAAATATGAAATTTATAATATCAAAATCATTCACTTATTTATACTAACATCATTATCTTAACATTAGGAACAAATTATTAGTTATCTTACCCTTAATCATGTGTGTTTCCTTCAGTATTTCTTTTCCATTTAATAGTTTTTCTTGGTTATCAACATCATTTAGCCAAAAATGTCATATAGTTAGTGAAAAATATATATGAATAAAATACTTATATACTTCATAATTATTTAATTCAAATACTTAAATCCTTCAATTATTCCACTCCTTCCTAAATCAATTATGTTGTCTCAATCATTTATTCATTAAGAACTCTTTATTTTGACATGTAAATAATGATTATTTACTTTAAAAGGTCTCCACATTGGACATTGATTTGAATAATTCCTATAAACTCAACATTTAAAAAATCAACATATGATGATAACATAGTGATACCGTTATTATCCTCAACATTGTTAACAAAAAATTCTATTTTTTCTTATTAGTGACATGACTTTTTTTCCTTATTTTCCATAGTCCAGAAAACATTTAATTCTTCTAATACATCTAGTTGGGTGTTTCCTCCCACATTCTTGATATATAATAATGTAGATCTTCTTTACTCCATGCTATCTATTAATCAATCTATTTATGAAGTATGTCCTCAACTTCTTTGGGGAGTCCAATATTTGGTTAAGGTGTATGTTTTTAGTTATATATCATGATAATTAATTAGGTATAATCCCAATGTCATTTACTCTATTCAACTTCCTATTTGGATGCTCGTGAGAAATGTTTCTATCACATTTATTATTAATCTCATTCCTTCTAGTTCCCCCCCATTGTCTAAAAACATATAGCATTGTTTGAGGAATAATAATCATAATGTAAAACCACTTAGTTAGAAATAAACCAATTATAGAAGTTCTAAATTAAGAAACCTTCTTTTAAATATATAACAACAAAGGTTTTAATAAGGTTAATTACATTCATGATCTATTTAATTCCTTTTATGATAGATTTAAAAGGGATTATTAATTTAAAAATCATATTTCTTAGGTGTTTTAATGAAATTGTGAAAAAAATACAATTTTTATGTGTTAAGTGATGATAAATTATAGCTCAATGCACCTTTTTCTGAGTTATTTACCCAAGGAACATATGGTATAGATCAACATACACATTTATTATCTATAAAAGCTTATAAATTTTATGAAACAACATGTTATATCATTTACCATGATTCATTGACATTTTACTATACTTTGACTCATCCTTACCCTTATCTTTAGGGAAATCACAATATATATCCTTTTTAATATCCCAATGGATCTCAATAGAGTTACCTCATCTTGGTTTCAAATGTTTAAGTAAACCATTCCTCTGATGAAAACTATTATGAAAGATTATTCTCAAACATTGATATTAAATATATTTAAATGAGTATTCAATACATTAAACAAGTACACTTCCAATTACAATAATAGTTTTGTTCCTATAGAAACATTGAACACTATATTATTAATTCATGGAAGATATTCATTGTATCCTATAAATATCTTAACCATTAGTACTAATTATAAACATAACCCACATAAAATAATTATTCATATCCTGAGGAAAGGAAAAAGAATAAAAGGAGAGCTCAGATTCCCATTAGTGGTAAATAATAGAGATAAGTATGCATAACATGAAAATATTTGTGTGAAGAAATGAGCTTAATATTTAAAACTCATGTTCTTAATTTCAAAAATCATAATCATGAATCATTTAATAATTATTGATATTCCACAAGACATTAATTACAATTAATCCTAATGTAATGATCTATGAGAGCAAAACATTTACAAATGACATGGAATTATGGCATAAAAAAGTAATGTAATGTAATTTCCTTAATAACCCATGATATATTCCAAAACATAACAGGTAAATAAATGGGTGGATACACCTCACAGGAGACACATTATTTTATCCATAGTGGTTTCCAAATCAATTTATCATAATGGGTTATCTCCCCAAACCATCATAGTAGACAAGGGTTACTCCCATGACTCTTATAACGGAACAGTGCCCTAAATAAATATGTTCACTACTTATTATATACATTTATAACTCCTAGGATATAAATATTTACCCAATGCATTAGAAGGATATATAGGTCACACCAATAATGGATTTAAAACCACCAACATCCTTTGTTATAATGTAACCATATTAACTTAATGAAAAAACATGTGTAACCAAATATCAAAATAATTTCTCATTATCTTAACCTATGAAATGGAATTGGTTTCATAAAAATTTATCCTAAAAAAACATATAGTCATGAAATAGGTTTCATAATAATTTTATCCTTTCCTTAGAGAATTAACCTAAAAAATAAAGTAGGTTTCATGAGAATAATATCATTGTATAACTATGGATGTGAACTATGATTCATAAATAGTTTTTCAACATAAACATAAACAATACAGTGATAGAATAATAATATTAACCATGAATCATATCGATAGTAATTAAATGGTGACTTTGAATATTTTCATCGACAAAGGAAAATGATTCTGAAATATTATTTAAACATTTAATGAGAATAACTACAATTATTTATAAATTTAATTTAAAAAAAAAGACATTTGGAAAATCTATTTTACAGAAATTATTCTTAAGAACTTATAAATTAATCCATAAAAAATGTATGAATTTTTTTTTCAGGGAGACACAAATTCATATTTCAAAATATATTTGTTAATGTATACAATTTTCTTTATTTGAATACAATCTTTAAAACATGTAATGGAAACATCAATGTAATTTGTGGTCATTATAGAGGTATTTTTTTCATGATATCAAATAATCCTTTATTTTTTCGATAATATCCAAAAATTAATTTCTAAGAAAACAATATGAATAATAGGAATCAAAGAAATTTTCAAAACATTAAAACAAGGGTAATTTGTTTAATAAATCAGTTATAGGATGATAAAATAATTGGAACATTTTTTAAAAGCATGGTTTTGGATGGAAAAGGGGTTTTGACGAATGAGAGAAATTAAGATGATTTTTCATACGAGAAGTTATTTTTAACAGATCAGTATATGAAGAAATGAAAATAAATAGAAAACATTTATTCTCATTAAATAAATAGAGGACAATAAATTTCATTAATTTACTGAGCGATATAATATTACATTTCATTAGTGGAAGGAAAATCATAAAAAAATTCAATAAATAATGAGATTTTAACATGAAACTCTTAAAATTGTGCTAACATTGAATTATAATTCCCATGAAAGAAAAATAATAAATGAAACTTATTCTATCATGAAAATAATTTTATTTGTGATATAAAAAATAAAATTGTCATTAGATAGAAATTTTAAAAGGAAATATGCAGATTACCAAATCATATATCTCCAAAAAGAAACATAAAAAAATATATTACCTCATTGATATCATTGAAATGACCATAAACCCCATAAAATAGTTATCCTAAAATAGATATATATAATTTAATGAAATTTTTTATATAATAATCATACAACACATTCACGGGTCTTAGAAACACCACCTAAAATAAAAATCTCATTAGTATAGAATTTTCTCAAATAAAACAATGTGAGTCAGAAATCCCATACCCTGATTATAGAATTTTTTCACACATGATTGAATAAATTATATAATATATAAATATATATATCATATATAAATTACCTAACCATAATTATATATATAATATCATATAATATTTAGTTGTGACCTTTTATTATATATTTATTTAAAATTCCTTATTAAAACACTGTTTTGGTAAATTGCAGCTTGGTTTTTCTTTTATGTTTTGATTTATTATATTTGGTAAAAATACATTGATCAGGGTTCCAATAACATAATAATAATAATATGAAATATTTATAAAATTTATAATTTACTTATAATTTTCTTACAAAAATGAATGATCAGTTTGAAAAATCAAGTATCCTACCATCATGAAGACGTTAAGTTTTACGTATACATGATTGAGGATTCATTATTTAAAATATCTTCATAGAAAAAAGTTATATAATATCTTAAATAAATTAATTATAGTAATTTCATAAATAAATCCTTCTTTCTTATAAATATCATCCATGTATATTGGTGATGAAAAGAGAGTCACATCACTTCTTGATGGTGGTAGTCCACAGCTACACGGGCGATGTTATCAACTTTTTCTGAATGAAAAGGTAAGTAGGAAAATGTTTTTTATACATAATAACGATAGATGTAAAATTAATATTTTAATTATATCATGTTTATCACACATATTTATTAAATATATCCCTTTTCATCGTCCATTTAATAAGATAGTGAAATCAAATTACATCACTTCGTGAGGTGGTAGTTTTCCCTACACATGAGAAACTTTATCTTATCCCCAATAGAATTTAATGTAGAAAGGTATATATATATATGATATAAGGAATCCTAATGTATATTGTTTTTTCATTAATATCATATATTTAATTTATATTTTTCATCATTCACAACGTTGAGATGTGGTAATAGAAACATGAATGACATCGGTTTGTGTTGTGGTACTCTATGGTACACATGAATGATAATTTCATAAAAAATATTATGGAATTATAAATAGTTATAAATCATGAAAATAAAATTATATAGTTTAATTATAACAGAGATATATTATTTATTATATATTCATGTTACAATAATAATTTTGGTAAGTGCGGGAAGAAAAAAAATTCTCGTTGAAAAGCATTTTTATTAATCTGGTATCTTCCAATGATTTGAAAAATAATCCCTCGTTGGATTGATTTATACAAAACATAAATCATCACACATGATAGAATTTATTTTTTATGTTTATCTGCATTTGGATTTTATGAACCATAAAGGGGGTGTTGATGTGAATTGTAGATTAGAGTGGGAGGCCTTTAATATGTGATGTTAGTGGCATGCTTGTAATTTATGGGGAAAAGCTTGTACCCCTATTTCCCTCATCCCAAAATGATCCAAAATGGAGTATTCAGAATAATTTTATGTGATGTAATTTAAATATAGAAAAAAAATGTTTTTAGAACCTTTTTAGGTTATTTTATCCCTTACTTTTTTTCCCATGGTAAATCCATTTTTACCGTAACCAAGGAAAATAATTTTTATATTTTCACATATCATTTTGGTCCATAATTAACATGAAAAAATTATAATAATATATAATGATTTCATTAAATATATAATCTATTTTCCTAATAAAATTTATAGCAGGGGTAAATTTTAATTTCCAATTAATCTCATAAATGAAATAACAAAGTGAGTTTTCACAGAGAAAATTTCATAATGTATACAATATTTTGAGATCCAATTTTAATTTGAAATTGATTACAATGAAATAAATTGGAATTATAGATATATAATTAAATTATTTAAACTTTAAAATAAACTATAAATATATTTTAAATTTATAAATAATTTCATTGAAAATGAAGTTTTTATTTGATATTCCTTATTTTTCACTATTCATAAAAATAATTTAATGTTTCTTGTAAATTATCAAAAGTTCACCATAATATAATTTTGATATTATGATTTAAAAAATTAATTTTATTTTCCTAAATTGAATTTATAAAATATTCTAAAATATATTAAAAAAATACCCTCAAAATCGATGAAAGAGCGGATTTACAAGAAGAATATTTTTGAATCATATATTGAATTTACATTAACACTATGTCTAAAAATAATCATTTTATCAATCTATATTAATCATAATTGATATGTGGTATATAAATTATATTTAAAACAGAACTATTTGGGGATATTTAAATTAATTAAAATGGAGAAATGTTATGCACCATAAAATAGTTTTAAGAAAAACCTATTTTTTCAACCTAAAAATAAATATATACTAAAATCTAAAATAATTTTTACTTAGAAGTAATTAAGTGGATTAAATGAAAATATTTATTAAAATTTTTAGTTTATAGTAATTGAGAATTTAATTACTTAAATTATTAGTGATGAATGATATTTTTAAAAAAATTCTATATATTTCAATATTCTTTGAAAAATAAATATTTTATGGAAAATACCAAAATATCACAAAATGTTAATTTTGTTGTGATGATTTAAAAAATGATTTTATTTTTACAAAATTAATTTTCTAAAAAATATATAAATATATCATAATATTTTCCCATAATATATAGTTAAAACATTTTTTAAGAAAACAAATATTTAATGAATACAATCACTTTTCTAGAAATTTATTGATGTATTTAGTAAGAATCCAAACATAAATGTATATTCAATAGGATATTTATTTTTATTTTTTATTGTATAGTTAATACTCTTTATACCGACATATTTAAAATTCATTTTATAATGGTCATATTTAAAATAATATTATTTAATTTTTCGCTTAAGCATGGTGTCACATGTCATGAATGCTATAAAAATATTTAATTGTTGGGTGAAATGTAAGAAAAAATTATTGTTGTGTATAAGGAAACATATCAAAAAATAGAAAAAATATCCACAAAATATTAGGATGTAAACACAACTTCATTTGGCATCCCAAAATCAATTCTAGTAGCATGAAATGATTTTGTGACACAATTTTTCTTTTGATATTGATGATTTACTCACTAAGATACAAAAATTGGTAACTTGTATGAATAATAAACTAGATCATTGAAAATAAAATACCTCACCATTGTATGTATATAGGTTACTTAATTCATTGATTATATAATATTATTTTCCTAGCAATAAACGTCTATATGGAAAAACCTTTTTCAAGGGTAGCACTTTCCATACATAATAATACATTCTTTATGGATTTTTTTTTGACACATAATACAAGTTAGGGAATTCGTCTTCAAAACCCATATTTCATTGTTTAAATTTTATCCCTTTCCTTCCATATTGAACACTTCTTACATTCATCATCTAGAGGAATATAAGTCCCTAAAAACTATATCTCGTCTTTTTCAGTGCAACAAACAAGTTTCTCATAGCATTTAAATTCCCAGGTGGGAAATACTATTTATATAAATTTTATAAATAATATGTAAAATAAATTAACTTTACTATTAATATCCCTATAAAATAGAGTATGCACATATCATTTTTTTAAATTATATTCCTGGTTTTCCATAAATTTATTTACTTTTTCCTCAATTAAAGGAATGGGGTTTTCATCTATAGTGAAACAACCACATGGAAATATTTCTCCTATAAAATATCAATAAATTTAACCCTTACATGGTAACAATATCATATTTCTCTATAGATTTCTTAACTGTATTCCCCCATTGATCTACTTCAACTTCAAAATAATTAACAGAACGAGTTACCTTTTTATAGACCAAACATCCCATGACATAAAATTTCATCTCTAGGAAATTAATGCATTCTTCCTTTACAATTGGTTCAGATTATAAAATGAATGATGTTGGGTGTTTCCTAATATAATTATCCACTATATAAATTTGGATTCATCATAGATTATATTACTCTCTAACTTGGATTCCACAAAACTTTAATGCATTTATAAACTAACCTTTCACTAAAACAAGTTTTTTTATTCCAATTACAGCCATCTTTAGATATTAAATTGTATCAATATTTGTCTGTCTATACTATTCCAATATTACTTCCTTGTCTCCTCTATTGAAAACTATCCTAATAATATTTAGTTTTAATTATGTATCATGGTAATCATTAAATTATTTTTCATCTCAAAATAACCATAATGTGAAATCATTCAATAGAATTATATTAACATTTGACAAAATTATAAAGTAATCTAAACCATAAATTGATACAAACAACAATGACCCAATGATAACTTTACCTAATCATTATTTTTTTGTAATGAATTCATTCTCCTAAATATTAGGATTTTTTAGGTTTAGGGTTTCAGTGAATGAGGTAATGATTTATACATAATAGAACTATATAATAAAATGTGGAAACTTTTGATCTATATCAATATTTCATACCATATATAGGAATTAAAACTGAACATTATTTATTTTTATGAAAAATCATCATTAATTTAAACATGATCTGTTATTTTTTATAACACATCCTAATATTCATTAAAAATAATTTTAAAAATGTTGGACGGGAAAAAACCACCGGTATGTCACATAAATAGAAGGAAAAATTAGTACAATGAAAAATAAAAAAACCATGAAATCATTTTTTAAACATTACATCTAACTCAGAAAAGGGAGTTAACATTATTTTTTAAAATGTCATTTATCATAAAATTTGAAAACAAATTATTTCCACGAAAAATCATTCGAAATAATAGAAAAGTAATGTAAGTGCATTGGTAAATCATCTCAAATAACCTTTAAAAATCTATATAGGACACATAAAATTAAAATAACATTACACCCAACTTCTAATATAATTATTTGAAGAACATAATAATTACTCAATTCATTTTAGATTTATCTAGGAACACCCATCGTATAATCTATTAATGGAGAACCTAGAATTATTTGTGACCCCAATAATAAGAACATTAAAAAGACATTATCATGAATGAAACATTTTAATATTGAAAATTTTCTTACTAAACCCTTCAGAAACACTTTTAAATGCATTTTCAAAAGAGTTTTGGATAGAAAAAAACCATTTCCTTTGTAAAACCCATTTCCATACACAAATTTAGTAATAAATGTATGGACACTTTTTATTTTATGAAATAATTATTGTTTGTAAGGGAATACAAACATCAAGAAATGGTTATTGTAACCCCAACCCCATCATCCAAGAGTTGATGCATTACTTATTATATTGGAAAGATTAAGAGGAAGGAAACTTCAAAGGAACAATCAATTTAGTATTCTTGAAGAATGTAGATACATACATGAAATTAAAATCATAACGAGAAAGGTAACAAAATACAAAACATAACCAAAACTAAAAAAACTACATCCATGTAAACTCAATAAATGGTCTCATCTTCATAAACTGTTGAAGGTAAACAATCGAAAGGGGTGATCTCAAATTATTAGTAACGGTTAAAAATATAACAACCATGAATTAACAATAATTTAATCAAAATCAAATTGGTATAGTCCATATGTCTTGGTGTATAAATGAAAAACACACACCATTAGTAAACTAAAAATAAAACTGCATCCATAGATTTTTTCATAGTGAAAACCTCATGGATTATAATAACTAAAATTGAATAATGATAATTATTGTTAATTCTACGTCTTTTATCTGGTACATTATACCATTATTCCATCGAAACGGTTAATTTTTGTGGGTAGAAACCTATCTGAGTTTTGGAAAAAAAACTTGAAGGGTTTGTCACCAACTGATTTGTCTCATGATACCTGTCTATGAATCGAGGGTACATAGAAGGCCCCAAACATCATTTAAATTAAAAATAATTATTTATACATAGATTAAAAACAAGTAAATGATTCCTTCTCAATATCCTTAGAGATTAGAAGATACATATTCATCAATATTTCAATAGTTAATACAACATTCAAAATAAACACAGCGTGTGAAACATTATATGACTTAAGAGTATAATCATATAAATGAATACATAATATAGATGTATTATATATTTACAATTTTAAATTAAAAATCACCTCAAATGGGACGTGGATACACCATATATATGATATTTGGTGTACAATACAATGTAAATTGCAATAAAATGGAAATTGAGACAAATTCCCTTACTACATTGTAATCAATAAAGTCCTATGAAAAAATATTAATAACCACCAAATGAATCATAAAATACCAAGAATATAAATATAATAATGATACAATATATCAAAAATTAGTACACAATACACAACATTAATTTAATAGTTGGTGAAAAATGGAAATCTCACAAAATTAAAAGTGATATAAGAAACACCTAACAAACATTTTGGCATTGTAACATGTGTTCTTAAGAGGCTTTAATGAGAGGTAAGGGGTATAACATAATTTATAAATAATAACTGCATTTTGGGGTAGGTTTTAAAACATACTCAATGATTAGTAATTCAAAATAATAGGACCCACAATAGGGGTGATTCGTTAAGAAAAGTGAGAGAGTGTATCCCTTACCTTATTCTCGAAGGTGTTCTCAATTTATCATAATGAACTGAATAATAAAATTTAGCTTCACTAATTAAAAATTAATGAACCTAATAAAAAATTAATTAATTTAGTATAACATTATAAGGGTCATTAATTCCCTTTTTATGGGTTATAGAGGTTAAATTTTATTGTTTTGGAAGCTTTTATTCCTTGGTTTTCATGATCTTTTTACTTGTATTCATGAATTGATGTTCGTTTGAAATTTGGTAAAACATCCAGAATTGTTAATATATATTCATAGTGAAATTAAAAATATATAAATGATCTTATATTTATTTTGTATTATAATCCATGAGGATGACTCATTTGTTAAAAGTTAATTAAAAAGTCATGGATTAATTTAGCAGTTTTGTGCAAAATGTACTTATTTTGTATTATTATTTTATATTTTGAGTGTTTAAAGATTTCAGAACATTAATTAATATAAAATACATATATTATGATCTAGTTCAACCATTAAATGGTTTCATGGCATGTATTGAAGATAATAATAGAAATTTAAAACTCATTGTCCTTGAATAAGATAAATTAGCACATCTCAGACGATATTTCCATTTTTAGTGTTTGAGGTGGGGGAAAAGAAAGATGATGATGAAATATTCCATTTGAATAATAAAATTATATTAAATTTAATGTACTGAAAATATCATATCATTTGGATGTGGGGAGGTGCAGAGAGAGAAAAAAATAATAGAACTTGAAAAAAAATTTGAAAGAAAAGGGAGGAGAGGTTCGCCGCTTGAGTACTCCTCATTAAGATTCTCTTTAAGGCATATTTTGACCTTTTGGTGAGACTAGAAGGTCCTAGACATCGAGGTACAGAATGGGAAGAGTATTTGGGATAACATAAGTAAGGCTCAAATCATGAGTGGTGTGGGAGGTTAGGGGGTGAGGGGTGTGTTATATAATGGAGGTGAGGAGATTTTCTTAATATTTTAATCATTATTTTAATACTGTTTTTCAAGACTATGAATTTTATTGATTAATGTGACCCCAAATATAAATAATGGCATGTAATTTTGAATCAAATGGTATTACATAATCCTTGAATCACCTATGATGTAGTAAAATATGTTTTTAGGACTTATCGTAATTTATTTAATTTTACTATTCATAAAAAATTCAAGAAGATCAAAAAGTCCAAAAAAGTCATCCTAAAATTTTTTCAACATGTAGAATCCATAAATGAGCCCCAATTTTCAAAAAAAATTCGACATATGATAATTTAATATTTAATTTAATAGATATATAATCTAAAAATACCAAAACTTAAAATATTAATCTATATTTTCAAGGTGCCTAAATTTTTTTACACATTGATGTGTAAGGTTACCATTCATAAGGGTAAAATTATTATTCAAAAGGTCAGGATGATATTCATAAGGTTATGTTACAATTTGAATGTTATGTTACTATTCACTGAAAAATAACATGATTATATCAGACTCCATATATCACCCTGATTGAAACTGTGTACGACCATTTTAAAAAATTCAATACACAGAAGTAGAAAATTTATGTTCAATGACAAGGCTAAGAATATCTCCTAAATAACCATGGATTTCTTCAAAAAACACAGTTCTTTAGGAAGTATATTCTATGAATAAAATGTATTTAAGAGAAACATACAGTAACATTTTTTGGGTGTTATATTATTCCCACCTTTGAAAATTACATCCTCAAAATTATTCATGTATAATGCCCTTAAATAAGTTGGGGTTCTACATCATAACATTATTATTTTCCCTTTTTTGCTTCCACCATTTTATGTTTTCTCCAAAGAACCTTGACTAGAAGAGTTGTATGATTTATTAATACCTTCTCCCTTATGTCAAGAATCTAGATTGGATCTTTATAGTATAAAAAATCAGGTTACAGTTTCATTTCATCATAGGTGAGTACATGTATTGAGTCTGGGATTTATTTCTTTAATAATGAAAAATGGAAAAAATTATGAAATTTAGAGAGATTTGGAGGCATTTCTAAATGGTAAGATACAACTCTGATCCTTTCCAAAATTTCAAACGGTCTGATTTACGTGGGCCTCAGAATCCCTTTCTAACCATTCCTTAAGACACCCTTTCATGGAGATACTTTTAGTAAGACAAGATATCCTACTTGAAATTCCAAATCTGTTCTCCAATTTTCAGAATAATGCTTTTTCCTACTTTGGGCTTCATTAATATGGGTCTCAGTTTTCTTTACCTTTACAATTTTCTCTTCAATATGTACTGGGCCTAAAAGTTTCATCTTGACAACTTTATCCCAACACATTGGAGTTCGACACCTCAAACCATATAATAATTCATATGGAACCAAATAAATTCTATAACAGAAACTATGATTGTATGAAAATGAAACCAATGGAATATATTGAGCCAAAATACCTTTAAAGTAAAGAGAGAATATTATCAACATTTCTTCTAGTGTATGAATATTCCTTTTAGACTGTCCGTTATTTAGGGGGAGATAAGAAGTTCTC
The DNA here is from genome assembly GCA_963277665.1 of Viscum album. Classification (NCBI taxonomy): domain Eukaryota; kingdom Viridiplantae; phylum Streptophyta; class Magnoliopsida; order Santalales; family Viscaceae; genus Viscum; species Viscum album. Next base: position 1,395,159,426 of record OY728162.1, read on the forward strand.
ATATGAAGCTTATTATCTGAAGGATTTGGAAGATTTTCATGAATTTTGATGTAAACTAGGGATCTCGATCAGATACAATTGATAGAGGTGAACCATGAGGTCTTTTAACTTCATTAATATAAATTCTTGTCGGGCGCTCAAGTGGTAAATACTATCTTATAGGTAGAAAATGTGCTGATTTTGCGAGGTGATCAATAATTAGCTATATTGTATCATTCATTTTTGGTTTCATTGGCAGTCCTCTGGAAAGATCCATGGTAATATCATCCTACTTCCACATAGAAAAAGGTAGAGGTTACATCACCCCTATTGGATGTGTCTCTTTTCCTTAACTTGTGGAAAAACTAGACACCATGAAACATAGTTCTCGATTTATTACATCATATTATGCCCTATGGAATGGTACATGAGATATTTATACATATTTGTGCAACCAGGGTGTATAGATAAATTTGATCTACATGCATTATATAATAGTTCCCTTTTTTGCCGAGGTACTGATGGAACTCAAAACCTCTTCCAAAATTTCAGAACTCCTTCCTCATACACAAAGTCTTCCTATCTTCCATCCTTATAAACATTAATTTTCCCATGTACATTCTCATATTCATATTTAGATATTTTTTATTCTATGGTAGAGATGGTTTATAAATAATTTTAATGAGTAATGGTGTTTCCCCTTCCTAAAAAATTCCCATAACCATCTTTAGTAGATCAATGAATATAGGATATTTCTCAATCCTCAGCTGGGTAAGAAGTCCATGATCTTTATTACATAATGAAAATGCCACATTATTTTCCTTTCCTAGGTGGTATTTTATTGAAACATCATAATATTTATGTAACTCAAGCCATCAACTGTGCCTCATGTTTATTTCATTCTGTGTAAAAATCTATTTCAAACTCTTATGATCTATTTAAATCTCATATCTTTCACCATATAAATAATGTATCCATATTTTCAGATCAATGATTATGACTGCTTACACAAGATCATGATTTGGGTAAGTTTTTCTCATGAGTCTTAAACTTCCTTGATGCATAAAAGTAACATTATCATTTTGCATAAGGACGCAACCCAGTCTATTTTTGATGAATCTCTATATATCAAAAATCTATCATTTCTATATAAAATATTAAAAATTGGAGCATTTACCAATATTCTTTTCAATTATTCAATGAATTTTGTACATTCAATCTTCCATACAAAATTAACCCCTTTACGTGTGATCATGGTTAGTGGGTTATCCAGTCAGGTGAAATTCTAAACAAAATGACGACAATAACCTGCAAAGCCAATAAAACTACATACCTCAGTTATTTTCATTGGTGTGGGCCATTCATGGATTGAAATTATCTTCATAGGATCAACTATGATTCCATCCTAATAGAAAATATATCCATGAAAAGAAACTGATTGATGAAAAAATTCACAGTTTCTAAACATCCAATATAATTCAATTGCTTTTAAGAATTTTCAGAATAATCCCCAATTGATTCTCATTGTCTTAATAGATTTTATATTATACTATAATATTATCAATAAATACCACTATAATGTCATCAATACATTCCTCAGAAACTCTATTCATTTAATCTATGAAAATAGAGGGTGAATTACTAAGTCAAAAAGGTATAATGTAATCTCATAATGCCCATACCTGGTTTGAAAAGACGTCATTGTAATATCTCCATTCCTCGCACACAACTGATCATAGAAAAACTAAAGGTCAATCTTTGAAAAATATTTTTCTCCATGAAGTTGATCAAATAAATCATCAATTCGTGGAAGAAGATACTTATTATTTATTATAATAGAATTTATTTCCCTGTAATCAATGCATAGACTCATGGGTCTATCATTTTTCATAACCAAGAGGACATAGGCTCCTCATGAAAAAAAATTATGTCGAATAAATCCTTTGTCACTAAATTTATCTAGTTGCTTCTTTAGCTCCACTAATTCTATAGTGGCCATTCTCTCGGGAGTATTTGATATAGGTCTTGCACTAGGAATTAAATCAATAGAGAACTCAACTTCCCACTATGGAGGATGTCCTGGTAAATCCCCTAGAAATACATCAATGTATTCTTTCACTATAAGTACATCTTCAAAACGATTATTTCATTCTTCACCCACTGATATTGGGTTATATTCATCTCCATGAATGGCATTCGGTAGAGTAACTGTGGGTGGATCTAGGTAAGAATCACATGGAGAGGTTTTTTCTCTAATGATAAGGGATTATACACCATTTTAAAAAATTGTAACATCCAACATCCTGAAATAGATATTTGATTCATAATTTCATATCTAATTGATACCAAGAATTATATCAAATTCAATCATTGTTATGATGATTAGGTTAGAAAATAATAAATATTATGTGTTATGAGGTGGACTGATCAAAATACCATCAATGCAATGATACACCCCTAGGAGTTTTGACTAACTAATACATTATTAAATAAAATTGAACATGTCTAATTTTCCTGGAAAACATAAAATATATAAATGAATGCGATGATCTAGAATCAAATAAAGCATTGTTCATGTGTGATGATATAATTAAAGTACCTTCCACCATATCATTAGGAAGATCATCATATCTAGTTTAAGTCACATAATATTTACCTTGCTCTCTTGGCCTTTTTGGGGTAGTATTCCATGGAACATAGGACACTCATTTTCATAGTTTCCCATCTATCAAAAATAGTATCATAGAACAACATTGACATCTTTCTTCCACATTCATTCATTAGGTTGATGAGAATTTTCTCCAAACTTTTAGAAGACGCACATGACTTTCAATCATTTCCCACGCTGATTCATTCCACAGTTCTCGCATAATTCGAATTTCTTCATTACCTTGTTCTTTTTTGGTGCTTCACCTTTTCCTTGGTTATTAGAGTACCTCTTCTTAACTAGGTTTTCCTTGAAAAATTTTGATCTTGAAAATTTCTTCTCTATTTTAATGTAAATTAATAACATTTCATCATATAATGAAAATGTTTTAGAATCCAGTTCCCTTTGTAGACTTTGAATAAGACCTTCAAAGAAATTATCTATCTTTTCTTACATGTAACATACGTAATCTATTTAATACCTTTCTAGTCTTGTGGATGTAGCCTCATACTCTGCAACACTGTCTTATTCCCTTTTCTTTGGGCTAAGAAATTTCTTCTCCATTTTAGTTCATTGTTCATAAGGGAAATTTTTGTCGAAAAATATTTCATTAAAAGTTTTCAATTCCACATCTTCAATTTTTCTTCCTCTGTGGTATTCTATATCAAGGACCACCATTTATCACCATCAACCTAAGGAAATATACTACCAGTAAAACCATTTCATTTTCATTGCATCTTAATTCCAGAAATATCATTTCTAGGGACTTGATCAACTTCTCATCTACCATTGGATTAGTAGTCCCACAAAAATATAGGGGCTTCTACCACATGAAACAATCCATTACATGTGTAGCATGGTTATTCTTCACAGCCTATGTAAATTGTCCCAATATGGGAAAGATTTGATCTACTCCAACATTGAATGTGTTGACTTGCTCAGTGGGGAATTTACGACATTTTCCATGTTTATTAATTCCCACTATTTCATTAGGTTCCATTTATAAATAATGTCATACAATATATTAGGTTATGAATAATAATTTATAATCTCAACTGGAAAATTACATAGAATAAATTGATATTTTATGCATAGCTAATCTCATTAACATGGTTTCTATGAGAAAAAATGTACATTCAAATCTATCATAATGGCTTATAAAGATAATTTGAATTATCCTAAGAATATCCCCTAGGAGAGTCAAACCAATTGTGTAGTAATGTCTGTTGTTGTGAACCATGATACCCCAGTTCAATCCTGAAACTCCTTGTCAGATTTTTCACCCCTAAGTACATGTATTTCAAGGCCATCACTACTTGTTAGTACCCATAAAGGGATGTATTTTATAGAAATATACACATAGTATATTCCATACCAAAATACCAAGATTATCTTGTATGTTTATCCTTAAATAATATCTTAAGGTTTTGTTCCAGAATATATTTTTTCTAAATCTAGTTTCCATGATTTCCAATAAACTTCCTCTAATACCAATTGTAACACCCTGACCCCAAAATCATGGAGCCGATACATTACCTATTATAGTGGAATGATTAATAAGAATGAAATCCCAAAGAAACAATTAGTTTATTATTGTTTATGAAACTAGAAAAAAACATCAAACTCATATCACAATGATAAAGGTAACAAAATGTAAAACATAAGAAAAACTAAAAAAAATGCATCCCCAGAAACTATTTAAATGGTCTTCACTTCATAAATTTTTCAAGGTAAACAGATGAAAGGGGTGAGATCAAATGATATGTAGGGGTTAAAAATAGGGGAATCATGAATCACAATAATAAAATCATAATCAAATTGTCATAGTCAATATGTTATGGTGAATAAATGAAAAACACACGCCATTACTAAACTGATAATAAAACTCAATCCATAAATTTTATCATAGTGAAATCGTCATGGATATAAATAACTGAAAATGAATAAGGATAATTTTTATTAATTGGATGTTATTTTTCTAGAACATGACACCACTATACTGTCAATGTAGTTTATATCTATGGGTATAATCATGTCTGATTTTTGGAATCAAACTCGAAGGGTTTGTCACCAACTGATTTGTCTAATGAGACTTATATATTCATCAAGGGGATATAGCAGGCACGAACTATCACTACTTATCCAAATAATTATTTATAAACTGATTAAAAACATGTAAAATATTCCTTCTCGAAATCTATAATGAGTAGAGGATACTGATTCATCAATATTTACATAGTTAAAACAACATTCCAAACAAACATCATATGTAAAAGTGTTTATAACATTAGATAATAATCATATACATAGTACCAAAAAAGGATATATAATATATTTAATGTTTTAAATGAAAAATTATCTCAAATGGGCCATGGATAAACCACATAAGAAAGATTAAATTCACAATATCAAGTAATTGATAATGAAATTGAAATTGAGAAAATGTCCATTACCACATTGTAATCAATCAAGTTGTATGATGAAAAATTAATAACCACTAAATTAATTATAGAAAAACCATAATATATAATGGATAATGATAATATATATCAAATATTACTACACAATACACCATTTTCACGAAATAAGTGGAAAACAATGTAAATCTAAGGAAATTAAATGTGAGATAAGAAACCACTTTAAAACATTTTGGCATGGTAATTGGTGTTCTTGCGAGGGATTATTGAGAGGTAAAGGGGTATTTAATATTTTATATATCATAAGAGAAGTATGGGGGGTTTGAAAACATACCACATCATTAGGATAAAAAATCATAATAACACAACATAGGGGGATTCTAAAATAAATGTGAGAGATATGATCATTTACCTTATGCCCGAAGCTTTTCTCGATTGATCTTAATGACCCAAATAATCAAATTTAGCCTCATTAATTAATAATTAAATTACCTAATAAACATTTAATTTATTTATTATAACCTTATATGGTTTATTAAGGTTGTTTTAATGGGTTCAAGAGGTTCACTTTTACAATTTTGGAAGTATTTTCTTCTTTGGTTTTTATGATCAGTTTACTTATATTCATGAATGGAAGTTCGTTTGAAATTTGGTAAAAAAAAACAGAATTTTTAATATATATTATTTGTGAAATTTTAAATATATAAATTCTCTTATAAATATTTTGGTTTATATACCATGAGGAAGAGTCATTAGTTAAAAGTTAATTACAAATTCCTGGATTAACTTAGCGGTTTTGTGCATAATGAACTTATTTTTATTATTATTTTATATTATGAGTTTTAATGGAATTCAGAATAGTTAATAAGTTAAAAGAAATATATTATTATATGGTTCAACAATTAAAAATGTTTCATGACAATTATTGAATATAGTAAAATTAATTGAAAACCTGTCGTCCTTAAATGTGATAAATTAACACATATCAGATGTTTTTTTCATTTTTGTGTAAAAGATGGGGGGAAAAGAGAGATGATGATGAAATATTCCATTAGAATAATAATATTCCATTCCATGTAAGGTATAGAAATTATCATATAATTTGGAGGTGGGGATATGAGGTGAGATCAACAAAAAATGGAAGTTAAAAAAAGAATTCGAAAGAAAAGGGGAGAGAGGTTCACCTCTTGAGTACTCCTCCTTGAGAATCTCCTTAAGGCCTTTGTTTATGGAATTTTGGAGAGACATGTAGGTCTTGAACTTGGGGGGAGGTCTTATGAAGTGTATTTGAAAGAAAATAGTTAAGGATAGAAGCTTGAGTGGTGTGGGAGGAAGGGGGTGAGGGGTGGCTTATATAGTAAAGGGGAGGAGAGTTTTCTTAATATTTTAATCATTATTTTAAATTTTTTTCTCAAGACTATAAATAGTTTTGTTTCATATTACCAAAAAATATAAATAATGGAATGTGAGTTCGGAACAAGTAGTCCTACAACCCTCTTTAATCATCTATGATGCAACAAAACAAGTATTTAGCACTATCGTAATTTATTTTATTATATTATTCATCAAAAAATCAATAATTTCATAAAAATCCGAACAATTCATCATAACCATTTTTCCTCATGTAGAATATATAAAATGAGATCCATTTTTCCAAAATAATATTCAATTTTTCAGATATTTAATTTTTAATTAAATACATTATTTAATAAAAAATACCATAACTTAAAATATTTATCCTCATTTTTAAGGAGGCTAAATTTTATTTATACATTCATGAATAAGGTCACCATTCATAAGGGTCATATAAATACTTATAAGGATAGTTTACTATTCATAAGGTTATGTTACTATTCATAAAGGTATGTTACTATTTACAAAAAAGTATCTTTATTCTATCAGACTCCAAATATAACCCAGATCACAAATGTGTATGATCGTGTTTTTCAAATTTAAAACACATAAGTGCCAAATTTTAGTTTAATGGATAGGTTATGACTATATAATAAATAAACAAGTGTTTTTTCAAATAAACTCTATTATTTATGAAATCTAGAAAATGAATGGAATTCGTTTAATAGAAACATACCAAAAAAATGTTTCGGGTGTTACTGTTACAGTTGTAATAATGTCATCATCATCATCATCATATATGTTGAGGTATAACATTACTTTTTTTTATTTGTAACGAAATTCAGACATTCCTAGAAAATAATAAATTTTAATAGAAAATTTAATATTGAAAAAATTACCATAATAACAATTTCATATACATAATAATATAGTATTAAAAATATGGAGATGGAATAAAATTACCGTTAAAAGGAAAACATTAAAAGAAAATATTTTTAATAAAAATTTAATTATCAATTTTTAATAATTTGTATCTCAATCCCAATTAAGTAATAAAATTAAAAAACACTAAATATCCTTAGAAATTTGAAAATCAGTACATAAAAATTAAATGGATCATTGTATACACCATATATAATAATAGAGTTGAAAACATCAAAATATGCCCTAACTAATGAAAACTAAGATGAATCCCTATACCTAGAGTTTGATTCTTCACACTTGTTATTTATATTCTTGGATAGTAATATAATTTTAATTATTTACATTAATAAATAATTTTAAAATCTTATTATTCCTTTTATTTTATCATTTACCATGATACTCACAATCAAATAATCATATAATATTACGTCATATGTATCAACAATATATGGTTTATGTGTCAAAAATGACATCATTATCATGAATATTGATCCAAGAGTTCAATAATATAATTTTCCATAACAATAATCATGAAATATTTATAATTTTTATACATAAAATTAACTTTTTCAAGAAATCATGAATCGTGGTTATGAAAAATGTACTATATTCTGATCATGGAGATGTTAGGTTGTACATATGCATGAGTAACATTTTATTTTTTCAATGATCACTATAGAAAGTAGGTAAGTAATATTTTAAAATTATATAATAAAGATAATATATTTACCATACTATTTATTAAAATACAATAATATATCTCATTTTTGTGATGGGATGATGAAAGAAATATTCACTTCGCTTCGTGGAGGTGTTATTCCAAACATACACGAACAACGTTATCATTTATTTTATATCATGAAACAAAGTGATAAGTCGTATCCTGATAATCATAAATATTTCATGGATATTATTATTATTTAATTTATATCAAATTTATTCATTATTTTTATCATTATTACCTACAATGTATCTCTTTTGTGAAAAAGAAATCATATCACTTTTGAAGGTGCTAGGCTGTTGTGCACAGGAACAATGTTATCGTATCCCGGTATAGTTGAATCACAAGAGGTATATGTGATATAGTATCTCCATAAGTACTGTTATTTCACAAATATAATATATACTTATATAAATACTATAAAACCATCATTAAAACAATTCTTGATATTTGATGGTGGAAAATGAATGATATCATTTCGTCAAGTAGAAGTCTGATGTACATAAGAATGATTAATTTTTATCCCATTTGATTGAAGAGGATATATAATAATTTTAATAAAATAATAATATAAAATAAATGTATATTTAAGATTATTTTATTATTATATGAGAATACTTTCATAAAATTTTATTTAGTTGGGGTAAGAAATAAAATTAAAATGCTCGGTAAAGGACGATACCACTTCTTTGGACTATCTCCCTCAATAAGCACCATAATCCTACGTATGTTTTATTTATTAATAAAAATAAGGGCTCCATTTTATGGGGATAGAATTTTGAATCTTATTTGGGTATGTATGTTCTGATCCAAATGGATTTGATGGTGTTAAAAGGACATGATATGGGGTGACCTTTTATATTTTAGTTTACCGACACACTTGTAATATTGGATGAGGCAATGTTGTACCGAAATGTTACACATGCCAAAAGGATAAAAAAGGGAAAATTGAAGATATTTAGATATTATATGGTCTAATATGTTCCATCCAATTTATTTTATACTACTTTTTTTAATTTTATCAAATAAAATTTATTTTGAACCCTATTAAATCTATTTTCGCATTAAACATTATATTTTTTTTTAATATTTTAAAAAGTTCATTATGGTTAAAAATGAAGTCTAAAATATTATACAATAAATATTATTAGTAATAAAAATATTTAATACATTTCACTGAATTCAATTCATAGAACTATAAAAGTATATTTTAAAACAGAACATGTAGTGGGAAAAAATGAATGTTTTCAAGAAGTATATATTTTTATAAAGATTAAATTTTATTTCAACATCAAGAATAATAATAATATTTTTGTGATTTAAATTAATATTTAATTATATATTATATATATTTCATTTCCATGATATCACCTTTATGATTTTTTTGATTAAATAAAATTTTGGAAATATTATGCAGTTTAAAATAGTTCTATAAAATATTTCTAGTAAAATAAAAAAATTCTTAATAAGAAGTTCAAAATTATTTTGAATACATAGAAATTATTGGTGTTTTATATAACTAATAAATAAATATTTTACCTAAATTAATATCAAAATAAAAGTGAGGATTTTAATTTATATAAATTATTGAGGAGAAATGACTTCTTATAGTAAATTTTATTTTTTCACTATTCCTCATAAAATCAATTTTATTCAAAATAATCCCTAATTTTTAATGTTTGTTAATATTTATATTATTAATTAAAATAAAATATTCAATTTTTAAATGTCATATTAGAAAATTTAAGAACTATTTTTGAAAATAAAAAACTTATAATAAAAGAGTTTAGTTAAATTTATTTCACTTATCACATAAAAAATTAATAAATATTTTTGTAATGAATATTAAAATATTAATAAATATGAATTTAATTCATTCAATAATTAGTTTGGTTTTTATAATTTTATTGACTGTATGCAGACCATGATGTCCATGAATTGATGTCTTCAATATTTTCATACGATCACTCGTGGTTGGGTTTAAGGTCGGGATTAATGATAAATATGATATCAATAATATATATTTCATTTCAAAATTTCAAATTAAAATATACCTTCGTATAGTGTCATTATTCAAGAAATTAAAATTTTAACCATGTGTTGTTTAGACTATAGCCTATAAGGAGTAAAATTTCTATTCTTCTACATAGTTTCATTATTATTTATTAAAAGTAAATTAAATATGACTGAAATGCATAAAATTATATAAAAATATCATTATTTTTATATAATAATCATATTTTTTCTAAAAGAAACTACTTTTAAAATCATAATCAGTCATTATTTATAGGATGTTAACATTTGGTTCGGTTCAACCATTAACTTGAAAAATTATATAAAACCTTATAATGGATGATAATGGGTACATAAATAATTTTTTTATTAAAACATCATTGGAAAATAATAAATTCTCAATTTATATATTATATAAATTACTTACTATTGATTTTTGTTCACTGATGTCTAGAATTATCAAAATAAGAAAATATTTATTTGACATTGAGGAAAAATAACTATAATTATAAAATAGTAATATATTTAAATTTAAAATAAATTAGTTTCTAGTATTATTGTAACATATATAATATTTAATTGGTAAAATGTTGTTGAAAAAAATGTGTGACATGACTTTTACCAAACTAATAGAATCTATTAAACCATAAATAACTAATATGAGAAAATATGTAAACTAGATAGAATTCACCTAAGGAATGACTAGATATGAAATGTATTTTTTAAATTGGATTTTAATGGTAATTTTTTATGTTAATATGATATAATTGGTAGATAATTCATTTTTACTAATGAGAACATGAATAATAAGATTGAATCAAAAATTTTGTTAAATTTGAATACTTGTCTACAGAGATAAAGAGATGACGTATGGGAAGAGGATATAACTCCATCCATACTAGAGTTTAAGAGGGAACAATAATATCTATAACATATATTGAATATCTCTATACATCCAATTATCACAAATATGTAACTAGATATAAGGTTAAATTTCTAGTGGGGTCGTTTGGAGTTTGAAATTACAAACTATTTGTTCATATTATTTTTATTCTAATAATAAATTACCATATGATAACATTGTTATGGTGGAATTAATCATATATAAACACCTACATAAAAGTGGGAAATCATTATCCTGGACTTCTTCATAAAACATTAAAATACACAAATGATGAACAATGTTATATGGGTTATCTTGGACCATAGTACTATCTTTCAAAACATTACGATGATAAGAAATGATCAACCCCTTATCACATCACTGTGATCTATATAAGTTTAATCATAAGTATTCATGTTAATGGTCTATTAATAATATCTAATTATGACTCTTTATTTATATCCAATTCATGTTACTTTCTCTAAAGATATAAAATCGCTATGATATATTAATCAATTTCCAATCATCATGAGAATAATGAGATGTCTGAAATGACTGTATTGAAATTTTATGAAATGTTATGATACATGTTTTTATTTATGATATATTTGGGATCTTATTTCACCTTTAATATAATTTTAATAAATTAATATATTCTATTCTAGAATATATATTGCACCATATGAAAAATTGCATTGGAAGAGGTGATTTACTCAAACCCATTAGAAAGGAAATTTATAATTAATGTTATATTTCCCACTTTTTATTGAGTAAAATAAATTTAATGCATATATTTTTCAGGATCATATTATGAAAAAAAGTAATAATTTCTATACTGGTAGTCGAATTAATTGCGTTGAATCTCAAGTAGAATATCATGTATTATTTATTGTTTCCCCATGAAATGGAGTTTTAAGATTATATATAACTTAGATTTAAATCCTTATATATATATTTTCAATATCACAATACAAAATGGGTTGATCCATAACTGGTCAATAGAGTTGTCCTTTGACAACACACCAGAGGAGTTCCCAATCCATCCAGGGTAGAAACTAGTGTCAATAAACATTTATACTGAATTGGGAATGATTTATTCAAAATACGATAAATAAATAAAAAACAAAGGAAAAACCGTATAGGAAATGAAATAAAAAAGAGAAATACAACAATGTGACATCATGAGTCACCGCCAAATAATTAACCATGTTCACTCCACGATGAAACCAAATCACAGTGAACCTGAAACCAAAATATGGTAGAGAATGTAGGCATGTGAATTAAGATTCTCATTTTGGATTCAAAGGTTAAAAATTATATCTACATTACATTTAATGTGATTCTATTTCATGCATGTTTTAAAATAATATATGAAAAATATGGGTTATATTCTTTTAAAAACATAGTTAATAAGATTCAATTTTTATGAGAAAACCATTTTCCATTAAATTTACAATATAGTTTCCAAATCATGAATAAAATATTTCAATAATTTTATGAAAAGATAATCAGTAGAAAAAAAATATAATATAATATAGAATGATAGTTAGGTGTGTCACTTTATAATCATACTATAAAATAGAGAAATGGACTGTATATATAGAACTTATTTAATGGGATCTCAGTTTCTAGTTGAGATTCCCTAAGGAAAAGATACAATATTATCTCATAATCAATCTCTACTGGTATTATTCAAAAAGACTACCCTAACACTCAATGAAACCCTCATTGGATCTATCAAGGGGAACATCCCAAAAGTATTCATATAATCTAATTAGGGACACTTGAAATTATGTAACCTAAACTAGTTAAAATGTGTACCTAATACACCCTTATAACAAACCCTGGATTCCCATGATGATTAAAAAATATTTTACATTTATAAAGTTGTCATAAAAATGAATATCACATTCCTCACATAAAATAAAATATATTGTCTCACATTTGAATTCAAACAATAATTGTAACCCTTATTAAGTCATGCTAAAACCAATGACAAGCCTCTGCACTTGACACATAATATAAATCACACATTTAACACAAACACCATATTTAAAAATTACAGGTCCATGGCTTAAGAGTGGTATTAAAATTTTATTAAACATTGAAATGTGACATCTAGTCCTCATCCTCTAATTGGTTCTAAAGACTAAAACATATTTAGGGATCCCAATTTTTATTTTTATAATTCATTTTGAAATCCATTTGTAGATTTAAAATGCCATAAATTTCAAAATAGGGTGGAATGTGTAAATTAAAATGACAATACCAATTTTGAATCACTGTAAATTATATAAAATATAAAAAAAATTATTTTTATGGGCCACAATCGATTTAAATATCAAATACATATTACATAATAATACAAATTTTCTTTTAAAATACTAATGAAAACATGTAATTTGAAATAATGGCTCAATCATATGGAACCAACCTCAAAACATGATTACTTTGGAAATGTTCACTTCAGAAATACATACATTTAAACATACATATATACATATATATATATATCAACACTTTAAGGAAGTGTAGATATTTATCACCCCATTAGGGTATATGTAAAAGGTGGATATATATATATATATATATCTTTTTGTGTGTGTTCTTACCTGTGTATACACATCCAAGTAACCATTAATAATGGTTGTCTAAGACCACCTTATCTAGTTCTGAGATGCACTAAAAAATTATATGTAATAAAAAAGATAAAAAATCCCAAATTATAATTTGTAATATTAATAGCTTAAATGAAAAGTAACAAAAATTATCTATGAACATGATGTTTGTGATGTGGGAGACTGAATATCCTCTCAAACGGGTCTAAGTAAGTGTGAATTGTAAATACATAGAAATTTCAAGGGAATTTTTTTTCTTAATTTCATTAGAATTTTACGAGGTTGTGGATTCTAACGGCACTTGATTCCGAGGCCCAGTGATCCCGGAATCAATTTCTGAAGATTAGCTCTGGTACGTTCAGAGAATGAATGAGCGAGTTTTTCTATCTTTTGAGCTGGTGCTCGGAATTGAAATCTGAGGGCACCGATGAACTCACAACGCCGGTAATTTCAAAAGGTGACCATTACCGCAGTTGCGTTTTGAGCGGGGTGGAAGTAAATTTTTTCGATTTATTCCTAAAGAAATTAAATAAAATTTTAGTGGTGCACAAAATTTTATTTTGTGAGATGCATCCCACCTGAACCCAACCCCCAACTCCCCATTTATTTCGGTGCTGCTTCCTTTGAATTTTCCCCATTAATAACCCCCCTTTGCTTAATTACCTTGGTTATGACGGAGGCTTCCTTCCTCGCTCATTCTTTTGATGTGACAACCAATTAATTTAATGTTAGCGTTAAATTAATAGTTACATCTTGGAATTAATATGGGTTTCTCAACAATTATTTTTATTAGGAGCCTCTTTTCCTTTTTGTTGGCAGATCACATTGGAAAAATACACTGGAGGATTACAGGGATGTGAATAGTTCTTCAACGAAGAACACCCCCGGTGAAGAATGTGAGGAAATTCTTCCTTGGACGCACCTCGATGTCAAGAGCCTTCATCGCCTATGACAGTGACATCCCCTTTGACGAAGAATGCTGGTTCCACGTAGAACGATGATTCACCACCCATACTCTTCTCCACGACTTGAGAGGAGACGCCGCTTCCTCCTCGGCACGCTCTGACGACGCCTACGATCCTTTTCCCCACGACATCATCTACCGCGACGCCGACGTTAGACAATAATTTTTGAGGTAGGGGGTTTTTTGTATATTTCATTACGTGATTTATACCCTCGACATGGTGTTTAATTGTTGGGAGACAAATCAAACCTTTAACGCGTTGTGTGCGGGTTAATGAACACGCCTGAACCCACCGCTAATTTCTTCTTGATGCGCGAGGTGTTTGGCGATGACGGCCGCAAGCCTAGACAAGAGGAAAATAAGACCACTGGAATGACTCCAGCGGTCCGTAGAAGCCCTGGACGGGGCGGGTCGCCGACGTGGCGGCGCCAGCGTCAGCCAGTGCCATCTTTAGCCGCGACGGTGAGCGATGGATCCTGTGACCACGTGAGATCTGGGGGAGACGCGGCGCCGGGCGCCGTGTCCATAGAACAGATGGGGGCCGCGCGCCCTTCTCGGCTCGCTAGCCGAGCCAGTACACCCCACGGCCGGGCCGGGGCGTGTCGCGCGAACCAGGCTGCACCGACCGGGCCGGGCCGTGCCTAGTCAGGACGGGCCGCTTCTAGCCAGGTCAGGCCAAGCCCTACCGGGCCGACCTGAGGTGGGTCGGGCCGGGTCAGGTCAGGCCCAGACACCCAAATTCGGACTGTTTTCGGTCTTTTTCACATAACATGAGCTTTGAACCCCTGATCGACACACCATCAGTTGAAAATTAATCCTTGGATCTATAGGGTCGTTTCAGTATATTACACTCGAGGTTTCGGCAAATTTTGGGTACGTTCGGGTTGGTTCGAACCCGAAACCAACCGGGCCCTTGGAGCGGAAACGCTTATAACTTAAGGACCGGATGTCCGTTTGATGTTCCTTAAACTGAGTTAAATTCTTCTTGATGAGATGGTCCTTTTGGCTTACTCCAGTTTAGGTTTGGACGCAGTTGAAGTACGGTCAGGTTGGTTTTAGCTTAAAAACCAGCTGGGTCCCTGTAACAGAAAAGCCAACAACTCTCAGACCGGGCGTCCGATTGACGCACCATCTATCGCATTGGGTTTCTTGTGACAAGAAGGAACTTTGGGATACATAAACTCTGGACTTTGTGATCGTTGATGTATCGAACCCCTTGTCTTGAGGTGCGGACCCTCCCGAAATCGATCGTGTTGTGTGTCGGAACCCTAGAGCTGGCTGCGACGGCGACAGTGACGACTGTACTTGGATCCTCCGTGGGTTAGGAAGCGAGGATGATTGTACATGGATTCTCTGTGGGTTTTTCCATGATGAAGAATGTGTTTGGATCCTCTATGGTTCAGCAGTGATGAAGACTGTACTGGGATCATCTATGGATCCCACAACGATGACTAATGTTCTTGTATCCTACGTGGGTCCGACAGTATGACCTATGTAATTGTTTCCTAAGGGGGTACGGCATAGTAGCTCGTCTTGTATCCTATGTGGGTCCGACATCTTAGATGATTCAATGGCTACATCTGATCATCTCTATCACTATACGAAAGATATATACCTGTGCGAGCTGAGTCTTGACTTCAATATTTATCAATGATGTGTTTGACTTGCTTTCCTGTGTGGATTGGGTTGTGCTTTCCTGTGTGGACTAGGTTGGGTTTTCTTATATGGAATGGGTTCTCTTTTCTTATGTGGATTGGTTGTGCTTGGGCTCGAGATTTGGATTCTAACTGAAATTGATGACTTAGGTATATGTATGGGCATATACCTAAGTAGAGTCGGTTGATACTTTGTGTTTGTATCTTTCTTTGTGGTTTATCATTCATGGATTCTAAGAGACCTTCGGGGGTCTCGGGGTCAGTACTGATTGTCACATACTCACCCATGCACGGGAATTCCCGCACTACGTTGTGTTGGATGTAGACGATGGATATCACTGATCGAGGTGGAGGCTTGTGGAGTTGGATGGTACCCAGAGGTGGAACACTTGGCGGGACGTACACGGAGCGGACGGCCAGACACGAGGAGCTGAGGATACTATCTATACCCACCCTTCAGGTGGGATTTCCGAAGGATGACTCGGTGTTGCTATTTTAATTATTGTTGTTGTACTTTCCTTTTAGTTTTATTGTACTTTCAGTTGGGTTTGTATACTAGCCCATTTACTTTCCAGCACTTACCTTGTACCCAGTTTTACTCAATCCTTACTTCACTTGCGTACTCTGTTGTGTTTTTGTTTACTATATAAAAGGAAATACATTCCCTTTTTTGAGATTTACGCCTTTAGTGCTAGTCACCATCCCCTGGCCTATGGAAGGCGGGCTTGGGGTAGTCACAACACAGGCCCTGAGGATGGGTCGTGAAATGAATAATGGAAGATCCCATTTCTATAAGAAAAAACCACCAAAAAGGCCGTTAGAATACCTAAGGGATCGAAAAACATCATTCAGGTGTGAGGGAAATGAAAAGAACAGAGAAATATGATAAAAATTAAGAGAAATGATTACCCAAAGACATTTCACCAACAATCAAGGAAGAAATCTTAGACCCAAAGGAGAGGAAATAAAGTAAGTGTAAATAGAAGCCCCTCCTGGGAGTGGCATGTTTCATGAAACTAAGAGGGGGGTACATTGGGTGAATGAGTTGGGGGAATTATTAGAAAATAATAATAATAACAATAATAATAATAGTTTTTATGAAACATAAAATAATAATATTAATAATAATGATAATGAAATTTCATTGTTTTCTTTTTTTTACTTTGGATAATTGTATGGTTTTTTTGGACAGTCTATCAAACCGTATGAAAATGAATTGTTTCTTATAACCCTTGGGATAGGGACCAAATGAGATCATATTAAGGGAATCCCCCCATGAACCTAGTCATTACCCATCGATAGTTCTATTATCTTGGAAACATGGTTTGGGCTTGGTTGGTTCCCAATTTCTCCCAAACCTACAGTAATAATACTCAATCTTCATTCCTCCTAAAAAACACTCATTTTCCATGAATGTTCACTATAAATAATTAAAATATCCAAAATTCCAAAAAGAAATAAAATATAATATATGGTTCATATCTATTATTACAATTATTTCCACCATTAAAAAGCTCTACACCAAGAATGTACCAAATTAGTAATCTAACCAAAACACGAGGTATGGATGAATTCTACCCAAACGCTGCTCAATCAACAAAAGGGAAAGAAAAAAAATAAAATTAAACATCTTTCGATATCTTAAAAAATAATTTTGGGATTCAAAACATCACACTCACTCTCAAAACATGAAACAACATGAATCCAAACATAGAAATCTCCAAGGAAACCCCTTAGTTTTGGGTAGGGAGGAATGAAATAGTTACATAGGAAACTGGAGTTAAAACTTATGAAGATGGAAAGAACATTAGATAGAGAAATAAAATCACCAAGAGATAACCTAGATTTTTCTCCACATAATTTTAAAAATTTTGGTTAAACAATGGTTCCCCAAATTGGAACACCCACAAAAAATCAAATAGATAAAAAAATATGTGAGAGATGAGATGTAAAATAAGATACAACACTATTAAAGAACTAAAAGAATTGTATTTTTTTGAAATATATCTCCATTAAAAGACACATTATCCAAAATATTTAAAAAATCATCCCCTATTGCCAACAAAATTCCACTTTATCATGCTGAACATACCAAAATAGGAAGGAATTTATAGTAAAAAAAATCTCCAAAGAGAGTCTACTTCAGCAACACACTTCAACAAACAGGATGGTGCTGCTCATTCTAAGGGGATTGATTTTTATCTTTGTCAAATCCAACCAACATCCCAAAAAATATTTTTGAGAGGACCCATGATTCCATATTTATGACGTGACTTTGGATATTCTTGACTTGATGACTACATTGGACCTATATTTCCACAATGATTTCCCAACTAGAGTTTACTTATATAGGATTTTGGTGAGATGAAACATGAAAACTACTTCATATCAATTCCCAATAGGCCAAATGATGCTCCCTTCCTACTCATATAGATATATCCTCCATCACTGCATCCAAGGATAGGTGATACATCTACCATCTATGGACCTCCATCTAAACCGGCATTTTTCTAAACATTCTACCTCACTACTTCATCATTTTTGTCACAAAGTTATGACACTACATTAAATAGTTTGGTTTAGAGTCCCTTTTTAAAGAATCGATCTAACATGTGCTCATCTTCCTCATATTCTGGGTGATACAAAACCAAATTGGGAGAACTCATAGTATACTCTAAAAATGTCCAATATAGTTTCCTAATATGATTCAACACCATCTCCTTTAGTAACATCACAATTTCATAGAAATACTATTTGATGTACAAGTCCTTGATACTTTCCCATTAATGGAATTTATATTGTTTGGATTGGTAGATGGAGTTCCACTACTTCCAGCCTAGGCCTTATAGCTTTGAGAATCGTTACCTTGAGATTCATAGTATCGTGGAGCTCCTGCTGAATTAAGATGTCCTCAATGCTTCCCAAAAATATTTAAAATTAATTATATATGATTTAAAAATTAAAATATAATGGTTATAGTACCGGAACATCAAAATGAATTCTTGATAATGTGGACCATGAGGACCTATATCAATAGTAAGCCAGGCAACATAGTCATGAATTAATCATCTAAAAATCATGTGATGGGAGAAACAACAAAAAATGATTTTTAGTGTCCTATAAAACTACATTGAAAAATTCTATAAAAAACAAGTTCATGAATAATTCAAAACACAATAAAACCCAAAACTCTAACTTGCAATCGTAATTAAAAGACTCATACTCAGATCACCAATATAGTATCCCTTATAATGAAACTTAATCAATGAACATTAAAGTATTTTTGTGAACTCAAAAAGAAAATAAAAACAACCCTAACCCATACAAATTTCAAACCCTCATTTTGAAAAGAGATTTATAAGACATGAGAAATGGAAAAAATTGGAAACATAAAAATTGTATCCTATGAGGCCACACACACACACATATATATATATATACACCTGTATCCATCTATGCACCCATCTATGAGTATTAATGATCCTCTTCACATGAAATATCATATGTGAGCATTAATATGTGATACCAATGGTCAAACCACATTCTAAATCAATCCTTTATATTTCTCAAAATATATAAGACTACCAGTTATCATAAATGATTTTTTTGAAACTCCCAACATAATTATAATTTGTAATTTTTTAAAACCATTCAACCCCAAAAATAATTTCTATTCCTTATAAAAAATAATTCTTATATCATTTTCAAATAACTCAATGATTTCATTTTTGAAATAAATTTTTTACAGACCAACCATCATTTAAAATGTATGGGAAAATTACAAAAAAAACCCCTCTCACAAAAAGAATTAAAAAATGAATCTCAACACACAAAAATTAAATAAATAAAAAAAATATACTAACCACCACAACATAGTCGTTATAAGAATGGTTTGGTATACCTTTCACCATTCATGTGGCACCCTAGAGGTCAACTGAGTTAGTTTCACATTTTGTATATGGTCTTCTAAAACATGAACAATAAACATTTACCATCTATGTCCCTCTAAAAATTCACTCCATGTTTTGATACTTATAAAAAATATACTAAATCTCATAAATAATAATAAATTCCCAAAAATAATAATAATAAAGAAAGAAAAAAATTTGAGAATATTTGTCATATTTGTAGGCAAAGCCATCCCACACTACCATGGTAGTTTAGGTGTCTTTTTGAATAGATAGTGGTCATGTTGAACCTGTAACAACCCACTTGAATTCCAATGAAATGGGATCTAAACTACTAGTCACCCACAAATAAAAAGGGATAATTTCTCTAAAAATATTTCAAGATACAACTTGGGTCAACCCTGAAACAGTCAGTAGAGTCAGTCAACGACATGGTTCTTTTGGCATTACCAATCCCCCAGGTAAAGAAACTAGTTTCGGGAATCATGCTTATTGAATTATTAATGATTTATCCCCTATATGAGGGATAACTAATAAAGGAACAACCAGTGGAAGAAAAGAAATAAATATGATACATATATCTATTTGACATATTGGGTGACCTCAAACCAAATAAATATGTCTTCTCCATGATCAATCGATATCAGCGAGATCCTAAATCTGAAAAATGATAATTAAAGAAGTTTTGAGGACCTAGATGATCAGTAGGGATTCCATGTATAAAAAATACACATTTCATTCATTTAAAATGAAAAACATTTAATTCTAGTATTGAAATGTGATATATAAAAATAATATTTTCTATTAATTTCTAATATATTAAATAAACCGTCCATTCTTATGAAAATCCAATTAAAATTAACTTTCAAAAAATGTTTCCAAATCCTAAACAAAAAACAATTCATTAACTTCTTTGGAAATATAATTATTATATGAATATGTATTTAATTATGTAATGTAATTTAAGATTATCACTTTAAAAGTGTAATAAAAAATATATGAATGTATTGTATATGTAAAACATGTTCCATGTGATATTCGGTTTGGGTCGAGATAGTATAGGAAAAATATATAATAATATACCATAGAAAATATCTACCAGTATTGGTTATCCACAAAAACATCCCAAAACCATAGTGACACCCTCACTTGATTGACCTTGGGTCACATCACAAAAGTAATTAGGTTTTCTACTCAGATACACTAGCTACTAGGAAAATTCAACTAGTGAATCATTTGTACCTAAGGATTCCACCAAATTACTTATGACTAATCAAGATAATTAATATGAAGGTGAGTTTTTTAAGGTATGGTATAAAAATATACCAGATTATTTAGAAAAAATAGTAGCTTCCTTCTCACCACAAAATTCCAAACTTAATCAGGGACCTTTTAAAGACATGTGAAAACCAATCATAGGCCTCTTCCGAAAGAAAATACTAAAAATCACACATTTATCATAAACACCACATTTTCAAATTAAGTGGGCATTCTAAAAGATGTGATTTCAATTTTTTTAAAATAATAAAATGTTCTAACTAGTCCTCATCACTTAATTGGGATGATATAAAAAAACAATATTTGAGCGTCACCATTTTCCATGGTATAAATCATTTTGGAAATTAATGGAAAATATAAAATATTGTACATTTAAAGCATGGTTTAATGAAAAATTTAAATGAATATCCAAGGTTCTGTGCTTGAGAAAATTATGTAAATCAATTGATAAAACCTTTTACAATATCCGCATTGAATTATGATAGTGTATACATAATGATTAATATGAATAAAAAATGAAAAAATACTCAATAAATCATGGAATTCAAATTATTGTTTCATACATTAAGAACCTACCTCTACAAAGTGTTCCTTTGGTTATGTCCACATCACACACAAACTCGTATACAATTCAACATATATAAACATAACATTTGACACAATATACATATTCCACTCTCCATGTGTTAATATATACAAGGAAGATATATATATATATGTTTATGTGTTTGTGTGTTATCATACCTATGTATACCCATTAATGTCTCCATTAATGATGGTAGTACAAAACCACATGATGCATGTCTCAAATGAACTAGGAAAATAAAAGTAATTATAAATTCTAAAAATCCATAATTAAAATTTGGAAGGAAATTTGCATGGAATATGTCTTATGTAATATGACTAGAAACTCATTAGAATTTAATTGTGAGACCTAATATTATCTCAAATGACTCCAAGGATGAATTTGAGAAAGAAGAAACCCCATACACATAAAAAACAACAAAAAAATTAGTCCATTAGAATAATATTGGTATTGGAAAACATCAATCCAAAGGTATGGAGAGGATAATATTGGTTATTTAGGTGATATAGAATCATAAATCGTTACTTGGATATAATTACCCAAGAACCAGGGAATAAATCAGCCACTAGATTTTAAAGAAGAAGATGTTGTGCCTAAGGGAGCACCTCCAAGGCATGTTGTGTCTCATGACATATAGATAAAGAGGTTTTTGGATTTGAATGATCAATTTGGGGAGTATTGTTTCATGATAACAACAATGATAATAAAAATAATAACAGTTAATTATAAGATAAGTAATAATAAAAATAAGAATAATAATTTATTTTGTTTTTTTAAAACATAGGATGACCGCACGATTTGGCTACATGGTCAATCTAACCATGCTCTAACTATATGGTTCCCTATATCCAAAGGGGGTGGTACATCATGGGATCCTTTGAAGGGTAACACACTTCAAAACCCAGTAGTGAACCCTTAACACTTCCACAGTCTGTGCCACAATATTTTCACTATGATGGTCCACAATTACTCCAAACTGTAGAATTACTATGATCTATGTTTTGTATGACTAAAAACTATAATTTTTCCTATATAAACCCTACAAGTCCAGGAAAAAACATCTAGAAAAATATATATAGTAAAAGTGAAGTTTTGGATTAGGGTGTGGAACACCATATCCTAGACTATAACACAATGGGCATTGTAGAGTTCCATTAATCATGAGGGTAAATAACTATTCACTTTATGATTATTAAAATTTTATTTTTTACAAATAAAATATCCTTTTTTAATTCAACATAATTATATTATCTATGATTTTTATTGGTGTTTTCCAAAAATATTTATTTTTATGTGAATGATGACATTGATATTTTTATTAAAAAAATTAGTATTACAACTCAAGATTGTAATAAAAAAATAAATCTACTAATACCATCTTCCATTAAAAATATTTACTTCAAGTTACATTATTCATTTTAAAATATTATATTAAATTTATTAACTGATATTTTACATTTTAATGCTTAAGTAGTATTTTTCAATAAAATAATTTTAAGGAATTATACCAGTAATATTTTAAAAATAACATATAACTTAAAGAAATTTATTATTATTATATTTATTTTTAATTTAGAATAATTATTAAATGTTTATATTAAAAATAATATTTTATTTACATGTATAAATATATGATTATGAGGATTAACATTAAATTTCATGATAATGGTAAACCGTTTTGTCACAAAAAATAATTGTTATCATTTTTTAACTTATTCAAAAGAAAATAAATAAATAATTTCACAATAATGACTACAATATAATTTTATAACATTTATATAAACATGGTAGAACTCTATTTTGTACTGAATTCTAATTATGATTATGATTAGTTAATTATGGATATATTGTTTTCCTAAACAATGTTTTTTTCATATTATATATTATTATTTAAAACCAACATTTAAATTACAATGAAAGTGAATTGGATTAAATATACTATCTATATAGTTAAATCATACCACAATTTTGTTTCATGAGTTACCTAATATTTATAAGAAAATAAATAATTAGTTTTTTTATAAAAAAATTATCATTATAAATACCAAAATTATAAAATTATAATAGAGTAACACCATCTATAATTCATACCACATCAATTGAACCTAATATTTTCATTGAACTGTACTATTGTTTCCTCCTAGAACCCTCCTATAATTTTTAGGCCAATGTTCATCATTATTTAGCATGAGTACACTATTTACAAAATGAATTTTAAGAGAAAACACAATCTCATGTCTTAAGTATAACATTCATATTAGTCATTTTGTCTTAAACATCATTTTATTATCCTATAATATCAATAGCACTAAAATAACATATGTATCATTATTTTAATGAGATGATTTTAAATTAATGAATCAACCATTATTTATTTATCTCCACCAATTACTAAAAAAACGTTGTATTAGTTCGTGTGTGTGGACTACGACGTACTCGAATCAATATCATCAAATTTATCAATCCACCTCTCATGGCCAGTATTAATTATTATTTTGGTGAAAAAATATTATATATACAATAAAATATAATTTTAAATTTTAAATTAGCAAACTTATTATTTTGTTATTGTTTTTTTAATAATAGTAGCAATCATACTATGTGAGGACTGCAACCTCAATGAAGCACCCTAACTCATATTTCACATAGATCCTTTCTAATTTGTTGAAACATAATATAAAATTAAAAAATCTCATAAAATTATATAATAATTTAGTTATTATCCAATAATATATGATTTCATGTCCATAAGAAACAACATTGTTAATCACAATTATCCATTTTTTTAGTGTCTTTATATTTGGGCCGGATTAACCACATACTTGAATAATGAAATAAAACTCCATTGTGGATGAGAATGGGAACATAAATACTAATTTCATTAGATTATAAGATGAATTTTTTTAGTTGTTACATATTTTTTATATTGTGTATTTAACTAACTATTAAAATACCGTCTTTTATCAATAAATTCAATAAAATAATCTGAAATAGATTCTACTTTAACGTAACATAACTAAACAACTAATGGAATGAAATTATAAAATTTTATATAAATATATGGAATATATTTAAATACATTTTATTACATATTAATAAATAACTTTTGGATACGATCAACGAATCACATCATTTTTATGAAATCAGTACCAACGATCAAACTATAAACCCAAGTTGTTGGAAAATATGGAAAATAACTACAAAAAATATATAATTAATATATATGAAGTGTAAAATTTAAAATCTACATGATAATGATTATAAATTTAGTGATTAATATATATTTATTTCAAATATATTTTTTAATTATGTAATCATTTATTTCTAGAAAATATGTAATCAGTTTTTATCTCAAATTCATCTCATAGAGACATATATTATATTATGCATCTGGAATACATTAAAATCAAGATTAACATACTATTTGAGATGTTATATAATGAAATTAATTATATTCCAAATATTTAAAAAAAATTAATCCCTCTATATCAATACATTTTTAATAAATTGAAACCCAAGCCATACAAGTGTTTTTCTATCATAATTTTCATTATTTAGGACTCGTTCTATATTCACTATTTATTTCATTTTTTTCCTAAATACATTTAGATTATTTATGATTTACCATATATTTTTTATATTTCAAGGGATTTATAAGTCTATATTTCATCCCTCTATCATATTCTTGTGATAGAAGAGTTATATAATGTATTGTAGGCATATTAATTTCCATCCAAGAAGATCTATATCATGTTTCAGTAATGTATATATGTGAGAAGTTTCCTAGAAAATATTTCCCGATATATACACTGTAAATTTTATATGGATTTGAAATATGTGAAATTTTAAGAAGTTATCCCTAAATGGGCTGGTTAATTTTTTCTCAATAATCGCTCTAATTAACGAAGATTGTGAAAAAACTGGACCGCTAATGAGAAACTAATGAGGTATATTCTTGGGAAGTTCCAGTGATCATTATTATAGGTACATATTTCTTTTCCCTTCAATTTTTGTGGTCTTATATCTATTCGAATTATTTTATTAGATTATTATCTTTAATAGATAACCCTTCCCATTTAATGTAAAAATGCCACTATATATCATTTATATGGTCCCTTACCATCTCATTAAAAATACCAAACAACTTATAATTTTATTATGGTATGTTCTAAACATCGAAATTATTCTATTTAATAGGGATGTATTTGAGTTTCCTCAATTTCTCATTATATTTATTAAATGTCCTTATTTATCCAGATATTCCTTATGTAATCATATTAAATGTAGAGTTGAGTCTCAAGATGAATGTGTTATACATAACTAGGTGACCTGGTGGGGCACAAAATTATATATCCCCTATATTAACCTATCAGTATAATGAGATAAAAACCAAGGTTTTGGTGTATATTACTACCCATATATCTATAGTGTCTTTCAATATGGAATTAAAAATTTAATTCATTGTATGATATTTGGTATTCAATCAGCATAAGAAAAAGGATTAGTATTAATAGTGATATCACTTATTATAATTCATATAGATCTCCCTTATTTTCTTTTTATTATTGATTAATGTCGTTTATTTATTCAAACTATATCCCGTGACAATGATTAAGTTATAATATATATTTTTATGTACTATTGATTACTGACCAAAAAAAGATCATTCTTTTTGTATTCATTCCTATGAAATCCAAGAGGATAACATTCAATAATTTTATTTGATTGATTGATGGTAAAATAATTGCCATTCAATATGTTCATTATGTAATTTATTTTTTCAAATGTAATTAATGTGTGCAACTAGACTTCTAAAAATACTATGCTATTACATCACATGGTATCTTCTATATTGTATTCCAATAATGTAATTTGAGTGCTACATATAAGATTATAGTGTCTAGTTTGTAAATCACATCCTACTATGATTTTTTTAGTGTGGTTATATAAATTTGTAATGGATCCTAGTCATAGAGAAAACATATATCATGAATTGTATATTTATATAGAATAAAAAATCATTGAAAATGGATTTTCATTATTCAATTGATTCAAAAATAAAAAATGGATGTATAAAATGAATTCTCTCTAATGATATATATTGATGAATTTTTAAACAATATCATCAAATGAAAAAATATGATTGATATTTTTATAGGAATCCATTGCTGGAGATGATTTTAAATTACTTGTTATAGATTCTAAATCGCAAAAACACTTTGTATCTAGAACTAGAAAATATTTTCCATATAATGGTGAAGAGTTTAATAAATGATGATTCCTTGTGGTATAAGAATGTTAATTTATATAAATTAGGAGAGAGCGAAAAATAATCATATCCATATAAACAGGTATTATGATTTTTGATTCACCCTAATGATAATCATATTGATAATTATATCATATCATTGATGTTATTAGAGTTATAAGAAGTTATAATAAAATTAAAATGGATGTGGAGGTATTTAAGAATGTATTAAAAAAGAATCAATCTATCTATAACCCAAAATTATCGGGTTAGACAACTCAAATATTGAATTAATTACATCATATGTTCATCATATTAGTTTCATTATCAACAAAATTCAAGTTCAGATGTCAAGAACATTAAGTCACTAAAGTAGGAAAATTAATTTTATTATATAGATAATTATGAAAGAAATATATATGTAGAAGAGGTATAAGTTTATTATGAGTACTTATAATCATATGTACATAATAATTTAATATAGGTTAGGTAGTTCCCAATGGTATGATACCCCAAACATGAATTTATCCCTTAGTGAAAAAGTATGATTATAAGAAACAATGTGTGCATATATAGATTCCTCCTATGATATTTTATCAATGTATTTGGTACCATAGTTCAATATTGTACTATGCATGGAACGATCACTCTAGGCCTTATGTAATGGTGATGGAAGGGTTAAGTCAAGAAATAACTAGGAAAATTTGGATTCTCTAAAGGACATATATTGCTATTGGGAATATATTGTCTAGATCATGTACAAATATTAGAGAAAATATTTTGTTTTTATAAATTATCACCATATATAATTTAAATTTTTTCAATTAACTTGTTTTATCATGATAAAAAATATAGCAGACGCAAAAAATTTCCCTCCACCAGCTTGCAATATATTATGATTAGAATATAGTGTAATTTTTATATGGTACCAATTATTTCCTCTATATCCTCCCTGAAGTCTACATTCGGATGTAAGTTCCATGATCAATCTTATGAATTGGTAATAGTCTATTCACAATTTGTTTTTGACTTATGATTTTTTTTAGGTAGGAATCAAAATGATTATACATAATCATTCATGACTACGCTTATTTTTGTTAATGTAATCCCATATCCAATACCACATAGTGATTTTAATGAACTCATTGGCCACCTAGAAGATCATAAATGCATCATTTACTTATAAAAAAATGTAGTTAGATTTATAAAATTCCTTGTGCATGAATGTATGAAAATAGTATTTATAAATTTCCCCTAATAATTATAAATGGATCATGTGACTATTTAACTATCACGTGTATTTTGTATGTGAATAAATGTATCAACCTATTGTTTTTAATTCATACACAACTTATTATAATGGAGAATACATCAAAGTAATATCACTAGGTTATAGCTTTGTTTTTAGGGTAACCAAACATGATTATCAGTGTTGGTTCTATCCACATTCAATTATCCATCAAAAAACATAAACTATTATAAAATATTATTTTATAATTCCATTGGGAAGAATATATATCAAAAAATTTCCTATATGATGTATTGGGATATTTTTTTGATAGTCCCATTACATCTAAATGGCATGGGAACAAAAAACCTAGATAGATTAAATATATATATATATATATATATATTGTTACCATTTTCTAATCTATAATCATTTAATAACATCATCAAATAAAATAAAATATTTGAAAAACATATGCAGTTATACACCCCTATCACATTGTATGTGGGATGAATTGATTAGAACTTGATGTCAACAATTATTGATTTATCATGAGAATGTTGGTATCAATATAATTAATTTGATATATTTGAGATACTATCACAAATATAGGGGTACCATTATCTTGGAATGGGGTTGCCTTGTTTTTTATGTAGTAGTGATTTAATGATTTAAATGTAGATAGGGTTGTAGTAGATCCTTGTAAATATATTTAGGTTTAAAAATAACACATAGTAGTGTATATATTATTCTATATATTTATAGTAGATATTTTATGAATAAAAATACATTATATTTATTCCATGGTGATGTTAGAATAATAGTAAAATATATAGAGATCATTAAAAAATCCCTGATTCATGGGGATTTGTAAGATGGATTGCTATTTCTAGATTCCATATCAAAAAATAATAAATTGAATCTCCCAACTTCCAATGAATAGTTTACTATGTCAAGGAGTTTTGTTAGATATAACCATCAACCTATGTTTGATGTTCCTTTTGGTATTTAGGATAACCAATTCTTATAGATAATAATGTAATTATCGAAAAAATGAATTTATAGAATCCTATGCCACGATAATCTATTGATGATTTCTTCTTTATTAGATTGGTATAAGTAATAAGGAATCACATCACAAAGGACTGAATTGATTATTAGTCATGGTAATATAAATACATAATTGAGTCCCAAATTACATTTCTAAACACAAATGACTAATTTTTTCGAGAATAACATTATCTCATTTTGCATATAATTGAACATAAATAATAGTACACTTCATGTAATCTTATTAAAAGGTATCAAAATAATTAAGAGCTCAAACTATCACTACCTGTAAAGTGGACTAGAATAAATATTGAATAAATAATCATAATAAATATAGAAAGGTAAATAACAGAACACACATTCCATGTAATAAATCAGCTAACATGTAAGTGCATCCAGAGACAACACCCACGCATAATATCATCGATAATAATTATTATAGAAATGAAATTAATTGAAAACAAGAATCATGTAATCAATACATTGATAATGAAATGCATCCAAAAATAATATCATGGTTAGTATCTGAAATTACATGAAATTTACTCAATAACATGACTATCATAACAAGATAATACATATTCAACAAGGTAAGGGATATTACTAAAAATAAATTCAATTTATTCAAAAAACATAAAATAATATGAATTGAGATATAATATAAATGTGAAAACATCTTGTATAATAATAAATTGATTCTAAAAAAAGTATATTATTAATTATTATACATCCTTTCCAAAGAACATGATACCACTACCATTATGAACATTCAAAAGACAGTTTAAAACAAATGATTATAAAATCATATAGTTTGACTAAGTGATTTTATGATAACATATAGATTATACTTAAGAGACTATTGATTTATAAATAGAGTATATTTACAATAGTGAACTGTCATGTATATATGTGCGAATCATTCCTCATATATGAAGTAATTGATTTAATTCCTGTTCAATGTCTCTTATCATCAAATATCCTCATTGTATAAAGAATTATGATTATCAATATATCCCATGTAAATCGAATAATTTTCAATGTAGAATATTTTTTATAGAAATGAAATATGCTGTATAGAGTAAAACCATCCACGATAAATTTTATATATATTTATGGGAAATTTAATTTCCAATTATCAATGGAATGTGAATAATTAAATTGAAATTTAATTATGAGAAAAATGAATCATGGAAGAGAATATAAACACTTTCCCTGGTGTAATTTATCATAAAAAATTCATATAAATAATTAGGATATTTTTAATATAGTATATACCCATTGGATTAAAAATAAAGTGTTTTTAATTGATTAAGATAAATAAAACTAAAATAGATTTTAAACAATTATGGAAGAAAATGTACATTTCATTTTAAAAATCACATGTTATGTCTAAAAGTTCCAAGAAAAATTATAAACCACTTTTATCTAAGAATAAACATTGAATGTAATAAAATAATCATTGTATAATTTCATTTGTAATTATAACTTGATTATATATTAATATAATACATGTTAAAAAAATTTCATTCACATTTTTCGTAAAATTGATATAAGAATTGTTTTTAAAATAACATAAATACCCCTTTAAAATTATTAGGTAAAATTTAAAAATGGATAAAAAATTACTAAATACATAATTTCAAAAAGGGTTAAAAAAAATTGAAAACATTTTTATAAAATTATTTTTTGATAAAACAGGATTTCTGATCCAAGAGTGAAGTGAAGTCATATTTTTTAAATATATTCTAAATTATTTTACATAAAAAAGTGTTGAAAATGGATCTATTTATAAAAAATATCATGAATAATCGTAGCAGGAGAAATAAAATGTGTTAATTATAAAATGATCAAATAAATTCCAACAACTAAATTTTAAGAATAGAAAATCTTAATGACCATGCGATTATGAAATAAACGCTTATAATGATTACAATGATGGTTTTAGAATTAGTCAATTAATTTAGTTCTCATATCAACTAAAATTACAAATAAAAGTAGTGAAAATAAAACATATTAAAATCAGAAGTCATTTCACACATAATCAATAGTTATGAATGATGTCATAGAAATTATATAACCTACTGAGTAGAAATTGAGTTATGAAATTAAATACCCATTGGTAACTCATCAATAAAACCCCATGGATAAAACAATTAAATATTAAACATAATATTAAATTAATTATAAATTAATCATGATATTACATGTAAAATCATCAGTATACACACCATATTTAATATATTGGGTGCATAACATTATAAAATGCCTCAATTAAATGAAATTTAGGTGAAATACCTTACCTCACATTTCCATGATGTTTAACATTATTTAACCTCAAATATAGGGTACCTAAACATGTTATTATCTTATTAAATAACCATATTAATATTTCTATAATAAAATAAGATATATTTATTACATCATATCACCATCTAGTTAATTATGATTCATTACTTTAATTATTTCTGGTGTTAAGTTTTTTCATTTATAACTCATGATTCATTGTGAATAATTCAGTTCATGATAATATTTTATAGCTACATAAAACAATAAAAAATAACCATGAAATAATAAATATATTTATAATTAAAATATTTTTTCAAATCCAATCATTAGGTATGGTTATGAAAAATTATGTATATTACGATCTTGTAGATGGTAGGTTATACGTATGCATGAGTAAAATTTACATTTATCAAGGATTATTAATTAACAAGGGTATGAAATATAATAAAACTTTAGAAGGATTTTAATTTCATATATACCATATTATTTCTTCAAATATAATTTTATATGTCATCCATGTGGTGTCGTTTTGAGAAATGAGTCACATTGATTGGTGAAGGTGGTAGTCCACATGTACACGGACAATGCTATCATCTTTATGTGTGTGAAAAGGTAACAAGGGAAATGATTTATTAGACTTTAATAATCATATATATATCAGTATTTTTATTATTATATCATTAAAATCACTTATAATCATTAAAGGTTTTATTTCCACTTTCAATGCATAGCAATAGTGAACAACGAATCACATCACATTGCGAGGTGGTAGTCTGACGTACACACTGGCAACATTATTTTATCCACTACGAAGTGAAGTGTTAAAAGATATTAATTAAAAAATTTAAAAAGAGGTATACTTATTTTATAGATATAATTTATATAATTTATATCTATCTTCATATAAAACTTTTATAGGAGGTTTTGGAAAAAATGGATGACATTAGTAAACGAGGTAGTCATTTGTCTTACACATGAAAGAAGACTTCTTAACCCATTTGATGGAATTTTAATTGGTTATAGGAAATTAAATTTACATAAAAACATATTGGTATGTGTAACATTCATTGAGAATTATATCATTAGGGTATAAAACTAATTTATGGTTGGGTAAAAATAAATAAAATAATAATGCTCGTTAATTAATGTTACATTTTCTTTCGATATCCTTCGTAGGTTTTCACTAAAAGCCTTAAAATCATGGATTATGACCAATGTAAGGATTTCATGACAATATGAAGATATATTTATATCTAATTGGGTATTTATTATCTGATACAAGAGGGTGTGAATTTTTTATGAATAGTAGAGAGTGACTGGCCTTTTACAAGTGAGGTTAGTGACACCTTTATATGTTTTGAAATGAAAAGGTGTGCCCGTAAATTTCACATTCCAAAAGTATTAAAAATAAATTATTATAAAGAGATAAAAATTATGGGTGTCAAAATATGGAAATGAAATATATTTATATATGTTTATTGGTCATATTAACCCATATTGTTTTAGTTTAATCTCCGTTAAATGCATTTTCACCTTAACTACGGTAATAATTTATGGCAGTTTCACCATTCATTTTTGTAAAATCATAAGCTTATCATATAATATCATATATATTTTTCTTATTCCAAATATTGAAGAAAGTTTATCTAAATTTATTCACAAAATTGTGAGACTTTAATTTAAAATTAATCACCCAAATAAGAAAAAATGAGGTTCAAAGAGAATATAAACAAAAAGTTGTGATGTTTTATTTGAAAAGTTAATATGAAAATTATTGATTTGGCCAATATTATATTAATTTATATATTATTGTACAAATTTTAATTTAAAATTTATACAAAATTTATTTTATCATAATAAAAAATCTAAAGAAAATTCAAATTTTCATTTAGAAAACTAAATATATCCAAATTTATGAAAAATGGTATTTTTTTGGTAAATGGAAAAAATTAAAAAATAGATAATTTTGATAACATGATATAAAAAATTAAGATAATTTTATCAAATATTATTTTAAAAAGTTATCAAAAAGTTTTTTAATTAATTTTTACAACACATGAGTAAACATTATTCTATAGAAAATAAGGTTTTTTAGAAAAACAATTTAAAATATAAATGATTTTTATTTTATTTATAATTTTTTTAAAAGGTGGGGGAAGGCCCCAAATTATATTATTAAAATAAAAAGTTCATAGTGACATCAAGCAAGACAAAATCAAAAGCAAACAAAATAGAACGAAGTTTTCAAGAACCTCTTTCTGGGGGACCAATATTCTTTCTGATTTTCTCCGTGATGATCTTCTCCTTGCTCCGCATCTCATGCGAGAGATCTATATTGACGCGCCCACGCCCATTCCCCCTCCCTCGCCCTCCATTGTATTTGGTTTCTATTTCCGCAGCTTGTTGTAGCAAGGTTTCTAAGTCCTCATCAGACCTATCCTCTTGAGACATCTCTCTTCATTTCATTTCATCAATTCTTTTATCATTCTTCTTTTGGATTCTTCTTCTAACCGTCTGCCATGCATCCTCTTGTACCTCCTCATTGACATCTTTCCCATGCTTTGACCACCTCTCTTGCGTAGCTGGGTTGCTCAGTCCCTGCACACTAACCACAGCATGTTGATCATATGGAACTTCCAAGGATGTACTCACCTTATTATCATCCGAAAGAGTGGTCTGAGAATCCACCTGAATTCTTGTTTGGTCAGCCTCCACTTCTGGTAAATCAGAATGTGTAGGAGAGTCCTTTCCTTCATATCCAGCCACTACTAGTGGTTCTGATATTAAAGAAGGTAGCTCAGTTTTCCTAGAAGATCCAGGTGTAGCAACCTAGGTGGTCAGCTTTGAGGGAGTGACTGAGGCTGAGACCTGCTGTATAACAATTCCTGCCTCATTTTGAGTCTCAGCATGAATAGACACGAAATAAACAGCAGGAGGGACTTGGGTTGGATCCTTGTTACCAGAACAAGCTTGAAATGCAGCTTAATCATCTCTTTGGACATCAGTTATAATATGTACAGCATAAGCAGGGTTAGACTCAACATCTTGAGCTGTATCAACATCCAAAATTGGACCTGTTTCTGCATTAAAATGATTAGAAATAGGCAAGGTAGGGGTCTCTATGTGTCCCTCTTCCACAACATCTTCCCATGATCTTTTAATTTTCCCAGGGGTCAAATTTTCACTGGCATCCATGGAATTGTGTCAGTAGACTGTCCATTTACTATAGTCTTATTCTCAGATAAATGCATCTTAGTTTGAACCTGCATAATGCCAGGTTTCTCCATTTGATGTTTGGGGAATGTTTTAGAATCATGCCCCCTAAGAGAGAAAATCTTGCAAGTCATATGCCTCCTATAATTAGTTTCATCATGTCCTATAACTTTGCAATCCAAAGGTAAGATTTCACACTCAATTTTCAGCACTAATTCCTCATCATCAGTGGATAAGCAAACTCTATCAATCAATGTTGAACAAAGATCAACTTCTACAAGGAATCTAGAAAAGTTACCGTACCTGGCTACTTCGGTCTCTCTATCCATCCTGATTGGAACACCAATAGCTATGGCTATATCAAAGAGAATCCTAGGATTCCACAGTATCCAATTTAGGCCAAAAATTTTAATCCAAACCTATGCTACAGTGTTACCAATTTCAATTGGGATGAATGATCTATCCCATTCTCTAATGTGCAGAGCTCCAGGCTTGAAAGAAAGTGATCTGATGCCCCATGCTCGTAGCTTGAGATCCTACGAGGGAAAGAGAAAGTGGTAGAATCCCTTCCCGAACGATATGCATTTCCAGGAGCTGAAACCCCAGATCTCTGAAAGCCACTGTTCGAGGTAAACCATCTTCCACGGCTTTGATCCCTTCGGAAGAATCAGCCTGGGAATTATTGAGTGAGCCCCCAAATCTAATCTCTGAGCAACCGCATCCGAATCCGCCTTGACATGGGCCACCAAACCCATCTTTCTGATTCCTGCAAAAGAACCATTAAAATGGAAAAAGGAAAAGTTGTTATCACTAACCCCAAGCGACCTCTCCCTGGGGATTTCTATTTTCTTTGCATCTACACCATCCGAAGCACTAAGAGCATTCTTGTGAGAGTTGAATCTATCTGGATTTAAGAAGAGATCTGCCATATTCAAGGGTTATTTAAGCACAGGGTTGCATGCCAAATTTGTTTCTAAATAATATTTTATTATTTTATAATTTAATGGTGTTAAATTATCCAACTAGTAAATAAATTTTGTCCTCTCAATTTACTCATGATCTCGTTAATCATGGTGTTGTCATTTGGAAATATCATTATTGAAAAAACCCACATCAAAATAAGGGTTAATAAAAAATCCCCATAAAAAGAAAAATGAAATGACTCAAGTAACCTGGTTCTAGTTTTATACTTGATTAAATTATCATAGTATAAAAGTGTTAAATCCCAATGTTATGATCATTTATCCATATTGGATAATGAGATATAGATATGATACACATTTTCTATTGGGTGTAAAAAAACATAATAAGTATCAACAAAAAATTAATTTCATCCTTGAAAACTTGTTCCATGATTTATTTATCATAAACTGGGTGAATGAGGAACAATAATAAAGAGATAATATTATAACTAATTGTTATTTACAATGTAATCTATCATGAATCAATAAGAATTTTCAATATATAATGGTAAATAACTTCACTCACATTCCATTAAAATAACATGAATGTCATTATAATATATGGAAAAATAAATATAGATAGGTAAATAATTTAAAACAAAATTCATGTATCTAACTTCACTATGATGATAATATATGGAATAAAAAATATGGAATGGTAATAACGTTAAACCCATTAAATTTAATCAAAAAACTAAAAATAAAACACAACTGTAGATAAACATATGGAGAATATATCATGGCTAATAAGAAAAATTAATTATCCAGGAAGGAAATGACTAATTGTTGGACATCATGTCTTATTAATATGAAAACCTCTAAGGTGAATATCCTTCATAGTGATAATTTAAAACTACATGTAGAAACCTATTTAATTTTTTCCATCTAGTTTTCTCACCATACTTTTTGATGCATCGAGGGGATATAAAAAATTCATATACCACTAATTAAAACATGTACAATGCGTTCTTCATATATAGAATAATATATTTAATTAATAAATCAATATTATTTACCTTCACTTATCAGTATTTATTTAAAGGTACATATATATCAATATTTTCTAATTTAATCAAATAAGTTTCAATGTATTAACCATATGTAGATACATGTTTTTGTTTTAGAAATTATAATATCCATCATTAAAAAAATATTTAATAATAATTTAATGTCTAATGGAATATGATCAAATTAAGTTAATTATTATAAGATATTTTTATCAATCCTAAAAGGAAGTGATATTGTATAATAACTTTTACCACTTTGTAATTTTTGGTTCAAATCATCTTTGATAAAATTAATCCAAAACACAAAAATTTGAATGAATTATGATTTAATAATTATATTAATTGGAAAATTGGTTGTTTATACACCACATAAAAGGGAAATAGTGTATAATAACAAATAATCCTCAATATATTCTAAATTCATACAAAATCTCTCACCTCATGCTTCTTTTGGATTGAATGTTATTTGAACTAATGTTTAGTTATTATAAAAATGTAATTAGCTTATTCAATAACCATATTACCAATAATAATTTTATAAATTATAATTTTATAAAATCCTAATTCCCATTTATTAAAAATATTTAATTATTTTCATTATTTTATTTTTCAATTTACATGTTTTCTCATTCATATTTCACCTTGATAGATTGGTATATTCTACATGTTTTATTGATTAACCTTATATGGAATAATAATCATAAAATAATAATCATATTTATAAATCAAATATAAATTTAATATTAATCATGAATTTTGGTATTCGAGTGAGTAACGGTTTAAAAAATCACTATTATGTTGGCATCAGTATCCAATTAACTCTGGTTTTGTCCATTTAGTAGCGGTTGATGGGAACTATTGTAGAAGGTTTGTTTAACTCTAAATTTTTAAATTTTATTTTTTAGTTTTATAAATTTTAGAAGTAGTTTATTTACTTTTAGTGGTGGTTTTTTTACCTATGATGTATATCACATTTAAAAAAAATATAATTGTGGAATATATATCCCCATAGTATCCAAAAATATATATATGAATGTCAATATAGATCAACCAACACACATGTTATAATAATGTAGAAACATGCATGAAACATTAAATAATAGAATTTTATAAAACAATAACAATGTTCACCACATCCAACAATGGAATATTATAATCATGTATGTAAGAAGCATTGTTTATTAGCATGTAAAAATTAGTAGACTAGTTAAATAGTACATTACAATATAAATTGAATGAAAAATAGTCAATTTGTTATTCAATTCCAAATAAAGCCTATGAATTCATCAATGAACGTAGTGGTGATGTCATTAAAAAACCAAAGAGGTGTACACAACCCAAAAATAGAGATAAATGTTTTAGAAGGTAATTAGCTCTCATTGTAATGATTTGAGAAAATTGCAAACAACAAACTAAGGTCATACATCACATCACTTAATACATTGATAGGTTTTATACAATATTACAAATGAACCTAGACTAAAATATGAACATTAACCTTATCCATTAAAACCAAAGTCACTTATACATGTATTATAACACAAAATCAACTGTAAATACAAAATCCACATAATTAGAGTGTCTTAGACCCTTATTTCAAACCCAAACACTGGTTTAAGTTTTTTGGAGTAATAAAAATCTAGATAGTTTATAGGGAATGTGAGAGCATAAAAATCCATGGTATTACCACAAGGGTAGTTTGGGGGGGATCGGAAAGAAGGGGGATATTGGGGATGGATAATGGGAGAATTTAAGGGAAGCAGAATGGGGGCTCATGGGTGACCGCAACTTCGATGAGGGCTTGAGTAATGGATATGGCTTTGTGGAGGGAGAGGGCTTGGGCAAGTGTGACGGCAAGGGTCATGTTAGTGGTGATGGATTAGAGGAGGTTATGGGTGATTGTTGTACCATCATGGTCTTGGATTTATTTTTCTTACAAGGATATGGGTATACCTGAGCACCGCCGAGGGGGGAACTAGTGGTGGTGAGGGCTCGGGGGAGGGGGAGGGGGGGATAGGGGGAGGGGAAGAATGATGGGGATTATATGGGATACTATTTTTTGAATAGCTAATATATAAAAGATGTTTATAGAAAACATACGTTAAATAATTTAATTTTTTCGATTTTATTTGGTTAGCCTCGCTAAACATATAATTTAGTGTACTAAGGTAATAATAATGGTTCAAATTTATAATTATCATTAAAGAAAAAAATATGTAATTTGTTAACTATCCATAATTTTTAAATTATAATTTATACCAAATTATTTTTTAAATATACTTATATATATATATATATTATATATGTGTATTTGTGATGAAAAGAGAGTCAGATCATTTTTTGAAGGCAATCGTCCATATATACAGAAGTATTTGTATAATCTTTGATTGAGTGAAAATGTATGAAATAAAATGATAATTGTTAATTTTTAATAATTATAAATATTTTATTAATATCATAAAATTTTTATGTATATTAAATATAAATAATAACTTTATCCTTACCAACTTCATTGTAAATTGTTTTATTTGAGGATGAACCACATTTCTTTGTAAGGTGGTAGTCCTCCGTACACACGAGTGGCATTGTCATGTCTGCAATGGAATAGAATGTAAAAAAATTTATATATGAAATAACGAATTCAGAGGTATAATTATTACATAAATACACTATATTTACTTTATTTTCATCATCACAACGAACCGTGAGAAGTGGTAATCGAAAGACAAATGGCATCTGTTTATGTTGTTATAGTCTGCAATACACACGAATGATTATTTAGTAACCCATTTTATCAATTTTGGGTGGATTTTATGTCCTTAACATATTATAAAAATATCTTAGTTTAATTATGACACTTATTTTTATTATTTAATAATAATTTAACGATGTGGTGGAAGATATAAAATTAAAATTCTCACTGAAAAACGTAACTTCTTCTCTAGGTATACTCCTTTGACTGACACTAATTCCTACATAGTTCGGATTTATGAAAACAAAATACAACCTGTAGGATGCGATGAGGGATAAATGATAATTATTAGTTAATTTATTTTCTTAAAAAAATGGGTTTTATGTGGTATGAATATATGAGAGGTGGTGGATTTTTATAAGTGATGTGGGTGGAATAATTGTAATTTATGAAAAGAATATATTCCACCAATGTTTTTTTCATGTCACATGTGTCATATAATTCACCATTATCTATAAAATATGGTATAAGGGAATAATATTCCCATATAATAAATTTTAGAGATGTTTTTAGGTCAATATAACCATGACATTTTCAGATTAACAATGTGATAACCCTATTTTTACTTAAACTACCGTATTTATATTTTTATTAATTTTAATATTTATTTTATCATAAAATTATGATCTCCATAATAGATATTATAAATTATTCTTACACAAAATATGGAATCCATGTATTTAAATTAAAATCAAATATTTTGAAAATTTTATTTCAAAATTAATCCCCTAGATGGGACATGAAAAGAGGTTTTTAATGATAAAAAGATCAAAATATTTAAAAAAAATTAAATGAAAATTCAATAAAAAAATTATTCAAATTAAATAAATTTGAAATTTTTATTTATCATTGAATTTATTAACTTTAGTGGAAATTAAATATATAAATTATCATTATAAATTATTTAAAATCGAAGGCTATTTTTGATTAAATTTCAATATTTTTCACTATTAATTAATGAATGTAGATTTTCATTATAATACCAAAAAATGACCCCAAGAAAACTATTATTTTAAATTTCCAAGTATGATGTCTATTTTTTAAAATAATTATTGTAAAATTGTTTAAAATTAATTTTAAATTTTATTCATATAGCATGATTATACTGCCTTTTAGAAAGAATATTATATTTAAGAAAATCTTTCATTGTCTTTATAATGATTCATAAATTATTTTTAATAATAATATATAAATTTATTTTAATTTATCATGATAAATACTTATTAATTCATAATTAGTTATTAATAATCATACTGACCTATTTAACTTCTAGTTTATAATAGTTGTTTTTAAATAATAATATTTTAATATAGTATCATGTTTCATTTAAACCAATTATTTCATGCATAACATGATTTTGAAGAGACATAGTTAAATTAAAAATAAATAAATCATATTATCTTAGGATGTTTTATACCATTCTATGATTAGTTTTTTCCTTCACACATTTGTGCAAACATAATGTACTTATTTCATTATTTCAGGGTGTTGAGTAGATAGAGAATTATAAATTTCATCTGGAAGAACACATAATAAGTATTCTATATAGGAGGACATTGGTGGATAATGATGATATTGATATAGAATAAAATAAGTAATATTTAGAGAGTTATATAGTCCATTGATCAAAATAAAGAGTGTTATCAATAAAACCTAAAGTGCCTCAAACCCATTAATATTTTATGATTTAAAAGACAAACAGATTCATTATTTGTGAATTTAAAAAGATGTCATTTTTTCATGATAATTTTACTATTGTTGATGAATTATTTTTCAATATAAAAAAATATTGAAATATATATACATGATATGTTTCTATTTCATAAGAACAATTTCATTCTATAGTCACTCATTGACCAATTTCTAATTCATCTAATACTCTGTGAAATAAATTTCCAAAAATGGTTTTTTTATTCTTGAAGAAGTTAAAATCTCATTTAATCGATATAAACACCCAAAAATATAATGTCAAGGCTTTTCATTTATCTCCATCTATTTTCCAATCCCAATATTGGTAATATAAGTTATATAATATAATATATATATATTTTTAATAAACATAAGTAAAACCAGTAGCTCATCATTAATAATTATTTTTTGACTTGTTTAACTAAAATGGTAACATACTAACCTAGAAATCACGTAGGGGAGTTAAAAGATCTAAACATTATTGTACACCTGACATGGGTTTATTCCCCATTGGTTTTCTTGATGGGACAGGCTTTCACTGAACATATTGGTTATCCTTTTTCTAAAATATATTAATATAATTCTTATAACATTCCAAAAAACATATGAGGACATCCTTGAATTTAAATTTATCATTAAATAACCTTTTTATTATGGTTCTATATAGCATTTTTTTTACAAGAACTGGTAATATTATATAACTATTATTACAATAACATTAAGGATCATGTCAATCCTAAATATCTATAATACTTATAAACTGATATATATATATATTGTGTAAATGCATTATTACTAAAATCTATTGTCCACTAAAACATATGATTAACATAAATTTATATCAAAATATCATTAATTATGGAAGAATCGCATCTCATGAAACCCAAATATTGGTTTTTAAGACATTGAAAATAGGGTCAATCATATTCTCATTATCCCATAACTGTATTCATAAATATTATTTTAATGAAGAGATATATGATTTTTGAATTTAATAGAATCTTTAAATATTTCATGATTCTGTTACAACAATACCAATTGGAAAGATACATCTATAATTTAATTCTTAATTAAAATAAATAATTAAACCATATTATGTCAAAAAAGGTCATACCATAGTATTGGTGACATCGTTTTGATAAGGGAATTCACTCAAATAATGTCCCAGTTCTATTAATTTAGTTCAAAGAACTATAAATAGATCGGTAGGATGAGATTTATTTTATACCATAATACCCTTGATTTTTCATTGATAAATTTATCATTATTACATAATATTATATGAATAATTAATATTATATTTCCATTTAGACACTTTCCTCAGAATTTCATTCTTCATTTCTCATATGAATGAAATTGAGAATTCATTCCCCTATGGTCCTCATAACTTGATCTCTTAATGATCATCATCCTTCCCTTATTTGAATTTTTGTTGAATTTTTTAAGATATAAGTTATTAATAATATTTTTTTATGACCTATTTTGAATAACAATTATTTATTTCACTTCTATCATCATCCTAATTGGATTATCAATGTATCCAGATTTCCCTTCATCGTCAATGTTATCATAGTACCTTTGAGTTCCTTCCACAGACTAAAACCAACAAATATATTGTAGGAAATAGTAACTATGTTAGAAAATCCCCAGAATCTTATATAAGATATAAAATTCATGAAACATTGTTTTGAATATAACGAACCTTAGTTTCAACACATGTCACTAATTATCATTATCTAATAAATATTTTTATAATTGTTTATGAAAAAATGTGAATTATCCTAATGATATCCTCTAGTAGGGTAATACTAATTGAAAAATAAGGGTTGTTTTTACACAATAGGTGATGATCAAGTCAATCCCATTATATGAATTTTTGAGTTAATAACTCTAGGTACATACGTTCAAGAACAATGTCCAATGTAGTAACCAAATAGTGATTTATTTCTAAGAAAAAATACATAATATCTATCTAACCAATGAATTAGAATGTTCTTGTATATTTATCCAAAATTCGAATCATTGGGTTATGATATGAAATTTAGGTTTGTATCAATATTATTCCTAATATTTCTACTAAACTCACACTGATACCAATAATATTGACCCCGAAACCAATAGCCCGTATATGGTGTTTTTATTATTACATTAATATAATATACAATGAATTAAAAAATGAAAGACTAACTAGTTTAGTAAACTCAGGAAACCATAGAAATATTTAATTCCAATATTAAATTTGAATGAAATACAACATATTTTATTCATAATTACAATATTCCATATAGAATATCATTTCTCATAAGTCATAGTAATCTCATGGGATCATGAGGAAAAAAATAAAATATTGGTGAGATATAATTCTTAGTAAGGCTTATGTACACTGGAAGGATTCACGAATCATGAAGTAAAATCAATATATAATGGAAAATAACTGAACACAAATGACATGTAATCAAATTATATTGAAGGAAGTGAATCTATATAAAATATAAAATATAAATTTTATTTTATAATAAGAAATATGGCATGGAAAATAATGGAAATCGAATTCCTAGTAATCATTAAAATAATAAGAATGTACCCCCAGAGATAATATCAATAGAATAATCTCATTGATAATAAAAAAAATATCAATGTAGTAAATTGAAAATGTGTTCCATTTAATCAATAACATTATTATCTTAACTATAAAAAGGCATCATCAATATATTAAGGTAAATAACTTAAAACACAATATAATTAATCAAAAAATAAGTATTAAAATGAATTGAAAGAAAACATGATTATGAAAATTTCGTGGAAAATAATAAATTAATTATTAATGATGGAAATTATTAATTATTAGACGTCATATCTCAAGAACATGATACTTCTACTATCAAGACCATTCACATTATATTTTAAAACTATTGATTAAAAAATTATATATTGTTGCCAACTCACTTTATGATACCATATTGATTCTTATCAACAGAATACTGTTGCATTAAGAGGCTATCTATATCTAGGACCCACCCATGTCTGTATATCGAATTATTTTCTTATATATATCAAATAATCAATTTAATTCTTGAATAATATTCATTATTATAGTAATTATGTATTGAATAAATTACATTGATTATCAGTACTACCTAAATCAATTATATACTGTTCAAATGAGAATATTTCACATAGTAATGAGATATAGTTTATAAAATAAACATACCCATGGTAAAATTTATTTATATATATGTGAAATTGTTTATCTAATAATGATTGGAAATTTAATATTCCATGGGAAAGTAACTAACTAAAACAAGCAATCGTAAAGGTGAATGATAATTATTTATTTTATCAAAATGATCATATTCCATCAATGATTATAATAAGGATAGAATGAATCAAAAATATTCCTAATCTAGTATGAGTAAATTATTGTTGTCATTGATGAATAGGAATATCATAATAATACATTTAGACACACACTCATGATGAAAATATCATATTCACTTTTAATATAACTATTCAGACTGAAATTTTAGAATCATTTT
This sequence comes from Viscum album, assembly GCA_963277665.1. Taxonomy (NCBI): domain Eukaryota; kingdom Viridiplantae; phylum Streptophyta; class Magnoliopsida; order Santalales; family Viscaceae; genus Viscum; species Viscum album. The sequence continues at coordinate 1,395,204,343 of OY728162.1, forward strand.
TGAAAATAATTTAAATTCAAAACCACATTTGAATATTATAATTTAATATTTTAAAAAATTTAGAGGTCATGAAGGCTATAAATTCTTTTAATTCTATATATCTTAAAACACACATTCCTCTCAATATTTCCTTAAAATCTAAACACGCATTGTTTTGAATATTATATGACGATTACAAAAAAATAGTAAAAAGAAAAAATGGGTAGATATTTATTTAAAAATTTATTCATAAAAAGAATAAAATAATTTTTAATGGTTTTTGAGAATGATAGGAAATAGTGAAAAAATTATTTTTTAATGAAGAGAGAATTGATGTCAAATTTTATTAAAAGCATTTTCTCAATTATATGAAGTACCAATGTGTTTAAAATGATACTATTTCTTGATAATATAAAAAATTAACATATGTGGAAAAAATTATATAGTTTTATTAGAGAATAATTAAATATTTTTCTTTAACTGAATTTCATGATTAAACAATCTCGATAAGAATGTGATTTGGAAATAAACCATTATAGTGAGCATACCATTGATGCGGGAATTAGTCAACGAATCAATTATGTTAATCAAATTTAAATATAGATAAATCATGAATAAATACAAAATAATATATTCAAAATTAATTTATACAAAATTTAATATTGTAAAATATGATGACGATGTAATATAACCTAATCAAAAGAAATCACATTTGGAAATTAATTACTACTTAGTAACAAATAATTTAAATACCATTTGATGAAATATTTAAAATTGAAACTAAAACAAATCATGAATTAATAATTAATAATTATAATACATGATAATGGTTTTTTATATCCATCATATAAAGGAAGTTAGTTTCAAAACAACATAACATTCGTTAATAAAATGAAATTGAGATGAGATCACGTACCACACATTACCATTTTGTTGAAAAAGATTTATAAATCATTATTGTGGCTTTAAAAATGATATTAACCTATTATAGAGCCATATTAATATTTATAACATCTTATATCAACCTTTTATTACATTTTATCACCTATGGGTTAATAATATTTCACTATTTCCATTTTTTTGTGTGTTTATTTCCTGGTTATCTCATTAATGATTTGTTATGAATGTTCTATTTGTTTTGAATAGTATTTATTTAAGTAATATCCATAATATTATTCATGATCTAATTATAATAATTATAAAAAATTTGTAATTTCAAAACTATTCATGCATGACAGTTATGAAAAATGAAGTCTTTTATGATCAGGGAGATAATTGGTTATACGTACACATGAGTGCCATTTCCATTTTTCAATGATCATTATTGAAAAGAGTTATGTAATATTTTATCTATTCAAGATGATAATAATATAATATATAAAATATTATTTATTTCTATATACTTATATATATCATTCCTGTTTTGTGGTGATGAAAAGGGAGTCACATCACTTTTTAAAGGTGGTTGTCCACAAGTATATGAATGATGATATCATCTTCAAGTGAGTGAAAGGTAAGAAATAACATAATTTATTATTATTTTAAATTATAAATATGTCACTAATATCATAATAATTTCATTTATTTATCATATAATAATTAACATTATCCTTATCACCTTTCATGAAAATCATAAGTTAAATGTGAATAGCATTTCCTCCCGATGCGGTTGTTATCTATAACCACAAGCGAAGTTATCATATCCCCTACATTAATTAATGTAAAACTTTATAAATAATATAATTACTCTAGAGGTATATTATGTTATTAATATCTTATATACACCTTATATCCATCATCATACCCAACATTTATTTTTGGTAATGTGGAAAATAATGACATCGGTTAAAGTGGTCATTGTCTTGCGTACAAACAAATGATGACCTTGTACCCCATTTAATAGATGTGGTCTTGTTTGAAGGGAATTCCATTAACATAAAAAATCCAATAAAATTTAATATAATGATGTTGTTATATCATTATTTTTTAATTAAAATTAATGGAGGTGGAAGATGAAATAGAATAATCATTCTTGTTGAATAACATTATCTCTTTTTCAGGTATCTTTCTTTGGTTTGCAATAAAAAACTTCACAGATTTAATTTATGACCAAAATAAGTCTTTTAAGATGATATTATGTAATTTGAGATATTATTTTGTCTTCCCATGGATTATTAAAATGGTTTCACTATGCGTTTGATAGAGGATAAGTGGTGGCCTTTTATATGTGTGGGGAGTGGCACACTTGTACATTTTTAAATAAAAAAGGTATACTAAAATTTTCCATGAGAAGAGGGTAAAATTAGATTTTATATAGAAATAAACATAATTTTTTAGAAATATATCAATCTAAAAACATTAATCCATGTTGTATCGTCATTTTTACCATTACCTTTTTATTTTAACCCATAGTAAATCAATTTCTACATTAATTGTGCTAAATAATGTTCATTATTTTCATAAATAATTTTGAAAAATTATTTTGCTAATATTATATAATAATATAAATTATTATTATTCCAAATTCTTGATTTATAATTGTAAGATATATTAATGTAATTGGATAAATTTAATTTAAAATGAATCCCACAGCCTCGATGAGAAAGAGAGGTTTCAAAGAGAAAATGTTTAAAAGATTACAATATTTTTAGATCAAAATTAAATATTAAATGATTCCAATAATTTTTTTAATAGTTATATAATTCAAATAATTTTCATTTTAAAATTATTAAAAATATTACATAACATTTCAAGTTAAATTCCCCAAAAAGTGCAAGATCACTGAGAGTGGAGGAGTGAATTAGTGATCTCCCCTTTGAATATTATTTTTCCATTTTTATGAATTGCCTTATTTGAAAATTCCACCTCTATGGCTGGTTAAGGCCTTGATCTACTCTTCAAAAGATGCAGTGAAACAAAATCACATGACACAAGGATTTACAAGGATGGTTACAAATACCTACTATTTATCGTGTTAGTTATTCTCCCCAATACAGATTCTTCACTAAATCAAATGATTATTGTAAATAGTAATTGGTTAGACCCCCCCATTACATGTTTCTTAAACCCCCAAAATTTTCTGCACCATCTTCTTTCTTCCTGAAACTGGTTACGCCCCCCAGTTTAAAATTCTTCCTTAGAATGAATTTATAGTCTTCTTTCTATTGAAGTATCTTTAAGGAACTCTATTTGAATCTGTCTGTCTTGCTCAAAGTACATTTCACATAGACATTGTTCGTATGTTTTCATGCACATGAACTCCACCATGCATGCACTCTCCTTTCTCTTCTTCTTTCACACACAACCCGAATGGGTGTGGGAATAGTGTATGTGTGATTTTTTCTTCTCAATTGGTTTTCAAATCTTCAGCCTCATGCATGTATTTCGTTTTGTGAAAAACACAAGGCCATGGGTTCTTCTTCTTCGCAAGGGTAAAATAAGGGTGTGTAGCACTGATTGTGTAGCCTGTAGGATTCTCCTCACAGCGACACAACAAGGGTTCAAAATAACCTGTCATGTGCTCGCGGGTTCGGTCACACAGGGGGTGCAATCCTTTTCGCAAATTAGGGGGTTCATGGTTCTTATCTTCGTGCAAGGTATGTGCGACTTCTTTAAAAAACTAAATGGTTCTCCCTTATTCTCTGTGTGAGACCTGCGGGGGAATCCTTTGCACAAGCGATGCATGAGATTCCTCTTCTCCGTGTAGAAAGGCTGTGCGGAATCCTCTACCTTTCGCGAACCAGAGGGGTTCGCGGTTGCTCTGTTTCTTTGGAAGAAAAAGGAACTCATTTCTTCAAAAATGCTAGAAACCTCTTATCATCTTGGGCTCCTCCTTTTATTGGGGAGGAGCTCGTAAAAAACCACGGGGTTCAAATCTTTGAATGGCCAAGATATGTGGTTTTTTGAAATCTTCAAACATGGATCAAGATTTGGCTGTAAATCTCAGTCTACTTTGTTCGATACAGATGCCTTCTTTCTCAGTGAGTACATCTCAAGAATTCATTTTATAATGCATGAAAGGCTTCTATTTCAGTTCTCGAGCAACATGACACGGTCTCGCACCTCTGGTTTCATTAGCCGTTGTGGATTCTTCATTTTAATCAATTCTTGAAAATTTTAATGCATGTATGATTTCAGTTCTTCCAGACGATCACCACAGGCATGAAATGGGCTCAAATGATGCTTGGAGAGATGAGATTGTCTTCCAGCTTCATCGTATGTCCTTGTGTGTTTGGAGGTTGAGAATACCTCAGAGGAGATATCAAATGGCCACAGTCAAAACATCACATGACACACGATCATATGGATATCCTGGAAGCTCTGTATCGATGAAGCGATGATCGGATGACGGACCACATCTCTAAGATGCATAAGACAGTGGAGATCACGTCCCCTGATTTTTAGTCCATCCTACATCGAAACAGAGACACGTGAATGAATTTTTTATAATAAAACCTACAACAAACGAGTTTCATATTACTCCTCTGCCAACTCCGGTGCCTCCATGAACCGGTTCTCCTACGGGCATGCTCAAGAGCCCACTATGCTCCCCCTGGCGTACTCACCTAGGGCCCACGCTGCACAAGTTTATGGTTGTACGACACTCACAGGCTTACACACGACCCACACTCATGCCTCATCTGATGCTAGCCTAGATGGCTTCCTTCAAGCACGGTTGGCCCTCGGGTCCTGGAAGTGCTTGAGGTGAGGTCATCAGCTAGCCTCCTTGGTTGGCTTCATTTTGTGTAAAGGAATAGTAAATACTAAGTAACCATGTAAATATTTCTTCTTAAAAAGCCAAGCCATAATTCTTCATTAAAATCCCATTCTCCACTCTTCTTCTTCTTCAAACATCACCCCTTCCTTTCTATTTAAAATAACAACTCTAAGATCTTCAATACATTCTTTTATTCTAGTCATGAATGATTTGTTGATCATGTGTTCATTCCTTATGTACTAAAACATAAATCATGGCCTTCAACACTTCATCCACATAGTGACTATTTATGGATTTCACTTCATTCGTTATGCAATTGAGAATTTGCTGTACTTATTCAAGTGTTGAAACATTGTATCACCTTGATACGTGTCTTGTAACATAAGACTAGTTTTGCAATCTTCAGAGTTATCCCTTTAATGAATAGATCAAGTGTTGAGTGAAATGCTTTGAATCAACAACAATTCCCCAATGGTTGAAAAAATTATTTCTCAATACCTTTCATTCACAAATTGAATTCTCATTGACAACAAATGTAACACTTATGCACATCAATCCATATTGACAACAAATGAAACTCTTATGCACTTCAATCCATTTTGACAACAAATGCAACTCTAATGAAATTCGATCTCCCCCTTTGTTTTTGGTTGTAAATTTCACTTATGCACACTTTTTTGGGCAATATGTGTGCCAAACTTATCTCCCCCTTATTGGAAACCAAATGAACAGGGTTGATATAACATAGTTAATTTAACAAAGATCCTGTAGTTAATCAACTCTAAGTAGGATAACCCGATATTGAAAACAAGAGAGATATAACCAAGGTTTTCAGTTCTATTAAGAGACAACCATATATGTGAAATCATGTTTTGAATGAATCATCTCATCTTCAAGGGGAATGAAATTTTTCTTCATTGAACTGCAAAAACCCTACACAAACAACTACTAAACAATGCACCTCCTCAATTGATGCATTCATCTCCTTCAATTCCATACAAATCAGTGCAAGATCACGTAAATAGATTTAGGGAATAAAGAGGAACCTATTTATGATATTCATGTGTGAGGAGAAGGCTGAAAATCATGTTTCAGGCTTAACTCCAAAAACCTCTCTGTCAGAATTGCATTAGTGAAAATATATGCAATTTGATCTTGAGTAGAGATGTATTCAATCTTGATATCTCAACTGGATACTTTTTCCTTAATAAAATTATATCTAATATCAATATTCTTTGATCTAGAATATTGTATGGGATTCTTAGACAATCCAATGGAACTTTGATTATTATATAAGATCTTTAGAGGATTCTTAGTTTCAATTAGCAAGTCTGCTAGCTATACTTGCATCCAAATCATCTATGTGCATGTATTTGTGGCTACCACATATTCATCTTTAGCTGTTCTCAATGTTACTGAGTTTTGTTTCTTGTTGTACCAAATAACACAACCTTCTCCCAAAAAGAAGGTTCCATCAGAGGTGGATCTCCTACATATACAATCACCTACCCAATCAACATCTATAAACCCCCAACAACTTCACTTTTACACTGTGTTTTTATAACAACCCATAGTTCAATGTTCATTTTACATATCTCAAAATACTCATAGCCGCTGATAGGAGAGATTATTTAGGATTAATCTAATATATGTAACATAATGTTATTGCATAAGTGATATCTGGCCTTGATGCTGTGAGATAAAGTAGGCTCCTAATGATTCTTCTAAAGACTTTCTGATCAACACTGCTACCATTTTCATCCTTGCATAATTTAGTTCCAACTGAAACAGGTGTTCAATCTTCTTTTTCATTTTCCATTCAAAAAATTTTCACCTATTCCCTTGAATACTTCTCTTGTGATAGAAATATGAAATTGTGTTTTTGTTCATCATGAAATCCTAGAAAATATGTCATTTAACCAAGCATGGACATTTGAAACGGTTTATTCATCTCTTCTACATATTCTTCACATAAACCGTCCATGTCTCTAGAAAATATGATGTCATCTACACAAATTATGACTATGAGAGTACATGTGGAAATTTTTCTGACATAAAGATTATTGTCAACTATACCCTTGAGTAACATCATATCCCTTAGACAACCATCCAATTTTGAGTAATAGGCTCTAGGAGCCTATTTTAAACCATATAGAGATTTTCTAAACCTACATACCATGCTGCCATATTTGTCCAGAATAAAACCATATGGTTGTTCGATATATACATATTCTTCATGATCTCCATTTAGAAATGCATATTTCACATCAATCGGATAGATTTTATTATGTTTGTGTGTTGTAACTTCTAGGAGCATTATAATGGCTTCCAATCTTGAAACTGGTACAAAATTTTCTTCAATTTCAACTCCTTCCATTTGTGAATATCTCTTGCATGCCAGTCTGGCCTTGATTCTTGAACCCACCCTTGTAATTTAGCTTATTTCTGAAAAACCACTTGGTGCCAATAACATTTTTACTCCTCGGTTTGAACACAAGATCCCAAGTAAAGTTCTTCTCAATCTGACCAATTCCTCATGCATAGCTTCTATCTATTCCTCATGTTCAACTGCCTCAGTAACTGTATAAGGTTAAAATTGATAAATAAGTGTAGTTAGATCTTCAATTCTCAATATTATTCTTGTTTTCACGAGATATTGTAGATTAACAATGACATTTTCTGTATCAACATGTTTCTTTAATTTATTTTACAATTTTTATTTATTTTCATCATCTTATTCTTCATCACTGGTGTGTTCAGAATTAATTTCAACATTGTCTTGTTATGTCCCAGCTGCTTCGTCATTCATTTGTTCCATAGTCATGTCATTTTCTTCCAAATCTTCTGAATCACCATTCATAGCAATATCTAATTTGATATTGTTTTTAATAATTATGACATCACTAAAATCCACCAACTTGTCCATTCTTTTGTTCCAACATCTGTACCCTTTTTCATCAGGTAGGTACCCATGAAGACCCCTACTTCTTCCATTTCTTCAAATTTTCCCAGATTAATGTTCATTATCTATATGATTCATGGGCTTCCAAAAATTATGATGTATTCTATTGTACCACATTTCATAAGCTGTCATTTGTGTTTTTGGTCTAAGAAGAAATCATTTTTTTATATTTATGGTTCTTCATATATCTTGTCTCCAGAAAAAGTTCGAGATGTTATGTTCAACCAACATAGATTTTCCCATTTCAACTAAACTTTTGTTATTTCTTCCAGAAACTCCATTATGCTATGGAGTATAGGGCATGCTGTATTGATGTTTGATTCCATGCTTGCAGAGATTGATTCCAAAATAATCACAAGTATACTCTTTACCATAGTCTGATCTCACTTTCTTAATACAGATACCCAATTCCTCCTCAGCCTACCTTCTATTGTTTTTGAACACTGTGGTTGCCTCTGACTTGTGTTTAATAAACATGACATTAGTCATTCGAGTGGAATCATCATTAAATTTTATAAAATACAGATCACCTCTTCTATCCTTTTGTCTCATTAGCCCACATATGTCTGTATGAATAATTTTAGGGGGCCTAGATGATTGGATATTCACTCCATTGTGTGAGCTATGTGTCAATTTTCCTTTCTGACATGTTTCAGAAGCTTCATCCATTTCTCTTTTCAATTTGGGAAGATCTCTCAAAATTCCATACATCGGGATTTTTGATATACTCCTTTGACCAAGATGGGAATGTATTCTTTGCATTGATTTTTTTCAACCTTGGAACTCAAGTAACAGGAATAACTAGAATTACCAATTTGAAATAAATTTACAGTGGTTCTTTTTCCCTAACTGATGATTCTTCCATCCTTTGAGATTTTGACGAAACATGTGGCCTATTTGAACAACATCTCATGTACATCATCACATAGTTAACTCACACTATGTAAATTGTGTTTTAACACTTCAACAAATAACACATCATTGGACATCAGATTTTTGGATTCAATCATATCTTTTTCAACTCCATTGATTTTCAAGGAACAGTCATTTCCAAATATTATAGCTCATCCCTCATGATTTTCTATGTTGCTTAAGATTTTTTTATCACCAGTCACGAGAAATGAACACCTACTATCGAGAATCCATCACTTGGTTTTACTACTGGCTTTCAATGAAACTTCATCAAAACATGAGTTTTCCTCATTTAATTTTTGAATTAATTTTCCTTTTATGGCTTTGAGGGCTTGTTCACGAAGAATAGTCATACAATTTTCAGCACAATGACCTTGTTGATCACATCTTCCAAAAGATTCTTCCAAGTAGTTATATTTGTTCTATGTGGCATATTAGATGATTTCTGCATTTACATTTTGTTTTCCGATTATCTCCCCCTTGATTCATGCCTAACTTGAGGTAGAGACATGTTATACCAGCATAAATATGATTTTTCCGAAAAACTCCACAACACCAGCAGTATATTCTAAACCATGATCTTCCCCACTGATAGGTGTCTTATCTAGAAGATTTTCGATGTTTCTTTCCAGAACCTGAGTGAATCTTCCTGAAGGACATATTTCTTTCATAGATTAGAAGAATATTTGTCACAAGACATTGTGCTCCAAACTTCTCTCAGATTTGTTTTTGAACCTGAATTGTTAGAAATAATAGATGTATTTTGAGATTTGACTAGTTTTGAATTGACTTGCTTCTTTTCACCAGTGTGTGAAGATTCTCCCTTGACCTCAACAGCCTTGTTCAAATCTCCTTTGATATTCTTCAAGCTGTTTTGTGCTTCAAGACACTTGGACTGAGTCATTTATTGTCCTTCTTCTTTGAGGTGTGGTTTCTCCTTAAGTTCTCTTACCATAGTTTCCATTTGAGCTACATTCAATTTGTGTCTTTTGATTTCATCAATGTAAAACATTTCATTTTTATATATTCTTCCTTTTCTCCAGCAATCTTCTATGTTTCATTCAATAACAACCTCATTTATTTCTAGAGCTTTTTGTTTTTCTGAAGTAATGTTTCTAATTCATTTTTGAAAATTTGTTCAATATTTTTCCATTAGTTTTCATCATATTCACTACTATAAGTATCAAACCCTTTTTCTACATGAACAATGACATTAGTTTCTTCTTCTGGTTGGTTGTCTGATGTGCAGTCATCATATTTATCTTTGCTCACATAGATTCTTCTATCACCTGGAAAGAATTTTTTCGTTCTTGAACCAAATTTGTTCGAGTCTTATATAGTTCTTCCCCATTTCATATTTTATGGTTTTTTTATTCTGTCTTAGGTTCAGCAAACCTTTTCTTAGGAAAATTAAGAGTAAATTGTCTGAGGTTATTGTATTCATATCACCTTGGTTGAAGTTTCCATTTTCCTGTAAATTTTTCATTCCTAAATCTTCTTGATGTAAGAGCAATAATTTTATTGCATTCTTCATCTTTATCTTCATCATCAGATTCACTTGATTCTGAATCTTTATAATATTTGATTTTGAGTTCTCTCAGGGCCTCGAAATCCATCTAATCTATCATCTTCTTTTTAAATAATGGGATCATTCACATTTCATATGTAATGAGAATGTTATGTAAATCTTCAATAGAAAGATCATATCTATCTTCTAGAGCTGAACCTTTTGGATCAAACATGTCAGGAAAATTTCTCATTAGTTTTTTTGACAGTAGTTGAATTATCCATATTCTCTCCAAATCCCCAAATATTTCTAACATTCTCATTGAATCTTGTGAAATAATCATCATTGTTTTCCTCTTCTCCCATCTTGATATCTTTGAATTTTCTCCTCCAAATTTACAAATTGGCTTCCTTGACTTTCATGTTTCCTTCATAGATGCATTCCAAATTATCCAAGATTTATTTAGCATTTTTATGCACCATTACCTTTGTGTACACTTTTTCTGAAAGAGACTTTAATATGGAATTTTGAGCTTTTCTATCAACCTCCATATTTCTTTTCTCTGCAAATGTCATAACAGTTTCAATAGAAATAAGAGGGAATCCAAATATAGCTACATCTCTAACTTCAAGGCCAATGGATAGAAGATAGGAAAACATCCTATTCTTCCAACTATGAAAATTTCTGAAATCGAAAGTAGGAACACCCCTACTATTGATTTAATTCATATTGTCCATTTTCTGAAAGAAGTAGATCCTTACAGAGGTAACCTCCCTCTGATACCACTTGAAATTAACAAAATAGTGCAAGATCACTGAGAGGGGAGGGGTGAATCAGTGATATCCCCTTGGAATTTTATTTCCCTTTTTTGAATTTCCTTCTTTGCAATTTCAACCTCTATGGCGTGTTATGGCCTTGATCTACTCTCCAAAAGATGCATTGTAACAAAAGCACAAGACACAGGGATTTACAAGGTTTGGTTCAAAGACCTACTCCTTTCCATGTTTGTTATTATCCACAACAAATATTCTTCACTAAATCAAAAGATGATTACAAACAGTAATTGGTTGGACCCCCCAATTAAAAGTTGGTTAAACCCCCCAAGTTTTATGTACCTTCTTCATTCTTCCCAAAACTGGTTACGCCTCCCCCCTAGTTTCAAATTTTTCCTTTGAATGAATTGATAGTCTTCCTCTGTTCAAGTAGCTTCAACATACTCTATTTGAATCTGTCAGTATTTCTCAAAGTACATTGCATGCACACTTTTTTCTTATGTATGCATGCACATGAACTCCACCATTCATGCACCCTCCTTTTTCTTCTTCTTTCACACACAACCCTAATGGGTGTGAGAATGTTGTATGTGTGAGTTTTTATTCTCAAGAGGTTATCAGAGACTCGGCCTCATGAATTTATTTCTTTTTTTGAAAAAAACAAGGCCACAAGTTCTTCTTCTTCACAAGGGTACACCAAGTGTGCATAGTAACAATTGTGTAGCCAGTGGGATTCTCCTCATAGAGACACAATGAGGGTTCAAAAGTTCTTGTCGAATACATGCAGGTTTCTTCGCATAGGGGGTGAAAGCCCTTTCATGAACCAGGGGGTTCACAGATCTTCTCTTCATGAAAGGGATGAGTGGATTCGTTCGTGAACCAAAGGGTTCGACCTTCTCCTCCTTGTAAGACCTACGTGGGACTCCTTCGTGCATGTGGTGCACGGGAAACATCTTATCCATGTATCAAGGCTGTGCGGAATCATCTTCCCTTTGCAAACCAGAGGGGTTTGTGGTTCATCTTTTTATACGGAAGAAATAGGAACTCCTTTATTCAAGAATGGAAGTAACCTCTTCTCATATGGGTCTCCTCCTTTTATAGGTGAGGAGCTCATACAAAATCTTTGGGATCAAATATTTGAGTGCCCGAGATATTCATTGTTTTTAAATCTTCTAACAAAAAACATGATTTGATGGTAAATCTTGGTATATTTCATTAAACGTAGACTCCTTCTTTCTCAGTGAGTACATCTCATGCAATCATTTTAGAACACATGAAAGGATTCTTTTTGAGTGTTTGAGCTACATGATGTGGCCTCACACCTCTGTTTTCTTCGGCCTTCGTGGATTGTTCATTTTAATTGCATGCGTGAAATTTTTAATGCATACATCATTTTGGTTCTTCCAGAAGATCACCACGGGCTTGAAATGGGCTCAAAAATTCCTGAAGAGATGACATTATTGTCCAGCTTCATCGCTGGTCCTTGTGTGATTGGAGGTTGAAGAGGACCTTAGGGGAGAGATCGAACGACAACAGTCAAAACATCACGCGACACACGATCAGATGGATATCCCGGATTTGTTGGATCAATGATGCAACGATCGGACGACGGACCACATCTCTGAGATGCATCGGATGATGGAGATCACGTCCTTGGATTTCATGGCTATCCCACATTGAAACTGAGACATGAGAACGACATGTTCATAATAAAATCCACAGTAACCGAGTCTCAGATTACTCCTCTCCACCCTCTTGTGCCGCCCAGCAATGGTTCTCCTACGGGCATGCTGAAGCGCCCACTATTCTCCCACGAGCGCGCTCACCAAGTGCCCTTGTTGCACGGGTTCATTGTCTGGCATCACCCGCGGGCTTACACACAACCCGCACTCATGACTCATCTGAGGTAGTCCTAGGATGGCCTCATTTTTTGGATTCTATTTGTGTAAAGGAATAGTAAATACTAAGGAACCATGTAAAAATATCTCCGTAAAAATCCAAGCCATAATTCTTCATTAAAATCCCATTCTCTACTCTTCTTCATCATCAAACATCATCCCTTCCATTATTTTTGAAATAACAACTCTAAGATCTTGAATACATTCTTTTAATCCAATCATGAAGGATGAATGAATCATGTCTTCATCTCTTATGTACTAAAACATAATTCATGGCCATAAAAACTTCATCCACTTAGTGACTTTTGATGGATGTCACTTTTTTCCATATGCAATTGAGTATTTCATGTACTTCTTCAAGTTTTGTAACATTGTATCACCTTGATACAAGTCTTGGAACTTAAGACTAGTTCAACAATCATCAGAGTTATCCTCTAAATGAATTTATCAAGTGTAGAGTGCAATTTATTGAATAAAAAACAATTCCCCAAGGCTTCACGAACTTCTTTCTCAATACCTTTCATTCACGTATTGACTTCTCATTGAAAACAAATGCAACTCTTATGCACTTCAATCCATATTGACAACAAATGAAAATCTTATCCACTTCCATCCATATTGACAAAAAATGAAACTCTTATACTCTTCAATAAGTAATTTAAATAAAAAATATTTTTTCAAATAAGAATCAATTTTCATCACTATTATTCGAAAAATGATTTTTCTAAATAAAAATAAAGAAAATTGAACCTAAAAAATTATTAATGTGATTATATAAAAACTGAATTTAACTTGAATGTAAAATTAATAATTTGGTAATAATTAATTTTAAATATTATTCACAATGATTGGATAATTCACCTTTTAGGAAAAATATAGTTTTTTAGAATGAATTCCATTTTATTTTTATTGATTATTATTTGAAATTATTATTATTTTATTTTTTAATAAACTGATCTACTTAACCTATTTCGTAGATGTTTATAATTATGACCATTCCAAAATATTTAAATCCAAAACATTAAAAATGTGTTCACTAAATTTCATAAATGAACTTAAAATTATTTTCCAAAAAATATGAAATATCTCTTAATTGTCACATTCAAAAAAATTTAATACATTCATTATGTATTATCATAACCCCAAATGACAATAAATCCTTATTGAAACCCAATAGTATTCATATTTCATTACCGAAACACATATTTTATTATATATTCTTCAAAACCAAAAATGATATAAACTCCACTAGGGATAGAAAAAACTACTTTTCAACAAATCATTAATCCGTTCATAGGAGATAATTACTATCTGATTTACAATTACCAAATCATTCATATATTTATACTAACATCATTATATTATCCTTAGGAACAGATTATGTGTTATCTTATCCTTAATCATGTGTATTTCTATCAATATTTCCATGCCATTATATAATGTTTCTAGGTTACCAGCATCATTCAACCAATATTTCAAATAGTTAATGAAGAAATATATGAAAAAATGGTTATTTATTTCAAAATTATTGAATTAACATATATTAAACATTCAATTATTCCACCTATATATAATCCATAAACTAGTCTCCATAATTTATTTATTATGAACTAATTCCTTTCACAAGTATAAGATTCTTATTTCCTTCATGAGGTCTCCACTTAGGACATCAATTTGAATAACTCCTAAAAAATAAATATTTAAAATAATGATCATATGATGATTTGATAGTGATACTGTTATTCTCATAAACTATGTTAACCAACAAATCATTTTTTCAATTTAGTAACATTCTTTTTTTTCATTCTATTCTATAGTAATCAAAGGCATATAGTTCCTCTAAGACATCCACTTAGGTGTTTCCTCTCCCATTCGAAACATATAATAAATTAAATCTTCTTTACTCCATGGTCTCAATTATTCAAATTCTCAATTAATTCTATCACTCCCTACATTGGGGTGTCCAATCGTTGGTTAAGGTGTATGGATTTAATCATATACCATGATAACTGATTAGGAAAAATCATAACATCCTTCACCACATTCATCTTCCCATTTAGATGCTCAACAAAAATGTGTCTATAACATTTTATGTTAAACCTAGTTGTCAAAATTTTCTAAAACCATATATCATTTTTTGAGGAGCAATAATCATATTGTAAATGAAATTAGTTATAAAAACCAATTATAGAATTTCTAAAACATGACACTTTATTTTAAATCTTTGAAACCTTATGTTTTATCGAATTTATTTTTTTCATGATCTATTTAGATCCTTCATTATGGATTGAAAATGGTTTTTAAATTTACAAATAATATTCCTTATGTATTTGAAATCAATTGTGAAAAAATATCATTTTCATGTGTTAAGTGATGATAAATTCCATCTTAATGCACCCTTTCCAAATTATTTCCCCATGGTACAGATAGTCTAGATCCAAATACATTGTTATTATCTATAAAATTTCAAATTTTAATTGATAAAACACTCTATATGATTTTTCAAAATTCCTTAATAGTTTGGTATAATTTTAATCATCATTACACTTATCCTCATGGAAATCACAAAAAATATCCTTAGAAGTATCCCAAGGGATATCAATACAGTAATTTCATCATAGTTTCCAAAGGTTAATCAAAAAATTCCTATGATACCAACTATAATGATCAAGGATTTTCATATATGGATATTACATATTTTTAGAGGATTATTTAATACATTACACAAGTACACTCCCAATGATAAAAAATGTTTAGTTCTATTGGAAACATGGAAGATAATCTTCAAATTCATGGTAGATATTCATTGTATCCTATAAATATCTAAACCATTAGTAATCCTCAAAAATATATCCCACTTAAAATCATTCTTCATATCCTAAGTAATGGAAACATAATAAGTGGAGAGATAAATGACTTGAAGTGGTAAATAATCGAAATAATTATACATGACATGAACATACAGGTATAACGAAATGACCTTAACATTTGAAATAAATTCCCTTCTGGTCAAAAATCATAATTACGAGTCATTTAAAAAAGATTTATATTCTATACGACATGAATCAAAATTAATTCAAAGGTAACGATCCATGAGATAATGACATTTGCAAATTAACTTGAATTATGGAATGCATATAATAATGGAATGTCATTTCCCTAATAGTCTAGGATCAATTCCAAAATTCATCATATAAATAAATGGGTTGATATACTTACTAGGAGATAAATTATAGGATCCATAGTGGTTTCCAACTCCTTATAGTAGAAATGGATCACTTCCAAACCCATTGTAGTAGTCAAGGTACACTTCCAAGACACCTATTGTGGAAAAAGTCCACTAATTAATAAAGTTAACTCCCTATTATATTCATTTATATCTCATGGGATATCAATATTGACCCAATTAATTAGAGGGAGATATATTTAACAAAAGTCATTATTTTTAAAAAACCACCATCTTGGGATATAAGTTTACCATATTGACATAATGAAAATAAAACATACACATTTTTCAGTATCATAAGAAAATTTTTATATCTTAAACTATGAAATGAAATGGTTTTCATAAATATTTCATCATAATATAACCTATTGTCATGAAATAAGTTTCATAATCCATTTTTAATATCATTAGAGAATGTCCCTTTTAAAAAGAAGTGGGTTTTCTGAGAATAATTACATTGTATAATTGTGGACATGAAATAGTTTTTATAAATAACTAATCATAATAAACATGAACAATTCAGTGAAAGAATAAAAATAGTAACCATGTATAAGATATCTAGTGAAGGATAGGTGACATTAAAGATTGTAATTGATGATGGAAAATGTTTCAAAAATATATTTTAAAACATTTATTGATGATAATTAAATTTCCTTGAAAAGGGCATTTTAAAACAAAATTCATTTGGAAAATACATTTAATTGAAATTATCCATGAGAATTTATAAATGAATCATTAAAAAATATATAATAAACTTCTTTACAAAAATAGAAAATATTATTTAATAATTTTTTTTTGATGATTTTAATAATCATTTTCTTTGAATAAAATCATTATAATATATAAAGGAAGAATCAATGTAAATTATGGTCATGATGGCTGTATTCTCCTCTTATTTTACTAATATTCCATTAACAATTTTGATAATATCCAAACATGAATTAATAAGAAATAATATGAATATTATCCTCTAAATAATTTGGATAAATTTTAAAACATGGAAAATTTTAATAAATAAATAATTTGGAGAATGTAAAACACATTTTTTGGGAATTTTTTTAGAAAGTATGGTTTTCGTTGGAAAAGGAGTTTCTGCCAAAGAGAGAAATATAAATTATTTTTCATAATATTTATTCTTTTAAACATATTAGTATATAATGAAAGGAAAATGAATGAAAAAAATCATATCATCAAATAGGAATAGGAGAAAAAAATTCATTAATTTCGTAACATATATAATATTACATTTTATTAGTGAAGGAAAATCAAAAACACTCTCAATAAATTATGAGACTATAAAATGAATGTCCAAAAATTTTGGTAACCTTGAATTATAATATCCATGAATGAAATATAATAAATGAAATTTATACTATTAGGAAAATAATTTTATTCATGATATACCTTTAAAAAGGGTATTAGATATTAATATGAAAAGTAAATTGGTGGTTTACGTAATTAGATATTTCAAAAAAAGAAAATATAGAAAAAAATCCTTCACTGCATTGAGAACATTTAAGTAGAAAACCCCATGAAAAAGAGATCCAAAAGTATATATATATATAAATCAACTTAATATTAATCATAAAAATTATAAAATACATTCATGGGTTTTATATACACCACATAAAAAAAATATGTGGTGAATATGAAATTTTTCTCACAGAAAACAATGTGAGTAAGAAATCCCTTAGCCTAATTATAGAATTCCTCCATATATGATTGAATATACCTTATAATAAATATATGTATATTATATATAAATTAAACAACCATAATTATATATATATAATAACATATATTATTTATTTATGACCTTTTATTACCTATTTATTAACAATTTTTTATTAAAATTTTTTTTTAGTAAATTACACTTTGTTTTTGTTATATATTTTCATTTATTTTTTTTATCCAAATACATTGATCATAATTAAATTATATTAATAAAAATAATATTGAAATATTTATAATATTTATAAGTTAATTAAAATTTTATTACCAATATTGAATGTTCTTTATAGGAAATGAAGTATGTTACCAAAATGAAGACGGTAAGTTGTATGTACACATGAGTGATGATTCAATATTAAAGACATTATCATAGAAAGGAGTTAAGTAATCACTCAAAAATTATTCATAATAATATCATAAAATCATTATAACTTATAAATATCATACATGTATAGTAGTGATGAAAAGAGAGTCACATCAATTTGTGATGGTGGAAGTCTACAACAACACGAACTATGTAATAATATTTTTGTATGTGAAAAGGTAAGAATGAAAATGGTATTTTATACATTTATAATGACACATATTCCATTAATATTATAATTAATTCATTAATATCACATATATTGCTTAAATATTTCCCAGTTTATCATCCATTTAATATGATTTTGAAAATGAATCACATCGATTCACGAGGCAGTAGTATTCCACACACAAGAGAAATTTTATCATATCCCTTTAGAATGATATGTAAAAAGGTATATATATGATATATGGGACTTTGAAGGTATAATTATTTTATTAATATCATATATACACTTTATATCTATCAACATACCTAATATTGAGATGTGGTAATGGAAACATGAATGACATCGGTTTCCATGATTGTACTCCATGTTTATACGAATGATAATTTCACAAAACACTTTAAGGAATAATAGATCTTTGTATACCATAAAGATAACATTAAAATTTTAACTATAACTAAGAAAACATATTTGTTATATCATAATGGTATAAATACTATTTAGTTTCATAGGAGAAGAAATAAAACAAAAATGATCATTGAATAACATTACATATTCTTCACGTAACATCCATTGGTTTGTAAAAGAATCCATCATAGGATGGATTTATACAAAACATAATTAATCAAAGATAATAGAAGGTATTTTTGAAATTTATCTTCATCAGTATTTTCTTAACCAAAATGGGTTTTTGGTCTGATTTGTAGAGGGGAGTGGGTGGCCTTTAATATGTGAGTTGAGTAGAACACTTTAAATTTTCTGAAAAAAATGATGTACCCATGTTTCCATCAATCCAAAAGGCTTAAAGTGGATTTTTTGAGATAATTTTTATTTATTGAATTTAATTATTAAAATAACAGGTTTTTAGAAACAAATTTATGTCATATTATCCCTTTTATTTTTTGTTTACCCATAGTAATCCCATTTTTACCTTAACCGAGCTAAATAATTTTTATATTTTTACGTTTCATTTTGGTCAAAAAATAACATGGAAATATTAGATAATATATATAATTCTAATAATATATATATATAATCCAGTTTACCAATGAAATTTATAGCAGGTGAAATTATTAATTTCAAATAATCTCGTATATGTGATGACAAATAGAGTTTTTGAAGAGAAAATTTATTAAATTAGACAACATTTTTAGATTTTGTTTCAATTTGAAATTACTTGAAATGAAATAAATTTTATTCGTAGATATATAATTAAAGTATTTATACTCTAACCCAACATAAATATAGTTTATCTTCAGAAATAATTTAAATGAGATGACAATTTTTATTTTAAATTCATTATTTTGCAGTATTCATCACGAAATTTAATATTCATTGAAAATAATCAATATTTCACGAAAATATAATTTTGATATTTTTATTTTTAAAAATAAGTTTATTTTTCCAAATAAAATTTATAAAAAAATAAAAAATAATATTTTTTAAAACGACCCATATAAGTGATGAAAGCATTGGTTTACAAGAATTATATTTCTCAAACATAAATTAGATTTATATTAACACCGTGTATAACAATAATCATTATATGAATATAGAATAAAAATAATTTATATTTAGTATATAAATTTTATTTAAAACATTCCTCTTTTGGGATTATTTAAATTAACTAAAATTGAGAAATGTTATAAACATTAATTTAGTTTTTAGAAAAAACCCATTTTCTCAACAGATAGACAAATATAAACTAAAATCCAAAATAATATTGCTTCAGATTTAATTTAGTGTACTATAAAAAAGTAATGATTAATTTTATTAATTTTAAAAAATTGGGAATTGAAATACATAATTTTTTAAGAGAAAACATATTTTTAAAAAATTGTATATTATTCAATATTATCTGAAAAATATATATTTTCTAAAAACATCCCAAAATATCAGAAAATGTAAATGTTGTTATGATGATTTAAATGTTTTTAAATTTACCAAATAAATTTTCTAAAAGATACATAAATATATTATAAAATTTTCTCCTAAAAAGAACTAAACAACATTTTTGAAGAAAATATATTTGATGAATATAATTACTATAGTAAAAATTGATTTATTTATTTACCATGAATCCAAAAATAAATTAAAATAAATTTAGATATTTATAATTTTTATTAAATATATAATACTCTTCATACCCACATATTTGAAACCTATTTTAAAATGGTTATATTTATAATATTATTATTTTATGGTTTGCTAATTTTTGGTGTCACACGTCATGTACGCTATCAAAATAATTAATTGTTGGGTGTAACAAAATAAAACCTCAATGTTTCTTATAAGGTAAGATATTACAAAATTTAAGACATATCAATAAAATGTTAGGATATATGGACCACTTCATTTGAAAACACAAAATTAACAATAGTAGTTGGAAAAGATTTTATGACACTGTTTTCTATTCGATATTAATGATTTACACCCTAAGTTACTAACATTGGTAACTTTTTAGAATAATAAACAAACTAATTTAATCTTAAATTACTCACCATTGGATGTATATTTGTTACTTTATTATATGAATCTCTAGTATTATTTTCTAAGAAATCATAGGCTATAAGGTCAAAAATTCTACATAAGAAACACTTCCCTAACAACATAAGACATTCCCCATGGTAAAGTTTTCCACAGTTAATAGATGTTTGAAAATTCATCTTTATAACCCCAAATTTATTTTTTGAATGTTTATCCATTTACATCTATATTGAAAACTTCTCATATTCATCACTCAAATTCATCTAAGTCTTTGAAATATAGATCTCAACATTTTCATTACACCAATCAACATTCTCGTAGCATTTAAATTAGAATGAAAACAATTCTGTTTATAGATTTTTTTAAGTACCGTGTAAAATATAATAATTTTACTATAAATATCATGAAATAAACACTATATATACCTAGAATATTTTTAAATTTATCTTCTTCAGTTACCAAAAACTAATTAACCTTTTTCCTAAATTAATGGAATGGTGATTTCATTTGTAGATGAACAACCATATGGAAATATTGTTCATGGAAAGGATCCAAAAATTTCACCCTTCTGTGGTAAGAATTTCATCTTTATCTTTAGAATTCATAACTGTATACCACCACCCATCTTATTCTTCTTCAAAACTATCAAGTGAAAGAGTTAACTTTTATGGTCCAAACATCCCATGACTTTAAATTTCATCTCTAGGGAATTGATGAATCCTTTAGATACAATAGGGTTATATGATACAATGAATTATGGGGGATGTTTCCTCATAGAATTCTCCACAATATAATTGTTGTGTCATGGTAGATCATGTTACTCTCTATAATGGATACAACCATGATTTGAACCTTTTATAAACTGATCAATCACTATAAGAAATTTTTTTAGTGAAATTCCATCTATATTGAGATATTTAATTGTTTAAATATATTTATCTCTATACCATCCCACTTTTTCTTCCTTGTTTCCTCTTTGGAAAACCATTATGAAAAGATATAGTTTTGATGATATAGTATGGTAATCACAAAATTCCATATAATTTATACATAACCATAATGTAAAATCATTAAATTGAATTATAATGACTTTATAATAATTTCTAATTTAATTTAAACGATCAATTGAGGCAAACAATAAAGGCCCAAAGTTAAACATTACATAATCATGATTTTATGGTAAGAATTAATTCTCTTAAATCTTCTTATTTTTGATGATTTGGGTTCTAGTTAATGAGGTAATTATTTGAACATAGTAGAACCATATAATAAATACTGGAGACTTATGGTATGTATCAATTTTACACCATATAAATTAATTAACTGAAAACATGATTTATGTTCATTAAAAACATCATTACTTTCAACGTGATCTCTTATTTTCCCTTTCACATCTTGAAATCCTGTAAAACACATTATAAAATGTTTGGATGAGAAAAAGTCTCTATAAGTGATATAAACATAACAAAAAATTTAGTCCAATGAAAAATAAAAAACTCATGAAATATTTTTTTAAACATAACATCTTACATAGAAAAGGAGATAATTTCATTTTTAAAGGATCATTTATCATAAAAAAAATTATGAAATTATTTCCATGAAATAATCATTATAAAAAATAAAAAATAATGTATATTCCTTGGGAAATCATCTCATACAATCCTAAAATAATCCTTATAGGACCCCTCAAATTTAAATAAATTTACAAATAAATTTGAATTTAATACTCTAGGGAACAAAATCATTAATCAATTCATTAAAGAGAAATCTTATAATAACTATCAGATGATCTATTATCAGATCACCTATAACTAATTTTGAATAAGAAACATAATAAATTCAAAGGAACATATCATGAAAAATAAAATTTAATATTGAAAATTTTCTTCATAAACCCCTTAAAAAATTATTATAAACCCCCGTTTCCAAACAATTATGGTTATAAAAATACTCATTCCTTTAAAAAAAATACATTCCAATACAAAAAATAACTGAAATGTGAATGGGTAATTATTAATTGATTAAATAATTATTGTTTATAATGGGAGACACAGTTCAAAAAATGGTTACTGTGATATCCCGACCTGGGTGCCTTTAAAAGAGGCCCCGAGCCGGTTAGCCACATGCCCTCATGCCTGCCTCCCCATGTGCCAGAGGTTTCCGACTTGCAGCGAGGGTCTGGTAAGTAAGTCTTGGGGAGACTATATGATCTTTTATTAGAATAAAAACACCAACAGATGAAAACCACAATAACGAGGTGAGAAAGTGTATAAAAAACTATAACAATACTATGTCATATGATATTTAAAACAAGAAAAATAAAAAAATATAAGGAATGGAAAAACATTCTATGAAAATAATAATGTCATGGTTCTATAGTGAAACTCAGTGTAAAGAAACAACAACTCAAAGCGGGTCCTAAAAAACATCTGATTATCTCACTCATGCTCTAATCTCAAACAAAAACCTATCCCAAGGCCATGCCCTTGTCCTGTTCAACAACAACAAAGTCTACTTGGGTATCAATCTGGCAGACCAAATAGGGTGTGGTTACAAATCAATAATCCACCACCAATTATGTCTAAAATGATCCCCGTCAAAAGATAGTGTATGTAGTATTATGAAGCAATAAATACAATGCAAACTTAAACAATCATCACATTTTCATTTAATCATTAATCATCACATTAGGCCCAGTTTCAATCCATGTTCCCCATTAGATTCATCATTCATTATTATCATTCATTCGGTGTAGGTCATCATACATGGCACCCCCAAAATATCATTAAGTGTAGGTCATCATACCAATCACTCCATATCTCATTCGGTGTAGGTCGTCATTCCTAGAAGCCCATAATCTAAATATTGGATAACTATTAAGTATGAACACAGTGTCTATGTCCCAAATTTTAATTGGTCTAGAATTCCACGTGTAACAACCCAGGTAAATAAAGATTAATACATTTTCATATTTATTAATATTTTTGAATTAGATATTTTTTTTACTTTAAAGGGGATTCTATGTTCGATGGCATAACCAATATGTAACAACGAGTTTCTTTGAATTCTTACGTTGCACACAAATAATATAATATTATTATTTTAAATGGTAGTTAACGTCTATTCGTTGTATTGGTAGGAATTAATAGAACTAACTAATATATAATTATAAATGTTTTTAAAATGTTTTTATATTTATCTAAAAAACGTCGGAGGATTAAAATGCGAATGAATATAATATTAAGCATAATTTACATTAAAAGGTCGATTTACCAACATTTGATGGTGAGCCCTATTTAAATCAAGTTTTGGTTATTTTTATATGTTCTATTTTACAAAATAAAATCCTTCTTTAGAATCGAGACATCAAAATTTACTTTGGGTAACATTTTTGGTATTTTTCTGATAAAGATCACTTTTTAATCAATAGTGGAAAATACATTATTTTAATTCAAAACATTCATTTAATCTAAATTATCTGTATGGATATATTATCTTTTTAATCTTTTTGAAAGTGTAATTAGAAAATATTTTTCCCATCTAATACAATTTTGGTCATTCCATGTAATTTCTATTTGAAATTGGACATAAACAGTTGATAATCTTTCGATATTTATTATTTCATAGAAACACGCTTTTTGTTTTGAAAATGGGAATTATTTTTGAATTAATTTCATCCACTTATTTGTTTTTAATTTATAAAAATAGATTCTATATTAGGAATTAGTAGGTCCAAATTGTGTAAATATGTTTAATTTGTTTTTAGACTTTTTAAATATTATTTCAGAAAATATTTTATTTAACATGGTTAAAGGGTAAATCTGGTAAACAAGGGTAACAAAATAATATTTTAACAATATTAAATTACCCTAACATGTGCCCTAATCATACTGGTTGATACATATCTAGCCAAGGTAATCCTTGGGTCGATTTTGGGACCCCATGGAGCTACTTGGGAGTGATAATTGCACTTTATTTTAATTAACATAAAGTAAAGGCAAAATTTACATAAACAAATAACTTTTAGTAAATAAATTTTTAATGGGGATATATAAGTTATATATTCTACTATAAATATTCATTCAAAATCAGAAACAATTTCCTACATCTTGGTATTTTTTTATAAGTTTTAGACCTCAAATAAATAAAATTATTTATGACACAATATTGATGCAATGTTTACCTCATTAATGAATGATTTAAATAAATAATTTTATAAATATTAACAAAATATCTAAATCCTGTGAAATTATTATAGGATTATTTTATTTCAAACATTAGTCATCTTATCTTCGACTTTAATGAGTTTTAGACCTTTTGAAATCAAATGTAATTTTATAAAAAAATAATATTTTCGAACATTCCTAAAGAGAACCCCTATAAAAGGACAGCACTTCTAACCCATTAATCCCACAAATCAAGACAATTTTCTAGTCCAAACTATTCCTAAATAAGATCTCCAGATCCCTCTCTTACTCCTAAAGACCTTACCTTAGGCAGAATTTACTTCAAGTAAACCTTTTGGTTCAAACCAAATGGTGTTACCCGATTTAAAAGTAACATTTTCTCTTAAGTTCTTTTATTTTATTTTACTTATCCAACCCCATAAAATATTTTTATTCATCTATTTTATAACAACACAAGTATCCTATATATAGTAGGTTGTTTTTATGAAAAGTATTCAAACTACACTTACACACACCTCCATCTAATGGGTAAAGAACATATTTTTTCTATGGACGATGAACTACTGTCTCACTAAACGATGATTGTTCAAATATCTCCAAAAGCCTATCATGGTGGCCATTATGATGGAACTGTATTTATATATGATGTATATTATGTTTATGATTTTATTATATTGTTGTATTTTCCATTAATGTCATATTTTTATGGTTTATATTATGGGTAAACTGATAATTTCATTTGAGGATGTACGGATTACCGCTCCCTCAAAGGGATATGACTCATTAATACAACTTACGGGAAGTAAAATGGATGTAGTTAATGAAATTATACAAGATATTATACTGTAATTATAGAATTCCTATATATAATTATGTTTTCATTCAATTAAAATACAAAATAAAAATGAAAGTAGCCTTCATGCGTACGTACGACTTACCATCTCCATGAACGGTGTATTTCATTTTTTCTCTCCAAATGATATGTACTATTATAAATACATATATACATAATAGATATATATGATATATATGATACCTAAATCATGAATATAATTCTAGAGAAAATGTAATTATGACCACATTGACAACTTGTAATTATAAGATGTTCATTTTTGACTCAAGTATCAAATATCGACAAAACAACCATTATTAACTTAAATTATTACATAATTTTTATAACATGTTAATAAGTGATATTAATTGAATTATAAACTTTAAAAATTCTTTTTTGAAAGTATAATTTAACATTAGTTCATTATTCAGGAGATTAAAGAATGAACGAGTCAAGTCGGACACGAGGTAAGGGACTTTGTCTCAATCTCATTTAATTGAGGCATATTTTTTTATACAAAACATTCTTTTTTTAGAGTATATAAATACATTTGACTTTTCATTTCATTTAGCGATAATATTGTTTCTACAAATATTTTTACAAAATAACAAAATGGAATGTTTCTTTTAACATAAGCGGTGACAAAGACCTTTTCTACCGCTGTGAGTATTATTTGATCTATGGATTCATTAAAGATCCATAGTATTTTTTAAATTGATAATAAATACTATATACTCTTTTTTTGTATTTTGGTATTGAAAATGGTTTTGATAATATATTTTTTATGTCAATATAATTAAATTATATATTGTAATTGAAATGTGGAAATGTTATTTTTTGTATATTCTTTTGTCATGTGTTATGACTATGTTATGGTTCATGGACATTGTTTACGTATATGGGTGGTTCTATGACAAACCAAGGGTGGCTAAGCCTGAGATATCTCTCCAATGTATTTGGTAACATGTCAAAGGAAAACGTGAATGTATCTCCTAAGATATTTAGGGAATATACTGTGATGGGTATTCAAATGTAACTCCCTATGTAGTTGTGATAGCTACAATATAAGTATGATATGGATGCCACAAGGTACCTTTATGATTTGTGAATACTATGTGTTATTTACAACTCTTATGTATTCATGAGGTATGCTAAAGATATTATGTTATTTATGTGTTGATGAGTTAATGTTTTCTTTCTTTGTTTTATAACCCTTACTGATATTTTTATACTAATACAAAGTATTGAAATGTTTTTCACAGGATTTAAATATGAATAGGGTAAAATATTGGATCAAGGAAAATTATTCCTGTATAAAACATGGAACCAGAGATGATTCTTTTTTTCAAGAGTTTTTATTACATGAAAAAATGGAAACTAAATATAAGATTCTACTATGTAATTTTTTTGAGATGTAATTGTCACGACCGAATTCTCTAAAACTCTAATCCTGAAAAGATCCTCAATGTGAGTTATTCATTTAATTCAATATTATCTAATGTTTTAAGGTTGGGTCCTTATAGTTGGTATAATTGGTCAGTTTATAAAAAATTAGGATTTAGTATATTGTTATATTAATATACATAAATTTATTTATATTAGGATTGAAATGATATAGAAATTATAGATTACCATGTTTCTTAACTAAGATATATCTATGTTTTAAATGGTTTTCCTTAGAGGAAACATGACAGTTATGATGGGACGACATCATGAGGAAGGAAAATTTCAAAATCAGCAACCTGAGATGGTCAGAATCAGAACTGGATAGTTTGTTGCAGTGATGGAATATTTTACTCAGGATATAAATGGTGGTGCTATCTATATCTAAGATCATCTAGATCAACCAAAAATGAACATTTGAGCAGTGGATCATTTCATGAAGCAACGTATCCCATCATTCAAAGGATAATCTAACCCAGTGCTACCTGAAGGGTGGATTAAAGCACTGGAGAAGATTTTTGATTTCATGGGGTGTTCAAAACATCAAATGTTTAGTCTTGCTATTTACTGTTTCGAAGATGAAGCTGATCAGTGGTGGTCGATGGTGAAAAATATTAGGGATAGTGAGGAGATTGATGCTCTTGGTTGGGATGAATTCAAAGGTATGTTTCTTGAGAAATATTTTCCGAAGGTGGTTCATCTTAGGATTGAAAAATAAATTCCTATAATTTAGGTTGGAGGATGATTCATTGGCTTCCTATGAATTAGAATTCAGTTGACTGGCAAGGTAATCTTCAAATTTCAATGAGATATTGATAGTAAAATCAACCTTTTTTTCTCTGGATTAAAGCCATAGTATCGAATGGAATTAGCTTCATGTGAGTTCAAAATTTATGAAAAACATGTTCCATGTGCGGAGAAGGTGGAAATGGTGTTTTCAGATGATCGGGTGTTCTTTAAAAAAACAACAAAATAAGAGGTCAATGTGGTAGATGAAAATGAATAACTCTTGAAAAAGTATAATAGAAAGATAATTATGTTTACAATTTGTGAACATTGTGGTAAAACTAATGTTGGGGAATTTATTTTGAATTCTGGTAAGTGCTACCGATCCTGTAAAATGGGACATAAGGCTCTTAATTTCACAGAACAAATCTGGGTAATGGTAAGACAAAATCTGATTTACAATCAGTAAATTTTTTTCAGTGTAATGAAATGGGTCAATATGCAAATGAGTATCCAACAAAGAACTCAACTAAGGGAAAGAATCTAGTCTACAAGAAGAAAGAGGTGGAGAAATCCTTTGAAACTACTTCAACAAATTTTGGGACATCGAACGAAGTAGTATCAGGTACACTGATTGTTTGTTTGGATTATGCCAATGCGTTATTTGATTCAAGGTCTAAACATTCTTGCTTTCCTGAGAAGTTTTCTAATAAAATTGGAATTCCATCTCATGATATGAATCTTAATCTTAGGATAAAAACACCTAGAGGAAATTTTGAGACCAAAAGAAGTTATAAGAACCTTCCTGTCATTGTGTGCGGAATGAATCTTCTTGAAAACCTTATTGTTTTGTCTCTAGTAGAGTTTTATGTTATTTAGGGTATGTATTGGCTTTTCATTTATCATGCTAAGATTGAATGCAGATCTAAAGAGATTTCTCTTTAGAAATATTTTTATTTTCTATACCAGAATAAAACCTTACTTTTGATAACATATCAGGATGCTGAGAAACCAGTAAAAGATGGAAAAAAATATTACCTAGCACAAATTGATGAAAACAATGGAACTATTCAGATTAATGACATGCTAGTTGTAATGGAGTACCTTGATGTTTTTCCTGATTAGTTTTCTGGTATTATACTAGATTGGGAGGTTGAATTTACTGTTGACATAGTTCCTCATGCTAAGCCAATTTTAAAACCCCATTATCGAATGGATAAAATTAACAATTTAGAGTTAATGAAGCAACTGAAATAGTTATTAGATAACAGTTTCATTTGACCATGAACATCACCAAAGGGTGCTTCTGTCTTGTTTGTTAAAAATAACGATGGTTCAATGATAATTTTCATTGATTATAGAGCATTGAATAACATCTTTGTTAAGAAAAAGTATCATTTTACTCTTATCAATGATTTTTTTTCATCAGATCCAGGGAGATCAGTATTTTTCGGAGATTGACATCAGTTTTTGGTACCATTAGTTGAATGTAAAGGAATAATACATTCCAAACACCGCATTTCATACTAGATATGGCCATTATGAATTCTTTGGTATGCCTTTTGGTTAACCAATACAATTGCTTTATTCATGGATCTTATGAAATGAATTTTCAGTGATTTTTTGATAAGTTTTTGGTCGTGTTTATTGATTATATTTTGGTTTATTCTAAAAGAATATATGAACATGAAAGTCATTTAAGTGTTTTCTAGAAAACTATAATAAAAAAGAAACTGTTTGGGAAATTCAGAAATGGTGAGTTCTGGTTACAACAAATTTCAATCCTTGGTCACATTGTTTCAAAAAATGGAATAATTGTTGATCCTTCTAAAATAAAAGTTGTTGAAGAATGGACAAGACCCAAAAACATTACCGAGATCAATAGTTTTCTTGGTTTAGCAGGCTATTACAAGAGTATGGATTTAAATTTTGAATGGTTATCTTGTTTAATGGATAAGTTAACTCGAAAAGGTGTTAAGTTTATCTGGAAAAAGAATTTGATGATTGCTTTCAGAAATAGAAAAGAAGATTGGTGAATTCACCAATTTTGGCACTGCCTTCCAGAAATGGTGAGTTTGTTATCTATAGTGATACTTTGTTGAAAGGACTTGGTTGTGTCCTAATGTAGAATGATCAGTTAATTGTTTATGTTTCACGTCAATTGAAACTTCGTGAGCTAAATTACTATACTCATGATTTTTAAATTATCTACTGATGTTTTTACATTTAATATTTGGTTGTATCATTTTAGTAGAGTAAAATTTTAACTATATACTAACCATAAAAGGTTGAATTATGTATTAACTTAGAATGAATTGAGAAGGAGACAATGGATATGGATAAAATTAATAAAGTATTATAATTGAAAGATTCATTATCATCCAAGAAAGGAAACTAAAGTGGCTAATTCTTTGAGTCAAAAAATTATTTCTACATTAACCATGTTAGTTTTGGAAAAAGATCCTTTGATTAAAGATTTGATGAACTTTAGATTAAATGTTGTTAGTGATGGAAATTCCTCTATTTTTTAGGTGTCAGTAATATCATATCTATCAGACAGAATTATGCAATCGCAAAAGGTAGATAGTGAGTTACAGAAAAAGGTAATGTTGGTTCAGAAGGGTATGTTTCAAAACATTAACGTTGATAATGATTTTATTTTGTGATATTGGAATAGATTATGTGTGCCTTGTGATTTACT
The DNA here is from genome assembly GCA_963277665.1 of Viscum album. Classification (NCBI taxonomy): domain Eukaryota; kingdom Viridiplantae; phylum Streptophyta; class Magnoliopsida; order Santalales; family Viscaceae; genus Viscum; species Viscum album. The sequence continues at coordinate 1,395,234,954 of OY728162.1, forward strand.
ATTGAAGAATGAGTTGTTATATGAAGCTCGTAGTTATTAGTTTTCCGTACATACTGGAAGTAATAAGATGTACAGAGATCTTAGGGAGTATTACAGGTGGGGTGGAATGAAAATAGAAACTATTGATTTTACTTTGAAGTGTTTGACTTTTCAGTAGGTTAAAGAAGAGAGGAAATGACCGAAAGAGATGCTTTAGACTTTACTAGTGCCAGAGTGGAAATGGGAAAATATATTCGTGGAATTCATTGTGGGATTACCAAAGACATCTCAAGGTAATAATTCAATATGGGTTATTGTTGATCGATTGAATAAATCTTATCATTTCCTTCCTATTCAAGATACTTTGTCTCTAGATCAACATTCTCATTTTTCTGTTAATGACATAGTCAGGTTACATGGTTTTCCCCTCTCCATTGTATTTGATCATTATCCTAGGTTTAATTCTAACTTTTTTAAAGGCCTTTAGAAGTCATTGGGTACTAAATTAAATTTTAGTACAGCTTTTCATCCTCAATCAGATGGGAAATCAGAGTGAACAATTCAGATGTTGGAGGATATGTTACATGCTTGCCCAATGGATTACCATGGGAGTTGGGACTAACAAAATTATTTGGTTGAATTTTATTATAATAACATTTTTCATTCCATTATACAGATAGCTCCGTTTGAGGAATTATATGGAAGGCGGTGTCGAACACCTGATTTTTGGAATGAAGTAGGGGAAAGGAAGCTGATGGGACCAGAATTGGTCGAAGTGATGGTGGAGAACGTTCAGTTGATTCAAAAGCACACGATAACAGCTCAGAGTAGGAAAATAAATAATGCAGACAATCGAAGGAAGGATCTTTATTTCGAGGTTGGTGATCATGTCTTTCTCAGAGTTTCTAAATGGAAAAGTGTGATGTGTTTTGTTAAGAAGGGAAAGTTGAGTACAAGGTTCATTGGACCCTATGAAATCCTATATAAAGTGGGTTATGTTGCATAAAAAGTTTATTTACCTCCATCATTATCCATTTTACACAATGTTTTCCATGTTTTAATGTTGAGAAAGTATATGCCAGATCCATCTCATGTTTTGAGCCCAGTGGTAATTCAGTTGGAAGAGAATATCTCTAAAGATGAACAACCAGTCCAGATTTTTTTACTAAAGATAGAATGTGTTGCGGAACAAGGTAATTACTCAGGTAAGGATATCGTGGAAAAACCACATGGTTGAAGAGGTAATGTGGGAATCTGAAAACCATATGAGGGATAAATAACCCCATTTATTTGATAAGTGAAAAAAATTACGAGGACCCAACTTTCAAAAGGGGGAAGGATGTAATATCAAATGTAAATAAATAATAATACATTTTCATATTTATTAATATTTTTGAATAAATATAAAATTTACTTTAAAGGAGATTCTATGTTCGATGGCATACTCGATACACAACAACGGGTGTCGTTAAAATCATATGTTCCAAGCAAATAATATAATATTATTTTTTAAAATGGTAGTTAACTCCAAGCCATTGTATTGGCAGGAATGAATAGAACATACTAAAATATGATCATTCCTATTTGTTAAATGTTTTTACATTCATCCAATAAAATTTAGAGGAATAAAATGTGAATGAATCTAATTTTAAGAATAATTTAACTTTATAATGTTGATTTACATCCTTTTGATGGAGAACCCTATTTAAATATAGTTTTGGTCACTTTAATATGTTTTATTTTAAAAAATAAAATTATTCATTAGAATTGGGAAGTCAAAATTTACATTGGGAATATTTTATTTATTTTTCTCATAATGTTTATTTTTTATTGAAAAGTGAAAAATACTGTATTTTAATTCAAAAATTCATTTTAATCTAATTTATTTATATTGTTATATTATCTTTATAGCTGGTTTTAAAGTTTAATTATAACATTGCTGCATAATTTCATCCATGTTTTTGTTATTTTATGTAATTTCAATTTGAAAGCGGATATAAACAAGTGTCAATTTTTCGATAGTTATTATTTCTTAGAGACACTCTTTTTTGTTTTGACAACGTAAATTAATTTTAAATTAATTTATGCCACTTATATATTTTGAATTCATAAATATTGATATGATATTTGTAGTAATTATTTCCAAATTGTTTAAATGGGTATCTTTTATTATTAGGCTTTTTAAACATTCACTTCAGTATATATTTTATTTACCATGGTTAAAGGGTAAATATGGTAAATAAGGGTAACAAAATAATATTATAATTATATTAAATTAACCTAACATTTGTACTAATCATATTGGTTGATACATATCTGTCCATTTTAATACTCTGGTCGATTTTGGGACCCCATGTTGCCACATGGTAGTGATAATGTCACTTTATTTTTATTAACATAAAGTAAAGGAAAAAATGACATGAACAATTATCTTTTCATAATCAATTTTTACATGGAGTTATATAAGTTAAATATTTTACTAAAAATATTAATTATAAATATAAAAATATTTCCTAAATCATGGTATTTGTTTATAATTTTTAGACATCATATAAATAATATTATTTATGACACAATAATGATGTAGTGTTTACCTCATTAATGAATGATTTAAATAAATAATATTGTTAATATTAAAACAATATACAAACCTTGTCCAATTATTATTGTATGATTTTATTTGGAACATGAGTCATCTTATATTTGACTTTAATGAGTTTTGGACCTTTTAAAATAGAAGATAAGTTTACAATAAAATATCATTTTCAAACATTCCAAAAGAGCCCTTCATCTCCCTTTTTAAAGGACACCACTTCTTACCCATTCCTCAAACCTCTCAAGCTGCACAGATAGTCCAACATATTCTTAAATATTTTCTAAAGATCCCTATATTCCTTTTATAAGCCTTACCAATGGTAGAAGGCACTTTAAGTAAACCTTTTTGTTCAAACCAAAGGGAGTTACATGATTTAAAGGAAACGTTTTCTCTTAATTTTCTTCATCTATTTTACTTATCCAACCCCCTATACTCTTTTAATCTATTATTTTAAAAGAAAAAAAGTATCCTAAATATACTAGGTTGTTTTTGTGAGACATATTATAACTACACTTACAATCAACTCCATCTAATTGGTAAATAACATACTGTTTCTATGGATGGCAACTACTGCCTCATGAAACCGTGATTGTTCAAATATCTCCAACCTCCTCTCATGGTAGAAATTATGATGGAAATATATTTATATATGATATATATGAAGATTATTTTTTCTTTATGCCTCTGTATTTTCCATTTTTAGAATACCTTTATGGTTTTCATAATGGGTAAACACGATAATTCAATTTGAGGAAGTGCAGACTACCGCCTCCTCAAAGTGATGTGACTCATTCATACCATAAGTGGGATGTATAAAGTATGTAGTTAATGAAATTATATATGATATTATAGTGGAATTATAATAAACCTTTGTATAATTATGTTTTCATTCGATTAAAATATGAAATAGAAATGAAAGCAGTGTTCATGCTTACGTACGACTTACTGTCTCCATGAATGGATTATTTAATTTGATATCTCCAAATTCTATGTACTATTATAAATAAATATATATATTATAGATATATATGATATATATGATATCTAATTCATGAATATTATTCTGGAGATAATGGAATTATGACCACATGGATAACTTGTTATTATAAGATGTTCATTTCATGACTCAAGTATCAAATATTGAAAAAATGACCATAATTTACATAAATGATTAAATAATGTTTATAACATGTTAATAAGTTATATTAAAGGGATAATAAAATTGAAAAATTTTCTTAAGAAATTTGAAGTTAACATTTGTTTAATATTCAGGAGATTAAATAATGAACGGGTCAAGTCGGACACAAGGTAAGGGACTTCATCTAAATCTCCTTTCATTGATGCATATTTTGTTTTATAAACAACATTATTTTATTTGGTATATAAACACGTTTAAATTTTAATTTCATTGAAATTGAATATTTTTCCTACAAAGCATTTTACTAAACGACAAAATATAATTTTTCTTTTAACAAAAGAGTTGACAACGACCTTTTCCGAAACTACGAGTATTATTTGATCTATGGCTTCTTTAACAAGCATTAGTGTTTTTAAAAGGATAAAAAATACCATATAATCGTTTTACGTATTATGGTATTGAAAATGGCTTTGATAATAGATTTTTTTATGTCAATATATTTAAATTATATATTGTTATTTAAATGTGTAAATGTTATCTTTCTTTTATTCTTGTGTTATATGTATTTACTATCTTATTTTTCTTGGGAATTGTTTACGTATATTGGTGTTTCCGTATTAAACCTAGAGGAGGTGAGCCCAAGATAGCTCTATAATTCATTGGGAAACATGGAAGAGGTAGACATGAATGTTCCTCCTATGGTATTTATGGAATATAATGTGATGGGTATTCCAACATAACTCTCAATGTAGTTGTGATAGCTATAATGTAAGTATGATATAGATGCCACAAGTTACCTTTATGATTTGTGATTACTATGTGTTATTCATAAATCTTATGTTTTCATGCGATATGCTAAAGAGCTTATGTTATGTTTGTATTGATGAACTAATGTTTTATTTCATTGTTTTAAAACCCTTAATGAGCTTTTTATTATCATCCCATGTTTTGAAATGTTTTTCACAAGAATTAAAGATGAATAGGGTCAAGGATGGGATCAAATAAAAACTCATGCTGTCTAAAACATGGAACTAGATATGACGCTTTTTTTCAAGAGTTTTTATTTTATGAAAAAATGGAAACTGAGTAGAAGTGTCAACTATATAATTATTTTTGAGATGTAATAGTTAAGGCATAATTCCCTACAACTCTACACCTAAAAATATCCTCAGTGAGAGTTATTCATATTATTCAAGATTATGTAATATTTTAAGGCTGGGTCCTTATACCATGTCTAGAACCATAAAAATCTCAACCATTTAATCATTGTTTAATTCATAAGAAGTATCCAAATTATTCCATTACTAATCCAATGATTAGTTAAACATTTCACATGACATTAGTTAACTAAACAATTAACTAAGCACATAACCCAATAATTAATTATTCAATTTTCTAATTATTCAATATTGATCGATTTCCATAATTAATTCTTCAAAATAAATTATCCATATGAAATATATACTTATCATAATTAATTCTAACAATTAATTATCTTTGATCAAAATCATGGAACATTATTAATTATAAAAATTAATTATGATTCGTATCCAAACATCAGTTCATAATTAATTTCTCCCAAGTAATTATCATAACAAACTAAACTTAGTATCTCAATTACAATATCTCATCCCATAACCAATCTCCAAAATATCTACTTGGGAAACCACCTTTGTTTGTTCCCTGATTCAACAATCAATTAATCACCAAGGAAAAATCAAAATATAATTCCACATTGCTAATTACTCCAATTTTGGAAATAAAATATCAAGGGAAGCTATAAAATCATATCATCACATTCACATAACAAATTCATGACTATGGGAATTTGATTTAGACCACCTACCTTGGTTTATTTATGGATGATAACATAAAGTAAATTCCCAAAATATGAGTGGTACAACGTCGTTGATCAAGATTTGGATCTAAATTACTAAACCAAAATTAAGATTGAAGACTTCAATTTCATCAAAATATAGATCTAGATCGACAATCATAGATCTTGATATCGACTCATATGTTTAGATCCATGGAAATAGTGGAGATATTCCATGAAAAGATCAAGGAATATTATATGAAGGAATGGGAGAATCCATGGGATTAATTCCACTTCCTAGAAAGATAGAAGATCTTCATTCCGAGATTTCTATCTCGAAGAAATGGTTTTAGATCACCTTGGAATCCCTCTATATTTCTCTCGGAACACCTAGAATTTTTCAATCCTGATCCAATGTCGAAATATTGGAGTCTTCAAGGGTTTGGGTAGTTTTATAAATAATTTTCAGATATTAAATTTTCTGTGCACGGTTTCCTTGGATGAGGCACAGAGTTTTGGAAACCTGCGCTCCAACTATTCCTACCTCTATATCTAGGTTTTTTATGGTCGGAATGGTTTGGTCACATGGTTTTTTAAACTTTTCACAAGCCATATGGACCTCTCTGTCCATGTATGAATGATTGGAATGTTTTAGCCACACGATTTTTTAAACCGTTCACAAATTGTGCACAGCCCAATATCCTTTAGGTTTTCTTAAAATTTCACCCAAACTCACCCCAAGACACTACTTCAAATCAAATGTACATAAAAACCTGAAATATAACATGAAAACGTGCCTGAGATGACTCTAGAAAAGGATAATATCTTACTATCTCCCTATCTTATAATAGCTTGCCCTCGAGCTGTAGTCCCAAACTTCTATAAGATTCTGAGGCAAAATATTTGGGACATTGAGCCCTCATGTCTGCTTCCCATTCCCATGTTTCCTCTTGAACACTCCCATGTTTCCATAACATATGAACTAATGGTACAATCTTTCCCCAGAAAACTTTCTCACTATGACCCAACACACCTATCAGAAACTCCTAAAATGGTGCACCTATCTCAAGGGCATCCTATTCCACATCAATCACATGAGAAGGGACAAGGTGATACTGACATAGTTATGACACATGGAAAACATCTTGAATAGTGATTCATTTTTGTGGAAGGTCTAATTAGTATGCCACTAGCCCAATTATCTCTAGTACCTCAAAAGGTTCTAAAAACCGGGGCGCCAACTTGCCCTGCCTCCATATCTAGTGGTGACCCAATCTTTGAAACATCTGAAGAAATACATGATCAACCTTTGTAAACTCTAAGGGTTGTCTTAGTCTATCTGCCTAGAAATTCTTCCTACTCTGATCCATTTCCATTTTTTTGTAATCAATTGCACTTGCTCCAATATCTCCTGAACGAGACTCAATCCCAACAACTATGACTCACCAACCTCTAACTAACATAGCAGTGATCTACAAGGTCAACCATAAATTTCCTCATATGGTTCAATATGTATAGTTTCATGAAAACATTGTTTATAGGAAAACACCACTAAAGCCAATTGATTCTCCCATGAACCACCAATGTTAAGAATACATGCTCACAACATATCCTCTAACACCTGTGTGGTACGCTCCAACTGCCCATCTGTTTATGGGTGGAAGGTCGTACTTAACAAAACATGTGAACCAAGTTCATTATGTAAATCCTACTAGAAGTGGGAGGTAAAGCGTGAATCTCTATCTGAATCTAGAGTCTATGGAACCCAAGGAAAGCACACCATCTCTCGTACATATAGTTCTCTTAACTATTATATTGTAAATCTTTCCCTAATAGGAATGAAATGTGATACCTTCATTAGTTGATCCACAACAACCCAAATAACATCATTATTCTTAATCATCGTTGGATGACCTACCATGAAATCCATAGTCACGTCATCCCACTACTATTCCAGAATAGGCAATAGCGACAATAGTCATCCTAGTCATTATTTCCCTTTCTTCACCTGATGACATTTGAAATAACTTGTTATGAAACCTTAAATCTATTTTTCATAGATGGCCACCAAAACTGTCGTCATACGTCACGATACATTTTTTTTACCCCAGTATGTACTTCTCACTTTGAGGCATGAAATTATTTCATGAATTTCTCTCGCATACTCATTGGAACAACAACCTGATTTCTCACATAGATGATCTCATCTTCACATAGTATTTAGTATGATGGAGTCTCCATGACTTCAAGGATTTCCCTTAAGGAGAAACACTCTATATCCAAATACTACTTATTCTAAATCCATCTCAAGAGTGCAGACTCCACTTATATAGAAATCAGTGTCAGCCGCTTTGGAAATCCTGATCTTCCACCGGCAATTATTCTAGAAAAGTCATCATCTTCCACTGTGTAGTTGAATCATGTACCAACTGAATCTGATATTTCTTACTCAAGGCATCTACACACAATTCCCCTTTCTTTGTGTATATTTCAGTTCAAAATAAAAGTTCTTTATTTAATATATCGATCTTTTGTGTTGAATATTCATGTCATTATGTGAAAATATATACTTCATGATTTTACGATCCGTAAAACTGTAAAATTTCCACCCAAAAGATAGTGTCACCAAGACATAATAGAATAAACCACTACTTCCAAATTGAGGTAATGTGTAGGCTAATTCCGTTCATATGGCCTCAGCTGCCGTGAACCGTAGGCAACGAATAGAACCCCTTGAATCAATGCGGCTCTGAGGATGATCCTAGAATCATCAAAATACACTGTTTACTCCTCACTCGGCTTAGGTAAGATCAGAATTGGTTTCGATCTCCAGCTCTTGTTCAACTCCAAGAAAACATTCTCTCATGATTCGGTCCACTCAAACAATATCCCATTATTTTTCAAACATGAATGTGGTGTTGTTAATATAAAAATTTCCAAAAAAACCCTCTTTTAATAACCAGCTAATCCAAAAAATCTTCGGATATCAAAATAAATTATTGCGTTACTCCAAAGATGCCTCTTTATGCACTTTTTCAAGGTCCACTTCAACACCTTATTTCGAGATGATGTGCCCCCAAAAGTGTACCCGGTCAATCCAAAACTGAAATTTATATTTCATGGAATATAGATGATTTTCTATCCATGTACTGAAGATGATATGATGATGTTCTGAATGATCGTAATGAGTCTTAGAGTACACCAAGATGACTTCCAAAAACACCACAACAAATTGATCTTAGTATGGATTAATGTGCCTGCTCATCAAGGCCATGAATAATGCTTGAGAATTTGTCATCCAAAATGGAATTACAACAAACTCATAAAGACCAAACCTACTTCAGAATGCAGTTTGTGTTATATCAGAAGTACAAACTCTAACCTGATGGTACCCTAATGACATATCGATCTTTGAGAACACACAATCCCCCATTCATCTGATCAAACATATCATCGATATGTGTAAGAGGATTCTAATTCTTCAAAGTCTTCTTATTAAACTTTCGATATTAGTAACATAATCATAAAAACTAGTCAGACTTATTTTAAACAAAATAGGTGATCCCTAAGGAGGCGTACTTGGATGGATAAACCCTTTATACTCTAACTCCTCCAAATAATTTTTGAGCTCATGAAGCTCAGTCAGTTCCATTATGTATGGTGGAATAGATACTAGCTCATCCCCTCACATGAGCTTAATAGTGAATTACCAATATCTCTTACGTTCCATTATGTATGGTGGAAGTAAGTCTTTCCTACCACTCCCATCCTATAACAAAAGACTAGAATCTTAGGCTTTGATCTCTCCCATTTGCTGAGTAATTGGACCTGCTCGACCTACATGTATATCCCATACTCTACGATGAACATACTGGTCATCCTTATGAGATACAAGGGTCAATATCTTGCAATTAGAATATATGTAGGCTATGTTGGCTTTGGTTGGTGTTTTTGTTCTTATAAAAGAGGGTATAGTCTCCCCAAGACTGACTTAACAGACCCTCGCTACTTGTTGGCACCCTCAGGCATATGAGGAGGCGAGCTTGAGGGAATGTGGACAACTGTATCAGGGAATAGTTTAGTGGCACTAGGGTCGAGACATCCCAATGGATTTATACCACCTACCTCGGTTTAAAGATCAATGTTATACTAATAGACATCCCCAAATTCTTAGTGGCCGAACATCTTCGATCAAGCATCAGATCTAAATCCCTAATCAAAAAATTTAGATCAAATTCATAATGATCTTTCAAATAATGATCTAGATCCAAGATCCTAGACATAGATCTTGACTCATAGGTTTAGATACATGTATGTGGTGGAGGTCTTCCATGAAAAGATAATGTAAAGATATTGGAAATAACGGAAGAAGCAATGTGATGAAATACACTTACCGAGAAGAGAGAATATCTTCAATATCGGATTTAGAGCACAATGAAAAGTGTTCAAATCACCCTGGAATCCCTCTAGAAGGCTCTGGGAACACCAAGAATTTATCATTCCCAAGCCATGGTCGAAATATGGTAGTCTCAGGGGGTTAGGGTGGTTTTAAAAAGTAGGTCATTAAATTTCGTGCACACGGTTTCTTGGGAAGAAGAATACGGTTGGGGAAAACCATGTACCAACCATGAGAACCTCTCTATCCATGTTTCCATACATGGAACAATTTTTTCTCCCACTTTATCAAATATTGCACAAACAGTGTGGATGTCTCTATTCACATTTTAATGGTTGGCATAGTTTAACTGCATGGGTTTTCAAACTGTGCACAAATCGTGCACAACCCATTATCCTTTTGATTTTCTTAAAAGTTAATCCAAACTCACCCCAAGCTACTACTCCAAAACAAAGGTACTTAAAACCCAAAAAAGAACCTAAAAACACACCCGATATGACTCCAAAAAAGGTCGATATCTTAGAGGTATAGTGGTAAAAAAGTCATAATCAACGTATATGTTAAAATATAACATTAATTTATTATTTTTAAATAAATTCAGACATTCATAAAAATATACGATTTTAACAAAAAATTGAATGATGAAAAAATTACTCTCATATGTATTTTGTATACATAAAAATATAGTATTAAAAAAATTTACATGGATGAAAATAATAATTAGAAGGAAAACATTAAAAGTGAATATTTTTTAATGAATATTCAATTATCACTTTTGAATCATTTCAATCATAATTTCCATTAGCCAATAAAATTAAAAACAATTAAATACCTTGAATAATGTAAAAATTCAGACATAAAATTTAAGTGGTAAATTATATACACATTGTAAAATAATATAGGTGTAAATTAAATAAATATTCCTCAACGAATGAAAATTAAGTTTAAGCCCCTTACCTAGAGTTAAATTCTTCATGTTCATTATTTATCTTCATAAATTGTAATATAATTTTAATTATTGACATTAATAAACACTTTTTCAATTTAAATATTACTTTTTATTTTATCATTTAGCATGATACACACTATTAGTGAATCATTTATGATTACATCGTATGTTTTACCAGAACATTGTTTATTTGTCAAAAATGACATCAGTATCCTAAATATTTTTAAAAGAGTTCATTAATAAACATCTCTAGAGATATAATCATTACATATTTATAATTTTTTAAATAAATTATACTTTTAAAAAATAATGAATGATGGTTATGAAAAATGGTCTATGTTGTGATCATGAAGATATTGGGTCATACGTACACATGAGTATCGCTTTCATTTTAAATGATCATAATGGAAAGGTGGTATGTAATGTTCTAAAATTAAATTATGATAAAAGTTCTATTTTTACCATATTATTTTCATAAAATATATAAATATATATTTTTTTGTGATGGGTTGATGAAAAAAATAATTGTATCGCTTCATGGTGGTGTTAGTCCAAATGTACACAAACAACATTATAATTTATTATATTTTCAGAAAGAAAATGATATATTATATCATAAAAATGATAAAACTTTCATGAATATTTTTATTATTTATTTTATATTAAATTTATTAATTATTTTAATCATCATTACCTACCATGTAATGCTTTTGTGAAAATGAAATGGAATCGCTTCAGGAGGTGGTAGTCTATTGTGAACACGAGCGATGTTATCGTATACCCTATAGAGTTGAAAGTTAGAAGGTATATATGATATAATAACTTCATAAGTACAAATATTTCACAAATATCATATATTATTATATTTTTTTTCTAAACCATCATTAAAACAATCCATGAGATTCAATGGAGGAAAATGAATGATATCTGTTTGTGAAATAGTAGTCTATCGTACACATGTATGATGATTTCGTATCACATTTTATTTTAGATGATATATATTTATCTGATGAATATAATATAATAAAATATTGGTATATTTATGATTCAAGTTTTATTATGTAATAATATTACAATAATATTTTAATTAGGTGGAATAAGAAATAAAATTATGATTCTCGGTAAAGTATTATAACACTTATTGGGATTGCATCCACCACTAAACACCAAAATCCTATACAATATTTTTTAATGATATAAATAAGAGCTCTAGGTCATTTTTATGGCATTTAGAATGTAATTTGGGTATGAATCTTTTGGTCCAAATGGATTGTATAGTGTTAATAGGGCATGTGATGGGGTGACCTTTTAGAAAAAAATAATCATTTATTATTTATAACATGTTAACATTTAGATTGATTCTACCACCTACTTGATTAATTTTATAAAACTATAAAATGGTTGATAATGGGAAAATAAAAAATATTTTTATTATAATATATTTGGAAAATATTATTTTTTCAATTTATATATTATATATAGTACTTCTTATTGAAATTGATTTTTGATTTCTAAATTTATCAAAATAAGCCAACATTTATTCCATAATTAAGAAACCTAACTATAAAACAAAAGAAAAAAGATAATTAAATTTAAGATAAATAAATTTACTCTATTATAGTAACTAATTATATATTTAAATGATGAAATACTTTTGAATAAGAATTTGTGACATCACATTTACAAAACTAGTAGAATTGATTAAACCAGAAACAACTAATATGTGAAAATAAGTAAACTAAATAGAATTCACATAAGTAATGACTAGATATTATTTTTTTATTAAAATTATATTTTTTATGGTTATTATTTAATTCAATAAGATATAAATGAAATATAATTCATGTATGTCTAATGTGATCATGAAAAAAATTCAAAATAACAAATTGTGTTATATTTGAAGCCTTTATCTATAACGATAAAGTGATAATATGTGGGAAAATGATATTTCTCGATCCATACTAGAGTTAAGAGGTAAAGATAATATCCAGAACATAGAATAAACATCTCTATAAATCCAATTATCACAAAAATTTAATTTTACTTAGGAGAAAGTTTTTGGTGGGGATTTTTGGAGAATTAAATTGTAGACTATCTATCAACATGATTTTTATTATAATAGGTAAATAACATAATAAAACATTGTAATAGTGTCATTAGTCTTATATCCATACATATATAAAATTTGGAAATATTTATACTAGACTTTTTCACCATACATCAAAAACACACCATGTATGAAAAAATTTATATGGGTCATCATAGACTGTATTAGTATCTTTCAACTTTTAACAATGATACGATATGATAAAACCCTTAATCACCTTACCAAGACCTATATTAATTAAATAGTTAGGATTAATTTGAATGATCTATCAGAAAAATATAATTAGGACACTTGGATTATATAAAATTCATATCTCTAAATGAATATAATCACTAAGACACAGTTAAGAATTTTTTATCATCTTGAGAATAATGAGATATTTGAAAGAACTGTATTGAATTTTTATGAAATTTTTTGATAATTTTCTATTTATTTATATTTTATTTTGGTTGATATTCTACCTATTGTGTAATTTTAATAAAATAATATCTTCTATATCAGTATATATATTGCAGTATATGAAACATTGTATTGGAAGATGTGTTTTACTCCATCAGATTGGATAGAAAATTGAGAATGAAAGATAAATTTCCTTTTTAATGTGAGTAAATTAAAACTTACGCATATACTATATAGGATCATATTATGAAACATATAAGAGACATAATTTCTATTTTGATAGTAGAATTAATAACATTGAATCTCAAGTAGTAGATCACATATTCTTAAGTGATTCCCAAGAAAATGGAGTTTCAGGATTTTATATAACAAGGACATAAATACATTTATATATTTGTAATTTCACATTCTAACCTAGGCCGAAATCGAACTGGTCCCCATAGGCAGCCTATGACAACACATATGAGGTGTTCCTGATCATCCCAAGATATCAACTAGTGTCAGGAATCTTTGAAAATAAATTGGGAACACTTTATCCAATATACATGAAGTAAATAAAAAAATTGGAACAACTTGTAGAGGAAATGAAATAAAAATAGAAAATACTTCCATGTTAAATCAAAAGTCCCCTCCATCCATTAAACCACATTTTCTCCATGATAAATCCAAATCTAAGATATCCTTAAGGTGAAGAAATGATTGAGAATATAGGCATGAGAATTGAGATGATCATTAGGGATTCCAGGGTTAAAATATGATATATTTGTTACATTTAAGCTTATTTTATTTCATGCATATTTTAAAATAAGATATAAAAAATTACGGTTTTATATTATTTTCAAAAATAGTTAAGAGGATTCATTTTTTACGAAAAACTAGTTTCCATTAGATTTAAAATACAAATTCCAAATCATGAAAAAAATCATTTCAATAATGTCCATTAAAAGATAATCAGTACTGGATCATCTAATTTAATATAGAATGAAAATAAGGTGTTTCAATTTATAATGATATTAAAAAATCGAGTGATGTAAAGTACATATAGAGATTTTGTCATGGGATATCAGTTTGTAGTCTACATATTCTGGTTAAATATTATAATATTATGTCATAATTAATCTCCATTGGTACTTATTATCCATGCACACAACTGTTACACTCATTGAAACCCTCATTGGATCGACCAAGGGGAACATACCAAAAGTAGTCATGTTATCCACTCATGGACACTAGACATTGTATAATATAATATAGTGTAACATGTTTATCTTGATCTACCTTCTAACTAACCATGGATTCCGATGATGGTTAATATTGATTTTACTTTTATAAATGTTTTATATAAATATATATCACATTATTCATGGAAAATATCATTTCTCATCTCACCATTGAACTGAAACCATAAGTTCATCCAATTTTATGTCATAAAAAAACCAAGGACAAGGCTCTGCACTCGACACAAAATAAAAATAACACATTTAACACACTCAACACAATTCTAAATAAATATGGAATGTCTTAAGAGCGTTAATAAATTTTTATAAAACATATAAATGGGTTATCCCATCCTCATCACTTAATTGGTTCAAAAGAGAAAAACAGCATTAGGGATCCAAATTTTTTCATTGTATAAATTATTTAGGAAACGAATTGAAAATTTAAAATATAATCATTTTCAAAAAGGATTTAATGTATAATTTAAAATTAAAATACCATGTATTAATATTATGAAAAATATTTAAAAGAATTAAAAAATGATTTCTAGAGTCTCGCCCTATTTGAATAACATATACGTGTTACAAAACAATAAAACATTTATTTTTAAATACTCATGTAATCATGTAATTAGAATCAATGGCATAAAAATAAGGAACCTACATAAAAAAATGTTTACTATAGAAATGATCACTTCATAAATACACACATATAAATATAGATATATATATACCATTTAACCAAATTTAAATATTTTCCTCCCCTTTTAGGATTATGAAAATAGTGGATATATATATATATATATATGTTCATACCTATGTATACCCATGAAAGGCACTATAAATAATAGTGGTCTTAAACCACCTTATTCTGATTTGATATGCACTAGAAAATTATATGTAATAAAAAAGTTACAAAATCAAAAAAAAATTGTAATGTAAATAGAATGGAAGGAAAAGAACCCAAAACTGAGAAATAACATGCTTTCGTGGATTTGTGAGACCCAATATCATCCCAAAAGGGTATGAGTAAGTGTGAAAGATGGAAGAACCATTAGCCAAAAGAAAACCCTATGACAATAAAACCATTAGAATAGCTAAGTGTTTTCTATCATCTTGTGGGAGTGAGGAAAAGCAGAATGAGGGAGAAAGATTTGACAGAGAAGGAGAAATGATTACCCAAGGAAATAACACCAAGAATCGAGGAAGAAATCATCCATCAAAGGGAGAGGAAATTGAGGAAGTGTATAATGGGGCCCCTCCTGGGTGTGGTGTGATGCATGTTAGAAAGTGGGGGGGGGGACTTTGGATGTTTGGGTATGGTGAATAGTTAGAAAATAATAATAATAATTTCAAATAAAATAATTATTATTATTATTTAATTAACTAAAAATTATAACATAAATAATACTGATAATGAAAATCCATTTTTGTTTTTAGACCACAAGTGACTGTACGGTTTTTTCAGAAAATCTATTAGAATGTACACGAATGAGGGAGCTGCCTATGTATCTTAGGGGAGGGACCCTAAAAGATCATATAGAGGGGCTCCACCACAAGAACATAGTCACACCCCATTAATAGTTCAATTATATAGGCCATATGGTTTTCCTTCGTCTATCTCACAATATCTCCCAACCCTATACGAAACATACGCCTTCATCTTTCATCTTAAAGATGATTATTTTCCCTAAAGTTACATTGGAATGAAATAAAAAAACCACAAGGCCAAAATTAAATAAAATAAAAGATATCTATCAAGTATAGTGTTGTAAATCTCTACAAAATTAACCTATTTTTAACCAATAATGTCTGAAATGAATAATCCATCCAAATTAAGAGGCATGGGCAAATTCCACCCAAACGATGGTCAATTGAAAAAGGGGAAAGAACGATGAAATTTAATATTATATCAATAAATCAAAAACTTATTATGGTCTTCACAAATCCATAATCACTCTCAAAACATAAAACACCATAACCCCTAACATAGAAATATCTAATGAACCCCCTAGGGGATGTGTAGGGAGGAATTATATAGTTACATAGGAAACTAGAGTTAAGAATCATGAATATAGAAAGAATAAGGACTAGATAAATAGGATCATCATGAGACCAGTGAGGTTGGTATCTCCATAATTTTAAAATTTATGGTTAAATTTTTTTTCACAAAAGAGGAACAATATCACAATTTAAAATAGAATTAAATGATATGAGAGAAGAAATAATGAACAAGAACCAACACTATTACAAAACCAAAAAAATAATATTTTGAAAAATCAATCTCCATTAATAAAAATACTATCCAAAATATAATCAAGATAATACCCTATTCCCAAAACATTTCCAATCCTGCATGCTGAAAATTCCAAAAGATGAAGACATTTATAATAAAAAGAATCAATAAATACAGTATTTATTAGCAACACGTTTCTACAAATAGAATATGGGTGGTCCTTATAAGTAGATGGATATGTTTCTACTTTATATCTAACCAACAACCCAAAAATCTATTTTAGATGACCCATGAGTCCATAGGTACAATGATACATTGGATATTCTAAACAAGATGGGTTCATGTGTCCCTTATTTCTACACAAATTTCTGAACCATTACTTAATTATAGAAGCATCAAGTAGAAGAAACATGAAAACTACTTCATATCACTTCCCAACATGCTAGATGAAACTGCCTCCCTATAACGACCCGAACTATTATAAATGAACATTATTATTTGATTTAATTAAGTCTATTATTTTGTGAAATGGTTATATAAAACAGATGAACTTCATTGTTTATTTGTTTTTTGATTTAAAGTACAATAATAAATGTTTACCATTGATAATATAGTCTTTTAATAGTGATCACATCATTAAAATAAATATAGGGCTATAAGAAATCCAATTGATTAAGACAAAGGAAGTGATTCCCCTGACAAGTAGAATAATTCCCTATAAATTTCATTTATCAGAGAATCATATAGAGATATAGTCTTTTGGATTTTCTATTGACAAAGACCATGATGAGATATAATAACATAATCATGAGTGAAATCATTTATGAGAGAAGTTGAAGCTCATCGAGATCAGGGACAAAACAATGTTTTATGAACAACCCCATGATAATCTCACTGTCCTACATCATACTCTTAAGGAATTAAATAGTGTAATAATGGGATATGTATCAATACCTTAATAATGTGATTATTTATATTATATAATAATATATAAATTTTCAATTTTAATTTTTTCTTTCAAATTATTTTTCTTTTGATTCAATTAAAATAAAATTGTATTTTCAGGTAATGTTTAAATTAAGTTAAGGGGTTTATTTTGATGAATATATAATTTTTGTAAATAAATATAATATTAATAAAATATTAATAAAATATTATTGTTAATTATTTTTTTTAATTTTTAATTTTTGTGTAATTTTGATGATGTAATATGTACATTTTAGAAGGGTTTCGAAAAACTATTATTGTCAATAACACAAGATTTTATAATAAATTTCTAATTTTATTTTAAAAGTGAAAACACATATATTAAGTAAATAATTTAGATACAATTAATATTATTTTTGTAATATGGATGTCAAAATAATCCAACGGTAAATGTTTCATTATTCTCTGATATAGTTGAATTTATGGGTTAAAATTAAATATCATATAAGTATACGGGGTGTTTTATGACATCATAATGGCACAATAATTTTTTAATAAACATAATACAAGGTATAATTAGGCAAATATATTTTATTAAGTTAATATAATTTAATTTTATGTCTATTTATTTTAGTTTTATAAAGCATTAGTGAATCCTCCAAAAGAGATAATATGGTTTTAGATTTTAAATTCATTTCTTTGAAAATATGAATCACCCCCAAATAAGAAATGGAAATATTTTCATGTCTTTGGCCATTAACCATATAAAATAATGTATACCACTCCCATTACCCTGAATCCATGGGAAAAACAATCGGATGGATTGTGGTTTTGAATATTTTGTTATGTAGTGTCTAAAACCAAAATAATCAAGAAATCTCCCTCCTTTCCAAAATAAACCCACAAAACAGCCCATTTCTCATCACTCTAACTCTTTCAAGATAGACCACTCTATTTCCCCTAATCCCTAGAGTCCTCCCAAGGCTCCCAAAATCTCCAAAGAAGCCTCTCCCGAGCCTTTGGATTCACACATCTTAGTAAGGGATCTTCTACTCCCCACATTTATCATGTAATCCTTTTGTGATATTACATATAATTTAAATGCTAATATGTTGGGATAAATTCATATATACTACCATTACTATCCATTTGATTTATTTATAATTATATATCACATACACTCTAATTAATCCACCATTAGCATTTATATACACCTTGTACCATGCCGAAATTCCATAAGGGATTTCTCTATCCCCATTCCCAATCAAGAAATATTTTTATATTATTCATCGTAAATTCAATTCCATGTATTGGGGTTATAAGGTTCCATAATCCCATTACATCCCATATCATGTATAAATTATTATATACCATTTTATCATCATCCTATTTTATGAATTTCTTTTTGATGCTACTATGCTGTATAATTTGCACTATGATTTTCCATCATGTAGTGAATACCAAACCAGTTTATCTACCAAGGGTATTCACCTTTATTCTTATATACTTCTTTATTTGGGACATAAGTGTATTTATTACACATTCCAAGATCATGGAATAACTTATAATGTTGAATTATTCCATGTTATAAGATATTTGTTGCAAACTTATGCATGAGATGAAAATGTTTACGAAGGGTGTGCCTTTATTGCGCTTCAATAAAATGGGTAATATTTAATATCATGATACATCATGTGAAATGAGGGTTTACTCATGATAATTCACGTGAAGTAAGGTTTTTCTCATTCTAATTCATGTTCAATTATGTTCTACACATGATAATTCATGTGCAACAAGCCTTGACTCATGAAAATATCACGTTGTATGTTGTTGAAACATTTCTATGGTATGATTATCAAGACATGTCATGACATTAAGTACATGTTTCTTTTGTTCTCCATTTATAAGACTATTGAACAACATGTATTGTATTTCTCATGTTATTCCATGTTTATTTCCTTGCTGGGCTTTATA
Organism: Viscum album; assembly: GCA_963277665.1. NCBI lineage: Eukaryota > Viridiplantae > Streptophyta > Magnoliopsida > Santalales > Viscaceae > Viscum > Viscum album. The sequence continues at coordinate 1,395,254,688 of OY728162.1, forward strand.
GATAACCCTTTTATTATGTATGTCTTCAGGTTATCCCATGCAGTGTTAATTACGAAAGAATGTTTTAGTCATTTAGAAGATGTTTTCAGTAAAGATGATGTATTTTATGTTTTATGTTTTTATGTAATGTCACTAATCACCATAGACACTATACCTATTTTTCATTTAAGTTTTATTAATTGAAAATTATGTAATAAATCATGTTTCAATGTGTAATAATGTACAATGTTATTATAGTTCGTATCAGAAGATAGGGTTAGTAAATTTTGGGATCAAGATTAGAACACCCAACAGAAAACCCTTATGGATAAGATAAAGTATAAGAAAAACACCCCTAACTTTTATTAAGTATAGAGTAAATATTTTATAACAAAAATAAATCCTTTTGAAGATATGAACAAGTGGATGTGTCTCTTGAACATATGTATCCTTAGGTAAAAGATAAAAACACCACTTTGAGCTTGAATCAAATGGGAATTGGTGCCCGACAATGGGACTTGCTGCACTCCTGGTTTGTCACTGCTATGGGAAATGATTTGGTAAATTCATAAACTCATTACAAACTTGTATTAAGGGAACAAAAATAACAATAAGAATATATGTTTGGATGTAGATCATGGTAAACATCGATTAAAGACAATAAATTCATAAGTTAAGTGGAGTAATATATATATAAATTATCATTTTAATTTATTTGGATTCCCATTTATGTGAAAAATTATTTGATGATAATAATGCCTAAGTCTATATTGGATAAATCATAACATGAATGAAAAATTTAAAGGTAGATTTATAGTCCATAATTCTACACATTCGTTTATATCATGAATGATTAGAATAACTATTCAAGAATCCCAACAAATAATAGAAGTAAAGATGTTAGTGAAGATATAAAATGGGGAAATTATTTAATCCAATGTATATGACTCATCCCCTATCATAATGCGTGGATTGAATTTCCCGATGAACCATGTCATACTTTCCTTGATGGGATTTTATTCAATTCATATAATTGATTAGATTTCACTATATAGAGACAACATTAATTTCCATTTGATGGAAATCACTCTCTATATAGTGAATCGAACCATGATTCTATAAAATGTCAAGGAGGAGGATGAATCTACTTTATCACCATAATCTCAACCATGGATATTATTTCTCTATGTGCAAGCATATCTAGATCAAATTATTGACTTTATGGAATGATCAATTCTTTAAGACATGCCAATTATGAGAGAATTCACTGATGTGTTTCTCGAGGAATTGCCTTGTCTTCCTCTTAGTTGGGAGGTCAAATTTTCAATAGAGTATATACATGGCGAATTTCTAATATACAATACTACATATAATATTGAGGTTGTGGAACTTGAGGAACTAAAGAAACAACTACAAGAAAATATGGATAAAGGGTTTATATTCCCATGTCCTCCACCTTGGGGTTCACTAGTCCTATTCATTAATAGGATGGATTGGTCAATGTGCCTTTCCATTATTTATCATGATATCAAATAGATTAAGACAAAAAATAAATATCCTAATCCACAGATTGAGGACCTATTTAATCAACTATTTGGTAAAAAATAGTTTTCTATGGTTTATCTGTGGTCAGCATATTACCATGTTATGGTGAAAAGGAGGGTATCCACAATAATACTTTTCATACAAGGTAGAGAACTGCTAATTCATATAAATACCTTTAAAAATCAACAATTCTCTTGAAATGTTCATGGAATTTATTAATATGGTCACTTGAAATTACCTTGAAATTTTTTTTGGTAGTCTTTATTGATGATATTATAGCATAATCTAAATGTAAGAAAGAGAATGAGGAGAATTTTATTTTTGTGATAATGAAATTGTGAATGGAAAATATTTATGCCATGTACAAAAAATGTGATATTTTATGTAAGTAAGCCCCTTTATTAAGGAATATCAAGATAAGAAATGTGATATCTATGGACCCTTCAAAGATTATTCTAATTGAATAATTGTCAAGGCCAACATCGGTGACATAGATCCGTATTTTCTTTGGATTATCTGGGTATTATCATCGATTTTGAGAAATTTTATATGATTGTAAAACCCTCAAACTGGGATAACATTGTATTGAGTCAAGTTTTAGTGGAATGAGAATTGTTAATTGAGCATCATGGAGTTGAAAAATTATTCTTATAACTTCTCCTGTTCTCACACTACCCTCAATTTGGATATCATTTCAAGGTATTAAATGATGATTTTGAAGAAGGAACTGGGTTGTGTGTTGCTTCCAAATGAAAAATTCATTTCTTATGCTTCAAGGAAGTTTAATGTTCAAGAGAAAAATTGTCCAACACATTATCCGATGTTGGTTGTAGTGTGCTTCTCTTTTAAAATATTATTCACTACCTCTTTGAGGAGGAGTGTGAAATATATACGGATCACAATAGACTCTAGTATATATTAACAGAAAATGTGATGAATATGTACCAACGAAGATTGTTAGAGGTGACCAAAGACTATGAATTCTCAATTCAATACCATATGTGTGAATAAAATAAAGTTCCAAACAATATAATAATAAAGAAACTAGAAATTCAATCATTTATGATAATTGAAAAGGATCCAATCTTCGTAGATTTGATGAAGATAAACATATGAATCATAAATAAGGGAACTTCATCAATATATTCAAAAAAAAATTTCAACCCTCTATTTTGGAATGATTAAAGGATTCTAAAAATATAATGAAGGCATTCAAAATAAAATTAAAACTATATTAAATGGGAAATCCTTATATTTAAGTGTTCAAGAATAATGAGTTCTAAGATTTGGGTTGAGACTATGTGTTCCATCAAATCGTAAGATAAAGAAAAAACATTTGGATAATGCATATAATTTGAATTTATTTATTCAGATAGGAAACTCAAATATTTATTGAGTTTTCTAGGGTCACTATTGGTGTAATAACATGAATAAGGAGATCATTGTACATACATCAATGTGTCTTGCATGTCAGCATGTGAAGGATGAGAGGCCCAATTCTAAAAGCATGATGCAACCACTACCCATACCAAAATGGATATGGGAAGACATCACTATAGACCTTGTCACCTGAATTCTAAAGACATCCAAAGGAGACAATGATATATGGGTTGTTGTGGATCGTCTTAGAAATAAAACACACTTCATTGCGATTTGAGATGATTTATCACTGGATCAACTGGCACAGATATATATCAGAGATGTTGTAAGGCTACAAGGAGTACACCTATTTATTGTATCTGATCAAGATCCAATATTCAACACTGCGTTTTGGAAAAGTCTTCAACATTCTCTAAACACTAAGATAAATTTTAGTACGACTTATCACCCTCAAATGGATGGCCAATTTGCGGGGACTATCATAAAACATATGGAATGTTTTAGAGATTTATCAATAGACTTCAAAGGGTTCTGGGAAAAACATCTTATTTCGGTGGAGTTCTCTAACAATAATAGTTACTATTCATGCATGGCAATAGATACATATTAAGCCCTTTATGGTAAGAGGTAAAAAACACTAACATGGTGGGATAATGATAGGAAAAACATCTAGGTCTGAAAATGGTTCGTGAAATTGTGGAGAAGGTTAATACCATTCAACATAACATTAAAGCTACTCAGATCTAACAAAAAGAGACATGATTACTATGATCGATGTGTCCTAGAGTTTCATGTTAGAGACATTTTATTCCTTCACAAATCTCCATGGAAGAGACTAGTGAGATTTGGGAAGAAGGGAAATCATATTCCAAGGTACATCATCTATTTTGAGATCCTTGATTGCATTGGATAAGTGGCCTATTGGTTAGAACTCCAACTAAACATAACTTAAGTACATGATGTATTCTAGGTATTCCTCTTATGTATGTACATCCCAGACGCATCACATGAACTAAATATTGAGGTGGTAAAATTGGATAATAACCTTTCTTATGAGGGACAACTTGTGAATATATTATATTGTTGAGAAACATTTATACAAAATAATACAATTCCCCTCGTAAAGGTGTTATGGAGAAACCATAAGTTTGAGGAAACAATTTTGGAACCAAAGGTGGTGATAAAATAGGGTTACCCCAATTTTTTAGATTGGGAAAATGAAATTTCGATTGTGATATTTCTTATGGGGGGGAGATTGTAATGATCATAACTATTATAAAGGAAATTTCCCTTTTTATTTAATTAAATGTCTTATTTTGTAAAATGGTTATATAAAACACATGAACTTCCCTGATTTTATGTTTTCGGATTTAAATTACCATTTTGCTTTTTGACCGATGATAATATAGTTTTTGAGTAGTGATCACATGATTACTATAAATATAGTGTTTAACAAATCCAATTGACTAAGACAAAGGAAGCAATGGCATCAAAAAGTATAATTGTGCCCAAGTAAGTCAATTTATTAGTTCTTATGTGGGAGACAACATCTCTGATATTTTCCCTTGACCAATCCCATTATGAGATGGAGTGACTTATGTATAATCAAAACAGTTTACGATAGATGTTGAAGCTCATCGAGATCACGGCCCAAACCATGTTTTCATAGCAAACCCATGTTAATATCACCATCGTACACCTTCCTCTTAATGTTTACACTTGTGAAATAAAGGTATATGTATTAGGACAATAATAATTTGAATATTTACATTATATAATAATGTATATATTTTCAATTTTAATTTTTTCTTTTAAATTATATTGTGTTTGATTCAATAAAAATGAAATTATATTTTCAAGTAATATTCAAATAAATTATTCGGTTTTGTTTTGTTGAATTCATGTAATATGGAAATAAATAACATTTCAATAATATATAATTATTATGTAAGTATTATTAATTATAAATGGGAGTGTAATTTTTATGAAGTGAAATGTACATTTTATATGTGTTTAAAAAACTGTTATTATAAAAACACTTCATTTCAGTATAAATGTCAAATTTTATTTTCAATGTCAAAATTCACATATTTTGGAAATTATTTATATAAAATTAATATTATTTTTTGGAATCATGACATTGAAATTATCCAATAGTGAATTGTTCATAATTTATTGAAACATTCGACTTTTTGGGTAAAAATTAAATATTGTAAAAATATACCGGGTGTTTTATGACATTATAATGTCCTAAAAATGATGTAAAAATCACAATAAAAAGTATATTAGACCAAATATATTTTTTTTTACTTTAATGTAATGAAATGTTTTTTTGATTTATTTTATAAAGCCTTTGTGAATCCACCAAAACATATAATATATTTTATGATTTTAAAATCATTTATTTTATAGTATGACTTACATCCACATAATAAAGGGAAACATTGTAATATCATAGTCCCTTATACTAATGAAATAATATATACCACTCCACTATTCCATAAAATAGGGGGAAAACCATGGTATGGTTTTTTTTCATATTTTATTATGTAGTGTCCAAAACCAAAATAATAAAGTATCCCCCCTCCTTTTCTATATAAACACACCCATGTTCCCGTGTATATTCACTAATAATTCATGAAGGTTGACCAATATCTTCCCCCTTATCCCTATATTCCAAACAAGGTTCCCCAAATCTCCTAATAAGCCTCTCCAAAGCCATTGGAGTTACACATCCAAGTAAGGTATCTTCCACTCCCCTCTTTTACCATGAACTCCTTTTGTGAGATGCCTTTTAATTTAAATTTTCATATGTAGGTATATATTCATAAATAATCCCCTTACAATCAATTTTATTTATAAATATTTATATCTTCCATCCATTATAATCAATCCATCCATGATTCATTATATACACTCGTTACCATACCGAAATTTAGTAACAGGATTCCCTCTCTTCATTCCCATTCATGAACATATTTTATATTATACATCATAAATTCCATTCAATGTGTTAGGGTATAATGTTCCTCAATACATTTAATTTAAATTTAATTTATCAATGATGAGATACCCCTTTTTCTCTCATCAACCCATTTTATTAATTTATATTTTTCGCCATTATCTTTCTTAAATTTCTCTATGATTTTCCTTCATATAGTGAATATGAAACCCATTTATCTAGAAAGGGTTTAACCTCTATTCTCATATACTTCTTGATTGGGGAACAAAATGTATGTATTAAACATTCCTTGATCATAAAATAACATTTTATGTTTAATTATTTCATGTTATATGATCTATGTGGCACATGTATGCATGAAATGAATTGTTTGGGGAGGGTGCACGCAGATAGCGCTCCAATGCATTGGGTACTATTTAGTATAATGATACATCATGTTAAATGAGGGTTAACTCATGATAAATCAATTAAAACGAGGGTTTATTCATGATAATTCATGCACATCTAGGTTTTACTCATGCTATTAAATGTTTAATAAGTTTTGAAAAATTCTAATATCATGTTGTATACAGGTTCCACATTTCCATGTTATGAGTATCATTCTATGTCATGCCTTTATGTTCATGTTTATTTTGTGATCCATTTATATAAATATTTAATAAAATTTATTTTCTTCTTCATTTCATTCCATGTTTATTCCCTTATTGGTCTTTATAGCTCACCCTTTTCGTATGTATGTGCACAGGTTATCCCATAATGTTGTGGTCATGTAAAAGAAGTTTTTAATAAAGATGTTTGTATTTAATATTTTATGTTGTTATATAATGTTAGTATTCCCCAAAGATACTAGACCTATTAATATTTCATGCTTTATTAAGTGAATTTTATGTAATAATTCCAGTTTAAATGTGAAATAAAGATTAGTGTTGTTATTATTTTCACTCATATATATAGATCCACCACCACTCCATCCAGGGTTAGGCGAGACATCCACCATCTATGGATCTCCATATAAATCTACATTTTTTCCAAAAATTATGTGTCACTACTTCATCATATAATTAAGTAAATGATGATACAAATTTAAATAGTTTGTTTTATAGTTCTTATTAAAAGAATAAACTTTTTATAGCTACATCGTCCACATGTTCTGGGAGATACTACCCCAATTTGGGAGAACTCTTCGAATACTCTAAATATGTCGAATATAATTTCCTAAGATGATACCACACAGTCTCCTTAAATAAATTCAAATATTTATAGAAATACTATTTGATGATCAAGTCTTTGATGCTTTCCCATGAATGGACAATATAATTTTTAGAATGGTAAATGGAGTTACACCACTTCCATTTGGGCCTTCCATCATAATGGTCATTACCTTGAGATTCATTGTCTTGGGGATCTCAAGTTAAATAAATATATCCTCTGTGATTCTATACCAATATTAATCATTCCTATAATCCACTTTCCAAATTGAAATATGAGGTTTAAATACTAGTAAAAAAATTAATTTTTGATACTACAAACCACTAAGCTCTTTATCAATAATAATCCATACGATTGAATCAAGACTTAATAAACTAAAAATAATGTGATGGGAGAATCAAATGAAAATGATTTTCAAAATCCCATATAAATTAATTGTACAATACCCTAAAACCAAAAGTAAAATACTAGTTGAAATCAAAACAGAAACTAAAACTATACATTTTGATCATAATAAATAACTCAAGATCAGATCATCAATATAGTATCACTTTTAATGAAAAATAATCAAATATATATAAAGGATTCCTATAAACTCTAGAATAAATGAAAAACAACCCCCACCAATACAAATTTGAAACCCTCCTTTGGAAAACATATTTAAGAGACATAAACAATGAAAAAAATTGGGAACATAAACATTGTAGCCTTTGAGGCATCATATATATATATTTATTTTTTTCAACTCGTATCAACATATTCCCTAGTCTGTGAATAATAATGATCATATTCACATTAAATCACATATGTGAGAAATAATACGTAATACCAATGGTCAAATCACTTTCTAAATCAATCCATAATATATACCAATAATTTAAAACCACATGTTGTCATTTTTTTTAAAATTCCCAAACCAATTTTCAGTCAACATTTTGCAAAACCATTCATCCCCTAAGACAATCTCCCTTCCTAATTAAAAATAATCCCATCTTAATTTTCAAAGAACGCAAATATTTCATTTTAATAACCACATTTTTAACATACAAATTAACATTTAAAATGTACTAGAAACACATAAAAACCACCTCAATGTCACACCAAGAATTAAAAAACGAATATCAACACAAAAAACGTAAATATTCCCAAAACTAGAAAAACATCAGCTGCACACGGGTTAGAAATATGATTTGGATGATGATTCACCATTAAAATGAGAACCCTAGAGGACAAATAAGTTAGTTTCTTATTCTAAAAATGGTTTTACAGACTATGAACAATAAACATTCACCATCTAATTTCCACAAAAAACTAGTGCATCATTTGAAGTTTCTTAAAAAATATAAATAATATCAGAACAAATAAGACATTACCAAATATAATAATAATAATAAACCAAAAAATCATCTGAGAACCATTCTCATATTTCGAGGTGAAACTTTCTCCAACCACCATTTTAGTTCAAGTGTATTTCTAAATAATTGTTGATCAAGTAGAAACATGTGATAGCTCACTTGAATTCTGATAAACTAGGATCTAAAATATCAATAATCCATAAATAACAAGGAATACTATCTCTAATATTTTTTCATGATGCATCTTGGGTCAACTGTGAACCTGTCACAAGTGTTAGATGACTAGAAGGTCGGTTATGTATTATATATCATCCTAGTATAAGAACTATTGTGGGGAATCAAAGATACTAAATTATGAATGACTTATCCCACATGTGATATATATATATATAAATGAACAACTAGTAAAATAAAATAAATAAAAAGGATACATATCTATATTTGACCTTATGGGTGACCTCCAACTAAAGAATTTTGTTTTCTCCATGGTCCATCCATATCAGAGAGAACCAAAATCTGAAAAAATGACACTGAATGCAGGTTTGAGGACCAAGATTATCAGTAGGGATTCTAAGGATAGAAAAATCCATAATATATATAGTTACAATGGAATGTACATCATACTAGTACAAAAATATGATATATAAAAATAGTTTTTCTATTTTTTCAAAAGTATTCAACAAGCATCAATTTTTAAGGAAATCTGTTTTAAAATAAATTTCCCAAACATTTTCATAATTCGGAAAAGAAATCAACAAATTTCATTGAAATATAATTAGTGGATGAACATTTACTTAAATATGGAATGTAATGTATGGGTCTAAATTTAAAAATATACTAAAAAATAGAGGAATGTAGTGTACATATAAAAAAGGTTCCATGTGATGTAATTATAGAGTCAATAAAGTATATGAAAAATATATAATACTATATCATATTCAATATATAACTGTATCAGTTATCCTCAAACACTTCCCAAAACCTTTGTGACACCCTCACTTGCTCATCCTTGGCGAACATCCCAAAAGTAGTTAGGATTCTACTGAGGGACACAATCCAATGAGAAATTTCAACTAGTGAATCATGTGAACCTATGGTTTCTTCCAAACTACCAAAGTACTATCAAGAAAATTAATATGATGGGGAGTTTTATGAGCGTATGTTAGACATATATATCAAATTTCATTCAAAAAATCTGAGCTTCCATCTCACCTATGAAATCCTACCTTAAGAGTGTACCTTTTTTAGTCATACAGAAACAATTAACAAGACTCCTCACTAGGCATATAATAAAAATAATACATTTATCATAAACACCAAATTTCCAAAATAAGTGGGATTTATAGAAGATTTTATTTTCATTTTTTTAAAACAGGTCAATGTGCCAACCGGGCCTCATTACATAATTGGGTTGAAATACAAAAACATTATTAATAATCACAATTTTTCATCGTATGAATCATTTTTAAAAGTAATTGAAAATCTAAAATACCTTTCATTCCTAACCATGGTTGAATAAAACATTGAAATAAAGATCCAATGTTCTATGATTTAGAATATTATGTAAATTATCTTTTTGAACCCTATAGAAGATCCACTCTCAATATTCATAGATTATACTTTTCTCATAATAAAAAAATTAAAATAAAATACTCCAATAATCATGGAAATAAAATTATTGTCTCACACATATGGAACCTGCCTCAAAAAATAGTTCCTCCAGTAGTGTCCACTTCACACATACACACATATACACTTTCACAAATATAAGCATACACTATGATCCAATATAGATATTCCCCTATCCATGAAGTAATTTGTAAAAGGAGTATATATATATGTTTGTTTGTATGTGTTTTTTCTTACCTATGTATACCAGTGAATGTCTCCTTTAATGATGGTGGTGAAAACTCACCTCCCGTAGGACTGAGATGAACTAAAAAAATATAAGTAGTCCAATATTTAAAAACCCAATAATTAATATTTTGAAAGGTATTATAATGGGATTAATATTATTGGTATTTGAATAAGAACTATTTAGTATCGATGTTTGAGACCTAATATTATCTCAAACATTTCCAAGGAATAATGTGAGAAGGATGAAACCCTATCCAAATGAAAAACAACAAAACATTAGACAATTAGAATACCACAGGTTTTGGAAAACATCAAACCAAAGGGAGGGAGTGGATAAGAAATGTGATGTTGGTGAAAAAAAAGATGAAATAATTATATGAAAATAAATCAACAAGTTCCAAGGAAGAAATCAACCACCATAGTGATAAGAATAAGATGTCATGCATGAGGGAGACCCTCCTGGAAATGGTGTCTCTCACAACATAGAGAGACATGGGCGGTGGGATTCGAGTGACCAGGTTGGGGAGGAGAATTAAAAGATAACAAAAATAAAAATACTAATTAATAATAATAATAATTAAAAATAATAATAATTCCATTGGTAATTTTTTTAAACCCAGAAAGAATGTGTGATTTGGGTGCACAGTTTGTCAGGCCATGGTCCAACTATGTTTTCCCCTATGTCTGAAGGGGGAAATACTTAATGGGATCCATGGAGAGGGAACACACCTACAAACCAAGTCATGCACCCAAAACACTTCCATTATCTTGGCCACATAATTTTCACTATGATAGCACATGGATTCTCTTAACATTGTGACGACTGTAAACCTTCTAATGTGTTTTTAAAAAAAATTATTTTACCCAAAAAGACACTATATGTCCATGAAATAACATCTATTAAAAACTAAAATAAAATATATGTATTTTATTGTGGTGTGAAACACCACATCCTAGACTATCAGACAATGTGCATTATAAAGTTCCCATATTCATGAGTATAAATAACTGTTCACTTTATTATTGTTAAAATTTTATTTCATCCAAAAAAAATTCATTTTATGAATCATCACGATTATATTATTTTATGATTTTATTATTAGTGTTTTTCAAAATAATTGATTTTCATGTGAGTGATGATAAAAAAATTTATTAAAGAAACATCCTTTATAACATCTCTAGGTCGTAATAACAAACTAAATCTACTAATATAATTATACTTTGTAAATATTTTTTTAAGAAACATTATTATTTTTAAAATATAATAATAAATTTATTAACTAATATTCAACATTTTAATGAGTAAGCGTTATTTTTCACTAATTTAGTTTTATTGAATTATATATTTAATATTTTAAAAGTAAAATATCTCTTATAGAAATTTATTATTATTCATTTTTTTAATATATAATAATATGGATATATTTATCTTAAAATGATTATTTTATTTATATGAATAAATATATGATTATGATGATTAAAATTCATTTAAATATATTAGGACTCCTTCATTTAGTAGTCAATACAAATAATGATTATGATCACTTAATTTTGAAAATAATGTTTTCCTAAAAAATGTTTCCATCATATGACATATTTTATTTAAAACTAAATTTTATATGACCACGAAATTGAAAATGAATAATCATACACAATATTTAGGTTCATAATTCCCCTATTTGGTTTCATGAGTTACATAATATTTTAAAAAATATAAATAATTAGTTTTTAAAGCATTTTAAAATAATAATTAAAAAAAATTTAAAATGTAAAAAATAAAATAATTAATGATGAAAACTATGTTTAAAATGCATGAGGAAATTATTATTCACATTATTTTAAAATATTGGATAGTATAAATTCTTTTATATAGTTCATTTGGTGTTCATGAAATTTTAATTGTGTAATGATATCATTTAAAATTATATAAAATTCATTAATGTTATTTTTCCTTCAATTATAAAATGGTCACATCAATTATAATTTATAAAACAATGAGAGAACCTAATAACATCATGGAAAAATACTATTGTTTTCTTCCTAGAACCCTCCTATAGTTTTTAGGCCAATGCTCATTATTAGTTATTTTGATTTTAGTATTTACTTGGAGAATTTTAAGAGAAAAATCATGCTCATATCGTATGGATATCCTTCATATTAGTCATTTATTCCTAATCGTACATTTATTATCATCTGAAATTTATTATTATATAATAACATTTTTATAATTTTTATACTGGGTAGTTTTTATGTGAATTTACTAGCCATTATTTCTTATTCTCCATCAATTACAAAAAACAATCTGTTAGTTCATGTGTGCGAACTATGACCTCCCTGAATCAACATCGTCAGATTTTTCATTCCACCTCTCATGGATGATTTTAATGTTTATATTGGTTAATTAATTGTATAGAAACGATTTAAATAAAAATATAAATTTTAAATTATCATATATTTTATTTTATTATTTTTTTTGGAAAATAAAAATAATAATCATACTAAGTGGGGACTACAACCTATATGAAGCAATGTAACTTGAATTTCACATAGATTCTTTCTTATTTATAAGAAATTAATTTATAATTAGTCAATACCATAAAATTAAATAATAATTTAATTATTATCCAATAATATATGATACCATATTAATAAGAAAAAACTTTTATAACCATAAATTTTAAGTGATTATAGTTTGTTTATATTTGGGTTAGATTGACCACAAACTTGAATAATGCTATAAAACTCCATCATGGTTCAAAATAGAAAAATTAATACAAAATTAATTATTTTATAAGATGAAAAATATTTCATTAGTTTTTCTATATTGATTATAGTATGTATTTAACTAACTATTTAAATATCATATATTTTATCACTAAATTTACCAAAATAATCTAACATAGATTGTACTTTAACATAACATATCTAAAAAACTAATGGAATAATATTATATAATTTGGTGTCAATAAATGAAATATATTTAAATAAAGTTTATTATATTATAATAACTATTTTTTGAATATGATTGAACAACAACACCATATTTTCGAAAGTAGTACAATATATCAAACTTTAAACACAAGTTGTGAGAAAATATGAAAAATAACTAAAATAAAACTACATAATTACTATATATGAATTGAATTACTTAAAATGGATATGGTAAAGGTTACAAATTCAGTGCTTCATATATATGTATTTTCCACATAGTTGTAATAATACATTATTTGATTTTTTGAAAATTTATAAGGGGGTGTCATATCAAATTCATTAATTGGATAAATATATTGTATTATGCATCTGAATTCTTTTATAATATATATTAACATAATATTTGAGATTTTATATAATGAAATTAATTCAATTCCCACTATTTTAAATTTATTAATCCCTATATCATTCCATTTTTATTAAATTGATTCCTATTTTATATGGGTGTTTTTCTGTCATACTTTCAGCATTTGGGACTCATTTTATATACACTATTTATTTCATTTTTAATTCTAGAAACATTTAATTTTTATTAGTAAGACCGTATGTTTTATAAAATTCACTAGAACATTTTTATTCTAGACACATTTACATTCTATTAGTAAGACCATGTATTTTCTAAAATTCAAGGGATCTATAAGTCAATATTTCATCCCCATATCATATTGCAGTGATACAAGAGTTAATAAATGTACAATAGAGCACACTATTTTCAATCCTGTAAGAATTATATCATGTTTTAGTAATGTATATGTGTGAGTTGTTTCCTATAAAATTATTCCCTATATAGACAGTACAAATTTTATATTTATGTGCAATATATGAACATTTATGAAGTCACCCATAAATGGTTTAGTTTATGCTTGTATAAAAAATCATTCTAATTCAAAAAGAATTTTCATAAGTGTACACACCTAGAGATAAAGTAATAAGGGATATGATTTGCAATATTCAATGCTCATTTTGATAGATACATAGTTATTTTTCCTTCAATTCCCATTTTCTTATATCAATTCAAATTATTTATTTAAAATACAATCTATTATAGGTAAACCTTCACATTTTATTTAACAGGGCCACCATATTTCATTAATAAGGGTACACCCCATATAATTAAAGATACCCCTTTACTAATAATTTTATTATGGTATGTTCTCCTAAACATAAACATTATTCAATTGAATGGGGAAGTATTTTAGTTTTTATAATTTATAATTATATTTAACTAAATGTTCTTATTCATCCAAAGATTCATTATGAAATAGTATTAAAAGTATTATTGACACTTTTGGTGAATGTGTTATACATAACAAGTGACCAAGTGGGGCTGAAATTATGTAACCACACTTTTCACCCAATAGTATAAAGAGAGAAAATAACAATGGTTTTTGGTGTTTACCACTCCCCAAATATGTATACTATTTTGTAATATGGAATAAAAAATTTATGTTTTTGTATGATATTTTGTATTCCATCAGTATAATTAAAATTATTATTCTTTATAGAGATATCACATATTATAATTCATATAGAACACTCTTATTTTCTATTTATTATGGCTACATATTGTTTATTTATTCACACTATATCCCTTATACAATGAATAATTTATGATATCTCTATTTGCATACAACTCTTTATTGACCATAAAATATCACCCTTTTTAATTTTTTTCCTATGTAATCTGATGTGTTAAATTTATATAATTCTCTACGATTTCATTGATGGTAAAAAAATATTCTTATAAAGTGTTAATTATGTATTTTAATTTTTCAAATATAATTCATGTGTGTATCTATACATATAAAACTAATAAGAAATTTCATCCTTTGGTATCTCATGTATTTTATTCCAATAATGTAATATGACTACCAGCTATTTGATTATAGTGTCTAGGTTATTCAAAAAATCCTATAAGTATTTGTTTAGATGAGGTTGTAAAAATTGGAATTGGATCTAAGTCACAATAAATATATCCATCCTAAACTGTATGTTTTTATAGAGGACACAATTTATGATCTTTGATTTTCATTGTTATATGATATAAAAATAGAAAATCGATGTATAAAATGTATTCTATGTAATGATATTAATGGATGAGTTTTGGAATAACATCAATAAAAAGTATAATATTTATATTTTTAAAATTAATCCATTACAAGAGATGTTCTACAATTACTTGTTGAAGATTCTAAATCACAAAATTCAGTATATAGAGCACTGGAAAATATGTGTCATGTAGTGGTTATTAGTTTAACAAATGATGACACCATTTGGTATAATAATGTTAATATATAAATTAGAAGAGAGAATAAAATATTCATCTTCTTAGAAGTAGGTATTATGATTTTGATTCATCATAATTAAAATTATTATGGCTAATTATATCATATAGTTGATGGTATTAGAGTAATAAGAAGTTATGATAAAATTGAAATGGATGTGGAGGTTGTGAAAAAGGTCTTAAAATGTATTCAATCTATGTATAAACCAAAACAATAATCTTTAGAATCATGAAATGTAGAATTAAATTCATTATATGGTCATCATAGTAGTTTTGTTAGTAACAATATTCAGGTTAAGATTTGGGAAAAATAAGGTAAAAAATGAAAATTAATTTTTTATATGAATTATCATGAAATCAGTATATATTTAGAATATGAATAGGAGGCGTGTGATTATTTCTTGTCCTATATACATGATAATTTAATATAGGTAAGGGATTTATCAATGGTATCATACCCCAAACATGAATTTATCCCACAGTGAAAATGCATTATCAGATGAAAAAGATTGTGGATATTTAGATTCCTCCAAGGATATTTCATAAACTTATCATTTACTATAGTAAAATCTTGTACTAAGCAAGGAATGTTCACTCTAGGCCTTAGTAGATAGTGGTGGAAGGGTTATGTCAAGAAATCACTCATCCAATTGGTCTTCTCCTAAGGACTTTTGTTATTATTGTTCATATTTCAGCTGGATCATGTAAATAGATTAGAGAACACATTTGGTTATTATATAATATCGCTATATAGGAAATACATTTTTTAAAAGAAACTGTTTTTTTGTGATCAAAAATATTACTGGCACAAAAAAATTCCCTCCACCTGCTAAAAATAAAATAATTTTATAAGGGAGAGGAATTTGTTCTTAGATTCTAATTATATCATATGTATCCTCCATGATCTCCATATTGTGATGTAAGTACCATTATCAATCATATGAATTGTAAATGGTCCATTCACTATTTTGGGTAGATTCAGGATTGTGTGTAGGTAGGAATCTAAAATCTTTCACTTCACCATCCATGCCTACCCTTATTATCATAGAATTATTCACCTATCTAGTTCCATGGAGTGATGTTCATGAACTCATTCATCCCCTGGATTATCAAAGCAACAGCCTCTAATTATAAAATAACTTATTTGGATATATACCGTTCCATGTGCATTAATATAGGAAAACCCCTCTTTATAAATTTCCTATAATGAACATACAATAATATTGTGAATATTCCACTATCACATGTAATTAATTTGTGAAGAAATATGTCAACCTATATATTTTAATTTATATATATCTTCTTATAATTGAGAAGACATCAGTGTAATATCGGCATGTTCTAGGGGTGTTTTTAATGTCAAAAAAATGAATAACAGTTTTGGTCCTGGCCACTTTTAATTATTCATCTTAAAGAATAAATTGTTATAAAATATTATCGTAAGATCCCACTAAGTAGTATATTTATCAAAAAGGTTACCCCTATGTTGTTTAGGGATATTTTTTCATGCTCCCATTACATTAACATGGCATGTGAATCTAAAAACTACATGTATTAATAAATATATACTGTTACATTTTTCTAATATATAATCATTGTGTAACATCATCGAAGAAACAAATTTATATATAAAACATATGATAACATACACCCCTATCTCATTATAATGGTGGATTCCATGTTCTAGAATAGGATGTCAATTGTTTTGGATCTTTAATGAGAAGGTTGGTATGAATATAATTTATTTGATAGATTTGAGGTGGGACACAAATCATGGTGTACAATTAGTATGGAATAGTGTTAGATAGTTTTTTATATAGTAGTGATTTATTTAATAATATGTTGAGAGAATGGTTGTAGATTCTTATAAATACATTTAGGTTTAGAAAAATCACAAAAGATTATATATTGTATTCTAGATATTTATAGTAGTGGGTTTATGAATAAAAATAAATCCTAGTTTCTACATGAAGATGATTGAATAATCATTAAGGGTTCTGGGATAATTAAAGAATCTATGATAAATTGGGATTTGTAAGATGAATTTCTATTTCTAGATTATATATCATAAAATAATAAATAGACTCTACCAATTTCCAAGGAGTAGTTTACAATGTCAATGAGTCTTAGTAGATAATAAAATCAACCTATGTTAGATGTTCCTTTTGGTATTTGGGCCAACCAGTTCCTCTGGGTAGGAAAGTAATTGTACAAAACATGAATATGTAGAAACCTCAGACATGATAGCCCATTGTTGACGTTTTCTTTTTTAGATTGGAATAAGATACAAGGTAAGTACATCAAAAAGGACTAAATTGATTAGTAGTCATGGATATAAAAATAAATAATTCAGTCCAAAATTAAATTCCTAAAATCAAATGAAAAAATAATTCTTTTGGAAATAACATTATTCCCTATAGAATATCCATTAACATTAATCATAGTACAATTCATGCAATCTTAGTAAACAAAAAAATTAATTGTGAGATCAAACTATCACTACATGAGAAGTATAGTAGAATAAATCATGAGTAAATATACATAATCAATATGGAAATGTAAATACTTGATAACACATTCCATGTAATCAATACAATGATAAGGATGTTCATCTAAAGATAACATCAACGAAAAAATCATTGATAATAATCATTATGGAAAGGTAACTAATTGAAAAGCATTTAATTTAATCATTAAACTGATAATGAAGTGTATATAGAGATAATATCAATGATGAAATATCATAGATAATATTCAATATATCTTTGTTAAAAACGTAAATCAATTTTAATTTAATAAATAACATGATTTTTATAACTGGATAACGCATAATCAAGAATGTAAGTTAAATAACTGAAATATAATTCCATTTAATCAATAAAATGATACTAAAATTAATCATATTATAATAACATTTTGAAAATATCATGGATAATAATTACTAGATTCTAAAATAATTCTATTTTTAATTTTTAGAAATCATGTCTCAGGAACATGATACAACTACCATCAATATTACACATAAGACAATTTAAAACAAATGGTATTAAAATATTTTGTTTTGGACAACTATTTTTATGGTAACATACATATTCACCTTGCGATATTATGGATTCATAGAGGGGATATCTATATTAGTGACCTCTCATGTCTATATGTACAAATAATTCCCAATACATTAAATAATTTATTTAATTCATGTTCAATGTGTGTTATCATCCAATATCCTCACTTATGAGAGAAGTGTGACTATCAATATATCCAATGTAAATCAAATAATATTCAATATAGAACATTTTCTATAGGCATGCGATATGTCTTAAGGAATAAAAATATCCAAGATAAATAATATAGATATTTCTGGGAAATTTAATTTCCAATTATCAATGGAACATGAATAAATCAACTGATATTTAATCAATTGAAAATATAATCAAGGAAGTTAATATCAACACATACATTGGTCAAAATGATCTTCAAACATTCAAAGAAATAGCTTGGACAGTTTCAATATATATCATTTGGTTTCAGAATAAAGGTTTATTTTCATCAATGAATAGAAATAAAATTAAAATATATTTTAAAACATATTGGAGGAAGAAATATATTTTATTTAAAAATCACCTATTTGGTCTAATCATTCAGAAGGAACTTTAAAAATAATTTTAATTGAGAAAACAGTTTGGAAATTCTAACACAATCATTGAAATAATTGTTTGGTCATGATAGCTAGAAAATATGTATATTTAATTTATTCTAGAATAATATTTTATTCACTTTTTTGTAATATTAAAATAGAAATTATTTTTGAAAATAAGATAAAGTGCTATTTCAAAACATTTAGTAAAGTGTAAAAAGGGGAAACATATTTATCCATAAATAATTTTAAAAAAGGATAAAAAAAATTTTTAGAACATATTTAGAAATTATTTAATGATAAAAATGATTCCAGATAGAAGAGTGATATAATGTTATATTTTATGAAACTTTTATCTAATATTTCAAGTAAAATAGTGTGAAAAAATTGTACTATTACTGAAAAATATCATGAATAATCATATGAGGAGAAATTAAGTGGGTTAACAATAAAATAATCAAATAAATTTAATCAACAAAACATAAAGAATAAACAATCTCCATGAGCATGTGATTGTGAAATAAACCCTTATACTGATTATAATGTTGATGTGAGAATTAATCAATAAATTGGTTTTTTTATATCAAATGTAAATCAAAAACATATTAGTCAAAATAAAACAGAGTAAATCTAAAGTCATTTAACACATTATCAGTAAATATAAATAATGACATATATGTAATATAATCGAATAATCAGAAATTAATATACAAAATTCATTACAATTTGGTAAAAAATTACTAAACATACCATGGATAAAATAATTCAAAATGGAACATAAAAAACCAATTATTAAAGAATCATGATATTACATGTGAAATGTTCATTATATACACTATATATATTAAATTTGGTGAATGATAGTATAATATGCCTCAAATAAATGAAAAAGGGATGAAATATCTTATTTCATGTTTCTTTTTGGGTGAAAATAATTTAAACTTCCATATAGTGGTCTTAAAAATGTTATTATCTTATTAAATAACCATAGAAATATTTCTATAAAAAATATGATCTAGTTATAAAAAGTGTAATACTCATGAAATAATTTCATATTTGAAACTGAATTATTGTTTTTAAACCAATCATGTATTATCGTTATGAAAAATGATACACATTTGCGATCTTTTAGGTGGTAGGTCATATGTATGCATTGGTATCAATTAATTTTTTCAATGATTATTACAGAAGGTAAACTATAATTTACAACTAAATAGGGATTATAATATCATATATACCATATTATTTTATCATATATAGTTCTATATATCATCCTTGTGGTGGCATGTTGAGAAATGAGTCACATCACTTTGTGAAGGAGGTAGTCCACATGCACATGAACACCTCTATCATCTTTATGTGTGAGAAAAGGTAAAAAATTAAATGATTTATATTATTTCAATAATGATAAGTATTTCATTAATATCATAATTATAAAATTAACATTACATATAATCATTAAATTTTTCATTTTCACGTTCAATGCAAAGTGTTAGTGAAAAATCAATCACATCACTTCTGGAGGTGGTAGTATGTCGTACACTCGAGAAACATTATCATATCCATTACAAAGTGGAAACAAAAAAATTATTAATTATATAAGGAATACTATGTTATATTAAGTTTATGAATATAATATATATACATTATATTTACCATCATATAAATCCTAGAGATGCGGCATTATAAAAAATGAATGACATTGGTTCATGTGGAAATTGTTTTCCATACACATGAAATATGAATTCATAATCCATTAATGGACTTTTAGATTTTTATAAGTCATTAAATTAACATAAAAACATATTAGTGTGTATAAAATTCATATGTAATTATATCATCAGGGTTTTATAATAATTTAATGTCGTGTAATAAGATATAAACTAATTGTTCTCATTAAATAATGTTTCAAATTCTTTTGATATCCTCCTTAGTTATGCTTTAAAAGCCTTACTATCATGGATTAATCCCAATAAAAGGATTATAGAATTATATAAAGAAATTTTGATATCTAATTGGGTATTTATAGGATGATCCAAGAGGTTTTGAATGTGTTAAGAAGAGTGTAGACTGACTGACCTTCTAGAATTGAGGTGAGTGGAAACATTATATGTTATGAAATGAAAAAGGTGTACCCAGGATTTTTAAATTCCAAAAGGGTAGAAAATTTTATATTATAATGAGATAAAAATTATGGGGGTAAGAATATAGAAATTAAATATAATTTATATATCATGATTGGCCATTTTAACCCTTATCCTTTTATTTTAACCATCGTTAAACACATTGTCACCTTAATTGTGATAATAATTTGAACTATCTTAACCATTGATTTTTGTAAAAACATAATTTAATCATATGATGTTATATATATATATATATATTCCAAATGTGGAATCCATTATTCTTAATTATATTTAAAAAATAATAAATATAAATTTTTAAATTAGTCTCACTGATGGGTCAAAAAAGTGATGTTTCAAAGAGAAAATGAACAAATGATTATGATGTTTTTATTTCAAAATTTAATAAGATATTTTTTGAATTTAACTAAATTTTATTAATTGATATATAATTTAACAGACATTTATTTATAAACTATTAAAATTATAATTAATGTTTGAAAATAATTTAAGAAAACGATAAATTCTCAATTTAAAAATAGAATTTATCACAATTCATGGAAGAAGATAATTTTTTAAAAATCATAGAAAATAAGACAAAGATAATAATGACATTATGATTTTTCAAATCCCAATAATTTTTTAAAATAATTTTCAAAAAAGTTTTCATAATTTATTTTAATTATTTTTCACAATTCGTGAGTAAACATTATTTTATAGAAAATATATTTTATTAGAAAAAAATATATTTTAAATGATTCTTATTTTATTTATAAAAAATAAGTAACTTAATTTCTTATAATTTTGATAGTAATGTTCTTATCCTCCAATTTAATAGATTGATTATAATGGTATAGTATATTATGGTTCAGTGTGAAAAGAGGTTGTGTTTTTTATCTTATCTAACAGTTCAAATATAAATAAATGCATTTCATGGGTGATTTAAGACCGAGTTTTCATGCCAAATATTTTATTAAAAAATTATTATTGCATAGTTTAAAGGTATTAAATTATCCCCAGATTAAATAAATTTCATCATCTCAATTTACATATGATCTCAATAATAATTATTTTTGATATATTTAAATACCATTACTGAAAACCTCACATCAAAATATGGGTTGATAAAATATCCCCATAATAAGAGACATGACATGACTCCGGTAACCTAGATCCAATTTCAAACCTTATTAAATTATCAATGGTTAAAATGGTTAAATTTTAAAGTAAATATCAGTTTATCGGGTTTGGAGACCTAGATACATACATGATACACATTTTTCAATGGGAATAGAAAAAGATAATACATAAAAACCAAATATGAATTATATCCTTGAAATAATATTCCATGATTTATGCATCAAAACCAGAGAAACTGAAGCATAATAAGGGAGTGCTAATATTATCACAAAGTGTTAGGTAAAATTGATTTTATCGTGAATAAATGAGCATAATCAGTATAGAAAGATAAGAATCATTACACATTTGCCTTTAAAAAAACATGAATGTCATGAGAAGATAAAGAATAATAAATATTGAGAGGTAAATAATTGAAAATAAATTCCCATTATCTGACTCCACTATCATGTTACGATAAGGAATAAAAAATATTAAAAGGTAATAATATTAAACACATTCAATTAAATCAATAAAATTAGAATAAAACACATCTGTAGAAAACAACATGGAGAAAATATCAGGGATAATAAGAAAAATGAATTATCAGTGAAGGAAACAATTGATTGTTTGACATCATGCCTTAGGAACATGAAAACCTCTAATGTGAAGATCCATCCTCAAGATAAATTAAAAAAACATAGATAAATATATTTAATTTTCGACAACTAAATTTTCCCATTATTATTTTCAATGCATCAAACCAATTTATAAAATTAGGGTACTTGTAACACCCCAATAATTTGAAAATAGATTTATTATAGAACTCATGGATCACTGAGTCTCTCTAAACACTACATTTTTATAACATATCCAATAAAACAAAATTGTTTCACTTATATGTTGTGAATTTTGAAAATATGACATACAAGACTACGATCAGTAAGTTATTTGGAGTCCGAGAAGGAAAAATTAATATTTGGTGAATAGTAACATAACCTTATAAATAGTAACATAACCTTATGAATAGTGATATACCCTATTGAATATTAACCTTACCTATGATAGTATATAAATAATATTCAAGATGAAGTAGGATATACCGATGCTTTGGAATAAGTAAATAAATGTTTTAAAACTATTTATTTTAGAATAAATAATGATTTTCATAAAATATTAAATTAATCATATTTGGAAAATTATTTTCGAAAAATGGACTTCAATTTTTTATTATACATGTTTAAAAATGTTTAGGGTGAATTTTTGGTATTTTTCTGAAATACTCGAATTTTTGATGAATAGTGAAATATGATAAAATTCCGTATATAGAAATTATCATTTAAATAAACTATTTATGACATCAAAAGTGATGGAATCCTACTTGGTTATAACTCACATGGATTTTTCACTATTATTGGTCATGTAATCATCGCCATTTATTTTCTTGAGAGATTTTAATAAAGTAATGATTAAAAAATAATGAAAACCCTCCTCTCCTCCACCATAACCCCCTCCCCCCTCACTCCCTCATCTCTCCACTTGTATAAGCCTTGAATCTCCTCAATGTTCTGCCCAAATATCCTTCCTTAGTCACTCCCAGCATCCAATAATCTCTTTATCTTTCCAATAGACCAAAATTTCTTCCCTTATGGTGGTTCTCAAAGAGGTTATTCCAAGAGGTACATCACCTATATTTTTCAATTAGTTTCATTTCAATTTATCTTATTTTGTTATCCTCTCCTAACCTCCTCTATTAAAATGACTATTACTGATCCAGTATAATCTATATAGTGAAATTATATCATTATAATGGAAGAACAATCATCAATATCCTTATTCTATCTCTCGTTTACTTTATAAATGAAATCATTGTCCATTGGGTTCCAATTTATAACCTTCATGGACGACGACGTTTCATTTTCAATTTCTTCTTAATTAATGGTCATGAAAACATTTTTTTGGTTGAAACAGACTTTAATATATGTATTATAACCTAATTAATATTCAGGAACCAGTATATATACATATTATTAAATCATATGACCAAACTAGTACCTAATAATTAAAATACCGCAAAAATAATCAAATTGAATGTAACAAATATATAATCTAACGATTCACCCTTTTCAGTGTAAAAAAATGATATAAATGAACATTAACACATCTGGAGGATCATATAAAATTTTTAATATTAATAATGGTGATTTATATCCATTCCACATGAACTCCATTAGTTATGAACAAGTGAACTGATTATGAAAATAAATCATACGAACACTCCGGAATGACAAAATTCAATATAATAAATTTTAAATAAGGGAATAAATGAAGTATAAAGAATTATGATAAACAAAATACATGCCTAATAGGTTCTGAAATATGTTATTAATAAGACTAATTTCATATACCATGACATTATGTTCAAGAGTGGAAAAAATTTAGACTTAAGGTAAGGGTTTCTTCATCTAAATCCCATTTTGGTGAGATTTTCCATATTCACTATGAATAATTTTGTATGCAATATGTATAGTACCACTTCATGTAACATATCATGAATATATTTGTTTTAATTGTATTCAATGTATCATTTTAATATTATTAATTTTGTGGTATACAAATCGTTTGATTACAATGTGGTAACGGGTTTTCACCCGAACATACATTTTCATTTTGGATACTTTCATAGTCTAATTAACACTATAAAATTTTTATGTATTGCAATATAATAATAATAAATTCTGTGTGAGTGTTATATATATGTTTAACCACCATAATAATTCCTTATTTTATGGGTAGTTACATGTTTTAAAAGGAAATTTCAAAATTTATTCAAAAATATAAACTCGAATCAAGGGATTTTTTCAAATTATTACACATTTTCAGGCCTACCCCATAATCTGTTTTAATCCAAAATTATTTTTATAAAAACACTCACTGTATCATGAAAAATTATCTTGGATCATTTTTGGATTTAATAAAATAAATGTGTCTTCCTACTTTAAAATTCTCTTTAATACATTCCTTAAAAAGCTCCAAAAATATTTAGTTCTAAAGAATATTATGAACACTTTTTACATGATTTCACTTAAGTGGGACATCATTTATCCCTAAATTATAATTCCAATGTCCTAGAATTTTATATTATAGGATATTCATGTTTACAAACTGAATTCATGGAAAATACAATTTATTATCCAAAAGAACTCTTCCTTCCATAGTAGAAAGGATTTTTCTCATATCACTTTAACTTTTATGATATATTTTCCTTGTTCACCACTTACTTATTACATGTGGTGTATGTCCTGCTCTTGGGTATAGCATATCAAGAGTCTCCCTATTCTCATGATATTCTAATGGATTGTTATTTGAATATTTCAAGGTTTTGTGTGACACTTTGGAATGTGTAAAGATTATTTCCTGGAGGATTTTTCAACGGTATCATTTATAATTATCTTGATATATGTAAACATACTTTGTTGAATATTGTACATCATTGAGGATTATCTACTATGATAACATCTACCATAATTAATTGAATGGTTTATTATTATTTTGTCTGTGGATGTGCTATATTAAAACCATTAACCAATTTACTCTGAATGGCATGTGTTTATGCTTAATGATTGGTGAAAGTAATTTTCATTTAATTAGTTAGTTTCAATATGAAGGTGTATGTTATTTATGGTCACTGAAATCATATGAGGAATTAATTGGACTTATCTGTTTTTTTGGGGCCCTATATAGCCCCTCGAAGCATCGGTAGTTCTAGTGAGACAAACTATGATTTTGGCACAGGGCCTTGACAATATTATTATTTATAGTCTGGGAATGAGGCCTTGACGCTATGGTGATAATGTCCCGCAATATGCATTCCCTCATTATGAAAATTGTTTTTATGGTTCGTGTGGTCATTCAACTAGTATAATACCCATGATTATGTTTTATTATTGCATTATTTACTCAACTCATATTCCTTCCAAAATGTGTTCATGATTATTTTTTGTAATGACATGTGTTTTTGATTTTTCACCATGCTTAAGGTTTATGTTATGATATCTTCAACTGTATTGCATACCCTTACTAAGAATTTGAGATCACTCCTTTCTTTTGTTTCATTTTTTAGGGCATGAATGATTTTATAATGAATAACATGTTGAAATAACATAAGAGTTAATGATGTTGTCAAAGGAGATTTTATGTTGTTTTTAATTTCAAGTTATAATGATGGAATTATGTATGTAACTTGATTCCAATACTACTAAACTAATCAATCCTTCAGGATTCATATTCCTTGTTTATATGCCAATTCATTAAATTAAGGAACTAACTTTGGGAAACTGGGGTCAGGTCCTTACAGATGGTATCAATGGGAGTTTAGTAGCAAACATGGAAACTAGATAAGAAAATATAGATTAGGGATCATAGACCTTAGTTAGTATTTGAGGAAAACATACAAGAACATCCTGGAATCATGGTAAGGAATGGATTATATGGATTATTCTTGTAAATACATCTATGACTAGATATAAATAGGTAGAGGTGGACGTAAGAGGCCAAACTAGTGAAAGTTCCTTGAATGAGCCCCATTTCTTCCAAATCCCTATTTCCCCCAGACATTGGATGATAGCGTGGAGGGGAGATTCTGGGACGTTCGGGTAGAAGGGATAGAACATGTCACTAGAAAAATGTCGGAAGGCAAGGAGTCTCATGGTAGGGAGGATTCCTGAGCACAGCTGCCACCAGAAGTGGAAGATTTTTGAGGGGACGTTGAGCTTCCACAACAAATCCCATGTTCCCCCTTCTCTTACGTCTGACTGAGTACAAAGAGAATGTCGATAGCCAGATTTCATAGTATAGGCTCCCAAAATTTCATTGATCTAGAAGAGGTGGCCGGCGCCTGCATCTAGAACACAGGGGATACTCTGGATAATCCTTATGTCTATTTCATTGAACCATGAGTGAAGCTTTTCCATGCACCACCCATTACTATAATCAGCAAAAAGGCACCGGATGGTGGCACCTTCGAGCCCAGGTTAGTCTGGGGATGATGCCCACCTACCGTCCTTATCAATCAGCCAGAGATCCATCCAGATAGAGACAGATGAACCATTCCAAATCTTCTAACCCAACCCTCTCTCCGGGAGGCTACGAGAGGCCGAGACACTTCTCCAGAAGAAGCTGGGTCAGGGGCGAAGAGAGGAATCCTGGAAAACCTTGTGGGAGATGTATTTAGTATGAAGAACTCTCACACAAGTAGAGGAAGGGTGGTTAATAAGGTTCATTCCTTGATTTTCCTACAAGGCATCAATAAAGTGAAAGATGTCCCGGAAACCCATTCCTCCCTCATATTTTGGCCGGAAGAGATTTTTTAAGGCGATCCAGTGGGTTTTATTCCCTCCATTGTTTTGTCCCCACTAGAAGTTTGATGTGCATGAGTGGATTTTGTTGACAACAACTGCAGGTACCTTAGACAGGGACATAAAGTAGTTGGGAATAGATTGTAGGGTAGCCTTTATGAGTGTTTCCTTACCAGTTTTGTAAATTCCTTTTGGGGTCCATCCATGGATTTTTTTCTCTATCCTATCAAGAAAAGATGCAAAGATTTCTTTTTTGGAATGGCCGATCACCATGGGTAGCCTGAAGTACTTCTGATTCTTCTTGACCATATGAATGCCTACAATGGCACAAAGCTCCTCTCTTTTGGCATGTGGGACCTTAGAGCTGAAGGAGACTTCCGACTTTCCATGATTGATTGTTTGCTCAGAGGCCCTCTCATATTGTTGGATCACATTTACCATAGTGAGGCACTCATTATGGGATTCAATGGAGAGAAGAAGGAAATCGTTGAAAAAAAAGGTGTGAAATCGGTGGGCTTGAATGGAAACCTTTTCCCCATGAATCGAATGAGAGGAAGATGCCCTGGTCATGAGGTTAGAAAAAGCATCATCCACAAAGATAAAAAGAAAAGGGGAAAGAGGGTCTCCCCAGCGAAGGCCTCGGGTTGGGGAGAAGCCACATGTGAGCTCCCCATTGACATTAATTCGGAAGGAAACAGATGAGACACTGTTCATGATCATCTCTGTCCATTTAGAACAGAACCCAATTTTCAGCATCACGAATATGAGGAAATGCCATTCCACTTTTTCGTAGGGCTTGGTCATGTCCAGTTTCCATGCCATGGTTCCTCTTTTCACAGTGGAGCGTGTTTTAATTGAGTTGAATATTTCATGGGTCACTATGGAATTATCAATAATCAATCTCTTAGCCAAGAAAGCACATTGATTTTCCGAGATGATATCAGGTAGCCATGGGCATAGCCGATTATCAAGGATCTTTGTGAATATCTTTAAAGAGACATTGCAGAGGCTGATAGGTCTGAATTCAGTGACCACGAGGGGTTTCTTGATTTTGGGGATGAGGATGTGGATAGTTTCATTAATGTCTGAAAGGCTTGTTTCCCCAGCCCATATCTTCTTCATCATATTGAAAATGTCAGGACCAATAATGTGCCAATATTGTTGGTAGAAGAGGGTGTGTAAGCTGTCCGGGCCCATGGCCTTAGTAGGGTGGATATGTTTCAGGGCCAGACGAATCTCGTCATCCGTCACATCTTTGGTATATTTTCTGTTAATTTCTTCAGTGATCATAGGTTTGATGTAGTCCTCCACTTTAGCAGAGATGTTAAGACTTCCTGCCAAAAATAGATTCTGGAAATAATTGGAGATAACGTCTTGGATTCCATCGTTGTCAAAGGCTTTGGTACCATCCGGATGTGAGATGCAAGAGATATAATTTTTCCGGCACCTAGCTGAGGCTTTCAGATGAAAATAGCAGGTGTTAGCATCCCCTTATTTAATGTGGTTATCACACGCCCGCATAGCCTATAAGATTTCCTTTATTTGCAGGGCAGCATCCAGATCCCTTTGAATAGCACTGATTTTAGAGGTAGTGCAATCGGATGGGGGTTGGTTGAGAAGATTTCACAGTTTTCTTTCGAGGAAGTCATAGTGCCTGTCAGGTTTATGGAATTTGTTATTGATCCACGTCCTCAGATCTAATGCTATCTGTTGGAAATTTGACCCAATGTCTGCATGTCCACTCTTCCAGCCTGAACAGATAACATCTCGCATTCGCATTCGTTAGTCTAGAAGCATTAAAATCTGAAGGGTCTTCTGCCGTTATTGTTGCGGATTCTTTGGGTGTAATCAATAACAATCAGAAAGTGGTCCAAGAAATTGAGTGACAGGTGATCAATGTGAAACATTCTGAATGTATTCATCCAATCCGTTGAGCACAGAAATCTGTCGAGGCACTCTGCAATACAGGTTTCTTCCGTGCTACCCCGAAACCAAGTGAATGGACTACCCAAGAATCCATGATCGAGCAGATCTGCCCTAGTAATTGCATCCTTAAGGTTAGACATTGACGAGGAAGGTCGAAGTGCTCTACCTATTTTCTCCTTCTGATACAATATATCATTAAAGTCACCTCTAAAGAGAATACGGATTGCCAGATCACATCGCATATTACAAAGGAGATCCCACAACTTCCACTTCTCAGTGTAGGATGGCCATCCATAGAAACCCAAAAAGGTCCATGGTGGGGTTTGGGGTCCATGAATAGCTACTGTCACATGGTGCAAGGAGAAGGATCCTATCCTAAAGTCAACATTCTCCTTCCATAAGAGACAGATACCCCCAGAGTGGCCTTGTCGGGGACCCGGTAGGCAGCACTGGAAGCCGCATTTCAGTGAAAGGACAGTGGGGTCCTTGTATTCCAATATGGTTTGAGACAAGAAAACCATATCAGGGTGACTTTGACCATAATAGATCTAGATCATTCGAACCATTCTTCAGTTTCCAAACCCATGGAAGTTCCAATATCAAATGATCATTACTCTAGGCGGGGCTGGGATGTACCCAACTCCTCCTTTGATTCATCCGGGATCATTTTGTCACCTGTCCATTTCCATCTTTTTGGGTTGTTTTCAGCCGAAGAACACATTTCAATTCATTGTTTCAGCTCCCCAGTTTTTGTATTAACTACTTTTCCTACTCTGTTATCACAATACTCCCTTTTACAAGTTCAACAAGTAACGGGGCATGGTGCCATTAATCCTGTCATCCTAGAGTCACCTTATAGACAGATGTTTGATGTCGTTGTTTCTAGATCAGGGTCAACATCTACTGGTTCAGTGAATGTTTTCATTGGGTCCAAGCATTGTTCTGGTGGGTTCATTGATTTTAGAAATGACTCTATTGGGTTTGGGAATGTATCTTTCAGGAGGGTAAGAACTGTGCCTGATTCGATGTCTTTCTTTTTCGTTCGCCTCTCCTAGAAAACCTCATTATTGTACGTGGTGATTATAATATGAGAAGGTATCCCTGATTCCATCTAGAAAATTGGGATGTCTTCAGTGAAATCTGGAGGTCCTAGTATGATGACTTTAGTGTGTTCAGTTTTCGCCCGCCTCATGTGAGCCATCGTGAGTCGATCACGATCCTTTTGTTTTTCTGCCTCTGGGATAAATGAATTTTTTTTTATTTTGGCTCGTAGCCAGGGACTATATTGTTATATGATATTACCTAATTCATTACTTTTCATTGTGTCACATGTTCTCTCTAGATGGCCAATACACCCACAAAAGAAGCAGAAAATTGGGATTTTCTCAAACTCGAATGAGATCCAAATGTGAGTGTCATTGAGCTTCAAAAACATGCCCCTCATCAGATTCTCTAACACTTCAACCTTGACTTTAATCCGAACCATGGGTCCCCATTGGATTGGGTCCGAATAGTCTCACTCAATGAATTGGCCAATACGATCACCAATTTCTCTCAAAACCCGTTTCATTCTCCCATGAAATGGTATTCCTTTAATACGTATCCAGAAGGGTGATTGGGTAAGGTTAATGTCATGGATATCATCCCCACCTTTAAATTCTTCAATGAGGAGGAAATGGTTATCAAAGGACCATGGCCTCCATTTGAAGATTTTATCTCTATATTTTTCATTAAAGAACTCAAAGACTAGGATATTGTTCCCCACTTCCCTGATGGCCACTCCCGCTTCCAGTTTCCATAAATCCTGAAGTGTGTTTTTTTGGGCCCCCTAGATAACTGTGATTTTTGCCACAAATCTTCCAACAACCAGCAGTGACATGCATTTTTCCAGCAGTGTATCTTCATTTCTTCGAGCCACAGTCGACGCTTTTTCTTTGTCAGTCAAGGACAACATCTTCCATTGGTACAGTAGATCTGCTTCCATGGTGTGGGTCACGTTGATTCTAATTTTCAGTTCTTCATCAAGGATCAGCAACCGGTGTGTCCACATGCACCCTGCAACAATGATGCACCGTCCAAGCTCAGCCCAAGGTCCCTTTAGTCCAGGCATGGACCAAAAGGCCTTCTGCTAGGTGCGGCCCGAGAGTTACTACGTTGCACACTTATACCGTGACCAGACCACTCAGCCAGAGTAGTGCGACCGGTCTTCACAATGAGGCTTCATGAAAACACCTCCCGCGGACAGTCCTTTGCGAAGAAGGAGGTGATTGCCTCATGAACAAGGCCTTTCACATCAGTCCTTTGCGAAAAAATGCCTTTTGTAGCCAGTCCTTCATGAAGCAGCTGTGTCTTTGTGAAACAGGTAGGAAAACCACCGGCGTGCGTCGCATTAAGAGAAAAACTTGAACGCCGGCAAGAAGACCCAATGAGGATCTTGGATCTAAAACCCAACTCTGCTGTGCTAGATCTGTTTCGATGGATCAATTAAAAAATCGTGAAAGGGTTGTGGATATGGTTTCCGATTTTCCAGATCTGGTTTTCTGTAAGATAGGTCTTGATAAAATCAATTCTGTGAAGCGGGAATAAAGAACATCGGCTCTATGAAACCGTAACACAAATTCAGTTTCCATTTCCCCTCTGCTTGGAGGCACCGGAGGGATGCGTACAAGCTCGAGCTCAGACCCAAGGCGTCGGAATCAGGGGCCGCCATGGCACCAGGTATTTGGATCCCGACAAAGCCAGTTGATGTCCGGTCCACAGTCATTGGATCGAAGGTGGGAGAGGGGTCCATAGCCAAAGCGTGGGAGTCTGACGTGGGCGACGACTAATGTTCCCACTCAGCCACACACCATCGTGGTCTAAATAGGAGGCACAAACTCAAACCCTAGGAGTTCCCAGGAGAGAAAGCTCTCACAACGGGAGAGCACTGAGTTTATAATCCACATTAATGTGAATTGGGGAATAATAAAAAATATGTCTATATAGATTCTAAAGTCATAAAATTCCTTTACCTAATACTTCTTTTGGATTGAATGTTTTGTGATCAAATGTATAATGTTAATAAAAATATTATAAAATTATTCCAAATCCATATTATTATTTATAATATTATATATTATAAATTTATAATATCTTTTCAATCTTTTTTAAAAAATATTTCATTATTTTCATTGTTTTGGGTGTTAATTACCTGGTTTTTCTCTTGAATATATATCATGAAAGGTCAAGTTCTTAGGAAAATTATATTGATTAACCATATCTAGAATAATAATAATAAAATAATTATCATTTTCAAAAATAAATAATAATTTTAATACAGATATTTAATGTTCATTTTGGAAAATGGTGTATGTTACAAGCATTGAGACGTTTGTTTGGTATGTGCTCACTACGAAAAAAATCGATTTATAATGGCTATTTTCTTTTATATTTCTATGTGGTTATAGTAACCAAAATATTGTTCACAATGGTTTTAAAAAATATCAATAATAGTTGGCATTGACATCCAATTGAGGTCGGTTCTATCAATTTAGCGGTGGTTTATGGGAACTGTCTCATAAGGTTTTTTAACAGTAGTTTTTAAAATTTTATTGGTAGTATTTTTTTAATTACAGAGAATGTTGTTTTATACATAGTTTCATTTGTTGTTTACCGAAGCTATATATCTCTTTTAAGAAAATATTGTTCTAGAATTTATAGCCATAGAATATCCAAAAAATAGATATGAAAAGAAATATATATCAACCAGCATGCTAATTATAATGAATTAGCAGTATGCCTGATACAATAATAGAAAAAAATATATCTACAAAAATATCTATGTTCCCCAAAACGAAAATGAGATCATATAATCATGAATATAACAAACATGGTTTGCTGTAATGTAAAAATTAATAGACTAGTTCAATAATACATTACAATATGTATGAATAGAGAAATATTCTAGTTTTTATTCAATTATAAATATATCCTAGGAAGGTATCCATGATGGTAGTAGTTATTTCATTAAAAAAATTCCAATAAGGTGTATAGAACCGAAAAACAGAATTAATAATATTGGTCATAATTATCAAAATCCCATGGTGATGAGATAAATTATTCTAGAGCCAAATGTTTGTGAAGGTATACATATTCATACTATAGTTTCAAATCCTAACACCATATGGTTTATCAGGGAAACATGATATTATGTACCTTTTATTAATGAACTTATGTTCCAAAATGGGTAAAATTGACTTCCAATGAAAACAAAATTTTGGTAAAACATTTAATAAATTATAGAGAAGGATGAACAACATAATATAATCAATATGGTATTTTCAAAATAGTATTTTCCATAGATATTATAAAACATAAAATTCTTAAAAAATCCTTAGATGTTATCATTTTCTTATTTAGGTAAATGATTATAAAATTTAGGATAAATATGATCAATAAATTATTGCAACATTATAAACCCATCCATGACACCACCCATTAACGTTCAATAACTAGTGCCCATGGAAACTACCCAACTATGAAAGAAGAAGATTTTTATAGAAGGTAATCCACTCTAATTGTAATGATTAGAGAAAAATTATAGACAATGAATTGAGTTCAGACATCATATAATTTAATACCTTGATAAGTTTTATACAATACAATAAATAAACCTAAACGTAAACATGATAATTACCCTTATCCCTTGAGATCTAGTTTCTTTATATAAGTATCTAAATGAACAATTAAGCAAATATGAAAAATTATCAAACTAGAAAACCAAAAATCCAAATTATTAGAGGATCAGATAACCCTATTTCAAACCCAAATATTGGTATGAGTTAGTAGGAGTAATAATAGTTTATATAGGTGGAATGGTAGTAAGGGATTATAACAATACCAAGTTCTTACCACTACGGGAGTTGAGGGGAAGGGTGAGAAGGGGGTTGGTGGGGTTGGGGGGGTTGGCTCATGGTATATGTTTACGGAGACAGATCGCGAGGCTTATGGGTGACCACATCTCTAATCAGGGATTTCCTAAGGGAGATATCTTAGGGGGGAAGGTCTCAGGGAAGAGTGATGACTATGGAAAGGGTTAGATTAGGGGTGATAGTTCAGGGGGTATAAGGGGTGACTATAGTGTCATTGAGGGCTTAGGGTCTTGGGTTCATAGGGTTATTGGTATAAAGGAGAACCGACATTGGGGGACCCAGTGGTGGAGAGGTATTGAGGGAGGGTGGGGGATGAGAAGCATGGTGGGGATAATTAGAGAAGTGATATTTTAATAAATATATAATATTTAGTGGAGGTTATTAAAAACACAACACTTAATCATTTAATATTTAGGTCTGGTTTAATAAACTATGCTAAACAATGAATTTAGTGCACTAACACTACAATAATGCTTCCATTTTAAAATGATTAGTATTGAATGTAATTATGTAATACATTATCCTTCAATAATTTTTAAAATATCACGTATAAAATATTATTATTTAATTATATTTATATATTTATATATATATATTCTCTATGTGGTTGGTGATGATAAGATAGTCACATCATTTTTTGACAAAAGTAGTACACATATACACAAATGTTGGTATAAAATTTCATTGAGTGAAAATGTATGAAATAAAATGATAAATATTAATTTTTGATAATTATAAATATTCCATGAATATAATAATTATTTCATGTATAATAAATATAAATTATAACTTTATCCTTACTAACATCCATGTAAAGCATTAATCAAAGATGAATGACATAACTTTGTGAGATGACATTCCCCTGTACACATGAGTGGATTTATCGTGTCTCAAATGGAATAGGATGTGAAAAAGGTATACATATTATATAATGACAGAAAAGGTATAATAATTTCACAAATATATTATATTTAATTTATTTCCATCATCATATTGATCCATGAGATATCGTAATTGAAATATGAATGACATCAGTTTATGAGGTCGTATACTACCGTACACACAAATAATTATATAGTAACCAATTTTATGGATTTGGGGAAGGTTTTATGTTAGTAAAATAATATAATAATTTCTTAGTTTAATATTTATACTTATTTTTGTTATTTAATAATAATTTAATGAGGTGCATAGAGAAAAAAATAAAAAAATTCTAATTGATGAACGTGACTTTTTTTCAAGTATCCTCCTTAGGTTGAAAACAATTCCTTCCGAGGTTGGATTTATGAAATAAATGTACTATAGAATGAGATGACGGATGATTATATGTTATTAGGTAAGGGATATTATGAACCAAATGGGATTAATGAGGGTATTAATAGATTATATGAGGTGTATTTTTATTAGTGAGGTGAGTGGCACAATTGAAATTTTTGAAAAGAATGCATTCCTCCCACATTTTTTCATTCCACATGGATCAAATAATGGACTATTATCAATACTATAAGGTATAAGGTAAAAATATTTAAATGAAATAAATTTTAGATATTTATTTAGGTCAATTTAACCATTATCATTTAAGATTAACCTGCTGATAAACGTTTTTTTACATGAATTGCGTTAACTAATTTTTACTCATAAAAACAGTCTTTTTGGTATTTTCCAAAAAAACAACTTTATGGAAAAGTGGGAACCACACAATTACAGAAAAAAACCACAAAAAAGATCAAAATGCAAACAAAAAACACATACCAACTATAGGAACACCACCAAATTGAAATTTCAAACAGAAGAAGTCCCTCTATCACCTTAGGCCAGAAAGCATACCTCGAGTAGTGAACCCTGACATCTCCCAACTCCCATCATCTTCCACAGCATTGATGAGATCTCTTAATGAAAACCTACCCATCTTCGACGACCGATTTTCTACAATCATTCCAGTAATGAAAAAAACCAAACCAAATCCAACCACAGAAATCCATTTCACCAATATTGCAGTCTCCGAAATCACTCTTTCCCACACAAATTAATCCGTAAAAACAAAAAAAAATTAAAGACGAGCAGAAAACCCATCACCAAACATTGAGACATCAAAATGTGGTTTCTATACTAAACAAATACTTCATCGAGGACTCATGCTAGGGATGATGAAGGTGTAACACCCCGAGATTTTATGAAAAATATTCTTTTAATTTCATTAATGTCTTGTGTTAGACACTACACCAAAATTAGCTTGTGTTATATGCGACACCATATTAGCTTGCAGTATATGCAGCACTATTCTTGGCTCGTGTTACACACAATTTCAAGTTTGTTTTGTAAAAATTATTATATGCAAAATTAGGTATAATTTTTTTTAATGTATAAATGAAATATGTTTTTAACTATGTTATACACAACACCAAAAGGAGCATGCACTACACTCATCCCTAACTTGGCTTGCATTACACGTAATCGTGACCATCCTTGATAGCGTGTGTAGTACGCAATACCGGGTTTCACTAAACAACGATATATTGTTATAATATTATTATGGACTAGCTGTTAGGAATATTTTTAACTACATTTTGAATTTAATAACATTATTATTCATCTTACACATTTTCTAGAACATGGTATGAGATCAAAATAATTTTTTCGGGAAAAATAAGTATTTTTCAAAAAATACAATTTTGCTGCCTGTTGAGGGTGCACCCACTTTAAATCTAGTTTTTGACCTGTTTATAAGTTTGATATTACAAAATAAACATCTTCTTTTGAATCAGGATATAAAAATTTACATTGGATAATGTTTTGATATTTTTCTGATAACTTTTATATTTTAATGAATAGTAAAAACACGCTATATTTTAATAAAAAACAACTTTTTTAGTCGTAAAAATTAATATGGTTAAATTATAATATTTAATGGTTTAAATGTATAAATAGAATATATTTTTACCATTTAATATAATCTATGTCAATAAATTAGATTTTACATTCAATTCCTAGGTAAAATCATTTCAATCTTTTGCAACGTTATAACTTTTAAAACCCGTTTTCTCAATAGAGGGATTATTTTTAAATGAAATAATGCAACATTTGTGTTATGAATTTGGAAAAAATGGACTCCATATTTGGAATCATTAGGTCCAAATTATGTTTAGGAATTATGAATAGTAACTACGTTAAATTTTACTTACCATAGTTAAAGGTAAGTAGGGTAATAAGGGGTAAATATAATATTATAAAATTAGCCTAACACTTGTCTTAATATAACGGGATGATTATATTTTACCCTAAATCATTCTTGGGTTGAGATTGAATCTAATGGAACCCACTTTTATTTGATTAAGACCTTTAATTTGTTTTATTTTAAAGAAAGTGAAATATGCCTCACTCAAACATTAAGAATTAAAGTATTTTTAATATAATATTATACAGAATATAAATTCGATTATAAATACTCATTTTAAATATAAATTTTTTTATTTGTTATGGTGATTTATTTGTAAATTTTAAGAGATATTTAATTACCTTAATAGCTTATATATTAATGATGCAGAAATTATTTATTAAGTGAAAAATTAGTAATATATTTTTTATTGAAATAATAATACCCATTAAAAAGCCCAAAAACCTGACCAAAATTTATTGGTAATGTATATCTACACCATTATCATCCAATGACCGATTATATGACCTTTTGGAGTCTTATAAAAGTGATTATGACACTTATATTATTTCATTTTAAATGATGTCAAAGTTGTCAACTTTATAATTTAATAAATATAACATTTTAAAAGTTTGGTGTTTTAGAAGATAAATCCAATTAAAAGTATTATTATTAAATATATAATACTTATCTTCATCCTAGTATTTTATTTTGAATTTTTATGTAACAAATAATTATATTAAATAATTATATAAAAATATTGTAGTAATTATTTTATTAAGAGAAATTTCACATAAATGGTTTTAAAAATATTAAAATAAATATTATACGAATCATTTAATGATATCCACGAATTTTATAGACGGATAAAAAATTTTAGAAATCTATTAAATATTTTTGATCGAATATATATTCTCTGTGGATTTTATTTAAATTCAAATAATTGAATAGTTTCATAATTGACACTATTGATATTTTATAAAAATAACATATTATTAAATTGTTTAAAAATCATAAAAATATTTAAAAATTACAATTTGAAAATGTAATGTTATAATATGTAAAAAAGTATCTAATTATGGAAAATTCACAACACATAAGTAAGAATTTATAACAATTTAAAATTTAGAATATTATTACCACAAATAAAATTAAATATATTAAATAAGGATAAATCAAAATGATAAGGTTTAAAGTAAAAAACAAATATCTAAATTTTATTGGTTGATGAGATTACAACCCTATATTACCTCATATCCTAATTTGAGTCATTTTGGATGTTTTTATGTGGGGTTTGAATTTATTATAAATTAATATTTCTTATATTTTCAAAGGTGCCCCTCTCCTCCCTTATAAAAGGGCACCTCCTCCCTCTCCTCCTCACACCATTTTGAGCCTTGATGATCGGAAAACCTCTGCCCATTTCACTTCCCCACTTCCATAGAAACCTTATAGAGGTACTGGTCTTCTCAAAAGACCAACTCTAGTGCCCAAATAGAAAGTTCAAAGGAGGCACTTCGAGGAAGAGGTAATACCTTCTACCGATTCTTTCAAGTTTCATTCTTCTTCTACTTCCTATTCTTTAGTGGTTTTATTATGAAGTTATAACATATGTATCCCTAATATACTTATATGTTATTATAAATATGAAAAAATCCCATTTCACCTTCTATCCATCCTACGGAAAAAGAAATCATCGCGCGTACGTACGTACGGAATACCGTCTCCACGTCGTGGTGTAATCTGCTTTCCACCACCACCTTACTTGGATGGGTATAATGGTGTGAAGAATAACTATATATGATTATTGTAATGTGATATTGATTCTGAAATAATATACATACACTTAAATATAATTCCCCGATCATGGGAACGATATCATCGCTCATGCGTACGTACGGACTACCGTCTCCACGACGCGATGAGATTCATTTTCCATGTTAACAATTAAATAATGATTATAAATTATATATAATGAATAATAATGAAATATATGACATGATAAAGATATTGTATTTATGTATATATATTCCATCTACTTTACTTCCATTCAAGTCTATAAGGAAAAGAAAACAGCGTTCATGTGTACGTACGGCCTACCGTCTCCACGAATGGTGTATTTCATTTCATTTAGCTATCTATTATATATATACTCAATATATATGATATATAAATCATGATTTACATTCTGGAACTAATCAAATCTTGATATTAGCAATAATAATATCTAGAACAACAAGCCCAAACAGGTAGGATAAATAAAACGATTTTACCCAAAACACTACATTAACATGGAATTTACCAAAGAACAGGTAATATAAAGTCAAAAGTGATATATATATGATATAATAACAATAAATATGATTCTTTAATAAGTCAATGACATTATTTAAATCATTATATAGGATGTTCAGATACGTACGAATCATATCGGTCATATGGTAAGGGGAAATCTCACAATCTAAATTTTCTATCCGAGATTGTTTATACTTTGGTATTTACTGGGGCATATTTATCATCTACATCCATGTTCTGTCAATATTTAACATTACTTCTATCCTCATACAATTTATTAAATCCAATTTTACCTATTTGTTAATTTTTAGTAAAAGATATGAAAGGAATCTTTGTCGTTTTCAGTACGAGGTACTTTTTTGACTTTCCCGGCCAAAGTATGAGAAGAATTTTTATTTTTAACTTATACAGCTTGAATGGATTTTTAGGATTTCATAAAACATTATTTACATGAATTTTCGTTTACATGTTTTCAAATTTATTTTTAATTAACTTATTTTAGTTTAAAATGTTATGACATGTTAAGAAAGGAAAAATGTTTTTGAAGTAGAAAGGATATTTTCCTCAAGAATGGAGTTCACGTGTTTTATCAAAATTATTTTCCATCTAAGATGATATAGGGTTATTTTTCTATCCCTATTATTACATTAATTTTCTTATGTTATGATGGAACTATTTTTATGAAGTCGTTTTTATGGATTATCTTATGATGGCATGATGTTTA
Organism: Viscum album; assembly: GCA_963277665.1. Taxonomy (NCBI): domain Eukaryota; kingdom Viridiplantae; phylum Streptophyta; class Magnoliopsida; order Santalales; family Viscaceae; genus Viscum; species Viscum album. The sequence goes on from OY728162.1 coordinate 1,395,295,492, forward strand.
AGAATCCCATTTTTTATTACATGGGTTATGATATGGTGTATGATTTATGATTTTGTGTCACGCATAAGAATGGTTTCATTATGAGATGGGTGGGAACTATATCTCCCTCCATGTAATTGGGTAAGGATTTATATCTCATGAGATAGACATGGCTGGAATGACATGTTAATCCGGTTCAGTGATACAGGACTGGAACGAGGAGTGAACTCGGTTCAGCAAGGAACTTTGTCCACTAAGATGGTCTTGGCAGAAATGCCTTGGATACTATGGAAATCATATCATGTGATTAATGTTTTTCCACAATTAAAAGTTTCATTTCCGAGCTATTTTATCATGATTTATGTTCTATTATGATCTATTCCTTACGTACTGCCATTTTTTATGTCATTGCTCAATATTTTGATGTTTAAATATTATGTTCATGTATTGAAGTTCAAATGTATATGGATTGTTTCATTTTCTCTATGCTTAACCTTACTAAGAATTTGAGCTCACCCTTTATATGTTTTCTTTTTCCCAAGATATAAAGAATGGTTTTAGTTAAAAAAAGGAAGACCTTTATGGGAGATGTTGAAGATCTTTCACCAAAATTAGAAGATTATATTTCGAGTTTCCAAAGACACTAAACTATTACGATCTTTTGGTCTCTATTTTTGTAATGTATTAGATATTCTGAAAACGTAAATTAATGTCTATGTACTTCAAGCTTTGGGTCTCTATAGTTGGTATCTGAGGAATAGTTTAGTTAACCTTTGGAAATTGGGATGCGAAAACTTTTGTGATATCCCTAGAGATATTTATAGGGTATGTCTAGGGATGTCCCTAGGGTTTAGTATAACTAAAGGTTACAGTCCAAGTGTTATGTTGACAATCATGAATAACCTAGGTTGAACTTAAGTTTTCATGGATTAAAGAATGTGTGATTAGTTAGACATACCATAAGTGACTTTTAATAATTATGTGGTTCTTTGTTATTTTAAATGTTTCTTACCCTGTGGTTTCTAGTTTTAGTCAATGGAGGAAATGAGAAGGAATTCAGTTAACATTGATTCTGATGGAGAAATTGGTGACTCTGATCTAGAAAATCATGTAATGCCTAGAGAGAAAGAAATTGTGATTATGTCGATTCATTCATCACGATATATGATTAATAAGGTGATCATTGGTGTTATTACTAATTCATCAAATAAGAGGAAGATGGAATTTTATGCATGTTCGCATGTTGAGGATCATAGAGAAAGGTAGATTGAGATTTATAAACAAGGGAAGAAGAAACTTGATTAATACATCAAATGGAGGGGAAGATGTTATCTGTGTGGAGAGAAGAGTCAAATAGTGACAAACTGTTATGGAGTTCAATATCTTATCTGTGGAGAACATGGGCATTACCCAACTCAATGCCCTGACCTAAGAGTTTACTTCTAAATCAAGGATGGAATTATTCCATGACAATCATTGAAGAGGATGGATTGAAGTGTTTATGTATTCGTATTCAAGAATAATGTTGTTGAGGTACTTTTAGGGTATATTGGAATATCTATTTGTTGGTCCATTGTGGTTTTCTATAAGAATATAGCATCGGTAACCATGAAAAGTGATTAAAATATTAGGAAAGTAGATGATATGTGCATAATGAAGGAATAGAGAAAATAATAGGTTTGATAGTATTCAAGATCTCATGACGGATATAAGGACAATGTGATATCATGGTTTGTGTATATAGAAATTTTGGTATTTTGGTATGTGGAAAGTGTTAGATTTTGACAGTATTCGTGTTTTCATTATGGTTCAATGAGTATTTATTTTTCAAGAGAATACATGATTAAGGTACTCACATGTTTTTAATGTGACCAAAAAGATATATCATATGATAAATGGGGGATAAATGATGGTATTCACATGCTCGACAGCTGACATTTATAGTAATTTTTTCATTATACCATGAGCTTGGACAGAAGTATTTTGGATAATCCTAAAGATAGGAATGGATTATGTTGGACATAAGTTATTATTGTTTAAGGATAAACATTTTTTCGATATTATTGATGGAATGTTATAATAATGTAGTTTTAGAAAAAGGGAAACCTGCAGGACAGGCGACGACTCGTCACGTCGGACAAGGTTGCAGGAATCGAACCCACAACCGAAGTGCAGCAGGCCTTTATTGCCTACCACCGGCCTACAAGAAGTCCCTGGTTAGTAGAAACTAGTTTTATTATATTAAGCAGCATGATATATGAAGTATAAGTCCATTTTAGGAACCATATACGATTAATCTCACTCTATATGGACTTATGTATATTTAATAACTTTTTCTACCCTTTTGTTTGAGATAGATGGAATGACCTATCATTCTATCGCATGATCTGCTAACACTTCACATAAGACAAATTCAACTTCATTTCTTTAAGAGATGAAGTGGAAATTATTCCAGGAAAAAACAACAGTAAGATTGTACCAAAATCAAGTAAGTATCTCTTTTAATTAAAATTTTTTTCAACTTTAGGGAAATGATCTTGAAAACAAAAATGTTATCCTATTTCCCTCATATCTGATAAATCAGATGGTACCTTATATTATCACTAATTTATGGCTTTGTGATTGTTGGATTTTTCAAATGTATATTCTCTACCACTCTCCATCAAAACATGATGGTTAGAATTATCTTCCATAAACATATTTTCACTTCTGTTCTCTTATGTGGAAACCCAATGATTAGTAAATTTGGGTAACTGTTACGTTTCATAATTTATTTAAGGTTTGGTATTCCTTTTTACAATGTGCGTTTCTATTAAAGAACTTTCAAGTAGTAAACCTTTTATAACCCTGATGAATTTTGCGGGAGAAATTAATTTTAAGGGGGGTATAATGTAACACCCTGATATTTAATGAAAAATATTCTTTTAATTTCATTGATATCTTGTGTTGTACTCTATATCAAAATTCGCTTGTGCTATACGTGACACCGTATTAGCGTGCAATATATGCAACACTCTTCTTGGCTCGTGTTACACACAATTTTAAATTCGTTTTGTAGAAATTATTCTACGCAAAATTAGGTATAGGTTATGTTTAATGTATAAACGAAATAAGTTTTGAATTATGTTATATGCAACACCAAAGGGAGCTTTCACTACACGCATCCCTGACTTGGCTTGCATTACACATAATCGCGACCTTCCTCGATAGCGTGTGTATTACGCAATACCGGGTTTCACTAAACAACGATATATTGTTATAATATTATTATGGACTAGACGTTATGAATATTATTAACTAAATTTTGAATTTTATAACATTATTATTCATCTTACTCATTTTCTAGAACATGGTATGAGTACAAAATAATTTTTTCGGGTAAATTAAGTATTTTTCAAAAAAATGCAGTTTTTCCGCCTTTTGATGGCGCACCCACGTTAAATCTAGTTTTTGATATGTTTATAAGTTTTATTTTACAAAATAAACTTATTATTTTGAATCAAGATATAAAAATTTACATTGGATAAAGTTTTGATAATTTTCTGATAAGTTTTATATTTTAATGAATAGTAAAAACTTGCTATATTTTAATTAAAAACAACTTTTTTCATCGTAATAATTTATATAGATAAATTATAATATTTAATGGTTTTAATGTATAAATAGAATATATTTTTACCATTTAATATAATTTATGTCATTAACATTGATTTTACATTGAATTCATAGGTAAAATCATTTCAATCTTTTGCAACGTTTTAACTTTTAAAACTCATTTTCTCAATAGCAGGACTACTTTTAAATTAAATAATACAACTTTTATGTGTTTAATTTGGAAAAATGGATTCCATATTTTCAATCAGTAGGTCCAAATTATGTTTAGGCATTATGAATAGTTACTATGGTAAATTTTATTTACCATAGTTAAAGGTAAATCGGGTAATTATGGGGTAAATATAATATTTTAAAATTACCCTAACACTTGTCCTAATATAATTGGATGATTATATTTCAACCTAAATAATACTTGGTTTGAAATTGAATCTAATGGAACCCACTTTTATTTGATTAAGACCTTTAATTTATTTTATTTTATTGAATGTGAAATATGCCTCACTAAAACTTTAATAATTAAAGTATATTTAATATAAGATTATACAGAATATAAATTCGATTATAAATAATCATTTGAAATCTAAAATGTTTTTATTTGTTATGGTGATTTATTTGTAATTTTTAAGAGATATTTAATTACCTTAATAGAATATACATTAATGATGCAGAAATTATTTATTAAGTGAAAAATAAGTAATATAGTTTTTATTGAATTAATAATACCCATTAAAAAGCCCAAAAACCTGACCAAAACTAATTGGTACTGTATAGATAGACCATAATCATACAATGACTGAATATATGACTGTTTCGAGTCTTAAAAAAGTGATTATGACACTTATTTTATTTTATTTTAAATGATGTCAATGTTGTCACCTTCATAATTTAATAAATATAACATTTTAAAAGTTGGGTGTTTTAGAAGATAAATATGAGTAAAAGTATTATTATGAAATATATGAGATTAATCTTCATACTATTATTTGATTTTTAATTTATATGTAACAAAGAATTATATTAAATAATTATACATAAATGTTGTATTAATTATTTTATTAAGAGGAATATCACATAAATGGTTATAAAAATATTAAAATAAATATTATATGAACTATTTAATGTTCTGCACGAATTTTATAGATGAATAGGAATCTATTAAATATTTTGGATCGAATATATCTTCTATTTGGATTTTATTTAAATTCAAATAATTGAAAAATGTCACAATTGAAACTATTGATATTTTATAAAAATAACATATTATTAAATTGTTTAAATATCAAAAAAATATTTAAAAATTACAAATTTAAAATTATATGTTATAACATGTAATAATGTATCATATTATGGAAAATTCACAACACATAAGTAAGTATTTAAAACAATTTAAAATTTAGAATATCATTGCCACAAATAAAATTAAATAGATTAAATAAGGATAAATCAAAATGATAAGGTTTGAAATAAAATAAAGCATGTATAACTTTGATTTTTTGATGATATTAAAACCCTATATTACCTCATATACGAATTTTAGTCATTTTGGATGTTTATTTGTGGGGTTTGAATTTATTATAAATTCATATTTCTTATATTTCCAAAGGTGACCCTCTCCTCCCATATAAAAGGGCACCTCCTCCCTCTCCTCCTCACAACATTTTGAGATTTGAAGATCGTCCAAACTCTTCCCATTTCACTTCCCCACTTCCCTAGAAACCTTATAGAGGTACTTGTCTTCTCAAAAGACCAACTCTAGTGCCCTAAGTGGAAGTTCAAAGGAGGCACTTTGAGGAAGAGGTAATACCTTCTACCGATTCTTTCAAGTTTCATTCTACTTCTAATTCCTCTTATTTAGTGGTTTCATTATGAAGTAACAAAATAATTATCCCTCATATACTGATATGTTATTATAAATATTAAAAAAACCCCATTTCACCATTTATCCATCCTACAGAAAACAAAATCACCGCGCGTGCATACGTAAGGAATTCCATCTCCACGTTGTGGTGTAATCTGTTTTCCACCACCATCTTACTTGGATTGGTGTAATGGTGTGAAGAATAACTATATATGATTATTTTAAGGTGATATTGATTCTGAAATAGTATACATACACATCAATACAATTCCACGATCATTGAACGAAATCATCGCTCGTGCGTACGTACGGACAACCGTCTCCACGACGCGATGAGATTCATTTTCCATGATAACAATTCAATAATGATTATAAAGTATATGTAATGAATAATAATGAATTATATTAAATGATAAATTTACTGGATTTATGTATATATATGTCATCTACTTACTTTCATTCAATTCAATAAGGAAAAGAAAACAGCATTTATGCGTACGTACGACCTACCGTCTCCATGAATGGTGTATTTCATTTCATTTATCGATCTATTATATATATATATACTGAATATATATGATATATAAATCATTATTTACATTCTATAAGTAATTAAATCATGATATAATAAATAATAATATCAAAAACAACAAGTCCTAACACCTACGATAAATAAAACTAGTTTACCCAAAACACTAATTTAACATAGAATTTACAAAAGAACGGGTAATATAAAGTCATAAGTGAACCATATATGATATCATAACAATGATTATGATTCTTTAATAATTTAATGACATTATTTAAATCATTATACAGGAGTATCAGATACGTACAAATCATATCGGGCATAAGGTAAGGGAAAATCTCGCAATCTCAATTTTTTATCAGAGATTGTTTATACTTCTGTATTTGCTAGGGAATATTTATCATCCACATCCATGTTCCGTCAATATGTAATATTATTTCTATCCTCCTACAATTGATTAAATCCAATTTTACCTATTGGTTAATTATTAGTAAAATATATGAAAGGAATTTTTTTCGTTTTCAGTACGAGGTACTTTTTTTACTTATTTGGCCAAAGTATGAGAAGAATGTTTATTTTTAACTTATAATACATGAATGGATTTTTATGATTTCATAAAAAATTATTTACATGAATCTTCCTTTATAAGTTTTCATGTTTATTTTTAATTAACTTTTTTTAGATTAAAATGTTATGACATGTCATGAAAAGAAAAATATTTTTGAAGTAGAAAGGATATTTTCCTCAAGAATGGAGTTCAAGTGTTTTATCAAAATTATTTTCCATCTAAGATGATAAAGGGTTATGTTTATATCCATATTATTACATTTATTTGATTATTTTATGATGGAATTATTTTTTTGAAGTCCATTTTATTGATTATGTTATGATGGCATGATGTTTAAGAGTCCCATTTTTTATTTCATGGGTTATGATATGATGTATGATTTATGATTTTGTTGCATTCATAAGAATGGTTTCATTATGAGATTGGTGGGACCTATATATCCCTCCAATGCATTGGGTAATGATTTATATCTCATGAGATAGACATGGCTAGAACGACAAGTTAATCTAGTTCGGTGATACATGACTGGAACAAGGAGTGAACTCGGTTCAGTACGGGACTTTGTTCACTAAGATGGTCTTGGAAACAATGCCATGGCTACTATGGAAATCATATCATGTGCTTAATGTTTTTCCACAATTACAAGTTTTATTTCCAAGATATTATATCATGATTGATGTTCTATTATGATCTATTCATTACGTAATAACATGTTTTATGTCTATGTTCATGATTTTGATGTTTAAATATTATGTTCATGTTTTGAAGTTCAAATGTATATGGATTGTTTTATTTTCTCCATGCTTACCCTTACTGAGAATTTGATCTCACCCTTTATATTTTTTCTTTTACCCAGGATATAAAGAAAGGTTTGACGTAAAAAATGGAAGATCTTTATGAGAGATATTGAAGATCTTTCACCATGATTAGAAGATTATATTATGAGCTTCCAAAGACACTAAACTATTATGATCCTTTCATGTCTGTTTTTATTGTGCATTAGATATTCCGTAAAAGTAATGTAATGTCTATGTATGTCAAGGTTTGGGTCTTTATAAAAGGTCTCCAAACCACCATCCCAAAACTTCTTTGCTACCACCGCTCTCGATCCGCCTTGGATGGTCACAGTTGATCATGTGATTAGAGTAGGGGATAATCGTCCAATGGATTCAACAAAACTAGATATTGAAATTTACAATAAAATAATAAATAACAAAAAACAACAATTTATGACGTGCAAGGAACCCTGATATCACTGAACCACTGATCCAAAAATCTCAATGATGACATCGCACCAGATCTGGTTTGGATGGTGTCGAGGAACACGAGGTCAGTACAGGGATTTAACATATAAGGACTCCTAGCACCACCAAAATTGATAATTAAGAAACCTAGAAGGAAAGAAAAAAATGAACCACCTTTCGAAGCATCTGGAAACCCATCATCTGAAAAACCACACCACCCAAAGCCTCATTGTAGCCACCACACCATCTCCAATAAGGTGAGGCACAGAGTCACCGGAAGCCCGAGATGGGTTAGAGAGTCCTAAGGAATCCACAACCCAAATCATTCCACCATTAGAAAATAAATATTTTTCTTACTCAAAATATTGAATTAATGTTTCAAAATTATAATAACAAATGTTGAAAATTTAATTTAAAATTAATCCTCCAGACAGGATAAGAAAACATTTTTTAAAGAGATATTGTTATGATGTTTACAATGTTTTTATACGAAAATTCAATATAAAAATGATTAGTATGAAATAAATAATTAAAATGGATATATAGTTGAAATTATTTAACACTAAAGAAAAATAAAATAAAAAATTTTCATCATGAATTATTAAAAAGAAAATTATTTTTCAATTAAATTACAATATGTTTCACTATTAATAAAATAATGTAAACTTTCAGAAAAATTACCATATGAAAATTTTGATTTTAAAATTTCAAATTTGATGTTTATTTTATAAAATAATGTATATAAAATTGATAAAAAGTAATTTCAAATTAATAGTAAAGAGAACGGATAAACCCCATTTTAGAAAGAATTATAATTTAAGAGAATGGTTCATTAACATCCATATGATTCCTAATTTATATTTAATAACTATATATCCATTTAATTTAGTTTATACATGATAAATCATGAAAATTTCTTAATTTTTTATTTATAACCATATTATCCTATTTAACATATATTTTATTATGGTTATTTTTAAATAGTATCATTTTATTATAGTATCATGTTTCATTTAAACCCAATATTGTGAGAATCACATTTTTTTGAAGAATGATTTTAATTTAAAAAATAATATATCATATGGTCTCTGGGTGTTATATTCTATTATATGATTGGTTGTGTGTTTCAAATGTTCATGAAAACATAATTTTATTCATTTAGTATTTTAGGGTGTTATGTTCATAGGGAAGTACAATGTCATATGGAATAATACATAATTTGGATTCTATATAAAATGAAAATGGTGGAGTGTGAAGATTTTGAAATGAAATAAAATCTTAAAAAATTATATAGTGATATCACCAATTGATCATAAGAATGTGAATTATAAATGGAATTTTAATGGCCTCAAAACCATAAATAATTTATGATTTAAAAAGACATAATGATTCATTCAGTATTAAATTAATATGATGTAGTTTTTTTATGATCATATTCCAAAAGTGGATGAATTATTTTTCAATATAAAAATATAATGAACTATATATACATGATATATGTGTATTTAATAAGAACAAGTTCATACTATAGTTACGCATTGAAAAATTTATAATTCATCCCTTACTCTAGGAAATCAATGTCCAAATATTATTATTTTCTATTATTAATTCCCTAAAATTATCATTTAATTGATATTAACATCAAAAACTTAGAGACATCTCTTTCCATCTATCTAAATCTATTTTCCAAATCAAATATTTTTAACATATGTTATCCAATATAATACATTAATTTTTAATCCACATATGTAAGTCCACTATTTCATCATTAATATTTATTTTTCAACCTATTTAACTAAACAAATAATATATTAACCCCTAAATCACATAGGCCAATCGTAGGTGCTAAATATCATCATCCATTAGTTATAGGTTCATGCACTGTATATTTTTAAGATGTGACAATTTTCACCTAGAATGTGAGTCTTCATTTCTCTAAAATATATTAATATAATTCCTATATAACTACTAAAAAAATTTATTGACATTATTTAAATTAAATTAATCATTAAAAAACCTTTTTACAAAGGTTTTATATAAAAAATATTTTTTTAAAAATATGAGTACGATTCTATATCTATTATTAAAATCACATAAATGATCATATAGACCCTAAATACCGTGAATACATTTAAACATACATTTATATATAATGTATATTAAATATTATTAAATTATGTTTTCCATTGAAAAATATGCTTACCATATATTTATTTCAAAATACCATTAATCATGGTAGACTAGCATTACATGAAACACAAATATAGTCGATTAAGATTTAAAAAATTGGATCAATCATAATATCATTATCACATGATGTTACTCATAAATCATAATTTAATGTAGACATATAGGGATTTTAAATTTAATAGATTCCATAAATGTATCAATATTCTTATACCAAAATACCAATATTAAAAATACGCCAATAATATAATTTTAGAATCAAAATAAATACTTAACAATTTTATCTAAACATAGGTCTCTACTTTGTATTGGAGATAACCTTTAAGTAAGGGAGTTTACTCAAAAAATTCTCTTATTTTCCACATTTTATTCAATGAACTATAAATGGATATATAGTATGAGAATTGTTTTCTAACAACATACCACTCATTTTTTACTGATAATTTTTTCATTATTTATCTTTTATTATACACATAATTAATCGTATAGTTCCATTGAGACACTTTCCAAGGATTTTCCATCCTCATTTCTGATATGAATGAAATTGAGGATTCATTCTTTCATGGTCCCTATAACGTGAGTTCTTAACGAGAATAATCATTCCATTCTTTGGTGAGTCTGAGAAATTATAGAGTTAGAACATGAAAGAAATATTTTGGGATAACCTTTTGTAATAATAATTATATACATCACTTTTATCATCATTTGAATTGGTTTCTCAATGTAACAGAAGTTTCCTTCCTCATCAATGTTAACACGACTCCTTATAGTTTTATACAATAATTAATAAAATATTGTGTGAAATAGTAACCATTTTGGGAAAACAATAAAATCTTATCTTCGATATCAAAATCATGATACATGATATTCAATATAAGGAAACGTAGGTTTAACCCATGTAATTTATTTTCCTTATCATTTAAAATCCTTTATAATGGTTGATAAAAAAATTTGAATTATCCTATGAATAACCCTCGTTAGTGTCATAATAGGTGTATACTGAGGGCCATTTTCATGTACAATGTAATATACAGGTCAATCCCATTGCATCAATTTTGGAAAAATTTCCACTAGGAACATATATTACAGAACAATGTCCATTTTTAATAACCGAATTGGGTTTTATTTCCTCGAAAACCCACATAATATCTTCCATACTAATGCATTATGATGTACTTATATACTAATCCAAAACTCATATCTTTGGTTTATTATACCTAATATAGGATTTCCTCAATCATGATTCTAAGATTTCTACTAAATGTACATTTATAATAATAATAGTGACCCCAACCGTAGTAAGCCATTAATAGTGTATTGGTTATTACATTGAAATAATAAAGAAGGGATTAATTACAAAACATATGACTAGTTTAGTAGTCTTGGGAAACGTGATAAATCATTGATTCATATGGTAAATTTGATAGAAATTCAACATGTATTTTTTGTGAATAAAATTATTCCCTATAGAGTTTCCTTTCCCATTAGTCATAGTAAAATCATGGAATCATGGGGAACAAAATTAAAATATGGGTGAGATCAAATTCTTATTAAGGGTTATGTACACTGGAAGAAATCATGAATCAAGAAAAATGATCAATATGGAATGTACAATAACAAAACACACATTACATTTAATCAAAAAAATAAAATGATGTGAACCCAGATATAATATCAATGTTTTGTTCTATTTTATAGTAATCAATATGGCATTGTAAATAATGGAAATCAAATGCCCTATAAACAATAAACTTATTATACTGTACACATGGGGATAATATCAATGAAATAATTTCTTTAACAATAAAATATATAACAAGGTAAATAATTGAAAATAAATTCCATTTAATAAATTACATTACTATCATAACTAGTAATTGATAAATTAATAAAGTATGACAAATAACTAAACACAAAATCCAATTAATAAAAAACTGAAAATTAAATCCATCAACAGATAACATCATTATGTAAATCTCATGGAACATAATAACTAAATTCAAAATGATGAAAATTATTAATTATTTGATGTCAGGTCTTATGCATATGGTACCTCTATAATCAAGACATTTTACATGAAATTTTTAAACTATTTAATACAAAATCTTCTCTTTTGGATAACTAATTTTATGATATCATATTGATTCATCTCATGAGACTACTGATGTATAAAGGGTCAATCTATAACTAGTACCCACCGATGTCTATTTTTCGAATTATTTCCTTATATATTGAATAATCATTTTAATTCATGAATGATATTCCTGATCATAATATATCTTTATTGAATAAAGAATATAGATTATTAGTATTTCCCCAACCAATAATACAGTCTTCAATATAGAACACTCTACGTAGAAATGAGATATATGTTAAAAATAAAAGTATACATGATAAATATTATGAATATTTATTTAATATTTATTGTCTATTTATCAATAGAAATTTAATAATTCAGGGGAAAGTTAATGACATAAATAATTAATCATGGAACGGAATGTCAATAATTTAATTGATCAAAATGATTGTAATCCATCCATAGAGAGAATATGGATAGTATGAATCAAAAATATTCCCAATAGATTATGACTAAATTTTTTTTATTGTTGATTAATAGAGATATCATAAAAATATGTTTAAACATACTTTCTTGAAGGAAATATCATATTCACTTTGAAAATCACCATTTCAAACTGAAATTCCATATAACAATTTATAAATAATTTAAATTTAAATAGACATTTAAATATTATAAATTAATTCATAAAAAATTAAATTAGTCATGATGATAAGAGTTTTTTTTTAATTTTGATCATGTTAAAACAAAAATCCTCCTCACTGTTTTATTAAAATCCAATCATGCATTGTATTGAAGATGATAGGACTATTCCATTGAAAAAAAATTTAAAATAAAAAAATGGGTAAATATTTATTTAATAAATCATTATTAAATTTATTAAGAAATATTTTGAAATATTTTAAGATATTTTTTCTATGGTAGAAAAAAAATTCCAAATGAAGAGAGAAATGATGTCGAATTTTATTAAAAAAAACTTTTCTCAAATATATTAACTTACAATGCGTGAATAGATGATATTATTTATTAATAATATTATGAATACCATATAAGGATAAAATTTTATGGTTTTATTATAATATTATCAAATTATTTACTTTAACTATATTTCATCATTAAACAATATCAATGAGAATGAGAATAGAAAATAAACTCTTATAGTGATCCTAAAAATGATGTTGGAATTAGTCAATTAATAAATTTTATGTATCCAAATTAAATATATATTTAACAGGTATAAATACAAAATAATATAATAAACAAAAATTTATATAATATCTTATAATATCATTGACGTTGAAGAAGTAATATAACCTAACAAAAATAAATTGAGTTTAGAAATTTAATAGTACTTCGTAACAATATTATCAAATTCCCCATGATAAAATATTTACAATTGGAAAATAATATACCATTAAGTATTAATTATTAATGATATTACATGTTAATGGGTTTGTATATACACCATATAAATGATATTAGTTTCACACCATTATAATATTCATCAATGAAATTAAATTGAGATGAAATCCCTTACCACACACTTACATTTTGTTTGAACAAATTAAATATATATTATGGTGGCTTTAAATATGTTATTATCCATTTATATAACCATAGAAATATTTATAATATCATATATCAACCATTTATATCATTTTATTACCCTTTTGTCAATAAAATATCATAAATTTCATGGTTTCAGTTGTTTCTTTCCTAGATTTCTTATTCATTCTTCGTTATGAATGTTCTAGTTCTGGTTAATATAATTGAGTAAAGTTAATACCATAATAATATTCATGAGATTATTATACTATTTATACAAAAATTATAATTTTAAAACTATTCATGAGTGATGGTTATGAAAAATGAAGTTTGTTGCGATCATGGAGATAGTAGCTCGTACATACGCATGATCATCTTTTTGATTTTTCAATGATCATTATCGAAGAGACATATGTAATATTTTATCTATTAATAATTATAATAATATCATATATAACATATAATTTATTTATATAAACTTATTTTTATCATCCACATTTTGTGTTGATGAATAGAGAGTCACATCACTTTGTAAATACAATAGTGAACAAATATGCAAATGATGATATCATATTAAGATGAATGAATATGTAAAGAATAAAATGATTTATTATCAATTAAACTTATAAGTATGTCCCTAATATATTAATTATTTTATTTATTTGAAATATAATAATTAACTTTATACTTATGACCTTCCATTCAAAGTGTTATTAAAAAGATAATAACATTTCTTTTGGATGCGGTTGTATGTCGCACCGACGAGCTACATTATCGTATCCCCTATTGAAATTAATTTAAATTTGCTTACATGATACAATTAATCTTGATTTATAATTATTTTATAATTAAATTATATTCAATTTATACCCATCATAATACTGAAAATTTATTGGTGGTAATGTGAAAAATAATGGCATCAGTTCATGAGGTCATATTCATCTGTAAAAACAAATGATGATTTCATACCCCATTTTATGGATGTGGGGATGGTTGTAGGTCATTACATTAAAAATAATTATCAATAATAATTAATATAATGAGTTTATTATATCATCATGAATTAATAATAATTAATGGGGGTGGAAAATGAAATAAAATAAAGATTTCTATTGAATAACGCTATCTCTTCTTTGGGTATCCTCGTTAGGTTTGCAATAAAAACATTATTAGATTTAGTCTATGTCCAAAATAAGTCTTATAAGATGATATTATAGAATTTAGGATATTATTTGGGCCAGAATTTGATGATTAAAATGGTTTAATAGTGGGATTGATAGAGGAGAGGTGGTTTCCTTTTACATGTGTGGTGAGTGGAACAGTTGTAATTTTTTAAATAAAAATTTGTACCCATATTTCCCATGTGAAAAAGGGTACAAATAAATTTTATAAAGCACTAGACATTATATGGTCAAAATATATCTATCCAAAAACATAGATCCGTGTTTTTTTTAATTATAACCCTTATCTTTTTGGTTTAACCCCTAGTATATCCATTTCTACCTTAACCATGTTAAATACTTCTCATTATTTTAACTATTAATTATGATGAAAAATTATGTTATCATTATTTGGTATTATAAATTATTAGGTTTGCTATTTTTTAATATATATTATAAAAATATGGAAATTTAATTGGATAAATTGAATTTTAAATCATCGTAGAGACACAATGAAAAAGTGGGGTTTCAAAGTGCAAATTTATAAAAAGATTACAATGTTTTTATATGAAAATTAAATATAAAATGAGTCCAATAAACAAAATTTTATTAATTGAAATATAATTTATTTAATTTTCTTTTTGAACCAATAAAAAATATTAAAAAATTATATCTAATTTAAATATAAATAATTATTTCCAATGAAAATCGTTTTTCTTCACAATTTATCAAATTAATTATTTTTAAAAAAATCCAAAAAATTCACCATATGGTAATATTAATGTTATTATTTCAAAAATTAATTTATTTTGATAAAAAATTTAAAAAATTTAGTGCAAATTAATTTTAACTAAATGTCATAATGTGTTGAGAATCTTCCATTTAAATAAATTACATTTTTTCAGAAATCATTTAATTTTATTTTAAATGATTATTGTTTTATTTTTAATCAACTGATAAACATAATATCATTAATATGGATAGTACTATTAATACCCTTTAATTTTATATCTATATTATAATGTTGTACAATTTTTTTAATTTCGAATCAGTGTTGTGTGTTCCATAAGCTATCGAAGAGCTTAAATTTAAGGAAATATATTTCATGGGTTATTTAAGCATGGTTTTGTCTGTCGAATATACAATCAAATAAAATTTGATTATTTAAATTTTTTGATGTTATAGATCACCTTAAATATACTATATTACCTTGAACTATTGTATTTTCATTTAAAACGAAAATATTTTACAAGGGAGTTAGTTTGAAAAATAAGACCGGGATGCCTCCTTTGAGGATGACTGAATAGTCCACCTTGTCATCTTCCTCAAAAAAATAACTATATGTACTCCATTTTCTAATTCAAGGATAAAATTATGTGCGATTCAAATACTTTAGAATTCCTATACACCTTAAATTTATAAATATATAGAATTTATTTATCACCCCATTATTATGATATATTATTTTATGTGATTAATATGATCAATTGAGCATACCATATGTAATACCAATCTTAAAATGGAATGGGATTTACTATTTTAATATTATTATATAAATATTAACATTATTAACAATTAATTATTTGTTAGGGTATGAATATTAATAACCTCACTAGGAAATATACATCAAAATTACTACCAAAATATAATGAATAATCACTCATACACTGATTATCAATTGTTTGGAAATGAATATAACATAATTTAAAGGTAAATGAGATATTGTTCATAAAAATGTTTTAATATGTGCACTATTTTTTTATTTTAACAAATTAGGTAAATCACAATTAATAAATCATTGTAGCGGAATTTGAATAATATAGATCCATGTTAATGAGAAAACATTGGTTTTTTTTGTTTGTCAACAAATTTTAACAAATCCCTTGAATGAATCAAAATCTCACTTTCATAAAATATGGATTATACTGATTTTATTGTGAGGGATATTATAATTAATTTATATAATTATAGAAAATTTGTTTGATAAAATCGAAATTTTATTTGATATCACCATGATATAATAGGAGAAGGATAATCAATTTGGATAATTTTAAAGGATTTATTTTTTAATTTATAGTTAAAAGTTTTTTTTAAATTTCATTTATTTTCAATAAATAAAGTAATATAATAGTACAATTAGCTTTTAATTTTAGTTTTTATGTGAAATAAGCTCCCATTAGTTATGAATATTATAATTACTTCCATACTAATCAACATTATATTTTATTTTTCTATAAGATCAATTTTTTTTGAAATAAAATTATTTTAAATAAACTTTTTCATTCTATTTTGGAAGATTATATAAAACCTTATTTGATGAATTTTAAAATTTATGTCTTGAAAGATGTTTTTTATATTTGTAATCTTCATTAAAGAATTTGGTTATATATCAAATGTTTTGTCCCCAAAAAATTCACCATGTTAACAAAATGATATATAAAGGAAAAGGAAAAAATGGAATAATTGAAACTACATTGAAAAAGAAAAACTACATCCTCCCCTATCACTTATTTGTGTGGATGTGTAGTTACATGACCATGAGTCATTTTTTCACTTTTTTATGGACTTAATTGTAATATGAAATGTCATCCCATGGAATGTAATTTATATATTATAATTTCATTGGCTCTCGTTTTATATCATAAATATATTTTCATTATTTGGATAAGAGTAAATATGAATTATGAACAAATCATGATTTCCATAATGATTTACAATAATTTAATTGAATTTCAATAATATATTTTATATTTATCAATATTTCATAACTAATTAAAAGGTAAATGGAGTGTTAGTACAATCCTTCTACTACACTCATTTAATAGGATAAAAAATGTAAAAAGAAAAAAAAATATGGTTTTCCATGAATTTTTTAGATGAGTATTATGAATAAGTTTTAATTTTGGTGTTTCAATTTGAAATTTTTTGATATCGTTATGGATATATATTTAATTTTACTAAATTTTATCACAAATTAAATTATATGGCATTTAATGAAAACATAATTTTAAAACATTAGAAAAAAATAAAAAACTAATAATAATGTGATTTAATGGAAAATTTTATAGTATTTTATGATTGATCTTATAAAATTCCACATTAAATTTTTTAAATTACATTCAAGACATATAATTCTTAAATGACATGTTACAACACTAAAGGTTATATGGGTTTAATGATACTGTGAAACAAAATGATATTTTTTAAATAAAACCTAAAAAGTATATTTTTTAATTATTCATTATCCTCCTTACCATAACTTACATATCTCAATATATCCTTCATCTAAGAGATATGATCATATTAAATATCAATAATTGATATATTTACCAGATTTACATGCACCTCAGAAATAAAAGGGTATCTTCTCTCCTATCTTCAAAATTACTCTTAATCCATTTATCTTAATGAATATCAATATAAATCAATTATAAGACTTCATGAACATGTCCTTGAGTTTCTGTTATAACTGCAATTATATTATATTAAGGATTATGTTGTAAGGTAATTGAGGGTTTTTATGAAGATATGTAATTAGTAACTAAGTGTTTCGTGTTTATTTCTTCTGATACCTCTATAAAATCTTCTTTCACCATGATGAAATAACATCTACTATATATTAATTATACTATAATTATATTATTAATATATTATGATCATTTTTGATATCTTTTCCATTCCTATGAGAATAAAGACATCTATAATGTATATTCATGATCTCTCAGCTCAATGAGGTGATGTGTTTCATTTTTTCAACACCTAGTCATATGGATAATTAATTTTTTTTAATGATTAAAGATATTATGTTTTATATAATTATTAATATATTAACATGAATATTTAATTCCCTTATTACAATATAGTCCATTTGAAAATGTTAAGTTCTCTTGTACGTACGTGTGGACTACCACATATACAACGCACAATGCATCGTGATTCATATTTCATTCACACCAGAAGAGGATGATAATGAGAATTAAATTAATAAATAATAAAAATATGTATACAAATATGTTTATTAAAAAAATGAGAAACATTTTTTGATTTATTTCTTCTCCACCGTGAAGAATAATGTAAATTTTTTTCTTAGGTACTCCAGAATACCATCCCTATGAAATGACATAATCCATTTCTAATTCCTCCATTACAAGGTTGGTTTTAGAAGTGGATTTAATTTATAAATATGATAACAAAAATATATATATTATTCTTCAAGTAATGTATAACTTACCCCCTTTACTATGGCCCACACATAGATGAAGTTTAGATGTTATAAATCGAATAATCCCAAAACATCCATTGTGACTTTAAATAGTTTACTAACTACATAAAATATGATATGAATTAGTGTAAATATAATTTTTTAAATGGAGTCAATAGGAAAAATTATATTTGTCATGTAATTTACTAATATAATTTTATTATTAATTAATTATAAATTTTTTTATGTTAGATCTGACATAAGTTAAATTTTTTTAAATTAAAATATTTATTTTAGAATTTCATCACAAATTATCTCTCCACTATATCCATGTTCATCAATTTTTTCATAAAATATTATTATTTATTCTTCAAATATTGTTAAATAGCATTATTCTCTACTTCTGGTTTTCTTAAATGTTAATTGAATTGAATGTTTTAACATTTTACTATTTGAATTATATTTGATTTATGAAAAAAGATTGAATAGAATATTTTATTTTTTAGTATACTTCATGAATGGATTTATCCACCCCAAAAAACATTATATTTAGTAATTATTTACATCCATGTTTTCATCATTATTTTAAAATTATATCATTTTCTCAATATTTTAAAAATTATTTTTTATTATTTTATGAAATGACATAAATATATTCTTCTGATGGACTTGTGATTTTCATATGAAAAGGAATCCCTCTACAGTAGCATTTTGGGTCAGTTTTCTTGAACTCCCCTTACCATTCCAAAACCCTTCTATTCTTTGAATTTTAAGGAATATGGTAGGAAGATTCTTCTATTCCGATGAAATAACACTCTTTGTCACCTATCTAGTTAAACCACACATATGTTTGGAGGTCGATGTTTCCATGCCATAGGTGGAGTGGGTGTGGGTTACGGTTACGGTTGGTGAAGAATTCCAGTGCAAAAAACTGGTGCTCATTGAATCATGGGTTGATCATTGCAAGCTGTGTAGGTGATTGGGGAACCTGGAGTCCAGTTGCAGGTGCAAAACCAACTATAATGGATTTTCCGCGAGGGGTAATGATGTGACAAAGACTCAGGTGATAGGTGATGCACCGCACCTAAATAGATATTTGGTTGATTTCAAGCCAGATGAGTATTAGCCAGTGGATATTGGGAAGGCTGAGGGGACTCACGGTGATGAATTCTTGAACAACAGTGCGGCTCCACCTCATTCGGAGGTAGCTCCTGAAATGAGGGAATGCCTTTTGATTCATCATAGGAAAGTATTTGTGACAACGTTATTGACTCTTCAAGAAAATACACTCCAATTGGCTGTGAACTAACTCAGAATGACTCAAAATAGGGTACTCCAACTGAGCTGGTGGGTCACTGGATCACAAGACAACGACAGACTCACTAGGCCATCCAAACCTTTAATCTATTTGATGGCATGGTAATTGAAGGGTTGGATCATGACTAGGAAAATGACATGGATGATCAGATAATATGTGGGATAGTGTCTGAAGAGGAATACCCTTGCTATTTTTTTGAGGACAATGCGGGAGGGAAGCATAGTAATGGCATGTACAATGTAAGGAAGAAGAAGGGACAAAAATCTAACAGTGTCTCGAGAAGTTTCATCTTGACTAAAGGGAAAAAGAGAAAAGGTCCCAAGGATTATTCGTTACTGCCAAAACCATTAGAGACTAGGTTAGGTGAAAAAAATTAAATCCAAGGAGTTGGAGTGCATTCCTACTTCCATTGTTAATACCCAGGGAAACCCCGAAGTAGTGAAGCCAGATTTTGGTGAGACCTATGCAGACAAAACTGGTTTGGAGGATGTCACTAATGGGAAATACCTGGGACTACTTATTCCCTCGGAGGACGAAATGGTGGAGGATCTTCTCACTATCAATTCTATACAAGAAGATGCTGACCAGATGATGGGAAGAGTGATTTGTGTGGTTACTAATGGTGAGAAGGATGCTTGGATCGAAAAAAATACCTTATATTGATTAGGGGTTTCAATGAAGGGAATATTAATAAGGAAGAGTACATTCAAACGTGGGAGAAGATGGCCTATTGCTTTGAGGTAGATACACAGGTGCACACTCTCTCCTAGAAATTATTTAGGGAGGATCTCTCTAATAGGCTTAACTTCTGTTCCAATGATTTTTTGATTTCTTATGAGGGATGTCCTACTGGTTGAATTTATGTGGTTTCTCACATTTCCATAAAAGTTTTTTCAAATAAAAAGTTAATTTTCAATCAATGTTCATATTTAATATCCATTGTGTTTTTATTCATTTCATTCATCTGATTAATGCACTATACATTGTATGTGATGAGATGATGGTTAATATATATACCCCATGATTCATTAGTAGGTCGCAATATACTATATAGACTTGTTATATGTCATACTTCTTCCAAATAATTCTTTTTTTAGAATAATTCAATGGAAAATATGATTATGATTTTCTTGAAAAGGGATTATGCACTATGACCCTCTGGTATGAAATTTTGCAGTCCATAAATAAGAAATTAACTATTTTTATCTATTTTATTATTTATATATATTTTATTTGATATATTTCATTTTCTGTTCATTAGTTATTTTATATAAATAACTTCATATCTTAATATAGGAAAATTATCATTGATATAAAATAATATTTTTGATCACCAATGGGTAAATGTTTTGTCTCATAGGAAAATAAATATTTTATTTAGGAAACCATCATGAAATATTATTTTGTAAATATGCATGGTTAGAAATTTTTTTATGGAAAACATTGGATATATAATTCATTTTGAGAGTATGTATGTGATCTTTAAAAACATAATTTTATTATATGAATATGTAAAATATTATAAGGATTTTGATGAATTTAGAATTGATTAAGGGGTTTTATTTTTCTAAATACTTATTGAGATTTTATTTTCTCATCCATATTTTTAATGTTATTTTAAAATGGAAAAATGATATAAAATAATTTTTGAGAGGTTAGTAATGACATGTCCTGAATGATGAAAAAGAGTCATCAATTAATAAACATTTGTAGTCATAACATCATGATTGTTTTGAATTTCTATATACACATTATTAAATAAAAAAATATGTATATATGAGGAAACACATCCATTTAATGAGAGACACATGGGTTTCATTATGTATTTGTTTTCATATTTATATAAATATATACACATAAAAAAGATTCTTAATGAGTCTATTAACTCAGTTGTTGTTATATTAATAATTGATGTTAAAATTCTTTTCATGTTTGATTGTATCACATCTATAATGTTAAGAGTATGAATTTAGAACCATATCTTGTTGTTCATGTATAAGGTGATATAATTTGGTGTTAAATTTATTTCATAACATTAGAGGTTAATATTGGTTAGATGTGAATATTTTCGGAATTATAGACATCATCAAGGGATAATATGATTATTATTGATCATAATATTAAAGTAATAGATAAATGTTTTGATTTTTTTATGATTTCATCCCATTGTAAGACATATATTGATTATTAAGTAGTCATTTAAGTAAAATTAAATTTAATGATAGACTCGTTTTCATGGGAAGTAGTCATTCGTTGAAGAATAATATCATGTTGCTTAAACATATTTTGAAGTTACAGATAACTATTAGTGTTTATATGATCATTTATTATGAGGTAATTATATTTAATTGGTATAGTGGTGTTATAAATGTTTTGGGAGCATATGTTTTTTCATAAAGATGATTGGATGATTGAAATAAGATTTGTTTATTATTTAATTTGGGATATTTTTGAAGAAGATGACTATATTTTTGCACATTATATGATTAATAAAAATGGAAATATATTTGGATTATATTGAATAATACTGATTGAATAATGTTCGAGTTTCTATTTAGAAACTGATATGATATTTATTTTTGGTGATATAGTTATCTTGATCATTTATTGAAAAAATATGAAAATATTGTAGATTATATGATTATAGAATAAATAGTTTGGTTATTTTAATTTTTAGCGATTAATATTGTTTGGATAATTGTTTTTGAATGATATCAGATTATATAAATGATAATATATTTCATATTTTTTCGTTTAGGAAAATGTCTTCAAGATTTTTATTTGTTTTATCTTTAATTATTTATCACATTATTATTGATGTACATAGGTTGTTTCTTTAAGGTTTTAGAGATTAATTATGTATTTATTTATTAGATTATTTAATAATATTAAACATTATCTTTACTTATACACAACTTCTCTTGGCTTGATTAATGTATAGATGAATTGGAAATTAATTTTCGGCCATTTTTTGGGACATATGTTTCATTAGAAGTGATTTTAGTGCATTTTTAAGAAATATTCATCCTAAATATTCATTTCATGGAGTCATGGTTGTGATGGATGTTGAAACAGATAGTATCACAAAAAAAGATGACATTTAAAAAAAGTTATGGGAGGGAATCGAGCATTTATATATGTTAAAACTATATATCTCTTTAGTGAAATAATACTAAAAATATATAATTTATTATACAGAATTGAACGCTCAAAAATACTTTATACATTAATAAACTCACTAAAATGTTTTAGTCTCATAAATATATATTCATATCTAAAAGAATAATTTTCCTTTCCTTGAATAAGAAAATCATTTTCATTATAAAACTATATATAATCTTATTTATATTTTATCATAATTTTTTCAGATAATAAAATTAAATGTATGAGGATAATTTTTAATGTGGTAGAATGTGATGCATTGATATTTTATATATATTCGATTTATTTAATACTTTGTTCGATTGTATGTATCAAACACAATACAGAACAGAAAAAATATTATATTCACATTAAATATTATTATTTCTTTCTGGTTATAATGCCATAGGCATTGGTTATGCATGTATGAATATGAATAGTCTTATAATGAAATATAAACAGAAATTATTTACTTAATAGAATGAAGAATCAATCCCACATTTGTTATTATTTTTTGGAAATAATTATAAATTCATTCAAATGTAAAAGAATTATCTTTCATTAAATGTTTTTATACAATGTATTTTTATTTATATATAGCCAATTAATAAATATTGTTAAATGATTTTAATTATATAAATATACTATATATCAAATTGAAGGAATCTATATAAATTAAATTGTGGATAGTATTCATGTAATGATGATAAATTCATTTTAATTTTCATGAATACATTATCATCCAAAATTATTCTTATTTATTTTTCTATGAGGATATTATAATTACATTCTATCACATTTAGTAATTTTTCTAAAAAATTTGGACATTATATTTTATGTCAGATTTTTTAATCAAATTTGGATAAATTTTTTGTATTTTTCATAAAATATTACTTTTTTAATGAATGTCAAAAATATATTTTTTTTGAATACTAATATTTATTTTAATTAAAACGTAATCTTTAAATGTACAATTATAATTTGGATTTATTTTTCCAATAAACTAATTTATTTTAAATAAATGATTTGTTTTATAATATTGTAACTATAAATATATTTAATTTTGGAATAATATAATATTATATATATATATATAAATATTTTTAAAAATATTTTTTTTTTATTTTTCAGATTTCAATTAAAAATGATTTTATAGTATTATAAAAACTAAATACATTAAAATGGAATAAACTTTTCAAACTGAATGTCCAGATTTGGTTAAAAAGACATTTCTATTTTTGGTCATAAACATAGGTTACCAAACTAAAAAATGAGTTCTCTTAGTAATGGTAAATTGGGATGTTTCCTACTGATTCACATCATACCAGTGAAAACAAAATGATTTGATAGATAATATATAATTGCTTTCTATTATAGAGATTCAACTCAGATTTTCCATTTTATTCTAAAACTGATTCATGTCATGAAAATTTGTGGCAGACGAGATGGTCACTCTATGACTGGGCAGTGTGTCCATTTTATATTGCAAAGGAGGTGCCATAGTTGAAGGGTCCTGGAGGGAGATTTCACAGAGTTGAGTGTCTGAGCAATCAGCACATGTTGAGTATGATGTTATCGAATGGTCTCTAACTAGATTACTTATGGATAAAGAAACACCAAACAACGCCATTATCCCTGATTCATAGAACAACTTTTCAATAGAAGGTGCTCATTGGATGATTTGGACAATGATAGTTAATGACTCCATTTTTTTGAGAGGATGGGAGGTGGGGCTAATAACACCCTTTTGTGGGAAATTATTGCCTACCATGGGACTCTCTTATAGATTTATGCCATGAGTATATGTTCGCGAATCCACGTTTCATTCCCAATAATGTGTCCTCAGAGTACCCATGGTTTGAAAGATTAACCACACATACTAATGGGTTTGGAATTACTGAGACAATTCTAGATTAATCACTATAATGAGGTGCTCTAGTGTTTATTTGGTATCCATTTAGAACCGAAGATGTATCAATACCTGGATTGAACCCATACGATGGGCTTCCTATGAATCCTTGAAAGAGGAATCAAAATTCTCATAGTTTGATGCCACATAACTAGAAAACTCACATTTTGAGGTCATGTGATGGGACCCCATCCATGTAGATTTAGCATCGTGCAGTGAGAATGTCTAGGAAGAGGATTCCTAATCAAGATTTATTTTGGGAGTTACACAGAAGAAGATGAAGATGATCTAGAGAAGCATTTTCTCCTCGGTTGATATAGTCCTACTAGGGATATAGACTGATGAAAAATAGATTGATTTGTGTTTTGGGGTTAGACCTTAAGGATTCTTCCTATGTATCCTAGTTATTGGGGAACCAGATCCTCCATCGTTCGGTTAATGATGGGTCCTAGACTGTAAATGAGGCCCTATTTACGGGGGATTTATTAGGGATTAATCTTTAAAATGGAACCCCCTTTGAGATCATGCATTTATAAGGTCATCCTATGTATACTATTTATAATAGGAATCATAGTTCTTGTAGTTCATAGGGTGGGGGATATGCATAGAAGCTACCCATGTTTCAGGAACCATGAGTAAAATAGAAACTCATGAATATTTTAATGTTTTATTAGGGCTCGAACTTAGGATGGGGCCCATGTTATGGGGTAATGAAGGTTTCATGACCACCACCAACTTATAAGACCACATTATTCATGCTCAATGTGTGAAATACGTGGAGGCCATAGATCGAGAGATTGAACGTCCCACTTCATCTACTAATAGATGGGATTGGAGATGAAATGGACTTGGGGGTGGAATGTCCCAATTTCCTCTCCCATTATTATATCCAATAGAGTCACGTTTGGAAATTTATCTGGATATGTCTCAGGATGAGCCTATGATGTTTAAGAGCACTACTCCTTATATAAAGGACAAGGGATTACCTCATGGATAGTGCACTTTGAATGTCATATGGGTTGTACAACGGTTTCAAGTCATATAGCTAGGATGATGACACCACATCATAATGTCGTGTTTTTAGGACAAGCAATATATGGTTTAACATTATGTGGATAGGACTATTTGGAGTCTCATAGTTTTGGGTCATACAATGAGGAAAACGTATCATAGATACCATGAATAACTGGAGGAAAATCACGTTTGGATGTCCTGAAATGCCTCGAACATGAGAGGAGAGGAATGTGTGAACCATGATTATAGAGGATCTTGAATTAGGAGAAATTATATAATGCATGGAATCCATTGAGGCGTACAGTGGTAGGTGATACCTCTCTTGACAATGAATTTTTCTCTAGTTGAAATACCATTTGGTGGGTAACATATGCAGAGTCACCCAGGAATTGTGCATATAGTCAACAAGTGGTGCCCTCAAGACACTAACTATCCATTTACGATGGCTGGTGATGTTTATAATGAACCGAAATTACCCAGTATACTAATGTTCAAAGTCATATTTCATGGTTCAAAATCAATTACAGGATAATAATGCTTCTGGAGGATCTTGTATCAGTAGAAATGATATGAGGAATGGAATCTATTAGGGAGTATGGAGATAGGAAAATTCTCTTTTGAGGATGTATTTTTCCCTAGTTTAAGGGCCTTTTGTGGGAAACAAATGCATATCCGCAAAGGAATTGTGTGCATAGTCAAAAATTTGTGTCCTCGGGACAACGATCATCCATTTATGATGGACGAGGAGGTTTATGAAGATCCAAAATCCCCATATATACTACATTTATAATCATATATCCTAGACAATGGAATCAAAGTTTAATGAATTGTTATTGGGACTAATACCATATAGTTTAATGTCATGTGGTGAGGATGAGTTCCATATAGTTTAACATCATCTGGACAAAGAAAAATTAGAGTCTTTCAGCTGAAGGTCATATGGAGAGGATCAACTTATATTGAAATCATGCATGACTGGAGGATAATTGGGTTTGGATGTTCGAAAATGCCTCAAATGTGAGAGGGATGAAATGTATAAACCATCATTCTGAGGGTTCTCGGATCAGTATAAATGATATGGAAATTGGAAGACATTGGGTGTATAGAAGAATGAGAATCCTCTCCTAAGGATGAATTCGTCTCTGGTTGACATTACATTTTTGTGGGAAATATATGCAGATATTCAAAACACTACCATTCCATTTTCGATGGCCATAGTGTATTATGATTATTTGAAATCACATCTGTACACAAAGATTGATTGGTGGATAAGGGTGTGTGAAAGCATGTAGTAATCACATAGTCAAAGATTGTAATGGAAGTTTTGGATCAACCTATTATAAAAGGTAGGTGATGGGGTTTTAAGAGTCCTTTGAGGAGTTTCTCGACTCATGGTATTTAAAGGATAGAAAACTCCATTGACCTGACTCAAAACACTCATGGCATGTTCTATCAGCATAGGGTCATCTATGTACTATGTTTTGCATAATTGAGCATATTCATAGGAGTTGTATGTGAATTGTAAACCTTTTAAGGTTATTGTTTGCAAATGAGCTGATCCTTAACTGTCATCCGCATAGGGGCGTCCACATAGGAGCATCTTCAGACTGGTTTTCTCCAAGGGTCTTCTGCGTACTATTTTCACATAGGACATTCCAAGAAATGTAGACCGCATAGGGGGTCTTGCTCAATCTCTTTTTTTATTTGTTTGTGGGGTTAGAAAATAAAGACTCATTTCTACGAATGGCACTTCCTCTGAGTGATATATTCTCTAGAGGGTCTCCCTAATACAGTTCATAGGGTGGAGTTCTACAAAGGGCCACCCTCATATGGTTTGTGGGTTGGCTTCCAAGAACTTTCCTTATTGGGGGAGGGATCTCTCCCGCACCTTTTATGTTTTCCTCCATGTTTCATCTCTTTTACTCCATCTAGGGAGCTCTTTCCGTTTATCGAGAGAGCCTTTTTTATCCCCCTCGAGGTAAAAATATAGAGGTGCTGAGTTTAGGATCGATGATCTATGTAACGCCTTTTTCAGAATCCCGTGGAGAACTCCTTGATCTGTGGAAAACATTGTTAGTAGTAGGAGTTGTTTTCAGGCATTTGGATGACACATCATCCTACGAACTACATAGTTCGTGGGGGATATGGTACGCATGGGTGAAATATCCTCCATAATTATAACATATACATGGTTCATGGGAACTGTATAAGGAGTGGTTTTGTCTGCCTTGTTTAGGAAAATGATGTAGTTCGGAAGAGTTAACCTCGTCACCTCCATGTCGCGTACTACTCGGTGTGTGGGTCATGCTTTTTGCGAACCATTCCCAGAATTAAGTATGAGGATGAATTATTTCCACTTTCCAAAGATATATTTTTAATCATTTTTATTCGATCCAATTCAGGAACTTATATATTTCTTTTGTTGATCTTGATAGAATTTTATTCATCATGAGTGTGGAATTTTCGGGAGCCTACATAGGGTAAACATTTCCATTACCTAGAAATTGAAATAAATAACGAAATTTGAATAACTAATTTAATTGTATGAGAATATTATTAACCTATAATACATCTTAGACAATTTATGGTGTATTTTTTTGAAATCATGGTTGGATTCCCATATAAGGATGTATTATATTAAATAAATTTTCATTTTCTATCATTTTATATCATAGATATGTAATAATGACTACAAAACATGTAAATATACATTATTATTGAACATAAATAACAATTATTATATTTAATAATTTTATTTAATATTAGTTTATTTAATTTTTAAATATATTATAATTAATTAAAACTCATATTCTATGGTGATACCATGCTTCTGCAAATAAAAAAATCAAATATATTATATTGAAAATTTTATATGTGATGACATTTACATGATTAATGGTATCCCATGAATTTTATACAAAATTATAAAGTATATATAATTATTTTGGGGTTTAAATATGGTATTATTTTTTCTATTGATTACATTAATGTCGATTTTTTTGAATAGTACAAAAATTAAATTAAATGGTATTTAATGTAAGAATAAATTCATCAAATTATAAAAAGTCATAAAAATAAAATTATAATAATTAATTGTGTGAAATGGTAAATCATATCATGAAATTCAAATTTTTATTCGCTTTATATGTTTTGACATTACATTAATGACCCCTAAAGGATAATTCTTTTAACAATGGTTAATGATAAAATATTATAATTGGGGGGGGGGGTTAAACCAAATTATATTTTTTAAAATAACTCTGATGTATTTATTTATATGAATGGTTGATTATATTTTGTATAATTTCACTATATATAAGATTCAATTGAAGTTCAAGTCCATTATACATAAGTTGGACACAAATTATATTTTAATACTTCTATCACATACAAAATTCCAACACACCACTCTTATAAAAGGGAATCCCATATCCTAACATATGCAAACCAATTGATAAATTTATTTCCACCATTATTTAATAAAATTATTTTAAAAATCATCTTCTGTATTTCATTGATGTTCTTGTCTTCTCGAAATAGTAAACATATATTTCTTATGGTGTAATCTAATAGATTTTTTGAAAGAATATGTATAATTACTGACCAATTATTTAATTAATATGTAATATTAATCCTCCATAAAATATTCCATAACCCTGATTAATGAATAATATAATTATAATCCATATAATGAAATAATTTTACGATTAACGTAAAATCATATTTCTTCTCATTTCCATCCTATGGTTGATGAAAATATCCCTCATGTGTATGTGTGGAAAACATTCTTCCCGGATCAATGGGTCTCACTTTTCATAAACTCATAATATAGAAGATTAAAATAATATATCAATTAATTATATATAATACATACTAAATAAATATAATTATTTAAAGATAACATATTACCTACCTTTTTATCCTACCATCCAATGGAAAATGATAACTCCACTTGTGCGTACATATGTAATACCATATCTATTAGGTTATGTGATTCATTTTTCATTTCTACCTTACATGGAAAATTATATGGATGGATGCAATGAATAAATATAATAATTATAATGTATGTATAAATTTGTAAAGGAAAAATATTTTTGTAATTTTTTTCTTTTCAACTCAATGGGAAAACAAAAATATCAATCAATTTTATGTATGTACTACATTTCCATGAAAAAACATAATACCTTTTTCAGTTCCACCATCCACTGGGAATATAAATTTTTTATTTAATTGAAAAATAAAATATCAATAATGAACTAATTGTTATAGTGTTATTGTAAGTAGGAAAAATTTCACCAAATTCATCAAATCGATGATATTTCATGGTTGTAAAATACACATCCCCAAAATGAAAAATGTGAACTCAATAAATTTAGTAACTAAATTAATCCCTGAAAAACGAGATATTGGGAAAAAATTATAATGGGTAATGAATTAAATTGGTTTTTCTGTATGTTAATAACTAATATATATTTATTTCTGAGGATTTATTGAATGAATAATAGTAAATGGTTTTAATGTGTGAGATTTCACATATAACCAATGTTTAAATGGATTCCTTAAATATATTTCTCCAATATGATCATTTTATTCACTGTTTTCAAGGATTTTCATATTATTGTTCCAAATATTAATGTGCTGCTTTTTGCAATATTGTTTTACGTACAATATAATTCTGACTATTTAAGAAACTGATAAACTAAAATTCACATTTAACTTATACAATAGGAATTTATTTCCATCTGTTATTCATATTATTTAATTTTAATATTCCATTAAATTTATAAATATTTATTTTTAAAGATATAAATTTCTACTATATTCAATGAAATTTTTATATAAAATATTGTAATCAAAAATAGATATTTTTATCTTGCTTCTAAAGAAATGTTCTATTTCCCATTTGATGGTTCATTTATCATTATGGACATTCATTTCTGATTTATATGTCTTGATATGGATATAGTCTAATGATACTAATAACCATAAAACTATTGATGGAATGGGATCTTGTGGTTCTATATATTAATATTATAAAATATTAAAAATTTGTAGGATTATCATATAATATGATTATTTATGATGATTATCTATTATTTCTTTATTCATTTAATTCATATTTTGAATGAATTAGACATAGTACGTAATGGTAAGGGACTCATTATAGAAATCTCATCAATGCATTGTTATTACTAATGAGGAAAACTATCATGGGTAATTATTGTATCTATACCAAATTATTTATGAAATCTTGTAAAAAGGAGATGATATCTGTTTAGGATATCTCTAAACCTTGTCTTCATGGTATGATTATGAATTCTATCATTCTTAATTCCACCATCAAAAAATTATTTCATGTTATATATATGAAAATTTATAATTTAATCCATGGATAAATATATTGTTCTAATTTTTTATGGTTTTTATTGAAACCATTTTATATCATAAGATAAGAAAACGGGATATGATTTAATTTAATATTTATCATATCAAAAGGGTAAAAGTTCTTATGTCAATGAAAAAATTTCATGTTTTCTAGAAACCAATTATTATTATGATTTATCATTTTTTTTATTTCTATTTAATGATTAATGATTTATATTTCCTGTAAGGAATAATTTTTAGTAATTAGTATTTATTCTTATAAAAAGTTTTATTTCAGTCAATGGAAAACATAATTATGTTTTTTAGGAATTTCAAATTGAATAATTAGAGTATTTTCATATTATATTCCATAATGAATTTTTTTTTCTCTCATAACATGTTTTAAAATTTATTTCAAACAACACTTCAATGTGTAGGAATATAACTTGGTAAACGGTGTCACAAATTTAATGAATAAAATTTCCAAGAATTCAGTAATAATTATAATCATAATAACCTATTTTGTTGAAACTGATGAAGAAAAATTATAGAATTAGAAAGTATTGTTATAATCTGAGAAGTTACCATTTGATTAGAAATTCATGGGTTTTAATATATATTATCTCTAAATATTCTATAACGGTAAAAATCTAATACAATATCTAAGATATTTTGGAAGATGTTATGTTTTCAATTTGGAATTGTTTATAATAAAATTTATATAACTTTAGTTGCTATCAGGTCCATTATGTCAATAGTACAATTTCATCACAAGATCAAGGTGCATATGTTAGTGTTGGTACAAATTTGTAGTGTCATACATGAACATGTTATATATGAAATTTGGGAAATTTTCTAATGGATTTACACTAGTAATGATTATCTTTATATTTATAATATTTTAGATTAAAATATTTTCCCACATGGGTGATTATGAGTAAATAAATTCCATAGTGGTTCTTTTTTTATTATTTTATGTTGAACCACTTATGTATCTCACTAGTAAGGCCATACACCATATAAAATTAGGATATAAATAATTTTGTAATTCTTCATTAAACATTCATAGATCATCTATATGAGATTGATGATGGAACAGGAATTGATAAATAATTTTGGATCCCTAAATAGTTTGTTTATTTATTATACAATTGATAAGGAATCTTGGAGGCCAAAATAAAGGGATGACAATATATGAGTGGTACAAAACCTTCAAATTTTTATCCCAACTTTATTTAGGTAAAATAAATACCACCCCCCCTCCCCGTGTAATGTTCTCTTTGAGAAAAACCCAATTGTGGGACATAAAAATAATTCATTCCATAATATATATATGGTATAAATTGCTATACAAGTGAAGATTCCATCTTATGTGTATTTCACTTTCTAATTTACCCGCTATGTTGAGGAATAGATCTAATCATATACTGATGGAATTATTGTGGGATGGGTACCTAAATTATATATTTCATTATTTGATGAATTAAAAGAGAGATATAACCATTTGGTTTCGAATTAATAACCAATATAGAGAGTATCCTAATAACTATAATAATAAGAGATTCTGAGAATAAATATTTCTTCAATTATGGAAACACAGTAAAAGATATCAAAACAACATATGATTCACATCGATGTTCATGTTTTTCGGCCTTATAAAAATATTAACCCCTAAGTTCCTAAAAATACATTATCCATAGAATAATTGGACAATGAGTCTGCTAAAAGAATAAAAATTCCACCAAAAATTACTAAAAGAAACATCATTTATCAAATATTATTATATCATGTTTTGGATGAGTTCTAAAGCCATCTAACTTGATTATGAAATGATCCTTGATATATTGTGACCTTCCTCATTAGAAACCCTAAACTAAATTCGATTATCTGAATATATTTGGATTTGAATGAGTTGTAGAGATATGGAAGATAAAACAAATTTCTCTCAACAAGAGGTAACATAATTAGTTAATGGGTGTATGATATTATTTCATTAGTTCCAAATAATCCTTTAATTATTTCATTAACTTATGAATATATAAGAGGTAATCCATCATATGTTCTACTGTGTGTATATAATTTTTAATATTCATCCAGAAACCTATTTCCATATTTAGATACATAGAATTATTGAAAATATGGCTCCTAAATATTAATAGAGCTCAAATGGGTTGTTATTTCAAAACTTTAAAATGTTATTCTATTAATCTGTAAAATGGTTCATTTAGGGGATTTACCACAAGTTTTTTCTTATTGGTGAGAAATGATGAAACTATAATAACATTTTATATTTTATATATCATATTGTATTTGGTTCTCCTATTAATTATCTTTATTTTTTTTATCATCAACCAATGTGATGATTTGATGAGGTTTCATTTGGTCTTCTTTAATTATAGGAGCAATAGCTCCTTAGGAACATGAGATTTTGGTTCCCCATGAATAAAAATATAGAGAATCTATGATGTGTAAAACAAAAAAAGATTCATATTTGGGGAAATCCTTAATCATTACAATTCTTATTTTCAAGAAATTACATGAAGTATTATACACAATACATGTTCTTCTAATATAATTATTTTTTTCATTTTTAATCATAGATGGAAGGCCACAGTTCTTACCATTACTCCATTTTATGGGTGCATGGGTAAAAACATATTAATATTTGGTATATATAAATAAATTCCATTAATTATAGATTTTCATTTGTGATGTTCATAATACCTGCCATGAGAATAGTTATTTATAAATAACATATCATAAATGTCCCTACTAGAGGATGTTTTGGGTTTTACAAGTAAATATTTGAAATTCAATCATTAACATTTATTAGGGGAAATATTTCCATGTTTTTTAATCTTAAACCATATAAAAGTCCTATGAAACATTAAGACATTTAATTTTATGATATATCCTTCTTATAAAAGAAGTGGTGATGCATTTTTAAAATGCTTTTAAAGATATTTTATTAGTTTAAACATAATTTACTATGCGATCATTTCGTGTAGTGTCATCAACTATTAAAAAATATAGGATTCAGAAGATAAGATTACTACTGAATTCAATAGACCATTGAAATTATATGTTAATGCATGTATCAGTTTAATGAATCCAATGAAATTTATTTATGTCAGAAGATGATGACCCTAACATTCCCTCTAAGGGAGAAAACATAAAAATGAAATCTCTAAATCTATTGGTGCGGAGTTGTGACATCAATGATTATTGAATGAGAAGGATGTTTAAGTGCATAATTTTTAATGGAATCAAAATACATTCTAGGATAAAATCTAAAAATTTTATTTGTTACTTGGATAAGTTGTTGACATAATGAAAAATATTCCAACCGAGGTAGATAATCATCGTCATAACGTGGGATATGTAGTAATTGGGATATCAAATGATTATAACAATGTTGAAAGATTATAACCATAACTAAAATAATTAATATCATTAAATAGTTGTATCTAGTAGTGATCTATTTATTTAGTACAAAAAATTAACTCTATTCTTATGGATTATCTATAACATTGACCTAATTTTTTAATTAGATAATTATAATTTTTCCATATTTCAATTGTGACCGTCCCATTTCTATATTATAATAACTTGTGAAACAACTAAAATAAATGTAATGATAACTTAAAAGAATAATAATTCTATAAATTGATAAATTATGTAAATTATTATTCTCAAATGATCATGTAAATAATGTTACCACCATGGAAATTCTAAGAACTTTATTTAGTCGTACCTATAATCATCATAACCTTGAGATTGTCAATTTTTGTGATGTTCTACAAGGATTGTATCATGGATGGGTGTGTAAGTATAAATACTATAAATATAATTTATAGTTACTCCATTTTTATTATTTCATCCCTGGCGTGGCTCACATATGTATGTGGACAGAAGATATATTACCATACACTAGAATTTTTTAATTTAGATCATTTATCAAAACCAACAACATAAGAATATTGAAGGTGGAATTGGGAATTTTTATTTCATTTTTCAATAACATATGATTTTCCATCATTCATTTCATAATGGTATTTTCATGAATACTCATACCAAGGTGTAAAGAGTAGAAGAGTGTCATAATTAATTCCTGGGAAAGAACTATTTTGTACATAGCATTAATTTTGAGGGGGATATTTTTTGGGATAAACAATCTTTAAGAATTGAATTATATACCAATAATATACAAAAAATAATTAAAACGGTAATTTTTATTTCATAGGGACATGTATAATTTTCAGGTTATATTTTATAAGTTCTTATCCTTACCTATATATCTTGTTTAAAATTTAAAATTAGTCTTTTTAAGAAGATCATGTGAGGTTAATGTCCATTAAATGATTTGAAAACATTATTCTTGGAATATTATAACATTTTTCAATCATTGAGGATCTTGTATCATTATTCTTGGGATGATTATAGTCATCCATGTCATACCACAATAGATGATTTATATGGTCATGTAACATTAATAGTTTTTAGATCCGGTTTAAGTCCATATATCATTGAAATAATAAGATGTTATAGATCATCATGAATGGGAATATAAAAATCCTAATTTTATGTATGGAATGTTGATAACAAAATATTATTTTAGAAAATAGTATTGAGATTACAATAAAAGGGACAATAATATATTATTCAATATGGTGTTTAATCCATTAATATGTTATTTTTATGATGAAAAATGTAAATAAATCAACTGAAATCCATGTAATTTAATTATTGAATTATGAATTGGGTAAATCAGAACTCAAATAGGATGATTCATGTATAATTATATGGGTGATATATAATGTGATGACTGGTGACCATGTTTGAATGTAGGATTTCACTAAAACAGATCCATGGAATATAAATATCTAAGAACCTCAAGCTTGGGAGGAATATATACTATAGTTAGTATCCCAGACAGGGTATTTATATGCCATATAAAAATAGGGGTGCAGATGAATATACAAATAGAGGTTTTGGTTGGAGTAGAATACATTCACTACGGATATACTTGGGTTATTTAAGAGGATGAAAATAGTCATTATTGGATTTATGGTCCTAGAATATGGGAATTAAATGTGGGCTCCAGTACCCCAAAAGATAAAACACAGTTTATTGAACACATCTTTTATGTGATGATTTGATTCATTTTTTAATTTAAATATTTTTCATGGAAAAATTGTTCTTATGAGTGTAACTCAAAAAAATTTAAGCATATTTTATTGGACTTATATGAATTCCACCATATTGATTTTTCTCTAATTAGTTTCGAATCATATAATGTTGATTTTTTATATAAAAGGATACTTTAATTTTATTCAAAATTTCCTTTATGGTTTTTCAGATAGATTTGATTTAATCCTCATTCAATACATGTTTAATTTCATGTGATCTAGAAAATCAAATTATTGATATTAAGTACATAAAACATTGAATCAAACATAATGATTTTAGGGTCACACACATATCTCCATGAAGATGTGACAGTTTATCATACATTGAACAATATAATCACAAATTGAATTTCATTATAACATCTAGAAAAAAATATCTTATAGAAGTGTGTACAATGTTAATGATCATGATGAATCGATCATTTACAAAGTGGAGAAGTACTATAACTTCCCAATTGAGACTTTTTGTACAGTAACAGTATGATAGATTTTGAAAAGTGGATAAAAGATTCATTGATTTTGTCTTATGGTTATTGGATTAGACATGTTGATATAAGACATTAGAATAAGGGATTACCACTAACCCTATATGAATAATGAGTTTATATATGATATGTTTTGGGTGTATGCAGACTTGAAGACCTCTTTATAGTTTTGAACAAAATCCTCTAGTTAGTAATATATATTAGTTTAGTGTACAAAAAAATAAAAATTAATGCATGTATAACTATCCAAAATGAGCTACCCATATAAGATATATGGACTATTTTAATGATGAAATGGGATAGTTAGTTGAAATTAGAGCCACTTATGATACAATATATGAATTATAGATCGAGATGTTTAAAAA
Organism: Viscum album; assembly: GCA_963277665.1. NCBI lineage: Eukaryota > Viridiplantae > Streptophyta > Magnoliopsida > Santalales > Viscaceae > Viscum > Viscum album. The sequence continues at coordinate 1,395,333,243 of OY728162.1, forward strand.
ATGTGATGGAGGCATTCAAGACCCGAATTGAAAATTATTATGTTGTTGTGTTCCTTGGTAAAAAAAGAAAAAATGGTTTATAATCCATAGATATGTAAAAAATTCATTGTCTATGAATTTTTATGAACGTCGAAATTGAAAAAACCAAATCATACATAGTTCAAATATCATCTATGAATGGTGTTGGACCAAAATATCAAAAGTTGTTAACTTTAAAAAGGGAAATATTATCCTATAATAGGGTTACCTAATTTTACTATCATTCAAAAATCTATATATTATATATAGAAACAAGGTAGTATGGTCTAAATTACACTAGTTAATTTATAATCATTCTAGGTAGACTGGATGTAGTTTTGTTTAACATCATGCAACAAAGATTCCCTTTCATTCGATTTCATGTCATGTGATAAGGAATAGTATTTAATGAAGTTTATTTTCATGTTACACTAACATTGGACTCATTAAAATTATTTTCCTTTGATAAGGATATAAAAATTATAAAATTAAATGAAATGTGATAATGTCTTATTGTTATGTTTTTTAATTCCATGTGACATTAACATAAACAAAATAAATTAATATTGTGTGGTGCACACACATGTACAAGAAACATTATGTCTTGTAAATGATGTATATAAAAAACACTATTATTATTGATTATACGTTGTATTCTCATTAGTATGAAGCTTCTTAAAATGTGGGAAATTATATCATAATATAGTCATGGATAAAATAAAAAATATATATGAATCTTCTGTTTGGAGTTCCTCCATATCAGAAAATGAATATTCTTAATCATAATGTAAGGAAAGAAATTTCTATTTACATTTTCTAGATGGTTAATTTTTTATTGGAATCCATGGTTAGTCCTATAAATATAGATCTATGTTATAATAAGTGTCCTATAATGGTGTGAATTATACTATATGTGGATTTAAAATTTGGTGACCTCAAAAATTTACCCATGAATGTGGATTTCCCTAAAAAGTATCTTACATATAAAATTATGTACTAATGGTGTAGGATATTTTTCTTTTATAAAATTTCAATCTTTTACAAGGATAGATGAATAATGTGTCATTATATATCCTATATGACTAGGAATCATGAAAAATGTTTCCATGAAATATCTTATCATATATAGATCATTTATATTAGTGAAGGGAGTGTATTATGTTTCTCCTTAGTACCCAGTTATCAATATTTATTGGGAATTAGGTCACTGGAAGACCCGCATTCTCTATTGAGTGGTGGAATTATTGGTTTTTAGAATTAATTGTTTGGCCCATGAAATGGGATCCAATAGTAATTATGTGCCCAATTAGACTTGGAAATAATCCATAAAAAATTCATAATGTAACACCCCAAGATTTTATAGTGTGTTATTTCTTCAAAATAATTCAATAAATTTCACTACACGCAACACCAAGTTCAATCGCACCATGACTTACCAAACAAGCTGTTCAAAAGAGATTATGAATAGTGTTAACTAAATTTTAAACTTTATATAATCCTTATAATTTTAGAATCCATATTATGAGTTTCTTAGACATAATGTAAGAACAAATTCATTTTCAATATTGCACTTTTACCAAATTTTAATAGTGAACCCTTTTTAGATACAATATTTTAAACCTTTTGACTAAATGGGGACATCAAAAAATTTAAAATAAAACATTCCAAGCTTCCACGGTACGCTTTCCTTTGAGTAATACAGTAGCGTGTGTTGTACGCAACTTCGAGTTCTAACACACACCACAACCAATCAAACTAGTCGTTATGAATAGTAATACCTACTTTTTGAAATCATATATATTTTATATTTCAAAATGGACTTCATTTTTGGATTCGGAATATCGAATTTAGCCTAAGGTGAAATTTTGGTACATTTCGGATAACTTTCATATTTTGATGAATAGTGAAAATTACTAAATTTTAATTAAAAACAACTTTTTTAATCAAAATAATTAATAGTGATAAATTATGAATTTGAGTGGTTTTAAAGTATATTTAGAATATATTTTTACCATTTAATATAATGTTGGTCATTGGACATAATTTTACAATTAAACCGAACATAAACGAGTGTCAATCTTTTGATAGTTATTATCTCTTAAAAACACGCTTTTTGTTTTGACAGCGGGATTTAATTTTAAATTAATTTCTGCCACTTCTGTGTTTTGAATTTAGGAAAATTGATTCCATATTTGGAATCAGGATGTTCAAATTGTGTAAATTGGTAACTTTTATTTTTAGACATTTTGAATAATTACTGCGGTAAATATTTTATTTACCATGGTTAAGGGTAAATCCGGTAAATAAGGGTTAAAAAATAATATTATAATAATACTAAATTACCCTAAAACGTGTCTTAACCCTATTGGTTGATACATGGTCGACCGTGGGAATCTTTGGGTCTATTTTGGGACCCCATGGATCCACTTGTAAGTGATAATGACACTTTATTTTAATTAAGTTAAAATGAATACAAAAATGACACAAGCATATATCTTTTAGAAAAACAATTTTTACATAGGGTTATACATGTTGGATTTTTGATTATAAATATTAATTAGAAAGATAAAAAGAGTCCCTACATAATGATATTTTATTTATAATTTTTAGACATTAAATAAGTTATTTTATTTATGACACAATGATGATGCAGTAATTACTAAAATAGTGAAAAATTAAAATAATTGATATTATAAATACCCAAATAAATATAACATGAAACTTTTAATGAATTAAACTAATTTTCTAGGATAATATGATATATTAGGATTGATTTAATTGACTTTGTTCGAAGTAATCAATCTGTTATGAGTTTCAAAAAAATCAACTATTGAATAGTGTCAAAATTGACATAAAAGAGTTCTTAAAACAAATATTATATTATTAATTGATATTAAATTCCTAAAAATCTAAGGTTCGGCCAAGAGACTTATATCATGATAGGTTCATCATTAATGTATAACTTGGGGGTCTCTTGGATGTATATAGTAAGTTTATTAACCATATTATATAAAAATACAAAGAGACATTGTAAAAGTGAAACTAATTAACTTAGAGTTAATACTTAAAGATAAGGTTAATATAAGTACCCAAACCTGTCTAAATTCTATTGGTTGAGTGGTTTTAGACCTATCCCCACCTTAACCTTTTAATAGTCAACTTTGGAGCCATTAGAAACCGAATATGAATTTATTATAAATTAATATTTATAGCTTTTCCAAAGGTGCCCCTCACCCCTCTTATAAAAGGGCACTCCTCCTTCTCATTTTCCTCACACCTCTCAAGCCACTTGGCTCGTCCAAACTCTGCCCAACTAAGCTCCCCACATCCCTCTCCTCCTCCTTGAAGCTTCCCCTTAGGCAGAAAGCATTTCAAGAAGTCCTTTGGTTCCAACCAAAGTGAGTTACCTAAATTAAAGGTAACGATTTATCTTAAATTATTTTCATTTATTTTGCTTCTTCAACCCCCAAACTCTTTTTATCTCCTTTATTTTGTAACAACACCAGTATCTTAAATATACTAGGATTTTGTTATAAGAAGGATTAAAACTACACATACACACAACTCCATCTAATGGATGATGAACATAATGTTTCTGTGGATGGCAAACTAACGCCTCACGAAACGATGATTGTTCAAATACATCTTACCGCCTATCATGGTGGCCATTATGATGGAACTGTAATTAAATATGATATTAATGATATATATTTTATATATAAGCTTCTGTAATTCCATTTTATTTCATACCATTATTCGTTTCATGTTGTATATACATACGATAATTTCATTTGAGGAAGTGCGGACTACCGCCCCCTTAAAATGATATGACTCGTTCATACCACACATGGAACGTATAAAGGATGGTGTTAATGAACTTAAGTAACATGTATAAAATATTATATTATACTGGAATAGAAATATACCTATGTATCATTTGTATTCGATAAAAATTAAATGGAAGTAGCGTTCGTGCGTACGTACGGACTACCGTCTCCACGAACGCGATGAGATTCATTCTCCATCGTATCCATTCAAGTATAATTATCATTTGATGATTTAAAAATGATGTTTAAGGACTTGATACCATTATGGATTTAAATAATATACAACTTATCCTTTACAAACATTTCTTACGTAACAAAACATACAAAAGCAAACAAATAAGTTCACACCCGAAACAGCGATAATACTAAGATATTATTATCAAATCAATATTAAAAGATCATATATGATATCATATTAATGTATATGATTCTTGTATAATTTAATAACAATTATTTCACCATTATACAGGAGGTTAACCTACCCCAACCAAGGAAAAGTACAAGGTAAGGGTTTACTTTACAACCTCTTCATTATCCAAGGTTGTTTATACGTAATAATCTACTGGGATCTCTTTATCATCCACATCCATGTTTCTTAAAAATGAATTTCAAAACATTTTTACTATTTACTAAGATATGAGTTAAATTCATTTATACCCTTGTTTGACTTTTTATAAGAGGTTTATAAAGGAATCTTTCCATCGTTTTCCTAACAAGGTGATTTTTAACCTTTTCGACAAAATTAAGGTAAGAATGTTCTTTTAACTTATACGGCGGTTGCGGCTATTTACCGCCGTTATAAAATTTTAAAAGCTTCCCTTACAATCTTACAAGGATATTTTCAAAGTAAATGTTTTATTTTATAATTATGTGACTTTTAAATTATTTCAAAATGAATATTTTAAGAATTTCAGAAAGGTACTCTTTATCAAAATCAAAATTTTAAATGTTTTAAAGATTTATCTTTATAAATCTTTTTAATTAATGTCTTCAAAATGGTTTTTAAGGATTTATTTATATGGACATGAATGTTTTTAAAAATGTTAATTCCTTTCAAAAGTTTCAAAGTGGTATGAGACACTTTGATTCAAAAATCTCTTTTTAATTACTTCCTTTATAAATGTGTGACTTTTAAATGATTTCAAAAAAGGAGATATTTCTCTCAAATAGTTTTGATTTCATCTATGTCAACATCCTTTGATGGATTTAACGCTTATTTGAAGTTGATTTATTATAATACAAAGCTTCTATATTGTATTGAAGGTTTTGTGATATGTTTGACTGTGGATGCGCTATTTTTATACCATTCATAGTTTATGGTGAAATTATTGACATTTCGTATGCTAGTTTTAATACGAATGTTTATGTTATGTTTAAACCTTTTCATATGGGAATGCATTGGACTTAGTAAGTGACGGGTGGAGCCCGCTATAGCTCCTCGATGCATCGGTAGGTCTCATGAGACAAACTAGTGTCTTGGCACAAGGCCTTGACAAAATCTTATTTGTAGTCTTGGCACGAGGCCTTGACTATGTGGTTATGATAGTCTGACATTATGCATTCCAACATTATGAAAGTTGTTATTTATTTTTGCATGTGATTATTCGATTAGTAGAATATCCATGTGAATAAGTAAATGGCATTATTTAATTTTATTTATGCCATACCATGTTGAAAGTTCATGTTTGAAATGATTTTGTTTTAGTTATACATTGCCTTAAAAGTTTATTCTTATTTATGAAAGTTTCCGCTATTTTGTTATCCTTACTGGGCATTTGAGCTCACCCCTTTTCTATGTTTTATTTTTCCCAGGATGTGATGAAGTAAGTTATGAATGACTTGCAGGGATTTTATGAGGGGTCAATAGTGTGGATTGTGGAAAATTATGTTGTTGTATTAGTTTTTCATTTTATGATGTAATGTAAAACTTATGAATATATCTAGTGTTTCCAAGGCTACTAAACCAATCGGTCTTTCGAGATTTGATCTTCTTGTGATCATGCCAATGTTACGAAGTAATGCACCGACTCTGGGTAACTGGGGTCGGGGCGTTACAGTTGGTATCAGAGGAAGTTTAGTACAAACCTTGGAAGCTAGATTTAGATAAACTCTGATTAGAGCACGTAGACCTAAGATGAACTTTGAGGATTATTATAGAAGAACTTCCTAGAATTTTGGTATTGTAGAGATTTTGTGAATTTTCCGAGCAATACATCCCTGTCTGGATATGAGCAGGTAGAGGCGGCTCTGGCACAGATGTACCTAGGGGTAAAACCCGAAAACACCGCTTTGAGCTAGACTCGAACGGGAACTGGTGCACGACAACGGGCCTTGCTGCACTCTTGGTTACGACACTCCCGGGGGATATGCTTAGGATAATTCTCATTTTCTTTACAAACCATTATGAAGGGTTTATGAGTATATACATCCTCAAAGGAGACATTTTTATGATTATGGATTATATCCATAAATAGTTCAATTTATATTAAGTGTTTTATAAGTATGGGATTATGTATTTTGATTCATAAACTGATCTAGTGTATGCCATTGTTTAGAAATGGCGCCCAGTAGAAGAAATGAGAACTCCAGAAATGCACATGATCCAAAGAGAAGGAAGGATCATATCTTTCATGGTCTTAAGCTAGAATTTATAAGAGGAATAGTCTCCCATGTATTATCATCATGTGAAGAAATAATATCATGTGTTGATAAGATAAGTAAAGAGTTTACTGAGTCTTATGGCTTTGAAGGGAAGCAAGAGAAGAAAAGGATGGAAGAGAGAAAGATGGATAAAGGGAAGAGGGAAAAGAAGAATTTTCCCATATGTGGTAACTGTGGAAAGAAACACCCTGGAACTTGCCTGAAAGGAATGGGAGTTTGTTATAAGTGTGGTGGAAAAGGGCACAAAGTACATGACTGCAAGGGTAAGAAAATGGTTTCAAATGTACAATGCTTCATTTGCAAGGAGTTTGGACACTATGCGAACCTATGTCCCAGTCATCAGAATATGCCGCAAATGATGTTATTGGATAATAATCAAGTTATGATACTACCACAGATGAAGAGGAATGATTAGAGTTCTTATGTTGATTATGTCCATTGAGTGTTGTACTAACAGTGTACTTGTTATAATAATTATGGAGTATATAAGGATTGTACTGCAGTACTATTTCATTAAGGACTTGAGATTGTGTGGAGCAAAGAAAAGTGACTCAATAGCAGGATAAATTTTTGGAAAATATATGGTTGAGAGAATGATAAATCATAATATAGTTCTGATACTGAGGTAGTGATTTTGGAATAATATGTGATTGTTTTGGATAAATTATATTGGATATTCTTGACTACCCTGGATCTGATTAATGATTTGTATATTCCATCATTGTTGGGGTTTAAAACATTTTTGGATTAATGAAGTATATCCAGCATTCTACATGGAATAAGGGAGCATGAATGTAATCAATAAGGAATATGGTAATTCAGGATGTTTCAGAGTATTAAAAGAATACATGATGAAGGTATTCATATGCTATTACGGGGTAAAAAGAATCTACATTATGCTTACCTTCATTATAAATGTTGGACTATGAGTTTGGACAGAAGTATTTTTGATAGTTCTAGTTTGGATTATTTTGGATTGCCATAAAAGGACAACCCGGAGGTCGGGCGGCAACCCGTCGCGTCCGGCAAGGCTGCGAGACTTGAACCCGCAACCAAAGGGCGACAAGGGTGTATCACCTACCACTGGCCCAAGAGATGTCCTGGATTAAATAATGTAGTTTTTTTTAAAAGATCTGATAGATGAATTATAAATTCGTTTATTTTGGAACCCTATACGAATAGTGTAAATAGAAATTTTTACATTCTATTATCTTTTAGAGTGAAAGATGAGTTTGTGGTAGAAATTTATTAAAGGATAAAACTATAATTATAATGTAATTATATCTCCTTATGATCTTAGCCAATGTCATAAATAAATTCCTCAACATTAATAAAAGAAACTTAGAACAAAAATGCTTTCCTAGATGGTACCTTAAATCATCACTAATTTATGGCTTTGGGATTGTTGGCCTTTTCATAGCCATGTTCTCTACCACTCTCCATCAGATAATTGATGGTTATATTTCTCCTCCATATCCATATTTTCCTTCATGGAACCCTAGTATGTGTTATTTTCGGTAATCTTCATACTTTCGACTCTTTATTTTAAATAGAGTCCTCATTAATTCATTTTTCGATGTGGGATTTCAACTAAGATATTTTGAAACGTCAAAAATGTGTTATCCTAATACCCTATGTTTTGTTGAACCGATGGTATTTCAAATCATCATAGATTGATGAATTTAAGGACCTCAATTTTACACTTTTTTGTGATTGATGACCTCAATCAATACCTATAAATATTTACATCTTTCCTCCAATTATATGTCTCTAAATGCCACCAATGTTCTCCTAATCGAGATCATAATTTGGTGGTGACCCTTTCATTTCTCTTTTCCTCATATTAAGACTAAATTTTAGTAACCCAATTTCCGATGTGGGTTTTCCCACAAATATATTTTCTATTTTCAACCTTTTATTTTCGAAGAACAATTTCAAATTGCGAGGACGCAATTTATTGAAGGAGGGGAGAATGTAACACCCCAAGATTTTATAGTGTGTTATTTCTTCAAAATAATTCAATAACTTTCACTACACGCAACACTAAGTTCAATAGCACCATAACTTAACAAAAAAGCTGTTCAAAAGAGGTTATGAATAGTGTTAACTAAATTTTAAACTTTATATAATCCTTATAATTTTAGAATCCATATTATGAGTTTCTTAGACATAATGTAAGAACAAATTCATTTTCAATATTGCACTTTTACCAAATTTTAATAGTGAACCCTTTTTAGATACAATATTTTAAACCTTTTGACTAAATGGGGACATCAAAAAATTTAAAATAAAACATTCCAAGCTTCCACGGTACGCTTTCCTTTGAGTAATACAGTAGCGTGTGTTGTACGCAACTTCGAGTTCTAACACACACCACAACCAATCAAACTAGTCGTTATGAATAGTAATACCTACTTTTTGAAATCATATATATTTTATATTTCAAAATGGACTTCATTTTTGGATTCGGAATATCGAATTTAGCCTCAGGTGAAATTTTGGTACATTTCGGATAACTTTCATATTTTGATGAATAGTGAAAATTACTAAATTTTAATTAAAAACAACTTTTTTAATCAAAATAATTAATAGTGATAAATTATGAATTTGAGTGGTTTTAAAGTATATTTAGAATATATTTTTACCATTTAATATAATGTTGGTCATTGGACATAATTTTACAATTAAACCGAACATAAACGAGTGTCAATCTTTTGATAGTTATTATCTCTTAAAAACACGCTTTTTGTTTTGACAGCGGGATTTAATTTTAAATTAATTTCTGCCACTTCTGTGTTTTGAATTTAGGAAAATGGATTCCATATTTGGAATCAGGATGTTCAAATTGTGTAAATAGGTAACTTTTATTTTTAGACATTTTGAATAATTACTGCGGTAAATATTTTATTTACCATGGTTAAGGGTAAATCCGGTAAATAAGGGTTAAAAAATAATATTATAATAATACTAAATTACCCTAAAACGTGTCTTAACCCTATTGGTTGATACATGGTCGACCATGGGAATCTTTGGGTCTATTTTGGGACCCCATGGATCCACTTGTAAGTGATAATGACACTTTATTTTAATTAAGTTAAAATGAATACAAAAATGACACAAGCATATATCTTTTAGAAAAACAATTTTTACATAGGGTTATACATGTTGGATTTTTGATTATAAATATTCATTAGAAAGATAAAAAGAGTCCCTACATAATGATATTTTATTTATAATTTTTAGACATTAAATAAGTTATTTTATTTATGACACAATGATGATGCAGTAATTACTAAAATAGTGAAAAATTAAAATAATTGATATTATAAATACCCAAATAAATATAACATGAAACTTTTAATGAATTAAACTAATTTTCTAGGATAATATGATATATTAGGATTGATTTAATTGACTTTGTTCGAAGTAATCAATCTGTTATGAGTTTCATAAAATTCAACTATTGAATAGTGTCAAAATTGACATAAAAGAGTTCTTAAAACAAATATTATATTATTAATTGATATTAAATTCCTAAAAATCTAATGTTCGGCCAAGAGACTTATATCATGATAGTTTCATCATTAATGTATAACTTGGGGGTCTCTTGGATGTATATAGTAAGTTTATTAACCATATTATATAAAAATACAAAGAGACATTGTAAAAGTGAAACTAATTAACTTAGAGTTAATACTTAAAGATAAGGTTAATATAAGTACCCAAACCTGTCTAAATTCTATTGGTTGAGTGGTTTTACACCTATCCCCACCTTAACCTTTTAATAGTCAACTTTGGAGCCATTAGAAACCGAATATGAATTTATTATAAATTAATATTTCTAGCTTTTCCAAAGGTGCCCCTCACCCCTCTTATAAAAGGGCACTCCCCCTTCTCATTTTCCTCACACCTCTCAAGCCACTTGGCTCGTCCAAACTCTGCCCAACTAAGCTCCCCACATCCCTCTCCTCCTCCTTGAAGCTTCCCCTTAGGCAGAAAGCATTTCAAGAAGTCCTTTGGTTCCAACCAAAGTGAGTTACCTAAATTAAAGGTAACGATTTATCTTAAATTATTTTCATTTATTTTGCTTCTTCAACCCCCAAACTCTTTTTATCTCCTTTATTTTGTAACAACACCAGTATCTTCAATATACTAGGATGTTGTTATAAGAAGGATTAAAACTACACATACACACAACTCCATCTAATGGATGATGAACATAATGTTTCTGTGGATGGCAAACTAACGCCTCACGAAACGATGATTGTTCAAATACATCTTACCGCCTATCATGGTGGCCATTATGATGGCACTGTAATTAAATATGATATTAATGATATATATTTTATATATAAGCTTCTGTAATTCCATTTTATTTCATACGATTATTCGTTTCATGTTGTATATACATACGATAATTTCATTTGAGGAAGTGCGGACTACCGCCCCCTTAAAATGATATGACTCGTTCATACCACACATGGAACGTATAAAGGATGGTGTTAATGAACTTAAGTAACATGTATAAAATATTATATTATACTGGAATAGAAATATACCTATGTATCATTTGTATTCGATAAAAATTAAATGGAAGTAGCGTTCGTGCGTACGTACGGACTACCGTCTCCACGAACGCGATGAGATTCATTCTCCATCGTATCCATTCAAGTATAATTATCATTTGATGATTTAAAAATGATGTTTAAGGACTTGATACCATTATGGATTTAAATAATATACAACTTATCCTTTACAAACATGTCTTACGTAACAAAACATACAAAAGCAAACAAATAAGTTCACACCCGAAACAGCGATAATACTAAGATATTATTATCAAATCAATATTAAAAGATCATATATGATATCATATTAATGTATATGATTCTTGTATAATTTAATAACAATTATTTCACCATTATACAGGAGGTTAACCTACCCCAACCAAGGAAAAGTACAAGGTAAGGGTTTACTTTACAACCTCTTCATTATCCAAGGTTGTTTATACGTAATAATCTACTGGGATCTCTTTATCATCCACATCCATGTTTCTTAAAAATGAATTTCAAAACATTTTTACTATTTACTGAGATATGAGTTAAATTCATTTATACCCTTGTTTGACTTTTTATAAGAGGTTTATAAAGGAATCTTTCCATCGTTTTCCTAACAAGGTGATTTTTAACCTTTTCGACAAAATTAAGGTAAGAATGTTCTTTTAACTTATACGGCGGTTGCGGCTATTTACCGCCGTTATAAAATTTTAAAAGCTTCCCTTACAATCTTACAAGGATATTTTCAAAGTAAATGTTTTATTTTATAATTATGTGACTTTTAAATTATTTTAAAATGAATATTTTAAGAATTTCAGAAAGGTACTCTTTATCAAAATCAGAATTTTAAATGTTTTAAAGATTTATCTTTATAAATCTTTTTAATTAATGTCTTCAAAATGGTTTTTAAGGATTTATTTATATGGACATGAATGTTTTTAAAAATGTTAATTCCTTTCAAAAGTTTCAAAGTGGTATGAGACACTTTGATTCAAAAATCTCTTTTTAATTACTTCCTTTATAAATGTGTGACTTTTAAATGATTTCAAAAAAGGAGATATTTCTCTCAAATAGTTTTGATTTCATCTATGTCAACATCCTTTGATGGATTTAACGCTTATTTGAAGTTGATTTATTATAATACAAAGCTTCTATATTGTATTGAAGGTTTTGTGATATGTTTGACTGTGGATGCGCTATTTTTATACCATTCATAGTTTATGGTGAAATTATTGACATTTCGTATGCTAGTTTTAATACGAATGTTTATGTTATGTTTAAACCTTTTCATATGGGAATGCATTGGACTTAGTAAGTGACGGGTGGAGCCCGCTATAGCTCCTCGATGCATCGGTAGGTCTCATGAGACAAACTAGTGTCTTGGCACAAGGCCTTGACAAAATCTTATTTGTAGTCTTGGCACGAGGCCTTGACTATGTGGTTATGATAGTCTGGCATTATGCATTCCAACATTATGAAAGTGGTTATTTATTTTTGCATGTGATTATTCGATTAGTAGAATATCCATGTGAATAAGTAAATGGCATTATTTCATTTTATTTATGCCATACCATGTTGAAAGTTCATGTTTGAAATGATTTTGTTTTAGTTATACATTGCCTTTAAAGTTTATTCTTATTTATGAAAGTTTCCGCTATTTTTTTATCCTTACTGGGCATTTGAGCTCACCCCTTTTCTATGTTTTATTTTTCCCAGGATGTGATGAAGTAAGTTATGAATGACTTGCAGGGATTTTATGAGGGGTCAATAGTGTGGATTGTGGAAAATTATGTTGTTTTATTAGTTTTTCATTTTATGATATAATGTAAAACTTATGAATATATCTAGTGTTTCCAAGGCTACTAAACCAATCGGTCTTTCGAGATTTGATCTTCTTGTGATCATGCCAATGTTACGAAGTAATGCACCGACTCTGGGTAACTGGGGTCGGGGCGTTACACATAAGGAATTGTGTGTTAAGGTGTTGATGTAAAATATAAAATAATATCATGAATAGGGATTAGAACTATACAGTTTATAGTATAACATGATTGATGATATCAAAATATTTTATGACATGAATTGAAGGCAATGTAGTGTTTTTAAATGATTCTCAAAATGATGACTTTTTATAATGGTTAATGTTATATATCATGGAATTTTCCTTAATTTATTGTCGATCCAATTTTGATGTCAAATGCTAGATATTTTTTATTTTTCTACATTGCTAAAGGATCCAATTTGAAAAATGAAATATATATTCACCGTGAAATGGTGGGGATGTTTTTAACAATATAATATAGGCTCTATTTTTGAAATATTTGAATCAATAAATGTCCTAATATCATATGAAATAATGAAAATTAAGTTCTTTATGTCCATACACCCACATAATTCTAACACATATATGGTTCAATGAAATTTTAATATTTTCATAGATGATCAAAAGCAGGTGAGGGAACTATAGAGTTATTATATATCAAATCATTTTCCTAAATTCATATTAACATTACAATAAGAGGTCATTTATATATATAACACTTATGTATTGAAATGGATATCATTAACAATCCGTGAAATTTGATTTTGGGTACCTTGTATGATGATAATATTATTATGAACCATAATATTATATAACTATGACTAGAATCAATTACCCTCTATATGTATCATTATAGAAATATTAACCATAATAATTTATGTTAAAACATATAACCTCATGTGAGTCAGATGTATTGGGAGAATCAAGGTGTAAAATGGGGATTTCATGAATATCACGAGAGTGTATGATTGGGAACAAATGAAGTACATTTTTCTATCAAGAAAATATAGAAAAAAATAAATGAAATTTTCTCGCATGTAGGTTAGAAATGTTGAGGTTGAAATTAAATAATTTTTGTTTTAAGGATACAATAACTAGGAGTAACTATGTATCTGTGTAATAATTATCTAGACAAAAATAGTTCATAATGTTATAGTGTACTTCTAATTTTTACATCCATATTTATTGGTTTCAATAATGAGTCACACACATAAGATACATAAACATATAATATTTCAATTTATGAGAGATGGTCCATATAGTGTATACCACCCTCATTGGTTTACGGTCTTATCATATTAGATGACATGTCATTCAATTTAACCTCCTATGATAAGGAAGAAAAGAATGAATGTTTCATTAATTCTAGTGTTTAAAAGAGGCAAAACATGTTTCATGATTCCCGCATTGATCGATGGAACATATGGGAGGGGGGGTTAAAATTATTAATTAATATATGAATATGGATGTGAAACAAGCATTAAAAATGGTCTACATTGCACAGTTTAGTATGATATATGACAGATTGCAAATCATGAAACATAATGAAAATTAAAAATGTTAAATTACAATAAATTTAATGTATTTCAGAATAGATACTACAACAATGTTTGATTTCTTAATTAAGTGATTCATGGTCACAAAAGTTAATGTCTCTCATCTAGAACTGTGTTGTTTAAAAATGGATTAGTTGATGTACTGGGAGACAATCAGCCATTAAAGATCACAGGACGTTGATTCATCTAAACCATATAAGAAATTGAAACTTATTTTTATTGTAAACTCATGGATGTGTCAATGATAAGTGATCTATGATATCGACACATATCATGGATAAATATGGAACAAATAATAATTATTTTGTAATAAATCCTTATGGGGAACTACACCATTAATAGGGAGAATGGTTGGTGATTCCTTGGTGAAAAACCATTTAGAAAAATTTATATTTATGAAATTTACTAATTAAATAAGGTGATAAAGGGTATTATTTGGTAATTATAATTATTCTATTAAAATAATTTCTAGAAATTAATATATATCATATGATGAGAAATGGAAATGATTCCTCGAGTGTGTAATGATCTAAAATATGTGATAATAATATAATATTGGGTTCACATATAAAATATTAAATAATTATGTAATCAATATAACACTAACTCATATATGGATTATATATTATTTGGTTATTGACTTTAATAATGAAATAACAATGGTGGTGTCATCAAAAATATATCATGTATATAAGATTGTAAATTTTTATCAAGTATCACAACACACTAAGGTGGTGATTTCATATTCAAAACAATTGTATTTTTACTTGGGATGTAGATCCATATTACACTAATTATCGTATTAGGAAATGAATTATTCCAAAAGAAAACTTATAGTTACCCAATTTAAGTGCCCACTGGGAATATCCCATTATGATTGGTGATGTTCGAAACTCTTGTATGGCGATATTTTGAATCCATTTTGTCATATAATAGATGAGAAAAATTTATAGGTTTCTAAATTAATTCAGAGTAAAATTATTAAATTAAATGAGTAATTCTTGGTTATATAACCACTCGAGTGTCAGGTACTACATCTAGGTGTAATTACATGGATAATTTTCTTCTTATGATCCCAATTAGATCTAGATCAAACATATGAGAGAGTTATTTTATCTTCCACATGAATTTAGGGATAAGGATACGTATGTTGTTGAAATTATTACACATATCCTATTTACATTTAAGATGATTTGTCTATTCAAAGAAGGCATATCTAAGTTGTATAAGGTCAACTTAGGTGGACGCAAATACCATGCAATTTAATATATTCAAAAAAAGTTATGTTTGTTTTAATTTATGTTGTAATGGATGGTGATTTTATATTAGGGTTTTTATAATGATTCAGCACATGTGAAAAACTATATGGGTTCATCTCAGTACTGGTCGTATGTATGGAATACCATTTTAAATGAAGGTTTCCAAAAACTGAGTTGATGGGGTATCTTGATTGGAATATGTGGATACTCCAACAATTTATGATTCAGGTGAAAATATATATATATCCACCAATGACATGAATCAGTCTTCAAATTACTCATATACAGTTCCACTGCTAATTAATCCAGCACAATCATAGGGGGAATTTTTTATCGATTTTTTTCTCATTTGGGAATCAGATAGGAGATCTGAACCTCTCAACCTATCCATGTGGACTATGAATTATTCCACATTTATTTAATATTAATACATTATATTAATTTTTTTGGATCATATATAGGGGTATGATTCATTTATTTTTGAGAAATAATTTTAAATCAAAAAAATTACAAAGTATATATTCATGGGTTATAGTCTAATGTATGGATATAGAGACATAGAAAGAGGGTCAATATCGAGATATCTAGAGATATAAATGATAGATTCAAAATTACCCAATTTAATGATATGTGAATATGGAAAATAAGAATATTTTTAAATTTATTATTTAATATACTTAATGAGATATTCAGTTTTAGGGACACAATTATCAGATCAATGTGTTCTAGGGTTTATGGTCATGTAATTTATCCCTCAACCATATAGTTTATAATCTTGTGAATGGGGTGTTTTTCCATATTTTATATGGCCATGTGGTGGTTATATAACTCCTTTCAATTTTTAGGCCATGAAATGAGTACATATTCCCTAATAATAAATGTCCCACAATAAGAAATTATAGTTGATTTTGTTTATAGTCATAATGATGAGAATATAGTTTTTTCATTTTTTATAGTATTGTTTTAAGGAAATATACATTGACTAATAGGTTCATTTACTGAGGATGATATGACATGCATTTTGAGGTGATTTTATGAGGATGATACACCTTATAACATTTATGTCATCTAATGAGAACCCATCTAAAGGAGTATAAATTCATGTGTAATGGAATTATGGTGGAATTTAATATATTTTTGTAAAATATACACAAAATTGTTCAATATTTTAAGTCATAATTTGACCCCATAGACTATATAGTTTAGAATTATATAATTTTGTTAGTATGGAAAAATAGTCATGATATTTATTTTTGGAGAAATCTTGCATTGGTGGGGGTCTTTGTTCCACCACCATCCATTATAGACAAGTTTTAGGTTACATTGATGTTGAGATTGAGTAAAAATTACAGTGATTCCCATTTTAGTTCTATATATAGAGGCCTATTTTATGGTATCATTATTGTTCTGAGAGACAATATAAATTATCCATTATTTGAAAATATGAAGTATAAATAAGTATTAATGGATCGCACAATCTATCTCTAATGAGATTACATGCTGTGAATTTTGTATATCATACTATCATTGATAATCTCTTAGAAATCCTACCAATTATATGATTTTTATGATTTTATGAGTCAACCGAATAAAAATAATATTGAATGATTGAATCAATACAACAATTATCATCACATTATCTATTCAGTGGATCATACAATATAGGGTCACATTCCCATCAATATATGTTTGAGAGAAATTCCCACAAGGAATTCAAGGTGATTTCTTTCTCAGAATTATTATTATTAACCACTATAACCATTTATTAAACTTTATAGTGTCTAACTAATGTGATTTATAAACCCATTTGAATTTTTTTTATATTTATACAAATGGATTGTTGAATGTTAAAGTTATAATACATCCATTACATCATAGATGATTAAAAGTTTTTAAAAAATTTAGTTAGTAGTGTATGTGGGATATTTAATATTTATATTTTATTAAAAAATATGAATATTATTATATTATTTTTTTCGATATACATGAGTTATATAGCCTTTGTGAGTTTGGAGAAGATATTAGTTGTAGTCTGGTTAAACATCAACTACCTGGTTGTGGCTAGGGTTATGTCCACAAAACATCAATTTCCTATATGGATATTGGGAATGATTATTTCAGGTGTTTTAATAACATAAATGTATGGTTGCTTATATTTTAATATATTTTAATTGAAATAAAATTTCTAGAATATTTCACAAAATCTTTTGTATTTTACAACTATAAATAGATAATACTTATTCATTGATGGAAGTGATTGGTATCTAATGGATGTAAATTACAGGATCTTTATGGAATTACTATATAATGCTTAGGATGTCTCTAACTTTAAGACATGTAAATATTAATTCATCAATTCCTCATTGGTAGATGTCATATTCTTTATTTGGGCAATGAAAATGGAATAGTGTTGCAACGTAGCATCAAATCTATTCCCTCAACACTAGTACGAAGAAATGATACGCTATCTGAGGTTATCCAATTCGGGGAGAATCCATAATGTAAAAAATATTTTGTGGAACATATATTGGATTTTCATTCCTCTAGCTTGTCTATGTGTCATTTATATCCACTATTTCACATATAGTGAATGGGGAGGACCCTCAGGTGATAACTAATCTTTAAATTGTCACAACGTAGTTAGGATCAACCATGTTTATTAATAAATTAGCTAGTGTATGCCCATGATTATTCTAATTTCTATTTATATAATATATAATTTTAAGAAATTATTAAAGTTTTAATTATACCAATTACATAAATATGGATGGGGGAAAACACTTCTTTTTTAGAATCATTTTCATGATAAATATGCTTGATTACTAGATATAAATTTCATGTAAGATTCAACTTGGATATCTAGAGTTATAGAGCTAACTAAAAGCCCATGTTAATTTTTTTACACTTCTTTGATGTTTTTTAAAACATTATACAGTCAAGAGGAATTGGGTGTGGACATCATCAGTGGGGAGATGAAGAAACCCCTAACACTAACTCTATTAAGAATCGATATTTCTATTATTTTCCTGATCATAAAATGAGAGTGACTATGGATATATATCTCCTACATTTTTGGAGTATCATGTATAATGAAACCATGTTCATCTATAAGATCTTTATTCAATGGTGAGCTACCTAGGATTGGGCGAGATGTAATAATATCCATTAGAAAATATCATTTTATTTAATACATTTATATTAACTAAATGTATATATATTCAAAGATTATTACCATCAATCCGAATTATCAGTCAACATCCAATAGTTGAGTATATATGTGATAGTATTAATGGGATAATCAACGAAGAACTCATTGTTATGCAATTTAACCAATTAAATTCATACAAGAAATTATCCTACCCATGTCAAGTTTCAAAAACCTCCCATCGTAGATTTCAAAAACTAACCTGATGATTTGATAGCATGAAAATTCAACAAGATAACAAAAATACTCAAGCTGAATCAATCCATGTGTCGCGCTCTTTCCGATACACCAACCATAAATGACACTCAATCACCACAATCATCATTCCATCGAAAAATCAACATGAAAGTATTAACATCAATGCATCTTCAAAGACTGCATCCTCCATGCATCGACACCGCCAGACTTCTTCGATGCCCATGACTTGCTCCAAAAGACTTCTTGTCACCTCATCATCATTGCATTATCCCGAGAATAACTATCATGAAGTTATCAGCTTCACCCACAATACCGTTGGACACCACCTATAGAAAACAATTCCACCAACTTCAAACTACCTCCGCCACCATTGTCTCTGATCATGCCTCCCATCGGGATGATGAACCTATATCTAGAATCCATAGAATTGGTATTCTCCACAAAAAAAAACCAGCACCATAAAATAAAATCACTTATTAAAAGGAACCACAAAAGAAAAAGATAATGAAAGAGGGAAACACGAAACATGGCAATACCTCGAAGAAGGTCGAGAATGAAACCCAAAAGAATATTGGGGATGAAACCCTAAAATAACCTACACACACAAACTATATGAGCCAAAACCCTATATACCCATCCCTCCAACTCCGACCTGGAGAGGAGCGATAAAACCCTATGTTAGATCATATTGGGAAGCTAAGGGAGAAATACTATCTCTAGTAGCATCTAGTTACCCAACGTCCATCGAACCACAAACCCAATTTATCTAGGTTATCTCAACACAATCTCTGACCAAGATAGGCGTTATGAAACTTGAGTGTAGAGATTGTTAGGATAACAGAGGGAATCTAAAACACATACCTTTGACAGGAGAAACATGTGAACCATAGTAGAATCCCACAACGGAAAGCACCTTAGGAGAGGGGAGAAGCCTAGAGATCCGTCATTAGAGACAATATATATTATGAGTTTCTTATAACGTAATAGAGGATTTAGGTATAGTGAGAATAAAAGACATGAAAACAAAATATCTATAATGTCCCATAATATTCATTTATAAATATCATATATTAGTAAATTAATATTAATTACTTAATATAACAACCCACTCTAGAATCATATAGATATAGTGAATTTGGAAACACTGAATATAGAAACCTATTCCCTAAAATATCTTTATTGTCTCACTCTACATTTTTTAAAATAGATCCTTTATTAGACATATCGTTCTTTTTACCTTTCTTCATAATCTGGTGAATGGAAACATAATAAATGATTAGATTCTTATAAAGGGTGAATATGGGTGAAATAAATGATCACTTGATCATATAATAAACATAAGTGTCTGAAATCAGGATCGCAAATTTTTAAAATCATACCCTATATATTCTTGATATTTAATCTTGAATTTTGGAATAAAACACAGATGATCAAAGTAGTTAAATCCTAATAAAATCAAAAACATATTCCACGAGATAATACTATTGTCATAATACATAACTTTTTGGTATAAATACTAAATATTGGAAATGATATCATTTTTGGGGAAGGGTCACGTCCATTACTATCATAGTTTAAAGTGAACACTCCCTAAACCATATTATTAGTCAAGGTTTCTCCAATGAATATGATAGTGAATACATTACTTTACTAAAATTGGTTTACTCCTAATTACATATCTATTTATATCATGAGATGTCAACATTTACCTATTTCATTGAAGAGAGATATTTATCCCAACAATTCATGGTTATAATGTGACAAATTCCCTTTGTTAAAAGGTTACCACCATTTGTGGTCAAAACGCAACTACGGTCCATGGTTATAATGAAATTACCTTTATTGGATATAAAATAACCAAAATACTTTGTAATGTTATAAATGTCAGATAATTAAATCCATACATATGAGTTCTACATTATTATAATTAAATCATCAATTCACACTATTTTAGCTCATATAATGAAAATGGGTTTCATTAGAATTTCCTCAATTAACTATAATATTTATGTTGGGAAATAAATGGGGTTCATAAAATATAATCAAAATAATCAACATTCATCTATATAAATTTAATTAATATTTCCATTAGATAATATACCTATTGATACATAATTTAAAAAAAGTTGTTATCATATAAGAAAAATCCAATAAAAGAAAACAAAAATATATCTTGTGGTAAATAAACATTCTCTTTTTAAAATAAATATTAAAATCCAATAAATTCTAAAGTATAATAGTAAAAAATTATTTAGAAAATAACCATGTTAACATGTAATGCATGGTTTAAAATAAATTGTATTCATGTGTGTTGAAAATTATATTCATGTATTATATGTTAAAGGAAACCATTCAATTCATATCTTCTATAAAATTTCATAAAATACATCGTTACAAAAAAAATAAGAATACATATTTTAGTTTCTTATGAAATTTAAAGCCTGAGAAAATATTAATTTTTTATTTCATATTCGAATTTTAAAAACCTACTTCAAAACATATTTATAGAAACTTGATAACGAAGATAGAGGTTTTACAATCGAAAAGATAAATGAAGATGATTTGTTTTAAAAAGAATAATTTTTTTATCTCATGGATATATAAAAGTATTAAAAAATATTATTTTTTGTCAAGAAATATCCAATATATAAGAAAATTTATGAGATTTATTAGAGGTAGATAAAAATATTTCATCATCTGAATCATAATCATAGGGAATTCTAATAATCAGTTATATTGAAACATAAAAACATTTAATCATTAGTAACATTGGAATCACAAGAACAATGAAATATAGAACCTTATAGGGATATGTATATTAAAAATAAATTAAAGTTAATAATCATGAAATATATAAATATGCAGTATGTTCCACGTAGAATATAAAGATGTGGTTTATATGGCATGTGTCCCAGAGAATTAAAATTTGGATGAAAATCCCATATCATTGGTATGGAATACAACATATGTATTGGATACTAAATTATAATAAATATAGGATATGTAATTAATATTATATAACCATAATTATATATATCATACCACATATGGTATACTTAGAAACTTATATCACCCATTTTTAAAAAACATTATATTAGAATCACTATTATGAAAGATATCTTCTTCATTTTTCATGTATATTCAAGATTTGTAGTCATCATACTTGTTTTTTGATTACATTTTCATCATCTAAAAAATATTAATAACGATATAAATATTATAAATATTCACTAAGTACATGGTTATATTCATTCATAAAAGATAATGATATAAAAATTAATTACATTATTCATAGAGATTCTAGGGAACACATATGCATTAATGTTGTTTCCATTTTTCTAATAGATGGATCAAAATAATTTTAAATATTAAATATTATTTAATGAAACATTATTAAAACACACATAACATATATATTGATTAATTAATACATTATTACAAATAATGTAAATCATAAAAGAAAAACTAATCACAATGCTTTGTGGGGGTGGTAGTCAATACGTATGCACGATCAATGTTATCATTTTCCAATGCGTTTGAAGGTAACAAGGTTGAAAGAATATTTTCATTAATGAAATATAAATATGTAATATTTATAATGTATAAGCATTAATCCTATCATTATACTCATATTTAAATAATGGTGAAGAATATTGATTTGCATCGCCACGTGGAGATGGTAATCTATACATACACATTAGCAATATTTTCATACCCCATTTCATGGAAGGAGGGTGAATAAATGTGGTTTTATAAACAAAATCAAATTTAAGTATATTTTTTATACTATTTATATAATTTTAGGAAAAATATAATTTATTTTATATGAGAGGAAAGAAAAATTAAAAAGAATGTGACCGGTTAAGGTGATTACCTCTATTTTGAAATAACTCATTTAGATCACCCAATAAGGGATATGGGTTGATATTTTGTGATAAAAAATGCTATAGATTATTTATGGTGGTGTTAATAGTATAAATATATATATATTGGAAAATATATAATTAAAAAATTGGTGTTAATTAGATATTAGAGGGGTTTTTTTATAATTGATGGATGGGGAAGTATTGGAATTTCCTAAGTGTTTAAAATATATTAATGAAATTATGAAGAAAAATTGATGAAAATAGACTAAAAATAAGAAAGGAATAAAATTTTAGAGCATACATTATCCCCATTTTCCTATATTATCATTTTCATAATTTTTTCCTAATTTAATAAAAAAAGTATTTTCATAACATATAATTACTTCAAATTTTAAAAATATTCATTTTATTTGACTTTAATATTATAAAAAATGTTTAAAATATAATATATTTCATTAAAAATAAATAATATGGAATAATAATAAACCAAATTCCTGGAAAACAATAAATTACTCAAATTATAATTATTTTAATTTTATCACTAACATTTAATATATGGTATATTAATTAGAAAAATATTGCTTCAGTGTTGAATAACAATTTTAGGAAATTATATAAATAATGAAAATTATAAATAAATTATTCTCATGAAAATAATTTAATACATATCAAACTAAAAACTTATATCCATTCATATATTTATTTTGTCCCTATGCGGACAAATAAGAGATATTTAAAACTAAGGGAGTGGCATTTTGTAACATTCAATAAATCAAATATTATATATGTTATTCTCTTGGATATGAGTCTATTAAATATTATAGTCCATGAATAAGGGTTAAGGGTCAAATTATATTCAAAAAATATTAATTAGGATGAAACACTATTGCCTTATCACATTTTTTAAAGCTTGATACACTCATTTACCCTTTAGTGATGTGACAAATTTCACAACCATTACTAATATTATTGATAAAAATAAAGGGATCCAAATTACCAAAATTTAACCTTCTGATTTTATATATGGAATAAATTATATGATGTTAAATACATGTTTCAAAAATAAATTAATTTTAAAATATGTGCAAAAAAATTGAGGATGACAGTTTTAGAAAAAGTACTATTTTTAACATAAAAATGTATTTATTCTTGTTCTGTTCATAGTAAAATATATTAATGGACTTGTTAAACCATTTTATTGAATATATAAATATATATAATTCATTAAAATAATTAAATAATTGTTATTTATTAAATTTTTTAATATGAAAGCCAATTTTTTTGATGAAAATAGTTTTATCCAGAAAATGGATATTTACATATAAAAATGACTATTATATACTAAATTCAAACCTAATATTGATTCAAATTAAATAAATTTGTTTATTAAACAATATAAATATGTTTAATTTTAAGTATTATGATAAAAAATTTAACATTATAAATTCCTAAAACAAAATTATAGTGTTCCTTAATAACAAGTATTTTGTCTATTCAGTGGAAAAGCAATATTGTACAAAAAATATGAAACATTCACCCTAATATGATTTTTTACACTATGAATTATAGAAAATTAGTTATTTATAACAAATTAAATTTTTAAATGACTCAATAATTAAATATAAAATTTTTTCACAAAAATATTTAAATTTATTTTGAATGTACTCTATTATTAAAGTATAATGTAACATTTCTAAAATAGTAAGTTCTTCTTTGAATAATAAATCAGAAAATAAATATTTCTTCAGATTTTTTTAAATATTTCATATATTATTTAAAAATATTCAGCCCCTCCAACATGATGGATTTTGTTTAAAGGTAATATTATAATATTTTAAGAATATAATATTGTTCATTTAAATATAATATTTACTTTAATTCATTCTATTAGTGATATTAAATTTATTTAAAAAATATATTTTCCAAATTATCATGGTGTTACATTAAACCTTCATTAAAATGTTTCTATTAAAATTCATCACAATGATAAAAAAACAATACTATAAATTTTTCATTTTACCCCAACCTTGCAATGTAGATTCCTCATATTTTTTATTCCTCTTGAGAACTATCACCATGTGAGTAGTCATATTATGTTGAAATTTTTCTCATGATCCATGATTTATTATGATTTTTTCATAATAAAGATATTTTTCTAGTGTAATGACTCTTGATTTTAGTGGATGTGATGGATCAATTATGTACATCCTTATAAAATATATACAGAACACATCGTGAACTTGAAAGGGGTTTGGAGGAATCACCAAGAAATAAGCTATTATCCTTACTCAAGGATAAATCTTGAATGTTATTATATACCTAGGGCTAAGACATCCTTTATTTATAAATATCATGACCCTCTTCCATGGATTATTCTTATGAAAAAATTCTTACCAACATCAACTTCTTCATCACATTGTTGATTGTGAACAAAATATTTATGGCGACTCTAAGCTTCCATTATGTGTTGATGAATAGATATTTAATTCTATATCATTACAAAAACTACATATGATCTTAATGTTAATTGTTTCTATTATAATCATTTGGTTCTTATTTAATAAATTTCAAATCCATATCTTACTATAAAAATATATATATTAAATTTTATTTTTTTATTCCCAAGGCAATGAAATTAATATTTATTAGATCTTGTAATCCTCAAGACATTCCTTGTTTATATAAATATTTATAAAAAACAAGGGTTGGAACTGGTAATTGAATATCTTCCATGGTTCATCATAATGTTTTCCATTAATACATAATAATATGGCTCCTTAAAAATATTATAGACAAAAATTAAATCCCAAATTTTGGAATGATTTGATCTTATATACTTTCATGATCAACAAGATGATAATTTTGAAATAATTTTAATCACTAACAATGTGTAATTAAAAATGAAAATACACTAGTCATTTACTAAAATTATGTTGCAATTCTGAAATATAATTCCAATTTAATTCCTTAATTGATATCAATTCTTAACCAAATACATTTACATTGGATTTCAGAGTACATAATTACCCCGATAGATGATCTAATGTTGATTCATAATATTATATGCTTTCCATTTAATCCATAATCCATGTCGAGTGAGGTAATAAATTATCAGAATCACATCAAAATTCATTGAAGGGTTAATAATATTTTTTTCATAGGGAACTTTCATAAAAACATATACATTAAATCCCCAACCAATAAATGGAGGATATATTATCCAAGTGTATCTTGAATCCGATGAAATGTTTTGATTTTTTAATATTTCCACTTTTCTATTAACAATAATGGCTTTTCTAGCTTATTATCATCAACAGCCCTTGAATTAAGGTATTGATTCTCATAATTCCTAAACTCAATGCATTTATAAAACTAAATTGTGATTGGTTAATTTTGGTTAAAGTTATCTCGATTCACGTCGTAAAACAACATCATCCCATTAATTTGGAATTATATTATTTGATGTCCTTCGTTTCCACAACCGAAACACTTACTAGCTATCTTATGAATGTTTCCTGCCCATTTAACTTCATACACTGATCATAAAGTAAGTTTAATATTCTTATATAAATTGTTTATGGACTTTCCTTTCAATTCAATCATTTTTTGTATCATAAAAATTATGATATTGATTGGGAACTCTAATATTCATATCCACATTGACTAAACACCAAATGATTTATTCAAAGTTTTTTAAGTCATGTGTTGATACTTCAGTTAAGATACTTGGTTTTATTCTATATAATAATTTATTAAACTTACCATAAGGTTGGATTATAATACCATAAACATACATCACATTTATTTATTCAAAATTTCATAATATGTTTCAAGATATTAACCATTCTTCTTGGTTAAACCATGGAATTGCTTCTTCATTTTCATACAATGATAATAAGGAATTTAATTATTTAAAAATAATTTTTTAAACTCATTCAACTCTATGTATTAATCGTTTTCATGTTTACTTATTTTATTGATTATATTCTACCATTGGTCCTCTTAACCATCAAAATTAATTTTTCATGTAATGAAAACCAAATGATGGAAAATATATATTCAATGGTAGTGATTTATTTCTCAGTAACTAGATATTCAACTGAACCACTAAATTAAGGTGGACATTGATTCATGAAGGAATGAATAGAACATTATTCCTTCCATTTTTCACATGGATATTCCTTATGATTCATAGAATGATTTTTTTTTTTGCAATAAATATAGGATTTTTATCTAAATTCCCATAACATTGGGTTTCATAAGAGAAAACTAATTTCATTTTCTTTCTCTGTTGAAATTAAATTGATTCCTTTAGGTTCCATCAATTTAGTAAAATTGGAAAACTTTTCTTCAAAAAAATTATCATAGTGGGAGACAACATAATCATTAAAAATCAATCATACGAGGCATATATCTTGACACCATATTTTAGGAACCCATAGGTTTAACTTTGGTCATTCATGATCATTACAAAAATTATAGGATTTAGTCATATTAATAGACATATCATAAGGGTTCCCAGAAAGGTTATCTCAACATAATTTCCAATGGTTATCAAAACCTTGATCTTATATCAAATATAATAATTTCATGTAATAATTAAATCATAATAAATTTTTTAGAACACACGAATAACATTTGAAAATCATAAATTGCATATCATATATTATAATATTCACTCATTGAATAAAACATGTGTATTAATAATACGTGAATCATAATAAAATCAAATAACATGATCCAAGATAGAATAACATTATGAAAATACATGTAACATTATGTTAACTTTTTATATATTTGGAGATATTTATTCGATTACTTAATGATGGGATATCATGGGAAGTAATTCCTTGTGTTTTTCCAGAATTATTTTAAGTCCTCTCATCATGTGAAAGATTTATGCATGGTTTGATCATGGTTTTACATTATGTTAATCTTGGATAGAGTCAGTTCATAATTTGTGTGCACAATTAAACTTTGTGTCCCAATAAACAGGGAAACCCCCCATTAGCTCTAGTTAAGGTTCATGGTTAGGATCACTATTAGTACTATCCATGAAATATATCCTAAGTAACCATACTAATGGTATTTATATCTATGAAAATCATAATTAATATCCTAAAACCCCGTTTTAAAACTAAACTCCTACCACTGAAATCATCATTGATTCGTTGGATTTTGGGAATCCTTTAGAGCCATTTTGGATCTCGAAGCCTTATTTCATGGCAGATCAAGGCACCAATCAAAGTGATGATCCTTTTTAGTGTCCTATTTTATTTTTCATCTAGGATCTCAATTATTCTGTTGATTGATTCTTCATAATGGTTGTGATTAACATTTATTTTTTTTAATAATGGATTATTTTTGAGGTATTATTTATCAAGGATCTCTTATCACTTCTTTGAAGACCCAACATCCAAGATTCATTGATCACCATTAGAGGTGATACATATCAAATTTATTTTGGATCTGATTCCAAATATTCCATGTAGGTTCTTCAATGTTATTCATTTATATTTTTAATTCATTGTTGTGTGATAAACTTATATATGTGTTCTTTTCAATTTATATTGAATGATATATGAAAATTATTCATGATATTCATTATGAAGTTTATTTGAAACAAATCTCTAAAAAATGGAAATAATATTATTTAAATGTATATGATATTTATCTATCTTAATGTTTTTGGAATTGTTTATACACCATGTTTGATTTTCATTATTTTCAATGTACTTTTAAAGGGTATTTTTGTAAAATTGAGGGCCTTGGACAATATTTTTATTTATTAAATGAAAATTCTTGATTTGAATTAAATAAAATGAAATATTTGGTAATTTATAAACATTTTCAATTTCTTGAATTTTTTAAACAACCATGATCCCTTTTTGAATGAGTTTACATTTTTTTAAGTTGGGTTTTACATAGTTATTTTTTACAAATGATTTATTAACAAAGAAACAGGATGTAAACCCATTTTTTAAAATTCATTAAATCCTTATAAAATTTTAAAACATCGATTTAATGATTTATGGATTAATTGAAATTTACTATTTTATTAAGGGAAATTTTTTCATTATAATGATGATTTGTGAAAGGAAGGTAGTACAGTTAGCCTTTTTGAATGTTGAAACTATATAGAAGTATTTGAATTGAATAAATTATTTTTATGGACTAATGGAATTTTATGATGATACTACATTTATATACTCTCAAAATTTAATGTTTTTGATTATTGTATATAGCACTATTGGGAATTGAAAAATGTAATATTGAATGTGAACGAATTTGGGGGTGATAGTTAGATGTTATATTAGAACTAGTTCTCATGGTTGATAAGAATTCCAATGTGATCCTTGTAATGATATTATCTCAATATCCAATTTTTACGAGTCTTGGGTACTAAAATAGTTAGATTAGATATCCATGATATGGGATTCACCAGAGGATGCACACCATTCTCATGGATCTATAGAGAACGTGAAAGGATCTGGCTATTGATGTGCTTCCAGGAAAGTGGTTGTGCAAGGAGATTGTTTTTTTAAGAACCATGAGACTATATATAAGAAAACAAAATATCCATATTGTAAATTGATTATCTATTCTGAGGTAGAATAAATATTATACATCTGTTGTTCCGATGACATCCATATAGTTGATTCTCGATAAATGATAGCATTTATTTTCAATATTTAGAACTTGGGTTGCCTTGATTTATTTATATATTATTATATTTCACCTTCAATATATTGAATGGAATCTTGTTCATATTTCTATATCATGTTCACTTTATCATCATTTATTGATTCTCTAACTTTTTCTTTTGAAATTTTTTTCAATTCTTTTTGATAATTGTTTTTGGTTTTAAATGGTGAAATTGAATGTTTTACATGTTTGGATTGATAAAATATTTTTAAATATTTAAAATTGTATGATTAAAAAAATAAATTATAATCTCTTATTTTTAGTAAACTTTTAGAATATTTGAATTACCTTACAAAGTGACCACATTTAATTATTGGTGGAATCCTGCTGGTTTTTTAATCACACACCCAAAAACTATCATTTTGGTGTTTCTTGCCTATATTATTTTACAGAATGTGTTCATTCCCTAATCATGTTTTTTTTCATGCATGGGTGACAAAGGGTGGGTAATTTGGGATATAGTGGGTGGTTCTAGACCACCTGGAGGAATGTTATGTTTGATATTTTTCTCTTTATGTATTCATCGTGTCTCTTTCTGTACTTGAAAATGTATGTATTGATTGATATATATATATATATATATATGATCCTCCAACATTTTACCTGGATATTATAATATATTGAAGGAGAAATCATTCCTAATGATTTTTTTGTTGATTCTCATGTGCATTTCACCAGCTAATGGAGCCGAGGAATGCTCTATAGGTTAGTGGAAAATCAGATCAGGTACCATTTTAGATGATATTATGGGTTGGTTTATTAAAAAAGGAATGAGAGGAGTTATTTACTTTAAGTAAATTAAATTAGTTTGAAATGTATATATTATTTGGGGTGATTCATGGTAAAATAGATTAAAATAAGATGTCGGGACTGAAGAGTTATTTCACAGCAGTGTGTTTGATCACCAACACTTCATGATGATACTAGTGTTACCTATGATGTGCATACTAGTTCATTCATTGGAGTTGTTTGTTTCTTTATCATAATTGATATTAAATTAATAATGAGACTCTATTTGATTTAATGAATCTATTATGAGTTTTTGAACCATAATAGAGGCATTAAAATAGTGACATCACATTTTCATGGTCTCGTAAATTGTGTCGAATCGATGTGTCTCAGCTGGAAATCCTTCAATGGACAAGTGTTACGTTATTTTTTGGTTTACCAAACCATAAAACCAGGACTTCTTAGGTTATAATGGTGTTATAATCTTGGAAACATATCAATTTTCCAACAAGATATTCCACCTATTTGAGGTTGGTTATGTAAGATATCGATGTGGGTAGTTTTACGGTCTTGTTTGTTTCAGCTTCCTCACTTGTTGGTGATTTTGAATCAATTATGAAATCAAAATTTTTCTCTTAAAACAAGTCATTTCTATTCAATTGAAAAGTGTTTTAAATTACCATAAAGACAATTTTATAAAATTTTGGTGTCGAAAAATTTATTTTCGAAGACCTTTTGTTTATATGATAATGAATTTTTTAGTAATATTTTTGTATTCTAATGGATTAAAATGATATTGAATTTTAGAAAATGGAAATGAGATAAATGTTTATTGAGCTATGGAATAATTTTCAAGTGATGGGAAATGGTTTTTGAAACATTGATGGATTTATAAAATATTTTTCATTTTGAAAAGAATTAGAGTTGTTTTATAAATAGTGAAATCCTATGTATTTTGAAATCAATGATGCTTTGATAATTTTATTTGTGTCATATTTGAATGTTTATTGGTTTGTTTTATTTTTCAGTTATTCCCAAGTAGATATATTAATGGTTTGTGAGTTTCAGAAACATTTACTAGAAATTATATCAATAACTATAGAATTTAAATGCATCATTCCACTCATCAGTGTGGTCTTTTTCATTATCTAGAATAAGGCTGTCTTGTCAAAGACTCTATCTAGACACCATATGAAATATCAGATTTTGAGACATTCCATCATTTTAAACCCATCCTCAAATTCATTAATATTAATCTACATTCTTAAAATGGAGATCATGTATCTCTTTAGGTAGTAATCTATATTGAATAAGTTGATGGTTTTTTTATTCTCTCAATACTCCTGATACTCTAAAGGTTATATATATTGACTCTTAATTTAGGGGACCTATCCATGATTGGTGGGATGTTGTGATTCACTATTTTTTTCATGCATTAATTTCTTTGGAATACATAAATTAAATCTTCCTTCGATCATAGTATAATGAATACGTGAAGATAGGGAAATATTTCAAGGTCTTAGGTTTTTCTCAAGATGAGATATCAGTTATAGAGTATTCAGTTTAATTATATTGTTTTTTATGTTTCATGTCAGTGGGATTTGAAGATGATTTTAATAAGTCCATCTATTTTATAAAAGGTATTCTCCCTTACCTTATCCCCCTCATGTCTAAAGCAGGTTTGTCTCTTATTCAAGGATGCTCAATAGGGAGTTTTCAGGTGAAATAAATATGATAAAACAACATGAAGTAAACATTTACTCCATCACATTTGAGAAAGGAAAATCATCTCGTTGAAATAAGATGTATGTTTTCTATTACTATTATAAATAACCTGGTCATTCCTTGAGGTTGTGTTCAAATGATCCAGTGGTTTTTGGATTGTGTGGTCATTGAGGTCACCATCACAGGTTTTTGTAAGTTGTTTGACCAAAATGGATGTTTTTATATGTAATATCAACTTTTGACTGTAGAAATGTTGATGCATCATGATAATAGGGCTCCATACATAGGCCTCAGAGTGAACCTTTTCATGCAGTGGAGGATACTCTAGTTTATAGAGGTAAATATTGATCCAACCTTTCGTTTCTCATGTGGATGTGGTAACACTTTGAGTTTTTCCTTATTTTGGATTATCTAATTTGGAAACCAATGTTTTAGAATATTTGTGGATGATATATTGATTACCATGGATTTTGTATTTGGTGGATCACTGATTAAATTGTGGTTTTCTATTCTTGAGACCATAATTGGTGTCCCTTGGGGTTATTATTTTTTTTCTTGAAAATTAGAGCATGGATGATGTCCCCTTTGAGAGTGTAGTGCCTTATTGTGCACTGACCTGGATGCGTTAGCTTTTTTTAGTTGGGAATATATAGTTTGTGGGAGTATACTTAGGTAACATGGGTGTTTTATATTTTTTAGACCCAGAACCTAATGGTGTTGCATTTTTTTAAATAATCTCATCAAGTAATGAGGAATATTTTTAAAAAATCCTTTGTAACTTTTGATTACTTAACTATGGTAGAATTCCATTTCATATCGTTAATATTATTTTGTATTTCTGGTATAATTTGTCACTCCTTGGTAAAATTATGATTTATCTCCTTTAGTACTTGGGATATTCTTTTCGTATATCACCCCATTGTGGTGAATCTGTAAATGATGGGGAGACCTATGTTAGGGTTTCAGTGTTTCTCTAATTTGGAGAAATTTGATAACCATGGTTCTATGATGTTGAAAATGTTTGTGAGTTTATTACCATTGGGTGAGTCTCTATTCATTACCACAGGACATCCACCTCATAGGATGAGTGATGGATTTCTCCTTTTTCCATCATGTTCTATCATTCTGACCGGATGAATTCTATGGAAAAAATTACAATGGTGTGTACATTTTAACAAACCATTATCTATTTTTATGTATTTATACTCATTCACATGAATTAATAATGAATTTATATCTTGGTGGGTTTTTTATGATATTTTTACGGACTTTCTTTGAAGGTTCATTGGACCGGGCATGGTTTTCACACTACTTCAGCATGGTTTGAAAATGAGTGTAAACTAGATAGAGGGCGGTTGTACGGTTGGTGCATGGATACACTAAGTGTGCAATCAAACTATGGAACACCACTAGTAGTGATATAATGGATACATGGTTAGGTTATCAATTACTACAAATCAAAAAACATAACCATGGAAACCATGATAACTATAATTAAATCCTAGAATACTTAAACTAATATCCCGAAACCACCTAATTAAACATAAAATCCTCCCACCAGAACCTAAATTGAATCTTTGTATTTTTTGAATCCTTTAAATACATTTTATCTCCCCAAATCTCATTTCTTAGTGGATCAAACTGCAAAAAAATTATGTTATCCAATTTTTCATGTTTTTTTCCTTATTAATATTAAATCTCCCTTCTCCACTTGATTCCTTTATCCTAACCATTATGAAGACCATTATTATTGTAGGATCATGGTTTATTTTTCTGGAATTGTGGATATTGGATCTATTTTCACTTCCTTAAATATCTATCCTCCAAGATCAAATGATCTCTATGGGAGGTGACACATCTCTAGTTCATTGCAGTTAGGATTTCAAATATTCCAAGTATGTATTTCCATTATTTTCCTTCATTTTTTAATTCATTCATGGATGATTATTTCATAGAGTTATGATTCTAAATTTTAATTCTTGTTCTATGGAAATTGATCTTAAAATTAGTTTTGAATGATTCTTTTAACATATTATGTTTGAATTAAAAATGTTTTGATTTATATGGCTATTATCTTGATCTATCATATATTTTATGATTTTTCTAAATTCCATGTATGGTTGAATTTATTTTTAAAGAAAATTTAACGTATATTATGGGGAAGTTGTGGGTTGTGTCCTAGGTTTTGATTTATAAAATAAATTACATTGATTGGAATTAAATGAAATAAATTTTTTATTTTTCCAAATAGTTTAAAATGATTGAATTTATTAAATTTTCATGATTCCTCTTTAATTGATTTTATCTTTTTTTTAAATGGTTTGTATTGAGTATTTTAGAAAAATGAATTTTTTCTCTTAGAAATAAGTTATAAACATATGTTTTTAAATGTATTCAGAACATTTCAAATTTTAATACATCTTTTTAATGAATAAAGTATGATTCTAAATAAATGATTATTGTGAAGGCCCATTTGGGGTTATATATATGATTTCATAAAATAAGATTCCAAGGATACCAATTTCGAATTATGAAATTATTTAAAAGTATTTGAATTGAATTAAAGATTCTAGATATCATATTTAGAACATTATGATGATCATATATCATAATAATACAATAATCGAAGTTTCTTGATTATTGTACATCCCATTATTTTGTGTTCAAAAATGGATTTTTGACCCTGTTATAATTTTTGGCTAAGAGTGAGATGTGATATTAGATAGAATTCCTATGGTTGAGATGGATCCTTGTATCATTATTACCTCACTCAGATCCTTTGATTAGTCAATGGAATATGGATAGTTTGATGGGATTTCATAGATATAATTTCACTAGTGTACTCACACCATTTTAGTGGATTATTAGATAATGTTAATGGTTCATGTTTTGGACGTGCAACCAGGAAATCAGGTGTGTTTGGAACTTGTTTTCTGGAGGATCGTGATAGTAGATGTAATACCTATAATTATTAATGTTTAAATTTTATTAGTTATTATGAGGTTGACTCATTATCATACCTGGGTTATACCCATGGAATCCATATTATTGATACTCGATACATGACCACATTAGTTGTCAATATATGGAACCATGTTTCCTTGTTTTTCCTATTTATTATAATATTTCACCTACAATCTATTGTATTAAATATTGTTCATACTTTTTATTCAAGTGTATATTCTCATATTTTCCTGATTATCTAACATTATCTTATGAAATGGTTTTCAAATAATTCAAAAGAAATTTTTTTAAATGCTTAAATGAAATGTTTTATATGTTTTATTTTATAAATTTTTTTAAAATTTTAAAACAAAATTTTTAAAGTAATCCTTATGTATTCATATATGTAATCAAATTTTATCATATTTAAATTACCTTTTGATGAAATTTCATATAATCTTTGATGGTATCCTAATGGGATCTTTATCTCAAAACCTACTTGTACCTTTTGGGAGTTTGAATCCTATATTATCTTATAGAATTTTTTGATTCTATCTCATTAATTTTTTTGTTCATTGATGAACATGGGTGGGTGACATGGGATATTGTGGTTGGTTGTGGACCACCAGGTAGAAGGTTTTGGTTGTTTTTATCAAATTTCAGTTTTTATAGTGTCTCTTTTTTACTTTGGTATGCATGTATTTATTTCTAAATATATCAAGTGATGTTTTGTAATTTTAATTTGTTATTGTATGATTTGGAGGGAGAAATAGATCCCAAAATTTATTTTTTGATACCGATGTTCTTGTTTCTAACACATGGAATTAATGAGATGGTATTCTAGGTTAGTTTGTTACAACATATATGTTTTGACCCACACATAATCATAGACTATCATTTCCATATTAGTAAAGGCTAATTTCTTGTTCTGTAATATTATAATGGGTTCAATCTCAAAATGATCATAGTTTAGAATGTTCTTTACTGGACATAGTTTTCTATCTATTGCATCTATGTTTATATCAAGATATTTCAATAATTACCAAAATAATTAGAGGGAGATTTTTAATCCACCCATCCTCGGTTAAAACACGACCGCCATAATTTCTAATAATTCTTCTATAATCATTGGTTTTAACATAACAACAATCCTTATATACAACATAACCACCATCATTGGTCACAACATCACCACCATCAATGGCTATAACGTAACTACCAAACTTTATTACAATTTTACTAACATCAAATAAGTAAGACCATACATATGTGTTCCACAAGATTATAAAACATTAAACAAATCATCACAATATAAAATGTTCACTGAAAATGGGTTTCTTAAATATTTCATCTATTCATAGGAGCATATCCCATGGAAAATAAATAGGTTTCATAAAATTATAATCAAGATAAACATAAACCATTGAGAGAAATATAAAAAATAATATCATTATATCACATCCCTAGTAAATCTTAATTACCATAAAATCATGTTATCATATATTAAAATTTTATTAAATGTCCAATAAAATATTTATTGTGAATATTAATGTTTCCATATTGAAATCACTTATAAATGAAATATAATTCACAAATATCATGGAATAAATTTTATTTGGAAAACCAATAGATTTTTTCAAAGTAATCATACAAACCATATTTAGTAATTATAATGGGATAATTTGTAACACCCCAAGCTTCCATGGTACTATTCTCTTTGAATAATACAATAGCATGTGTTGTACGCAACTTCGAGTTCTAACACACATCACAACCAATCAATCTGGCCGTTATGAATAGTAATACACACTTTTTGATTTTTTATAAATTTTATCATTCAAAATGGACATCACTTTTTGATTCAGAATATTGAAATTATCTTAGGGTGAATTTTTGGCATTTTTCTGAAAACTCAGATTTTTTATAAATAGTGAAAATTACTAAATTTTAATTAAAAACAACTTTTTTAATCAAAATAATTAATAATGATAAATTATGAATTTGAATGGTTTGGAAGTATTATTGGATTATATTTTTATCATTTTAAAAAATTTAGGCCATTATAAGAAATTTCACATTTACATTTGACATAAACAATTATCAATCTTTTGATAGTTTTTATTTCATAAAAACACGCTATTTGTTTTGACAACAGGAGTTAATTTTAAATTAATTTCTTCCACTTCTGTGTTTTGAACATAGAAAAATAGATTCCATATTTAGAATCAGGAGGTCCAAATTGTGTAAATAGGTAACTTTTATTTTTAGACATTTTGAATAATTACTTCGTTAAATATTTTATTTACCATTGTTAAAGGGTAAATCCGATAAATATGGTTAAAAATAATATTATAATAATAATAAATTTCCCAAAAATGTGTTATAACCCTATTGGTTGATACATGTCCGACCATGGGCAACTTTGGGTCTATTTTGGGACCCCATGGATCGACTTGTACGTGATAATGACACTTTATATTAATTAAGTTAAAAGTAAATACAAAAATGACATAAACATATATCGTTTAGCAAAAACAATTTTTACATAGGGTTATATGTGTTATATTTTCGACTCTAAATATTCATTAGAAATAAAAATAATTCCTACATAATGGTATTTTATTTATAATTTTTAGATATTGAATAATTAAATTTATTTATGACACAATAATGATGCGGTATTTTATTAATGAATGAATCAAATAATTGGTATTATAAAAGTCAAAATAAATATAATTTGAAAGTTTTGAAGAAATACACGAATATTATTGGTTACTATTACATGTTAGGATTGATTAAATGTATTTGGTTCTAATTAATAAAGTTTTTAAGACTAAAAAAATCAATTAGTTAATAGTGTCAAAATTGACATAAATGAGTTTTTAAAACAAATATTATCTTATTAACTGATATTATATTCCTAAAATCCAAGGATCTACCAAAGGACTTATATAAGGATAGGTGTATTATTAATGGACCACTTTGGGGTTGCTTGGATGTATATAGTAAGTTTATTAACTATATAATATAAAAATTCAAAGAGACATGGTAAATGTGAAACTAATTAACTAAGAGTTAAAACTAAAAGAAAAGATTAATATAGTGAACCAAACCTATATAAAACCTATTGTTTGAGTTGTTTTTGACATATCCCCACCTTAACCTTTAAATGATCTACCTTGGAGCCATTAGAAACCGAAATTGAATTTTTTTTTTAAATAATATTTCTAGCTTTTCCTAAGGTGCCCCTCACCCCTATTATAAAAGGGAACTCCCCCTTGTCACTAATTCACACCTTCAAAGCCTTTTTTATCGACCAAAACATTCCAAAATAATCTCCCAACTTCCCTAAATTCATCCTATAGGCCTTACTTTAGTCAGAAAGACAACCTATGGAGCCCTTTTGATCAAATCAAAAGGAAGAACCCGAAGAAGAGGTAATGTTTTCACCACCCTCTTTCATGTTCCTTTATTCTTCAACTTCTTCTGTCTTTGTTATTTCCATTATAAAATAATAGCTCCAGTATCTCATATATAATTTGATTTTATTAAAAATATTTTACAACCATATTCAGTATTCTATCCATCCTTTGAATGACATGTCACCATACGTGCGTACGTACGGCTTACCGTCTCCACGTCATGGTGTAATTGTTATTCAATACATTATTTTTTGGATGGGTATAATAATGTTGTGTAATTCATGCATATAATAAATATAAATGATAATATTCTATATATATGATGAACCATCCAATTATATATTATTTTAATATCAAAAGAATGGTATTGTCGCTTGTGCGTACGTACAGACTACCGTCTCCACGAACGCGATGAGATTCATTCCCCATCGTATCCATTCAAGTATAATTCTCATTTTATAATTAAAAAAATGTATATAGACTTGATATCATTTTGTATATTAATAAGATACAACCTATCCATAACAAACACAGCTTACATAATAAAGCATATAAAGGAAAACGAATCAGTTAACACCTGAAACAACGATAATACAAAGACGTTATTAACAAAGAAATGTTAAAAGATCATATATGATATCATATTAATGAATATGATTCATGTATAATTTAATAAAAATAATTTAACCATTATACAGGAGGTTAACCTACCCTCAACCAAGGAAAAGTACAAGGTAAGGGTTAATTACTCAATCTCATTATTATCTGAGATTGTTTACGTGTAAGTATCTACTGGGAAATTTTTATCATCCATGTACATTTTTCATAAAAATGATTCCAAAATGAATATTTTAAGGATATTTGAAAGGTACTATTTATCAAGATCATAATTTTAAAAGTTTTAACGATTTATCTTTCTAAATCTTTTTAATTAATGTCCATGTTTTCAATATGATTTTAAGGATTTATTTATATGGACATGAATGTTTTGAAATGATAATTTTTTCAAAAGTTTCAAAGTGTTATGGGAAACTTTGATTCAAGATTTTATTTTAAATTACTTTCTTTATAAATGTGTGACTTTTCAATTATTTCAAAAAAAGAGAAATTTCTCTCAAATAGTTTTCATTTCATATATGTCAACATCATTTGGTGGATTTTAAACTTTTTTGAAGTTGATTTATTATGATACAAAATTTCCATATTGTATTGACAGTTTTGTGATATGTTTGACTATGGATTTGTTATTTTTATACCCTTCATGTTTTATGGAGAAAGTATTGACTTTTCATATGCTAGTTTTAATACGAATGTTTATGTTATGTTTAAACCTATTCATATGAGGAATGCATTGGACTTAGTAAGTGATGGGTGGAGACCGCTATAGCTCCTCGATGCATTGGTAGGTCTCATAAGACAAACTAGTGTCTTGGCACATGGCCTTGACAAAATCTTATTTGTAGTCCTGAAACAAGGACTTGACAATGTGGTTATGATAGTCTGGAATTATGCATTCCATCATTATGAAAGTGGTTATTGATATTGTATGTGATTATTTGACATGTAGAATATCCATGTGAATAAGAAAATGGAATTATTTAATTTTATCTTTTATATATTATGATGATGTTCAAGTTTAAAGGTGTTTGTTTTAGTTATACATTTCCTTAAATGTTTATGTTTATTTATGAAAGTGTTTGCTATATTTTTATTCTTACTGAGCATTTGAGATCACCCCTTTCAATGTTTTAATTTTCCCCAGGATTTGAAGAAGTATTATATGAATGACCTATAGGGACAGTATGAGAGGATATGAAGACAAGTTGTTGTTTTAGTTTTTTTCACTTTATGGTGTAATGTAAGACTTACGAATATATCTAGTGATTCCAAGGATAGTAAACTAATCAGTCTTTCGAGACATGATCTTTTGTGATCATGCCAATGTTATTTGATAATGCACCGACTCTAGGTAACTGGGGTCAGGGCGTTACAGTTGGTATCAGAGGAAGTTTGGTAAAATCAATGGAATCTAGATTTAGGTAAACTCTGATTAGAGCACATAGATCTAAGATGGAATTTGAGGATTAGTATAGAAGGACTTCCAAGAATTTTGGTATTGTAGATATTTTGTGAGTTTTCCGAGAAATATATCCCTGTCTAGATACAAGCAGGTAGAGGCGGCTCTAGCACAGATGTACCTAGGGGTAAAACCCGAAAACAACGCTTTGAGCTATACTCGAATGGGAACTGGTGCACGACAATGGGCATTGCTGCACTCTTGGTTACGACACTCACATTGGATATTCTTATGATAATTCTCATTTTCATTACAAACCATTATGAAGTGTTTATGATTATATACTTCCACAATGAAAATATTTTTATGATTATGGATTATATCCATAAACTGCACAATTTATGTTAGGTATTTTACAAGTCTGTAAATATTCATTACAATTAATAAACTGAACTAGTGTATGCCATTGTATATAAATGGCACCCAGTAGAAGGAATGTGAACACCAGCAATATGTATGATCCAAAGAGTAAGAAGGATCATATCTTTCACGGTATTAAGCCAACATTTAGATGGGAAATTTTATCCCATGTATTCTCAACATATGAAGAAATAGTATAATGTGTTAAAAAGGTAAGTAAAGAATTATCTGATTCCTATGGAATTGAAGGTAAGCAAGAGAATAAAAGGATTGAACAGAGAAAGATGGAAAAAGGGAAGAGAGAAAAGAATAATTTTCCCATATGTGATAACTGGGGGAAGAAACACCTAGGAAGATTCCTGAAGGGAATGTGAGTTTGTTATATGTGTGGTGAAAAAGGACACTGTGTACGTGACTGTAAGGGTAAGAAAAAGGTTTCAAATGAACAATGAACATCTACAAGGATTTTGGACACTACGCAAACCAATGTCCCAGTCATCAGACAATGCCGCAAATAATGCTATTGGATAATAATCAAGTTATGATACTACCACAGATGAAGATGAATTACTAGTGTTTTTATGTAGTTATTTATGAAATATTTTATTTAAGTGATGTATAAATGATTTTCTGGAAATAAATAAGGATTGTACATCATTACTATTTCATTGAGGATTTATGATTTTATGGTACTATGAAAAGGGACTCTATATAGAGTTAAACTTTTTGAAAATTACATGGTTGATGAAAAGATAAACCATAATATGGTCTTAATATAGAGGTACTAATTTTGGAATAAGAGATGGTTGATTTGGGTAAATTATATTGGATATTCTTGACTACCTTGAAACTGATTAATGATTTGTATATTCCATCATTGTTGGAGTTTAATTTTTTTTGGATGGACGATGTGTATCCAATATTCTATAAGGAATAACGGAGAATTAATGTAATCAATAAGGTTTTATGGTAATTCAGGATGTTCCAGTGTTTTAATAGAATACATGATGAAGGTGTTCACATGTTATTACGTGGAAAAAAGGATCTTCATTGTGTATTCCATACTTATAAATTTTGGACTGTGAGTTTGGATTGAAGTATTTTGAATAATTCTTGTTTGAGATTATTTTTTGGATATTTTTAAAAAGGACAACACGCAGACCATGTGACAACTCGTCGCGTCAGAAAAAGCAGCAGGAATTGAACTCACAACCATAGTGTGATTGGGATTTATCGCCTACCAATGGAATACACGAAGTCCCTAGAGTGTATAATGTAGTTTTTTTAAGTTCTGATAGATGAATTATAAATTAATGTTTGGATCCTTATATGGTTAGGATAAATATAATATTTTTGAGTTCAGTTATCTTTTGGAGTGAAAGATGAGTTTGTGGTAGAAATTAGTTGAAAGATGAAACTCTACTTATTAAGTATATATATATATATTTC
Source organism: Viscum album (assembly GCA_963277665.1). Lineage (NCBI taxonomy): Eukaryota > Viridiplantae > Streptophyta > Magnoliopsida > Santalales > Viscaceae > Viscum > Viscum album. The sequence continues at coordinate 1,395,375,621 of OY728162.1, forward strand.
TCTTATTATATGAAGAAATTAATTCTTAAACATTATTTAAGAGATCTTAAAACCAAAAATTTCTTATCCTAATACTTTATGTTTTATTGAACCGATGATATTTTAAATCATCATAGATTGATTGCTTTGAGACCCTCATTTCTATAATTGATTGTGACTGATGACCTCAATCACTCCCTATAAATATTTACATTTCTCCTCCAATTATGTGTCTCTAATTTACACCAATTTTCTCTAAATCGAGATCATAATTTGGTGGTGACCCTTTCATTTCTCTTTTCCTCTTATTAAGACTAAATTTTATTAACCCAATTTTCAATGTGTGTTTCCCCACAAAGATATTTTATATTTTCAACCTTTTATTTTATAAAAACAATTTCAAATTGTGAGGATGAAATTTATTTAAGGATAGGAGAATGTAATACCCCTAGCTTCCACGGTACGCTTCTCTTTGAATAATAAAATAGCACGTGTTGTACGCAACTTCGAGTTCTAACACACACCACAACCAATCAAACTAGCCGTTATGAATATTAATACACACTTTTTAAATTTTTATAAATTTCATCTTTCAAAATGGACTTCATTTTTGGAATCGGAATATTGAAATTAGATTAGGGTGAATGTTTTGTATTTTTCTGAAAACATTCAATTTTTGATGAATAGTTAAAATTACAAAATTTTAATTAAAAACAGCTTTTTTAATCGAAATAATTAATAGTGATAAATTATGTATTTGAATGGTTTGGAAGTATAATTAGATTATATTTTTATCATTTAATAAAATATCGATCATTATAACTAATTTCACATTTAAATTTGACATAAACAAGTGTCAATCTTTTGATAGTTATTATTTCATAAAAACATGCTTTTTTATAGTAGGAATTAATATTAAATTAATTGTCACGACCCATCCTCGAGGCCCATTCCGTGACTACCCCAGCCCCTCCTTCCATAGGCCAGGGGCTGGCGACTAGTACCAAAGGCATAGATCCTGATAAAAAGGAAATGCATTTCCTTTATGAAATGTAAACACACACAACCAGAGTACAAGAGGACGAAAACACTAAGTAAAGAAGAATAACAAGTGTACAGAAAGTAAAAAGGGGCCGGTAATACAAGCCCAACAGAAAGGTACAACTACAACTGAAAGAAAGTACAACTGAAAGACAAATAGTTGGAAGATGGAATCAGCTCCTAGATCGTCCTTCGGGTTCCTACCTGAAGGGTAGGTACAGATGTCCTCCTTAGCACTCCACGTCAATCGGTCCACTCCGTGTGCTGTCACGCCGAGTGTCCACCTCTGGGTACCATCCAGTCCTCATACACTCTACCTTAGTCAGCGATGTCCGTCATCTGCATCCAACAGAACGAGGTGCGGGCATAGCCCGTGTAGGGGTGAGTATAATGATACTCAGTATGGACCTCGAGACCCTCAAGGTCTCACTAAATCCAACAAGGATAAACCAAAAAAGAATGATCTCAACAGATAACCTTTACATACGTATATGCCCATACATATACCTAAGTTATCAAGTAACCCATCTCAATCATGGGGAAAACACAAAGGTCATTGACTCAGCTCAAACCAGGATTTTTATTCACGATGTCGAAACCACGGCTGCAGAAGAACTCCTCCTCTATCGAGTATAGTGGGCCTCCCGCTACAACCCAGTGCTTCCCACTAACCTTGGACTGCTGAAGTACTCCACCTATCGAGTACTATGGGCATGCTGCTACAACCAAGCACTTCCCACCATGGGTCTGCTGCTACAACCAAGAGCACCGCTCATAGCCTATAGAGGTACTCCTTCTGTAGAGTACCGCGGGTGTGCCGCTACAACCAAGAGCTCCTCCACTGTGGGTCTTCTTCTACAACCAAGCGCACCCCACTGGGCCATCCGAATCACTCCGAGTCGATCGATCAGTAGTCGTCATGTCTCCACCAGCTACTAGGTCTCTGCAATCTGCTCGCTTGTCACCAGGTGGGTCTTCTCCACGAGAATCAAGCCGATATTCCAAGTGTCATGAAGTCTCAAGAAGATTTATCACAATGATCTGTCACGACATAGGGATCCCAATGAAAGAGACGGTGCGTCAATCGGACACCTGGCCTGTGAGTTATTAGCCTATTTGTCCCGGGGGCCCAGTTTGTTTCGTGTACGAACCAATCCGACTATATCTCAACTTTACACCGAACTCCCATGGGGTGTACTCAAAGGGACCATTTCTCAAAGAGATTACCAGTGTTGTGGACGGTTCGTCAAACGGATGTCCGGTCTGAAATTTATTGACTTTTCCATTCCAGGGGCCCTGTTGGTTTCTAATCTAAAACCAACCCGACCACACTCTAACTGCGTTCGAACCTCATGTGGAGTACGCCAAAGGGACCGTCTCATCAAGAAGAATCCAATTTAGGAGACGGTATGTCAATCGGGCGTCCGGTCCTTATGTTATAAGTGTTTCCGCTCCAAGGGCCCAGTTAGTTTCAGGTTCGAACCAACCCGGTCATACCCAAACTTCACCACAACTTTGATTGTAATACATTGAAACGTCTGTCTCGATCCAAGAATTCATACACAATTGATGGTGCATCGATCGGAGGTCCGTAGCTGAAGTTATGACCGTTTAACCGAAAACGGTCCGAAAGAGGGGGGTCTAGGCCTGGTCCGACCTAGCCCAAACCCACCCTGGGTCAGCCCAAACCAGGTCGACCTGACCTAGGTCTGGGTATGGCCCACGACGGCGTAGCCTGGCCAGCCGCGGCTCGGGCAGCCTGGTTGAGTGGGCTGCGCGGAGTGGGGGGCGCGCCCCCGCACTAATTGTAACCGGCAGCACCAGCTAGGGTCGGCCCGCCGTCCCGGATCACGCGTGATCGTGGGATCCATCGCAGTGCCGCCTTGGATGGTGCTATGACATACTTCTTCCGGCAGTGCACTGGGGCACCGCCATGTCCAGGCAGCCGGCTGCCACCTTCGGTCGTCGGCACCGGCACACCGGCGACCCGCGCCGCCGCGATGTTCCACGGGCCACTGGAGTCATTCAGGTGGTCCGTTTTAGCTTCCGTCTCTGCCGATAGTCATCTCGGCACCTGAACTCCACTACAAAAACTCCAAATCATCATTTCGGTCCCGTTTTTTCATCACCAAACATTCCACACATCATGAACGAAAATGTGATGGGTTCGGACCTGTTCGTTAGCCCGTACCCACCGCATCAGTGGTTCAAATAAACACACCACAATTAATCTCCCACCTTTGATGGTCTAATTCACATAATTATAATTATAAAATTACAACCCCTACCTTGGAAAAGCTATGAGATAGTCGTGCATCGTGGATGACGGTATCGATTCTGTCGTTGTTTACGTGCACCCGAAGAAGAAGAGGTGCCTCCTCTCTTGTCATGGAGAAAATAAAAGAAGTCGAGTCATCATCCTTCGTGGATTTGGAATTCTTCGTCGAAGAGGATGGTGTTCTTCTCTATTTCTCCAAAGTTTCCTCCAGATTCTCCCAACACCACATAATCCCCAAAATAAAATAATAACCAAGGCTATTATTTTATTAAACCATGTAATTCAAATTTCAAACCACTTTACTTAATTAATTGTGTTCCAATTCATTAATTAAACATGTTTTCATAGAATTAAAGGGAGAGGGGAAAGTAGAGAGAACACAATTAAATTAGGGGGAGTTGTCAAAGAAATTAATAAAGGGTAGAGTTATGGGAGGTTCAAGAGAGTTATTGGGAGTTCAAGAGTTTAGGGCACGTGTGGGCCCCACCCCATAATTATCCTCCCATGGGAGGTTATGTGGGTTGGGGCCCCACCTATAACTCCCCTTGGGAGGAAAATAACCACCCTCCACAAATAAAAATATCTAACACATATTTTTATTTATTTCTTAAAAACAACATGAAAATCAACTTCTCCCCCCGTCAAAACGCAACTATGGTAAATGTCCCCTTAAGTGAACACCAGTGCTGCGAGTTCATCAGTGTCCTCGGATTTCAATTCTGAGAACCGGTTCAAAAGATAGAAAAACTCACACGTACGTTTACTGAACTTACCCGAACAAAACTCCAGAAATTGATTCCAAGCACACTGGGCCTCGGAATTAGGCGCCATCAGAAACTGTGGATTTATAAAATTCTAAAGAAATTATGAAAAAAAATTCCTTAAAATTTCTGGGTCATTACATTACTTCCACCTCAAGGATTTACATCCTCGTAAAGCTACAACACAGGCTAGTGGAACAAGAGGGTTACTGAGCATGCATCTGAGCCTCTTGCTCCCATGTGCTCCCTGGAGGTTCATGTGCTGGCAGCGAATACGCACCAGAGGAATCGATCATCAACGTAGGACCCACTCCTGTTGATCCTCAATCTCTACTAGAACCTCCGTGAATGCTGCCCTATCTTCGACGTACAACACCCCGTGGTCGATGATGTGCGACAGCTCGTGCATGTATCTTCTCAACTGAGATACGTGGAAGACGTCGTGCACCTGGTACAAATGTGGTGGAAGGGCCAGGCGGTAATCCACCTCACCTACTCTGATGAGGACCTAGAAAGCTTCGATGAAATGTGGAGATAACTTGCCTCCTTGGCCAAATCTCTGTAGACCTCATCGAGGTGAGACCCATAAGAAAACATGGTCACCATCCTCGAACACCAGTTGTCTCCGTATCCTATCAGCATATGACTTCTGTCTGCTCTGTTCAGTCTTCATCCGCTCCTGGATAATCTGCACCTTCTCTAATGTAGTCTGCACTATCTATGGTCCTACAAGATCTGCTAAGATTTCCCCTATGCCGAAAAGAGAAATATGTTCTCATCCTCTGGATGAACCATAATCTTTGCCTAATGTAGTAATCCTGACCTGAATGATACTAATTCATGCCATGGACGACATCATAAGGCCTCGATGATACTACCAAGACATCCAACCGTTACTCTCGCCTCCAAGGGTTGAGTTACACTATCGGCATCAGTGTGTGGTTACTGGGTATCCTCCAGTAGAAATCTCAAAAGTGAGGGTCAAGTAAATAGTTTTAACTAGAACCTCATAGTATTAACCATACAAAATGAAGGATGGAAAGTAAACGACACAAGGACAAGTGTCTTTTATTACTGATACTCGAAGTACAAAGACACAAAGCAAAGACAACAACAACAACAACAACATGGAAACTAGAAGCACCAAAAACAAAGGCCTCCATGCCTGGAACTAGTCCCACTCCTGTCCACCTGCATCTGGAGCTCCATAGTCGTAAGCTTCAGCTGCCTGAAGATGTGTTATCCCATCTCCACCTGTTACTTGTGGTCAGGGGGGACCTCCAGGTGGTGATTGTTGTGGCAACACCTCGAAGCGTCATCCACCACCAGCTTCATGACCAGCTCCTCTGCCTCGGTCTCCTGCTCCTTGCGGTCGGCCTTGATCGAACCTCTGTCTCTACCTGGGAGGTCCTTCGTCTATTTGCTGATCATCTGTATGGTGGGTCAGACATTCACGTGCCATGTGACCAAGCCCACCACCATAGTAACAATGTCCTCTCTAGGTAAGTCGTTCTCCACCCCGAGTGCCTCATACACATGATCCTGAGTCATGTGGTCAACCACCTGTGGGTCTGGTCCTCTTGGACCTCTGCGTCATCTATCTACTGCCAGCCGCAGAAGACTCTCCTACATGTTGACTAGTGGTAGGTCCTACTGCGGGAGTTCACTTAGTAAAGAAACTCTCCACTAGGAGGGCTCGCTCCAACACCCCTGTATGCATCAGGATAATGTGAGAAACAACTGAAGCTCTAATCTCTTGCCTGATCCCCTTCTCGAAGGTCTGGGCCCTGAAGATCAGGTCCCGTACCATATCAGTGGAGTAGCATGAGAGGTCGGTGAACCTCACTGAGTATTGCGCCACCATCATGCTACCCTGCTGTAAATGCAGTAGCTCCTGTATACGTTCCACTTGAAGGGTGGCTGGTACAAACTCCACCCGGAACAGGCTCTCAAAGTCTGCCCATAGAAGTGTTGCCTTGTCGTGCATCTGGAGCATCAGGCTCCACCATCTTCCTGTTGCTGCCTATAGGAGGCTGGCAGCAAGGATCACCATGAAGTCGGCTGGTGTCCCTACCAGTCTAAAGACTCTTCCGACAGCCTCCAGCCAATCCTTAGATTCTTGTGGGTCTGTCTCTCCCCAGAACCTAGGTGGACTCTGGCACTACAACTTGTGCAGCGTGCTCAAGCGGAATGCACTCTCTACTTCTAGGGCTGGTGGAATCAGTGACCCAACAGGTGGTAGTACCACTGGTGCCTCTGCTGGTGCCTCAACTGGAAGAGGGCCCTGTACTGAGGCCTCGTTGCTCGGTAGGCTGTCAGTACGTACAACTCTCAGGGCTCTAGCTGGTAGTCCACGGGGAGACATCCTGAAAGAAATAGATGCGACATGGTCAAAAGACTATACCTGGTGAGCTGACCTGGTTTGAGCTGACATAAAGGAAAATTTTTGAAAACACACATGCAATCAATGTTTTCATGCACTATGTCATAAATCAGAAGTCAAGGTCATGGTGTATGGTTACGTCGACCACCCTCACCAACACTGGACTCCCTAAACTGAATACCGCACTTAGTACCCTTATCACTATTTCTTCACATAAAGAAAAATATTAGAGTTATATGTTCTGTGGTAGAACCGACTCCTCTGATACCAATTTTTCATGACCCATCCTCGGGTCCTGTGCCGTGACTACCCCAAGCCCGCCTTCCATAGGCCAGGGGCTGGCGACTAGCAACAAAGGCGTAAATCTTGATAAAAAGTGAAGCCATTGCCTTTATGAAACATAAACACACACAACCAGAGTACAAGCGGAAGCAAATACAAAGTAAAGAAGAATAACAAGTGTGATGAAAGTAAAAGGGGCCATAAATACAAGCCCAACAGAATGGTATAGCTACAACTGAAAAAAAGTACAACTGAAAGACAAATAGTAGGAAGATGGAAGCAGCTCCTAGATTATCCTCTGGATTCCTACTTGAAGGGTAGGTACAGATGTCATCCTCAGCACTCTGTGTCAATCAGTCCGCTCCGTGTGCTGACACACCGAGTGTCCACCCTCGGGTACCGTCCAGTCCTCATACACTCTGCCTCGGTCAGCGTTGTCCGTCATCTGCATCCTATACAATGAGGTGCGGGTATAGCCTGTGTATGGTTGAGTATAACGATACTCAGTAGGGACATCGAGACCATAAAGGTATCACTAAATCCAAAAAGGATAAACCACAAATTAAGATCTCTATAGATAACCATTACTTAGGTATATGCCTATACATATACATAAGTTATCAAGTAAACCATATCAATCATGAGGAAAATACAAAGGTCATTGACTCAGCTCAAACCAGGATTTTTATTCACGATGTCAAAACCACAGCTGCTCGAGAACTCCCCCTATGTCGAGTACAGTGGGCCTGCCGCTATAACCAAGTGCTTCCCACTAACCTTGGACTGCTGAAGTACTCCACCTATCGATTACTATGACCCTACTACTACAACCAAGCACTTCCCACCATGGGTCTGCCGCTACAACTAAGAGCACCCCCTCATAGCCTACAGAGGTACTCATTCTATCGAGTACTCTGGGTCTGCCAATACAACCAAGCACCCCTCCACCATTGGTCTGCTGCTACAACCAAGCGCACCCTACCAGGCCATCCAAATAACTCTGAGTCGATCGATCAGCAGTTGTTAAGTCACATCCGGCTACTAGGTCACTGCAATATGCTCGCTCGTAATCGGGAGGGTCCACTCCACGAGCCTCATGCTGATACTCCAAGTGTCACTAAGTCTCACGAAGATGTATCTCAATGATTTGTCACTACATAGAGATCTCAACGCAATAGACGGCGTGTCAATCAGACGCCCGGTCTGTGAGTTATTAGCCTTTTTGTCCGAGGCCCTGGTTGGATTCTTGTATGAAACAATCCGACTGTATATCAACTATACCCCGAACTCCCATGAGGTGTACTCAAAGGGACCATTTCTCAAAGAGATTACCAGTGTCGCTGACGGTTCGTTAAATGGATGTCCGGTCTGAGAGTAATTGGATTTTCCGTTCTAGGGGCTTGGATGGTTTTTAAGCTAAAAACAACACGAACATACTCCATATGTGTCCAAACCTCAATTGGAGTATTACAAATGGACTGTCTTATAAAGTGGAATCCAACGTAGTTGACGTCACATCAATCGGGCATCCGCTCCTTAAGTTATAAGTGTTTCCGCTCCGAGGGCCCGGTTGGTTTCAGGTTCGAACCAACCCGGACATACCCAAACCTCACCGAATCGTTGACTGTAATATACCTATATGACCATCCTGATCCAAGGATTCAAACGCGACTGATGGTGCATCGATTGGAGTTCCATATCTGATGTTATGGTTGTTTAACAGAAAACGGTATAAAAGAGGGGGGTCGAGGCCCGGTCCGACCTGGCCCCACCCACCCTGGGACGGCCCGAACGATCTCGACCGGACTTGGGTCCGGCCGGCCAGGCAGGGCGGGCTGCGTGGAGTGGGGGGCACCCCCCCCCCCCCCCCCGTTAATTGTAACCGGCACCGCCCCGCCTTCCCGGATCCTGCGCGGTTGCGGGATCCGTTGCGTCGTCGCCGCAGTTGTTGCCATGACAGACTTCCTACGGCGGCGCGCTGGGGCGTCGCAGCCTCCATGCGGCTGGATGGCACCGTCCGTAGCATCCGGTCGCCGGCACTGGCGCTATGGCGACCTGCGCCGCCGCGATGTCACGCGGGCCACCAGAGTCATTCCGATGGTCCGTTTTCACTTCTGTCTGCACCAGCGGTCATCTAGGGACCCAAACTCCACTGCGAAAGCTTCAAATCACCATTGTAGTCCTATTTTGTCATCACCAAAGATTCTGCGCATCGAGAACGAAACGACAATGGGTTCAGACTTGTTTGTTAGCCCGTACCCACCGCGTTAGTGGTTCAAATAAACACGTCACAATTAATCGCCCAACGTTGAGGGTATAATTCACATTAGTACAATTATACAATAACAACCCCCAACCTTGGAAAAGCTTCGTGGCAGTCGTGTTTCATGGATGACTGTATCGATTCTGTCATTGTCGAAGTGCACCCAAAGAAGAAGTGGCGTCTCCCCTCTTGTCATGGAGAAAAGAAAAGAAGGCATGTCATCGTCCTTCGTGGACTTGGCATTCATCGTTGAAGAGGATGGTGTTCTTCTCTATTTCTCCAATGTTTCCTCCAGATTCTCCCAACACAACAAAATCCCCAAAATAAAATAATAACCAAGGCTATTATTTTATTAACCCATGTAATTCAAATTTCAAACCACTTTAATTAACTAATTGTGTTTCAATTCATTAATTAAATGTGTTGTCATAGAATTAAAGGGAGAGGGGAAATTGGAGAGATCACAATTAATTTAGGGGGATTTGTCAAAGAAATTAATGAAGGGGAGAGTTATGGGAGGTTCAAGAGAGTTATGGGGAGTTCAAGATTTTAGGGCACGTGTGGGCCCCACCCAACAATTATCCTCCCATGGGACGTTATGTGGGTGTGGACCCCACTTATAACTCCCCTTGGAAGGAAAATAACAAACCTCCGCAAATAAAAATATCAAACACATATTATTATTTTTTTCTTAAAAACAACCAGAAAATTAACTTCCCCCCCCCCCCGTCAAAACACAACTACGGTAAAGGTCCCCTTAAGCGAACATCGGCGCTACGAGTTCATTGGTGTCCTTGGATTTAAATTCTGATCACTAGTTCAAAAGATAGAAAAACCAGAATGTACTTTTACTGAACATACCCAAAAAAAACTTCAGAAATTGATTTCGAGCAAACCGGGCCTCAGAATGAGGCGCTGTCAGAAACTGCGGACTCACAAAATTCCAAAGAAAATAAGAAAAAAAATTCCTTGAAATTTCTGGGTCTTTACATAAATTTATGCCACTTCTGTATTTTGAATTATGAAAAATTTATTCCATATTTAAAATTATGAGGTCTAAATTATTTAAATTGGTAAATTTTATTTTTATAAATTTTTAATAATTACTTCGGTAAATATTTTATTTACCATGTTTAAAGGGTATATCTGGTAAATAAGGGTAAAAAATAATATTATAATAATAATAAATTACTCTAAAATGTGTCCTAACACTATTGGTTGATACATGCCCAACCATGGGCATCTTTGGGTTGATTTGGGGACCCCATAGATCCACTTGTAAGTGATAACGACACTTGATATTAATTAAGTTAAAAGTAAATACAAAAATGACATAATCATATATCTTTTAGAAAAACAATTTTTACATAGGGTTATATATGTTATATTTTCAAATATAAATATTCATTAAAAAGATAAAAATATTTCCTACATAATGGTATTTTATTTATAATTTTTAGACATTGAATAATTAAATTTATTTTTGACACAATAATGATGCGGTATTTTCCTTATTGATGAAATAATCACATAATTGGTATTATAAAAGATAAAATAAATATAATTTGAAAGTTTTGATGAAATACACGAATTTTATTGGTAAATATTACATGTTAGGATTGGTTAAATTAATTTGGTTTGAATTATTATGGTTTTTATGACTTTAAAAAAACCAATTATTGAATAGTGTCAAAATTGACAAAAATGTTTTTTTTAAACAAATATTATATTATTAATTGATATTATATTCCTAAAATTCTATGGTTCAGACAAAGGACTTATATAATGATAGTTGTTTTATTAATATACCACTTGTGGGATCTTTTGGATATATATAGTAAGTTAATTAACTGTATAATATAAAAATACAAAGAGACATGGTAAATGTCAAACTAATTATCTAAGAGCTAAAACTAAAATAAAAGGTTAATATAGTGACACAAACCTGTCTAAATCCTAGTGGTTGAGTTGTTTTCAACCTATCCCCACCTTAACCTTTAAATAATCACTTTTTATTGATTATAAACCGAATGTGAATTTTTTATAAAATAATATTTCTACCTTTTCTTAAGGTGCCTCTCACTCCTCTTATAAAAGGGAACTCCCCCTTCTCGCTATTTCACACATTCAAAGCCTTTTGTATCAGACAAACCCCACCCAAATACTCTCTCAACTTCCCTCAATTCATCATAGTGGCATTTCTTTAGTCAGAAATCCAACCTATGGAGCCCTTTTGATCAAATCAAAAGGAAGAACCCGAAGAAGAGGTAATGTTTTCACCACCCTTTTTCAAGTTCTTTTCCTCTTCAACTTCTTATTTCTTTGTTATTTACATTTTAAAATAATAACTCTAGTATCTACTATATACTGTGATGTTATTATATATATGGTACAACCATATTCAGTGTTTTATCCATCCCTTGAATGACATGTCACCATACGTGCATACGTACGGCTTACCATCTCCACATCGTGGGGTAATTGTTATTCAATACATTATTATTTGGATGAGTATAATAATGATGTGTAATTCCTGTAAATAAAAAATATAACATGATAATTATTCTGTATATATGATACACCACCCAAAAATATATTATTTTAATATCAAAAGAATGATATTGTCACTCGTGCGTACGTACGGACTACCATCTCCCCAAAGGCAATGAGATTCATTCCCCATCGTATCCATTCAAGTATAATTCTCATTTGATGATTAAAAATACTTTTTAAGTACATGATATCATTCTGTTTATGAACAAGATACATCCTATCTATAACAAACATGGGTTACGTAATAAATCATATAAAGGAAAACGAATCAGTTAACACCCGAAACAATGATAATACAAAGATATTATTAACAAAGAAATGTTAAAAGATCATATATGATATCATATTAACGTATATGATTATTTTATAATTTAATAAAAATTATTTAACCATTATACAGGAGTTTAACCTACCCTAAAACATGTAAAATTACAAGTTAAGGTTTAATTCCTCAATCTCATTATTATTTAAGAATGTTTACCTGTAAGTATCTATTGGGACATTTTTATCATCCATGTCCATTTTCCACAAATACGATTTCAAAATGAATATTTTAAGGATTTTTGAAAGGAACTCTTTATCAATATCATAATTGTAAATTTTTTAATGATTTATCTTTCAAAATCATTTTAATTAATGTCCATATTTTCAATATGATTTTAAGGATTTATTTTTATGGACATGAATGTTTGGAAATGATAATTATTTTTCGAAAGTTTCAAAGTGGCATGAGACACTTTGATTAAAAAATCTATTTTAAATTACATTATTTATAAATGTTTCACTTTTCAAATATTTCAAAAAAAAGATATATTTCTCGCAAATAGTTTTGATTTCATTTATGTCAACATCCTTTGGTGGATTTTAATCTTATAAGAAGTTGATTTATTATAATACGAAACATCCAAATTGTATTGAAGGTTTTGTGATATGTTTGACTGTGGATGTGTTATTTTTATACCGTTCATGGTTTATGGAGAAAGTATTGACATTACACATGCTAGTTTTAATGCGAATTTTTATGTTATGTTTAAACCTGTTCATATGAGGAATGTATTGAACTTAGTAAGTGATGGGTGGATCCCATTATAGCTCCTCGATGCATCGGTAGGTCTCATGAGAAAAACTAGTGTCTTGTCACAAGGCCTTGAAAAAATATTATTTTTAGTCTTGGCACAAGGCCTTGACTATGTTGTTATGATAGTATGGCATTATGCATTCCATCATTATGAAAGTGGTTATTGATATTGCATGTGATTATTAGAATAGTAAAATATCCATGTGAATAAGTAAATGGAATTATTTCATTTTATCTTTTCCATATTATGCTGATGTTCAAGTTTAAAAGGATTTTGTTTTAGTTATACATTGCCTTAAATGATTATGTTTATTTCTGACAGTTTCCGCTATATTGTTATCCTTACTGAGCATCTGACCCCACCCCTTTCAATGTTTTCATTTTTCCCAGGATGTGAGGAAGTATTTTATGAATGACCTGCAGGGATAGTATGAGGGGATATGAACACAAGATGTTGTTGTAGTTTTTTTCATTTTATGATGTAATGTAAGACTTATGAATATATCTAGTGATTCCAATGCTACTAAACTAATCGGTCTTTCGAGAACTGATCTTTTGTGATCATGCCAATGATATGTAATAATTTACCGACTCTGGGTAACTTGGGTTGGGGCATTACATAAACCATTCATGCCATATCATCATAAAAGATTCCACTCCACTCTCATTTTTTTAATAAATTCTAAAAGTCAATTGTCTAAAAAATATAATGAATTTCAAATTTAATAAATTTGAAAAAAATTAATTCAAGTTTGAAAATAAACTAAAAAGTAATGAATGTATATTAAAAACCCTATTTAAATCGTTTTTAGAAATAATTGATATGGAATAAATATATTTGTCTACCAAAAAACAAATAATGTTAATTTTAAATGCTTTTTTTGTCTCATGAGTAAATAATATGAGTAAAATCAAATGAAAACATAGATTTTCAATAAATAAATAAAGGATATGAAAATTCGTGTGTTTATTTATATGTATGGACTAAAATTACATTAAGTGAAATATAATTGTAAATAATCCTTATAAACAATGAAACTATAAAATTAAATCCATACCACTTTGTTTTTGTTTGAATCTTTATCCTCATGAAAGAAATAAAATTTGATGGATTTATATATCCCATATTTTTTATGATAAAAACTATAAAATAAATTAATGTTTTTTATGTACACCACACAAATGAAACTAGATGTGTGTAACACAAGTGCCCTAAATTGTAAAAATGACATTAAAATCCCTTACCATTAGTCTAAATTCGATTTTATGCAATGGAAGGTCCTTTATGATAAATATAGATATATTATAAATTTTTTATATAAGTTTAATCACTTATATCATACTGTATATTGTATACTTATAACCTTTTATTTCCCTTTTGTTAACAACGCTTTGTTAAAATTGTTGTTCTAGATGATATTTGCTTTTTTCATTCATATTCTTATTTAATATTTTATTCCTTCTTTTTGGTAATTTTTTTCCTCATCATAAGTTTTTTAATAATAATAAAAATATTATATATTTTCATTATATACATGTTTATAGTCATTAAAATAATGAAGAGATAAAAAAATTAATTACAACATTGAAGGAGACATTAGGTCGTACGAAGGCGTGAACACTATTTTATCTTTTCTAAAAAATTGATAAAATGATAGGTAAATAATAAATCAATATGGTATAAAATTTATTGTCTCATATAAATGTTATATATTCACTAAATCCACACTTATTATCATCAATGTAAAATATAAATGAAAATTTCATCACATCCCATCATGGATAGGGTAGTTGACACATACACACAATCGACAATATTATTTTCAAAAATATTGGAATATAACATGGTAGATATGATTATATAATTAAAAAAGGATAATAATTTCATATTAATACTATATAATCATTATTCTAGTCATAAGAAATACTAAAATACATTGTGATGAGAAATGGATTGTATCACTATGTGAAGAAGGTAAGCCACCCTAAGACCTGAGCAATATTTTCACTTTCAATTTATTAAATAGATAATGAATAATGATGGATTCATAAGACTAATAAAATTATAGTATATTTTGGATACTGAATTTATTATTTTACTGATAATTTGATATATTTATATGAGTTAAAGAATATAATTTAAAATAAACGGATCGTTTAAGGAAAGTACATCTTTTTTTAAATAACTCCTTTAGATCCCTCTTATGGGCTCTAAGGTTGGTATTTTGGGAATTAAATCAACCCTAGAATATAGATAGGGGAGTGTAGAAGATAACATAGTTTAATTGTTTTATGAAATATGTCTCTAACTCGTGTGAACAATTAAAAGCGTATGTTCCCTTTTATAATCGTGGGAAAGGCCAGTCATGGAATGTTTTTAAATATAAAATATATTAAATTAATTGTTGATAAAAATGTTTCTAAACTCCTTATAAATTGTAAGGGAATAAATTTTATACTATATATTAACCAAATTTACTATATTAATATTTTAATTTGTTTTATGTAATTTAATGTAAAATTATTTTAATTGAAATATATTTATTTTCTATATAGATACTATTCATTTAATATGACCTGGAATAAAAAATGTTTGAATTTAATATAATTAATTAAAATAACAATAATATGTCATATTAAAATTATAATTTGTGGAAAACATTATCTCACTCAAATAATATTACATTAATATTTTTTAATGTAATTATTTATATATTTATTTGATTTGTAAAAATAAAATATTGGAGATAAATAGTAATTTATGGTCGTTATATAAACTATGAATGTAAAACATATATACTATATCATGAAAATAACTTCATTGAGATTAAAATTGATTCTTTTATTCATTCATAACTAGATTTTTTCCCTTTGTGCAAACCTAAGAGATATTTACTACAATTACATCAGCTTTTTGTAACACTTCATGATTTATATATTACATATTTCATTTTCATGATTAAGTTTCCATAAAACAACACATATTTGAGCCTATCTTTAAATTTGTAATGTTAATTTAATTTTATAATATTATATAAATTTAATTATATGATTATCACTTAGTTTTAACCTAGTATAACATGATTTACAGTTTACTGATGTGATAATGCTTATTAAGGACAATACTCTTATAGACTAAAATTAAAAGGAACCTATCAAAAAATGTCAATATCCTAATTCTGAATTTTGAATCAATTTTATCAAATCAATTACTTAAAATTTGTAAAAATTAATTTTAAAATAAATGTGTTAAATCTTATAAAAACTGATTCTTAAAAATTAATGTTTTAATTATAAAAAAATATTTATTATTATCCATTGAATATTAAAAATTTTAAAATTATGTTCAAAAAATTGATTAAATATATAATATATATATTTAAATAAAATAATTCCTTCTTAATTTTTAATATAAATTATTCAAATAAAAACTAGTTGCACTCATAAAAATGATTTCTTGAAGAGTTTATTTTTTACGTAAAAGAATTTTTTTCATAAAAAATTCAAAGATGAAATTTTTTTAATGAAATTAATTGGATTATTTGAAATAAATGATAACTAATTTTACTTTCAAAATATTTTAAAAAAGTAATATTTTTATATTATATAAATAAAAAATGATTTGAATAAAATTTTATATTTTTTACAATACAATAGAAATTCAAAACTTTCAGAATATTCTCCAAAAAAATAACCATACATAATTTGGATAATACTACTTAAAATATTTTGTTATATTTCTTATTTTTTAAATGAATAAAAAATTATGGATAATATTTTCTTGAAAAAAATAATTTTTTTGAATGAAATATATTTTTTAACCAAACAAATTTTTTGATAAAAAATGTATATCCATATTTACTACGAATTTATTTATAAAATTATAATTATTATTTTATTTTTATACATCTCAAAAAAGTTTAAATTGTATTCATACCCGCCATTTTAAAAACTAGATTATAATGATCACATAATAGTATTTTAAAAATATAACATTGTTCATTTAATCATAATGTTTCATGTTACAAAGGATATCAAATAAATTTAATTTTACAAAAAGAAATATTAATTAAATATTGCAATGATACAATTTTGAAGGAATATTACTTGTTTTCAGCACATCACTAATATAATCCCTATTGACCATCATCATGATGGGGAGGAATATTCAGGCTATATTAGTTATGAGATGATATACATAGGTAGGGAATCCATGAATCCATCTCAACACATTATAATAATTGGTTGGTGTAATTTGAAGTATATTAAAAGTCCTATATGAGTAATATTTAATGTCTTGATGGTGTACCATGATGCTAATGAATATCCCTAATTTCACCCAAAATGAAAAATTTCAAGAAATCATATTCTAGAAACGCTATTGCAATTTTTTAAAGATATTTTTTTAATGTTTTTAATATAATCATAGAACTATCATGATATAACACCATGTCCATAGACATATCATTATATGATACTTCTCAAAAAGGTATTGAATTTGAAATGCATGGCCTATTATTTCTTGATACCATCATTCTTTAAACTAAAATTAATTAATTTCGAATAGGATATCATAGGGGGAGTTCTAAAATTATTCCATTCACATTCCTCAAGGGATACCCTAATATTTATATACAATGTTTAAAAATATACAATGTTGATGGATTGAAATCATGAGGTCACCTCAATCATGATTTCATTGATTTTTATTGTAAAATCATCCTTTGTATAATACATATTGAGCTCCCTAAAATTGATACAAACCATTATTTTCTCATAATTGTAGTCAAATATAATGATATTGGTAGTAAAGTTTTATAATGATCTTCAATAATGTTGTTGATATTAATAATATTATATGTATTGAAATCAACCATAGTGAAATGAAACTGATGCATCCTCAAATATCCCTTCATTAAATACTGATCATCATTTTTTGGGCCTCATGATAATTCAAAAAATCATAATCTATTAAATAAATTTTTTTAAATATCCATGGGAATATAAAATAGTGTTTTAGATGAGGCATATGGACATTTAAAACTCATGTGGAGTAATGAAAGAATTGATTAATATAGGTAATGGTCCATCTTATTTAACAGAATTTACTTTATTTGATATCCTCAATGGTATTGGTCATTGCTTCCATAAATATTTATGTGGAATATCTATGGTATTATACTCCTCTAAATTCACTTTAGTGTCACATTATAGAGGAAATAATATGGAATCACGTTTCACAGGTGAATTGTTATCTATAGTGTCATTACCTCAATATGACTCAAACATTAATTATTATAGTCTTCTTAGAGAATAATTTGATGTTACTCTATCCACTAGGGGTTGTGGAACTATATAAACTTTGTGGATTTATGTATTTGGTTTCATTTCCTCCATAATATTTATGTGTAATATTTTTTTTTCAATATGTATGGTTTATGTAGTATATGGGAGGTTACCAAATTATTGGAAGTAATAAGCTAAATGTTCCCTAACATCATCTACTACATTCCTTCCCTCTTTTGTAATCCATACTCATCATATTATGAATCACATAATTTAATGTGTGGGATTTCATTATACAGGTCTCTGAACATTCCATTGAATATGTACATTAAAATTAATGGTATGAAGATGATACTATTGCAAGGCTGTGAAGAAATATCTTCAAAATAGATCAATAAAGGTTTTATGCTGCAAATTTACAATGAATAAAGAGTTATATAAAAAATATCTAAATTGGGACATGGGTTTTATTCTCATGAGTTTATTTTAATCCCATTTTTCATATCTATGATGTTTAAATTTCTTGAGAGCCATGTTATTATAACCATAACACAAGAAAAATAGTCTTCAAACTAATAAATTATTGATCCTAGAGTCTTTCTCAACAATAGATAATATAATTTTGAAGTTTTCAATAATTCCTAAAAAAATAATGATCTCTAGTATGTTTCAAGTATTGGGATAACGTTAATTTAAGTTTCTTTTCAGATGTTGAATATAGTGGTTAATGTTTTTTAAATATTCTATGATTATCAAAAATAATGTCACATTGTAATTTTCTAGGAGCATATAACGGTGTCCCAGAGAAATATGATCGGATTCAAATTATATTCAAATTTTCTTCATATTAAATTTTATTTTCTATAAATATTTTATGGATGATGTTTTTTTAGAGAAATATTTTATCTAAAATGATGTTTTTGATTAGAGTTAGTAGTTGTATCAGAGTATAATTGTATCTCAAGATATTTAATAATGAAAATGATGATTTTGTGCGGTTTTATATGTCCTCATCATTATAAGAATTTTTTGAAAACATGTGATACCTGATCCTTGAAAAAAATGGGGAAAAGGTGACATATATTTTTAAGAAGTTTTTCAAGAAGAATGAGTTTATGATAGAAATAAATAACATGTGGAATTTATGAGAAGTCACAGATCATTAAAATTTTAGTCGTATTATTCTATGATGATCCTAATGATCATAAAATAATAGTTAAGTACTAAGAAAACAATACTTTTTAGAAGATGATAATATGAATTCCATTTATCTGATATTAGATAATTGGTACAAGATGTACTCGATGCTGAAATTGTTTTTTGGGATGATGATAGAGGTTTATGCATATGTTATGATCGATCGAACCATTAGATGGTGTAATATATTTGACTGTCTGTTCCCCCAAATGATTCAATAAACGGAATCAATAACCAGTTATAGAAATTCTCAATGATATAATTAGTTTTATATAACATTCTATCAAATGTGATGTTAGAGAGATCAATCAGAATATCCATGGAAGAATATATTGACACTAATAAATCATAATTTTTCTTGGTATCTTTATGGAATAATAAATATAGTTTTATTATATGAAGATCATATTCATTTATGAATATATTTATTCCAATAAATAATATTGAGATTATAGGACTAATGAATGAGATGTGTTTCAAAAACCGGTCAATGATATTACATTAAATAATTTAGTCTATCATTTTCCTAGAGAAAAAATTATGTTTTTTTCATTTTTTTCAATAGAAAAAAATAATATTTTACACAAATCAAATAGTTTGGGAACAAATAAAAAATCATCAGACACATACTTGCACCAATAAGTCATTGGGGTTTAAAATATCCTCAAATGTTATTTCCATATGTGAGATAATGTTCTATGAAACCAATGATAGGGTCAAATATTTGTTGGCTATGTCTAAAGGGTTTCCATATATCTTTGAATTCATCAAAAAAATTTAAAGTTTTTATTGAAGATGTTTTTTATGTGGATCATCATAATGTAAATTAAATAGTCTTAGATTTTACTAATCATAATGAAAAAATAAACTAGAATAAAAATGGGTATCATAATGAAAATAAATTTTTATGTTTGAAGGAGGATGATTTTTTGGGAAGAGTCATGAGTTTTTTAGAATAATCAAAAATATTTGAGATTCACAATAATGGTAACATATGATGTTGAAATTTTAGTGCCATTTGAGTATTTGGAATTTGGTTGAATAAGAAAAAAATTGGGTTCTCACACATTATATTTCTAGATAACCTTTTAAATGGGATCAAAGTACAACATACATTGAGATTGATCTCGCGAAAGAATGAATGTGAGGATTGAGTGTTCTGTTGAAATTTTCACATAAGAAATGTTTCTGAAAAAAATCTTGAGGATGTTCTCTCAATAGAATAATTCTAAGTAACCGGTTGCAGCTCAAGTTTACTGGATCATAGAGATCATGTAGACTGATGATTTCAAGAACAAATTGATTTGATTCCAAATTTTTTCAAGGATTTCTATTATTTATTGTTTTCCAAACTATAGAATCAAAATTATTAATCATAAATAAGATCATATTGTGTTTTCGTTTGAATTCTAAAAGATTTGTCTCTATATCCCACTTTGTAAGGAAATAGAATATTTTTTTGAATATTTAAAAATGTTGAAATTGATGAAACTGTATTGTGACATTTTAATAACTAACTCATGAGTTTAATAAAGTTCTCTAAAAACATTTTTCATAACATTTACCTAGTAAATCCACATGTACAATTGCATTTTCCATAGTGATATACAAGTGTATGATTATTTCCTACTTATTGAATCCACAAAATGGTTTTTTCTAGTGTATTTTTAGTTATTGGTTTATTAAAAGACCATGACAAGGAATAGATACTATTATTGTGTATTAAACCATATAAATACTTGTGTTCCTATATATTTGAGAATGTTTTGTTTCATACAATGTTATAAATCATTTTCTAGTCTTGACTGCTATTATAAGAGAATGATTATATACACTCAAAAGATATAACAGATTCACTGCTCACACTCTCAGTGATTACATTGATCCTAGACTGGCATTTTCAATTGGTATTAGAGTGGTTTTCCTTATTTTACTATTTGTTGATGTTTTGTGAAGATATTGTTTTAATAATAATTGAAATTTTGTGAATATTAAGGGGATTCCAAGTTTTCATGGGATGAACTGTCATATTTGGAATGATTGAATGTATTTTTATCATACATATCATTTATATAGTGTTTTGGAAGCGATTGAAAATAGATTTCTACCATAACCTGTAAATGTTTTACTTTTATATGTGGATTTAACCAATATTTATAGTGATATATGATGTTAAAATTATAGACTATAATCAATTTTTGAAAGTAATAATCATAGAATGAAGGGTGTAGGAACAGATTAATGTATCATTGGGAATTGGAGAAACATTTATGAATGCAATACAAAGGTGAATAATGAAATGTTACAAATCTAGAGGCTGATGTTTGAAACCCTAGAATCGCTGAATATGAATCAGTTTATGAATTCATTACTGGGATGAATGATATTATAAGTACCATTAGATTCTATGGTGATATGTTTGAAGATTCAAATGTAGTTAAAATGACCCAGATAATTCCTGCTAAAAACTTTTATGCCAAAGGTTATGAATAAAAATGTAAAATTTGATTGATAAATTCCATTTAGGTATTTGTGGCATGGAAAATAAATGAACATTCTAGGATAAGTAGAAGATGTTAGTGAGTTTTAATATAAAAATGAGGTAAGTGAAAATATTGATAAAATTTTATCCTCGTGAAATGAGGTATATGAAAGTACAAATGGAAGATAACCCTAAAAGTTATGAAGATGGAGGTCTTGGGGACATTTTTTAAAATTACCATCGATGGAAAAAAGAAGATGAAAGTGATGAAGATGATGTATTGGAAGTAATATCTTGTAAGATATAAGTTAAGGATTATACATCATCTTCCACGATAATAAATGTTTTTTACTAGAAATACAAAGGGATATGTTTTATATCAAATAATTATAATGAAATAGATATTGAATTTAAATTTTAACATTTATTTGATTTTTTATTGAAAATATTATTATCGCACTAGTTATTGATGAAGATTTTTGAATAAATAGTTATAAGGAAGCTAAAATATAGTTAGAATATCATCTGAAAAGGGAGATTAAGTAATGTCACGGATTTATTGTATGATTAGAAAAATAAATCATGAAATTGAAGAGAGAATGCTCTAAAAAACTATCATGAGTATAAAAAGGGAAAAATGATATATTTCTGGAAAAAATCGATAACATAAATAAATATAAAGAAACAAATAATTGGAATTGAAATAATGGAAAATAGAAATATTCAAAGGAAGATGAGTTGTAACATGTTCAATAAAAATTTTAATAAGGATCACAGAGATACAATTTTTAATAAATCTATCTTTGTCGTTGGTGATTTTTTTTAATGGGTGAATATAATAAAGATCTTAAAAATATAACTTTAAGAGTTAGACAAGAAATTGAAAAATGTCTCTAAGAAGATGAATATTGAGTTAATCATTTGTGTGTCACAAAACTACACTTTTTAAAATGCATAAGTTTCTGAGATTTCGTAGAACCAAACAAATGTTTCTACTACATCTGATTATGATAAATTTGGGATGGAATTTGGGTTGAAAAAAGCATTCAAGAAGCTAAAATTATGTTGGTAGATCAATAATATTCTGATGTGAAATACATTAATTTTTTTGAAAGTAATGTTTCCAATTACAGACAGTATGAAAGTTACAGAGGAAAGTATTATTTCTATGGGTGGTTCTGGTATTATAGTTTATTCGGGAAAATATAAAATATGTTTGGTTTAAATAAACAACATTAAAATTACCCCATATGCAACATGAAGAACTATTTTTTGTGTTGCCAATCCGATGAAGGAAATTATTTTGAGAATGAATTATTGAATGTTGAAAATAGATTTCAATATTTTCAAACTACCTCTATAATGTGTGATGAATCATGCCATATTGAGAAAGGGTGAATTTTTTCCTACAATAAAAGGTCACAATATTTCCCCAAATTATCATAAGATTAAATATAATGTATATAGAAAATATATTATTGTAGAAATTAAAATCATTATTATAAAAGGAGAATAACCCTAGATTTTAGATAGAGTGTGTTCATCCTATTGTTTTGTTGATTTGAAATTGTTGAAGAATGTGAAATATTTCAATGAAGGAACAATGAAATTTTCTAAATATGATTTCCTCAGCATAAAAGGTGTTGCATACACTATTAATGGGGAATAAAAGAATAAATCTATGAAATCCTTATTTCTTTATGGGATTAAAAAAACTTGTTGATTGTTTCCCAACATTTGGACCATGGAAATAATGTTGTTATTGTAAAATATGGATTATTGTGAATGTAGTTGATAATGAAAATGTTTTTTTAATTCAAACATACATAAATAAATTTTATTCAATTTAGTGAAATAAACAATTCATGTTAGCTAATAATGATTTCATAAATTAAGTTATGTCGTAAGATATTGGGACATATTTATCAGAGAAACGTGATTATGTTACCTAAGAAATATAGTTTCTTTGATATTGTTGATATTTCAATATGTAGAGATTTTTGTTGTTCAATTTATGAGAAAGGGTTGATTACATTATCATTGAAGAATAATTTATACATTCATTCAACTTGACCCTAAGAGATGATTAATTCTAATATTCATGGGAAAATCAGTAAACAATCATATTTTTATGATATGAATATTTTTTATTTATTTAAAAAAATTACTCGTATAACTTTTGTTATGTATTTGAAGCATATATCAAAATATCAAAAAATGCTGAAGCTTTCGAGGAGAAGATATGAAAATTAATGTGCATATTTTGTGAAGATGTTTAGATATGATAATGGGGGTAAATATAACAATTAATATTTTAGATGTTTTCTTGAAAAAAAGGAATTTGGAATGAGATCATAACATGATGTACACAAAAATAGCATGGATTTTTTGAATGGGATAATAGAAGTATGGTTGAGAAGGGGACTACGATGTTAATTGAGAATGGTATTTCACGCTATATCTAGAGGGTATATGTGTGCACAAAAATATATATTCCAAATCTGTATATCTTTAGACCTTGTTCTGATATGAATCTATAGGAAATTTTATATGACAAATTATATGTTAGAAATACCTAAGAGTTTTTGGGGGTCCCTACATCGTAAAGAAAGAAGGAGGAGACCACTTTATTTTTTGTCAAAGAAGAAAAAAATGAACATGGCTTTATTATACTCTAGAATAATGATAACTTGTACATTTTAACAGATATTAATAAATAATTTCTCATTCTATTGGTGTAAAAGTTATTTTGAATGATGTGGAAAATATGTTATAAATACATGAATATGTGAAAGATAATGAAAATGAAGTTGTTATTTTTTAAGCAACTTGAGATGGATTCCAACAATTGTGATCCCACAAATATGTTGGAATCGGACTCATATATTTTTAGTAAGAGTATTAATTCTATACAACTCATCAAAATATGGTAAAATATGTCTAATCTCAAAATATTATTGTTGACTAATGGAAGAATCTTCTAACAGAAATAACATAAAAAGTTGATTCACATATTAATTTTTAATTAAAATTATAGCAGATATATTCTAATAAAACTTTGATGCTTTATGAGTTCATTAATTTTACGAATGAGGTGTTGGATATTATTGTGAAGTATTATACTTGGGAAACTGTATTCATAGAAAATGATAACAATTCTATTTTTATATATTGGATGTTCCAATCAAGTTGAATGAAAATGGTGATGTGATAAGAAACAATGAAATATTAGTTTACAAATGATAATAACAAAATGAAGATACTTATTTTTAGGATACTTTTTCACTAGTTATAAGGACATAAAAAATCATATTGTTTATTGAAACTTCTTCTTAATTACTTTATTAAATTTTTTAGTTGGATGTGAAATCATCATATCTCAATGGAGAATTATCTAATGATGTTTGTCTTGAAAAACCATGTGTAATTTTTACTAAATTAGATCGATGTTGAAGAATTCATTTTATGAGATAATACAATATTTATGGGATTGATATTCTAAAATTGGTACTTTCTTATTGAAGATAAACATTAAGAAAGGAAGAGTTTATAGTAATCTCTACATCAAATAAATTCAGGAGATTGCCATATTTTTTATTTTATGTTTTGATGATATTATAGTCTTTTTGAATGACAAGTGAACTTATGAAAGGTTTTCTAATTAAATGAAGAATCTATTTGTAATGTCCATTCATGGTGAAATGAAATATTTTCTTAGGTTACAAATCCACAAAAATAGAAATTAATTTTTTCTATCTCAAGAAAGGTAAGATAATTAACTTCTTAAGATGTTTGGAATAAATCATTAAAACCTATTACAACACAAATTTTAATAGGAATTTTATTTACAATGATGAATAAGGAATGGAAGTAAATCTGAAAATAATTCCATATCTTGATTTTTAGTTTTTTATATCTATCTTATTCAGGAGTAGATATTGTGTATGATGTTACATTATGTTAATTATTTAAAAGTAATACAAATTAATAAAATATATAGGATAGAAACTTATACATTGATAAATTAGAGGAAAAGAGATTAGAAAATAATATTGAAATGCTAAAAATAATTTGTCTATTTGTTTCAAAGATTCTGATTGGGTAGGATGTGTAGTTGATAGAAGATCAATATATAGTGTAGTTTTCTTTCATTGGTAAATTTATATATTTTGAAATACAATGAAACATAATTAATTAAATATTATCATAGATGAATAAAAATAAGTTGGCACTACTAAAAATTCAGCACCACATATGTTGATTAAGACCTAGAAATAATACTAACTTATTGAAGTGAATTTAACCATACAATTGGGTTGTGTTAATGATAGAGCTATTAATCTTCCATGAAAATTATTTCCACATACTAATCAAAAATATGTTGATAAAAATATCACTTCATCAAAGAGCATGTGGATATGATTGAACAAAAGTTTTATTGTGTTCTAACATTAGAGAAATTTGCTGAACTTCCCACAAAACCATTACCGAAGGATGATTTATACAGTCTGAGGATGAACATATATTTACAAAAAATTTCAATCCATGTTTATGTTATGGTTTTTCGTCCCTTTTCTCATCTATTCATTTTATAGTGTTTTCAAGGAGATGAAAAGTGATGTTTGATAAATGTTTCCTTTTTAATGTGAAAACCCTTGTTTGGAAGCATGTATTTTGGTGCAGTTGAGGGTAAGCTGTGAAATAAAAATATAAGTGTGTGTACTATATTACCAGTTTGATGAAGTGTTCATTGGAATCATATTGTAGTAAATATGTAAAAAATTTGAAGATGAATATTTTTTGAATGTTTGGGGGTTTCACTATAATTTTTCTAATTCGCTACATTTAGACAACATGATTTTTTATATTAGTGATTATTGTTTTCAAAAATTAGTTCCCTCACATAGGAATAGAATTGATGAAAAGTCATCCATATCTTCCTATTATAATGTTTTAGTGATTTATGAACCTTGGTTGACAATGAAATCCGAAGGGGGATATTTTTTGGGACCATGTTTGTTGAAATTGATTTTCAGATGCATAAAGATGTCATCATTGTTTTTTTATTCTGTTATCATTACAAAAAAATAGTTTATTTTTTAAATGATAGTGATGATACAATGGAGTATAGGAATTAGATTATCTTATTCAGATTTTTTAATATATACCTTTTGATTTTGATTTTTGTTCTCTAAATTTTTTATATAAGAATATGTGATTTAAACTCATATTCAGTATGGAATTATGTTTTCGAATGGAGTAAGAAGTTTTATCAAAGTTTGAGAATCCTTATAGATATTTGATCCAAATATGATGATGCATTTATATTTGTATGCCCTTAATAACACATGTTATTAGAAATATTCTTACCCCGGATTTCTGAATGTAAGAGGGAAAATGTTGTATGAGTTTTTCAGAGGATTAAAAATCCGTTGGAGTTTCTAACAGTAAGATAGAAATTTTTAAATATATGGGAATTCATACAACAATAAAATTGAATTCAAATGATTCTATTTCATTTCTAATGTATTTAATATCATTGATATTTCATGATATAAGAAACAGTTTATACAAGAAGAGAATGTGAAATCAAATCCTTTCATTCTCAGATCATCACTTCATGAAGTACAAGACACTGAAATAGTTTGTCATTTGGGATGATTGTTTTTTATAAAGTTAGATTTTTTATAGAAGTGATAATATAATGATCTATTTGATAAGATGATCCTTTAGTATTTCTGATCAACCAAATGATAAAATTCATACTTTCAATCATCAGTTGTTTAAAGTATGAAATAAACAAGCAATTGTTGATACCGGTCCATCATATTTCATGGACCACCAATCCATCATATAATCTATCGTAGGATATTATGACACCGATCTATCATAAATTTTATGGTATCTTTATTTTATAATACATTATGTTTTATGGGAGCCCAACTGTAATCCTGTTGAAATTTGTTTTATAGAAATCAATATGTTTTAGTTGATGGGAACAATGAATGAGATATGTTTTGGATATCAAATAATTAGATGATATTCAACAATGTAGTCCACAATTTTCATAGAGAAAAATAGTTTTTTGTTCTTATTTATATCATGATTAATCAAATAAGATTTGAAATCTATAAATCTGATGTAGAAGAGATAATTATTCATTAAACGTATAATAAAACCAATTAATCTTCAGAGGCTATAACATGATCTGATTATATTTCAATACATTAGAAAATTTACCAAGAAAATTATGAAAAGGTGATACATTCTGAATATTAAGAAGAAGACTGGTCAATTTTTATGATGTATCAGTAATTATCAAAGATGTTTATAGTAGAAGAAGTTCACTTGGAGCAGCTAAATGAGATGTTGTTTTTATTTCATTTGTTTGATCGAAATGAAATTTTTTAACAGAATGAAAATATATATTAGATAGAAATAATGTTTGTGAGTTAGAAGGATGATGAATTTTTTATATGAATCAAGAGGTTTTGATTGGAACGATAAAGACTTTAGAAGAACTAAAATGGCCATAGATGAACATGAAATGTTGGAAAAATTTGAGTTTCTGAAATTTAGTTAAGCATGAAAATAAATTTTTCCATTCAATGTCATTTTTAGTACACTTATAAATAGATATAAATACACTCCATATTTTTACATTTTTCATGTACAATATAGAGTAAGTGTGTTATAGGTTTTTTGGGATATTTGTCTAAGGATTGGGTTCCAGATAGAGTTTTATTGAAGAGGTTTTTTATATAAAAGAACATTAGTGAAGAGGGTTGATTCATAATTTTATAGATCAGAAAAAAAATCATATTTACAAATATGTTTACAGAATGAAGATATTAAAAATTAATTTTAGGTAATCTATCCAATGTAGTTTTATGGACTTATGAATTGGATGGAGAATTAGATTGTGTTTTCTTATGAAGTCAAGAAGTTTTTCTTCTACCTATATCTATGTAAGGATAGAGAATAATTTATTTTTTCTCAATATATAAAAAACATGAAATGGTTTTATCATCATAATGACATGATGGGAAAAAATTTTGTTTCATTTCATAACATATTACAAAACATTGGATACTTCATTGATGCTTGAAGAATAACATGAACTAATGTATAGATCATAGTGCTACAAAAGTGTAATGGTATTTCCTAATAGGTGTATCCAAAAAAGGATTGTTTTCAGTGAATTTTTTGGCATTTATTTATTTCCAAACAATTTTATGGACTAGAAACTCTTATTAATTTGTGAAACATATAAATAATTTTTTTCCAATGGATTTTTAATTGTTTTTTTATAAAAGAGATAAATAATTAACAGGTGTTGAAGGATGAAATAAAATAAAGATAACATAAAATAAAAATAAATCCCATATTATCTCTTTCCCCATCTAACTGATTATATTTATACTATTAGGGAGTTTTCACCTAATTGTAAACACCATAATCTATCTCTATGAATAAGACAATTTCATGGAATTTAATTGAGGATACCTCCACACGTCAAACATTCAAATCATTGAAAGTAGTTTAAAATTAAAATGGGAAATATGGAGATGAGAGAAGTGATTTCTTAATCTATTTTTATGGGAAAAGAGAATCTAAATTTAAATATTCTTTAGATATCATACCAAATTTCTTTCATTTAGTGTGCATATATTCCTACATTCATCACTTCACAACATTGGATTTTTTATTATCCAATTTATATGGGGTCAAGGAATTCGGAGTTCACGATCCTAATGTAGCGGTTAAATCATGTGGGAATATTTTCCATTAATTACATGATCCAAGATTGTCTTAAAACATGTCCAGGTTTGTCAAAAAAAATTTCCCATGCCAATTGGTCTTCAAAAACTATTGTATTTGGATAGATCCAAGAGGATATTGTAATTATTTTATACTCTAGTTGGGCTAACTGATTGGAATGCCCTTTCATTTGACTGCATTGATGGATTTACCAGTTATTTCTCTATAATAAATATATTTTCATTGATTGCGACTTCCCATTAATACTTGATATGTTTTACCATTTCCTTAAGATCCATGGTTATGTGATAGAAACATATGATCATATTAATAATTTTCGTCAGATATTGGAAATTTTATTCACATTGAGTAATGAAATAATAATTTTGAATATTTAATTAATGATTGTGGTATATAATGAGGTGCTTACAATTTTATGAATAGAGTTGAGTAAAACTATAAAGGTAAAGAATGGTTTTTAGTAATTCCACGAGGATGAAATTATCCTTGTAGACCTACTATATGGGCATATATTTTTGGAACTATATTTCTAATTTGGATGTGGCATCATTCTTATCAACATCTTCCTCTCCATGGAATCTGGCGACATAACGCACATGTGAAGAAGGTTTTTTGATTATTACATATTCATATATGAACATTTTCAGGAGGATACCCTGAAGAATAAATCCATATATGTTAGTTTTGGTCAATATCGAGTGAAAAAAATAATTTTCAAGATGAACCATGGGTACATCATCGTCTGGTTTTTTGGAATTGGGATGATCGAGTAAATTATTATTCAAGAACATGATAACGATTCATATACCCTTATTATTTCGTAACATATAGGTTTTATTCTTCAAAAAATGATATTATGGGAACACATGGTTGTTCCTTGCCTCTAGATAATGTATTATTTTAATGTTGTAGCTCTATTAGAGGCATTAAGAGATATAAATCATTTTTGTGTCCTTAGTTTTCACAAGAGATAGTTTAAGAAAAAATATTTAATTTTTAAAAGGAATAAACTTTTTCCATGAGCTAAATGATAGTGATGTCATTTTTATTTGGTTATACTAATAGAATTTTCTAGATGTTGTGTCATACATAAAATATCCCAGATTACACATGGTTACATTAACGTGATTAGGGGTCTATATAACTCTTATCCAATGTTTTTTATTAAAATATTTGTTATATTATTCAAAATGAGTTATATATGATAGATTATTTAAATAATTTACAAACAGAGATGAAATTATGTAACCTATCATTTTCATGTTACTAGAAATTAAATAGTATATCAATTGATTTATTCTTTACCAAAGCACTAAATTTGTAAAAGAACTAAAAGATAAAGTCGTCCAATCCTAGAGGAATATATATTATAAACTAATATAAGTTGCAATGCCTTGTTTATCCACTGTTCATACAAACAATTTTATTTTTTTTCTACGTCTTGGTATTCAAATTTTCCCATCATAGGGATGCACCTGGACAAAATGGATACATTTATTATCATGGATCTCCCATACCAATGAATAATATAATGAATGTATTATTGGTATTTTTTGGAGGGGTATTATCATCATCGTAGTCTAGTTTTTTTCCTATAATCAATCTCATGGGATAACTATACATATATATTGTAACACCCCAAGCTTCTACGGTATGCTTCTCTTTGAATAATGTGATAGCGTGTGTTGTACACAAAACCGAGTTCTAACACACCATAACCAATCAAACTAGTCGTTATGAATAGTAATACCTACATTTTGAAATTATATATATTTTATATTTCAAAATGGACTTCATTTTTGGATTCTAAATATCGAATTTAGCCTAAGGTAAAATTTTTCTACTTTTCGGATAACTTTAATATTTTGATGAATAGTGAGAATTACTAAATTTTAATTAAAAACAACTTTTTAAATAAAAATAATTAATAGTGATAATTTATTAATTTGAGTTGTTTTAAAGTATATTTAGAATATATTTTTACTATTTAATACAATTTTGGTCATTGGATATAATTTTACAATTAAACCGGACATAAACAAGTGTCAATCTTTTGATAGTTATTATCTCTTAAAAACACGCTTTTTGTTTTAACAACGGAAATTAATTTTAAATTAATTTCTGCCACTTCTGTGTTTTGAATTTGGAAAAATGGATTCCATATTTGGAATCAGGATGTTCAAATTGTGTAAATATGTAACTTTTATTTTCAGACATTTTGAATAATTACTTCGGTAAATATTTTATTTACCATGGTTAAGGGTAAATCCGGTAAATAAGGGTTAAAATAATATTATAATAATACTAAATTAACCTAAAATGTGTCCTAGCCTTATTGGTTGATACATGTTCGACCATAGGCATCTTTGGGTAGATTTTGGGACCCCATGGAACCACTTGTAGGTGATAGGGACACATAATTTTAATTAAGTTAAAATAAGTACAAAAATGACATAAGCATATATCTTTTAGAAAAACAAATTTTACATAGGGTTATATATGTTTTATTTTAGACTATAAATATTCATTAGAAAGATAAAAAGATTTCATACATAATTATATTTTATTTATAATTTTTATACTTTAAATAATTTAATTTATTTATGATACAATGATGATGTAGTAATTACCATAATAGTGAAAAATTAAAATAATTGATATTATAAATACCCAAATAAATATAATTTGAGACTTTTTATCAATTACACTAATTTTATAGGATACTATGACATATTATGATTGATTTAATTGACTTTTTTTCGAATTAATCATTCTGTTATAAGTTTCACAAAAATCAGCTATAGAATAGTGTCAAAATTGACATAAAAGAGTTTTTAAAACAAATATTATATTATTAATTGATATTAAATTCCTAAAAATCTATGGTTCGGCCAAGAGACTTATATCATGTTTGGGGTATCATTAATGGCCAATTTGGGGGTATCTTGGATGTATATAATAAGTATTATAACTATATAATCTAAAAATACAAAGTGACATGGTAAATGTCAAACTAATTAACTAAGAGTTAAAACTAAAAGATAAGGTTAATATTGTAACCCAAACCAGTCTAAACTCTTTTGGTTAAATTTTTTTCAAGCTATCCCCACCTTTACCTTTAATTAATATACTTTGGAGCCATTAGAAACCGAATATGAATTTATTATAAATTAATATTTCTAGCTTTTCCAAAGGTGCCCCTCACCCCTCTTATAAAAGGGAACTCCCCCTTCTCATTAATTCACATCTTAATAGCCCTTTGGTTAGGCAAAACTCTATACAAATACTCTCCCAACTTCCCTCACTATAACTTAGAGACTTTAGTTTGATCAGAAAGCCAACCTAAAGAGCCCTTTTGATCAAATCAAAAGGAAGAACCCGAAGAAGAGGTAATGTTTTCACCACCCCTTTTCAAGTTCCTTTCTTCTTCCACTTCTTCATTCATTGTTATTACCATTCTAAAATAATAACTCCAGTATCATATATATACTGTGATTTTATTATAAATATGGTACAACCATATTCATTATTCTATCCACCCTTTTAATAACATGTCACCATACCTGCGTACATCCGGCTTACAGTCTCCACGTCGTGGTGTAATTGTTATTCAATATATTATTATTTGTATGGGTATAATAATGATGTGTAACTCATGTAAATAATAAATATAACATTTTAATTATTCTTTATATATGATATACCATCCATTTATATATTATTTTAATATCAAAATAATGATATTGTCGCTCATGCGTACGTACGGACTACCGTCTCCATGAACGCGATAAGATTCATTCTCCATCATATCCATTCAACTATAATTATCATTTGATGATTTAAAAATGCTTTTTAAGGACTTGACATCATTATGGATATTATTAAGATACAGCCTATCCATTAAAAACATGGCTTACATAACAAAACATATAAAATAAAACGAGTAAATTAACACTCGAAACAATGATAATACTAAGATATTATTAACAAATAAATGTTAAAAGATCATATATGATATCATATTAATGTATATGATTCTTGTATAATTTAATAACAATTATTTCACCATTATACAGGAGGTTAACCTACCCCAACCAAGGAAAAGTACAAGGTAAGGGTTATTTCGAAATCTCTTCATTATCTGAGGTTGTTTATACGTAATAATCTACTGGGATTTCATTATCATCCACATCCATGTTTCTTAAAAATGTATTTCAAAACATTTTTAGTATTTAAAATAACATGTTTTAAAGTCATTTATACCATTTTTTGACTTTTTATAAGAGTTTTATAAAGGAATCTTTCCGTCATTTTCCAAACAAGGTCCCTTTTTAACCTTTTCCACAGAATTAAGGTAATAATGTTTTTTTAACTTATACGACGGGTGCAGCTATTTTCCACTGTTATAAAATTTTCAAATATTCCCTTACAAGCTTATAAGGATATTTTAAAAGTAAATGTTTTATTTTATAATTATGTGACTTTTAAATGATTTCAAAATGAATATTTTAAGAATTTCTGAAAGGTACTCTTTATCAAAATCAGAATTTTAAACGTTTTAAAGATTTATCTTTCTAAATAATTTTAATTAATGTCCATATTTTCAAAATGATTTTAAGGATTTATTTATGTGGACATGAATGTTTTGAAATGATATTTCTTTTAGAAAGTTTCCAAGTGGTATGGGACACTTTGATTCAAAAATCTCTTTTAAATTACTTCCTTAATAAATGTGTGACTTTTAAATGATTTAAAAAAAAGAGATATTTCTCTCAACTAGTTTTGATTTCATCTATTTCAACATCCTTCGATGGATTTTACGCTTATTCGAAGTTGATTTATTAATATACAAAACTCTTATATTGTATTGAAGGTTTTGTGATATGTTTGACTGTGGATGTGCTATTTTTATACCATTCATGGTTTATGGTGAATGTATTGACATTTCTTATGCTAGTATTAATACAAATGTTTATGTTATGTTTAAACCTTTTCATATGGGAATTCATTGGACTTAATATGTGACGGGTGGAGCCTGCTATAGCTCCTCGATGCATCGGTAAGTCTCATGAGTCAAACTAGTGTCTTGGCACAAGGCCTTGAAAAAATCTTTTTTGTAGTCTTGGAACGAGGCCTTGGCTATGTGGTTATGATAGTCTGGAATTATGCATTCCATCATTATGAAAGTGGTTATTGATATTGCATGTGATTATTCGATTAGTAAAATATCCATGTGAATAAGTAAATGGAATTATTTCATTTTATTTTTTCCATACTATGTTTAAGTTCAATTTTAAAAGGCTTTTGTTTTAGTTATACATTGCCTTAAATGTTTATTCATATTTATGAAAGTTTCTGCTATATTGTTATCCTCACTGGGAATTTGAGATCACCCCTTTTCTATGTTTTATTTTTCCCAGGGTATGAAGAAGTAAATTATGAATGACCTGCCGGGACAGTATGTGGGGATATGAGTGTGGAATATCAAGAAAAGATATTGTTTTAGTTTTCGTTTTTATGATGTAATGTAAGACTTATAAATATATCTAGTATTTCCAAGGCTACTAAACCAATCTGTCTTTCGAGATTTGATCCTTCTTGTGATCATGCCAATGTTATGTAATAATGCACCGACTCTAGGTAACTGGGGTCGGGGCGTTGCAGTTGGTATCAGAGGAAGTTTAGTACAAACCTTGGAATCTAGATTTAGATAAACTCTGATTAGAGCACATAGATTTAAGATAGACTTTGAGGATTAGTATAGAAGAACTTACTAGAATTTTGGTATTATAGAGATTTTGTGAGTTTTCTGAGCAATACATACCTGTCTGGATACGAACAGGTAGAGGCGGCTCTGGCACAAATGTACCTAGGGGTAAAACCCGAAAACACCGCTTTGAGCTAGACTCGAACGGGAACTGGTGCACGGCAACAGGCCTTGCTGCACTCTTGGTTACGACACTCTCGGGGGATATTCTTAGGATAACTCTCATTTTCTTTACAAATCATTATGAAGGGTTTATGAGTATATACTTCCTCAAAGAAAACATTTTTATGATTATGGATTATATCCATAAATAGTTCAATTTATGTTAAGTGTTTTATAATTATGGGATTATGTATTTTGATTCATAAACTGATCTAGTTTATTCCATTGTTTAGAAATGGAGCCTAGTGGAAGAAATGGAAACCTTATCAATGCACGCACTCCATGTAGGTATTTCCCTCCTGCTCATGATAATTATAGTGGAGCTGGTGATGCAACCGGTGCCGATCAGCTAATCACCATACTGGGACAACTCACTCAGGTTATGAATAATAACCTTACCCGTATGGAAAACCCTGATCCGCAGCGGGGAGGATCAATGTTAGATCGATTCATGAGGCAACAACCACCAACGTTCAATGGGAGTAAAAATCCCTTAGTAGCTGAGCAATAGATATTTTCCCTAGAGAAAATATTTTCAGGCTTTGGGGAGTAGTGAAAGGGAAAAAGTTATCATGGCAGTTTATGGCCTCGCTGGAGATGCTGATCAATGGTGGTCATTGATTCAAAATACGAAGGAAGATGACGAAGAATCAAATATGGAATGGAGGGAGTTCAAAGATCTATTTTTAGAAAAATACTTTCCTTGCGACCACCGAGAAGATATGGAAAGGTAGTTTCTGAGTCTGAGACAAAAGGAGGATGAGAATTTTGCAAAGTATGAGGCTAAATTTACAAGGTTAGCAAGGTATGCTAGAGATTATATATGTAACCCAAGAAGTAAGATTGATCGTTTCTTTGATGGGTTAAAACCATTTCTCCGTCGAGCATTAGTCTCACAATCCTTTTCATCATACGAAGACATTGTCTCATGTGCTATCAAGACCGAAAAGGAATTCTCTAAGTCTTATGACTTTAAAGCAAAGCAAGAGAAGAAGAGGCCTGATGATCAATCTAGGAATGGTAATAAGGGGAAGAAGGGTAAAGTTGAATATCCATCCTATGGTAAATGTGGTAAGAAACACCCCGGTACTTGCATGAAGGGAACAAGAGTCTCTTACAAGTGTGGTGAAAAAGGCCACCAAGATCGTGATTGCAAGGGGAAGAAGAAAGCTACCAATTTCCAGTGCTACAATTGTAGGGAGATGGGGCATTATGAAAATGAATGTCCTAGGCGTCAGGAGAACTTACCTCAGAAAAGGCCAAGGGATCAAGGACAAGCTTATGCTATCACTACTGCTGAGGTAGAAGCTCCAAAAGACATGGTGGCAGGTAATTTAATGGTTTCCTCAAGTTTAGAAAATGCATTATTTGATTCTGTATCATCGCATTGTTTCATATCTTCCCAGTTTGCTAAGAAAATTAGATATTTCCAATTTGATTTAACAAGGGAGTTGTCAGTTAAAACTCTTAAGGGAAGTATCATTGCAACAAAGTTTTGTGAATCAGTCCCCATTAGAGCACATAAATGTTCTTTGTCTGCTGATCTCGTCGTCATACCTATGATTGAGTTTGATATAATCCTCGGTATGGACTGGCTTTCGGACTATGATGCGAAGATTTATTGTAATAAGAAAGAGGATACGATTCTTGATGATGATGATAAGGAACACCTTATCTTTAGATCAGAATCGTCGCCACCACATTCTTATTTAGATCCACCCCTAGTAGCTCAACTAAATTCAATTATTGGGGAGGAAGATAATGAAATGACTATGGGTGAGGAATGGAATGTTCAAATAGAGGATGTACCTGTTGTGAAAGAATTTGTAGATTTATTTCCGGAAGATTTACCTGGACATCCTCCAGAACGAGAAGTTGAGTTTTCCATTGATTTAATTCCTAGATCAAGGCCTATATCAAAGACCCCTTATAGAATGGCCACTGTAGAATTAGTTGACCTAAAGAAACAACTAGAGGAATTGAGTAATAAGGGATTTATTCACCCTACTGTTTCTCCATGGGGATCCCCTGTTCTTTTTTATAAAAAGGAAGACAGGTCTATGAGGTTATGTATCAACTATAGGGAGATCAATGCCATAACAATAAAGAACAAGTATCCCCTACCATGCATTGATGATTTATTTGACCAACTGCATGGAGCTCAATACTTTTCAAAGATTGACCTTTGATCTGGATACCATCAGTTGTGTGTGAAGAAGGAAGACATTCCGAAGACAGTATTTTGAACCAGGTACGTGCATTACGAGTTTACTGTAATGCCTTTTGGATTCACTAATGCACCCTATGTATTCATGGATCTGATGAATAGAGTTTTCAACGAGTATCTCGATGAATTTGTGGTGGTATTTATTGATGATATCTTTTTATACTCCAAAAGCTACGAAGATCATGAAAATCACTTGCGCATTATCTTGAAGACTCTAAGAAGGCATGAATTATATGGGAAGTTTAGCAAGTGTGAATTCTGGCTTCAGGAGTTTTATTTTCATGGCCATATTGTCTCTAAAGATGGAATCTCTGTTGATCCTTCTAAACCAAGGCAATCCAAGAATGGCCAGCACCTACGAGTATAAATGAGGTACGAAAGTTTTATTGGTTTGGCAGGTTATTATCGACGTTTCGTCCAGAATTTTTCCCGATTGGATAACCCATTAACGAAGCTCACACGTAAAGGGGTTAAATTTGTTTGGACAAAATAGTGTGAAGAATGTTTCGAAGAACTGAAGAGAAGATTATTCAATGCTCCTATATTGACTCTACCATCGGGGAATGATGGATTCGTTATTTATAGTGATGCATCGAAGAAAGGACTTGGTTGTGTCCTTATGCAGAATGATAGAGTTATTGCCTATGCATCACAACAGTTGAAAATTCATGAACAAAACTATCCTACTCATGATCTCGAGTTATCATCTGTGATCATTGCTTTGAAGATATGGAGCCACTACCTCTATGGTGAAAAATGTGAGATTTATACTGATCACAAGACTTTGAAGTATATTTTCTCACAAAAAGAACTCAACATGAGGAAAAGTAGATGGCTTGAATTACTCAAGGATTATGATTGTACGATACACTACCACCCAGGGAAGGCAAACAAGGTGGCAGATGCTTTGAGCAGAAAAGATCATGGAGTTTTGAACAATATGAGAACTGAAAGGGATCTAATTTTCATAGATCTAGTGAAGATGGAAATGGGAATAACCAGGGAAGGAGAAACATCAATTCTTTTTCAAATGGTTGCCAAAACATCTTTACTATAAAGGATTAAGAGTTATCAGGCTGATGATGAAGAATTTCAAAAGAATATTAAAGCTGTGAATGATGGGAGACTGAGAGACATTGTGTATGAAGATGGAATTTTGAAATTTGGGAAGAGACTTTGTGTTCCCGATATACCTGATCTAAAAAGGGAATTGCTGGATGATGCTCATAGTTCCAATTTCTCTATACACCATGGGAGCACCAAAATGTATAGAGATTTGAAGGAACATTTTTTTGGGACAATATGAAGAGGGAGATTGCTGATTTTGTGTCAAGATGTATGGTTTTTCAACAAGTGAAAGCTGGAAGGCAACACCCCGGAGGAGTCATGCAACCTCTTCCCATACCGGAGTGGAAATGGGACAATATTATGATGGACTTTTTCATGGGACTACCAAAGACTCCTAGAAGAAATGATGCAATATGGGTTACTGTTGATTGTCTTACCAAGTCAGCACATTTTCTTGCTATACGAGAGGATCGACCACTGGAACGTCTAGAAAGACTATATATTAATGAAGTTGTGAGATTTCATGGAGTACCCCTATCGATTGTTTCTGATCGTGATCCCTGTTTTACTTCAAGATTCTGGAAGAGTCTTCAGAAATCCCTGGATACTGAACTTCATTTGAGCACTGCCTACCACCTTTAGATAGACAGACAATCAGAACGGACTATTCAAACCTTAGAAGACATGTTGAGATCCTGCTCACTTGACTTTCAGGGTATGTGGGATCAGTATTTAACTCTGTTAGAATTTTCCTATAACAATAGCTTCCATTAGAGTATTCAGATGGCACCATATGAAGCGTTATACAGAAAGAGATGTCGCACACCAACCTGTTGGGATGAAGTTGGTGAAAGAAAACTTGTAGGTCTAGAACTGGTGGAGGAAATGATGGAAAATGTAAAGGTAATCCAAAATCACATCAAAGCAGCTCAAAGTAGGCAGAAGAGCTATGCCGATAATCGATGGAAGGATTTGGAATTTCAAGTCGATGATCATGTTTTCCTGAAGGTATCTCCATGGAAGGGAGTCATACATTATGGTAAGAAAGGTATATTGAGTTCCAGGTACATCGGACCTTTCGAAATTCTAGAACGAATTGGGGCTGTAGCTTACTGATTGGAAATGCCGCCAAGTCTCTCCAAAGTTCACGATGTGTTCCACGTATCTCTGTTGAGGAAATACATGCCTGACCCAACGCATGTACTCACCTATGAAGAATTAGAACTGGAACCCGATCTATCTTATTGTGAAGAGTCCGTCAGGATTCTTGATACGAGATAACAAGTACTGAGAAATCGGACGACGCGTCTGGTAAAAGTTTTGTGGAGAAACCATAAGATGGAAGAGGCAACGTGGGAACCAGAGGAACTTATGATGAAGAACCACTCGAGTCTTTTCATGTGATAAGTATTCTAGAAATTTCGAGGATGAAATTATTTGAAGGTGGGGAGAATGTAACACCCCAAGATTCTACGGTATGCTTCTCTTTGAATAATGTGATAGCGTGTGTTGTACGCAACACCGAGTTCTAACACACCATAACCAATCAAACTAGCCGTTATGAATAGTAATACCTAATTTTTGAAATTATATATATTTTATATTTCAAAATGGACTTCATTTTTGGATTCGTAATATCGAATTTAGCCTAAGGTGAAATTTTGGTACTTTTCGGATAACTTTAATATTTTGATGAATAGTGAAAATTACTAAATTTTAATTAAAAACAACTTTTTTAATCAAAATAATAAATAGTGATAAATTATTAATTTTAGTGGTTTTAAAGTATATTTAGAATATATTTTTACTATTTAATACAATGTTTTTCATTGGACATAATTTTACAATTAAACCAGACATAAACAAGTGTCAATCTTTTGATAGTTATTATCTCTTAAGAACACGCTTTTTGTTTTAACAACAGAAATTAATTTTAAATTAATTTATGCCACTTCTGTGTTTTGAATTTCGAAAAATGGATTCCATATTTTGAATCAGGATGTTCAAATTGTGTAAATAGATAACTTGTATTTTTAGACATTTTGAATAATTACTTCGGTAAATATTTTATTTACCATGGTTAAGGGTAAATCCTGTAAATAAGGGTTAAATGATAATATTATAATAATACTAAATTACCCTAAAACGTTTACTAGCCTTATTGGTTGATACATGTTCGACCATAGGCATCTTTGGGTCGATTTTGGGACCCCATGGAGCCACTTGTAGGTGATGGGGACACTTAATTTTAATTAAGTTAAAATAAGTACAAAAATGACATAAGCATATATCTTCTAGAAAAAAAAATTTTACATAGGGTTATATGTGTTGTATTTTCAACTATAAATATTCATTGGGAGGATAAAAGGATTTCTTACATAATTCTATTTTATTTATAATTTTTTTATTTTAAATAATTTAATTTATTTATGACACAATGATGATGCATTAATTACCATAATAGTGAAAAATTAAAATAATTGATATTATAAATACCCAAATAAAAATAATTTGAGACTTTTAATGAATTAAACTAATTTTCTAGGATAATATGACATATTATTATTGATTTAATTGGATTTTTTCGAATTAATCATTCTGTTATAAGTTTCACAAAAATCAACTATTGAATAGTGTCAAAATTGACATAAAAGAATTTTTTAAAAACAAATTATATTATTAATTGATATTAAATTACTAAAAATATAAGGCTTGGACAAGAAACTTATATCATGTTATGTGTATCATTAATGGGCCATTTGGGGGTCGCTTGGATGTATATAGTAAGTATTATAACTATATAATATAAAAATACAAAGTGAAATGGTAAATGTCAAACTAATTAACTAAGAGTTAAAACTAAAAGATAAGGTTAATATAGAAACCCAAACCTGTCTAAATTCTATTGGTTAAATGGTTTTCGACCTATCCATGCCTTGAATTTTAAATAATCCACTTTGGAGCCATTAGAAACCGAATATGAATTTATTATAAATTAATATTTCTAGCTTTTCCAAAGGTGCCCCTCACCCCTCTTATAAAAGGGCACTCCCCCTTCTCATTACTTCACAACTTAAAAGCCTTTTGGATCAGCCAAACCCTGTCCACATACACTCCCAACTTCTCTCACTACAACCTAGAGACCTTAGTTTGATCAGAAAGCTAACCTAAGGAGCCCTTTTGATCAAATCAAAAGAAAGAACCCGAAGAAGAGGTAATGTTTTCACCACCCCTTTTCAAGTTCTTTTCTTCTTCCACTTCTTCATTAATTATTATTA
Organism: Viscum album; assembly: GCA_963277665.1. NCBI lineage: Eukaryota > Viridiplantae > Streptophyta > Magnoliopsida > Santalales > Viscaceae > Viscum > Viscum album. The sequence continues at coordinate 1,395,417,488 of OY728162.1, forward strand.
CCATTCTAAAATAATAACTCCAGTATCTTATATATACTGTGATGTTATTATAAATATGGTACAACCATATTCTGTATTCTATCCACCCTTTGAATAACATGTCACCATACGTGCGTACGTACGGCTTACCGTCTCCACGTCGTGGTGTAATTGTTATTCAATATATTATTATTTGGATGGGTATAATAATGATGTGTATCTCATGTAAATAATAAATATAACATGTTAATTATTCTTTATATATGATATATAATCCATTTATATATTATTTTAATATCAAAAGAATGATATTGTCGCTCGTGCGTACGTACGGACTACCGTCTCCACGAACGCGATAAGATTCATTATCCATCATATCCATTCAAGTATAATTATCATTTGATTATTTAAAAATGATTTTTAAGGACTTTCTATCATTATGTATATGATTAAGATACAAACTATCCATTAAAAACATGGCTTACATAACAAAACATATAAAAGAAAACGAGTAAGTTAACACCCAAAACAACGATAATACTAAGATATTAATAACAAATCAATGTTAAAAGATCATATATGATATCATATTAATGTATTTGATTCTTGTATAATTTAAAAACAATTATTTCACCAATATACAGGAGTTTAACCTACCCCAACCAAGGAAAAGTACATGGTAAGGGTTATTTCACAATCTCTTCATTATCCGAGTTTGTTTATACGTAATAATCTTCTGGGATCTCTTTATCATCCACATCCATGTTTCTTAAAAATGTTTTTCAAAACATTTTTACTATTTAAAAGAACATGGGTTAATAACATTAGTGGTTGTGGAAATTAATAACAGTGATTATCCACATCTAGGGAAAGAATAACTTCCTCAAAGGAAGTGATAAAAAGTACACCTGACCCAAGGTCTAGGGATGATATGGTTCCACAACCAGAAAATCATATATCCATTGAGTTTATTATTTTTATCTTGGTGATGTTGGTAGAAACAATTCCTCCAACCCTCTGTGTAGTGGTTTTTTCAGATTGATAATATAGCAGCTATTGATATAGTTTTTATGCTTTAGAGCACCATGAATCTCATATTATCAAGGTTTATTTCATGTTCATTATACGATTTTCTCACCACAATAGGATCCCTTTTGGTTGTGGAGATCCCCAATCTCATCAATGATTACTATGAAACTTTGTGTTTTTGTATCATATTATCATATACCTTTGGATTTTTCGCACTGGTAAATTCAATTTCACATCTTATTAATGGGTAGGTTTTACTGGATAGAATAGATGAGGTGCATATTATTTATTACTATGACCTATATTATTATAATATAATTTCATGGTTCCATTAATGGGGGACTCTGTTGCCCCATGGATAGAGTGGAGTGAAATATTTCAAATTATCCAAATCCTTAAATGCATGAGGATGGTTGGAAAATAAATTTTACTTGATGGAGTGTCATCAAACTATAGATATATGGATGATTCATGTTCTTGAATTAATTTTATATCCTAAAATATTGGGATATGTAAGATGTCAAAACATTGATCTTACATCAAAGAATTCATAGATATAGGTGATGGTAGACATTCCCTAGATAAGGGAAGTTATTAACCATAAGTCCTTGATGGTCTCCAATAAGTTATATCTCATGTAAGTTATATCCTCCTCCTTAGTAGAATATTAAATTTCATTTTCAAGAGTAAAATGGATCCATAGAATAGTTGAGAGGTTATAATAATTTGGTTCATTCAATATGTACATGCCATATCACTCATCTCTAGATGAATATTCATCTCATAGATATGAAATCCTATGATTATTTTTATGTTCATTATCAAAATGGTGATTCTATCCATCCATTGGTGTGAATTAAGTACCACATGAAACAGCAGAGGCTATTTCAATAGCTGACATCAATATTTTTTCTAAAATCCTTTTATAAGGGTATTATTTTGATGTGTATAACCTAGGTAGGAACACATTGTAACATGTTTTTGGGTGGATACATATAAATACTAACATGACATTCATGGGGGACCTCTATGGATGTAGTAACTCTCATATTCTAATCTTGAATCACTGGCCTCTCGGGCACCCATGACTTGAGTTATAGGGATTCATGAAAATGATCAGTAATCAATGAAATAAAATGGAATTTATATTGTGTTGTTGTTTTACTTTGATGTGATCATCATTTATATCCTATTATTAAATAAGAATAAAAATCTATTAGGATAGAAAAATATTTATATTACTCCCACACAATTAATGAGGATTATTGACGAGATTCTTATCGATGGGAAAGAGAATAGGCTTGTCTATTATATTCCATTTCGATATTCGGATGTTTAATTTCATAATTCAAGTTATTATGTTCTCACATTTAAATATTCAGTGAGTTAGTTCATTATCATTATTCAAAATAAAGAGGATCTCATGTGGGTTCCTAATTCTAAACCACCACATGAATATAATGATGGGATATAAAGATGTATATGGAAATATTTCTACAGTCTATTGTTCTAATTAGAATATAAATTCTATAAACCATAAAGGTGTAATGTATAAGTGAAAATTATAAAAAATATGATAATATACTCTAACAGAATATTCAGAATTAACATGATTTTTTATGGTAAATCACATATGTGGTCACTGGGATATTCTAATTACCACATTTTATTAGCGTTATAAGGAACATACTGCACCATTTAATGATTTGGTTATGGATATAATCCAATCCATTTAGTTAAAAAAAGTTATATTAATTGGATTCATAATTGGGTATATGAATATATTTCCATTTATTATTAAATGTGATATTTCATTCCCACTCATATCCACCAAATTCCACCATTTGATGCAATATAACTTCATGTGAAGGGTGGGAATATTTTCCACCCCCTAAGATACAATCATGATACACTATTAGCAAAACATTGTCACTTCCATTATATAATAAAATATTTTAGGGGTAAAAGAGTCATATGTTCATTAATGTGGATTTAATGCATAGTTTATATGAAGGATAATTCAATGTACATGTGAATATGAGCATGTAACGACTAGTTGGTATCTCCCCAAGACTTGTGATAACTCATAGGTTCTCGAGTCTGACCGTCTATGGGATGCATATGTTGAGAATTTTCATATTATGGATATGGTAGGGTAGTTTTCAGACTATAATATTGATGAAAATAATGTTAGGATACATCATGGGTATCTCTGGAGTTGAGGTGATGTTTCTTATGACCTCCAAATCCACCAACTTAAGATAAAGGAGGGTATTGTTTTTTCCTTATATTGTGGGAACATGATGTGGTTGGTGGGTATGAAAAGAATCATTAGAATCATTGAAGTGTTTCTTTATAAGTATGGGTTATGAGGATTATGATCTAAGAGAATCCCACAACTAGGTTGAAATGGTAATGGGTTTGTGGTACACCATCACCATCATATTATCCAATTAGAGATGTGGAACTATATGGAAGATATAATCTTTCATGATATTAAGGCTACATATTTTATGATAACATGTTCTTGGATATTGTGATTTTTTTTATGAAAAAAAAACAAATTCAATCAATATGAATATTAAATAGAGTACAATTTAACAAATAAACCCAAAATCAGGAGCACCGATAACTGTAATGTCACACGAAAGTTGGTACTCGAGAAATCATTTTTATAAGAGATTAATAACTATTTTATTTTGGTACATGAATCTATTATGTCATCATTATAATTTCTCTATGTGTAACACAAGAAATAAAATGAAATTTAACCCTATGAAGCATAACTATAGTTGGTAATTGATGATTTCAAGTAAAGATCTCCATTTTTCATTAATCAAATTCTAAATAGTGTTTTTCATGGAATGTGAAGAACATATCTACTTCATTTTCAATGATAATATAGGTCATTTAGGTTTTCACATCCAAAGGTACAAGGTTAGTAGATATATTATCAATTTGTTTAGAATTTTTGTTGGGAGAGAGGATGCAAGTTTGGGATCATCAGACACATCAAGGGAAATTACTACCATATCTAGAACACTATTATATATTAAGTATATAACTATAATAAATTTATAATATCATTGGAAGGGTAGGTTTAGAACATGATAAAAATTAATTATTGAAATGAATGAATGTAAGAATATATATGTATGAATAATTTAATTTCATTATTATGTACTAAATGATGTTTAATTTTATGGTGTTATAGAATCATCTAATATAATTTTTTACTTATGTGTTTATTATTTTATTAGAAGATTCATGATAATTTAGATTATTGATTTCCCATCCAAGTGGTATCCTATTTACACTCTATGAATAGAAATGAAAACCCCTGCAGTTTAAGATACAAATAAGGAGGTGATGGTTCAAACAATTATTCATGTAATTGGACATCATCTGGTAATAATGACATGATAAAGAGCTCATCTAAATGATTGGTATTTTACTTATGCATATGAATAATGTTTTTGATGAAAATAATGGGTACATGGATGAGTGATGTTGGTTGGGGATAGAAATAATGTATATGGAATATTAGGTTTATTATATGAAATATGTCCCATATTAGTCATGTATGATTTTTTCCAAGAGGGAAAATTTTCCTCTTGGTGGGGTTATGGTTTAATGGTGAATATTTCCCAGTGTAGAGTGTCTGATATTAGATATGATCCCATGGAAAGAAACTTCTTGTCTCATGGTATCAAATCCTAGAAAGTATATGATATAGATAAAGTCATGAGAAATATGTCAAAATCATTGTGGATTAATAAGGGGGGAGATATTTTGTTTGACCTACACCCAGTTATACTCAATATCAATAAATGTATGAAGAAATTCACTAAACAATTCACCAACATTGAATATTTTTTAGAGACTACTATAATAGAATCATATTTCCCTTGCCTATTTGATACATTATTATTAAAGTTCCGTAAATGTTTAACAATATATATTGATTTAATGAATTATTATTCACAAGATATTTTATTTTCAAATTAAAATGACATCTTTTTTTGTGGAAATTTATGACACTTCCATTCATCATTACTAGTTATAGTTATTTTTGTTATATCTCAACTCTCCCTAATTAAAAACCTGGGAAACATATTAATAACGTTTGGTAGTAATTATTTCATCATTATTTAGATATGGTTTTGGGATTTCATATTAACCCATGTGGGTCTATATTTCATAGTCTAAGACTCTCTCATTGATATAAGATGTTTTTTTGAATCCTTTATTATATGAATAATTAATACCATTTAGTTGAATTGATTGAATTTCAATTTCAATTTATGTGTGCAATAATTTATAATAATTTTTTAACCTGGTTTTGTTCATAGATCAAAAAACACATAAACACATGATCATGATATGTTAATTCAATGTGGAAATTTTTTTCAAAGGAAGGTGACACTAGTGTTTTAACTACTAACACTTCAGAAAGAACATCGATTAAGAGGATGAGATGTCGATGACAATGTACACTATTTTGTGGATAAATTTCATGAACTTAAACTATTATATATATATATATATGTTTCTAATCCTTCACAAACACCCATTATGGGACTAGTTACCCCTATACTGAATATTAATCTATGAGGTGCATGGTTTTGAATATTTATATATGTATTTTGTTATTTTTTGGATTCATCAATAAGTAATGTTCAATTTTATGATTTTATGGTTTAAATTTACATACCTGGGTTTTTGAGACATTATCATTATCCATTTTGTTGTAACATGTTATAGATTTGTGATTGAACATTCATGTTGTGTCCTATTATCCTCTAAGAATAAGAATCCAAAACCAAAATGTGTGAGGTGATTTTTTTTGGAAATGTGTAAATTGTTTATCCATGTTTCATAATATTGGGTCATAATGATGATTACATAAAGGGATCATATAAAAGTTTTGTATGCTATACATCATTATGTGGAAAAATCGAGATGTTCATAATGGGAATATGGAATGTTTGATATTTTTTTAGCTAACATGAAAAGATGTGGCCCTCTATATGGATCATATGGAATATTTCCCAGGTTACCATGGTGTAAAAATTACATGGAGGTAATTTTTCATGAAAATGAAAAATAACATTATTATGTCTTCACGTAATTAAACAATTAATAGATTATTCAATACCCAAAACTTAAATAATAAAAATTCACGATATTTTATAAAAGCTTTGTTTTATATTATCCATTAAATTGAAGTGAATAAAAATAATTAATCATATTATGATATCTAAAAATAAAATTGAAATGAAATATGAGAAAACATAATTTTAATATTATCCCAAATACATAAAATTATATGTAACATCTTTCACAAATTTCATTGAATAAAATGAAAAAATATATATTACGAAATAATTATTTTAGAAAATTATTTCACACAATTATCATGACATGAACCAAAAGGGATTTCCTGGATAGAGATATGTTTAATATGACTACAGCAAGCCCACCTCTAATAAGCTATGAGATAGAGACCTTCAACTTGTTGGAACAAACCCTAAATTGGATGATTTATCCTACTATACATGTACACATGGACACGACTCCAATCCCATAAAATGACAAAACAAAAATAAAAAACAACTGCAAATATAAATATCTAAACAACATCTATCCCATATTAGAGTACGGTAAAAGTACTGAACTAATGAACGGGAAACTATAATCCCAACAAGAAACTACATAGTGCCCCAAGCTCATATAAGGAGGTGACCAATATCTAATTAATTCACTTGGAAAAAACCTCGCTATGTATATCCAAACCTTGAACTTCCGACACCCTCCTAGGGTATGACACCGTCCAAAGGGTCATCATCTGCATATAACATGCCACTTTTAGGCCGAGTCAATAGAGTGGTGACTATAACAATACAAATAAGGACACCCTAGTATCAGTAATAATTTTGAATCCAGAATAGTTTCCTCAATATAGTAATACAACAATAAACCTGATATATTCATAAGAGAAAAATAGTCTCAAGTGTGCTGAAAAATCACTTCCATCCATATGATAATTCACATGGCTTTAAAGTAATGATCATCACAGGAGTACTCACTCTATGAACTATTTTATCACTAGTGTTTCTCAATTATGTGGTCATGATCATTATGCCTACCAAAGAAGTACTAACTAGACCACAAAAGATATCATCATTCAAGAATGGGGTCAAACCCATGGTTACTTGGGGATACTACACACTAGACTAAATCTAATTATGATATAGGGGATTAATTGTTTATGCATTGTGGGAACGCTGATACCAAGATCCTCACTTAGGAATGATAGAGGAAACATTGTGGTACCCTATGAGGAGAAACATAACACCTTCCAATACTATGCCCACAGAGGGGGTAACAATTTTATGTCTAGTAAAATATGCCCCATTATTTTCTCACCGAGAAAGATCATGGTATTTCTCTAAACTGAACCAGGTCAACACTAAAGATATAAAGGGATCTTGTCTACCACTATGTAAAAACAAGGAAATTATTGTGGTAACATTTCATATACTACCAAATCTACCCCTACCCATATATATTTCTATCTTCCTCTCCCATCACCAATGGAATCCATACATAAGAATATATTTGGACTTCTATGTGTACTTGGCTATGTTCGAATGTCAGGTCGTACCAGTTTTCTCTACCCATGACTTTTTTCCCTGTTGTTTACTTTTCCATGTACTCCTAATGTAAATTCTAAGCCTCTTATCATGGGTCACATTGTGTGTGATATGGAACCACATGTTTAGATTTTTAATTTTCCTCTATTCCTTAGAATCATGGTTAGGGGGTCCCAAGTGATGTGTATATATAGATTAAATGTAGTATAAAATGTATTTTTATGACAGTTTTGGTTCCCTTTCCACATAATCCCATATTATTTACACCTAAAAATAATTTTTGAATATCAAAAAAATTATGTAAATGTGCTAACTTCACCTCTTTATCACACTCACTAGAAACTGTTATTCGATTCACTAGAAAATGAGTTAGTCTATCTGAGCCATCACCATAACAAACATGCACCACATATCTAACAATAAAATGGTAGTTTCTAATATGATATTGATCCACCAATGGTTTTCCTCCAACATTATATTTTAGTAAAATCTTCAATTGTAAACCACACCCACAATATATATCAATTTCTTGAAGAATAGTTGTTCAATAATGAAATACCCAGTATTAATCGAACCATGGGAAAAGAAATTACCAATTAATGATGTGGGAGGAAATAGGAGATGAATATATAAACCATTATCACAAGGAAAAAACCTATTATTTTTTTCATTTAATCATAAATATGTTTTTTATAGAATATACTAATGGATAAGAATAATCAACAATGAACAAATAAATCAATTCTAAAATAAATCAACTGATATTCCATAAATGAATAATTCATTGTTAAATTTTTCTCCATTCGACATAAGATAAATTTACAGGAAGAATCAAAATAGATCACACATCTTAATATTATTATTAATCAATAATTAACGAATAACTATTTTATTTTGACCTCATTTGTGATATCTAAAAACTATATTTATGATGTTGATCCATACAGTGCCGATATGATCCCTTAATATGATGTCATTTTCAATAATATCTCAAACATAACATCTCTATGTATCCAATGTTTTATAGATATCAAATATTATTATCCAAAATATGGTATTTTTGGTGGAGGGGTTTAGGTCTCTTTGTCAATGAAAGAAATCATATTAAATAATTTATCTATTTCTTTATATCGCATATAAAATCTTTCTCACAAACACCCAATCCCAATAATGGTTATGTCATTAATATGGTAAATCCTACACATTGAACAAAATAGTGGACTTGAATTTCCAATAAGAATCTCTGTAATGATGGGATTCAACATTCACGGAAAACTAGGAAGGCTTTATAATAATATATTTAATATTTTTAAAATATTAATTTTTAGCTCATTGGACCTCAGAATATTTCTTCATTTTAGTGGATTTATTTGAAAATATTTAAATCAATATTTCAAATAATTATAATGAATAAAATTAGACAATACAATCTCCCCACCATAACGATTTTCAAAATGAAAAGTTAAAACTTCTACTCAGGAATATCCTGGTACTGGGCACATAAATGGGTTTCTTTCTCCCATGTGTTATCCTAAATAGTCCAGTACTACAACTATAAAAGTGCCAAATTAATCTCTCACCCAGGGTGGATCCTATCAAACATATACTAAATTTATCTATGGCACCCTATAAAGGTGTAACCACCATTGATGTCCATATCACCCTAGTCAATTATGTGTGATGTGTAGTCCATTTACCTCCTCAAATTCAACACATTGAAGATGACATGAACTAGGTATAACTGTGGTTGTAGGTTAAAGTGGTAAACCCCCCATACACAATTAACTTCTCTATATTGTTATAATGAATCTCAAATATAACTTTCTACATAGGATACATCTCAGTATTTGACATTGGGTTGACACCTTTGGAATCACATGGTCTCCCACATCAAACTCTGAAAGCCTCTTTTGTTGGTCTTCATTTCTCTTATGATGGATATGTCCCATCCTCATACACTCCTAGGTGGATTGAATCTTATCTATTATATAAAACAAAAACAAGGGCCCCATGAGTGAAAACTCACCAGGATCTATTTCACAATGTGGTAATATATAGGGTCACATGTGGAAGGCCTTGAATGGTTTTATACGAATGATATAATGGTATATGTTGTTGTATGGAAACTCACACAAAGGTAGGTGATCCTCCCTAATATGTCAATACTCAAAAATTATTGATTTTAGTATGACCTCAACAACATAAATGGGAAATAAACTCTATGCACTAATCTGGCAGTGTAATTCCATTCAAAAAGGAAATTGACGCCCAAATTCCTCATATAATCCGTTCCATATTCATGATTTGAATCTAGAATCGTGTTCTAAATCAATTTTTGTGGGAACTCTAGGTATCCGTAGTATCTCATACAAAATGGCATCATAATCCCTCTATTGAATGCTTCCCATGAAGAAATCATAATTGGTCTAACAAGATCATTTCAGCTATGACTCCCCATATGGAATTGTGTCTTCTAGACACACATGGTAACTCCATCAAGAATTCCATATAAATCAAATCCCACTTACACTCGATCGCCTTAATGGGGTGATGTAAAGCCCCTATGACCAGGTTCATAGACCTCACCAAAAGACATATCAGTCATCGAGAGATAAAATACGCTACACACATCTTCATTGTGTCCACCTGAATTGATGTCAGAGGATCGTGTATAATATTTACCCAGTTGGATATATATCAAAGTGTAATTAGAAATTCATTTATCACCTATTCACAAATTAACAATTCTAACACACAATGATTTTGAGAAATGTTTTATAGTAAATTAACCTCCATCAATTTCATTCGTTACACGTAACACCGAGTTTTAGCAAACCAAAACAAAATATTAATAATATTATTTAAACGAGAACATTTTTACCAAAATATTATACATGTTTAAATGAATAGTAATTATGATATTTTAAAAATTATTTAGATGGTTTTATATAAGGAAAACATATCGATAAAAATTAATTATTTTTTGTATAATAATTATATGTTTCGAAAATACAATTTACAAAAAAAATTATTTAATTCTATGAATAATAAGTAAATTAAATTTTCACACTTTTAGAAAATTAATTTCTTTATATAAAATTAATTTTTAAAATCACCTTTTCATAATTATCTTTGGGTGTTTTTTGGATTTTTATGAACAAATTAATTTCTCTTTGAATTGAAAAATATATAATGTTTAATTTAAAACATCATTTTCATTTAAATAAATTATAGTGGTATATTATTTTAGTGAATTCATAAATTTAAAAAAAATCAATTATATATCAATTAATCAATTTTTGTTATTTTAATTATTTTCTTATGTAATTTATATAGAAAAAAGTTTTCTTATTTTGAAAATTTTATTATTGGAAAACCTTTTTTTCCACTTATGCATGATTAATTTTAAACCATAAATTTACTATTATATGTATATAATATTTTAAAATTTATTCATAATTATAATTATAATAATTTATATTATCAATTAATATCAAAATATGTTTTTATGATAATTAATAAAAAACATTATAAATTATTTACCATGGTTATAGTAAGAATAGGTTTAACTGTGGGTTGATCTAAAATGTTATGGTGTATAAATGACCAAATAATATTATGAAAAACATTTTATGTACATATATAGACCTTATCATGTAAATTTGTTGAAAATGTTTCCATTTTTATTTCTTTTGTCTCGTGAAAATCAAGGTTATACCATTTTTCAAATAATTACAATTGTTCCATTCACCTCGCTTATAAAATGCCACACTTTCTATTATCCATTTAAATTAACGAAAACCCAATTTTTTCTACAAATCAATAAAATAATATCTTCCTTAATTCCATAATCTCATCTGATAATCCTTAATATTTTATAGAGACATTTTAGGAATGTTATTGGTTCAAACCTAAGGAGACTTCCTGAATAACAGGTAACGATCTTTAATGAGCATTTTTATTTTATTTATTCATCCACCTATTTAATTAATTATTAAATAATAATTATATAATAACAAAATTTTATTCCATAATCCATGTTTTTTTGTTAATCTCAGAACAAATAATTATCTCCACTTTTATTAAATGTTATACAAAATCATCATTGATCTGTATGTAATACTATCATCGAAAGAACTGATGCTATTAATTTTCCACCACTACTTCCCCTTTATCTATATAAGATTTATTACATATTTTTATGTTATATTTATTATATTATTATAATTAGTGAGTTATTTTATAATATATAACTTCAAACATTATATTTTGTGGGAGTACGAAAACGCCGCTCAAGTGTACAGCAAGTTATCGCCTCCCGAAGTGATGTGACTTGTCCACACATTTAATGTAAAATGGTATGAATGTGTTTAATGATAATATTTGATATATATAAAGTAAAAATAATTATATTATTTTATTATTTTATTTATTTTCCTTTATTTTAATCCATCCAGAAATTTGAAATAGTGTTCATTTAAACATATGTCCTACCGTCTCCAGGAATGGTGTATTTAATTTTTATCTTTATATTTAATAGAATAAAATATATACATATATACTGAATATATATGATATTTTTATAATGGATATAATTATGGATGTTCTGGAACCATGAACAATGTTAGAGGAAAAAATTATCAAATCCAAAACATAACTAAAAATAATAATGTTATTAACTGAAATTTGAATTTAATATTGAAATTTTAATAAATAGCTAAAAAATGGAATACATAAATAGTATATATTATTATATGTATATTTTCTATCTAAAATAGCTCAGTAAAAATATTATATTTATTATATATTTGTTTTGAACATGTACGAAAGAAGATGATTCTTACGGTGTGTGATGTTTGTCTAAAATATCCTCCTTGGAGATTTATATTATTTTATTCTAAATATATTATTTTATGATGTGTATATATAGAACCATTTACATTAAATATCATGAATTTATTTATTATCATGATATTATATTTTTTTATTTATTTTTTTCTCCCACAGATATTACGATTCAATATTACTAAATTGAGAAGGCCGTTAAGATACACTCTCCTCATATATATGGATTACACATTATTATGATTCCAGTGATAAAATAATTTTATTTATCACTCAATAAAATCATATACATTCTTCTACTATTTTTATTTTAGATGATTAAAAATGTTCCCATCATTTTTCACTTTCATATGTACTCAAGAGTTCCAAATAATTAATTTATGATAAAATAGTCTTTATAACTATCATGGGTAGAAAATATTGTTTTCCAAAAAATCATTCACAAATGTATTTAATTTTTAAAAAATTAATCATTAATAAAAAATTTAACCATGTTTTAATTTCTAAAATATGTTTTAAAAGGAATCTTTTTTCATTTTATAAACAAAACAAATTTTCATTTATCAAATTTGTGAAATCAATATATGTTATGACACCTATGACATGGAAGAAGTTTCCTAATATATAGAAAATTATTATATCTGATTATTACATAATATTATTTTAAGGTTATTTCATAATAAAATTATTTAGATAATATTTTATGAAATTTTTATTTAAAAAAATTATTTTCAAGAAATCATTTTTTTCTCAGGAAATGTTACCTGTTTTTTCATTTAAAAAATCCATCTAATAGAACATCCATTGATGTTAACAATTATTTAATAAGGAAATGAACAAAGGGTAAAATCATTATTCTTTATATGATTTTTTTATGATTATGATGGAATGAATTTTATGATACACATTTCTCTTTAAGGGTTATACAATGATTGAATTTTTCTGACACCCACTTCTTTTTATACCAGTTATGATTTGATAAAATAATGATTTTATTATGTATCATGTTTAGTTTCCACATGTTATGGTATGATAAAATGTTTAAAAACCTGATTGTATTTCAGAGGTTATGATATGATGAATATCTTGTGAAATTGTGGCACACTATGTATAGTATAAAATATTTGGTGGGTGGTACCTATATATACCTTTTATGAATTAGATTATATAATATGTCTTGATATAAACAGGAATGAAATGAACATTAGGCTCAATTTAGTAATGTTCATTATCTACTATGATACTGTTGGGACTGAACCGTGACTATAATGATTGATTGGGGAGTGAACTCATACTATTATGATAGAATAATCAATGATCCTTTACATACTAAGGATATGTTGTTGTATTATTTTGTGTTTTCCACAAGTTAATGAATTATACTAATGGAATGTTCTCATGGTTCATTATCTTTGATTCCTTTATATTTCCTATCGTATGAACTACTATGATTAATTCAATGTTTGAGGTTTATGATATGTGAAATCAATGGTATGTTTTTCATATGTTATTCTCATGTTCCGTTACCCATAAGATTATGATATATTGATATCTACCATTTTACCCTCAATGTGCATCTAATATTGCACTTTCTTATGATAACATTCCCTAGGTTTTGATTATAGGTATTAGGTATGATATGTATAAGAAAGGTTTTATGGTATAAAAAACATAGTGTTAGATGGAATACGCCAATTATAGACCACTGGTCTATGAGTCCATGTTTCTAAAGGAACTCGACCTAAATGATTATATAATGGATCATTATGTTATGTTATGAATATTAAAATATTATTATGTAATAATTATGTATGAAATGACTGGGCCACTACAGTTGGAATCATAAAAAGGTGTAGTTAACCCTTGGAAAGTAGAATAAGAATATGGTAGTCAGATCTCTACTCGTATTTCTTTTGATATTTCTAGGAATATATCTAATGTTAAGTCTCTTGATGAGTGAATGTCTAGGAAAATGTATCATAATTATGTTAAATAATAGAGTGAGTTGTGTTTATGTAATTAAAATGATTTATAGATACTAAAAGTGGTTGTCCATCTGGCATAGAAGTACCTATGAAAAAAATATAAAAATGGTGATTTTGGTTAAACATGAACATAACCATGTGTATGAAAATAGGACGTGCTGGACACCATGTTTGAAACTCCTATGGGATGTGTGCTGGAAATTCATAAACTCTTTATGAACTATCATGTAAGAAATAAATAATGGCCATGAATAACCAACGATAAGCCAAATAATTCATAGATTAATATTATGTTCTTTTAATTTAAAAAATGTTTAAGTGAATTTTCAAGATTATGAGGTTTCCAATAGGAATCGTGTTCCTCACATTGTAATTTTATGTTTTATTAAATGGATGGAACTAGAAGGAATCATGTTCAAACTGAATATGACTGAAAATTTGGTGACTATGATAAACCAAATAGGATGATGGATAAAGATAACTATAATTTAAATTTGACTAATCATCTATCACTATCTAATATAGAATGTGAACATAAGTGACATTCTATAAGCATAAACTAATAAGAAGATATAATTTTTTGAACGTTAACCTTATAATTATTATATAGGATAAAAGATTTGGATCCATACATGTCAAGATGGTGGGAAGAATAAGATAGAAGAATATATCTAATGGTGTGGAATCCAGTATCTATGTAGAAATGATGTTTCTAGATAAATTAATTTTAAATGAATTTGATGTATTTTATGTGAGTAACAAGGGAATTATACAATTTGAGGCACTAAACTATGGGTCATCACCCAGGACCACAAGGGTCCTATGTTATAATAAATCATTTAATTAAAATGGTTGATGTGTTTATGTATTTGGATTTATTATATATTTTTTACAAGTATTCTTTTAATACTATTTTTGTTATAAAAAACCTAAATTAGCTAACAATTTTGTTGTTTTATATTCATATAAGTCTCCATATAATATTTATTTATGATTTATGGATTCAATCAGGGTATTATATATTTTATGTGGATCATATTTTAAATTTTATAGACACCAATAATTTGGTTTTATTTTTTGGAGTATATCATGATTAAAAATATTTTAGATGAAAATTATACCAATAAAACTCTTTGGTATTGTATATGTTTTAGTGAAAAATCTATTTGAGGAAGATTGACATTACATGTTGGGGGGCATATAAATAGTTTTGGTAAAAATTTTGATTTATCTATTCTCTGATCCTGATGTAAATATGAATTATTAAAATTTAGTAAATTTATTAAAATAGTTTTCAGAAAAGATAAACCGTATTTCATGTGAATACCTATTACATCTGGAAAAGCCATAGGGATGGAATCCAAAACCACAGGGGAAAAAGGGTATAACGCCTACAACTAGACTATACACTTCGAGTGTGACAAAAAAATAGAGTTATCGTTATGTATATATCTTGGTACATGGTATGTCAGCATGTAAAGTTGGGTATAATAATATTTATGAGCCTTATAGAACAATTATCCCTAAAATAATTGAAATTGGAAAACATAAAAAATAAATTATTCAATGGACTCCTAACAAAATCTATATGGAATAATTATAAAATGGGTTTTCTATAACACCATATTAATTCATCACACATCATCAATATTAGAGTTTATTTTTATTTAGATTTTCATTAAATGAGTCATTATGTACTTGGTATGTCATCATGGAGTACCACATTTAATTCTGTCTCATCGGTATCAGAGGATTCCCTCAATGTTTTAAAAATGCTTTCAGCAATCAACTGATATAGTGTCTATTTTAATCAATTCCTATCAACCTAAATAATATGTATAGTTTTAATGAATAATTCAAACCCTGTAGGATATGATATAATCATTTTCTCAAGATTTTTATGGTTGTTGGGATCATTACCTTCCTTTAATTGTGTTTTCATACATCAAAAACTTTAACTCAAGCATTGAGATGGATCCTTATGAATCCACCCATGTAATGAGATGTATTGATCAAATGGGATGGATTTAATTTAGAGGATGTAAGATATTGGAACTTGATATAGTAAAATAAATCACATAAAAGGTAAATGACATTCCACAACACATTAGGGCACTTTAGAGTCTATAAAAAAGGTATGAAAATTTTTTTTATATAGATCTATAATTAGATGTTGTAAAGAAGTTTTTTCTATTAATTTACATATTGATTATTGTTTTGTGACACAGAATGAAAAGAAAAATGTGTCATATGTATATGATTCCCTTTGTAATTCGTGGTAATATTAGAAAGGTATCCAATCCATTTTCATTTCAACCATAACTCTCTCAAGTTCATAATGTATCTTATTTATCTATCATATGGAAATATATACCGTTAGGTCCCTTGGTATGATAGTAGTGAATAATGGGGGTGGATAGTCATTTTTGATTTATTTTTAACAATATAAAATTTATTAGAGTTATAACAGAGTTAAGAGTTGTAGGAAAAGTAAGATAGTTAACCAATGATGTTTTTATTGAAGATAAGATCCACAAGATACTATCCCTATATTCAATCTTCTATACTCCTCGATGAGACTGATATAAACTAGATCATCTATTTTAAATTGGGGTGATAATCCCATTATATAAAAAACATACATTTATTTTTAACACCTTGTGGTATAATCCCTGAATATTGAAGAAGTCAAAACATACCTTCCTTTTTTCTGTAAAAACCACCCGTACATCATTTTTTATTATAGGAATAACCCGATCACTTCTTTTGGAAGGTAAAATTTTAAAACGAAAATATATTGGATAAATAGGTAGTTGGAACTGTTACAATGAAGGAATCACGAAATAAAAATGAAAAAATAGTTGTGAAGATGATGTGAAAATTCATTTAATCTCATGTTCTTTGATCACATTAGTAATTGAATATGAAGATGATGAAGATCATCCATGATCATCATAGAATAAATTGATGTCGCAAACGTTTCTTAATCAATTTCCAGATTAGTTGGAAATTCATTATATAATCCTTGTATAATTAATCGTTTAGACCTGGTAATATGTGTTTATCCTTGAAAAAATCTATAGAATCGTTAAAAAAACATCTAGATGAATTTTTATGTGGATATTGTCTTCATGAAACAAGTGATTGTTTAATAATAACATAATATTTCCATTTCCTTTCATTTGTTAATGTCGTGGAGAAAAACCCATTTCAATTTGAATTATATTTATTAGTGAAATATAAAAAACAATTAATATATTTATATTAATATTTATTATAAAAATAACAATATAAAATCAATTGAAAAAATCGTATAATTATACATATTTTACATGAAGTACAGTGTTATGAAAAACATATCATCGTATGACCAACATTGTTCATGGAAAAATGACACTAAAAAATTCTGAATTTTTTTAAAAAATGTACCAATTTTATTTCAACAAAAAATATTATACATTTAAAAAATTGAATTATTTAAAAAAAACAAATTATAATCGAGAAAATAAAAATTGTCATTTTTAACTAATGATGGGTGATAACTTATAGTTGAAAACATAGCGTGGTGACACATTACACAATATTGGAAATTCTCAATATTGTAAAAACATATTATTACCTACCATTTTCTTTTAGATAAAATAATATTTATTGAGAAAAGTTAAAGGAGATTCTATGTATATTAATAGGAAATTATTTCATGAGAATAATAATAAATTACCTACCGTTGGAGTTCTAATGATGAGTAAATTTACTACATTTCAATTATTGCAATGACTAATTAATAAAATTGTGAAACATTAGATAGAATTAAGAAAGCTAATGTTTCTTAAAGAAACATAAATAAATAAGATCTAACAAAATAATATTAAAATAAATCCAGTACCATCATTCTTAATGGAATAAAACTTGTTCAGAAAACATTCTTACATGTAAATAAAAAGATATGATAAAAAGAAGAACATAAGTCAGAAAAAATAATAAAAAAACTGAAGAATCTTATAAAAAAGGCAGGAGGTGAAGAAATATCATGATAAATAGTAGTGTAAAACACAAATTGGGGTAAAGATAATCAAGTTGTGGGTGAAAATATAACACACTAAAGAAGTTCAATAGTTGGAATGTTTTTCTATCATTGGGGTAAAATGGGCAATACATTTAGTCATGGTTTATCTCCTAGTGGTGATCCAATGACTGAACATTAGATTCTTTCTAGTGGTGACTAAAAACACTGACCCACCATTGGTAAAAAACAATGGTGACATAAAAACAATCACCATTTTAAATTTTCCAATGATGAAAGAAATGGCATACCATTGGTAAAAACCAGAGGGGACCAGAACAAGATTAGGAGACAATTAGAATGACTATAAATTAAATGAAACCATATCATTGAGGAAAAAAAGAAACATCGAATAATTAGTGATGCTCAGTATTAAAAAATTTAATGTATGAAGAGACAAACAAAACTATTGAGGCCGAATGAAAAGAAAACATAAAGCTCATAGAATCTCAATTATAAATTTTGGATACACTGAGGATCGTCAGAAAACTGTCAATGGTTAGAAAACCAAAGTAAAATACTATATATATGAATGATATTCATAATAGTGAATCAAGATGGGGTAAAACTAAAAGTACATAGGAACATCATAATGATCATGGGACACACTATGTTTCTCACAGGTGTACAAGATAACCATAATACAATAAATTAGAAACTTTTAAGGGATAATTTGCGAGTGGAAGAAGAAATAAAATTTGGGACTTTAAAAAAATTAGATTTCAAGGGAAATATAGAATATGTGATGTTCACACATAGAAAAGATCATACGACTAGTAAAAAATCAAAAGAATATCTGACCGTCTAGATTGAATCTTAGATAAAAATATGCATCCCATATAAAATCCAACTTGTGGGAACTGAGCCGTATATAGTACAATATGTTTTTCAAAATGTCCAGGACAATAATGTACCACACACACATGTTTTGCTAGACAGGTGGCATACCAAAGCCCAATATTTGTGGGTGAACTCCATGTTCTTTATAGATAGGCTTGTACACTCAAATATTACACAATGAAAAGCCTAAAATATGAACAATGTGAGCCACAGGTGTTAGTCCACCCACGACAGTTGACCTTATGGTCCCCTTATAATGTGGGTTAGGTTTACCTAGGATTATTTCACACATATCCAAAAAAATTTCATAAATATTAATATATGTATACACAAAATACCAACAAAAAATCATGATGGAGTATTTAACCCTCTTAAAAACAAATAGTATTTATAAACAAAATTAAATTAATTAAATGTTATAAAGGGTAATTTATCAAAAAAATAGATATAACCTAGATAATACCCAATAAAAAACAATAAACATCTTTTAATAAATAAAAAAACCATAAGATTTATTACAATTTAGATATCCTAAATAAAATATATTAATACTTTAATGAAAATTCCCCTTTATGAAATTTATCACAAAGTAAAATGTTAGCAACCGTGAATGAAAAAAGTAAAATATAACATTTCGATAAAAAATTAAAAAAACACATAATTATTATTTTACTATGACATTTTTAAAAATTAATATATAATTAAATTTTAAAGAAAATTATAAAATAGAAATGTGATATAGAAAATAACAGATAATTGTAATTTTCAATTAGATAGTGTTATTTAATAAAAAAATATTCATAGTCTAATAATGAACAGTCAATTATATAATTCATACATAATATTTAATATATTTATCAAAAATATAAAATTTATTAAGAAGAATTTATTCTTACATCATACCCAAATAAAAGTTTATTTTTGTAAATTTAATAGAATCCAAGGGCATTGTGAAAATTTCAGTTAATTAATTCTTAGTAGGAAAAAAATATAAAATTAAATCAACTTTTTTTACAATATCCCAATAAAAATGAAATCTAACATCAATGTGTTTAGTTATTTATTATTGAAAAGGATTTTTAGATATGGAAATGGAACAACACTTTTCATAGTAAATATAAAATTTATCAAACTTATTCATTGAAATCGTACAATTTTTTTATCAAAATACTCTATGATCAAAACTAGCATCATTTTCACACTCATCCTAAGATATTGAAAGTTCTAATGACATTTCATTTTTACTGATCCATGAAATTAAAATTATTCCGAAAAACTAAAACATATCTGATGTATTTTTATAGTCAATTCTTCAACCTCCCTAGTCAGAATCAGAGTAAGACAAAAAAATAAATGAAATATTCATTAGATTAAAATAGTCCAACACTAATGTGACTTTGATAAACCCAATTACCCATTTTTGAAACTTAATAAGACTTTATTGGGTTTAAGATAAAATCTAGAAAAAATACATACAACAAACATAATATCTATCCTTAAAGTAGTAAGCAACAAAATAAATATTATCATCCCTATATAAAACTTATCACAAGTTTAAATTATAGATTAATCTATATCCAATATAGAATTTTTTCTCATTGGAGTTCTCAAACTTTTGCAACAATCAAGTCCAAGCTTTTTAACAACTTATTTGGAATTATTCATTAGATGTAATAAAATTCCATTTATTCTTTAATTAATATGAAAGCCAAGATAATTTTTTAATACACCCATTAAAGTCGTATGAAATTCATTTATCATTATCATTGAAAGATCAGTACTAATTCCATAATTTTTAGAACCTAGAATGATTTTATAAATATAAATATTTATAATTAGTATATATTTTGAAACTGTTTTTTATAAATAATTTTTTATCAACATTACATCTAACAAAATATCTGTGAATTAAAAATTGAGTTTGAATTGCATACCAAAGAAGAGGATAATACTTAATGATATATAAAGCTATTGATAGTTTGAAATAATTATTAGGAAATTAAATATTTTGAAAACCATGGGATTATTTTTAATAAAACACTTTTAAGATTACACTATTAAAAAAACACATTTTACATATATTTGAAAATTTTTTAAAAAAATTAAAACTTATAAAAGCTAATAAAATAAGTGTGGTTTCTAACATAGAAACTAGTGGAAATGAATCATCAAAACCAATACTGTGTTCTTTAATATAAACATGTTCAACTAATATTACCTTATTTATATCTATATTACCATATTAATAAAATTTATTTCAGAAACATTATTTGGTTCATATTGAAATTGTGTCTTTAGGTAACAAAACTAGATTTCATGAATTATTTCATTTAAACTAGTGCAGTTCATCAGGCGTGAAATTAACAAAATTTTAATCAATCAACTCATAATTAATATTAATAGGATCAAAATGGCTATAAAGGTAGAATTAACACAAATATTTAAAACACACTGTCTAATTCTAATTCTAGATTCAATATTTCATATAATTTCTAACAAGTAATCATATTTTTGGGTTTTCCAAATTAAAGTATCTTAGTGAGAAGAGATATTCTTCCCCTCAACAGATGCATCATTAATTTTAGGATTATCCTCATCAATGTTGAATTCTATAAAATTATCATATTTATCATAAGAATCTCAAATCTATTTATCATTATTTTCAATGAATGTAACATGTTGAGATTCTTCCAATGTTATAGTAATTTTATTATCTACCTTATTAGTTTTACTATGACTAGGGTATCCAAAAAAAATAAACCCTATTTTTTGAGTTAAACATTTCTACCTAGATAATCTTTAGTATTTGAAATATCAAAAGTACATCAAAAAACATTAAAATAACTAATTTAGGATTTTTATTCATAAATAGTTCATAAATAGTTTTCCCCAATAAGAGTTAAATTTACACTCTATTTAAGATATAGCAATGATTTTTAATCAATTCATCCGAAAAATATTTTCAAAGGATGAATTCATTAAAAAAATTTGTTTCCATTTCATGAATAGATCGATTTTTCCACTCTCCCATATCATTCGGTTGTGGTGTTTTAGAGGTGGAAAATTATGAAAATATCCCTTAGTTTCATAGAATTACTAATATTAAAATTTTATAAAATATTATACTTTATCACCTATAATATAAGAAATTATGCTACCACTCATATTTTGAATTTTCTTACAGAAATCAACAAATTTATTTGATGTTTCACTTTTATGACAAAATTATAGTCCAAGTAAATCTACTGAAATCTTAAACTATTAAAATACATATAATTAAGAATAAAACGAAGAATATATCATGGGACCAAACCGAACAAGATGTATCCTTTTTAATAATCTAGTAATATTAACCATACTTATAGATCTCAAAATTCTATATGTTGTTTAACTTTTAAATAAGATTAACAAACATAATACTTAAATGAATTGAACATTGGATGTTCTATAAACTACTAATGTTTAGCAAGAAAGTACAACTATCAAAGATGAACATGTCCCAACCTCCAGTTACATAGAATATGATCTATATCTATATTATTTAAGAATTTTTTATTATGATGTGTTTTTTTGGAAAACCATTATAATATATATTGGCTTCTCTATTATCATATAATAAAATGTTATTACCTTTTAGAAAAAGAAATATTTAATCTTCATATTTGAAAACATTCCATCATCATATAGTTGAGATATTCAAATTAATTTATGTTTTAGTCATTCTAAAACAATTATATTATAAATTTAAAAATAATTTAATAATCATACTTCTAAAAAAAACTTTAAAAAATTAGAGCTATAAAATAAAGTGATATTACCACCGCTACAATAGTTTAAAGAAAATATATAGTAAATTTCACCATTCATGTGACTTTAGGAGCAAGTATCCATATACCATGTGACTTTAGAACACTTCATGTAGGATTCGCACCAAAAAATCATATAGATGGTTGTTTCAATTCCCATACTAGATTGGGTCCAATTATATTATAATAAAATGATTAATGTACCCATAAATATGTGAGAAATTTATTATATGTTAATCTAGAAGAATTTTATTTGGAAATGAATGTCTTAATAAGCCATAAATACTGAGTATAATTTAATGATCATTCATTTGTATAGTTCCATTTCAAGATCAATTAAATTAGGAGACATTTGAAGTATTTCCATTTATACCTTTAACAAAAATTAGTTTTATACATCTTATGAACCTGATTATTATAGCCACAACTATATTTATCATACATGGGTTTTGTAATATCCATTATATTATAAAAAATTTCTTTCCCTCAAACAAATTTTGATAAGGTTTCCTTTAATCATGTAATTTAATTTTTATGGTTTTCATTCTCTCTTTGAATAAAATACAGAACATTACTTAATTTATCATTTGAACATGATCCACAATTTTTCAATTTCTTATTTTTCATGACTAAGATTCATTCATTGCTTTGAAATTTTATCTAAATCATCACAGACTAATTAAGCTCATTTATGTTGATATTCATCATTTTTTGACAAAAAAAATATTTTTATTATATTTTCATCATTATCATTGTTCAAATAATAATTATAATCCCTTTTATATTCAGTAATTATTTAAATAGGATCATTAAATTTTTTATTTTCGTATTTAATCTTCTTATGTTCTCTTTGCAGTTCGATGTAATGTTATACAATTTGTATTATATCACATGAAATTTTTTCTTTATGATCATTTAACTCTTAAACATCATTTTTAATATTAGTTTCATAACTAGAACTATAATTATTGTCATAGTTTATCTCATTTACTATAGTATCCATAAAATAAATATTGTCCAATTCTTTTTCCATTTTAGAACTAATATCACCATAGTATTAGTCTTCTGTACAGCTCCATCAAGTGTTGTATGTATATAGTTTCTCCTCCTTGTATTACTTGTCAATTATTATTTTTCTATTTGGGACAGTATAATTTTTATGTTCCCATCTTTCATGAAATCATAATATATTAAATATATTGAATAATATTTACTAGTTTTATTTCTTTTACTACCCTTTATTTAATCCTTTTGGAAATATATTTTTGGAAACACCTTAAATCATCTCATATAATTCATGTTCATGTTAAAACCATTATCGAAATTTTTTATTTTACACTTCTCACTATGATGTAACTAAAAATAAGAAGAATTAGTAATTTAATTTATATTTCATTTAAATTATATACATTTTCATTTATCATGATCATTAGAATTTTTATTCTTCATTTCCTACTCTTATTGATGAAGTCATAATATCCACTCATCCATAGGATATTCTATATAATCCTTTAATTATTTAGCATAAAATTTCATTCAATGAAGTTTAATGGTTGATATATATGTAATATTTCAATGATAGCTTCATTCTACATGGTCTCTCCAAGAACAACCATGCTGTGGATAATTTTGGTGAATATATTTTATATCTTATCTATGGTTTCTAGATCAGTCATACAGAATTCATGATACTCATCTCGATGTATGCCAAGCAAGGTTCTCGGAAACATGTTAGTTCCTTGATGAGTGAATTTTAATGTACTCCAAATTCCATATAGGGTTTTATAGGTTCAAATATTTCCCTATATATTTATACTTAAATAGAATAATAATTAATTTAAAAAATTTAATATAAAACTCATTTTCCTATATCATTACTCATATGAGTTTCTAAATCAATTTCACAAAATTTATAAGGTTTTGACAATATAACCCAATAATAATTAACTATATTTTCTATAAATACCTCTGTAATGTCTTTTGAGTATACATAATCACTTCCATTAATGTGATGTAGTTGGATATGAATCAACATCTTTAAATACTAATTATCCACAACAATTTAGTGCATGTTTTAGGTAGATATTTAAGTATTGGATAATGGATAGGTTAGAAATTTATAATGAATAAATATAAAAAAATACATATAAAAGGAGCCACACTAGGAAAAAATCATTTGAGTGATATTTCTCAAATGGAATAACATTAGGATATTCTGGATCATACATAGAATATTCTATGATCCATTTCCACTAACCTGGTCCACATTTTGTGTGGAAACCAACGGTTTGAGGATGAAATGTGGTAACATGATGATATGTAAAGTTAGTGGTATCATCATCATTTTTAACTAGGGAGACTTAATTTATAGAGTGAAATTAATTTTATGTTTTTTATAATGTTACACCCTGAGTTTTTAAGGAATTGTGTTTTTTAATAAAATGAATATTTCTATATCTTTATATACACACAACACAATGTTCTAAAAAATGAAAAAATAAAAATAAATTTTTTAAAAAATTTAATTTCTTAAAAGAAATTATATATGGGGAAGTAATATCAATAACCACATTTTAAATAATAAACATAATTCTTCCATATAAACAATATATATTGATAAAAAATCTTATTCATCTTTAATGTTTTTATAATTTTTAAAAAAGACTAGTTTCTCAAAAATAATATTTCTATTTATGATTAATAATAAAAATATTTTTCGATAATTTTAGAAACATATTATTATATAAAAATAATAATTTATTAAATAATGATTTCAAAATTATCTTATGGTGAGTTTTGTTATTTTTATAAGTTGATTATTTTTTGATGATTATAGAAAAAACTTGGGTTTTATAGAAACATCGATTTCACTTAAAGAACATATGTGTATCCATTTTTAATTAAATGGGTATTATAGTAAATTTATTTTACTTATATACCAATTAATATAGTTTTGGTCACTGAAGAAATTTTCAAATTCAATTTTCATGAAACAGATTTTAAACTATGGAACATTTTCTCTTTGGAAGTCAATTTCCATTGGTGTCTGTGGGTTTTTTTTTAAAATTTATTTTTACAAATATGTAAACGGATTATGAAAAATGGATTTATCCTTTAAAATATGAATAATATATATCATCTAATATGGTCAAATTAATTAATGAGAACAATTAATATTAAAAAAATTATTTAATGAGATTAAAATAAAAATGGGTTTAACATGGATTAATTTAAAATGATATACCTCAAAAATGAAAAAAATAGTCCCACATAAATTTTATTGGAACCATTATAACATATAATGTATAATAGTCATCAATGGTTCATGTTTCATTTTAAATGTTACAAATGTTGGTACACCATTTTCAATCCAAAAATTACAAGTTTCTCACTCTCTTCACTTATAAATAGTGATATCTTCATCCATCCTCATTACACCTAAAACAAATTTTTTCTTCCAATTCCTACTCAAATACATTATTTACATACCTAATATAATCCTATAAGACTTATTTAGGTCATATAGACAATCTATAATGGCTTTTGGTTCAAATGTAATTTTGTTACTCAAAGAATATATAACACTCTTCAAGGAGAGTTTTTATTTTATTTCTTCCTCCGCTTCCTTCAATAATTATTAGACAATGAAGATATAATTTTTTCAATATCATATGTATAATTAGAGGATTTAATTTTAATGGAATAACCTATAACCATCTACACTCTAGTTAAATGGTATATAGAATCATCATTTATTTGGATGGTGGATTAATACAACATGAACCGAGATTATTCATTTCCCATCACCACTTATCAAAGCTGGATATAATGATATCATAAATTTTTATGTATCATATATACTATATTATTATAATTCAATAATTTCTATAGAACATTTATCTTCTAGAAATCCGTTCTACGTGAATATGTTAATGTCGCTCGGGTTTATAACGTGCTACGACATTAGAAAGCGATGTGATTTACTCATGCATTACATGGATGTTAATAAGGATGGGTGTAGTAACCCAACCCCAAAAATCCATGAAATGGTGTCTACTAACATTAAATATTAATGATTATAAGGAATAATTCCTTAAATGACAGAAGAGTTTAGTAGTTTGATTTAACCAGATACATACATGAGTCTTCTATTAAAAATAAATACACTAATTACAATATTTATTTCTTTCATGTTTTTAAAATGTTATTTCAAGTAGAATATCCTTTCATATAAATTCATAGTACACTTCATGGATTAATTTAAAAATAAAAGAAATTATGTGTACGGTCACATTCTTAATAAGGGTATTGTATATCAGAGGAGGTAATAAATCAATGAGAATAGTCACTATGGAAAGGTAATAACTGAAGACACATGTGATGTAATCAATAAACTGAAAATGAAGTGCATAAAAATAGGGAAAAGTTAGTAATGGAAAACATATTCCATTCGAATTAATATATAATGAATAATAAATAAATAATGGAAAATAACTTAAACAGACACTATTTAAGAAATGAGTTTATAATGAAAGGCATTCATAGATATGTTGACAGAAAATCTCATGGATAAATAATAACTGGATCTAAAAGAGGGAAATTCTTAATTATGGGATGCTGTTTTTCATATGTACATAGTGAATTTTCCTTCAAGACGAATGAAAATATTATATTTAACATGTCGGGTAAAAACACATATAATTCAAGCCAACTAACTTGTCCAATGAGACTACCGATACATCATAGGGATATATATAAATGGGCCCCACCAATTTCAAATAAATCCAAATAATTTTTCGTATATCGAATAATCGATAAAAAATGTGATTTTTCAAATAACCATATAGATTTTAAGATATAAATGTATCAATATCTCTACAATGGAGGAAAACTGACAATATGGTATGTTGACGTTGATGAATGGAGATACCATTGAAATATCATGAAGACAATCTTGAGGAAGATAATCTATAAAAATTCCAAGGTGTCCCATACGACATTAGAACAATTTAATCATAATTCCCTATGAATTAAAAGAAACATAGAATATCATGATAATAATTATATTAATTATATAACATATCAAAATAACCACTCTATGTAAAAATGAGATACTGTTTCGGCAATGAAATCATAGAAAATTGAATACTTCAAATGGAATAAAAGGATTTATTGTACAGAATATCAATGATATACTTGGTAAATGAAATCATAAACCATATTGATGAAGAATAAGGATGGTATTAATACAAATATATCACAAATAGAGAAAACATAAATAGTTATTATTATTGATGGATAGAAATATTATGAAAAGATCTATTAAAAATATTCTTGAGGAATATATACTTTTATATTTTTTTAAAAATGATAATTTTATTTGAAGATAACATAAAAAATATTTAAATATTATTATTTTAGTCCCGGAATGTTTTTTTGATGGAAAATATAGTCGGTACATCCATAAATGTCTTACAATATAAAAAGAACATTCCTTTTTCATGATAAAAAGTTTTAAAAATGCCTTCTTTGGAAATTTACCATAAGATTCCATTAATAAAATTTGAAAATAAAAAAAGAGTATTAATTTAAATAATTAATCATTTTTAGTGGTTAAAAAAATTACAATCCTATTTCAAAAATTAGGTTTTTAGAAGAAAATAGCTTCTTAGACTTAAGAGATAAACAATGTCAGGTATTCTTAAAAACATTTTAAATCATTTTATATACCAAAGAGTGGAAAAAAATACTATTACATGGAATATGTCATTAATAATCATAGGATAATTAAATTAAATGTATTAGTATATAGTAAAAAATTAATTTCCTCTCATGGAAATTCAGGTGTAAACAATCCCATAGCAAATGTGATTGTGATGTGAAACCAGAAAACACCATAACATTTATTTGAGAATAAATCAATGAATAAATTATTTTTTTATAAAGTAAATAAAAATAAAAAAGTAGAAATAAAACAATATATAGAAAGAATATATTACACATATAATATTATAACATTAATGTCAATGGGGATGTAATATTCTCTAATAACAATGAATCATGTTTTGAAATTAATTACAACATGGTTACATTAAACAAAAATATTTTTATATGAAATAATTCAAAAAGGAAAAAAATTAACATTAAGGTAAAAAATATTATATACATAATTTATAAAAAAATGTAAGTAGATACACCACACAATATAAGTAAGTGGTGATTATGACATTTATCTCTTGTATGTAAAAATTTAGATGAAAATCCTTTACCTTCTGTTTCCTTTCAGGTGAACATCCAATGAATTATTGTATAATTGTTGTATACATGTCACTCACTTATACCAGAAACATATTCATATATTTGATATATTATTTTATCTTCTTATAATATAATATTACCCATTTTCTAATAATATTTCTTTATTTTCCCAATTTGGGATGTTAATTTCATAGTTTTTTGAGTATTTTTTTACTTATTACGAGTTTTTCTTCCTATTTAAATCGTGGTTTAATAATATGCAGAATTTTACCAATGATGAAATTATTATTTATATTCATTATATATGTATTTATAATAATTTATAATGTTTGTAGATAAAAAATTAAATTCAGCATTCATGGAGACAGTAGGCCATATGTAATCATGACCGCTACGTTTATTTATTTATCATATTCAAAGAATAAAAAGTAAATGATATATATATATATATATTTAAAAAATTATCATATCTATTTAATATATCTTACATAGTTTTATTAATTCCTTCCATTATATGTTCCGTGTATAGTGTGAATGTGTCACATCGTTTTGAGGGGGTGGTAGTCCACACATCTGCAAATGATGTTTTCATATTTATGGAAATTTTAGTTCACAATGGTATGTTTTAGAAAATTATTACATTAGTATACATACATTGAATATATCATATATGAAATATATAAACATTTTCCCATAGTAATCCCCATCCAAGAGAGGTGGTAAAAGAAAAAATGAACAACTTCATTTTTTGATGTTGTAGTTCATTGTATACATAAAGTGTAAGTCTGTTACACATTAGATAGATGTGTGTGTAATTGTATATAAAATAATTAAATTAAAAAATCTCATTATATAAAGGATAATTTTTTTCTATATAATATTGGAATATGAAGATTTGAGGTGATGGAGAATGAAAACAATGCAAAAGAGCTTGAGGAAAAATGTGACCTCTTATTCGGATAACTGGTTTTTGTTTTCACCATAATGTGTCTTGGTTTTATTTATATTGAAGAAAATTATTCTGTGTTTAGGAGATATATTTTTAGTATCTATTTTTTCAGATCATGTTAGAGACAATGAGGCTTTAGGTGATTGAATATGTGGGAGTGGTGAGTTCATTTTTATAGTGGAGGAGTGTCTTTCTAGTTTATTTTTTAAAAGGGAATTCCACCAACATTTATCCTATGACTAGTTTCTCCAAATATGGTTAAAAGTTAATAAAACGGAGAATATGGTATAAAAATCTCTAGACCTAAGATATTTGAAAATTTTCTATGTCATTATGTCTCTTATGTTTATGGTTTAGTCCCTTATTAAGAAAACTTTTCTCTTAATCATAATAGTAAATTTTTAATCACTTTAACTAATATTTTT
Organism: Viscum album; assembly: GCA_963277665.1. Lineage (NCBI taxonomy): Eukaryota > Viridiplantae > Streptophyta > Magnoliopsida > Santalales > Viscaceae > Viscum > Viscum album. The sequence goes on from OY728162.1 coordinate 1,395,448,323, forward strand.
TGTTAAAGAAATTTAATATCATAAGAAATTATACATTATAGTTTTTCCTAATATGGAATCCATTATTAAAAATTAAAATCACTTAAGTGGTAGAAATTAATTTGAAATTAATCCCATATGCATGTTGACTATATTGGTTTTAAAGTAAAATTTGTTCAAAAGATTTCTATGAATTAATATCCAATTTAAAATTAACATTGATTCCAATTTCCTATAATGGATTACCAGATTTAAAATTGATCTAATTAATCTTTAAAACCAAACAATAATCTGATTTATCCTTAAAAATAAATTAGATTAAAAATGAATTTTGAATGAAAAATCAGTATTTTCCCTTCGTTATCAATAAAAGTAAATGCATTAAAAAATACCACAAATACACCACAATATAAATTTAATTTTACTATTTAAAATAATGGCATTATATTGAAATTTAATATCATCAAAAGTGTGAAAATGTTATTTAATATAGGTTCTCCAATAAAATCTAGTAAAACTATCTTTACTAAAATATTGGGGTTTAATACATAAAATTGGATTTGTTCTTATAGTATTCGTATAAAATATATTGATAAATATAAACAATATTTGATGGAATATGTAATATAAATAATTAATTAATTGCATTCAATAATTGTTACTAATTTATTTTATTAGTGTAAAATAGAATTTTTGTCGTTATAATAGTTTTCTATAAAAATATCCACTATATATTCAATTGGGTATGATATGTAATTATAATTAATTTGTAACCTATGAGTTAATATTATATTCTTATAGACCATATATTTTTAAAAGTTACTATATTGTATAACCTCAAATTAAACTGATAGGATAAATCTTATAATCCTAAATAATAATGTTTTAATAACATATTTTTGTTCGATAAAACTCTGTCATGTGTGGATCTCAATTCAACGAAGGCACTCGTTATTGTGTGAGATGCACACAAACTCAGTATCACATTCAATGGAAGCTATATCATTGGTTAATTTTTTAAAATTAAAAATTTATTTTAAATCCTTAGGACATTATATTACCTTGCGCACTTGGTGTTTTGTGTTGTACACATTATCAAATAAAATGTTCTTATTTTAGAATTTCAGGTTCATAGATTCTCCCAACATTAAATAAATTTCATTCTCATAATTTAAAAACAACGTTGGTCATATATTGATTTATATATCATATGTTGAAATCCTACACTAGGAGAGTGGTTTCAAAATAATCCTCTATAAAAATAGAGAATGTATAGTAAAAAGGTAACAATGACAAACAAATAACTAGGACACTATGTATGATAAATTTAGTGTAACGTAGAGATACATACATGGTGTAAAACATTAAATATTTTTATAGATTTATTGAGGTAACAAATATTAAACAAGTTAATAATCAATGGATAGTTGAGGGCCACAAATCCATAAATGTGATATGTTTAAAAGCCCATCGATTCAACAAAAATTCATGAATTTGGAATTATTTTTATTATTTTTATATTTATGAGTAATTATTTAAATTCATATTAATATGAATAAAAATAAATTCATTATACATTTCAATTTCATCTTTTTTCTCCTTAAATCAAATTATAATTCTTCCCTTTCTATATGAAATTGATATAATATAATGAACCCCGTTTTTAGGCACTAAAAGATTGTTTTAATAGATTGTAAAACAAGTCAGTACATTTGCCTCTATGTATTCTCAAGTTCCAAAATGGTTAATAAATAAATATGAAAACAAACAAGGTGATACTACCAGTTTATCAATAATATTTGATCATTAAAATTTTCAACTAGAAATAATGACATATAACCCAGTACATTGCATAGTCAGTGGTTAGCATGAAACCCTTATTATCATATGGTCTGGGGTTGATGTCCCACAACCTTACTAGATATTATGGGTTGTCACCCAACAAACATGTTGTTATATTATAAAATAAAATAAATATAATTTCCAAAATAAATGTGATGTGCATCTTTATATTTTAATTATTAAATATCCTGTTAACTGAGGTTTTCAATGAAACATCAATACATTAATACATCATCTATTTTCTATCAACATAGGTCCTCTATTAGTCAATTGTTTAACAAAATATCATTTATTATATTTCTAAATGTATACTCCTTATCATCAATCTAAAAAAGTGTAGGATTAAGATTCGTTATTTATTTGGATTTGATATTTTAATAAATCATAATAGGTTGAAATGATAATCTTAACTATCTTATGTGTATCCCCTGAGAGTTCCAAACTTTGAGTACTTTAAGGCATGTTTTTGTGTACTGGGTTATGTTGAGGCAGGCCTGATGCACATTGTCAGAGTTGTTACCCTTATGTACATCTATTGCAGAACGAAGTCAACTATTAGTATCTATAAAGAAATTTATTTCTTGTAAAAACCACATAATATCTATATAATTGAAAAATTATATTGTTATTTGATACTTGACATTAAATTAAACATTAGTGTTCAATTTTATAATCTATGTTTTCATCAATATAGTCTATAAGGATGATACTAAATTTTTAATACCAAATATTGGGAACCTACCCCATAAATCCAGGAGATGGTGTCTACTATAAATACATTAGAATGGTTTTAAATAATCAAATCCCATTTTACCAAAGAGTTTAGTATTCTTCGTAAACCATATATATACATGTGACATTTATTACATATAAATACAATAATTACAAACTTTTTTAAGGATTATAACATTATCTATCTAGTGTATCCATGCATATCTTTCATAAAAGAGTTTTTGGATTATTGTGGAAATGAAATAAAATAATGTTGAGAGAAACATCTTAATAAAGGTAATGTACAATGGAATATATAATGAATCCATGAGAATAGTCAATATGGAAATGTAATAACTAAATATGCATTTCATGTAATCAATAAATTGAGAAAGAGGCGAATAACCAATATTAAGAGGTGATTATTTGAAAACAAATCAAATTTAAATTACTAGATATAGAATAATAAAAATGTAAATAAAAATAACTAAATAAAAATACATTTAATCAATGATATAAGAATGAAATTCATCTATGGATATGTCAACATAAAATATCAGGGATAAATAATAATTCAATTCTACTGAGAAAAATGAATAATTTATTGATGCCATGTTTCCTATGTACATGTCTCTTTTACCTTCAATACCATTCAATATATGGTCTGTAACATGATTGGTAAAAACCCATATAAGCATATATAATTGTCTTATCCCATTACATTACTGATGCATCTAGGGGGTATCTACAACTAGGCCCCACCCATCTCGTACCATTATAAATAATTCCTCATATATCATATAATATTTTAAACAATATTCCTTATCGAATATCCTTATGGAGTATAAGACTATGATTTATCAATATTTCATACAGGGAGGATAACTAAAAAATGGGGTTGTTTGCATTAATGAATAGAGATACCTTTGAAATATCTTTATGAAAATCTTACTGAAAATGATCTTTAAACACTACAAAGTGTTACATATAACATTAAACCAATTGAATCATAATTCCACATGATTTAAATGAAACATGTAATATTATAAATATATTTAGATTCAAGATATAACTTGTCAAAGTAATCCCTATATGTAAAAATGAGAAAATATTTAGGCAGTAATCATATCGATGAAAAATGATATGGATAATTTGGGTTAATTAAATGTCAAATGATCATAGGAATTTCAGTATTTAAAAGGGACTGAAATGCATCAAGGTAGTGAATTTCAATATTATCTTTGGTCAAATAAATAAAACAACCAACCATATGATGAATAATGATGGTATCAGTACATTATATTCTATGTAGATCAAAAATAAAAAGTGTTTGGATTTGATGAGTGGAAATATTATAAAAATGTCTCTTAAATACATTCTTTAGGAAAATATTCTTTTCTTTTTGAAATAAATTTAAAAATTATTTTAATTTTAAAAAAAAATTAAAAACAATTTCATTAAACTTTATCATTTTGAACTTGTAATGGATCTTTGAATGAAATGATAGTTGGTTAATCCGTAGATGTTTTTAAATTAAAAAAGAACATTACATTTGCACAGTAAATATGTTAAAATAATGACTTTTTGGGAAAGTGACAATAAGATTCCTTTGAAAAAATTTGTAAACTAAAATAAGGTAAATTTTTATTTTAAGGTAAATTTTTTTTGGAAAACATTTCAAGAATACATGTATTTTAGAAGAAAACATGTTATCCGACTAACGAAAGGAATTATGTCATGATTTATTAAAAAACATTCTAAAAAAATTTAATTACCAAATAGTGGTAAAATGGTACTGTTACATGAAAAACGTCACAGATATCTATAGGAGAATAAAATTAAATGTCTTATTATAAAATTATGAAATAAATTACTCTAATGGAAATTTAGCTGTAAACAGTTCGGAATAGAATGAGATTGAAAGGAAAATAGTGGAAAAATCCATAACATTGTTGTGATAATTAATCAACGAATAGATGATGTTTTTAAAAATTAAATCTAAATAAAAAAAATTGGAAATAAAATAATACAAATGATAAATTTCATACACACATAATAATATAATATTAATGAAAATGATGATGTAATATAACCCATTGAAATGGAATCATGTTATAAAATTCTTTACCAAATCATAACTTTTAATTCAAGTCCCCATAGAAGATATAATTAAAATTAAAACTAAAAATAGCATGAATTTAAAAAAAATAATGATATAATATATAAAAAATTTCATTATACACATCACACAAAATAATTAATTGTGGAATATTACATTTATATCATGGATGTAAAAAGTGAGATGAAATTCCCTTACCATTCGTTTCCTTTTTGGTGAATATCCAATAAATTACAATATTATTCTTTTTCAAATTTTAAATTACTTATTCCATAACCATTTTCATATTTATTATATCATATATGATCTTATTATAATATCTTTCTATAGATGTTTTGAAAAATCATTCATCATATTCATTATTTTGGGTGGTAATTGCCCAGTTTTTCAAGTATGTTTTCACCTGTTGCATGTTTTTCATCATACATCGATTATGGTTTCATCAGCTACATAATTTATAGTATTATTTAATTAACACATTTATTCATAATTAATATATGTAGAATAATCCATATTTTTGGAGATATGAACGAAAATGCATTGTTCATGGAGACGGTAGACCGCACATATGCTTGAACACTACTTTCATGTCTTTTTCATTTTAAACGGATTAAAATAAAATGACACACATATATATAAGTATATATAAATATATTATAATATCTATATAATATATGTTACATAGTTTTTTTATAAATACCCTTTATAAATTTCATGTATAGTTTGAACGATTCAAATCACTTTGAGGGGCGGTGGTCCAAATTTCACAAACTATATTATCATATTTACAGAAAATGGAGTGCATAATGGTATGTGTTATAAAATAATTAGAGAAGTAAAAAATTAATAATTAATATCATATTTAAAATATAATAATACAATTACCATCATAATTTAGCACCAGGATAGGTGGTAATGGAAAAGTGAACAACTTCGTTTCGTGAGGCAGTAGTTTACCATACACATAAAAGGTGCTTGTCTTACCCATTAGATGGAAGTGTGTATAAGTGTTGGAGGAATACTAAAAACATAGGAAATATTATTTTTTAGGATAATTTTTTGTCATATAATAATTAATAATAATAATTAATGGTGTGGAAAATGAATATAAATCAAAAGAGCTTCAAGAAGGATGTTTCCTCTTATTTGGGTAACGTAACTTGGATCACACCGAAGAGATTACATGTATTTTGTATACCGTTTTTAAAGATTATAGGTTGAGGGGATAGATATTTAGGATCTGCATTGGTATATCTTGGTTGATCAAATGTGGCTCAAAAAGATTTAATTAGTGTTAGGGGTGAGTGCCTTTTTATAATGGGGAGGGGGGAGTGAAATTCATGTAATTTTATAAATGTGAATTTCACCCATGGTTTACTATGATATGTGGCAAATATAATGGTCCAACCGAGATACATGGATGTATATGGTCAACATAGTTCTATAAAATGGATTTTGAAAAACTTTCTAGGTTATTATGGATCTTTAGATTTAGTTGTATTCCCTTGTTAAGGTAAATTTTGTAACACCCCAGGTAAATAAAGAATTTGAAATTTCACATTCATCCATATTTGTGAATAAAATATTAATATTACTTTAAAGGGGATGCTATTCTCGATGGCATTCCCGATATGCAATAATGAGTTTCTTGGGAATCTTATCTTGCAATCTAATAATAAAATAATATTATTTTAAATTGTAGTTAACGCCTAGTCGTTGTAATGGATGGAATGAACAGAACTAACTACAAAATGATTATATATGTTTTTCAAATATTTTACTTTTATCCAATAAATGTTAGAGGCTTAAAATGTGAATGAATCTAATTTTAAGCGTAAATATTCTAATATTCTTTAAAAGGTCGATTAACTGCCTTTTGATGGCGAACCTGTTTTAAATCCACTTTTTGACAATTTTATGTGTTATATTTGACAAAATAAAATTCTTTTTTAGAATCGGGACATCAAAATTCACTTTGTGTAAATTTTTGGTATTTTTCCGATACAGTTCATTTTTTAATGAATAGGGAAAAATGTTGTATTTTAATTCAAAACCACATTTTAATCTAATTTATTTATATGATTATATTATCTTTTGAATTGGTTTTAAAGTGAAATTAGAATATTGTTTTACCATTTAATCCAATATCGGTCATTGTAATTAATTTCATCTTGAAATTGGACTTAAACTAGTGTCAATCTTTTAATACTTATTGGTTCATAAAAACATGTTATTTTCTCTGACAGTGAGAATTAATTATTAAATTAATTAATTTAACTTATATTTTTTTAATGTTTTTAAAATATACATCATTTTTGAATTCGGTATATCAAATATAGCTTAGGGTGAATTTTTGGTATTTTTCTGGAAAACTTCAATTTTTCATGAATAGTGAAACCACTATGTGGTACTTAAAAAAACCGATTTTTCGTTTAAATGAAACTTTGCCACTTCTGTGATTTTATTTTCAAAATCCGACATACATGGTTGTCATTAATAAGTAAAATTTGGTTCAATGAGATTAAAATAATTTTTTGGTGAATAGTAACTTTTATGTTTTTAATCACGATTAGAGGTAATTAGTGTAATTTAAGGTAAAAATAATGTTATAATAAAATGAAAATACCTAGACACATGTCCTACCCTTATTATATGTGTCATGGACAACCAAGGCAAGACATGGGTCAACTTGGGGACCCCATGGTTCCACTTTGGTGGGAAAATGACATAAATAACTTTTTATTTAATGTTAAAATTAAAATGACACAAACATGAGTTGTTTTACTAAAACAATTTTTAAATGGGGTTATGCAAGTCAGATGTTTGACTATAAATAGTAATTGTAAATCTAAAAATATTTCCTACATCATAGTAGTTTTTTTATAATTTATAGACCTTAAATAAATTAAATTATTTATGACACAATGATGATGCAGCGATTACCTCATTATTTAACGATTTAAATAAAATGAAAAGATAATGTAAAATATAAGACCTACACTTGTCAAAAAACTATTGGATGGGTGGATTTCGAACCCTTACCACCTTGTCCTATAAATACATCAATTTGGGATCTTTAAAATCCGATATTCATTTGAAAATAAAGTAACATTTTGTAACTTTCCAAGAGTGCCCCTCCTCTCCTCTTATTAAAGGCCCCCACCTCTACCACCTTACACACACCACTCAAGCCCTTATCTCGGCCAAAACCTGCCCATTTAATCTCTACACATCCATATCTTCATCATTGAAGCCTAACTTTGGGCAAAATACTTTCCAAGGAAGCCTTTGAGCTCAAATCAATGAGAGATACCTGATTTAAAGGTAGTGTCTTCTCTTGTGTTCTTATGTTTTATTTTGCTTCTCCAACCCCCCTAAACTCTTTTAATAATTTCTTTTGTAACAAAACTAGTATCATCCATATACTAGGATGTTTTTATAATAAGGATTCGAGCTACACTTACACACACCTACATCTAATGGTTAAAGAACATACTGTTTCTGTGGATGGCGAATTTCTGCCTCACGAAACGATGATTGTTAAGCACTCATATAACACCTTCAAAGGTGGCCATTAAGATTTCACTATATTTATATATGATATATAATATGTTTATTTTTTACATAAGCATCTGTATTTTTCATTTATGGCATACCTTTATGGCTTCCATTATGGTTATACGCGATATCTTCATTTTAGGAAGTGCGGACTACCGCCCCCTCAAAGTGATTTGATTCGTTAATACCATATGTGGTACGTATAAAGGATAAATTTAATGATATTATATATTACACCATACTGTAATTAAACTACTATTATGTATAATTATGTTTTAATTCCGTTAAATATGAAATAAAAATGGAAGTAGCGTTCATGCGTACGTACGGCTTACCGTCTCCATGAACGGTGCATTTCATTTCTTACCTCTAAATGTTATGTAATATTATAAATGCATGCATATACTGGATATATATGATATATATGATATCTACATCATGAATATAATTTTGGATATAATGTATATCTTACCACATGAACAACATGTAATTATAAAAAGTTTATTTTTGACTCAAGTACCAATGATCGTTAAAATGACCGTTATTAACTTAAATAATAACATAGTGTTCATGACATGGTAATAAGTGATATTAAAGGATTAATGAACCTAAAAAAGGTTCTTAATCAGGTAAAAATTAACTCAAGTTTATTATTCAGGATGGTAAAGAACGATTGAGTCAAGTCGGACCCGACGTAAGGGATCTTACTCCTCTCTTTCTTTTTAACTACACTCTTTTATGACATTCCTTGTAAGCTCATATTTATTATGATTGGGAAGTTATTTTATTTTACTCCTACTTTACGTCTTATGTTCATATGATGAGAGACCCTATTTTCTCTCATCAATCCATTTTTGATGTTTTGAGTGGCGCCGTTAGGCTGCCGAATTTTCGTAAGAGATCTAACCTCTCTCTTTCTTTTTAAGTACTCTCCTTTATGTCACTTCTTTTAAGATCTTCTTTGTTATGATAGGGGATGTTCTTTTATATTATTCTTACTGTAAATTTTATTTTAATATGATGAGAGACCCTATTTGATCTCATCAATCCATTTTTGGAAGTTTTATGTGGCGTTGTTAGGCTGTCGAGTTTTCGTAAGGGATTTTTCATCTCACTTTTATTCCCCTGGGATTTATGCTACATTTTCCACAATTTTATTTTGAGAGGTGTATGTATTGCCCAATATTTTACTCATTGTGTAATATAATTTCATTTATGCGTATTTACATCAATGTTGTATTGTCTTTCTTTCACGAGGTGTATGTTTCGAAAGTTACCCAACTCGGTAAGGGAACCTTTCACCCTCCTCTTTTTAAAAGACTTCTTTTGTTATGTCTTTTAATTCACATACTATTATGTTGGGATATGTTCTTCTATATCCTTATTGATGTAAATTTTATGTCCAAGTTATGAGATACCGTTTTTATCTCTCATCAACTCTTTTTCTAAATTTTGAAGTGACGTTGTTAGGCTGTCGAATTTTTGCAAGGGAACTTCTTAACCCAATTTTGATTCTTTAGGATAAACATGTACTCCTTGAATATGTCATTCTATGAATATGTGTGAATGTCCTCTGAGTTTTTTACACTTAATATCCACTTATATTAGGTGTATTTGTTTGTCACACATAATTATGTAATTGATTCATCCTTAATCTAAGGATACCATATTTGTAAGGGACTTCATCTCAATCTCCTTTCATTGAGGCATATTTCATTTTATACACAACTTTATTTTATATGGTGTATAAACCCCCTTTTACTTTTACTTTTATACAAAAGGAATCATTTTCTATGAAGCGTTTTACTAAACGACAATAAGGAATGTTTCTTTTAATGTACGCGGTGACAACGACCTTTTCCGCCGCCGCGAGTATTATTTGGTCTTTGGCTTCCTCAACAAGCTGTAATGTTTTTTTTAAAATGAAATAAATACCATATACTCTTTTATGTATTTTTGTATTGAAAATGGTTTTATAATTGATTTGTTATGTTAATATATTTAAGTGATATATTGTGATCAAAGTGTGGAAATGTTTTCTTTCCATTATATTTGTTTTGTGTCTTATGATCTTATAATGGTACTTGGATATTTGACATGTGGTTATGTGATAAACCATATGATGGGTGGTGCCGTGAATACTAGGACGGGTGGTTATGTTATAACCTCTAATGCATTGGGTATGGAAGTCGGCCGTATGGCTATTCCATTAAGTGATATGTGTGGAAGTCGACCGTATGGTTATACCATTTAAGTATGTTTATGTCCCAAGTTACCTTTATATGTTATGTGATCTTTACATTGGTTTTATGGTAATCTTTTGGTTACAAAATGGTAAGTAATGAACTTTTATTCAGTGAAGAGTTTTTACTACTTCATAAAGGTGAAAAGTATTACTTTTATAAATTATATATGGTTTACTTGTTGTTTTGAAAAACTAACAGTTTTCATTCATTGTGTATCCATTACTAAGATTTTTATGCTCATCCCAAGTTTTTGAAATGTTTTTCACAGGTCAAGGGAAAGGTGAATGATATGATGATAGTGTCAAGGAAGTGTCAAGAAAGAATCCATGTTTTATTTTAAATATGTTTCTCTTGATGGGAAAAAACGAATACTATCTTTTATGTAACCACTTTGTTTAAATGTGGAATGTAATTCATGATTTATGATCTAATTCTCTAAAACTATAAACCTAAAAAGATCCTCAATGTGAATTATTCATTTAATTCAATATTATATAAGTTTTAAAGTCGGGGCCTTACAATTTTTCTCTTATTCTCCAAAATTAATTTCTAATCACATTCATTAATGTTTTTTTATCAAAATATAATTAGAAGTTATTTAAATTTATAAATTATACTAACTCAAAATATATAATAAATTTTTCAAAATTTCAATCATGTAAGAGGCAGAAATTAATTTAAAAGTATTCAGTGAGATGGGATGACAATGCGGGCGTTTAATATATAAAAATGGTCAAAGGCTTCATATGTTTTAATAACTACATCAATGTTAAAATTATTCCAATGAACATAGTTGGATTAAATAATATAAATAATATATAAATAATATTTTAAAATAATTAAAAATATTATTTACACTCATAAATTAGAATGATGAAAATGATTCTTGGAATTTTTGTTCAATAACTTTATCTAGTCAACAAAAAATGAAACTTCATAGAAAAATAATAACAATTCACCCTAGGAATTTTTTTTCATAAAATTTCAAATTAGAGGGCTTTTTGAATTATAATGTCAATTAATGTGCATCAAATTGTATTTAGAATTGTTTCCAAATTAAACGGTTGTAAAACTACATCTATTAAATAATAGGTTTTTATGCATAAAATTGGGTTTTTTCTTATATAATGCTTGTCAAATAAATTGTATGAATAAAAAATATATTTAATATATATTATATATTATATTAATATATCAAACTAATTGTAAGTAAATTTAATTTTTATAGGAAAACAACTTTGTGTGCATAAAATTGGTTTTCTGAAAAAACATTTTCATTATATTCAACTCATTCTGGTATTGATTTCTAATAATATGATAACCAATGAATTTATCTTATATTATTACAGACCAAATATTTTCATATGTTAGATAATAATATTAACTCTAATTTAACAGATAGTTTATATAAGACTATATTAAATAATTATGTTTTAGTAATATATTTTAGCTCGGTAAAACTCGATCTTGCATGTAACACAAGGTATCCAAGAAACTCATTATTGAATGTGACACAAACTAACATAGTATTGAGTGAATTTAAGTCTATATGATTATATAATTTATTAATCTAATAAAAATATTTTAATGTATCGGGATAATATATTCTTTTACATGCTTGGTGTTACATTTAGTATACACTATCAAATACAGTATTGTTATTTTAGAGTTTTTGGGAGTTACAGGTGATTAATATAAATATTAAATATATATATATATGAAATAATAATATTTCTGTAATGGTAATTATTTATTTAAATTCCATTATTTCAATCCTTCATAAAAATGGAAAAATGTATAGATGAATGTATGATCGATCATATACATGAACTGTGTTTTTATTTTTTTTGTATCTAATAATTATGGATAAAAATATGTACAGAAACAAGGAATATATTTGATTTTTTATCATAAATAAGATTATTTATATTATGTAACCATGGAAAAATTATTAAAAAAAGATAAGAAACAAAAGCATACTTTAAAAACAATGTAGATATTACCTAGAATGTGGCTGAAACATAAAATTGTTAACATACTAGAAATAAAATTTCAGTAGTAAATAATATTTATTATGATAAATATAAATAAGTTTAATTAATATATTTTCAATTAAATTATATTTTTTATTGTGGTATTTTTAATGTATACGATTTAATTCAAGACGAGTGGTAAGATATTATTTTTCTCAAAATTCCTTGTTTAGGGGATACATAATATTATTCCCCTATATTCTTTTATACCGTGTATATATACACCAATTTTAATCTAAAATATTGAATTTATTTATTCTAATTATACTGTATGTTTTATTTAATGTTATTATTTAATTCATATTGAAAGTAAAATTTACAAACGGGCAAGGGTTTTATGTTACAATCACATATTTTATGGGGATATCCTATGGTTATACCTCAAATACTGAAATATTATAATACATCTATTAAAAACCACATGCATAATATTGTACAATATTTATTTTTAGTGAAATAATCTTCACCATAATTTTACTCTCCTTATTTACTCAATAGTTTAGAATTTTGTTTTATGAAAAATCCACTGTATTTATCTCTTCACTAGATATACTTATTTCATACAAATCTATGATTTATGTGATTGTTTTCAATTTTTTCACCAATTTCATAATGGTTTGTCAAATAATTAGTGTTTAATTGTTATAATTTTTTCAAAAGGAATATTTATTTTATTTTCCTATAATGGCTGCATTTTCAATTAATAAAAATATTAAAGGAATCGGTGTTTTAGCATGTATGACATGGATGGAATTTTCCAAAGATGGGATCATTTTTTCCTTAATGATTAATTTATATTTTTTTAATTGTTAAATTTAATGATTTTTATTTCCACAATTTTTTTTAATTTTCAATTTTTAATAGGTTATTTAAAAATATTGGATATTTCCACAAATAACATTACTCGTGATTTTTTATTAAAAATATTTTTCTATATAGGATTAAATCCATTGATACTAATTATGAATTTAATGGGATATGATAAAGTATATCATTAATATTATTTATATGAAAGGTTTATTCTTATGATGAAAATATTTTCATAAACCCCATTTCTATTACATTAATTATACCATGATAAAATTATAATGAAACCCACTTATTTTTCTACGAGTTATTTTGTTATGAAATTTGGAAATGACTATGAAACCTATTTATTTTTCATAAAATATGTTATGAATTTTGATTATGAAACCCAAATAACATCCTCGGTTATGATTTTATTAATATTTAATTATCTTGTGGAACACGCATTTTTTATTTTCTATATGTGATCAGTGGGAAATATATCACCCTACAGTGCATTGGTTAAAGATTGATATCACATAATATAAACAAGAATGCAATGGGGTGTAAACCTTGCTCGCCAAAAAAATCTATCCAATATTATAGTCTTTGGGGTGAACCTTGAATACAATGACAGGTTGGGGACTGATCACATTCCACTATGATATATTATAAATGAGTCCAGAACTACTAAGTAAAGGATTTTTTTCTTCGTATGTGTATATTATACATCTATATCTTATATCAGTGTTATGTTCTCATGGTTTTGGATCTCTGATTCCATTATGATTCATGTATAATAAACTACCATGATATATGCAATGAATAATTTTTATCTATTATATTAACGGTACGGTTTCAAAATGTATTTATCATGATCTCAAACCCATTTACTCAATATTTTATGATATCTCCATTGATTTAACCCCATTGATCATCTGATATAACCCTTTATTTTGTTCCCTTTGTGAATTATGGTGGTTGTTATTCATTATGATATGTATAAAAATGGTGATAGTTATGAATAACTTAGTGGGAGAATACATAGATCACTTATGGACTAGTTTTTTATGTGTTTATGTATCCATTTCTGCTATACATAATATATTCTACTATGGATCACTATGTTTTATAAATAATATTCATTGAATAAGATGTATTATTTTTGTTTGATAAGTTTTGGTGGCTACATCACTGGGGAAAATGTATATCAAATGAAAAGGATAACATGATCCCCACCATCATAAATTTTAATTGGATCATGTTTGACGGATATCTCGGTATATAAAGTGTCATATTTGGTTTCAACATACTGATCTTCCTTAACAACCTATAAAAGTAATGTTGGAAATAAACATGAACTAAAGATATGATGCACTATCCTTGTCCTCTAAAAAACAATAATTATTCTTTCTTATATTATGCCTCAGACAACAACTGAGCATAGGGTCACCATTTGAAAGCATCTTCCACCACATTCCCCTTCCTTTGAGAATAGACTATCACCATTTCATTATACAAGATAAACTCGAACCACTACCTATTACAGATTTTATGATAAATATGATAGAAGATATAAATTATACCATATTGGATAGAGTTATTGTTAGGTCCAAAAGTGGGCCTAGATACCTTGAGAGGGGGGTGGGTGAATCAGGGTATGGATATATTTTTCCCCAAATAATTACAGCCCCACTAGATCGTGGAATCTTTATAATAATGGACACTTTTTTTGCACCTAAGTTTTTCTATTGATATTATTATTCCATTCTTTATCAAATGATTATTCCTTGAGTGAAATGTATAAAAGAAAGCAGAATGAAACCAAGATTTTTACTTACTTCACCCTCACTGGACTATATCTATGGAGCAAACAACGACAGTGTGACGATATGTCAAATCCACTAAAGAACAATACCAAATTACAATGTTTGGGATAGATATTATATGACCAGGCTCACTACCTTAAAAATATTTCGGGTCTTCCCATTGAATTCCAAAGGGTCACTCCCAATGTCTCTTCCTTTATCTCACTACCTTCGGGAAGGATCATTGTCTTCCTCTTCTTTCACTCACTCCTTTTGGATGTGATCCAGTAACAATTTATGTACTTACAGGTCTATTCATTATCACTAATGAATACTTCCTGAAATTTTTGTATATTCTTTATTGAAGTCCCACTTTCATCCAATGATGAATACCGATTTTATACTGAACACTAGTAAATATATTTTGATCTATCTTTCAAAAATCTCACTACTTCAGGAAGCTCCCAATTTTTCAAATCTCAAACAATATTTCATGATCTTCCTGCCTCTTTGAAAAAAATACACCATCATAGAGCACATTTTATCATAGAGCACAATACTTCAAAGAGGACATTGCTTCACAGAGCTCAAGCCTTTATATTGAATATTTGCCTTTTTAAAACCCAATGTCTTCATGAAGCGCACTTCCTTTTGCAGAAAAAACTTATTCACAAAGATCATTGAGCCATGTCAGAACACCCCATCTTTGTAAAGCCTAAAATACATAGAAGCATTGAATTTATTTTATACTAGAATAGTATTTTTGAAAGATCAAGACTCTATTTGAATCCTTTCATTGTGGAGCATTAATTTCCATACAAAATCAAATAGATTCTATATTTTCTCTCTTAAGGTTGTGTGGAATGAAAAGGAATTGCCTCTTATTTATAGCTACGGTCAAATATGGAGCTTTTTTTCTTCCAAGGAGAATTTTGGATCATTCGAAAATGTCTCCAAGATTCCACTTCCATTCTCAATGCACCACTAAAATTTAAAAATACTGTAATTATCTCTACCAAACACCTCATGCCGCCGCAATGATACAATTCTCATAGTCACAGAGCCTTATGTGAAAAATATTTCACCTCTAAAATGCTATCATTCTATGCTCTTTGCCTCTTCCATTCACAAAGCTAATCATAGACGTATAAATCACAATCAACATTTTCCATGTCTTTATGAAATCCACTCCATGAATCCTATCATTCCAAAATTAATTTATTTTCCATATTTTGATGATTTCTTCATGGAAATATATATTTTTCAATCCTCACCAAATTCTATATTTTGTACCCCAAAAATATTGAAAATACTTGAAAAATTCAATCTTTTATATGTTTTGTACCGCATCCCGATATTCGTTTCATTTTTCATGGTACTTTGTCAACATGGGTTGCCAACATTATCAAAGGAACTTGACAATTTAGTATGAAATCCTTCTTTTTCAACAAAAACGACCAACCCAAAAATGTTGAAATGATATCTTGATGAGATTTTTTTCCAAACAGTATTTGATAAACCACTCACCCATTATGTATTTTCCCCACATGGTCTTGTAAAAGAGTACCACTTCCAACTCAAGGTAATGGGTATCCTTGTGAATCTCATGAAAAATAAACTATTGTAACCCATTGTAAATGAAGACCTTCATCTACATAAATACATAACCATGTATGGCCTCTAATGCATCAGAAAACACAATGTACATGAGACCCTACACTAGTAATATTAGTATGGTTTTTCTCATCAACCCATACCACAAATCTGGAGAAAACTATTACCCATTTCATTACAAATAAATTTCATCCCCTTATGAGTTAAAAGAATCATATTTGATAGTATCTAGGATAAATTAGACTCAAATATGATGTGTTATTATACCATCCTATGGAATATTACCACAACTATAACTCTATTTAGTGTAATTAAAGATATCATTTTATTGAACATGGCTAGGTCTACAGCTATACCATTATTTGAGATTAAATATCCCAAAACGTGGACCTCCAAAATTTAGAATATAAAAATTGAGATATTCAGATAAATATGGTTTTATATCCTTCTATATAGAATCATCCATATGTTTCATTCATGATCATAAACAGACATTGTGTGAACTAAGATATCCATGATGAAACCCCCACAAAATGTACTATTGTCACGACCCGACCTCGGGGCCCGTGCCGTGACTACCCCAAGCCCGCCTTCCATAGGCCAGGGGCTGGCGACTAGCACCAAGGCGTAAAATCCAGGTAAACAGGGAAGACATTGCCTTTATAAGTAACAACCACCACAGAGTCAGCAAGCGGAAAGTAACTACAAGTGCAGAAAAGTAAAGGGGGCCGGAATACAAGACCAACTGAAAGTAAAGTACAACTCGAAAGGGAAAACAGCAACTGAAAGTACAAGCGGCTCCTGGGACGTCCTCCTCGATTCCTACCTGAAGGGTAGGTACAGATGGCTCAGCTCCTGGATCGTCCACCACGGATCCTACCTGAAGGGTAGGTACAGATAGATCACATCTCCTCGGGTCCAACTGTCCGCTCCGAGCACGTCCCGCTCAGTGATCCTCCTCCGGGTACCGACCTACTCCGAAAGCCTCAACCACAGTCAGCGCTGTCCGTCGTCTGCAACCAACACAACGAAGTGCGGGCATAGCCCGTGCAGGGGTGAGTATAAGATACTCAGTAGGGACCCCGAGACCCTCGAAGGTCTCCTGAAATCCACAAGGATAAACCACAAGAAGGAAAGTAACAATCCCGAAGTAACATCCAGTAATGATTAGGTATATGCCCATACATATACCTATGTCACCAATTTCCGTTCGGCTCCAACACGAGCCCAAGAACAATCCAATCCACAAAGAAGAGTAAACAGTAAAATCCACATAGGATACAGTACAAGTCCACACGGTTTATAACAAGTTTATGAAATCAACGGATAACTATTACCCAGGTATATGCCCATACATATACCTAAGTTATCAAGCGATCCATCTCATTCATGAGGAAACACAAAGATCATTGACTCAGCTCAAACCAGGATTTTCATTATCGAAACCGTAGCTGCTGAAGAGCCCCGTCTCTGAAGTGTGCAGTAGTCCTGTCACGACTCCGAGGTACTGCTCACTAACCTATGACTGCTGAGATACTCCTCCTGTCGAGTACTGCGGGTCTGCTGCCAACTACTGGGCACTCCGTCCGCTGAGGGTCTGCTGCCAACTACTGGGCGCTCACCCAAATAGCCTACTGAGGTACTCCTCCTGTCGAGTACCGCGGGTTTGCTGCCAACTACCAGGCGCTCCGTCCGCCGTGGGTCTGCCGCCAAATACCGGGCGCTCCGTCCACTGGGCTAGTCGACTCACTCCAAGTCGAGTCGGTCAAGCAGTCATCAGGTCTCAGCCGTCTGCACGGTCTCCGTACTCTGCACGCACGTCTCCACCGTCGCGGGTCTGTCGCTACAACCAAGCACACACACTCCGTAAAGTATCGCGGGTCCGCCGCTACAACCAAACGCTCCACCGCCAAAGGTCTGCCGCTGCATCCAAGCGCACCACCACTGTCAAGTACCACGGGTCCGCCGCTACACCCAAGCGCTCCCCCGCCCGCTCGTCTCCGGGAGGGTCCACTCCACGAGCTACTGGTCGATACTCCAAGTATCTCAAAGTCCAACGAAGAAGTGCCACATACGTCCGCTTCGTCAAAGGAGTCTCAACGCAACAGACGACGCGTCAATCGGACGCCCGGTCTGTGAGTTATTAGCCTTTTCGTCCCGAGGGCCCGGTTGGTTTCGTGAGCGAACCCAACCCGGCCATATCACAACTGTACCCTGAACTTCCGCAGGGCATTCTCAAAGGGACCGTTACTCAACGTATTCACCAACGCCGCTAACGGTTCGTCAAACGGACGTCCTGTCTGAACGATATCAGCTTTTCCGTTCCAGGGGCCGATGGGATTTCGGATACGATCCAACCCGGCCACACTCCAACTGTATCCAAAACTCGGGCGGAGTATGTCGAAAGTTCAGTCTCATCAAGAGGAAGTTATCGCGACAGACGGCGCGTCAATCGGACGCCCGGTCTGTGAGTTATTGGCTTTTTCGTTCCAGGGGTCCGGTTGGTTTCGTGTACGAACCAACCCGACCGTACTCCGTCAGCACCCAAACCTCGAGCGGAGTAAGCCAAAAGATCCGTCCCACTTAGAGGATTCCATCAAGTCGACGGCACGTCAATCGGACGTCCGGAGCTCAAGATATGAGCGTTTCCGCTCCGAGGGCCCGGTTGGTTTTGTGAACAAACCAACCCGGCCGTACTCCACCTGCATCCAAACCTCGGGCGGAGTATGCCAAAAGAACCGTCTCACTGAGAGGTACACAACAAAGCTGACGGCACGTCAATCGGACGTTCGTAGCTTAAGATATCAGTGTTTCCGCTCCGAAGGCCCGGTTGGTTTCGTGAACGAACCAACCCGGCCGAACTCAAAGTAATCCGAAACCTTGAGTGCGATATACCGAAACGACCGTCTCGATCCAAGGATCGCGTTGCCGCAGACGGTTCGTCATTCGGAGGTCCGAGGCTCAAGATATGGCCCAAAAACCAATTCTGGTTCGAAACGGGGGGGTCCGGGTCCGGGCCGACCCGGCCCGACCCCCCCTGGGCGACGGCGGCGGCCGGCGGCGGCGCGGCGGCGCGCGGAGGCGGCGTGGCGGAGCGCGGCGGTGCGCCGAGGCGGCGCGGCGGCGCGCGGAGGCGGCGCGGCGGCGCGGCGGTGCGCTGAGGCGGCGCGGCGGTGCGCTGAGGCGGCGCGGCGGCGCGGCGGTGCGCTGAGGCGGCGCGGCGGCGCGCGGAGGCGGCGCGGCGGCGCGGGGTGCCGCGGCGGCTCGGGGTGCCGCGAGGGGTCGCACGCGGTCGGCACGCGGGGGGCAAGCCCCCGCTGATTTGGAGCGGCGCGGCCTTTGTGTCGCGCCTTTGCAACAAACGGCCCCCACGTGGGGGCCGGTTTAAATAGGAGAACCGGGGGGCTGCTGCCCCCCTTTCATGGAACCGCCCCCCTCTTAAAGAGGGGGGTTTTACAAGCTGGTCGGGGGATTAATTCCCCCGATTTTAAGCCTTCCGGCCGGCCAGCAGGCCGGCCGGTTTTCTCCAACGGGACCGGAAATTCCGGTCCCCCCTTCGGCTTCCGACGCCGGCGGCCCGGCCGCCGGTCTTCTCTTCCGCCACAGCCCGGAACCGGCCGCGGTCTCCTCGTCCCGCCGCGGCCCGGAACCGGCCGCGGTGTTCGTCGTCCGGCGCGGTGCGACGGCACCGCGCCCCATTCGCCGTGCCTTGATTCCTTTCAACGCGGCGCGACGGCGTCGCGTTCTTGAAGATTCTACCTCGGCGGAGCGCGACGGCGCCGCGCAAAATAATTGCACGACTATCCGCGTGGTGCGACGGCACCACGCCACCTTGCTTCCACCCGCAAGATAAATCAACATGAACGATGGTGGGGGGTTCGGCCGTGTTCATGCGGTCCGCCCCCCCCCCCCCCCCCTCACGTTAAATAAAAAACTCAACTTAAACATTTCAAGCCTTATGTTAGACATGCGAGATCCACGATCAAGATATGGAATAAATAAACATTGAATCAACAACCCCTACCTCGAAGGAAGTTCGCGGAGCTCGTCAACGATCCGCGAAGGACGAGCGTCACGGAGATCGGACATCACGGAGGTCGGTCGTCACGGAAGAAGACGTCGTCGGCATCGCGGTAGACGGACGCGGGTTCGCCGCGAGAGGCACGTCGCGGAAAGTGCGTTGCGGCGTCGGACGTAGGTTCGCCGCGGAAAGCACGTTGCGGAGAGGATGCGATGCGGCGTCGTGGAGGAAAACCAACGCGTTGCAGTCCGACGTCGTGGAAGAAGGACGCCGCGTTCTTCGTGAAGTTGAGTGTTCTTCGTGATGTTGAGCGTTCTTCGTGATCTTCGTCAGAGATGAAGAAGAAGAAGAAAATGCTCTCCACCTCTCAAGGAACAAAGGGACTAACCCAAAAAATAATAATAATAATAATAAATTAAGCTCATACTTAATTTATTAACACAACACCAACCTTTGAAATTCAAGAGTTTGAATTTCAAAACTTTAATTAAACTCACTTATTAAAGACATAAGTTATAACCTAAGTTTACATCATTAATTGTGAGTTGGGGAGGGTTAGAGAATATGAAGGGGAGGGGTTCGTGTGGGCCCCACCACCCACTTAACCTCCCAAGGGAAGTTGGGTTGTCACCCAACTTCCACCCAAAGGATAAAAACACTTAAGGAAGATAAAAATAAAAATTGAAGTTAAATTTTTATTTTAACATTCACAATTTTATTTTTTACAACTCCCCTCGTGTAAACGCAACTTCGGGAAAGGTCTCATTAAGCGAATATCGGCGCTGCGAGTTCATCGGTGCCCTCGGATTTCAATTCCGAGCACCGGATCAAAAGTTAGGAATTCCCGCTCGTTCGTTCACTTAACGTACCCGAGCCAAACTTCGGAAATTAATTCCGGGCACTCTGGGCCTCGGAATCAGGTGCCGTCTGAAACCGCGCTCTTGTAAAATTCTAAAGAAAATTAAGAAAAAAATTTTTCCTTGAATTTTACGGGTCTTTACATTACTCCCACCTCAGGGATTTACGTCCCCGTAAAGCTTCAACTCACACTTAAGGGAAACAAAGTAGTACTGAGCACGCAACTAAGCTTTACGCTCCCATATGCTCACCTGAAGATCTCGTGCTACCCGAGAAGCACCCCAGAGGAAGCAACCGTTCACGTAGAACCTGCTCCTGTCGATCCTCGATCTCTACTAGAACCTCTGTGCTTGTCGCCCTGTCATCGACGTCCAACTCCCTGGGGTCGATGATGTGTGAAGAAACATACACGTATCTCCACAGCTGAGACACGTGGTGGACATTATGCACCCGGTGCGACTGAGGTGGTAGGGTCAAGCGGTAAACCTCCTCGCCAACCCTGCTGAAGATCAAAAGGGTCCATCGAACATCGGAGATAACATGCCGCCTCGGACACATCTCCGAAACCTCACCGGGTTGAGACCGTATAAGAACGTGTTCGTCACCCTCGAATTCAAGAGGTTTCCCTTTTTAGGTTAGAACTGAAACTCAAAACTCCTGCTGCCACAAGGGTAGGGTTGACCAACTCAAGAGTGATCGGTCACACCCTCTTATGCCTGAGTTTAACATGTGCTGCCCAGGGTTTCCTTTTCGCCGACCAAGGAAAACCCATTCCGACGTTTGCCTAAAACAGTCAACCGGGGTATGATTTGTGAATCAAAACCATACCCAGATCAACGTCGTAAGGCCTCTACGCTGCCACCAAGAGATTCCAACCGAAACTCTCGCCTTGAGGTCAAATCACACCGTCGGCGTAAGCGTGATTATCGAGTCTCCTCCCAAAGGTATCTCCAGACGTGAGGGTCAAGTCTACGGCTTACCCGGAACCTCTAGGTCTGGGACATGATTCGTGGAAGGTAGAATGATTGGTTCCTATGTCTATAGATATGGCAGCTCTTAGTAGACATAATTCGTACCCCGAATCATTCTTAGAGCTCCTGGGTCACACTCCTTGACCGCAATGCAGCTACTCTCCTCCCCAGCCCTCCTGCTCCCTGAGCCTGGCGGGGACTACTAAGTCGGGTGGTCGTAACATGTCGAAATGTACACCACCACATGCTGCTCTCCAAGCTCCGCTTCCACGTCTGCTACCCTGAAGATTCATCTATCCTTAGCACTTCCTCTTCCTGAAACATTTTACACACCCGAGTCTCTGAGACTGGCGCTAGTTTCCTGCCTTTCACTGCTAACGTTCACAACCACAAAGGTTCTCTCTAGCATCCTAACATAGGTAGGAATGCATAGAGGAAAAGAAATGGTTCGGATGTCCTTTAGACACACTTCTCTCAGAAGTTCGAGTCTAAAGAACTGATCACAATGTAACCAACGAGTACCAAGATTGATTGGTAAGCCACGTTGAGTGCTCTGCTTCCGACATGTCGTACTGTCGAAGATGTATTAGCTGCAGAAAACTCACAATCACCTCCTCAGGCCAGTCCTCAGCCGCCTACGAGTCGGGCTCACCTCGAAACTTGAGGGATATCTGGTGCTAAAACATATGTAAGGCACTAAGCCTGTGAGTCTCTGCTACCGGTACCGCCGGTAGTGTCTACTGACCATCAGGTAGTGACATAGCTGGCGCACTACCCGTAGGTACTATCCCAGGTATCGGTTCGCGTACCGAAGCCTCATTACTATAAGGACCAACCTCATGGTCACTCACTGGAAACAACAGGAGCTAAGATCATCATCCGCTCTACTAGTATCCTAGCTAGGCGTAGAACTCTAGCAATCGCCTCCATCCAGTCCACTGCTGCCTGGGAAATCTGTCTCGCCTCGTATCCTCAGAGGCCTCTACTGCTGGAACTCGTGCATCGCGCTCTGCTAGCGTGCACCGTCAGCTAGTGGCATCTGCTGCCTAACGGGTGGTGGTGCTGCTGGTACACCACCCGAAGGTGCCAACACTGAAAAAGGGCCCTGCACCGGAGTCTCGCTGCTCGGTGGCCATCATCGAGAACTCTCTCGGAACTCCAGCTAACTATCTGCATGGTGACATCCTGAACAGATGTGTCACGGTCAACGATTTATACCTGCTGAGCTGACCTAGTTTGAGCTGACTTTAAACCTTTTGGGAAACACACACGCAATCAGTGTTTTCGTGCATTAAGTCGGAAATCAGAAGTCAGGGTCCTGGTGTATGGATACGTCGGCCGCCGCACCAACACTGGACTCCCCGGACTGATAACCACACTCAATACACTAAACACTATTGCTTCACATAGAAGAAAGATCAGAGTCTGAGGTAGAACCGACCGCCTCTGATACCAATTTGTCACGACCCGACCTCGGGGCCCGTGCCGTGACTACCCCAAGCCCGCCTTCCATAGGCCAGGGGCTGGCGACTAGCACCAAGGCGTAAAATCCAGGTAAACAGGGAAGGCATTGCCTTTATAAGTAACAACCACCACAGAGTCAGCAAGCGGAAAGTAACTACAAGTGCAGAAAAGTAAAGGGGGCCGGAATACAAGCCCAACTGAAAGTAAAGTACAACTCGAAAGGGAAAACAGCAACTGAAAGTACAAGCGGCTCCTGGGACGTCCTCCTCGATTCCTACCTGAAGGGTAGGTACAGATGGCTCAGCTCCTGGATCGTCCACCACGGATCCTACCTGAAGGGTAGGTACAGATATCTCACATCTCCTCGGGTCCAACTGTCCGCTCCGAGCATGTCCCGCTCAGTGATCCTCCTCCGGGTACCGACCTACTCCGAAAGCCTCAACCACAGTCAGCGCTGTCCGTCGTCTGCAACCAACACAACGATGTGCGGGCATAGCCCGTGCAGGGGTGAGTATAAGATACTCAGTAGGGACCCCGAGACCCTCGAAGGTCTCCTGAAATCCACAAGGATAAACCACAAGAAGGAAAGTAACAATCACGAAGTAACATCCAGTAATGATTAGGTATATGCCCATACATATACCTATGTCACCAATTTCCGTTCGGCTCCAACATGAGCCCAAGAACAATCCAATCCACAAAGAAGAGTAAACAGTAAAATCCACATAGGATACAGTACAAGTCCACACGGTTTATAACAAGTTTATGAAATCAACGGATAACTATTACCCAGGTATATGACCATACATATACCTAAGTTATCAAGCGATCCATCTCATTCATGAGGAAACACAAAGATCATTGACTCAGCTCAAACCAGGATTTTCATTATCGAAACCGTAGCAGCTGAAGAGCCCCGTCTCTGAAGTGTGCAGTAGTCCTGTCACGACTCCGAGGTACTGCTCACTAACCTATGACTGCTGAGGTACTCCTCCTGTCGAGTACTGCGGGTCTGCTGCCAACTACTGGGCGCTCCGTCCGCTGAGGGTCTACTGCCAACTACTGGGCGCTCACCCAAATAGCCTACTGAGGTACTCCTCCTGTCGAGTACCGCGGGTTTGCTGCCAACTACCAGGCGCTCAGTCCGCCGTGGGTCTGCCGCCAAATACCGGGCGCTCCGTCCACTGGGCTAGTCGACTCACTCCAAGTCGAGTCGGTCAAGCAGTCATCAGGTCTCAGCCGGCTGCACGGTCTCCGTACTCTACACACACGTCTCCACCGTCGCGGGTCTGTCGCTACAACCAAGCACACACACTCCGTAAAGTATCGCGGGTCCGCCGCTACAACCAAACGCTCCACCGCCAAAGGTCTGCCGCTGCATCCAAGCGCACCACCACTGTCAAGTACCACGGGTCCGCCGCTACACCCAAGCGCTCCCCCGCCCGCTCGTCTCCGGGAGGGTCCACTCCACGAGCTACTGGTCGATACTCCAAGTATCTCAAAGTCCAACGAAGAAGTGCCACATACGTCCGCTTCGTCAAAGGAGTCTCAACGCAACAGACGGCGCGTCAATCGGACGCCCGGTCTGTGAGTTATTAGCCTTTTCGTCCCGAGGGCCCGGTTGGTTTCGTGAGCGAACCCAACCCGGCCATATCACAATTGTACCCTGAACTTCCGTAGGGCATTCTCAAAGGGACCGTTACTCAACGTATTCACCAACGCCGCTAACGGTTCGTCAAACGGACGTCCTGTCTGCAAGATATCAGCTTTTCCGTTCCAGGGGCCGATGGGATTTCGGATACGATCCAACCCGGCCACACTCCAACTGTATCCAAAACTCGGACGGAGTATGTCGAAATTTCAGTCTCATCAAGAGGAAGTTATCGCGACAGACGGCGCGTCAATCGGACGCCCGGTCTGTGAGTTATTGGCCTTTTCGTTCCAGGGGTCCGGTTGGTTTCGTGTACGAACCAACCCGACCGTACTCCGTCAGCACCCAAACCTCGAGCGGAGTAAGCCAAAAGATCCGTCCCACTTAGAGGATTCCATCAAGTCGACGGCACGTCAATCGGACGTCCGAAGCTCAAGATATGAGCGTTTCCGCTCCGAGGGCCCGATTGGTTTTGTGAACGAACCAACCCGGCCGTACTCCACCTGCATCCAAACCTCGGGCAGAGTATGCCAAAAGAACCGTCTCACTGAGAGGTACACAACAAAGCTGACGGCACGTCAATCGGACGTTCGTAGCTTATGATATGAGCGTTTCCGCTCCGAAGGCCCGGTTGGTTTCGTGAACGAACCAACCCGGCCGAACTCAAAGTAATCCGAAACCTTGAGTGCGATATACCGAAACGACCGTCTTGATCCAAGGATCGCGTTTCCGCAGATGGTTCGTCATTCGGAGGTCCGAGGCTCAAGATATGGCCCAAAACCCAATTCTGGTTCGAAACGGGGGGGTCCGGGTCCGGGCCGACCCGGCCCGACCCCCCCTGGGCGACGGCGGCGGCCGGCGGCGGCGCGGCGGAGCGCGGCGGTGCGCGGAGGCGGCGCGGCGGCGCGCGGAGGCGGCGCGGCGGTGCACTGAGGTGGCGCGGCGGCGCGGCGGCACGCGGAGGCGGCGCGGCGGCGCGGGGTGCCGCGGCGGCTCGGGGTGCCGCGAGGGGTCGCACGCGGTCGGCACGCGGGGGGCAAGCCCCCGCTGATTTGGAGCGGCGCGGCCTTTGTGCCGCGCCTTTGCAACAAACGGCCCCCACGTGGGGGCCGGTTTAAATAGGAGAACCGGGGGGCTGCTGCCCCCCTTTCATGGAACCGCCCCCCTCTTAAAGAGGGGGGTTTTACAAGCTGGCCGGGGGATTAATTCCCCCAGTTTTAAGCCTTCCGGCCGGCCAGCTGGCCGGCCGGTTTTCTCCAACGGGACCGGAAATTCCGGTCCCCCCTTCGGCTTCCGACGCCGGCGGCCCGGCCGCCGGTCTTCTCTTCCGCCGCGGCCCGGAACCGGATGCGGTCTCCTCGTCCCGCCGCGGCCCGGAACCGGCCGCGGTGTTCGTCGTCCGGCGCGGTGCGACGGCACCGCGCCCCATTCGCCGTGCCTTGATTCCTTTCAACGCGGCGCGACGGCGTCGCGTTCTTGAAGATTATACCTCGGCGTGGCGCGACAGCGCCGCGCAAAATAATTGCACGACTATCCGCGTGGTGCGACGGCACCACGCCACCTTACTTCCACCCGCAAGATAAATCAACATGAACGATGGTGGGGGGTTCGGCCGTGTTCATGCGGTCCCCCCCCCCTCACGTTAAATAAAAAACTCAACTTAAACATTTCAAGCCTTATGTTTGACATGCGAGATCCACGATCAAGATATGGAATAAATAAACATTGAATCAACAACCCCTACCTCGAAGGAAGTTCGCGGAGCTCGTCAACGATCCGCGAAGGACGAGCGTCGCGGAGATCGGACATCCCGGAGGTCGGTCGTCACGGAAGAAGACGTCGTCGGCATCGCGGTAGACGGACGCGGGTTCGCCGCAAGAGGCACGTCGCGGAAAGTGCGTTGCGGCGTCGGACGTAGGTTCGCCGCGGAAAGCACGTCGCGGAGAGGATACGATGCGGCGTCGTGGAGGAAAACCAACGCGTTGCAGTCCGACGTCGTGGAAGAAGGACGCCGCGTTCTTCGTGAAGTTGAGTGTTCTTCGTGATGTTGAGCGTTCTTCTTGATCTTCGTCAGAGATGAAGAAGAAGAAGAAAATGCTCTCCACCTCTCAAGGAACAAAGGGACTAACCCAAAAAAAAAAAAAAAATTAAGCTCATACTTAATTTATTAACACAACACCAACCTTTGAAATTCAAGAGTTTGAATTTCAAAACTTTAATTAAACTCACTTATTAAAGACATAAGTTATAACCTAAGTTTACATCATTAATTGTGAGTTGGGGAGGGTTAGAGAATATGAAGGGGTGGGGTTCGTGTGGGCCCCACCACCCACTTAACCTCCCAAGGGAAGTTGGGTTGTAACCCAACTTCCACCCAAAGGATAAAAACACTTAAGGAAGATAAAAATAAAAATTGAAGTTAAATTTTTATTTTAACATTCACAATTTTATTTTTTACAACTCCCCTCGTGTAAACGCAACTTCGGGAAAGGTCTCCTTAAGCGAATATCGGCGCTGCGAGTTCATCGGTGCCCTCGGATTTCAATTCCGAGCACCGGATCAAAAGTTAGGAATTCCCGCTCGTTCGTTCACTGAACGTACCCGAGCCAAACATCGGAAATTAATTCGAGGCACTCTGGGCCTCGGAATCAGGTGCCGTCTGAAACCGCGCTCTTGTAAAATTCTAAAGAAAATTAAGAAAAACAAATTTCCTTGAATTTTACGGGTCATTACAACTATGGAAGGCTAAAATATCCTGGTCATGAGTCCCATGAACATTTTGTGGTATTTCATTATAATGAATGGAATAACTATATGCTCAGAGTGAACGTATCAACATTATAATTCCATCTATATTATATTCTAAAATCTTAATCCTAACTAGTGATAGCATGATTTATGTTTAATAATTTATAACAAGTTTTTTTCTATCAACAGATTGAAGAGAGCATCATTCTTCTGTAGTGGGTACTCATTCTTCACATTTACACAGTTCAAGCACCATTATTCCTCACACCACCTAATGCTCACATGGGCCTTCTTGGTGAAAAAATAGTTTGTCTATTCATATAAAAACACTATGTCTCATGAATCGCGTCATCAAAAGGTCCTCTAACTTCACCCTCATCTCTTGATGATCTATGAGGGAGATATAGTATGGGAGAAACAATATCTGGTCCATACCAATGTGTATTTCTATGAAAAATATATATATATTGGCGAGGAGGTAAGGCTTAAATTTCATCAAGAACGACTTCCTCATACTCCACAACCATCCTAGGAAACACATATCCCATAACTTCCACTTCTCCAATAGTCATTCTAGACAAGTGGTGAGTAATCGGCTTCATGTACTACATATGAGACCATCACTCTCTACCTCAGTCACCTCCTCACCCATACAGAAAACCCTCAACCTTTCATGGTGTATACAATGAATCCTCAACCTAATATAATCTATCTGATCAAGAAATATGGATAGTCAGTTTGTTATTATGATGACGTTGTAAGTCCTAATAACTTATAAAAATATATCTCATACAAAGATTTTAACCCCATGTATTAGTTCACAATGATAGAATAAATATTTGATCACAAATACACCTCTAAACAATATCTCATAGCATAATGGTCAGTCCAATGGATCCACTGAAATACCTATGTCATAAACTAGAGATATTGGTGGACATGTGTGTAATGACCATAACTGTTATTAATAAAATTTCAATTTTGATTTTAATTAACTATCTTATTATGTAATTTGGTTTTAAAAAACACATTAACTTATTTGGTTTTATTATATTATATTATATTTACAAATACCATAAAATTATAATTATTGTTTATAATTAATCAATTAAATATTGATCACATGGTTAGTATAATTATAGGGTTTTAAAAAATCAAATTAACATAGAGAAAGGATGCAATGGCGTTAACCAATACGAACGTACGCCATGATCCCAGTTATCAGAGTTTATGAGGGAGATAGAATCAATATAATCTTCCCTTGACAAATCCCATATTGATATCAAACAATGAAATCATGAGAGAAACCATTTATAGGAGAATTTCATGATCATCAAGATAACGACCCATACCATGTACACTGAACCACCCCAAGAAAGATTCTCTGCCACACACCACTCTTGGGAACTTTTCTAGTGTATTAAAAGAAAATTTTTCAAGACCATATCAATATTATTATGTATATTATTTGTTATATAATAATTGATATATTTTCATCTTAAAACTGTTAGTTTATAATTGACTTTTGTTTTGATAAAATAAAACAAAAATAGTATTTTTTGGTAATATAATTTTTTTTGAAGAATCATATTTTAATGAATTAATTTATTTTTGAAATAAATATTATATTAACACAATATTATTATTAAATAATTACTATTAAATATAAATTATCATCAATTTCTTATAATGTAAAATATAATATTTATATAGACCCAAGAACTATTATTGTTAAAAAAACCCAAAATTTATTAATAAATTTAAATTTTCGTCTAAAAGTGAAAATTAACATAATTAAAAAATTATTTAGATATTGTAAAAATTAATTTTCAAATCATAATGTTGAAATTATCCAATACTAAACATCTCATAATTTTCTAATACAGCCGAATTTTTAGGAATAAAAATTAAATAATGTATAAATATATTTTCTCTAATTTAGCATCACAATGAACCAAACCTGATGTAATATATACAATAAAATGTATCCATGACAATATATATCTTATATATTTAAAATTATTTTATTTTTTGTTTATTTTATTATTTTTAAAAATCCATTATGATTCCTCCAAAACCATTAATATATTTTATGTTTTAAAAAACCTTTATATAATACTATGACTCACCTACACATAATCAATGGTATTTTGTTTATTTTGGACCTTTATATTTTAAAATTATTAAATCCACTCCCATGTGGACAAAAAAATGGTAAATAATGTGAAGGATTGTGGTTTTGGTTATTTTATTATATAGAGTCCAAAACCAATGTTTGAGAAATGATAAGGAATTTCCCAATATTACACAATATAAACACACCCATGATCCAACTTCTCTTCACTATAAATTATGGTATCACGTAATTACTCTTCCCTCACCTCACTATATCCTTTCAAAGGTTCCCCCAAAATATCAATAGTATCCTCCCAAGCATTTGGAGTGTCACACTCATGTGATGGATCCTCACTTTCAATTCTTTATTCAATTTTCATTATTATCTTATGCCTTTAATTTATAATTAAAAATTCTGGTATATGTATTTAAATGACCCTATTAATTTCCATTTTATATCCAAATAATGAGATACCCCTTGATAACTCATCATCCAAATTTTATTAAATTTTATGTAATGTCGTTTTGCTGCAAAAATTACACCATGATTTTCCATTCCAAAAATATTTTTTAGTGAATACCATAACCATTTCCAAACAATGGTGTTCACCAATATACACTAACAATTCTTTGACATGGTTTTAACAAGTATTAATTCCACCCTAATTATTTTTTTAATAAAATGTGATGATGAATGAGTCCTTGTTTTGATTAACTTTGTGGAACACTATATGCATGAGAATGAAATGAAAGTGATTGCAGCACCTGAAATTATATAGTGCTACAACGCATTGGTTAATGATTTGTCCCATGAGACTCAATGTTGGGAAAGGGACTGAACTTAAAACCATTATGATACTTTTTATATCATTATTTATTTTTAGTTATCTTTGACACATGTTTATTATTCATTATTTTATGTTGTTTCCACATTTCCCATGTTATGGATATCATATAATATTATCCCTTATTATTCGTGTACCTTTTATTCCCCATTCATATGAATATTGATTAACATGTACTAAATTAATATTTTTTATTCTATGTTTATTCCCTTAATGGTATTTATAGATCAACCCATTCTTACGTACGTCTCTAGGTTATCCCTTGAAGTTTTAAGTTCGATAATGAAAAGGAATTATTCAATAAAGATAAATTTTTCTGGTTTTAAATTTTTATGTAATATACCTAAGTAAAAAATACATTATACTCTTCAATCATTCTAGTTGTATTAATTGAAATACTATTTAATGAATCAGGTATTAATGTGAAATTAATAGTGGGTTTTTATAGTTGGTATCATAAAACAATTTTAGTAATTTTTCGGATTAGGATTAGAAAACATTAGAGAAAGCCTTAGTGATAACTCTAAGTATAATAAAACATTATTAAATATTGGTAAGTAATGGGTATGTAGTTTATCAAGAAAATATATCAATTTCTAGATTCTAAAACTAGATATGGTTCTTACATAGATCTCTCAGGGTTAACAAATATGACATGGTTTTGAAGGCCTTACTCCATGTAACCTAGGACATAAAAATGAGCATTACTGTGCACCTGATCGGAAACAATCGTGGTATATGATTTGGTGAAATCTGAACCTCATTAAAAAAATTATTATGGGACCATAAGAAATGAACATAAGAATATTTTTTAGGGAAAAGATCATCAATAATTTAGATTTAATCCTAGAAATTCATAAGTTAAGGAAATAAATGAAATTTTTATGTTATCCCATTAATTTAATTGAATTCATATTTATGATACTAATATTTTAACAAAAACCAGACCTAATGTTTCCCTTATTCTAGATAACGGCCAAAAAATGGGGGAATTGGGAATACAATCAATGTGATGGTAAATGGGATGACTTCCCCAATGAGATGTGAAATCAAATGGGATAATGAATAAAAAAGGTTGTGAAGATATTGTATCCACTAAATCAGGTTTTAAATGGAAACCAAGATCATGAAGAGTTTTTAAATATCCCTAATTAAGAATAATATGAAATTTATTCCTTCACATAATAAGGGCCTCATACATTGAATGGTTCATCTTACCCCTTAATCATAGATCAACGGATCTACTCCATTGAGAAGATCTTCTCCATCATTCAATCTAGTGAATAAGAGGTATTTCTACTAGTTTTTATTATGTAGAGGGAGAATATGATTATTTAGGGATGTTGACCAATAATATATAACCTATGTAATAGATCAAAATGATGGGATAAATGGAATTCCAGATTTGTTTTTTAAAAAATATTATACTTGCACTCTTCTTCTTAAAATGGTATGGTATTTCCTTGACATCCAGGAAAAACACATTTATTTTCTCAGGGAATATGAGGAAAACCTTATAATACCTGAATGATATTCCTCTAGAATTTTAATTACACCTGAATTCAATGTTATCCAGTTCATTTTTGTTCTAAAACCTAGTTTTAAGAAATCCCTACTGATCTGTAACTTTAATCGTTATGAGGAAATTGTATGATGTTCCCTCATAGTCAAAAGAGAGATCAACAAGTATCAACTGTATGAGGGGATAACAAGTTGAAGGTTGAGTTTAATTATAGAAATATGGTTGATAAAACTAATAATGACAATAAATTCCAACACCCCATTTTTAAATGGTGTAGAAATTAGCACATCTAAAATTGCATTAGGTGAATGAGGAAATTATTTATGTGAGGGGAGGAAGGGCGACTGGATAGAGATTACCGACAAAAGAAACCTCATAATGCATCATGGGAATTAAATTCCCTAGTCAACCCTCGGTGAATTGTTAATTTCTTCCACTACAAAAAACTAGGACACATTTCAATCTAATGTCTAGATCCTAGGATTTTTAGATAAAATAAGAATCCTCTAAGGAATAAAATGGGTTATTTTTTCCATCACAATGATAAGGTGGATCCCGAAAAGGAAGTGGTATTAGTTATGATATTTATTCATCCAGTAATAAAGTATATTATTTTGGATTTCATTTCAATTCATTCCATTTTGTCATAAATGTTTAGTATAACTATTCAGTAACAACCATAAATCATGAATGTAGACTACCTGTAAAAATGGTAAATGGGGAAATTATTTCATCCCAAGTATGTAACTCCTTTAATTTCACAATTTACATGATAAACATCCCTGAAAACCTTGACGCACGACCTTTAGCAGAATTATTGTAATTCTATTAACGGGTTAGATTCCCTATATAGAGACAACATAAATCTCCATAAGAATGAAATCACTCTTCATATTAGTAATAGATCCCCCAAATCTATAAAAGTGTAATAATAAGGATGAATATTATTTAGCGCCCACATCTAAAGTTTGGAATTTAATTCCCTATGAGAAATTTAATCATGCTAAAATGACTGAGTCTATAGAAATATCTATCATCGAATTCGAGCATGTTGTGAGGGAATACACTGATTTGTTTCCCGAGTAATTATCTTGTCTTCCTCTAAGATTAGATATTGAATTTTCAATCAAGTTTATACCTGATGACTTTCCATTATACATTGATCTATATTGAATGGTGGTTTTGGAACTTTAGGATCTTTATAAACAACTATAGGGGAATCTAGTAATGGGTTAAAACATTGAAGTGATTCAACATGGGGTGCATCAGTTCTCTTCATCAAGAATAAGGATTGGTCAATATGCATCATCATTGATTATCATCTACTTATAAGGATTAAGATAATGAAAAAGTTTCATCTACCACAAATTGATGAGTTTTTTTATTATCTTTTTGGAACACAATACATCCCCATTGTGGATATGTGGTCCAGATATTAACATGTTAGTGTGATGAAGGTGGATATCCCCAAGGCAACTTTTGCACAATGTAAAAGCACAATGAGTTCATATTAATTTCATTTAGGCTAACTAATGATCCAAAAATCATCATGAACTCGATGAATAGTGTCTTTTGAGATTACCTTGATGAATATTTCAGAGTTTTATTGTTGGTATTCAAATATTCTCTAAAACCAATGGAGAATGTGAGGGGTATCTGATCACTGTGCTAAATCCTTGCGAAAGGAAACGTTTTATGACAATTACAAAAAATGTGATATGTGTATAATGTAAGTTTCATTCTTTAGGAATGTAATCATAGGTAATGAGATATTTGTAGACCCTTAAAAATAGAACCAATTGAAGGATGGAATAGGAAAACATTTTCAATAGATAACTATAATTTCATTCGGTTTAGCTGGGAATTATCGCCAATTTGTGAGAAATTTATCATGATTATCAAACAATATTACCAATTTAACTTTTATGGAAGTAAAATTTTCATGGAATTATGAGTTTGAAGAGATATTAAAGGAAATAAAAAGGAGGATTATCACTAAACATATTTTTATACTATCCACAAGTGGTAACCATTTCATATTATTCAGTGGTGCTATGATGGTGGGGTTGGGTTGTGTGTTAATGAAAAATTATAATTTCATTGCCTATTCTTCTTGGAATCAGAATGTTCACGAATAGAACAACCCATCATCTGATCTAGGGTTGGCTATAGTGATCTTCACATTGAAAATTTGTCGACATTATCACTTTGTGGGGAATATTGAAATAAATAAAGATCACAAAAACCTCAAATATATTTATTAACAAATAAAAAATCAAATATGAGAAAATGAAAATGGTTAGAGGTGATGAAGGACAATTAATTCACAATCAACTACCATATTGGGATACCAAATAATTTCTCAGAAAAACTCACGGGATAAGATTCATCAATTCTTTCATATATGATAGTTGAGAGGGATCCAATCTTCATAGATTTTAAAACATTGGACATGAGAATAATAAAGGAACATTATCGATCCTTTCACATATGATTTCTCAAACATCTCTTCTAGGGAGGCTAAATGATGCTAAAAAAAATGATATGGTAATTAATAATAATATGGAAACCATAGGAAAAGGAAAATCCAAATTGTTCAATGTTAATGGATAATGAGTTGTGCGTTTTGTTTCAAGAATATATGTACAATCAAATATTTATATAAGGATGGAGTAATTAGATGATTCACAAAGCTCAACCTTCTCTATCCACCTAGGAAGCACAACGATGTGTCGATATCTCCCAGAAAAACATTGGTGGGACAATATGAAGAAGGAGATTGCTGAATACACATCAATGGGTGAGGTCAATTAGAAATTTAATTATGAAATGGAGAAGTAGAAGTGGATTATGAAACTATTACCCATGCCAAAATGGAATTGGGAAAATATAACCATGTACATTTTCACCAAACATCTAAATAAATTCCATGGAGGCAATCCTATATAGGTTGTGGTGGATATTCTTACCTAGAAATATCAATTTATTACAACACAAGAGGAATTTCCACTGGATTACCTTGCACATATATACATAAGAGAAGTGGGAAGGATTGATGGAGTACCACTCTCAATTGTATTTAATAGAGATCAATGATTCACAGCCATATTTTTCAAAATTATCGAACATGCACTAAACACTATTCTGAAATTTAGTATGGATTATCATCCTCAAACTATGGGACAATATGAGTGCACTACTCAGACACTAGAAGTCATGTTGAAATCATTTTCAAGGGACTTTATTGGAGAAAAGGATTAACATCTACCTCTATTTCAGTTCTCTTACATCAACAATTTCCTCAAAATCATACAAATGACTCACCGTGTTGACATTTATGAGAAAAGTTGTAGAAAACATGCATGTTGGGATGATGTTGGGGGATGAAAACTACTATTTCCTTAAATATTCAAGGAAATGGTGGAAAATATTAAGACAATTCAAAAGCACATCTAGGCTATTTAGTGTCAACATATGAGCTATACTGAAAATTATAGATGTGCCCAAGTGTTCAATGTTGGAGACCTGACATATCTACAGATATCTTTATGGATGAAAGTGGTGAGAATTGGGAAAAATGGAATGCTTAGTGCTTGGTAAATCATCCCTTTTGATATCCTTTATTGCATCAGAGAAGTGTCCCATGGACTTTCAATCTCACATAACCTATATCAAGTACATGATATATTCCCTGTAACCCTCTTGAGAAAGTACATACATTACCTCTCACATATACTTAGTCTATAGGGGTAACATTGGACAATTCATATCTTATGAGGAGTAGTCGATGCTGATTTTAGATCGTAGAGGCAATGTTCTATGAAATAAGACAATGCACTTGGTCAAAGTAATATGGAGAAACAACACATTTGAAGAAGAAATGTGGTAGCCGGAGGAATTAATTTAACTAAGTTACCATCATCGATTTTAGTGTATTGAATGAACATAATGATGGAGAATTTTCTCAAGGCAAGAATATTGTAACAAACTAAAATATTAAAAATGAAATATCATTTGTGATTTTATTTAAATGTATTATTATGTAATATGGTTCTATAAAACACATTATGTTATTTTATTTTATATAATATATCTGATTTAAAAATATTTGTAAGGTATCATTACTATTTAAAATATTTTCAATTAATAGTGATCACATGATTAGTAAAAATATAGGGTTTTAAAAAATCAAATTGACACATACAAAGAAGGTGATGGCCTTAACCAGAAATATAGTTATCTATGGAGAAAATTTATTGGTGCTTATGAGGAGATAGGTTCACTATGATTTTCTCTTTACTAATCCCAAGCTACAATCCAACATATTTAGCATGACAGAAATTATTTATGGGAGAAGTTAAAGCTCATCATGATAATGGTAGAAATCAAGTACGTAGAAGAACCCCATGAAAGTCTCACCATCACAATCCCTTATCTTATGTATTTAAAGGGTGTATTAAAGGGATATGTATCAGTACCATGTAATATGAGTATAAAAATTATTATTTATAGAATAATTGTGTAACATCCCCGACATGGATGCCACTAAATGATGCCCCAATCCGGGTCACCACATGACCTCAAGCATGTATCCCCATACGCTAGAGGTTTCCGACTAGTGGAGAGGGTATAATGGATTACAGGGGAAGAATGTATCTTATATATAAGAGTATTCCACAAAATATAACATATAAAATTAATTTAATAATAAATAAATAACTAGAAACATTAATTTCAAACCATTTCCTCAAACATGGTATAAACCAAAA
Source organism: Viscum album (assembly GCA_963277665.1). Lineage (NCBI taxonomy): Eukaryota > Viridiplantae > Streptophyta > Magnoliopsida > Santalales > Viscaceae > Viscum > Viscum album. The sequence goes on from OY728162.1 coordinate 1,395,485,983, forward strand.
CAAAACTGTAATACATTCATGTCATGAAATAGTGAAAAATGGAAGGAAAACTTAAAATAAACGAAAATAGTAGAATCCAAAAAATTGGACCTGACTCCATGTCTGAATCCTAATCCATGCACATCACAAGCCCAACTCAAATCCCAAGCATATGGATCTTAACCTTATTTCGACCTACAACCATTAAATCTTATCAGGAACCCAATGGCGTCCCACGAAGGGAGTGGGTAAAACTATATAGGCCACTCACTATAGTTTATAAATAATATATACTCTTAGTAGATAGTGCATTGAATTAATTAATTAATGAAATTATAATGAAAAAGAAAATTCTGGCGCCTTAAGGTAACATTATTTACTTTAGAGAATTTCATCAATTGTTTCATGGGATAGAAACTCACATCATTTAAAAACCCATCCTTACCCAATAAATTACCCAGCATAGGGAATAATCCAAGCCCCCTATATCACTAGGAATGTTTATATCACAAATATTTACATCACACATTCCCCAGAGCATCAGTTAAGGTATTTTAACCCATTGTAACCATTAGGATGTAGAGAATCAATTTGGCACCCTATCCCAAGAATTCTAGGCCTGGATAGAGAATCATTCCATCCCTACCCCTAGGAGGAGCGTCGAACCTTTATCCAACACCACCAATCCATGTACACATTCTTATTTATCGATTTACAATATATTCCATATCCCAAAACATACACAACCAATACCAATGAAATTTACAATTCTCATTCCATTCAACTCATGAAAAATAATCGATCCTTATCCCATTAAAAATATTACCACTTTCTTGTAATTTACCATTTAATCCATTAGCACATTTATACTATTTAAGGGTAATTCATAATCTATTAGCACAACTAATTTATTTTGACCATCCCATTTTATAAAAACACAAACAATATAAAATTCCATTATAAATTTCAAGGAACAAAATTCTATTTACAAGTCTACTAACAATCCAACATGTTCATAAAAGGCTATAAATTATCAAAAATAAATTTCATACACAAAGTCATCATTTTAAATGTTTGGGAAATAATGGTATACACCATAGGTGGCCCTAAACCAGTTAAATCAACCTCAACTCATCCAACGAGCATCATGCGTGATAAAATTCCTCATTTAACCAACCAATATACCAAATATCACTAAATGAATCCAAATAATTTCAAGAGGGATGTTATAGAATAAGAAAAATATGAAAAATATGAAAACCAGACTTTTTCATATAACATGTAGACCTCATACCTATAATATGAAGATGAATGCAGCTTGACCATAGCCACATATCCTTATTCAGTAACCCCTTGAATGTCCAACCTTGAATCCACCAGAAATAGAGGTTTTTTGGGATTTGGAAGAAAACGATTGAATCTATAAGCCCTAATATAGAAAATGGAGGTCATATTTTCATTAGACATACCCATATCATTGATTTGGAACCAAAAACAATAAAAATAGATTAACATCAATGGAGAATTGTCCCTGGTAATATTTTGGAGCTTCTGTTCATCTTTAGGATTATATGGGGGATATATGGGGTGAAAATAAGGTGTTGATATTTAAATACCATGGGTAACATTTGGTAATTTTCCACATTTTAATGGGGATACTGGTTTGGCTGCACAGTTTTCCAAACCGTGCATAAATCCTGTGTTAGTATTTTCCCAATAGGTGTTTTCTCACATGATTACTTCAAGATGCCCACAGATTTTTTCAAAACACACAACAACCATTATTAATTCCTACATCCCAGATAGCAGTTCTTGGCCTTCCCCCTTGATAATGATTTATTAAACATGAACACCACACTCAAGCTATCATGGTTTGGGTGCATATTTATCATTAACCATGCGCTGACTATATAATATGCATGAGATGGAAAAATTTCAATTTCCTCCATGCATCGAACCCCTAGAACACCCCTAGCTTCCTCAAAAACCTAATAAAAATCCATTAACAAAAATTAATTGTTGTAATTGAATATTTTATAAAAAATATGTCTCTAAAGTCTTGAATCTTAAAACTTCCCCACATTATAATGGATCTTCCTCTAACCACACTTCCAAGCATTGTAGATCTTCTAAAAAATAGATTGTTCTATTGGTCTTATACCCCCCTTTCATTCCAATATTTATTCCCAAATATTTCCATGCTTCTATAGAATTTAAATTAATTGAACAATATTTCCACCTATGATATCCTCACTATGATTGATAAAATGGACTGGATGCTCCTCAAATAATGTGTAATCCTCAAGCTCAACATAATCAGTTTCGATCATGTGATATGGGTCATCATGATAATGATGAATTTGTGATAGATGAATAATATTGTTCACACCACTAAAATATGGTTGAAGAGAAAATTTGTATTCTGCTGGACCAATCCTCTCAAAATTCTCAAATGGTAGCACATAACTTGGTGCCAACTTAGCATGTGTCTGAATCTGCCGATGATCTATCCACACCGAAAACTTAATAATCACATGATCACCCAACATAAACTCAAGAGGCCAATGATGAAGATCCACATATAACTTATCCTTACTCTGATCCATTTTTATATTATTCAGAATCAACTAAACATTTAATGACATCTTCTATACAAGAATCATTCTCAAAATTTCTGATTCCACATCGTTCATCCAACAAAAATAATATTTATACGGTCAACCATAGAGCACCTAAAATGGTTCCATATGGATCCTATATTGATAACAATTGTTGTTGTAAAACACAACTATTAGTAGATATATTTCCCACAATCCACCATAATATAGGACACATGCCATCAACATATACTCAAGTACCTGAATAGTACACAATGATTTCCCATTTATCTATGGGTGAAATTCTATACTAAAACTAAAATGGGTATCGATCACCTTATAGAATCTATATCAGAATCGTGATATAAAATGCATATCATGATCTAAGAATATAGTCTATGGTACCCAATGAAACAGCACTACCACTTGACTAAACAACCTGTTAAACTGATCCATTGTGAAAGTCTGTTGAATTGAAAAGAAATGATCCACCATATTCAACTGATCCATAACTACCCAAATTGAGTCATTCTCCAGATATGACTTCGAGTGATTCACCAAAAAAAATCATTGTCACTTTATCCCATTTCAATTACAGATTGTGTAGTGTCTATATCAAACCACCCATATTCACCTGCTGATAGGTAAGGAATCACACCATAAAACCATAATCCTCCCTCTTCATCCTTGGAATTCATACTTCTTATGAATATCATAATACATTTTTTTATAACCAGGATGAACTACCCACATTTATTCCTGAAACTCAAACATCAATTATTCTTTCATACACATTGGAAAATCAATGTAGCCCCCCAAAAAATGACTCCATCCTCTCCAATGGTCAAACCATAATATGAATCCCCATATTTAAGATTTCTTCTCACAAAAAATAATTTTGGATATGAGAAATGCATCTCCATAATCCAGCTAAGAATAAAACACTAAACTATCAATGATTTGAAGGTTATCCACATATTCATATCCTATACCTTCAGTATCATATCAGAAAATAGTGACATCTTTCTCTACTCTAAACCGGATTCCCAAACCTCCTAATTATGAAATTTCTGACTCAAATAATCTCCAACATTTTACCCCTTTATAGGTGTGTAAACCATGTAAAAATCGATTTATTTCAGGTATTCTACCCAACATCATTTTTGAATATTAACTTCACTATTGTAGAAGAAATACTTATGAATTTTTTGATCGATAGACATGGAAAACCATTATCCTAACAAGTAGTTCATCCATCATTGTAAAGGATAAATAACTATGGCAAACTCAAGATCATTATTAAGGTAATTTCATTCATTAGGACTCAACTACATTGAACCTTAGGCTATAAACCGATCATCCTGCATCAACACCACCCCAAACCCAACACTGAGTAGATCACAAGACATGGTATACCCCTTTTATGTCTTGGGAATGATTAACATCTGTATAGTGGTAACTGATTCTTTAACTATTGAAAATAATTTTCAAATGCTTCAAACCATTCTAACATGATGCCTTTCTTAGTCAAACCTAAAATATGTGCTTCCAAAGGAGAAAATTATTTGATAAATATTTGGTAATAACTTTCGAAACCCAAAAAGCATCGGATATTAGAAAAATGCAATGTGTGATCCCAATAAACAACTACCTACACCTTAATTGGGTTTACAGACACACCTTCCTCTGAGATGACATGACCTAAAAAAATTTCTGTGTCAATCAAAAAAATAAATTTGGATAGATTTTTTATTGAAAATTCACTCTCAGTGTACTCAAAATGATATAAATATGTCTTCAATGATCATCATGTGTTTTGTATCACACTAATATTTCATCAACCAAGACAACCAAAAAACGATCTAGATATGGGTGAATGATTTGGTTCATTGGGACCATAAACACTATCCACACACTATCGAACCATATATCATCACAACAAACTCATATAATCCATAAATACTACAAAAGAAATTATATGGTATATCAAATGATCTCAGCCTCAGCTGAGGATACCATGATCTTATATCAATCATGGAGAACACTTTTTCACCCCTAGCAAGTAAAACATTCATCGATTCAAGGAAAATGCTATTTATTAATAACTTTCATATGATTTATCTTCCTATAACTGACACATGGTAACAAGGATCTTTCCACCTTCTTGGGAGTTAATAGTTGATATCCTCCGGGTGATTTAATATTATGAATAAACCCCTTTTTCTCCAATTCCTTTAATTAATATTTATGCTCTAGGAGTCTTACCAGTTCTATTCTATATGGAGTAATGGAAACTAGTAATGTGCATGGAAGAAAATCTATTATGAACTCTACATCTCTCTCAAGAGGCATATGTGATTAGTCCTCAAGGAACATGTTCTAGAACTGGTACACCATATGAGGAAATTCAATATTATCTCCTATATCATCAACCACGAGACAATCCACATGATCTATGAGTTCACCCAACAACTACCAAAATGGCCATGCACGGTCGACTTGGACATCCCATTCACCATGATGGACATAAGTGTATCCCAAATTATATGTTAATTATATCTTATTTTGGAAATAATAAATGTGGTACTAGCACAAAATTATCCAGCCCATTGGCAAAATCAAATCAATATATGACATCTCATTCCTAGAAAAATCCAACAAGAAATGTTACCCACCAACCATGAGAGAACACCCCTTACACTGCCTGTTATTTTCTGTTCTCACCCCTAACTGTGTATCAATTTACATAACCCTAGATATATAATCTACTAAGAATCCCAGTATAACCATAAACTGAGTAGAAATAAAATTATGTGATGGACATTTATAAAATTGAGAACCATAATGTGTATATGTTTCAAGGATCACACCCCGAACAGTCGATGGTTAAACCTCTCCACATCCAGGTGTAGGTTGAACTTCTTGAAGCTTACCATTCCCTTTCCTTGGGCCCTGATGAAGCATAAAATTCCACATAATTAATACTATATTAAAATATTATAAATCCATCATAGTGTTATTTTATGTTAATTTTTCACATTTTAATGTTTTCGTGGTATTTTGAGTTCCAATGAAAAAATGGCTTAATTTTAGGATTAAAATGTTTTATTTGTATTAATTATTCTGGCCATAAAGTTTTTAAAAATAAACAAAATTCAGATTTTTTTAGGATACACTATATCATATACCTCATTTCATCCTTCTGAAGTACCTGCTCAATCAATCATTTTGAGGCCCAAACTAAGCTCACAATATGTGCCTTGAAAACTGTGTGCATATCTGGAATGTTTTAAAAAGGAGCTCGTATCTCGACATAAACAGGCCCAATGGAGAAGATATTAAACATAGAGATTAAAGAGTAACTACGGAACATCTTTCATTAAGGAGTCCATGTCTGAATCTGCTAATTACAAGGCCATAATTTCATTGGAAGTTTGAGTTGTGGAAGATGAAAAGTCACCTGGACAGAATAAATGTGCCACACTAAAACAACCATAACTCCTTTATACGAGGACCAATAAACCTCAATATTTGTGGAGGCACACGGAAGTAATAATGGAACAACGTTAAAAAAGGTAACATGTTCCAATAATACCATTTAATTGTCCTAAAATTCGTGAATGTCGGGTGGACAGAATTGAGCGAGATTTCTTTAACTGATTTTCTCTATAAATTTGTACCTCCTATCTTTTTACAAGCATGGTGATTTCAAGTGGGATAAGGTGGAGTTTTGTATCTGTAATTTTTCATAATTTTTTATATTATATATTATTGTAAATTTCTTCTTCTTCTGTTAATTTCTTCTTATCTTTCATCTCTTTTATTTTTTTGTGTTTCCCCAACCATTCTTCTTTCTAAATCCATGCTTGTGGAGACCTAACCCTCACTGTAGTTCGAGGGGGGAAGTGGTGGTATTTCAGTTTATTACTCTATTGTTTTATCATGTTTTATTCTAATGATTTAGTAGTGGTTAAATGATTGTGGTGAGTGGTCGCCCTGCTTTCTCTACTATTGTCTTCTTCCTCCTCGTTTATTATTTTTCCTTCCCATCAGCATCCAATTAATTATAACGGTGGAGTTTGGATTGGGTAATGATGTGGAATAGTTTTCTCTTACATGAAGAGGTCTCAGTGTAGGGTAATATATTTCAAATGAGAGGGTGGGGAGTGACAGGTCTTGACCTCCACATTGAATAATTTATTGATAGATATTTTGAATAACAATGATAATTCCACCATGAAACCCTAGAAAAATTATTTTCTTCTACTAACTTCGTTGTGTCTGTTCTTCATTTTATTTTTATATATTTATATATTTATATTATAGTTAATTTTTCCTCATTTCAATTATTCACTTATTTATATTACTATCATATTTTATTTTAATTAGTTTATAATAGTGACAATAGGAAAATAGTGCGTGTTTGTGGCCTCCTTGGGATCGACCCTAGGGTGTCCCACTGTGGTACATTTTTATGTAAATAAAGAATTTAATTGAAGTTTGGTTCATGAAAAAACCACTCTCATCAATTTGGAACCGTTACCAGGAAGGCTTAATTCTTACACACACAATTTTTCATAAAAAAACAAAAATAATAAAAAATTTCAAAAACTAAAAAATTGAATTTCATTGCATATCATTGTTTTTTAGGTCATGGAGTATTTTAGTGAATTTTCATAAGCATGGAATTGTTCTAAATTTTTTATTAGGAAAGATACTTTTATGTTGAAAATTGAACAAGTTGTCACGATGATTCAAAATAATTATAAAATCCTTGAACAAGAAAGCAAGATGGTAGCATCGTTGGCGGCTGATGTTGAAGAAGTTAAAGCTCTATGGCTAGAATAAAAACAACAGCAGAACCAAGATAAAGAAGAATAGGTAAATGTTTTTCCAAAAAAATTTGATGTTAAAGAACCAATGGATGAATTTAAGAATCTAGTTGAATATCCAATCATCACTCCATGGCCATTTCTTAAAGAGGTTCTTGAAGACGACCTGCCAGTTGATACAACTGTGGGAGATCAACATGATTTGGATGAAAATTGTATAGTCTTTGTTGAATACCAAAAGTTAAGTTCTCCTATAATATTTTTAATAAAAGAGTCAGTACCGCTATACCTTTCTCTTGCTATGGAAGAAGATGAAGAAGTTCCTGTAGAAAAAGAGTTCCCATTGGCCCTGCCTAAAGAGATCATATTTCAACTTGACCTACACAAAAGGGGATATTTTTATATTTATTTTTCATGTTTTAATCATATCAATGTGGAAAAATTATCTTACTTCCCTTGAGATTTTTTGGACCCAACATCACATGTGCAAGCCTTGGATGTTAAAGTTGAAGAGGACATACAAGTTGTGGTAGTGAACAAAGACGAACCATTCTTCATCCTTCCCACATCATTCTAGTTGAACCACATTGAACTAGTGAAGGAGATATTGTACTATATTCATTGGGTCATCTATGGATGCTGTAGGAGAAAGAGTATTGGAAGAAAGAATTTATGATGGTTTCTAACTAAGAAACCCTTCCCACCATTGGATTGGGGTTAAACTACTGCAACTACTAGACTAGGAGAATTAAAAACCTAGCACTGGCTTTAGGGGGTTAAACCAAGCATTATCCTCTTTCTTTTCCATTCCTCTTTCTTTTTATTTATTATTCTTATGATTTTATTTATTTCATGTTTTCTAGGATTAGTGTCAGTAGCTAGGAGCATAACTCAAGGCTACCACAGAAAAATAATTTCAGGTTGTATCTTCCCTTCCCATTATTTTCCCTCACATATCATTATTTTTTGAGCTAAAATGAGGGGTAGTGAAATATAGTTGTGGGGGGAGTGTCAACATACTTATATGTTTTGTGTGATATCTTTTTAGTTTTTCTTTTCATATTTTTTAGTAACATAGATCTTCAATGAATATTATGATTATTTTTCACACATCAATTGATTTTGAGATCATTGAAATGATTTTTGAAGAAATGGATTTTAAAGGATTGTTGATGTGAAATTTTTTTTCCTTTAATTGAATTTCCAAGAATTTTTATGAGTTTAAAAATTTTCTGAAATACACGCCCATGAAACACTAACTCAAAAATTTTCTAGTCATGTGAGGTATTCTGAACCACTTTGAAATATTCTTTCTAATACCCACACTTTCTTGAGAGAATATTGGATTTTGTGTGAGAACCAAAACTTTTGACTTTTCTCTTTCGAAGCTTTGGATTTCATGGAATGATTTTGATATTATTTAGGAAATTTTTTATCTTGACAAATTTTATCTTGAGTCCTACCTTTACATCTATCCTTCGTTATCCCTTAGATTCCATTAAATGCCTTATAGGTTTAAGCCATGTTAGAAGCCGATTTTTCCTTACCTACCCACACTCTTGGTATTTTTGCGTGGATATTTCAAGTTTGAGTTTGGGGGAAGGGCCTTTCATGTGTGTTATGGTGATGTGTTTCATTTATGGGTGATGTGAGGTATGTGTCAACATTTTGGGCAGTGAAGGACAAAGATCAAATTGGGCATGGGTAATCCTTTCATTGTGCTTTATTTGTTTTGTCTGGTTCTCCTTCAAAAAAATGAAAAAATAGAAAAAATGGAGATGAGATTGAATTTATCCTTGTACTGCCTTTTTTGACTCATGTACCTATCTAAATTCAAGGGCATGATGGTCATTATTTTATTTTATTCAATTCTTAGCACATTCTCCATGAAAAAAATCAAAAAAAAAAGAAAATAATGTTTTGCCTTTCTGTAGCTTTCTAAAAAGGGATAAAATGAAAAAAGGGTAAATGTGGATGTAATCATTCTTTGGAGTCATTTCCTGGATCATGTCCCATGTCATATAAAAAAGGGGTGGTGTTTTGTTCCACATTGTTAAAGGGATTTAGTGAATTTCAGCACATGTTTTCACTTGATTATTCATGCATTGTGCTTAAGAGTCCAACCTCCTCATTCTAGCCTTAATTTTTCAATCATTTTCCCACAAACCCTAAGCCAAAAAATTCAACCTGAAAAAGTCATCATGATTGGATTAATTTTCTTGCTTCTCACTATGGAGAGATGAGAATTTTCACAAGCCTATGGTGTAACATGCACTTTCCAAGTATGAGCATAACTCCAGTTTTATTTTCTCTTGAGTGAAGAGTGACTCAAAATTTCATGGTGATGTAGGTTGTGATTGGGCCATGGATGTACTAAGGTGGTTGAATAAATTTAAATGATAGGAATGAAAATTTTAATGAATTATTTTTCATGTAGGAGACATGATGGAATTTCATTTTGGAAGAGTTCATTGATGTTTTCTCATTTTTAATTATTGTGTGAATTTTGATTTGAATATATGATGAATGCCTAAGAGTGAATAGTTATGTGTGTAGGAGTGATGAAGCATGAAATTAAACATATTTAATACTGAATTTCAATATTATAAATCCAAAATTGTTTTATTTTATGGGAAATTGTCACATTTTTATGTTTTAGTGCTCTTTTGAGTTCAAATGAAAAAATGGATTAATTTTGGGATTAAACTATTTTATTTGTATTATGTATTCAGGCCATAACATTTTATAAACTAAAAAAAATTGTGAAATTTATTTTTTATAGGTTCCAAAACATCATGGGCCTCATTTAATACTCCTGGATTACCGGCTCAATAAATCATTTGGAGGCCCAAACTAATCTCACAATATGTGCCTCGAAAATTGTGTGCATATATGGAATGTTTTAGAAAGGAGCTCGTATCTCGATGTTAACAGGCCCAATAGAGCTAATATTAAATATGGATATTAAGTGGTAAATAAGGAACATCTTTCATTAAAGATTCTAAGTCTTAATCCACTAATTACAAGGCCATAATGTCATTGGATTTTGGAGTTTTGGAAGGCAAAGTGTCACCTATACAGAATAATTGTGCTGCACTAAAATAGCCATAACTCCTTCATACGAGGACCAATCAACCTCAGTGTTTGTGGAGGAATGCGTATGGGAAAATGGAAAATCCTTCCAGAATGTACTTTGTTCCAATAGTACCATTTAATGGTCCTAAAAGTCGGGAATGTCGGGTGGACAGAATTGAGCGAGATTTCTTCAACCCATTTTCTCTATAAATTTGTACCTCCTCTCTTTTTACAAGGATAGCCATTTCAAGGGGGATAAGTTGGAGTTTTGTATCTATAATTCTTCCTAATTATTATATTATATATTATGGTAAATTTCTTCTTATTCTGTTCATTTATTCTTTTCCTTCATCTCTTTTATTTTATGTGTTTCTCCCACTGTGCTTCTTTCTAACTCCATGTTTGGGGAGAGCATACCCTCATTATTGTTCGAGGGGGGAAGTGGTGGTATTTGAGTTTATTACACATTATTTTTTATCATGTTTTATTTTAAGGATTCAGTAGTGGTTAAATGATTGTGGTGAGCGGTCTCCCCACTTTCTCTACTATTGTATTCTTCCTCCTCGTTTATTATTTTTCCTTCCCATCAATATCCAATTCATTCAAACGGTGGAGTTTGGATTGGATAATGATGTGGAAGAGTCTACTCCTACACGCAGAGGTCTTGGTGTAGAGTATTACTTTTTAAACGATAGGGTGTGGAGTGGCAGGTCTTGATCTCCACATTGAATAATTCATTGATAGATATTTGGAATAACAATGATAATTCCACCATGAAACCCCAAGAACAATGGTTTTCTTCTACTAACTTCTTTTTGTATTTTCTTCCTTTTATTTTAATTTTGTATTTTTATATATTTTTATATTTATATTATATTTATGTTTTTCTCATTTCAATTATTTTTCCAATTTATATTAGTATCATATTTTATATTAGTTAGTTTATAATAGTGACAATGGGAAAATATTGCCTGTTAGTGGCTTCCTTGTGATCGACCCTAGGGTGTTCAACTATAGTACATTTTTAGGGAAATAATAATTTAATTGAAATTTTGTTCGTGAAAAAACCAATCTCATCAATTTGGCACCATTTCCAGTGATTCAAAACTCTTACACACACTATTTTTCATAAAAACCCAAAAAGAAATTAAAATTTTCAAAAACTATAAAATATAATTTCATTGCATATTAATATTTTTTAGGTCATGGATTATCTAAGAGATTTTTCATATGTATGGACTAGTTCAAAATAAACTTATATGAAAGCGAATTTTATGTTAAAAATAGAACAAGATGTCGTGATGATTCAAAATAATTTCAAAATCTATGAACAAGCAATCAAGATGGTAGCATCGCGGGCGGCTGAAGTTGAAGAAGTTAATTCTCTATAGCTAGAATGACAACAACAGCTGAAACAAGATGAATAAGAAGAGGTAAACAATGTTCCACAAAAATTTGATGTTGAAGAACCCATGGATGAATTTAAGACTCTCATTGAATATCCAATTATCACTCCATGGCCATTTCTTGAAGAGGTTCCTGAAGATGACATGACGGCTGATACAACTCTGGGAGATCAACATGATTTGGATAAACATTGGATAGATTTTGTTGAAGACCAAAATGTACATGGTCCTCCTATCTTTTTAATAAAATAATCATTACCTTTATACATTTCTCTTTCTTTTTAAGACTATGAATAAGTTCCTGCAGAAAAAGAGTTCCCAGTGGCCCTGCCTGAAGAGATCGTGTTTCAAGCTGACCTACATGAAAGGGAAGATTTTTATATTGATTGTTCAGGTTTTAATCATATCCAAGTGGAACTATTTTCTAACTTCCATTCTTAATTTTTTGACCCAGAGTCACATGTGAAAGCCATGGTTGTTAAAGATGAATAGGTCATACAAGTTGTGGCAGTGAACAAAGAGGACCCATTATTCCTCTTTCCCCCATCATTCCAGTTGTACCACATTGAAATGGTGAAGGAGATATTTTACTATATTCACGGGTTTCTCCATGGATGTTATAGGATGAATAGAATTGGAAGAAACAATATATGGTGGTTTTTAAGCAAGAAACACTACCCACCATCGGATGGGTGTTAAAATACTGAAACTTCTGGACTAAGGGTAGGAAAAACTTAGCACCTTCTTGGGTGGCTAAAGCAAGCATTATCCTCTTTCTTTTCCAGTACTCTTTATTTTTATTTATTATGCATATGATTTTATTTATTTCATCTTTTCTAGGATTAGTGGTAGTATCTAGGAGCGTAACTCAGGGATGGCACTGAAAAATAAATTCATGTTTTATGTTTCCTTCCATTTATTTTCCCTCCCTTATCATTATTTTGTTGAGCTACAATGAGGGGTAGTGAAATCTAGGTGTGGGGGGAGTGTCAACATAGATAGATACTTTGTGTTCTATCTTTTTATTTTCTTTTTTCATCTTTTTAGTAACATAGAGGTTCAATGAATATTCTGATTATTTTTCACACATCAATTGATTTTGAGATGGTTGAAATGATTTTTGAAGAAATGGTTTTTAAAGGATTAATGATGTGAAATTTTTTTCCTTGACAGGGATTTCCAAGAATTTTTATGAGTTTGACAGATTTCTGAAATCCATTCCCCCGAAAAACATACTCAAATATATTCTATTCCTATGAGTTATTCTGATCCACTTTGAAATATTCTTTCTAATACCCACACTTTCTTGAAAGAAGCTTGGATTTTGTGTGAGAACGAGAACTTATGACTTTTCTCTATCGAATCATTGGATTTCATGGAATATTTTTTATATTATTGAGGCACTAGTTTGGAAAGACAAACATTATCTTGATAGATACCTTAACATCTATACTTCGTTATCCCTTAGATTCCATGAAATGTCTTATAGGTTTAAGCCACGTTACAAGCTGATTTTTCCTTACCTACCCGCACTCTTGATATTTTTGCGCAGATATTTCAAGTTTGAGTGTGGGGGAAAGGCATTTCATGTGCGTTCTTGGGATTTGTTTCATTTATGGGTTATGTGAGGTATGTGTCAAAATTTTGGGAAGTGAAGGATGAAGAACAAATTGGACATGGGTGATCATTTCATTGTTCTTTATTTGTTTCGTCTGGATCTCCTTCAAAAAAAATTAAAAATTATTAAAAATGGAGATGAGCTTGAATTTATCATTGTACTTATTTTTATAACTAATGTACCTATCTAAATTAAAGGTCATTATTTTCATTATTTCATTGTATTCAATTCTTAGCTAATTCTCCATGGAAAAAAATCAAAAAAAAACAAAGTTGTTCCTTTCTAGATCTTTACAAAAAAAGGGATAAATGAAAAAAGCGGAGAAATTGGATGAAATAATTATTTGGCATCATTTCATGGATAATGTCCCATGTAATATAAAAAATGTGTGGTGTTGTGTTTCACACTGTTAAGGGGATTGAGCGAGGTTCATCCTGTGTTTTCATTTGATTATTCATGCATTGTTCTTAACAGTCCAACCTCCTCTTTCTAGCCTTAATTTTTTAATCATTTTTCCACCAACCCTAAGAAACATAATTCAACCTTAAAAAGACATAATTAATGAATTCATTTTCATGATTTTCACTGTGTAGAGAAGATAATTTTCACAATCCTATGGGGAAACATTCACTTTCCAAGCATGAGCATAACTCCAGATTTAATTTCTCTTGAGTGAAGAGTGACACAAAATTTCAAGGTGAGGTAAGTTGTGATTGGGAAATGGATCGATTAATGAGGATGGATAAATTTAAATGTGAGGAATTAAAATGATTGGGAATTGTTTTTCATTGATGAGACATGATGGAATTTCATTTTGGAAGAGATCATTGATGTTTTCTCATTTTTAATTGGTCTGTGAATTTTGATTTGAATATATGATGATTGCCTAGGAGTGAAATAGATAAGTGTGGGGGAGTGATGAAGCATGAAATTACACATATTTAATACTATATTTAAATATTATAAATCCTACATAGAGTTATGTTATGGTCAATTATGATATTTTTATGTTTTAGTGGTATTTTGAGTTGAAATGAAAAATGGATTAATTTTGGGATTAAACTATTTTATTTGTATTATGTATTCTGGCCATAAAATTTTCTAAACTAAACCAAATTGTGAAATATATTTTTTTGTAGGTTCCATTAAATCATTTTCCTCATTTAATCCTTCTGTAGTACCAGATCAATCAATCATTTGGAGACCCAAACTTAGCTCACAATATGTGCCCCGAAAACTATGTCCATATCTGGAATGTTTTAAAGAGGACCACGTATATCGAATTACACATGCCCAATAGAGATGATATTAAACATGGAGATTTATAAGTAATTGATGAAAAAATTTAATTAATGATTCCATGTCCGAATCCACTATTTAAAAGGCCATACTGTCATTGGAAGTGCGAGTTGTGGAAGATGAAGCGTCACATGGGAAGATTAAATGTGCTACACTAAAACATTCATAGCTCTATTATATTTGGACCAATAAACCTCAACCATTGTGGAGGGACGTGGAATAAAAATTTAACAACTTTAGATAAGGGACCATGTTCCAATAAAACCGTTTAATGGTCCTAAACGTCCTTAATGTTGGGTGGACAGAATTGAGCGAGATTTCTTCAACCCATTTTGTCTATCAATTTGCCCTCCTCTCTTTTTACAAGGATAGCCATTTCAAGGGGGATAAGGTGGAGTTTTTTATCTGTAACATTTATTAATTGTTATATTATATATTAGTGTAAATTCCTTCTTCTTCTGTTCATTTATTCTTTCCTTTCATCTCCTTTATTTTATGTGTTTCTCCCACTGTGCTTCTTTCAAACTCCATGCCTGTAGAGAGATAACCCACATTGTTGTTCAAGTGGGGAAGTGGTGGTATTTTAGTTTATTACACTTTATTGTTTTACCATTTTTTTCTAAATATTCAGTATTGGTTAAATGATTATGGTGAGCGGTTTCCCCACTTTCTCTACTATTGTATTCTTCGTCCTCGTTTATTATTTTTCCTTCCCATCAATATCCAATTCATTCAAACAGTGGGGTTTGGATTTGGTAATGATGTGGAAGAGTTTACTCCTACATGAATAGGTCTCGGTGTAGGGTAATACATTTCAAATGAGAGGGTGTGGAGTGATAGGTATTTATGTCCACATTGAATAATTCATTGATAGATATTTTTAATAACAATGATAATTCCACCATGAAACCCCAAGAACAATGGTTTTCTTCTAATAAATTCTTTGTGTATTTTCTTCCTTTTATTTTTATTTTTTATTTTTATATATTTATATATTTATATTATATTAGTGTTTTCCTCATTTTAATTATTTCCTCCATTTATATTAGTATCATATTTTATATTTTTCAGTTTTTAATAGTGATAATAGGAAAATAGTGAGTGTTAGTGGCCTCCTTGTGATCGACCCTAGGGTGTGACACTATGGTACATTTCTTGGTAGATAATAATTTAATTGAATCATGGTTCATGACAACCCACTTTTATCAGGCCCCATTAAGAGCTGCAGTCCCATCACTGCAGAGCTTATATTAGTGCTCTCACCCCGGATTACCATGTCCACCACCACGACTTTCTTGACTAGTAGAGTTTCATCTACCTACATGATATGGGGTAACCAACCCCTACCTACAGTAGAAATATTCTTCTTCCCTCCCTCTATGTCCTTGTATTTTTGGTTCCTACTTAACCTCAACACATGCCCCATTCTACTGCATGATGGGAACTCAAACAGTGGTTGTGGTCATTGACCAAAAATATAATTTGGCATGCCACATTGACAATAGTAAACCCCATAGGTACCCTGGGAGACTAGTTGCTAACATAAAATACATTTTTCACCACATCCATGGTGTAAAGTCTTTGAGAAAAACATTCTACAATATGAGGATACACCACTGGTTAACACAACTAGAACTACATACCCGACACTTGAAGCCTCCTTGAGGTTCCCTTCTAAAATAAGGTCATGATACACCACATTCGAAACTCTATTCTAATAGAATATGTTCACATGTGACTAGATCTCATGTTGATGTCCATCCTAGAAATGTCTTGATGTTGCTGGCTCATCACCCACCAATGCCAGAACGATGCTTTGAAAATATGTGAAGTTTCCAACATAATCCTTCACTGACATAGATATATAGGTAATCCTCATAATCTATGCAGCCTTTTCCTACCTCACGGTATCCAAATATAAATGTTCAAGACAACCTTCATTTAAATATTTCTATTCCCTACCATCAGCCAACTCGGTTTTGACCAAAACATCCCACCAGTTCTTTTGTTGAACTCACAACATATATTTCTCCAACTTAACAATCATCTAAAGAGGATTATATAAGTGATAAAGAATAATATTTATAGAGTCTTTTTGGAATTAAGCTACATCAGTTCCACCATATCCATCAAATATTTATGGGTGATGTAGTTGAAACTCTTTATATGGATAAACAAAATCATCACAACCCACCCTGGTCTTGTTACATCATTAGCATAAGATGAGGTAATTTATCATAGAACTTCTCTTCTCCCCAATTACCTAAAATCATCGGATTCCATTTATCCATCTCTGTAATATAATTATCAGTGAGATCCACTTGTCACCTAACTGGCACATGACATCATGGTCTAAACATCTTATTATTCCATGAACACATCTCAAAATACATAAAAAACATTCATATTTTATGAAAAATAATGATTTACAATTTCTATATGTAACCAATACTACATACACATTCCCAATAGTTATCATCACACCACTTCATATGATATAAAAACAAAATATTAACCAATTTATAATATTCTATTAAATGATATTACGTTCCCATTCATTCTATTTACCCATTTTATTTAACTTTATCAAACACCATCTCTTTAATATTTTTGAAGGAACCAACTATATTTATATCCCTCATGTCATTCAAATTTTTATGTCATGTTCTTATCATGATGAACACCACCTATATCCCTAGGTGCCTATAATGATGCATGAATTCACATCTTTAATATATTTATATCATGAATGAAATATCATAAATAGTCATATCACACACCATGTGAACCCCCCAAATGGGACAATATTATTCTACTGTAACAAACCATATCAAGAACTACAATTCCCACCTTGGGTACTTGGTTATTACCTCATTCAAGGGTATGATACTCCCATCGACAAGATCATTTTGTTGGCCTGACACATCCTAATCTCGATTACAACATCTCAAATAGTAAGGAATATAAAATACCTTCTCTAATACCACTTTTTAATGGCCTAGTCTATCCAATGATCATGATATTTTCTTCCTTTTGACTAGTCTGTATGGTTTTTCATTCCCTAAGCATTGGCCCTCAAACATCCCATAGAAAACAGATTCATGATTGGAGAGGTATCCAAGCCACCTTAAAAATGGGTGATTCATGATCCTCCTCCAACGATATGTGATTACCATACCCTCAGAAGGTACCATTGTCCTCAATTACACATTGAATGGATACTGTTTCTGAAACAACAATGTAATGTCCTAGACCTAGAAGTCACTAACTGGTTCCCTGAAATGGGTCTCTACAAGACCACATGTGAATCTACACATATGTTAGAAAATGATGAATACAAGTTAGGGTATAATGCATCATGTAGGGAGAACATATCTTCTCTATTAGAGTATGCCACAATAGATAACATTTATAATAGTGATAAAAATTAATAAATAATAGGAAACATTCATTACTAATCACCGGGGAAACTGGGCCCTTCACTACTAGTTGACAACCTCTAGCGTACGGCTAGACATGCTTGAGTTCATGTGACAACTTGGATACATGAACCAGCTAGTAGCTTCTATGTCAGGAATGTTGCAAATTGTATTAGATCCAGTGAATAATAGATCTTCTATTGAGGTTGCTGGTCTATTTTAGTGGGATTATTATAGAAATTCCACATCATAGGAGGGGTAATATAAATCACCCCTTGATAAGGTAGTGTAGATACCACTCCCATAAAGAGGCATTTTCCTACAGGAATCCTGAGGTCTATATACCAGGGAATGAAACAAATGTGTGGGAGAGGCCAAAAGAGTACAATATCATGATCATGGGATGGACTAGGACAATACAAATATATATATTATCATCATATTATTTTTAATTTATAAATTATTTTTATTTTCATATAATAAAACACAAATAATATTTCTTTGTGATAGTCAAATCCAATTAAGGAACTTATTTTGATGAAATAATTGAATTTTTTAAAAACATTATATTAATAAATGATTATTATAAAAGAGTTTTTATTTCATATAAATGATAATTTTATTTTTATTAAGTGAAATTTTATTTTTATAAGGGCTTGAAAACTATTATTATTAAAACAACCCAACATTTATTAATAAATGTCAATTTTTATAATTGAAATTTCACATATTAACAAAATTATTTATAGAAAATGAATACTATTTTTTGATCCAGAATGTTTAAAATATCTAATGTTTAATTTTTCACTTTTTTTTGATACAATCGATATTTCGGGTAAAAATTAAATATTTAATGAGTATAATTTATGTATAATGACATCATAATGACCCAAATGTAATTAAATAAATAGAATTGAGGGTATCCAAAACAAAATATATGTTCTATATTTAAAATAATTTTATTTTATGGTTATTTGATTAATTTTATGAAGCCATTATGAAACCATAAAAAATTATATATATTAATGTGTTAATATCATATATTTAATAGTATGTCTCACATAAAAAATAAAAGGTATTATTTTATTATTTTATCCCTTGTTTTTATAAAATAATGATATCGAATTCCATTTTGTAGAAACCATGGGAAAAACCATGTGATGATTTGTGGTTTTGGTTAATTAATTATATAGACTCCAAAACCTATGTTTGATTAATGATAAAGAATTATCTACTCAATCCATTTATAAACCCACCCATGATCTCGCATCAATTCACTCAAAAATCATAGAGCACCTCCTCACTCTTCTTGAAACACAATTAATTCCTCTAAGGGTTCCCCCAATCCCTCATGAAGATCCTATAATGATTTGGTGTCACAGACCCAAGGAAGGGGTCCTCACATTCTCCTATTACTACTATGATATATTTTTTATTTTAAGAGCACATTTATGGAAGAAAGTTTGAATCCTCAATGATCATCTAAGTAAATTAGAAACTATAGTAGATAATAAAATTAACGAAATCCATCTTTATCATCATAGAAACAATCACCCTATATAGTTTTCAGAAAAGATCAGTTACATTTTTAACTGGTTCATCATTGATAATGTCTTCTAATTGATAGGAGAGTTTTTTCCAAGACTGTAACAACACCTCCACTATTATATTTTTATTTTTGAAACATGTGGTTTGAATTAGACATCAGTTGTATATCTGATAAAATCGTTCCTTATTTCTTACCACTTGAATTTTTCTCCCATTCCTCCTTTTTTACTTCATCATTTGAAGCCTAAATAGCCATGACCAACTCCTTCATCTCTTCCTCAGAGTGAAGCTGATGATCTCGAGGTTGTGCATTGGTATCTAAAACTACATCTTGTTATGAGACAACATTGTTCTCTAATTCTACATTGACCATTTTTTCCTCCTTGTGTTACAACCCATAGGGAACATACAATTTCTTTTCATAAACCACATAGTATCCCTGAAATTAAGGTTTTTCATCCCCAAAATCACCCACCTGCTTAAGGAAATGACCTCAAGATTAAAAAACTTCATACATTTTGATTCCAGTCCCCAGATCCATGTTGACCTACTTATCATGATCATCTATTGAAGGATCACCTACCACTGACTTGGTTCTGGCTTTTTGAAGTGATCTTCTATCATTTGGTCTATTAAGGTATGATTAATCCTTCCAGCATTTGGATTTACACCTCTTTATCATTATGAAACTACCCAGATTCTAATTCTATCAATGTCTCGTCATCCTCCTTGGGATTTGAAGGCCTGTACCATATCCTATCTTTGAGCTGTCTCCCAAAATATTCTTATTACTCTCCCACCATGACTCTACCCCAGAGAAGCACTAATTGGGATCCTAGGTAGTTTTATTAGTTCCCAAACATTAAAAATGGTTACTAATGATAAAAGTTGAAAATATCATACTTAATATTTTTCCCCAACATTCACCAAACTCCCCTTGTCAACTAAAAAATCCTGTATTTTCAGATTAAAACCATTGATATCAACATACCCTATAGAGGATCCATTTAAAATAAAGGGAACATATAAATAAGAAGGAGGATTAAAACAACTTCTATTAGTTTTCTGGGGTTTAATTGAAATATACCCAAACCCTTGTAGAACCTACACAATAATATTTCAATCATAAAAATCAAGCCACTTCCTATTGAATACATCTACAACCTTAGAGATAGAATTATTTGATCTTTTCTTATCCTATATGGGAACTGTATCATAATAATTTTTATTCAAGGTATCCCCAGAGATGGAACTGGTGCTTCTGACTGAAGATATTTTCCATCATTAATCAATATATTCCATTCCATGATACTCCGAAGAAAAATGTAGAAAGAGTGTCTCTGGTGATTACAGACCGAACAAAAATCAGAACATGATTTGAAAAAAAAATCATGTTTACATCTAAAATCTTCCCTAGTAGCAATCCAAATACACTCCATAGGTGGCCTAAAAACATCAAATTCAACACATATATGAGAGTAAATAACATGACAAATAGTATTGGTACTACTATCAGAGCACAAGTAGTAGGCTACCATATTCCCAATCTTTTGTAAAATAGAGGGGTTTTTTAAGGGAAGCTGATGTTTCGGAAAATTTACAAACAACAATATTGATAGAGTATTATGATTCATATGAAAATCATAATATTTTTTAAAAATGAGATGCCCCAATATTTCATAGTAAGTTATTTTCTTTAATATAATTCAATATCTTGCGCAACATGCAGTACTAACTTTGAGCGCACCACAACATACCAATATAGTTGTTTAAAAAGAAATTTTTAATAGTATTAACTTAATTTTGAATGTTGTAAACTCCATATAATTTTAAAATTAATATTATGTGACATAATATAAGAAAATAAATCAATTTTTTAGATAAAATAAGTATTTTTCCAAAAAAGCAATTTTACAGTCTTTTAATAGGGAACTATTTTTGAATCCAATATTTGACACTTTTATATATTTAATTTGACAAATAAACTTCTTATTTAGGATCGGGACATAAAACATAAGTTTGGATAAATGTTTTATTCTTTTCTGATAACTTTCATATTTTGATGAATAGTAAAAAAATTGTAAATTTTAAATAAAAGAAAAATTTTAAATCAAAATAATTTATAGTGTTAAATTATACATTTGAATGGTTATGAAGTATAATTAGATTATATTTTTATTATTTAATCCAAAATTTGTCATTATATGTAATTTAACATTTAAATTAGACCTAAAAATATAAATCATTTGATAGTTTTTTACTTCTCAAAAATCAGCTTTCTCATTTTGACAACACGAATATGGTTTGAAATTAATTAATACAACATTATGTTTGAAAATTAGTGAAATCGATAACATTTTGGAATTTGGAATATCAAAATTATCTTTGGGTGATTTTTTGGTATTTTTATAAAAACATTCAATTTTTGATGAATATTGAAAAACATTGCATTATTATTTAAAGCCAAATTTTTATTTAAATAATTATTTTCAATTTTAATTTTAGTTTTAAATTCAAAATAGATAAATAAAAAAATATCAGTCCAATGTAATTTATTGGATTCATTTTGTCATAATATTATATATATATATATATATATATATAATTTTATTGAACATTTTAACATCTTTTTCCCACCTTCTTTGAACATTTTCAAATTTGATTATCACTCGTGTGTATGTATGTGTGGATTACCGCTTGTGCATACATATAGATACGGTCATACAATATGATATTATCGCTCGGGTCTACGTACAGATAATTGTCTCCTCAAACGCGATGAAATTCATTTCCCATCGTAACCATTCAAGAATAATTTTCATTTTATGATTGAAATAATATTTAAGAACACAATATCCATCTGGATATGAATCGAATACATTCAATCCATAACAAACATGACTTACATAACAAAACCTATAAAGGAAAATCAATCAGTTAACACCTAAAATAATGATAGTACTAAAATATTATTAACACAGAATTATTAGAAGATCATATATGATATCATATTTATGTATGTGGTTCTTGTATAATTTAATAAAAATAAATTAACTATTATATAGGAGGTTAACGTACCATCGACTATTGGAATGTACAAGGTAAGGAGTTTTCATCTCATTTAATATTCCCATGAGATTCATGTTGTGTTGCTAATATTTTTTTGCGATGTTTGTACTTCCCATGATTGTATTCTTTTTGTAATATACTTTAATTAATGGGTATTTACAACTTCATTGTATGATACTTATTTCATGGGGTGTATGTTTCATATGTTACCAAGTTAGTAAGGTAATTTTTAATTTTGATTACCACTCATTGGGTTTTACGCAAACTTCATTGATTATTTTAGTCCAAGATTATGTGTGAAATCACTATTCATTTACTTAGTAATTTCCACTCCACTTTGTCTAGATATAATTTTTATATACATTATCAATGCATTGATAAATTCTAAAGTCATCGATATGAACTTGTTAAGAGTAATCTTATCTCAATTTCCATTCATTGAGTTAAACATCCAAGTCGTTGGTGTTGTTTTTATAAGAATATATGTGAATTTCCTCTATTTGATTTACCCTGAATATCAAATCATATTGAGTGTATTCATATTTTTCACAAATTATTATGACATTGATTTATCCTTAACATAAGGTTACAGTCTTTACAGGTGATTTCATCTCAATTTACATTCCATTGATACTTATTTGTTATTATGCGCCAATTCAATTTCATATTGTGTATATACTGTACATTGACATACTATATCATGAATTCCTTTTTTCTCATGATATTATAAGGTTTTTATTACATAAATTATCTGTATTCAAGTGTCTCTCAATTGGTTAGGAACTCTAACAAAAACATCATTTTAAATATTTTAATGATTCATTCTTTTAAATCTTTCTTATTAATGTCCATGTTTTAAAAATGGTGTTAAGAATTTATTTATATGGACATGAATGTTTTAAATGTAAAATTACTTTTAAATGTGTCAATGTTTTATGGTACACTTTGATTTAAAAATTTATTTTAAATAGCTTCTTGATAGATTGTGATTATTTAAATTGTTTTCAAGAAAAGGGTGATATTTCTCTCAAATGTTTTTACTGATTATTTTCATCTATTTCAATATACTTAATTATTTTTTGTTGAGGTTGATTTAATATAATTAAATCTTCAATATTTTATTTAATGTGTAATTTTTGACTGTTGATGTGCTATTTTAAAACCATTCATGGGTTGTGGTTTAAATATTGACATTTAATATGCTAGTTTTCATACGAATGTTTAGATTATGTTTCAATATTTTCATATGAGGAATGCATTGGACTTACTAAGTGACGGGTGTAGCCTGATATTGATCCTCGATTAATCGGTCGGTCTCATGAGACAAACTAGTGTCTTGGCACAAGGCCTTGACAAAATTATTATTTTTAGTCTTGGCATGAGGCCTTGACTATGTGGTTATGGTGTCCGACATTATGCATTCCATCATTATAAAATTATCTATTAATATTACATGTGATTATTTTAGTAGTATAATATCCATGTGAATAAGTACATGGAATTATTTGATTTATATTTTTCATATTATAGTCAACATTGCGTTTAATATGATTGTGTTTTAGTCTTATACATTTCCTTAAATGATTATTCTTATTTATTAAAGTCTCTGCTATATTGTTATCTATACTGGGCATATGATCACAACCCTTTCTTATGTTTTATTCTTCCAATGATGTGAATATGTATACAATGTTTGACCTATAGGGATAGGCTAAGATATATGAATTTGTTCAAAGGGGACACAATGTTGTTGTTGTTTTTTATTTATTTATGTAATAAAAAACTTATGTATGTATCTAGTACATCCAATGATACTAAATTAATTGTTATTTCGAGACTTGATCTTTTATGATAAATCCAATGTTAGGTAAAATGCACTGACTCAAGGTGACTATGGTTGAGGAGTTACAGTTGGTATCAGACGGAGGTTTAGTACAATCCTTAGAAACTAGATTTAGAAAAACACTAATTAGAGAACATTACCGTAAGATATACTTTTATAATTACAATAGAAGAACTTCCTGGAGTTTTGGTAATGTATAGATTTTGTGAATTTTCCATGAAATACATCTCTGTCTAGATATGAGCAGGTAGAGGAGGTAATGAAACATATGTATATAGAGGTAAAACCCAAAAACACGGCTTTGAGATAGACTCGAATGGGATATTGTGCATGACAATGGGCCCTGCTGGACTCTTGGTTATGACACTCCAAGGGGATATTCTTAGGATAATTCACATTTTCGTTAAAAAGTGATTTAAAGGATTTCAATATGTGATGATAATAAATAAACATGGTTAATCCTAAGTTGTTTTAGATTAAAAATAAGGTGTCATGGTATTCTCTAAATGATTTGGTGACACAAACTATGGTTTCTAGTTTTAGTCATTGGCTGGATTCCAAGGAATTAATCATAACATTGAACATGACTTACAAGGTGGGAATGATAGTGGAAATGAGAAAATAAATGTAATTTTGATAGGCATAAAAGATATTGTGATCATGGCAAAGTGGGTTTCTAAAAATATGATCAACAACATATAAATTAACCAAATCCCAAACACAACATAGAAAAGAAATGAAAAGAATGATAAGAGATCCAATAGTGGAGACCCTGGAGAAAATAATTCTCAGTTTCAATCATGTAGGAAATTTGGAAGGAGAGACCCTGGAGAGTGTCTCAATGGAAAAAAGAAATGTATTTTGTTGTGGAAATATGGAAATAAAGTAAAGAATTGCTGAGGAAAAACAAAGAGTATTATGGAAGAAAATAAAAATTATCTTAATAATCAATTTACAATCATTTTCTATAAATGTAATGGACCTTGGAATTACCCAAGTCTATTACTTATTATATGGGACAACCACTAGGTTAAGGAAGAACCCTTGTGGAAATAAATGGATAGAGAAATGTCTAAAAGTAACAATTCTATTTGTTAATGGGATGACTTAGGAATAATTTTCTCCTATATGTGTAACCCTGCAGTTTTTTATCTGAAAACCCTTATTTGAGTAAGAATTATATTTTTTATGTGTATATAGTGATAAATAACTTTTTAGGTATATATGATCCTTGAATTTGAGGTAATTAAATGTTATTAATTTTTTGGATGAAAATGCAAGGTATGTGATAACATTTCTGGTTAAATTATGTAATGGTTTTTTCGAGGAATTTATCTCATTTTGGGAATGTTATAAAATATATTTTTTGAAAAAAAGACAACATGCAGACCGTGGGACAACTCTTAGTGTTGGAAAAAGCTGTGGGAATCAAACCCACAACCAAAGTGAAAATGGGATTTATCGCACACCACTAGACTATGTGAAGTCCCTGTTTAGTGAAAATAATTTTTTTTAGTTAAAGGATTTTCTTGATCAATGATAATTTGATTTGGGATAATATGTTTTATCAAATGTATATCCTTTGTATATGAGAATGATTTGGTGATTAAGTGATAAATGTTATTTTGGAGGACATTCGCTCTATTATGAACACTATATGCCAATAGAAAATACACCACTATGTGATTTCAATTAAGGAGTAATGGTGGTGTTTTATTTTGGAAGAGTATATGTTTTTTATAGATATTTAGGTTATTAATGGAAATTATTAACCTATCATAGAGAATATGTGATTTTGTAAATTACACTTCTGTATTAGTCATTAAGAGTAGTATATGTTATTATGAGATAAATGATAAAATTTACTATGAATGAATGTGTGATTAAATTATTCTGTGTTTTGGGATTCAATATCAGTTTGGATTATATTGAAGGATTCTAAGGACAATTGTTTATTGGATGATCATTATTGAAATTTTTTTATTGTTTATTTAATTTTGGAAATTAAGATTTGTATTTCTTTATATAAATTATTATACATTTTGGAGATCATATAATCTTTTAATAACCATATTGAATTTGGTTAATATCTAAAGACAAGGTAAGTAAATAGTTTATCCTTTGTGGATTATGTGATTTTTTAGAAGTTGATTCTAGGTCTTCAGGTTTGACATAGTCATCTTGAATACTAATCGTTTTAAGAAAATATGAGTTAGTTGTTTAAATTTTTTAAAGGTTGAATCTATATATGAAAATTAATTATATCTCTTTATGTTATTATTCAATCTCATATATAAATTCCTCATCCTTATGAAATGTATCTTAAAACAAAAAAAAAAATTGTTTACTTTTCCAACAGGGAAACTAATGAAAGTTGTACCCATCAAAAGTTTGTGGTTTTCTAATTGTTAACTTTCTACTGATCATGTTTTTTTATCAATCACCAATATAACTTGACACATATTTTATCATTAATATCCCTTTTTTCCTACATGTAATCTAGTTTGGGTTATCTTGGGTGACCTTTGTACTTCTCTTTCTATATTTTAAAATGGTAGTTTTATTGACTCTTTTTTTTGTTATGGGACTTTCAATGAAGTTTGCAAGACCAATTTTTAAATTTTTAGGACTCAATTTCAAAAAGGGGGAAGAATGTGATTCCCCAATATTTCATAGTAAGTTATTTTCTTTAATGTAATTGAATAGCATGCACTACACACAACACCGAGTTTGAGGGCACCACGACTTACCGAACTAGCTGTTCAAAAAATAGTTTTGAATAGTATTAAATTTATTTTGAATTTTATATAATCAATATAATTTTAACATCCATATTACATGACATAGTATAAGAACAAACTCAATTTTTTAGATAAAATATTTATTTTTAAAAAAATAAAATGTTACCACATTTTATTGGAGAAACATTTTTAATTCCAATATTTGAATATTTTATATATTTAATTTGAAAAAATAAACTTCTTCTTTGGAATTGGGACATAAAAATTTAGTTTGGATAATTTTTTTGTGATTTTCTAATAACGTTCATATTTTGATGAATAGTGAAAAATACAAAATTTTAATTAAAAACAACTTCCTTAATCAAAATAATTTGTAGTGATAAATTATACATTTGAATGATTTTTAAGTTTATTTAGATTATATTTTTGTCATTCAATCCAATTTTGGTCATTGGAAGTAATTTTACATTTAAATTTGAAAGAAATAGATATCAATCTTTTGATAGTTTTTATTTCTCAAAAGCCCGATTTCTTATTTTGACAAGGGGAATATTTTTTGAAAATAATTAATTCAACATTATGTTTTGAATTTAGTGAAATAGAAATAATTTTTTAATTTGGAATATCAAAATTATCTTTGAGAAATGTTTTTGTATTTTTCATAAAACATTCAATTTTTGATGAGTAGTGAAAAACACTATGTTATTGTTTAAAGCCGACTTTTTATTTATATATTTATTTTTAATTTAAATTTATTTTAATGTAAAAATCAATATATAGTAACTATATAAGTCCAATGTAATTCATTCTATTCATTTTATCATAAAATTAGATATATATTCTTTAGAACTTTTAACATCTTTTACCCACCTTCTATGAACATTTGGAAATTTGATTATCTCTCATGCGTACATACATATGGATTACCACTCATGAGTATATATGGATATAGTCAAAAAATATGATATTATCACTTGTGCGTACGTACGGATTACCGTCACCACGAATGCGATAAAATTCATTTCCATCGTAACCATTCAAGAATAATTTTCATTTTATTATTTAAAATAATGTTTATGAACTTAATATCATTTTTGATATGAATCAAATACATCTTATCCAAAAAATGTGACTTACAGAACAAAACATATAATGTAAAATGAATCAGTTAATACCCGAAAAATGGTACTATAGAAACATTATTAACAATGTAATATTAGGAGATCATATATCAGATTATATTTTTTTATGTGGTTTTTGTATGATTTAATAACAATAATTTAACTATTATATAGGAGGTTACCGTACACTTGACAAAGGAAAAGTACAAGGTATGGGGTTTTCATTTCACTTCTTATTACCATGAGATTCATTCTATATTGCCACTATTTCCTTTTGTGTGGTGTATGTACTACCCATGATAGTATTCTTTGGGTAATATACTCGAATTTATGTGTATATACATCTTCATTGTATGATCATTCTTTCATTGGGTGTATGTTTCATATGTTACAAAGTCAATAAGGTAATTTCTAATTTCGATTTCCACTCATTGGGTTATATGAAAACATCATTGATTATTTTACTCAATGAATATGTTTGAAATCACTATGAATTTATTTATGTTGTAATTTCAACTCCCCTTTGTGTGGATATACTTTTGATACACATAATCTCTCCATTTATAAATTCTCATGTCATCGATATGAATTTTATTAGAGTAATCATAACTCAATTTCCATTCATTTTGTTAAACATCGATGTCATTGTTGTTGCATTTAGAAGAATATGTTTGAATGTCCTCTGATAGATTTACACTGAATATCCAATCATATTGAGTGTATTTATATTTTTAAAAAATGATTACTTCATTGATTTATCCTTAACCTAAGGATATGGTCTTTATAAGGGATTTCATCTCAATTTACATTCCATTGAGGCTTCTTTGTTGTTATCTTCCAATTCAATTTTATATGGTCTATATACTGTACATTGACAATGTATATCATGAATCCCTTTGTTCTCATGATATTATAAATTTTTTATTACCTTAATTATCTGTATCCATGACTCTCTCATTTGGTTAAGAACTAGAACTAAATTATCATTTTAAATGTTTTAAATATTTATTCTTCTAAATATTTATCATTAATTTCCATGTTTGAAAAATGGTGTTAAGTATTTATTTATATGGACATAAATGTTTTAAAATTAAAATTACATTTAAATGTTTCAATGTTTTATGGGACATATTGATTGAAAAATATATTTTAAATGACTTCTTGAAAAATAATGATACTTTTAAATGTCTTCATGAAAAAGGGGATATTTATCTCAAATAGTTTTACTGATTATTTTCATCTATGTCAATATCCTTCATTATTATTGATTGAGTTTGAATTATTATAAATAAATCTTCCATATTTTATTAAATGAGTTATGACTGACTATGGATGTGATATTTTTATACCATTAATGGGTTGTGATAAAAATATAAACATTTTGTATGCTGGTTTTAATACGAATAATTAGATTACATTTCATCCTTTTCATATACGGAATGCATGGGACTTTGTAAGTGACGGGTAGAGCCTTCTATTTCTCCTCGATGCATTGATAGGTCTCATGAGACAAACTAGTAACTCATCACAAGGCCTTGATAAAATTATTATTTGTAGTCTTGGCATGAGGGAGTGACTATGTGGTTATGATGTCAGGAATTATGCATTCCATCATTATGAAATTAAATATTGATACTACATGTGATTAATCGACTATTAGAATATCCATGTGAATAAGTAAATGGAATTTTTTGATTTATATTTTCCATATTGTACTGAAGTATATGTTTAAAATGCTGGTGTGGTATTATTTTAAATAGACATGAATGTTTATGCTTATTTATTAATGTTTCCACTATATTTTTATCCTTACTAAGAATCTGAGGTCACCTCTTTATTTTGTTTTCTTTTTCCCAGTATGTGAAGTAGTATATTATGTCTGACCTTTAGGGATATTCTAATGGATATGAGTGTGTTCAGAGGGGACACAATGTTTTTTTTCTATTTCATGATATAATGTAAAACATATGTATGTATATAGTACTTCTAAGGCAACTAAACTAAT
Organism: Viscum album; assembly: GCA_963277665.1. Lineage (NCBI taxonomy): Eukaryota > Viridiplantae > Streptophyta > Magnoliopsida > Santalales > Viscaceae > Viscum > Viscum album. The sequence continues at coordinate 1,395,516,535 of OY728162.1, forward strand.
TGGTCTTTAGGGACTTTATCACTTGTGATCATGCTAATGATTTGTAATAATGCACTGACTCTGAGTAACTAGGGTTGGGGAGTTAAAAAATACATATAAAGGACACCCATTGTGGACTTTCAAAGCTCTAGACTAAGAAATATCAAGTCATTCAATGAAGAAAATAACACCATCATAGGACAATAGTTGAGAAGAACCATCGTGGCATAGACTTGAGGACCACAAGATCTGAATATGAGCTTATAAAATGAGTCGACCGAGGGCATGTGCTTGCTGAATCAAACCAACAAGGTATGATTAAAGAGAAAATAGGTGCCTCTAAACTCCAAAGATGAGAGCGCAAGATACAGTGGGATTTTTTAGAAATTTGGAACCTTCAGGGAAAGTTTGATAGCATGGAATGAACAATGAAAATCCAAATAAGATAAGGGTATAAATGGGGGTGTCTTAGCCCAGCCTAAGGAATCCCAACAAGGCATAGAATTGTGATATGATACATCCCATGAAAGGGTTGTCAAAATATCCTCACATTCACTTCATTATTCAAGTTTCATTATTATCTTCTGCCTTATATTTCCAATTTATAATTTTTTGATGTGACTTTCCATGTCCCAATTACAGATCCTTTAATGTCCGAATGGTGAGAGAATAATTTCACCATCATTAATCCATTTTTATTAATTTTTAAGTGATGTAGTTATGATTCCAAATTTCCACCATGATTTTTTATTTCAAAACTACTTTTTATTGAATACCATATCTATTTATTTTAATGGGCGTTCATGTTTATATAGATATAATTCATTTACATGCAAAAAACATGCATTTACTCCACAATCCATAATCATGGAAAAATTATGATATTGAATGAATCCATGTTGTGGGATTCATGTGGCACGCTTAATAATGAGAATGAAATGAATGTGATGGGTGCACATGACTTATATAATACTCTAACGCATTGTCTAATGTTTAGTCTCATGAGACATCATGATAGGATAGAGAACGATCCAAATTTTGTTATAGGACTTTTTCTATCATGATATCTTGGTATTCAGCATTGACCCATTATTATGGAGCCATATTTTAGGTTATTTCCATATTTACCATGTTATTATTATCATTATATATCATGTCTTATTATTCATGTAACTTTTATGCCACATCTATATGATTATTTTATAACATGTATACCATTCTTCATAATATTCCTTGTTTATTCCTGTACCAGTATTTATAGTTCACCTCTTTCTTATATATGTACATAGGATATACCTAGTAGTTTTATGAGCGATCATGTTATGGAATTTTTCAATAATGAATATGTTTTCACTATTTAAAATTGTTATGTAATGTACCTAATTTTTAAATACACTAGAATTATTTACACTCTAGTTTTTATTAAGTGTAAACTTACATAATAAATCATGTATTAATGTGAAATAAAGAGAAGGTTTATTATAAAGAGTGTTTAGGAACCATGTCAATCAGTATTGAAGAAAATTATTAGTAGATATAGATCATGTTGCTAGTCATGATGGGAGGATCAGGTTCATGGGAGTCAACTACCTGCAAATATCCATGCCTGGGTCCACTATCTCCCTAAGACTCACGTGAACCACCTAGGGGTTATGGTAGTAATAAATCAAAACATATGCCACATATTTCTTCTCTAACATCCCCTCTTCCATGTATTCTACATTAAGGTCCTTCATGATCTTACATATATCACTTTTGATGATGTTTATTGACCAAATATCCTTCATCTTTAGGATTTGTTGTACTGTCACACGCATCATTTCATTGACCATAGGAGAAGAAACACAGCCCTCTCCCATAAATGACTCAAGCTATCATGTGATCCCTAATCTTCCCATCCTTTATCTTAGGATCATATTCTAAATAATATAATATTAATTTATCACTATGACTACAAATGGATTCTTGTTTCCAAGGTCTCATATCTAGGGTATCCACAACCACCACCAACTCTAGGCATCTGCTCTACTAGAAATCTTTTGACTATTGGGGCTCAATTAATTAATCCATCATAGTTTTGAATGCAAAGATATGTTATAGAATACATGATAACTCGAAATAATCCATATCCAATGGTCCATTACATAGATAACCAATCCCATAATATATCAAGGGAGTATCACAATAGATCTATAAACCACCATGAATACTCCTCTTTGTTCAAATAGTCCTTCCAAAAAATAAAAAATGTATGGGTGCACACTAATCACATTTTGGATGGATATAACTCCTACATGAAGATAGGATGGAATTATAAATAGGATATATTTTTCTATTTTTTTGACTGAGTACACATACCCCACCATCTCCCATTGGATATATGCAGAAGATTCTCTATTAGGACTTTCATCTAATCTGAGGGTTTCCAAAAAATGTTGAAAACATTCATGAATACTTGTTGTTATTATGTACAAACATGGGGGTATAGATCCCCATGAAATATAGGAGGTGTCTACCTATGTGGATCATGAATCTCACTCATATTGTGTGCACCCTCGTCTAGTACTACCGTCAGAAACTCCTGATTAGTGGGTCGTAACATAACTGGTGAAGAACCTTGTGTTTCCACATCCTATATAGGAATCTGAATTATTCTTCATCACATAGTGGATTAATACTTCTACCATGTAGTGGAATCCTAGATATATTTATTTCATAGTTTAATCTTAAAATTAATATTTCATCTATGTTCAATAAATATATATATGGTTCTAACTAAACAACATAATGTAAACTAAAGCCAAAACCTATATCATTTATTTACCAAAGTGTTTATAAGAAAATACTATATATATGTTCTGAGTCAACAAGTAGGTCATAGAATTCCATGGTAATGGATACTTTGGCTACCACCCAAAAACTGGACATATTTTCCCAATATCCAATATAAAATAAGTATAACACTATTTCCATAAATCGAGAAAAAAAATTATTGTAAGAAAACACATTTATTATATGGTCCATATTAGAATCATCCTTTGATATAAAACATTCATGACCCAACCCACTTGGGACTACCAACATAGATAAAATATATGTGTGACTATCCCAAGCCCATATAAAATACTTCATGGACTATCAAATGACACTGAGTTAGAATAACACATACATGGGATGCAATAGACTAATTTACAAGCCTTGATACACACATACACACATCTTCAATCCCATAAAACTATGAGGATGTTAAAAAAACATATATAATAATTTAATTCACATATTTTATCCCACAACATTCTATGAAAAAATATTTAAACAATAAAGCGACAAAATCCATTCTAAAATAAAAATTTGTAGAGTACAAATACTCAAAACGATGGACCACTAAAAATTGAACCCACCCAAAAACCACCTTAGTCATTATATCCAAACATTGATCTGGACACTCCATGTCCTCCTAGGAATTATTCAAAAGGGTTTTCATCATTATAATACATAACACATTTGGTATAACACCGTTTAGGGGTAATTATAACAATACACTACAATAAAATACAAAATAAATTATAAAAAATAATAAATTATTGGGAAAAATAGTACTAAAATAATAAATAAAGACATACTCAAAACTAAAAACCATACTCATGTGTTCTTAAAAAATATTTTCAGCCCCAGGAAACTGATCAATGATTCAATGTAACACATGTTCTATAAGTCCTCATTCCATGATCCAGGCCATCACTGTCGATACTCATTTATGAGGTCATGATCATTTAGTACCACCAAATAAGTAATAATTGGATCCTATAAGATATAAACATCAATTTCGGGTATCATACCAAAGGAGACTAGAAGACACCACAAACCATACCAGATATTCATTGTAGATATTGGCTCAACACCGTATGCATGGTGATAATTCTAATACGACAAACCACACATAATAATTACTGAAGATCCCACCATATTCCCACATCATGATATACAAAACTCCATATAGTAATATACACATACAAGGGTTCATAGTCTTACTCATAGGATTAAATTACACATTATACCATCAAAATAATGCACCAAGGTATCACGATCAGCAGAATGTGGCCTATTTTGAAGATATTATGATCTCCAAGATGTCTTTAAGGAAGTAAATAGTGTGTATAACTGAATCTAGATTAACTCTTGTATATGATCATATATATTTTCAAGCACCCTTATAATCTAGAAATTCCCATATGTTTGTATATTTCCTTGTTTATCATCATGATAAGTACCGGCCCATGCCCATGTACTCTACCCATGATCATTTCACTGGCCATGCATGTTCTCATGTACTCCCTGTATACACACCGAGACATTATATGTTGGTCACATGGTGTTTTATAGGTTTCACATATAATGTGATGTTGGATCTATGAAAAAAACTAGTGATGAGGCCAGGGGGGTCTGCACATAGTGTATCACCAGAAAACATAATGTGTACAATAAATTTTGTAGAATCTCGCAGTTCATTCTCTATATATGACCATGCCACCGAAGACTATAGATCTTTCATGAATCACATCAAAAATAGAAACTCGTTGTAGAATTATGCTTGCTGACTCCAATCATATGAAAATGGTCTTCAATCCACTTCGAAATCAGTCTTCTAAGACAAACTATCACCATAATGGGCCACTTCTGCAATTACATTAGGAAAAAGGAATTTATCTTTCAGATCCGGATCTTTCACCACTAAACCTCTATTGTTTTACCTCTATCACACCCTTAATAAGGAACACACCAACAATATTGATCCATTAAACTAAATAAAGTTTTCACAATGAACAAGTACTCAGTTTTCTTTAAAACATGGTGCAAGGAAATTTCCCTATATAATAATGAGAAGAAATAATTGATAAAGACGTACAAAAAACATGATTACTGAACATAAAAATTATGTCATTTAAAACTTGGTATTTATTATTTAATTATATGAAATGTTTTAATAATTAGTAAACAAATAGTAAATAAACCATAAAATAAATATATTTCTAATGTTCCAATCAATTCTTGTTTATGAAATTGATCCACATTCGACACATGATAAAGATATGGGATAAATTATCAATAATAATAAATAATCCAAAGAGTTTGGATTGCCTCTTATGATTTAAAATTATAAATTAATTCCATTTATGAGATCCATGAAGTCTATTAGTGTAGTCAATCTATTCTGTACTGATCTGATCCTCTATTCCAATGTTGTTCACCATCATCTCTCCAAAAACTCCTCACTGGCTCTATAGGGTTATATAGAAGACCTAGAGACATACCCATTATAGGGAATTTATAGAGGATGCCTTTAAGTTACTATATCAAGGAAACAAAAAATAATATATTTATTTATATTATCACCATCAACTATTGTCTCACAAATACCATCCACCGAAAAACGCAGTGTCACAATAAGGGTAAAACCCACATTCTAAACACAGCCGTGGAAAAATATTTCTGATAGTAGAATCCATTCTAGTGTTATCCCAATTTTTTTCTATAATATTTCATGCATGTTATATTAATATATTTAATTATTTTCAAATCGTAATTCTGGGATCAATAGGAATAAAATTCTCACATTGTCTCGGAACCTATAATTGAATAGATAATTAGATATATTTTAATTCATTACACGAAAAAATATATTATCTTTCAAAAAATTATGGTCAACCCTTAATGTGTATTAATTTTCGAAGGTATAAAATTAATATAAGTTAATATTAAAAAAATTATTTTCTATAATATCAATATTATTAATATTAAAAAATTTATTTTAAAAATAAGAATTTTAAAAAAAATTATCTATTAAATTTGATAAGGAATTTTTAGTCTTTTAACACCACAAAACAAATTTACCATATGTTGTATTTTTCAGTTTTTTTTAAAATATGTTGGTTTTAGTAAAGTATTTATAATAAGGATTTTTATTATACAAAAAAATTTAAAAGTATTTGAATATTTTTATTTATTTCCCTATAAAATTATATATTATAATGTTTAATTAGTAATTATAAAAAAATGATTTTATAAACCCATGTTACAAATATTTAAATGTTTTGTACCGTTTAAATGAAAACATTATTTTGACAGTTCTATTTATTTATCATTTCATAGATTAAATAAATGTATTTAAATATATATATATAATTTTATATAAATAATATTTGATTTCTATTTTGTAGTTTATATCAATTAGAATATATTTAATTGATGATTGTAAAATAATTAGAAATCAATTTGAATTGAAATAATCGTTTTCAAAATATATGTTATTATATGAAACTTTCACTAATGCTAAGATTAATTTCCATACACATAAAAGTTCATTTATTATAATGGTTCTTATCTATATATTATAATTATATTTATATAGTTTAATATGTCCAAATTTTCATGTAGTTATAAATTATAGATTACGATGAATAATGCTATTTAACATGATAATGGTTGAATAATTATGTTAAAAATTATTCATTTTTTAATGTCATCAAATTTATATAAAATATATATTAAATTTAAATTCATTTAATAATAAATATAATTATTTTAATAAAAATATATAAATTAAATATGTTTTTTATTTTAATAAAATATTATACTACCAATCCATATTGGAAAAAATTTATTTTTTTCTAATAAATCAGTTTCCTTTCACAATAATTATTTCAATTAAAAATTAAATTTTATAATGTTTAGAACAAGAAATATAAAAAATTTTGTTTAAATTTTTTCTATAAAAACAAAATTTGGTAAAACTGTTCATGTTATATATTTAATATAACATGAAATAACTTTTTCAAATACATGTCACATAGTTTATGAATAAACAAGTAAAAAGTAAACACATAATACAAAGAACGTTATAAAATTTTTAAAAATGTAAATAAACACTTTCTCCAATCATAATTGACATACTAATACCCCATATTCAATTATGTAACATATTTTAGGCCATGGAAATTCTAATTATGTCAATAAATTATTAAAATATTTTTTTAATTCTAAAAAGATCCATTTTTCATCTCGTATAAAAGTGAATAAATTACACCACTTCAACAAAACACCTATATATTGGATTTCTCATGGAAAATAATAACTTCTCATATACAAAGAATCATTTCCTCAAAGAATATTCCCTTTTTCATTTATATTTACCATAATCCCTTCAATTTCAAGGTTAATTACATGTAAAACAAAAGCCTCAATCATAATTATTACACATCCCTGTGATCCTCTGGTTAATGTAAATATTATAGATATCTAATCTAAATAATATTGTTATTATTCTAATATAATTATTATACTCAAGTCATATTTTTTAATTTTATTAATCTATTTTAGTCATTATTATAAAAATTAAAATAATAAGGAATGTCAAACATGCATGAATGGGAACTACACCTCTATGAAGATTCATTTATTAATTACTCATTTGTTTTTTTGTATATATATCCAAAAGTTCACAAACATAAACTAATAAATCATATATAATTATTTTTACTTTATAATAATATAATTTCAAAATAATCTCTCCCACAACCATACTCTTCAATTGAGTTAAGGCGACTTCCTTGTTTGGTCGGTTTAACGACGTACGTGAATGATACATTAAAATTGTATTAGAGATAACTTTGGAGACATTAAATATAATATTATTATAATATAATATCGATATGGATATTGGTATATTGTTATGGAAAGGTTATATTAATTATTTAACATATTAGCAATGTATAATTTTGTTTCTCTAAAATTACTTAAATAAGATTTTATCAATTCATTTTTCAACTAATGCTACCAAATAAAATATATAATAAAATAAGAACAATATAAATCAATATAATATATATTCTATAAAAATTTAAATTATATTTCAGTAATGAAGTTAATATCAAATTTTGGGTATTGACTATAAAAATATTAAATATGCATGAAACACTTGATGTAATAAACACCCTATAGTAATAGTATGATATAAAATATTAGTATACTGTTGAAAAAAATTATAGTAATCATTATTATTGTGCAGTATTTATGAATAAGAATATAAAACATAGTACAATGTTAGTAAATTTTTTATAAGATATTTTAGTGTCATCATTAATGTAAGGAAAGATGGTAAGGGCTTAAATCTATCAATGTTGCATCTCTAAAGATATGATTAAGCACTAAACTATATTTTTTTAGTGGATTAAATACTTCCCTGATTTAATTTTTTTATCATGAGACTATTATATTTAATTATATTAAATCATATATTTTTCCACTATATAGTGGTTTTGATATAAAGGTGACAATTGTTGTAAATGGTTTTCCATACTCGAATCCTTTCCTTAGGTCATAATAAAATTTAATGGAATATTATCTTTAAATATTGATCAATTATACCATATGATTTTGTTATGTTATATTTCCATCTATTATATTTTGAAAATCTTGATTCATAGAAAATTATTCCTCAGTGATGATTTTATTATTTAATCATAGTGAATTTTTTTTAAGAATAATTCAAATATATTTTAATTAATTTTTATTCTATGTTCATGTTTTTAATCCCTACTAATGTTCTCATATCTCTAATGGACATTAAAATTTGTTAATGCTAAAAATATTTTTTTTCTTCTCTTTATATACTTTGTAAAATATTTCTATATGTTTTTTTAGATATGGATTATTCAAGTTGTGATTTGAAAATTTTCAAATGGTTTTCCCATCATTTGAAAACAAAATTATTTATCATCTAACCGATATTTTTTAATAACCTTTTTGTAATGTTTAATGAATCTATTTTCTATTATTCTTTATTAACATAATGGTTTTCAATTTTTTTTCACATTTATTTTAGAAAATTAATGAATTTTTAAGGATTTCATTATTAATGAATATTTTTTCAAAATTAAATACTTTCCATGTAGTTTCAGTTATCCTATTTAAATTCGTTTTTTCTTTTTCCTATCAAAATTATAAAGCATTAATTTATATATATATATTGTTCCAAAGTATTTTAAATATATTTTTTTTAAAATCACATAATTTTCAAGATTCTATTGTTAAATATATTATTAAATGAAGATGTTTCAATGTTTTCACATATAAAATTTGAAACCATATTTATCTTAAAGGAACATTCATTTGGAAATAATGTTTTCAAGTGAATTATCATTCCCTTCAAAAATTTATTTTTCAAAAGAAAGTAAAACATAATTTTTTAAAGGTCTTATAAAAATATTTATAATTTCTCATATATTTAACCTCCAATATCTATCATTCAAGAGATTATATTTTGGACACCCCTTATAAGTTGTTATTATTATATGAATTATTTTTTTAAATGATAGTTTTTATATTCTATGAATTATTATGTTATTCTACTATGATATTTTTTATGGTTTAAGATATTCATCCTGTTTCAATTACTTCTTTAAGATATGGTAATGATTTTTTAAATGGGATAAAAACTTTCGGATACTGATGGGTGGTTTATATATCAACCCACGTTGAATTGTTTACGCCTCTATTTATCATGGGAAAAGATGTTGAGAATTGAAATTTACTTAATTCACAAAATGAAGGGTGGTATTTTTTTACACGATTTTAGGATGATTATTTTATCTATTCACAAAGTGAATCTTGGGAATTATTTTAGTTAACATCATCATGATAGTGAATTTTGTATAATCTAAATTTAATGTGTTGGAATATCATTTTTTATCCTTATAATGTGTGGGAATTTTCATTTTTGACAACATTATGTATGGGAATTTTATTTATTCTCAACAATATTTTTTAGCATTTGGTTTTCAAAATGACTTTTTATTTCTCTATAACATAGTTCTTTAGAGTATTATGTTTTTATATTGCATAACTTATTTATATATGACTCTAAAAACACTCTAAGAATCATATTTATTTTCAAAACATTATAATTTTGTTTTCCAATATATAAAATTTTCATTTTATATTATATGTCTCACAATCAGGAATAATGAAAAAATCATATTATCTAATGTTATTTTTAATGATATATTTTTTCCATCATTTTTTTAAAATATTTTAAATATATAACCCCTGATGACATGTTCCATTTTCCCCCTTGCTTACTATTTGATCTATGTATTTGGTATGAATGGTTTTATATATTTATGAAGAATATATTAGTTATTTTTAGAAATAAGTTAATTAATTTTTAGAGATTACACTATTGAACATTAATGAAAACCCTATGGAAAAGTCTATTGGAGGTGTCAATGTACATGGTAACAACCTAATATATTAGTAATGTTGAGATAGAATTATAATCTTTGAAATTCCATGCTTGTCTAGATATTATAAGTGGATACGTGCTATGAAATATTTGTACAATGGAATTATAAACTAGAATGGGTTAAAATTGGTAGTCCATGGTATTTGGATACTGAACAATAAAGCCGTCAAACTATACACCCGGAATGAGAATCCAAGGGGATATGCATTGGTTAATTGAAAAATCCTTATGAACCATTATTATGGATTGATTTCCTAGTTAATTAGATGAAATTGGATGATATGTATAAGAGAACACACCAAAATATTGACTTGGAAGAACCATGAATTTTATTAGGTTATCCAAGAATGAAATTATAGAAATGATTGTATCATATTTTAAATTGAAGGTATAAATGGAGAAGTAAAATTAGAATTGATATTTTATATAAATATAAACTTATTATTTGGAATATTGAAATTATCTATTTTTCCTTATATAATTCTTTCAATCCAGATAAAGATAATAATTTTCTGAAGGGATGTATCTAAGAACTCTTAATTATAAGATTTTTTAAAGTAGATTCTGATGCATACCAATGGTAATGAGGGTGATATATTGGTGGAATATATATGTTATTTTTTTGGATCACTCATCTTCTTCCATTAGTAATGATAATTAAATTTTTGTAATATAATTTATATATTTATTGTGATATTTGTAATGATATGAGATTTTAGATACTTATAATTACATTCCATGATCACCAATTTTTTTCACATGATGCAACAAATATATTTTTTATAAATACATTATTAATAAATCTAAAATAAACTTGTAAATGGTAAATTATTAATAATGTTTACTGTTAGAAGGTAGATAATTATTATCAATTAATATGGGAAGTGATATTTTCATTTTTGTTTCCATATGTTATATATTGTAATTAAAAAATATTTATTTGAATATTTTATAATTTTAATTTAATACTTTTATTTTCATTTTTGAATGATAAGAATTAAAATCATATTGTTATTTATTTTTCACACTTTTCATAATTAATTAGTTTTTTGGGGAACTATCAGAGTAATTGTTTTTATAATACTAAGAATTTTTTATTATAACTTAATTGTTTTTGAGAAATTTTCATAAAAAAATAATTTATTATATAGAATAATAAATAATTTTTAAATAATATATTAAATTAATAAAACAATGATCAACATTTTAAAAAAGTCTGTAGTGTTATAATGAAACTCATTTATCAAATATTTTATTTTGATTATTATATTAGTGTGGAATGTTTATATTGATTTTATTTATATTTATACAAAAAAATTGAATAAAAATATAATTTAAAATTCATCTGAATAAAATTAATTATAATTCATTTATAAACATAAATTATTTTTCTTAGAATTAATGTTTTCAAAAAATGTGTTTTTACGCAATACATTCTATAACACTAGTATTAACATCTAAAGAAATAGATAGATAATTTTGAAAATGGATTACTATATTTTATATAATTATTTTAATACTTTTTACTGATTCTAATTTTAATTTTAGATATAATATTTAGATTATTTGGATTAATAATAATTACCATGATAATTACTAACTAGTTCGTTAAAAAATATCACTTTAATAATATGATCGTATTACTATTAAAATATTAAAATTGAAATACACTAAATAAATAATATATGAATTTTTTGACATGTAAACAAATATATTAACAAAATAATGAACCAAATACAATACTATGAAACTATTATAGTCAAATTCATTTTTTCTACTAAGAATGTTTTTAAATACATTAATTATATTAACTCAAAATATGATTCTAGACTATATTTTCAACTGAAATGGATTAATTACATGATTTATTTAATTTATTAATAGAAAAAAAATTCATGTGGGTTTCGTTATATGTTTAATATAGAAATCACTTAGTTAAAAATATGTTACCTAATATAAATGTTAAAGAAAAAATTATAAGATCATAATGGAATAAAACATATAAATACATCCAAAAAATTGTGAATAAACACTTTATTGACCCACTATAGACCTAATAGTAACATAAAACCCATTATTTAATATTTTTGGTGCCATTAAAACTGGAATAGTTTACAAGAATAATTTAAAATCAATTCTATTTCAAAAAGATCCATTTTCCTCTTTTAAATCTAGATCACTTACACCCTTTACCTTAGACATATATATTTTGAATTGATCATTTAAAATTGTCAATTTTACTTTATATTGAAATGTTACTCACAAATAAAATCCACTTCCAACTCATTTCTAGATTATTCAATTCAATGATAGGGGAACATCCACTGAAAAAATGTAGTATCCAACTTAAGAATTATCACCCTCCTATGATATTCTTCTTAATCATACACATAAAAATATCATATAACCATAATAATATAATGAATTAAATATCATTAAAATAATGATATGTTTTCTTATTGTAAAACCTTAATTTATTAATTTCTATCAACTTATATAAAATATCACCCCTATGCATGTGTGCGGGTAATCATCTCCACAAAGATCTGTTTTTTTTAATTTTTCTTCTAAATTATATTGTTACTAAAAATTGTTGACATATTGTTCACAACAATATAAAATTAAATATAACATAATTCTGATTCTATTATTATAATATTATTTGATAGTAAATACTTCTTTATCCATACACATAAATCACGTTAATGAAAGTGCTTGTTTGTGTCGTTCTAATTATATATACGATGGATTCATTGAAATTTGATTATGGATTTATATTGGGGAATGAAGTCTAATATTACATTAATTTAATAAAAAAATATTTTGTTTTTATTAATATAGAAATATTATTTTAATTATTTAATTGAAGAATTATTTTCATTCTCTAAATTTTCATTAATATGATGTTGTCCTTTATTTTTTCACACAACGTAACAAAAACACATAGATAATGAAATAATAATATTTCAAATATATATAAATTATGAATAATTATTGTTATCTTGATGGAAAATTATTAAATGGATTATAATGGGGTAACAATTAGGCTTAATGTTCAATAATAAAATATTATCTTAGTTTTCTGTTATAGGAAGCTAGTGTGTGATCAACTATGTTGTGAAATAGGGAAAGGTTATCTTTTCCTCAAATTTTAATCCCTTAAGACTTGATTATATTTTAAACCATGTTCATAATTAAATTTTTTAAATACATCCACATTGTAAAATTGTATCATGTCTTTACTTTTGAGGATCACTATCAATTACATTAGTGTTATACCTATCACGAGGATTTGATTCAAAATATATGAATTTTGAAAGGTGTTTTGAAATAGAATTATTTTCCATGGGTCATAATTATATTATTTTTGAATATTATAATTAATTATTGATCCGTTATATCCTATGGTAATTTTTTATATTATATAAACAATTATAAAGAAATTATTTTTCACATCAATTTAGTATTCCTTCATGATTTTGTTTTTTCATTTGAATTCATTTCGTTTTAAGAATAATTCAAATTTATTTTTATATATTTTTATTCAATTCCCATGTTTTTACACCTAAAAATGTTTTACCCAATAAAAATTATAATCCAAAAACCTTTTATCTCCAATGATAATTTATTAAAAAGTATTTATTCTATAAAACAAATTTTGTTTTATTTTTAATGATATAAGGTTTTTAATGATATTATTTAACAATATTGAAATGGGTTTTAAATTGATTCAAAAAAAAATAAAACATTAACATTTTTATTTTGAAAATCTCTATCTATTTGTTAATGATTCAATTGTTTTATTATTTTAAAATGTAAAAAAAATTTATGTATTTTTACTTACCATTTATATATCCTTATCAAATTTTAATTTTTCTATTATTAACAATTATTTTCAATAGAAAATGACTTCAATTTTTTTCAAAATCTATTTAAAAATTGTATTTTTGGCTTTTTACAATTGCAATTATTAATCATTCATATATATATATATAGGTTTTCAATGTGTTTTTCCTTCATTTTTTGAATAAATTATGCATATTTCGAATCACCATTAGAAAAGATTATTTAAGTATGTTTTCCAATGTATTTAAACATATCATTTATGAAATAATTTTTCTTTTTAAATATATTTTATTTTGAAATATCTTACTCGAATGTAATCGATTTTACAAGAAAAAAATAAGATTCAAATTTATTTTTTCTTTATTATTTTGATCTATTTTGAAAAAACATTCATGATTTAACTTTTATTTACCTTCGAAGGTATATAATTCACTAACTAATGTTCTGAACACCATTTAAATATTTTTATTATATGATTTATTTTTGGAAAATGAACTTTTTTATATGGTATGATATTATATGTTCATGTTATGTGAAATTTTTTATAGGATTAAAAATCCACTTCTCAATCAAAAGGTGGATCAATATATGATTATGTTGATTTTTTTTGAAATAATACTCATTTGTATTAATTATTAAAGTATAGTTCATATATATCCTTCAATTGAATTAATTAAGGGTTTTTTTGCATGTGAATTGGATGTTAAGAATTAGAATGTTGTTTATTCAGAACATGATGCATGGACATTTATCTTGTTCACAATATAGTCTGTGGGATTTTTATTTATTCAAAACATTTTGGGTGATAATATTATTTGTTCCAATCCTGAAGCATGTGAAATTCATTTTTTATATAAGAATCTATGGAATTTTATTTTTTCATAATATTAGGCAGGGTCATTTTGTTTGTTTCTAAAATGAAGCGTTCACGTTTTGTTCATTCAAATCAGGATGTCTATTAATTTTTATATTTAAAGTGCTATAATTTCATTATTATTTTGTTTATTGCATGATTATTTATTCATTATAAGTTCCTCATTTCTATATGGATATTATTATTCTCCCTGCCTCATGTTTATTATCTCATGATGGCACACAATATTCCATGGTACATTTCGGTTTATTTGGGATTAAATGTCCTTAAATCATAGATAATGAACAATTATTATTGTTTCATGTTAATATTAATGAATAATTTAATCACTTCAAATATTTTCAAATATCATTATGATACAACCATTGATGACTTGTCATAATGTTTTCACATAGAAATCATTTGAGGTCACCAGATTTTTATGTTTCGATTCTCAATGTTATGCATAAGATTATTACATATGAGATTCCTCAAAGATAGTTTAGATGACCACAATTATATATTAATGATTGAAGATTAAGATTCATATGTATGAAATCTCCAGGACTATCATGACTCCACCCAATGAGGCTCGAGCCATAACACCCCAAGCCCACCTCTAATAGGCTAGGGGATCGCGACTAGCACCGAGTAGGGTATCATACACATATGGGGAATTAGCCTAAGGTACCTGTACAAACACACCCAAAAACACCTCTATACAATAGTGCATAGATAAATATAAAAACTAAAAATAATAATGCATACATCTATCCCACAACCAGAAGTATAGTAAATTTACAAAAGGGAAAATAAATGGCCCACAAAAAGTAAACTAAAAGGTGTAAAACCTATTTACAAAGAGAGGATAAGTATCAAAAAGAACCCAATGAAAATCTCCTCAGCATAGCTCTGGTAAACACCACAGCCGATCAAGCTCACAAAAATTTGCCTGCTTTGGGTCCTCCTGGGACTCCTTCGAAAGGAATGTGGTCTGCACATGACACAAAAAATGTGCCAGAATATCCCATGCAAGGGAGAGTATTAAAATACACAGTAGGAAACCCAAAAACCACAAAAGAAAAAGAGAGAAACTAAAAGGGTGGAGTCAGCTCATCCTAGCAGGAGGGAACCCAAACGAGGGAGAAACTCCATCTTGAGACCATCCTCGACAAAACATGACTAGTCAGACCAACTCAGGTATATGACCATACATATACCATGAACATTAAGGTATAATCTCTTTAGGCACCCTGACTCATGAGGTTTCAACCTCATTACTAGGTACATGTTCTACTCCAAGAACTATGGCTTACACAAACCAGGAGAACAATCTCCATGAGCTCTGTCATCGCATATGACACTTTTCTGAGAGATACACTCTATCGGGCATCATCAATAAGAACAACAACAGTGGAAACACCAAACTCCTCAAATAGGGGATCACTCCTATGGTCTTCTAGGGGATACCTGAACCCACTTCGGTAACTCAAATATCTCACAGATAGTGGATCCCTCCCAGGGTCCTCTGGGGGATACCACAACCTGATCTAATGTTCCACATATCTCATCATTTAGAAAGAGGATCACCACACATGTAAAGGTTGTCATGATGATGCCAGAAAACCCATCTAGTATAACTTGGTAAGTAGAGTATCGAAAAGATAATATCATAAACCCTTTAAAAAACACACACTAAGTAGGGTATCGCATTACCGATGATACCACAACCCAACAGAAAACCATACGTTGAGTAGGGGATCATATACCTGATGATACAACAACCCTAGTAATACATCCCACGATATAAGGGATCATATTACTATTGATACCTCAAACCCTACTGGGTTTTTAAGCAAGATAGGGCATATCCTCTCCTGGATAAGTGGTCACAATGATACAAAGAACCCGATCTAGGGAAGAAAAGCTAGAGGATCCTGCTCTAGACTAACAGGGGGTACCAAAACTCTATCTGAAATTCACCTTATCGAGGGGATAAAAAACTAGTAATGGGGTTATAATGCCACACAAAACCTAATGGGAACAGTCCAAGGGAGTTCACTCGATGAAATATGGTCTAAACATCACTAACCCATGTTACCCACAACATCGCCACACGACATACCTCTGAGGACCAAACCAAGGATACCATCACGTTCTATTTGGAAAAAACACAAGATAGGATATTTGCAAGCCCAAAATGGGAAACCAGTGAAAAATGTGTTATTAGCCATAAAATGTCTGAGCAGGGACCACACCGTGATTCTGAAACTCATCAAGTGGATCACACCATTTCTATCCCCTCAGAAAAACTCAAGAGATCGACTACTCGATCGTTCAAAATGGACATCAGATGAAAAATTCATGTTTCTCCATAAACAACCAACACCGGCTTCATTGGGACCACACCCTGATCTCATTCATAGCGCCTAGAAATTATACTGAAAAGTCCTATATACTATAAGGACCATAACTCCATTGACGGCGCGTCAATTAGACGCTCTGTGAAGATGTTACGGTGGGTTGATGTTGAATAATAATAAAACATTCTTATTATTTTTAACATTTCATGGCCCCTGTCCAAAAAACTGACTCATAAAACTACTAAATAAAACTCAAAAGTCCTTCCTTGACACATGAAACACGTCGCCGTAAATGTCTCATGAATCATTCTATTTATTTTTGAGTTACTGGGGTTTAAATATCCCTCAAAAAATTCTGGCTGGACCACTACGAGTCTCGTCGGAAACTGCCGCACAAGAGCAAAAAATTGTAGCACCGGAGCTGGAATCCTACATGCCAGAGCTAGCATCGGTTGCGCCGCCAAAGCGCCGCTACCGCCCTGACCAGATTCCACCATGTTCGCCGCCTAAAAACAATTGGGAACCATTGGGAGAACCCAGGTTATCCAAATTCAGATCTGTAACATGTTTCGGAAACCTCGGGACCTGAACTACACTACCATTATGATGATTTGATGAAAAACAATGCATAAATGAGATCTTGGATTTTAAAACTCAAACCCCTTACCACGTTGGTGAAACTCCAATGTTCAAGCCAATATATGCACCCCAAAGGTTCCACTACATGATCTGGGAGAGTCCGTCATTGGAATCATAGCTCGTTGGTGCTTCATTGGTCGACATGGTGATTCGTTGCTGAAGAACTAAGGAGGAAGTATGGGCTTCTCCTACTTCAAAACATATGTGAGGGGGGAATATTGATTTATTTTTATTTATAATTTATTTATAATTTATTTATTTATTTATTCATTAAATTTTCATCCACTCCACTGACCAAACCTCCTGGTACGGAAAATATTAGGTTGCCCCTAGGGTAAAAACGACTTTCTGAACTCAACCGCAATCTCATAATTTCTATCTAATACTCCATTAATGAGTTATTGAAGATGACATCCATAAATAAAATTCTTTATTTATTTAAAAAAATGAAAATGGTCACCTTTTTCTATTGCAGGCCTGTGCCCGTTAAGGTTACACCCCAGCTAGGTTAAACGACATGCTCTGGACGTAACTGTGCCCTCATAATTCTAATACGAGCTACCATTTATGAGATAATTCATCTCTTCCACATGAATAGTATAAAATACATAAAAATTTTATAAAATTAATTTTCAGCACACCGGACCTCAGAATCGCATGCCGCTTTCGCACATAGCTCTGGAAATATTCTTAGGTATATTCCAAAGTCTGATAGGGTCAAAACCAAAGTTGGTACATCCTACCCCCATTAGGAATTTTCATCAATGAAAATCAATAAGAACTAGGGAAAGAAAATAATATCTGATCTTGGTTTCCTACACTAGCGAGTTCACTGAACACCACAACAAAGCCACCATGGGTTCCCATGTAGCCAACAAGGACACATTATGGGCAGACCAGGGCCTTTTTCACAAACAACACACAACCCTACCCGAATGCATAAGTCAGATGGAATCTTCATCTATACCTTGATACTATACAATTTGTATGGAACTGACTCACCCACATGGTATTAATCGCGTCACAAAAACTAGTCTTGGTGGGGGAAGGTTCCCACTTACTCGTGCATTCGAAGCATGTTGAACAACACCAACACATGGTCTTACCAACGCCCTGAAAAAAACTCGAGCAAGCAACAGAAATGATAGAGTACCACTTAACAGTTTCTAGAAAAACTACAGCAAGTAGAAAGGGAACAGAGTGTACCTCTATCCATCCGCGAAGCCTCATGGTCAACAACCACTAAGGCATATAGTTGTCCTCACCCCATCCTCTAGCTCCGGAAGACCGTCATTGACCACCTATGGGTGGTGGTAGTGGAAAATCATACCACATGCCACCACCCTCTGCTACACCAGCTCCGTCATTATGTTCCCCACCCTACGTACCTCCATTCGGAAGATTCTACCTCTACTAAGGTGGCATGTCAATCAAATCCCCCTCAACTACATGACTAGTTTGACAATCTCTACAAGATGTCCTCAGCCATCACAAGTATTACACTGCCTCTCCTGCAGCTGACCAGAACCGTCCTGAGATCCCTAATAGCCCTGAGCCTCAAATACTCCATCCTGGGTCACCTCCTAAAGCGTTGAGCACATTTGGACCTTTGTGCCTATCGTTAGCTACTAGCTGCTGAACCATCTGCCGAGGTCTCAACTCCTGTGCGCCCAGCACTGATAGGAAGAATTTTCACATCCAAATAGCTCTCCACCACTAAGGCCCACTCCATCACTCCAACATAGGTGGACTGGAATAAGGTAACCACACCTACTTGAATGTCTCTACAGAGGCCATTATTGATGTTATGATCCCTAAATAATGGGTCTCTAACCATATTTAGGGTGTAGTGTGATAGGACTGTAAACCTCACTGAGTACTCTGACATAGTAATGCCCTATTGCTGAAGATGTAGATTTTCCTGGATCCACATTGACCTTAGTATCACTGTATATAACTCTTCCCAGGAGATCCTCTCAAAATCTTCCCATTTGAGCATCTCCCCATTATGGGACTACTTCACCAGACTCAACCATCACCCGACCGAACCATGTAGAAGGCTCACCGCTTGGACCACCATCGAATCTAGAGGTGTCCTAATGAGGAGGAAAATCAGTTCACTGTCTCGACCCAGTCATCAGCTTCTTGGGGTTCTGGATCACCCCAATACCTTATAAGGTGCAGCATATGCAACTCATATAGTGCACTAAGAATGTGCGCATCCTAATCCTGCACTGCCAGCTCAACCAGCTTCTCAAAAGGTTGGGGCTCAACTGGCGGACCACTGGGAGGTCCATACCTAGAACCTGTTCCCTGGTCCATAGACTCTACTTAGGGTGGTTCATCACCATAATCATGTTGCAGAACCCCACTGGAATTCATCGTGGAGGAATCCTGAAAACAATCTAAACACACCATGGACAAAGAGTATATCTAGGGAGATGACTCAAGAAGGATAAGGAAAACCCATAACCCATTCCTACTGGATGTATGTACCACTATTTACCTATGACCAGTGTTCTAATGCCTTGAGTCGAAATGAAGTTATCAAAGTCCTAGTGAGTGGATACATCGGCTGCCACACCAATACTAGAGTCCCATACCTGACATCTAAAATCAATACATCATAATATTGTTGCTATGAAACCCAAACCAAGATCACTTCTAGACCAACTACACTCTATGATCTCATAGGTGGTACGTCCTCTATTAACACTCACACATGAACCGACCCAATGGGGATCGAGCCTCGACTCCCCTAGACCACCTCTAATATGCCAGGGGATGGGGACTAGCACCAAGTAGGCTATCATACACATGGGAGAAATTAGCCTAAGGTATTAGTACACTTGAACCCACATAAACCTATATGAAACAATTCATAGATATTTATAAAAACTAAAAATCAGAACTTGCATACATCTAACCCACAACCAGAGTACAAAAAAAGTAAAAAGAGGAAAATACATTGTCCAACAAAAATAATTTGCAAAAGCGTCCAACCTGCTCAGAAGGAGGGGATCAATGTCCAAAGAACACTCTAGAAAGCTCATCAGAACAACTCTGGTGAACACCCATGATGTTCAAGATGAAAAAGCACCACCGGCTCTGGTTCCTCCTAGGACTTTATCGAAAGGCATTTTGTCTGTATGAGAGACAATACATGTGCGGGAAAAGTCCGTTCATGGGTGATTATGAAAATACTCAGTAGGAGCCCCAAAATCCACAAAAGAATAATAGAGAAATTGAAATTCAACAGTCATCTCATCCCAGGTGGAGAGAACCCAAACGAGAGAGAAAATCCATCTTGTGACCATCCTAAGAAAAACATGACTAGTTAGACTAGCTCAGGTATATGCCCATACATATACCATGAACATCCAGATATACTCGTTTCAGGCACCAAGCCACAAGAGGTTCCGACCGCATTACTAGCGACAGGTTATACTCTAAGATCTAAGTCTTACACAAAGAAAGAGAAAATACTCTGTTAACTCCACAATCTCATCTAAAAGATACAATCTATCAGGCATCATCACTAAGATCACCATACTGAAATAGTTGAAACACCAAACTAATCAAGTAGGGGATCACTCAAAGGGTACTCTAGGGGATATGTGAACCCGCTCTGGTAACTCCACAATCTCACAGATAGTCGATCACTCCTAGAATCCACTGGGTGATACCAGATCCCAATCATACTTTCCAAAAATCTCATCACTCAGATAGAGGATTTTCTACCATGTAAATGTGGTAATAAAAATTCTAGAAACCCCATCCACTATTACTTGTGATGCATGCGAACGAAACGATGATACCAAAAACCCTACCTAAAACACACAGTGAGTAGGGGATAACATTACCAACGATACTGAAACCCTGTGGAAAATTACACGCTGAGTAGGGGATCATATAACTGATTATATCACAACCCTACTATTATATCCCACAACAAAGGTGATCATATTCCTGGTGAAACCTCAAACCCTATGGGCTAGTCGTTCAAGATATAGGACCCTTTCCCGTTGATAAGCAATCACAATGATTCCAAGAACCCAATCTAGGGAATCGAAGCTAGAGGATCCTACTCTAGACTCGCCGAAGTGATACCACAACTCTATTTGAAATTCATGTTATCGAGGATATCACAAACCTTTAATGGGGTTGTAATTCCATAAAAACCCTCACAGAAAAAAGTAAGGGATTTCTATCAACTAATGCTAGTCCAAACATCGCTAACCCAAGCATCCCACAACATAGCTACACTGTGTACCGTCGAGGTCCAAACTGATGCCAACAACGCATTCTATGGGAAACAACACAAAGGATAGTCTATTTACTTGCCTAAAATAGACAATCGGTGAGAAGTTATTATTCACCACAGTATGTTTAAGTGGGACCACACCTTGATTCCAAAACTCATCAAGTAGATCGCATTATAGCTATCCCCCTAGAAAAATGCACGATATCGACTACTTGATCATCCAAAATGAAATCATGCGAAAAAGTCATGTTTCTACGTAAACTCCAAACACCATACTCATGAGGACCACACCTTGATCTCAGTCTTAGTTTTCAATTACTATTCTATAAATTCTGCCTCACTATCAGGATCAAAACGCCTATGACGTTGCATCAATCGGATGCTCGATGAAGATGTTATGACTGGTCGAAGTTGAATAATAATAAAATATTCTTATTATTTTCAACATTTCATGTCCTCGGGAAAAAACCTCAACCCATAAAACTCTTGAGAAAAACTCCAAAGGTCTGCCTCAGTGCAAGGAATATATAGCTGCAAATGACTCGTGAATCAGACATCTAGTTTTCGAGTTATATGAATTTAATGAACCCTTGAAAAATTCTGGTCGCACCACCGCTGTCTCATCAGAAACCACTACACTTGGGCCCGAAATTGTTGTTCTAGAGCCACAATCTACCGCTTGCGAGCTGAAAACCACCACACCACCACCGTCCTCGCTGGATGTTTCCATTTCCACCACTGTAATTTGGATTTGACACCGATGAAATTCCTGGAACCATAGGGAGCACCCATGTGCTCAAAATTTATATTCGAAACAAGTTTAAGAAAGCTCAGGACCTGAACTACACAACCCTTATCACAATCCGAAGAAAAAAAATTCATATATAGGATCTGGTATTTAATAACTCAAATTGTCTTCCTCATGGGTGAAACGCCGATGTTTGAACCTGGATCTGTGCTCCAAAGAATCCATGGCACGATCAGGCAGTATCCGCCATTAGAATCGGAGCTCATCAGCGCTTCATTTACTCGATATGGTGATTCATCATTGATGAATGGAGGAGAAAGGAGAGTTTCCTACTTCTTCACAATAGAAATGAAGGGGGTGATTGATTTAATTTAATTTTTAATTAATTGATTAATTCAACAGCCGTCCACACCCCCAACGAAACCTCCCAGCATAGAAAATATTAGGTTTCCCCTAGGGTAAACACAACGTTCTAAACTCATCTACACGTTTAGAATTTCGATCCGAGACATTTGTCAAGAGTTATTCAAGACTACCTCTATAAATAACATTATTCATTAATTTATTAAAATGCCATTGTTCACATTTTTCCAGAGTAGGCTCACGCCTGCAATGATTACACCCCGCCTAGGGTAAATGGCACGCTTTGGACGCAACCATGCCCTCATATTTCTGATAGAAGATTCTAGTTAGGAGATTACTCATCTTATCCATGTGTATACTATAAAAATTCACTATATTTTAATAAAATTAATTTCAGTCACATTGAGCCTTGGAATCACATGTTGCTTTCGTGCCTAGTGTCACGACTTGTCCTCAGGGCTCGTGCCGTGACTACCCCGAGCCCTCCTTCCATAGGCCAGGGGCTGGAGACTAGCACCAAAGGCATAAATCCCAATAAAAAGGGAAGGCATTGCCTTTATGAAACATAAACACACATATAATTAGAGAACAAGTGGAATCAAACACTAAGTATAGCCGTAACAGGTATGCTGAAAGTACAAAGGGGCCAGAATACAAGCCCAACAGTAAAGTACAAGGAAAAGACAAAATATCAGGAATGTTTCAAGCTGCTCATGGATCATCCTCCATAGTTCCGACCTAAAGGGTAGGTACATATGGCCACCTCAGCTCTCCATGTCCGTCTGTCACCTCCAGGAACCGTCTCGTCGTGTAGTCCACCTCCGGGTACCGTCTCATCATCAAGTCCACCTCCAGGTACCGTCTCGTCATCAAGTCCACCCCTTGGTACCATCCAACTCTACAAGTCTCAACCACGATCAGTGTTATCCATCGTCTGCATCCAACACAACAAGGTGCGGGCACAGCCCGTGTAGGGGTGAGTATAA
This sequence comes from Viscum album, assembly GCA_963277665.1. Taxonomy (NCBI): domain Eukaryota; kingdom Viridiplantae; phylum Streptophyta; class Magnoliopsida; order Santalales; family Viscaceae; genus Viscum; species Viscum album. Next base: position 1,395,540,876 of record OY728162.1, read on the forward strand.
CGATACTCAGTAGGGACCCTGAGACCCTCAAGGTCTCACTAAAACCAACAAGGATAAACCACAAAGAAAGATCTCAAAAGATAACATTTACTTAGGTATATGCCCATACATATACCTATGTTATCAAGTATCCCATCTCAATAATGAGGTAAACACAAAGGTCATTGACTCGGCTCAAACTAGGATTTTTATTCACGATGACGAAAACACAGCTGCTGGAGAACTCCTCCTCTGTTGAGCACAGTAGTCCTGTCACGACTTTGAGGTGCCACTCACTAACCTGAGACTGCTGAGGTACTCCTCCGGTCACGTACTGTGGGTCTTCCACCTCACAAAGTAGTGCTCCTCCACCATGGGTCTGCCACCTCACAAAGTATTGCTCCCCCTCATAGCCTACAAATGTACTACTCCTGTCGAGTACCGTGGGTCTGAAAACACACAAAGTAGTGCTACTCCACCATGGTTCTTCCACCTCCCAAAGTAGTTCTCCCCACTCGGCTATACAAGTCAATCCGAATCAAATTAGGCAAGCAGTCATCAGGTCTCAGCCAGCTACAAGGTCACTGTACTCTGTATGCTCGTCTCCAGGAGGATCTGCTCCATAAGCCACTGGTACACACTCCAAGTGTCACAAAGTCCCATGAAGACGAATCACAAAGATCTATCACGTCATAGGGATCTCTACGCAATAGACGGCGCGTCAATCGGACGCCCGGTCTGTGAGTTATTATCCTTTTAGTCCGAGGGGCCTGGTTGGTTTCGTGCACGAACCAACCCGAACACATCCCAACAGTACCCCAAACACCCATGGGGTATACTAAAAAGAAAAGTTTCTCAATGAGATTACCAATGCTTCTGACGGTTCGTCAAACAGACGGTTGGTGTGAGAGTTATTGGATTTTCTGTTCCAGGGGCTTGGTTGGTTTATAAGCTAAACCAACCCGACCATACTCCAACTCTATCCAAACCTCAAGTGGATTATTCCAAAAGAACAATCTCATAATAAGGAATCCAATGTAATTGACTGCACGTAAATCAAACACTTGGTCCTTAAGTTATAAGCGTTTTATTACCAGGGGCCCAGTTGGATTCATGTTCGATCCAACCCAGTCATACTTCAAATGAAACCGGTTAACCAAACCGGTCACACCATTGCGATCCATATGAAAAAACACACGGTATGGACTACCCATTGGTCCAAAATGGATAGTTGGTGAAAGAGTTTCATTTCACCACAACACGCGTGAACCGGGCCTCATGGGGCCCACACCTCAACCTCAACTTAAATATCCAAAACATGTCATGAAACATCCTTCTTAATTTCAGGGTCGCAACGTCATAGACGGTTCGTCATTCCGACATAGTATGAGAGAGATATGTTTGATACAAGATCCCATAATAATAATAATTTTATTCTTATTTGGTGCTTCATGGGCCCAATCCACGAACCATAATTTAGTATCCAACATTAGACTTGAATCGACCATATGAATGATAGGATTACATCACCACTGACGGCAAGCCAATCGGACGCCGCACGCATGAGTTATGGCGGGTCGAGGATTTAATAATAATATTAAATCTAATATTTTTCAAGCACTTCGGGTACCCAATCCAAAAACCCAAAAAGACATCCAATATTGGACTCAGAATGTCCGTCTAGGAATCTGGGTCACACTGCAGCAGACGGTTCGTGAAACCGAGGTCGCACAAATAATTTACGGTCAAGAAATTGTTTTATCAACAAAAATAATAATATTATTATATTATTATTATTTTTAATTGATTTATTTGAAGGATGTCATGTCACACACCTCCTATATCCAATTTTGGTTCGCATCACTCCCTTCTTCACACATGGCTAACAAGCCCCTTTGGATTCATTCTCTCCTTTCTTTTCATTTAATCTTATCTTTTATTTTATAACATCATTAATATATTTTTCTTCTCTCTGCAATCTTACTCTTCTCCCATGAAATTCATGACTTCTTTCTCCCAATTAGCGCCCCAACATGCTGCACCGACGGATTTCGCCTCAGCCAGCTAACCTTGCTCTTCCAGACCGCCCTACTCACACCATGAGATCCTTCCGCACTCCATTACGACTTCGATTTAACTCGGAAAAAAGATATGTATGCATATCTATGATCCTCAGGTCGAGACCTTCAAGTCAGTATGTCGCGCTCAGGGAAACATTGAGAGTCCAGCGCGCTTAATTATTTGGGGATGATGAACACGCGAAGAATGCATGGACAATGTATAAGGAAAGATCGCGGTCAAAGTGTGTATCGATAGCTCTGATAGTTTGGCCATCATTTTTGTGAATCAAGAACATGGGGAATTGGATATTAAATATTTATCATGCTTCAAGAATTTAAAATTCAAGATAAACAAGAATAAAATTAATTCAATCAATTTTTTATCAATCCGTGAATTAATTTATTTAATTCATGTTCATCATAAGAAATTTAAACCAAGGTAAGGAATCCACAAAGATAAATCCTACAAACAAACGCTCAATCTCGAGGCTATAAACCACATAAATGAGAAATATACAATATTCCCCTACCTCGCAAAGACTTCGCACATTGTCGATCCTTGGAATACAAATGTCGCGGTAGATGGCATCACAAAGAATGGTGTCGTTCTTCGTAGGAGGCGTTCTTCATCGAAGAGAAGAAAACTTTCTTTATCTATATCTCTAGAGTTTTCCCAAGTTTTCTCCAACACCACAATTGCCAAACTAAAATAATAGCTCTTCCTATTATTTTATTCGCACAACAATTGATTTAAGAATCAAACACTATAATTATTTAATTGGAGAATCCCGTTAATTAATTATAATGTGTTGAGAATTTAATTGGGAGGAAGGTGGAGAGTTTAATAAACTTAATAAAGAGAATGGTTGTCACAATAAAAGAAAGGGAGTTTAAGGGGGTTTCAAGGGAGGTGAAAGGTTAGGGTTCATGTGGGCCCCACCTTACAAATATCCACACATGGGATGTTATGTGGGGGTGTGCCCCACCATTAACTTCCCCATGTAGGATTTAACCACCATGGTGTATAAAATTGTTCTAAACAATTTTATTTAACTTTTTTACTAATTTCCAAATTTTAACATTCAACCTGTACAAAACGCAACTACGGTAAATGTCCCCTTAAGCAATTTCCCACGCTGCTAGTTCATCCGTGCCCTCGGATTTCAATTCCGAGCACCGGTTCAAAAGATGGAAAAACCCGCACATACGTTTCTTGAACGTACCAAAACAAAACTTCATAAATTGATTCCCGGCACACCGGGCCTCGGAATCAAGTGTTGTCAAAAGATACAGACTCGTAAAAAGATTCTAAAATGTCGAGTATTTTTCATTTGTGAGTCTATTTATTAGATGGATTACATAAATCAGGAGGATATTAAAATAGTTAATCAATGTTTAGTAGGTGTCACTATAGTAATGGAATCAGTCAGTATATTAATCTCATAGTAGGATCATTTTGAATAGATTGAGAAGGATATTTCATTGATTTAGTTTCTATATAATAATGAAAATCTAAACATGACCAATTAACACATTAGAAATAATAAAAACAATTCATGAATATTGAAATTTCCATGAAATATATTCTTGTAATTTCATCATCCTCAACTCTAATGATAGAATTACAGATGCATATGTCACACTAGGGGAACTATGTGGGAAATGTAATTTGAAATTAGATTTACATAATAGGGAATTTATTAATTTAAAATGATATCTATTATATATATTACAGATTTCATGTTTAGAATTTAAAAAAGAATTCTTATTTTTATATAAAATTTATTTTCATTTAATTTCATTTTTTAAATATTCAATTTATATATTTTAAAATAAATAATATTTAAATGTAAAAATATTTTTCAATTTATTAAAAAAATAACATTGTAATCAGTTTGTAATTTTTATCAAAAAAATTTGGCTTATAATTTAATAGTGAAAAATACTGATTTAATAAAACTACCAAATTTTAAATAATATCATAATAAAATAATGTTTTAAATGTTTTAGAAAATCAATTTTATAAAAAAAATTATAATTATAATTAATATAAATCATTTATAATTTTTATGTTCTATTTAATAAACCTACTTTTTTCATTTTCATAACTAAAGTAATATTTCATGACAGAATGTGATTTATTCATTTATATTAAATCATTGAGTTTCATCACATATATAATATAAATGAAAAAATAATCTAAAAATTTTTGACCAATATAACCATATATTTTAACATGGCTATTTGTTTTGATTATGATTTCTAATATTCATGTAAGGGAATGTAATAATAATAAGATGATTATATTTAAAGAATTAATTTAACAATGTTGCCTAATTTTTAACTAATAAAATAAATTAATCCATTATAAAAAAGTTGATTTTATATAATTTTGAAATATATATTTAAATTTATTATCAATTATTCAATGGGTTATCAAATCTAAATAACATTAAAACTCTTAACGGTGAATACAATGCTTCCTTACAAAATATATTTCTTCTATATTAAATTATTTCATTTAAAAACTAAAATAAAATTTTTTTTAAATTAAAATATGATTAAATGGTGATCAAGTATATGTTACCATCCTCCAAATATTGAATGATGGTTTATTTTATCTATTTTATGACAATAATAACTGGGTAAAAAACTTATTACCTTAGTAAAACTGAAAATGGTAAAGGAAAAAATGTGAGAATAAATAACATCAAAAATGATTAAACAAATATTAAAAATATCTTTTTGTGGATACTAGGACAAATATAACCCCAAAATATATTTTTATTAACATTTTGAGTCTTTTAATCTTATGTTTTCTATGTATATCATTTATAAGTAATGGATATTCACAAAAGATCCTTTTTTACATATAGATGGGATCATATCCATTATTCCAATGATCCACTGTCCCTTGTGAATAGTCATGAATCCCTATCATGTTTTCCACTAAAAATATAATTTTACATGTCTTGAATCCCCTATTGGATACATGTTAGAATAATCACTTTATTTATATTGAGTTCATCAAGAAGACGTTAATGGTCTTTATGTATGTGTTACTCAAACCTTACTTTTTCATCATAATAATTCTCCTCTAAACCAACCCAAACCCTAAAAAATTAGGATCTCAGTATCACTATTATAAATTAATGTTATTATATTAATGTAAAATCATGTACTTATTATTTCACATCCATGTTGATAAATAAATTAATCTTGATCGGGAGTTTTGTGGACTACCAGCTCAACAAAGTGACGTCTTTTATTTTCCATCACAGCCTCTCATCAGTGGTTATAATTATGGAATTTATAAGTAAATGTAATATATTTGATAAAATGATTATTATTAATAGAAAAATAATAACCTCCATAATATCCTCTCATTCATTAAGACATTAAAACTATAACCATTAATTATCCTGACTACTACCTCCTTGAAGTTATATTTTCTCACTATTATCTATTATTTCAAATATTAATTCAAACCACATAATATATTAAATAAAAATGAGGAAAATATAAATAATATCATTACTATAATATTATATTCATATTATAATTAATTTCATAACCCTACTTACCCATCATATTATGGTATATTCATGTCGAGGCTAGTCTAACAACTAACATGAACAATGTTATATAAGAAATTATGGATGGTTATAGGATAGTAAATGAAAATTTTAGTATTTGATAAAGAGAACATCATTTTATTTATGGTTCATAAAAGGTTATATTATTATATTATAACATTACCAAAAATATATATTTGATCATGAATATTTAAAAAATAGACGACTTAGATTGATTTTTCATGATACATAATAAAAACACTTCTAAAATGAGATAAAATATTTATAAATTAATATTTTTAATATATAAAATTAACATAAATTTTATATTAATGATTTAAATTTGGATCTGAATAAATAAAAAAATTATATTACAAAACCAGTTTAACATAATATAGATAAAACACACTAGATATATAATATAAAAAACAACTGAATAATATTCTTTTAGAGTATTATTATAAATTTTGTTTTTATATTTTTATAGATATTAATAGAATTCACAAATAGGATATATGGTAGTTACCTTTCTTATAATGTAGATTCAAGTTCTTTAGTTGAAGGCAATAATTAATGTAAGGTTTCCATATCCCAAATTAAATTTGGATAGACATATTTCTTATGGTAGAAAACGTTTTAATTGATATGGTGTATCTATATCCATGTTAACATCATTTATGATTATCTACACATTTTTTTGGTAATAAATGTTTAATTTTAAATAATTTACTCTACACCATTTTATACATATATTTATAATTTCATTAGGGTTTCATTAACTCAATTAGTAATACATTGGATTATAGACACTATTACATGAATAAGTATTCATTATCTATTTGATAAAAAATGACCACATTTTATATGGTATATCCTATTGTTTTCAAGGTAAGTTACTTCTCTCGATCACTAACTACCATAGTGATTAAATGTTTACAAAACATAATGTATATTGTTTTTGGAAAATCTAAATCTTACTTATGGATCCTTTCACCAATGTCGTTTTTCTCATTTCCAATGATTGTTTCCTCTGTTTTGGGAACCTAAATTTGTATGAATTCATGTGATCGACTTACCAATTATTAAAAATATTAAAAAAAATATTTTTATTTAATTTTAATGATTTTTATTTTCATAAATGGACTTTTCAAATATTAAATAGATTTATGTATTTTGGATATATTTCCTTTTATTCAACACCAAAATTTCATTATAAATAATTTATCCATTTTTAAGAATCAACTATAATTGATTTTATAAAATATAATGGTTTTATATATATTAATTTTTTTCAATATGTTTTTTGGAAATTAATTTTCAGAAATATATTTTTGACTTTATCTCTTAACCATTATTTATAAATGTAAAAAATGATAATTAGTTTAGTATAATTTTCTCCCAAATGAATTTTATGGAATTTTTTATATTATATACCATGTTTTGTATTATTAAAATGTAATTTATTTTACAACTATATATGAATTTTATAAATTATTTTCATAATTAAATTAACATTTTATAATAACATTTCTATATGAAGGTACTCATCAACCCCTATTTCCATCGTTCTTTATTTGTAATTCATTTAATTTCACTTCAAAAGAAATTTAGATATTTTGGAAAGGCTCTTGGGATGTTCATGGTTAGAGCACTATTTTAAAAAACTATCCACCTTAACAGTAAATGGTTTGAATCCCCAAATAATAGGGGTTCGTATGGTTAGCGTATGGATTCCAAACTAGTGTGCCTAACTAATAGAAAATGTGACCCCCCCTTCGAGGGGCTCACAGTTAGGTCACAATATTTGAAAACCCATGTGGTTCCCTTTAGGAAACTGTGAGTTTAGAATTTTTTTAATTTATAAAAATTTACTACTTATTCTCAAACCACCCCATATGAATCCCATCTCAACCCAAATCAGTATTGAAAATCTTACCAGGTCCAGGGAGCTTGCAAGAACCAATTTGGATCCACCAAACCATTTTCCAACATGATCTATGTAAGGAGATCATCACTCGATCTCTTCATGTTATGCTTTATTCTCATGTTATCTATCTTTCACTCTTTTATTCTCTACCCTAGGGGTTTTCAGATCTACTGGATGTTATAAGAGGTAAATAATTGTTTTTTCTTTCTTGAATCTGGGTTTGATTCTTGTATATCCATTGTTAATGTTCTTCATTGGACTTTCCCATTGTGAGTACTGTGTTACATTACACTATGATCTATAGTAGGTGGTTCTCTAGGGGTTGGAAATTTAATTTTACTATCAAATTCTTTATTTTAAATACATTTAATTTATCATTATTATCAAAACCTAAATTGAAGGCAAATGGGAACTAAATTCAAATGACAATGATTTTTGGGAAAATCTATAATTCTAACGAATTAGGGTGTGATTTGGATTTGATTGAATTTTTTGAATTTGATTTGTGATGTTTAATTGTGTAATTGATTTTTGAGAAAGTGGAAAAAAATTGTTTTGATATGATCCAATTCTTAGTTTTCTCTTTAAGTGGTCATGAATTGATTAAACAACCTTGTTTTTGTTTTTAATGAGAAATTTTGATATTGTATTGGAAAATGGGGCTATTTTATTGTAAATAATTTGAAATAATTTTTCCATTATTTATTATTTTAAAGAACATGTGAGCCTGAGTAGTAAAATTTTCATTGGTGACAAACAAACCAGGTAGGATGTTTATTAGAAATAGATAGATTCTTAAAAATATATCACAATCATATTGGAAGATACTATCCTCATTGGGATTCAAGTTTTTTCTCTTTGGCTAGTGTTAGAGTCACTTGGGTGTACATTGATATTATTAGTATATGACTGTGTGAGGATCCCATAATTAAGAAATATTGTACCATTTAATGGATAACTATCAAGATTCTTTTGATTCTTTTGATATCTATATATTCCATTGATTTTGGAACTATTTTCTATTCCATGAGAGCATATATAAAATATTTTATATAAATGTTTTACTTATCAAAACATTTAAATGATTCCATCATTTTAAATGTAATGAATGATTTTCTTTAAAAATTATCTCATTCATCGAATTTATTTTTATTTAGAACTAAAAGCATTATTTGGTTATTATTAAGGAATATTATTATGGAATAATTGGTGGGACCCTCCTGGTCTTTTAGTGCACATTATACCATTCCCATTGGGAATTTAGATATTTCCTTCTTCCATATTCGAGCAAGGGGAAAGAACCACTTGGAGGTGGTGATTGTCGATATTTGATCATAAATTGTTGTGTTAGTTGGGAACTGGGTTATTTTATCATATAGTTTTGGTATTTTGTAGTTCGACCTTAATGTTATATACCTATTTGACTTCAGGTAATATTCTCCCTGTGGAGTATTATTTTGATAAAATTGAATTGTGGATGTTTATTCTACTATTTATGTGGGAAAACTATTCATTGTTTTATTTTGAATGAATCCAATGAGTAGTTTCCAACTAGGGGGGATCAAGAATTCCATTCATGCCATGTTAGGATAGGAATGAGTGTCAAAATACGAGGATATTGAATCCGATTTTCAAAAAAGTGGTATCATATTTTTTGGTTGTGCTTCTCTCCATGATGTTAGTATGTAGTTTAGTAATCATGTCAGGGCTTAGGATGTATTTATGAGTAAGTGCCTATCCAACTCTCACCATAAGGACCCTTCTATCACCTAGGGTGGTTTGGTAATTTCTTTTGAGTATTATTTCCTATATTTTCCTTGATTTATATTTGGATAGATTAAAACAGAAATATTGTTTTATTATCAGCTGGGATTAACATCCATTTTCACCCTTTCTTGAGTGTTATTCGGAATATCATTATAATGTATAATATTTTGTCTATTGATATGATGTGGCAGCATTCCTATACGAATAAAATTTTATAGTATTCATGAAGAATCATCGGATGAATTATAGTTAGAAAATACTCCACTAAACTATAATCTATTTAAGGTATTGAATATCTAGTTCAAAGCTCTTTGACATGTGCCTACACATTTTCTCATTCAGGATCTAGTTGTTGAACATCAGAGGGATGTTTTCATGGTTCATTCATAGGATTTCCTTCTCAATAACTCACTAGCTTTCAAAGTCAATAATGATCATCAAGAGGATTGTGATGGGTTGAGAAATGCTTAGTATTTTTTTTATTACATAGAAATTCCTGATGAAATTAAGGTTAAATGAAGAAACATAAATATTAAAGGACCTATTAATGATGGTGGGGCATGATATAAATGAATAAAAAACACACGAATTTATATTGGAAGGAAATCAATGTTCTTTTCACCAACTATTTCAATATATATTCCATGGTATTGAAATTTATAAATAGTTTTTAAATATCAAGTTAGTAGAGAGGATTATGACCAAGTATATAAATCACCTTACTGATCCAATGTAGTTTTCACATGGGATTGTATCAACATAGATGAATAAGACAAATATGTTCGATAAGGGACATAAATATGATATATGTTCTCAAGTTCTATAGTTGATTCTCTCTTCCTATGAGGATGTTATGGATAGAACGTTTCTAGTTGAGCATGATCTTGATGATATATCAGGGTTAATGGGGGTTCCATTTTTTCCCAGTGGCAATTCTGTGCATTCCTTTAAAATAAATAGAATGTGTGATGATTTTCATGATGGTTCTCAACAATATAGTTTTTCTAAACCTCATGATGTTCTTATAAGAGGCCCTTTCATTTGTTACTAGTTTAGGAATTATGGGCAATAAAACAAGTTAAAATTGTGGAAGCCAAGATATATATTCCCTCTAGACTATCATATAACTTGATCAATTTTTTCCCATTATGATCCAGATAGTGAAATGAGTTCATCATCACCTCAAATTACTAATCTGATATCATAATTTTGACTATCTATGTTGTTCCTAACAAAGGCATTTAGAAAAATGGTTTTTGACATAGTGAAAGTGTAATCAGTTGAAGAAGATACAAGTCCAGTGACTATGAGAGGTACCATCAGAATTGAATCATCATTAGTGACTTCATTTTTTGATATTGGTGAGTCTTATTTATTTATTTAAACTAGTTTTTAAAAACACTAAATCTTCATATGGATCTTTAATATTATTTGTGGGATATCACTACACACCTCAAAATGAAGAGATATAAGGGTCTTCATTATTCCACTAATTCTTTCTCAATATCCATTATGATGAATTCATGGGAATTCCATGTTCTCAACATGAAACCTCTTGATGTCAAATTCGGGATGGATTGGCTCACTGCTAAGAAATATTATATTGATTGTTTTCTTCTGCGAGTCTCCTTTACAGCACATTATGGGGATAAATATATATTTTATGGAGAGTGGGGAACGAGGTTGAGTAGATATGGACCATCTTATATAGTGTTATGGAATTTTATATCATTTCTTTTTTCAGATGGTTCAAGGATTACTGAGTGAAGATCTCTATCTAGTTGCCTTCATGTTTCCCAACATTTTCTTTTATGACTTTTCTATTATTCCATGGGTAAGGGAGGTAGGGTTTTTTATTGATTTTGGTACTAGTACTCAATCAGTATCTATTAATTATTTCAACATGGAACTATCTAAAATTAAATATTTAAAGTCTCAATTGGACGCTCATTTAGAGAATGTATTCATAGGTTTGAGTGTCTCTACTTAGGCGATGACTATTCTCATTTCAAGGAAAGATGATCGGTCACTTCACCTTCCTATTGATTTCTGAAAAATCAATTGAGGCAGGCCTGAGGGTTGCTGATGTTTTTGGTAGGTTGAAGCATGATTTGGGTGTTAAGGGAGATGGCGTGGAGAGGTCCTCAGTAGTGTCTACGGGGAATCCTCCAGTATCACCCATTATGGATGAGTAAGGTGAGGGAATCTTGTTAGGGAGTGAGGTTAATGGTCAGGGTGTATCTCCTAGGATAGGATGGGTGGACATGAATAATAAACTTCATTTCATGTGTTGTGGATATGAGCCATCCACAGGATCAGCCTTGGTTCTGGTGAAATATTTCTTGTCTGCTGCAACTTCTTCCAGCGGACAAGAGAAGTTGGAGAATGTGAATATCTTGTGTCCCTTAGATCCTAACACCCTCAGGGATACTCATCTGAAGGCTGGGTCTGGGTGGAAGGAAAATGACATGAAGAAGAAGGAAGATCACGAGCAACCACATTGTAAGACGAAGGCCTATAATGAAGGCACACAGTTAAAGCCGGGGAATCACATTGATGGATTGGAAGTTCGTGAACCTCTATTGTCTTAGGAGGATGATTCTTCAGGTGATGATAGATATAGTATCCCTTCAATGGATAGTATGGACCGATGTATAATAAAAGGCCCTCACAACCCTCGGCGGAACAAGCGGAAAAATCGCTAGACATTTAGGGAAATGTATTGTGGTCCATAGGAAAAAGACTAAGGGACGCAAGGATTATTATCACTTGCCAAAACCAATGGAGACTAGGTCGCCCAAGAAGAAAAGGAACTAATTAAGGACATGCCTTCAGGAGGGGGAAAGAGAAGAACCAAATAGGCTTACAAATGACAAAGAAGAAGAGAATGAAGAGTGCTTAAAACTTATCTTGCACTCCATGGAAGAAATGATTGAGCAAGCCGTACGTCCCAATGTTTCAGAAGAGGAGATCAATAGAATTTATGAACGAAGGCTGAAATTTGATGCCAAAGAGGATAAATAAGTGTGGTTAGAGAAACAAGATAGAATTATGGCCTGAGGGTTTAATCATGGTAAAATCAACGTAGAAGAATTTATTCAAACAATGGAAAGGTTGATTACCCAACTTGAAGAGCTTATCAGAGAGGATCCCGACATCCAGTTTGGTATGCTGCACTGGGAGCTCTACAGAGTAGATGAGTCAAGTAATATTAGCCTTCTGTTTAACCATTTTGTAAGCTCTTTCAACTCGTACTGGTAAACTGGTTGTGTACTCTGGTTTTTCAATTTTCCTTAAAATGGAATAATAATAAATTTAATTTGGATGGATGGATATGTTACCAGATAAAAGGAATTATCTGGGTTTTGATGATTGATATTCGACATATTAATCAATATTTGAGAATAAAAAATTATGAATTTTAGAAAACCACCTTCTAGAGTAGTTATTACCAGTATGTGTACCATTTCATTCCATTTGGTCTAACCAATTCTCTTAATGTATTTCTACAGTTGAAGAATAGGATTTTTCCTATTATATTGATTTATTCATGGTATTATATATAGATGACATCATTTTTTTTCTAATCCCTAGTATAATTATGTGCCTCGTTTTCTGTTAGTTCATGAATTTTTTAGAAATCCCTATCATTATTCCAAACAATCGAAATGTGATTTCTATATTTGGGTAGAACTGTTTATAGGAAATGTGGTGAAAAAACATTCCATCACTGTTGATCCTGTGAAGATGACAGCCATTATGACATGGGAATAACCATGAAATGTTTTCAAGATTCATAGCTTCAAGGGTTTAACTGAATATTATCATCATTTCATGAAATATATCTCAACGATGGATTATATTATGACTTCCAAATCATGGAATTTAGTGATGTTTTCTAGAAATGATTAATTTTAGAGTTCATTTGTTGATTTGAATTGCAGGTTGACTCATGCAAACTTTTCAAGAGGTTGGGTATGGATTTGTTGTCTTCTATGGCCCATTAGGTTCATGTTTGTGATGTTTTCTTTTAATGGGTTTTCATGTTACTACATATGTCTCTCGATAGCTTGTGGATCATGAAAATAATTACCCTACCCATGAACATGAATATACATATATGATGCATGAGCTTATGAGCTGGAAGAAATACTATTTCAAATTTTTGTTTACTATGTATTGGTTCAACTAGAGTATTATTAATATATTCTCTCAAAAATATTTTATTCTCTACGAGTGGAGTTTGGTATAATTACTAAAATATTTTTATTTTGACACCACTGATACCCTGGGTAAAGGGAATGTAATTTTTGATTCATTAAAATGGAAAATTCTGACATAAGACAAGAAAGAATCATCCTAAGAGTTGAGCATGATGGAAATTTTTTGGAATGATTCATATTGAAATTTGTGAAATAGTTTTATATTTTTTACTAGATAGTTTTAAATTGTCCTATACACTTCATTACATGGTTATTCTAAAATAGCAGCCTAATTATGAATTCCATAGCATTTTGGACTCTGTTAATGATAGGGAGACTATTGTTGACTGATAATTCTCCCAAGAAATCATTATAGTTTGTCATAATAATTTTTTTACCATTATTGGTTTGAAATTTTTCAATTGGGGTATAAATATTTCATAGTGGGTTGTACACCCAAGAACAATGAAGTAGTTCTAGGACATGTAATGTTTATTATTCTGACCAGGTATGTGATGGGGCATTGCTAATTGTTGGTCTTGTTCTTATACATTACAACAGGTCAAGGATGGGCACTAGAGACCCACAATATTTCTTCATCCACTTCTAGTGCCATCTTGAATGTGGGAGTAGATTTCTATAGAAATTTTTGTTGGGTTACATCGTTCACATTGAATGAAGAAATTGATATGAGTTGTGATCGATAAATTTGTTCACTTTATAAACATTTGCGAAACAACCAAAATTTATAACCATGGTATTATCATGTGGGGATAGTTGAGTTTTTATTTAACAATAGTTACCATTATGCAATTAGAATGACTCCTTTGAAGGGATTGTATTGCTTGTCATGTAAATAATTTTTTTTTGTTAATAGAACAGTGAAATTTCTTTGGTTGGATAGAACATGGATCAAGAGACGATAGAAACAATTTAGTAAATTTATTAGAGAATATTTATGGAATTTATTTGGTATAAATTTTATTCTAATCATCATCAGAGATGACTTGAATTTTAAGTTGTTTCTCATATTTTCTTGAATGTTTCACCTCATTTGGGTCTTGAAAGGCTTAAGTGGAAGGGATGATTGCACTTATTTTGATGAGAAATATTGTGGTTTTTTAGTATGTTAGGAGTGTGGCCTATATTTTATCACATCCCCCATAGATTACATCGATAGATGACTTTTCACATTTATCACATCAGAGAAAGTATCATTATGATCCTTTCCATGATCTGAGCTAGAGTGATCTTGTTATTTAGCATGATTTACCTAGGACTGAGCATCAAGTAATGATAATTGATTTTGAAACCATAGTATATTATGGGATGATTATTTTTTTGGTTTTGAGTGATATGGAAGAACGATTCTAAAATTAATGAGACATAATAGATAGAGGCACTAATGAATGAGAAATTTCCTCATCTTTTTTACATGGATGCTTATTAACATGAATTCAAGGGAAATAAGACACTATAGTGGTGAGGTTGTAATGTACTATTACTGATTTTAGTTACTCATAAACCCCTATTTTGATCATTCATTGGTTAGAGATCATTTATTGGTGCTTCCAGTGAAATTTTACAAATTTTTTAGGAACTTGGGTTAATAACGATAGGCACACATTTATCGCAAACAATGTACCCTTATATTCCAAACTATGAAAACCATGATTCTGAGGGATTTCATGGTTGGTTACTTGTCTGAAAAAACCTAAACCCACCTAGTATAGACTATCAACCACCCTTTTCATTATGCATGGTTTGATAAACAACACACCCATTAGAAAACGTGCTCACTAGATTTATTTGCTTTGATAATTTTTATTAAAATTACTAAACCCCCATATGAAACAAAATATACCTAACTCAATCTTAGATTCCATCATTCATCTTTTGAGAAACAAATGACTCATTTTTTCTCCTTTAAATCCTTTCCAAGGAAGACCAAAGCTATGTGATTATCATTAAATCTCTTGATGATAAGGTTTATTTTCCTACATTCAATCTCTCACTCTCTTCATCCCTCCTCTATAGTGTTTTCTGGATCTAATT
Source organism: Viscum album (assembly GCA_963277665.1). Classification (NCBI taxonomy): domain Eukaryota; kingdom Viridiplantae; phylum Streptophyta; class Magnoliopsida; order Santalales; family Viscaceae; genus Viscum; species Viscum album. Next base: position 1,395,556,441 of record OY728162.1, read on the forward strand.
TTGGATAGAGGTTATAATTTATCAATTTTAGATTTTGAATATAGTTTTGGTTTTATATATTCATTACTCAAATTTTGCATTGGATTTTTCCTTTAAAGTTGTGCTTCTACTTGACCCCATGATCTGAGGTAGGTGGTTCTGTATGAGTTGTCCAATACAATTAACCATGATTTTCTTAATTTAAATTAAATTTATTTAAATTTAATTTTCAAAACCAAATTTGATGTGAATTGGAAATTTAATAGAAATGGTTCTGATTTTGGTGATAACCCCTAATGGAAATGAACTGGGGTGTGATATGGATTAGATGGATAATGTGAAATTTTGATTTTTTTTAATATAATTTTGAAATTTTTTTTGAGGATATTCCATAATTTTTTTTCTAATGCTTGGATTTATCATAAAAATGAATCAATTGATTTAAAAACAAGGTTTTTTAAAGGGAAATTGAAATATTTAAATGGAAAATAGAGCAGTAATATTTTATATATTTCTGAAATGATATACCATTTAATTATTATTGTTAAGAAAATGTGAGCCCAGGTAGTTACTGATTTGTTAAGGAAAAACACACTAGGCAGGAATTTTCAAACAAAGGATTGACACTCAAAACAATAAAATAAACGTACTTTCAGATTTTATACCCACTAGGATCTTTGTTAGTTATCTTTTGCTAATGTTGTAGGGATGTAAGTACACATTATTCTCACCACTATATGACTGTATAGGGATCCCATGACATGAAACAATCATACAACATGGAATATGACCATGTTGATCCTTGTGATTTTTGGGATTTCTATGTATTCCCTTGATTGTGAAACTATTTTCCATTCCATGTGAATTTAAATAAACTATTTTATTTAATTCCTTTATTAATCCATTGTTTGACATGATTCCATCAAATGTAATGTAAATCATTATTTTTTTTTAATTTTATCTTTTACATAAACAAATGTTTTATTTAAAATTGATATAATTATTTGGTTTATTATTGTTGAATATTATTAAAGATGTATTGGTGAGAACCTAATGGTATTTTTTCTCACATCCTACATTTTCTTTCATGCTTTTGTATATTTCATTCCTCTTGGTTTGTGAAAGGGGAAGGAACCACTAGAAGGTGGTGGTTGTTGATCCCAGGTCAAGGAGTGTTTTTAATTTTGGTAATTGGGTTATTTTATATATCATTTTATAGTTCATTGTCCCTGTACAGTTGGGTCTTATATATATTTGAAATCTGGTGGTTTCCCCTGTGGATTTTTCATTCAGCCAAACTGACTTTTGTTGGATCCTTCCACTATGTGTGTCATAATTATTCACAATTTTATCTTCAATGATGCAATGTGCTAGTCCCATACTTTTGGGGATTGAGATTTCCGTTTTGGACATGTTAGGTTTGGATTGGGTTTCACGATACCATGGTATCTTATTCAGTTCAAGAAATTAGTTTTCATCATGACATTCATTGTGAACATATATTTTTCATCTAAATGTATTCATTATATTCATGTTGATCCATTATGTATGTATTAGAAAATTAGATACATTTAATCTCTAGGAGATAAATGATCTATCACTACCTTTTTGTTTCAGTATCATATTCATTTTGAAGCAATAACTTCCTTCCAATTATTTTCTTATATCAATTACCAGTTTTTTATTTGTTTTATAAAGGTTTTTACCCTAAGTTCTATACATCAAATGAATTTATCAATAATTAACTTATCCTCAAACACATTTTTTATAGTGAATGTATATCATTTACTATTATCTTGATTTAAAGATTTTTAACAAACATATTACATAATATGATGTGGATCCCATTTATTTTCCATGAGTTTATCAGGTTAAGACTGTTTATATAATAATAATGTATTTCCATATATTAAATAATTAGAAATAAGTAACCCATTTTATTTTCATGGGTAATCTATAAAGTTATTATTGATAAAAAGAATTCATCACAAGGTTTATCTATGTTTTAATGAATGATTTATTTCATGTTTCACTCATATATATGGATGATTGTGGTTTGGATCCTATACTAGCTTCCAATGCATTTATTATGGATTTAGATCACATGAGATAATGTAGTATGAAAATAAATTTTATTTTCACAACAAATATGGTGGGTGTATATGGATTTATTCATAGTCTAATTGGGGGAAATATATGTATTTTTTCAATATAAAAATCATATACACACTTTTATTTTTTAACAATATTTTTTGTTTCTTATGATAGTTACACAATTTTAAAATTATCATTTTTAGAATGTTAATTTAACATGGATAATTTTTAATGAATCCTTTTAAAAAAATCTCTTAATTAATTTCCTATGTTATTCCACAACATATTACATGACTCTTGAGTTATACTATATGAATTAATGGGAAAAATATTCAAAAAAATAGGACAACCAAAAAATGTTCATCATATGTTTAGTTATGATCATAGAGTTTTATCTCTTGTGGGAGAACAATTTAAATATGTTTCCATTTCCATATGTTATTAACAGTAGTTGTACGTTTGATGTTCCTATAATAGTATCTTGTGTAATAAATTTGTGGGAGATTTATATAACATTATATAGATTAAGATGTTTCTTTTATATTGAAAAAATAGACTTTAATTGAAAAAGACATGAGTTTTTTAGTGATTTCTCTCCCCAAATTCCATGAAATATTAAAAAGACAATATCCAATGAATGTATCATATTTTTTTATTTTATATAGATCATTTAATTATGATGTTCACATATGTGGTCTGTTATAGATTTTACCAAAACATATTTTAGATATATTTGATGATTTTGATGTTATTTGAGGATAATTTAAGGTTTTATGTGTTGATATTGATTGTATTATCAAAGTTATAGTTAATCCCATATGTTAGATGAGTTAATATTTAAAATTTTACTTATTGGAAAAAGACAACTATGGTGAATATAATATGAATAAATATGATATAAAATTACTTTTATAAGATAAATATGAAATATTGGATAATATGAGATAGTGAAATTTTCCTATAAATAACAACCCTATATAGATAATAAAAGTGGAAATAGAATCTTACACATATTATCCTTGGTATAATAACCCTATAGATGTAATATTGGGCATTAGCTCAATCATCACTAGGTGAATGATCAAGGGGACAAACTACACATCAAGTTTACACCCTTTTCGATATTCATGGGTTATTCATATTATCATTACAAACAATTATGAATAACTTATTTCGTAAAAATAACAAGAATAAGAATTATGGGATATAAAATCATAATATATTATTAATTGATATATGAGTTATTCTTGTCGAATAAAACAGTAATAGAACATTTTCAATAAGAAAATCAATTTTTGGGTAAATTTTTGATTTAATAATCTTATACTAATTATCATAAGGTGTAAATTATTTATTGGAAATAACTATATATTTTTATTCTTTAATGTCTGATGCTCGAAGGAACCATTTAAAAAATGGATTCCGTGAAAAAATGGGTTAATTTATCTATCATCAATCATAATGGTATAAGAGTAATATTTAGAAACCTCAGGATTATTCCCTAAAATATAACAAACAATATAGTAAATGATTTCAATATTCATAAGTTTTAAAAAACGAAATAATTGATGGATTTAATCTCATCTACTATTATGTGATGAAGATAATGAAGGTGTAAAGACTCAATTTTCTTCATGTCAAAGAGGTATTCAGAATAACTATGTAATAATCCCCCAAAAATAATAATGTGGTTCATATATGGTAAAGGATGAAATATATAAAACAATATTATGGTAAATTGAGTGGTTATAGAAGTAAAAAATGAAACAAAAAATATTTATGCAACATCAAGACTCACCCAAGCTCATCAGGCCTATGGTAAGATGAGTGATTTACAGCATGTCTTCTCCAATAGTATGGGTCTAGGAAACTGATGCTATGTAGTAATAAAACTGAAATGGAAGGAATTAGAATAATATATTTACACACACACACACACAAATAACCCATTATATTAAATAGTGAATAGGAAAAAAATAGTTTGAGATATATAGAGATTAAACCATTCACATGACAGCCTCAAGGAACAAAGAAAAGTACAATAGCACAATAGGAAAAAAAATGGGGTATAAAGTACAAAAAACTAGAAAAGATGTTCCAAACAAAAAAATAACCATAAAATGTGGATGTATATATATATATTCAGAATCGTAATCTATATGGGTAACCACTTAAAAGGTGACAATTATGGAGTAGAGAGATGCTCCCACTTCTCTCTTGCGCTGAAGCCCTATCATGTATGTCCCAAATCCTGCTCCCCTTCCCTATCGTAGGGGGGTATTCGTTCCCCCTTCCCATTATAAGGTATGGTCATTCCGTGATCTTTCTCTTCCCCTCCTCCTTCCCGAGAATACTCCTCTCTCTGAATGTTCCAAGTCTTTTATGCGAGGCACCCATTATGTCTCTACTTCCGAAAGGGCTCAATAGTTCCACAAATCTCTGCTATGTCACCCTAGTGTCCCACTTCCCACTCAATCAACCATCGGTGGAAGTTTTTGATCAATTTTTCACTGATTCGTGGAAGTTGTGGAAACACGAGGTCATTAGATTGCTTCACTAGAAGCACTTCATGATCTGATTTGGTTCTAAAGAGGACTTGACTGATGCCTAGTCCAGGGCACCTCAATGATGTAGTGGATCCTCCTTCTATTTCCTCTGTTGGATAATTGATTTTCACATGAGGCGATACCCTTCAACGATACCAACAAGGGTATGCTTTTCTATTTTATCCCTTTTCCTTCAAAACCCATCCATTTTTGTGCAATCGGAAATATGGTGGGGTGGCTCATCTATTCTGGTCATCCAATTTTTCGGTGGATTTGCATAGTTTTCGATGTTGCAAGGTCTCCAGTGAACTGTGTTTGGATCACTGATGGTAAGGAGTTTTGTTGGAAGCAATTGCTTGTATTTGAATATTAGATTCATTGTTGCTCGGTCTGTTTCTGTTTAGTCACACGAAGTTGTTTTTTTGTAACAGAAAGTTTAGTCGAAGCCCGCTGGTGACGGCGTGGAAGATTAGTGATGGCCTCGAGGATCCTGGGCCGGTTCAATTCGCGGTGGAGGGTAGAAATTAGGGTGTTTGCATGGGAGGGGATCAAACTGGTTATGTAGTGGTCGAAACCCATTTGGAAGCAGTGGTGGTGCAAGAGATGTGTCAGGGTGACACAAAAGAGAATCTCGTGAGTGGTTGTGGAGTGAAGGAGATGCAGGTTCCCACTAACCTGACAATGAAGCGAGTGTTTGATATGTTGGTGAGTGATCTTGGGCTTGGGAAGCTATATGTGATGGATAATGTCTCACATTTCACTATGCTAAAGCTAGGTATTATTCATGAGAAGCCTTTGGGAAATGTCAATTAGGAAAATGATGAGGTGAAAGGCCATAGTATGACAGTCAATCGTTTTTCATTCTTGGAACATAAGGAGGTTCTTGTTGTGACTGAGGGGCGTCAATTGTCTAATGTTATACTGATTGATCCCAACAATCAAGTTGAAACCAGTTTGAATGAATTTGAGATGGAGTATCATGATGGTCGTGGAAACGTGGAGAATCAATTTCTTGCCCCAATTCACCACAACAAGCAATATGAATTGAGAGGGATTATAGATTCCGTAGAGAGTATTGTGGTGAGGAAGGATGACATAGTCAATAATTTTGATTCCGTGAAAATCACTAGAATGTGGGTAAGTTGTTCTAATAGTGAAAAATAAAACGAAGGCATTGTCAGACCTTCTTACAGTGACATTGTTCAATGCAGACAAAGAAGGACATCTGAAAGTGATGGAATTAGGATTGTGCCACCATGGAGGAAAACAAGGAAATATTATTCTTACCTACCAATGCTGGTGACCACGCAGACTTCATCTGATAGGGAAATAAGAGCTATCTGTACTTCTAAAAATGGTCGTGGACATCCCAATAAAGTTGATTTATCATTAGAACAGTTAAACCTAATAGAGAAGTATGCCAATTTCTTAATGCAATATGAAACGAATTCAGAGTGGGAATTAGCTACTGCAGAGGAGACACATTTCTATGGAGGTTGTGAAAGATATGACTACTATGATATGTAATCGTCTCACTTCTGGTGGAACTAGTGCCTTGATGTGCGAAAGATGTTCATTTGAGTCCTTTTTCTTGCATTACTATACTTTTTCATTCATTTAATAAATAGCCAGGGGCCTTTGTCCTTTGACTCACTTACTAGGGTACTCTTAAAAATCATCGTTGATTGGTTTTTCATCTATATGAAACATAACGTGTGTGTGAAATCCAAAGAAGTGGTGTGTATCTACAATACTATTTTGACATAACTAAATACTAGAATCATTTTATATAGATTTAATCAATCAAGTATACACACTTGAGGGTAAATTAAAACCATATAGATATTACCAAAAGAAACCCAATAGAAGCGATAAAGGGTATCTCCATCTCCATATCAAGTAAAGAATGATGAGTCTTCCTACTTCTCGCAATAGCCCTTATCATATGTAAAACTATACATGAAACCTCTCAAAAATCATAGTAAAGGGCCTCACCCATTACACTATTCTCCATATAAATGGTAGAACAAACACTAGTGGAATACACACTCTCCACTCAAGCCCAAATATGTGCATTCCCCTCATCGTAGATAGTGAACCCATGCCCTAAATTAGTATTTGAAAGTTTGAAACCCCGTTATTTAAAGAGTATGGGTGTAACATGCCTTTAATTTGGGATTTCATTCTGATAAATTTATCCACTTATATTTTTTTCCTACAACACTATGTTATACTCGTACAAAACCCGATAGTGAGTTTTAAAAAATTGTGATATGTTACTAAAATTGTTATTTAAATGAAATCATTATAAAATTCAAATTATAAATAGAGCTATCAATATCAATAACTAAATATTAAATATTATTTTTTATGGTTTTATATAATGAAAAAATATTTTAAAAAATGTACATATTGTTTTGGAAAATTCATTATATGTTTTGAAAATAATATTTTCAAAAAAAATTATAATATTGAGTAAACGAAATTTAATGTAATTTTTAAACTTTTATGAACTTTATATAAAAAATAATTAAAATTACTCAAAAATAAATTTTATATTTATATTTGAGTGAAGTGTTTATATAAATTTCTAACAACATTATTTTATCCGCAAATATTAAAAAATATTGGTTTTAATAGAAAACATTCAATTATTTTAAATAATTTAAAAAATAAGAAGACAGTAAATGGTTTTAAAAGTAATCATTGTTCAATAATATATCTTGTAATCAAATAAATTTCATTTTTATAAATTTAATATTGAATTTTTATTTAAAAAAGTTTTAAATTATTGAACATTATATTTTTGGAAAACCACATTCTCATCATGTCTACATGATTAATTTTAAATAAAATTTTATACTTCTATTATTAGAATTTTGAAAAATGGAATATTTATTTTTAATAATTGTAATATATGTTATTTAATATGGTTAACATAATTTTTTAGCCTAATGAATATAGAAAACATTGAAAATGATTTTGTACATTAAAGGTAAAATGGGTTTACAGGGGGTTAAACATAAATGACAAGGATAAAAGATTTACAACAAATGTCCTTTACCTGTTGAATGGAAATATTTACACGATATATAATATACATTATATATTTTTCAAATTATATCCTTTGTCCTTCATTAAAATATGGGTACACCTTTATCATTTCAGATAATCTTAAGTGTGCCGCTAACCTTGCATATAAAAGGCAATCCCCTCTCATATCCTCTAAACACATTCAATACTAATTAGATTGGCCAATAAATAGAAAAATAAATTATTTAATTACATTATCTCATAGTTGAATACTTATTTTTATCATAATTACATCCTAGGATGGATTTTACTGCAAAAGTAAGGAGCCTAGTCAAAGAAGTGGTAATATTCTTGAATGAGCATTTTTATTTTATTTATTCCTCAACCTACATCAATTATTATGAAAATATGAATAAATAATAACCAATTTATCTTCCATATACTAAATATTTTTATGTAATTTTTATTATATAAAACCACATTCTATTCAACTAAATGGATTAACAAATTATCATCTATCTGTACAGTAGACTACCCCCTTGCGAAATGATATCATTCATTTTACCATTACCACCTTTCAAAAATAAATATAATGATACATTAAAGGTTAATATAAGATATATATGGAATTATCATTAATTTTTAATGATTATATAAAATTTTTATCAAAAATTCTATTCCATAGGAATATGATAACGGAATTTTTATGTACAGTGACATAACGCCATGGGAAGCGATGTGATTCATTCATAATTATAATGGATGTTAATAAGTATTTTTCTATGAAACATTTATATTTATAAGTCTGATAAATTATTTTTAAATGTTAATAAAATATTTATATATCAATATTTCATTAAATTATTAAAATATAGCTAGTGTAGAAGTGTACATATGACCTACCATCTCAATGAATGATGTATTTCATTTTATATGAAAAAAATCATATGAAATACTCTAAATATATGTTTAATGAATATATTTTATATTTATATGTTGTTTAAAATTATGCAGATGATCTAATCATGGCCAAATTAAGAGGGACCAAAATAAAAAATCAAATCATACCTAAAAATAAAAGTATGTATTTCCAGAAACATGAATTTAACATGGTATTGTCAATAAACATGAAACATAATGTCACATGTAAACCATATATTGTATGATCAATATTTTTATGGTTCTTTAATAGATTTATTATATACTTATATTTATTATATATATTTTTATAATGTATAAAAATTCCTTTTAAACATATTGTAACATATTTCTAGTGTCTACTATATTTTTAAGATACATATGAAAATTCACTAATCATTTCATTTTTTGTAAAATATAAACTAACCCTTTGAAAATTCATATCATGAATATCATTATATTAATAATATTTATTATTTCCTATTTTATTAATTATTTTATATTACTATTCATATAATTAATAGTGTGTTAATGAATTTGTGGATCACTGTTATTTTTTGTGAGACACATGCCACATTTACCACATGTTTCTTTTATTTTTTATATATAGTCAATATGAATGTGTTTTATGATTCTTATCCAGAAAATTATTAGGATTTTTATATCTTTATTAGGATCACTCTTTCTTGGGGTTTAGAGATCAAAATTCATAAATGTGGAAAGTGTCTTATGATACAATCTCAATATTAATAAAGACTGTTTATCTTTCTACATCTGATGATAGAACATTTTGATCCATCACTCAATAAACACATGATTTTTATTTTCCTCTTGTTATATCATGTAAATAAATTTATTACATTAATTTTCCTCTATTTATGTACTCATGAATTAAAAATAATATTTTTATGATAAAAATCATTATTTCCCACTTTTGTCAAAAACACATCTCCATAAAAAATAATTTTTTTTTAAAATACATTCAAAAGTATTATTTAAGATATTATGAATAATTTTTTAAATACAGTTTCACCATTTTTTTAATTTTTATAAATTTCATTAAAATAATATTATTTACTTTTTCTAGAGTATATGTGTTTTTATTTTTATGAAAATGTGATACAAATTTTCATTTAAATATTTAATCCTTGAAATGAATCTCCCACAAATATAAAAATTATTTTCTATGAATTTTCATTTATAAGTATTCATTATATTATTCAAAAAATTGTAGTTTCATATTTTTTTATGTTTAAAATGTTTTTTCCAATGTGGAAATAATATTTTCCAAAATAATCGTATTAAATGATTTTTAAATATTCCATTATAAATTTAAATTTTTTATATTCAATGTAAATTAATTCCAATATATTTTATGATTTTTTTATATTAAAAAATTGAATTTCCCAATATATTAATTTTTCAATATGAATGGTTTCAAATGATCATTCAAAATCATTTTCAATTTGTGATGATGTCCATTGTTGTTACCAATTCCTTACTCAATATATGATCTAATTATACCATTATTATCCTTTACTAAATGGGTTTTTTATAAGGTAATAATATTATTGTTAATATTTTTCTTCAATTGGTTATACCATGATTGTACTAATCCAAAACCAAATTTATATTCTAGAGTTAATTCCTTAGAAAATTTATGAATTGATTATGAATCCTATATCTTCTCCTAGAAACTGATATGTTGAATGTTTTATGATATTGTGGAACAAGTATATATGATTTTAATTATTTGATAGGTTGGACCTATATCTCCCTCCAATTATTTGGGAAAAAATTAATGTTATATAAACATAAAAGTTATATGGGATGTTATCCAATGTCTGAAAAATGATACATTGGTAATTATCTAAAGCATATATATTATTTCATGAGTGGATATCCAAACCCCAAAAGTGGGTACATGTGTGGTTATCCCAGTCCCAAAAATGTGTATATAAGAGGTTATCAAAAATCCCAAAATAATGGACATAGGAGGTTATTCCAAGACATAAATATGAAATATATGAGGTTATAAATATCCCAAAGCTTGTATAATGGTCATCAGCCCATGAATTATTGTTCATGAATTTCATAATGTTAGTCCATAACATATTATTCTCTATGAGAATGTGTAATACAGAATTATATTTCATATTTAAATTCTATAATATCATGTATAATTTTCATTTATTCCCTTTTGATTTATTTCTTATAAAAATAAAATCATTATGCCATGACTCAAGATTAAGATCATTGATATCTATGTTATTTGTTTCAAATATTATGCACCTAAACATATCTAACATATTCTCCCATACATGTAATTTGTTATCACCATTTCTTATTTTTTCATTCCCGCGGATACGAATAATTTTTGTAAGTAGGGGATTACTAAGAAAAGCACTATATGGGAAGATATTTATTGTACATATTGTAGATCATTCCTTAAATTAGATGATTGCGTACCGAGTCCCCAATGAATGTATTATATTATTGTAGAGACCCTGTTATTTATAAAATAATATGTTTTCCTTAAAATTAAAATTTATGAATTAGATGTTTATTTTACATTAAAGGGGAATGTTTTTCTGATATTGTACTCGACACACAACAACAGATTTCTCTGAAATCTTACGTTTCACACAACTTTGAGTAATACATAAAAAAAATACACTAATATTATTATTATTTTAAATGGTATTTAACGCCTAGCCATTAGAGTGGTGAGAAGTTATAATATCAACTAAATTTTGAAATATGGATTACATATCTTTAAATAATGATTACTTCGTTAACAAATTTATTAGAAATGGAAATAAAAACCAATTGAATATAAAGGATGTGTTTTTATGAAAACCTATTTAAAAGAGAATAATTGTGCTTATAAAATCATATCATTATTTATGTATTATTATTTAATTAAAAATATATTATATGTAATGTTTTAAATTCAACTTATATTTTTTCTCGATATGATATAAGAAAAAATTCAAATTTTTAGATAAAAGAAGTATTTTTATAAAAATGTAGTTTTACCACATTTTGATAGAGAACCCGTTTTAAAAATATTTTTTGACACCTTTCTGTGTTCTATATGGAAACATAATCTTCTTCCTTATATTTGTGACATAAAAATTTACATTGGATGAATTTTTGGTATTTTTCTTATAATTATCTTGTTTTTATGATATTAAAAAAAGCTAAATATTAATTGAAAACAACTTTTTCCATAAAGATAATTTATAAAAATAAATCATATTATACAATGGTTTTAAAGTATAAATGTAATATATTTTTACCATTTAATACAATGTTGTTCAGTGGAAGTAATTTCCCGTTGAAATTTGACAAAAGCACATGTTAATGTTTTAACAATTATTACTTCTTTAAAACCCTTTTTTGTTTTGAAAATGGGAATTAATTTCCAATTAATTACAAATAATTTGTGTTTTGAATTTGAAAAATGGATTCCATATTTGGAATAATAAGGGCCAATTTTTTTGAATATTTACCTTATATTTTTTGGACATTATTAATAGTAACTTCCGTAATTATTTTATTTTCCATGTTTAAAAAATAAATCTTGTAAATAAAGGTAAAAATAATATTATAATAATATTAAACTACCCTAAAAAAATTTTAATATTATTTTGATGAGATATGTCTGACCCTGGACATCCCTGGTTCGATTTGGGCACCCCATGGTGCAGCATGGGTGTGAAAATTACATTTTATAAAAATTATTTTAAAGTAAAGAGAAATATAACACAAACATGTATCTTTTAATAAAACATTTATATGGGGTTATATAATTTATCTCTTAGTCAATAAATAGTAATTATAAATCTACAAATATTTCCTATATTATGATATTTTATTTATAGTTTTTTGATATTATATAAATAAATTTAATTATGAACAAATGATGATTCAGTGATTGCTTCATCGGTAAAGCATTCAAATAAACTATATTATAAAGGTTAAAATAAATTTAATTTGGAAATTTAATGTCATCAACATATTTTATGGATTATATTGACATATTATATTTGATTTAATGACTTTGGTTAGAAGGAATCATGTAATTATGAATTTATAAAAATGTCAAGTATGAATAGTTTCTAAAATTTTCATAATTCATAACAGAAAATATAAAATAATTTATTAAATGATATAAAAGTACTAAAAGTCTAATAATCAACCATCTAAATTATAAAATGTTAAAATAGTCATTAATGGTCCACTTATGGTTCGCTTGGAATTCTATAGTAAATATAGTTACATATATTATGAAAATACAAGAAGGCATGGTAAGAGTTAATGTTTTAACTAAGGGTTAAATATATAATATATGGTTAAATTTATACATAAACTTGTATAAAACCTATTGGTTTATAGTTTTCTTACCAAAAAACATCTTATATTTGAAATAAATTATTTTGGGACCATTTTAAAAAGAAAAACATTTTATAATAAAATAAAATCTCAATACCTTCCTAAAGTGCCCATCCTTCCTCTTATAAACGACCATCTCCTCTACCCACATGAATCACACCTATAAAGCCCATTAGATCTTCCAAATTCTACTTCAATAAGATCCAAAAATCCCTACATTCCTTCTATATTCCTTACCTTGGGCATAAGTAAATTAGATAAATCATTTTGGCTCAAATCAAAAGAAGTTACTCGATTAAGGGGTAATGTCTTTTCTCATGTTCATTTCCATTATTTTCTTTCCCCACTCCCTATGATATTATTATTATTTGATTTCATAAAAAAAATTAGTATCCCCAATATACTAGTATGGGGTTATAATAATTATTCTAAACACACTTACACACCTCCATCCAATTGATACGAACATATTGTTTCTGTGTACAAAGAACTACTGCCTCAAAAAATGCTGATTGTTTGATTTTCTGCTACCACCTATCATGGTGGAAACTATGATGGAAATATATTTATATATGATATTTATTAAATTTATATTGTCTCTATTTTAATGTATTTTTCATTTACATAATAACTTTATTCTTTCCATAATGTGTAAATATGATAATTTCATTTGAGGAAGTGTGGACTACCGCCCCTTCAGAGTGATATGACTTGTGCATTCCATACATTGAAAGTATAAAGGATGGAATTAATGAACATATTTAACTTATATAACATATATATTATACTTAAATTATAATATACTTATGTATCATGTAGTTTTAATTTCTCTAAATATGAAAAGGAAATGAAAGTAGTATTCATGCGTACGTTTGGCTTGTTATCTCCTTGAATGGTGCATTTCATTTCATATCTCCAAATTTTATGGAATATTATAAATGCATATATAATATATGTAAATTCTTATATACTGGATATATATCATATATAAATTATTAATTTGATTTTTAAGATAATATAATTTTTACCACATAGACAATTTTTAATTATAACATGTTTATTTTTTGATTCAGATACCGAACATTGAAAAAATGACCAATATGAAATTGAATAATTATATGATTTTTATAGAAAGGTAATAAGTGATATAAAAGGAATAATAAAGGTAAAAAATTTCTAAAGCACATAGAAATTAAATTATGTTTATTATTCATGAATACAATAAACGAACGAGACAAGTCGGACTCAATGTATGGGACTTAATCTCAATCCCCTTTCATTGAGGCATATTTTGATTTATAAATGACCTACTTTTTTATGGTTTATAATTATACCATTTTTATTTTAATTTAATTCAATGACTTTCAAATTGAATCTTTTTCTTCAAAGAGTTTTTCTAAATGAAAAAAAAGAATGTTTATTTTTAACATACGTGGCGACAACAACCTTTTCGTCGCCACGAGAATTATTTGATATTTGGATTCTTTAACAAGACATAAAGCTTTTAAAAGTAAAATAAATACCATATACCCTTATTATGTATTAAATTATATAAAATGTTTTTTAGAATGGATTGATTATGTCAATATACTGATCTAATGTCTTTTGATTTAAATGTGTAAATGTTATCTTTCATTTTTTATTATTTGAGGTATTATGATAATGTTACGGTTCTTGGGAATTATTTATATATAGGGGTGATTATATGATAAACTGAGGGTGTGTGAGCCTGAGATAGCTCTATAATGAATTAAGTAATGTGACAAAGAAAAACATTAATGTTTCTCCTAATATATTTATTGAATATAATGTGATGGGTTTCCCAAATGTAACTCATTATGTAGCTGTGAAAGCTAAAATGTATATATGTTATGCATTCCACATGTTACCTTTATGATTTATGATTTCTATGTGTTATTCTTAAATTTTATCATTTCATGAGGTATGTCAAAGAGGCTATGTTTTATGATTGAAAAGTATGATTTCTTGATTTGTATGTCTTCTAGGAAAAATGTTTTCTTCCCTTATTTTATATCCCTTACTGATATTTTTATGCTCATACTATGTTGTTGAAATGTTTTGAATATGGTATAAGGAAGGATAAGATAAAGGAAGGGTTCAAGAAGATTTGTTTTATCAAGAAAAGAACTCTATTTTTTAAAGTAGTTTTATTTTTGTGGAAACATTGGATAATTTAAAAGTGTAGACATTTTAATATTTGAGATGTAATGTAATATTTATGATCTAATTCTTCAAAAATCTAAACATAAAAAGAACCTTAATGTGAATTCTTGGCTTAAATCATGATTATGTAATGACTAAGGATGATGCCTTATAATTATTTTCATAATGAATGTTTTTGTCTAATGTGTGGAATATTAATCTAAAATGATGTAATATATATATATATGAAAAGACTATATATATAGATATTGTATATGAGAATAGGTTCAGTAAACCATTGGAATCTATAATTATAAATAATTTGAGTAATCCCAATGGATATTTAGAAAGATATGTATTGGGTTGTCCTTGTGGATATGTCTAAAGATGAGTGTAATTATAGGAAATTATCCTAGATATATTATAAGTGATAGAATAATAGGTTTAGAAAAAGTTTAATCTGTTTCTATATACTAAATGTGGATTTTGATCTAGCTCTGAGGTTTTTAGAAGTATTAAATCTAAAAAGGAAACATTACGGTAGAATCGATTACCACATATTATTGACAATAAGACTTTATTCCCACTTTATCTAACACTCCCAGGATATGTAATTTGTATTTTTAGAAAATCTCTATGAATAATCATGAAGTATCTTATTATTTCATGTATAAGAATAACCAAGGGTAAAATAATGATGAAACTAATTAAAAATATTTTCTCATTGTTTAGAAATCCTATAGGTTATTTTTTATGATTATCAATTTCTCCATTATTAATATTGTTTCTTAAAATTTACATATAGTGACCCATAAATCACATACAATGATATTACATCATAATTTAATTGTATTCATTAAAACATATTATAAAACCATGATAGAACCAAAAAGGTATAGTGTCTTCAGAAACTAGGAAACATAAACAACTAATTCATAAAAAAACTACATTATCTCCCATTTATTTTTTTCATAAATAGACTCTGTTTGGGAATATCATACTGAATAACCTTTTTTATTGACCTAGGGAAATTAAACGTGTGAAAGGGTGAGGTCAAATTCTCAGTAAGTTTAAACAAAGGAAATTTCAATCATATCGTATTCATAAGAACATAACATTTGAAAATATTATCCTGCATATAAGAGATCATAATATCATATCATGGGTTAAATCATAAAATTGAAATGGATTCCCAATATTCATAATATTAGACATGAAATTTTGTGTCATAAACACATAAGAATATAAAATCTAATCATATTAGTTAATGTTCATTTCAAAAACCATCATAGCGGGAAAATTCCATTATTGAACTGAGTTCACTCCTCATTCGATCCCTGTATTAATGATCTTGATTAATTTCCATTATAGCCATGTATATCACATGAGATATAAATATTTACCTAATGGATTGTTGGAAGATATAGGTCCCATCCATCTCATAATTAATCAATTCATATGTGTGCCACAAAAACATAAAAACATTCACTATATCATAATCAGTGAAACAAAATGGGTTTCTTAAACAGCATTCCATCATAACATAATCCATAACTGGATTTCAAAAAAACAATTCAATAATTTAAAAAACTTATTAAATGTAATAATAACAAGGATATAAACATAAAACCATATAATCCTATATAGAAAATAATTTTTATAAAATAGTTGAGCTTCATTCCTTTGGGAAATATCCATTCTTTTTCAAAAACGTTTTCCTTCATAAAAATACCACATAATTTAAGAATAAATAATTTTGTTTGAAAATAACATTGTAAGATTATAGGTTATGATTCATGGAAATAAATCATTATGAAATTGTAAAAATATATTCATGCTATATAAGTAAAAAATAATATTTTGGTACTTTATCCGAAAATGTCAAAAAGTACCCCATACCAAAAAGGACAAAAGAGTTCATTCATATAATTCAATAAAAATTTACCAGTAGGTAAAATTGATTCCAAAAAATTATTGAAAGATATAAATATTATTTTGAAATACATATTTTGGAATCATTGACATGGTTGAAAAATAACACCAGTTGATTCTTACGAATAAACAATCTCGGATAAAAATGAGATTTGCAAATTTATCAACTATCATAGGTCTGATATGATGTGTATGTGTCTGGATAACCCATAAAGTGATTTATATAATGTTAATAACTTATTATAGAATCATAATAATTTTTATGATAACATTTATGATCATAATTTCATCCTTTGGTTAGTAACATTTCAATGTTTCTCATTATTTGGGTATTAACAACTTTATGTTATTATGCATGTTTTGTTGAAAAAGTTATGATGCCTATTTTTATATTATATTTATATCATATAAAAAATAGTATTATTATAATATATATCAAATTTATTCCTTCAATTAATTTATATAATCATTCCATAATTAATATTTTATAGAATGAATCACATCACACTATGGAGATGGTAAGCCTTACTTACGCACGAGTGATGATATCATTCCCATTATTGTTTAATGGTATTGAAGTTTATGGTGTATAATATATAAAAATTAGTATCATGTTATAATAATAATATATAGTTCTTATTTCCAACATTATACCCATCCATGTAAGGTGGTGGTGAAAAACAGATTACACCACGGCGTAGAGACGGTAAGTCATACGTACGCACGTGCGGTGATATCATTTTTTGTAGGATAGATAGAAGGTAAAATAGATTTGTTTCATATTTATAATAACATATAATTATATGACTAATACTAATGTTATTACTTTATAATGAAATTACTAATTATGTGGATGTATAAGAAGAATGAAACTTGAAAGAATCGGTAGAAGAGATTACCTCCTCCCCGACGTGCCTCATTTAAATTTCCTCATAAGGTACTACAACTGGTCTATGAACAATTCCAAAACTACTTGAATGAAAATAGGATGTTTATAAGGAATTATGGTAGGGTGTGGCTGAGCTTGATGGCTCAAAATGAAGTGAAGTGGTGAGGAAGGAGGTTCTCTTTTATAATTGAGGGGATGTGCACTTTTTGAAACCTCAAAAATATTAATTTATAATAAAATCAAACACCTCATAAAAACCTCAAAAATGTCCGAATATTTAAGATTATATGAGATAGGGTTGTTATATAATCAAAAAATAAATTTTAATCAATTTCTTATGTTTATTTATGCAATATTGTCTTAATTAATACTTAATTATTCTATTTAATATTAATTGGGTCAATAATATTCTAAATATTTAATGGTTTTAAATATTATATTATATGCTATTAATTTACCATAAATGGATATTTTATGACATTTTAGACCTTATAATTATCTCTTTTTAATTTTTAAATATTTTTATTATTTTTAAATAATTTAATAAAATGTAATTTTTTTAAGATGTCAATACTATCAATTTTGACACTATTCATTTATTTGACTTTAAATAAAATTCACATAGAAGATAAATTCAAAAAACTATAACACACTCAAAACATGTCATAGTCACCTATGTAATTCTTGTTTCACTTTAAGTAGTTCATATGATATTTCTTTTAAAAAAATTTGTAACATTTGTTTGATATTTATTTTAATAATATAATTTCTACATCACTATTGGGTCATCATTAATAGTAATTATTTAATCTCTAAAATTTATAAATAAATTTATTTTATGTAGTTAATTATTTTATATTTAAAACGACTATATATAGTTGACAATATATCTTAGTTATCAATATATTAAAATTAATATACATATTTAAAATGAGATTGGGACATTTTGTCATATTCATTAGCTTTTGTTACATTCATCTTATATTCATAGGTAAGTGTCCATAAAGTGATTCCATTTCATATAATAGAAAATAAATTCATAAGTTAGTCATCCAATAGGATTTTTATAGGTGTGAAGATAATTTTATAATATTATGTTTACCCTTAATTACCTGGTTTACCTTTAATCGTGGTAATAAAAATAATTACCAAAGTTACTATTCATAATGCCCAAAAATAAAATTGGAATATTAACATAATTTGGAATAATTGATACCAAATATTGAATCCATTATTCAATATTCAAAACATAAAATATGATGTAATTAATTTAAAATTAATCTCGTTGTTGAAATGAGAAATGGGGTTTTAAAAGTTAAAATATCGGAAAAGATTTAAATGTTTCAACTTTGAATTCAATGTAATATTATGCTAATGACATACATTATATTTAATTTTAGAAATATATTATATTTATACATTAAAAAAATTTAATATTATAATTTATCCATATAAATTATATCGATGAAAAATGTTGTTTTTAATTAAAATTTAGCATTTTTTTACTATTCATCAAAACATGAAAGTTTACAGAAAAACTATCTGAACATTTTCCATTGTAAATATTTATTTCCCTTTTCAATTTTTTTTCTCCAATAAAATTTTTTAATGTGCCGAAATCTAAATTTAAAAGGATTTATCCATTCAAATGATTAAAATTAAACTTTTAAAAAATAGGGTTCTATAAATTTAATAGGGTTGTATTCATACCCTATGACTAAAATATCCATTGTTTGAATAAAAAAAATTATTAATTTTTTAACACATATATATCTCATTAATTTAATTACCAAAAATATTTCACTCAAAATAAAAATATATCTAATTGATTTATATTTTTCATAAATAATTGACAGCCAATGAATTCGTAATGCATTTTCATAAGTTATTTATAATTATTCCAACTTTACCAATGACCAAGAAAAAATGATAATTCTATAATAAGGGTATAGAATGGTTTTTTTTAAACTCATAATTTCATATAAAGAAAGAAAATAAAGAATAGGAATTATTTAATGAAAATATTTCATAAAAACATCCTTGTGTAACATTCTACTCCCCTTAAATAGTATTTCACCCTCCAAATTTGTCACATGGAAGATAAAAGTTTACGATACCACTACCTCATTATATCCTCATGTTACCATGTAGCTAATTCAAATTGGTGGTTCTTCCATAAAACATTAACCAAGTGAGTGGTCTTGTTTCGTTGAACTTTCCTCTACAATCCTGAATCCTTATCTATTCTTCGTCATAAGAAAGATCTTGCTCAAGTGGTATGAAATATGAGCTTAATACATGTGAAGGATCAAGTATGTTCCTCCTCAGGAGAGATACATGGAACAAATAATGAACTGGAGAGAGATTCATTGGAATATCCAATTGGTGAGATACCTTCCACATAAGAAATAGAATTTCAAAAGGACTAATATACCAAGGGCTCAACTTTCCCTTATTTCCAAATCTCATTAAACAATTTCAGGGAGATATTTATATGAACATCTTATCACCCACTTCAAACTCTAGGTATTTTATTCAGTTGTCAGCATAAAATGTTTTTTTGTCTCTAAGATACTCTTATGTGTTGTTGAATATATCTAACCTTTTCTTCCATTTCATCATCAATATCATGTCCTAATAGATTTCTATCCCCAACATCATTCCAGCAAGTTGGAGTTCTGCACTTCTTTCCATAGAGGGAATATAAGGCCCCATCCTTAAACCTTAATTAATATTGAATTAAATGAATATTTTACATTGAGGATCTTTTCAGGTTTAGAGTTTTAGATAATTATATCATAAATCATGAATAACATTCCTCACTTAAACAAAGTGGTTACATAAAAGATAGTATTCGTTTTTCCCCATCAACGGAAAAATATTTAAAATAAAACATGGATTCTTTCTTGACACTTCCTTGACACTATCATCATAACATGCACCTTTCCCTTGACCTATGAAAAACATTTCAAAAACTTGGGATGAGCATAAAAAGCTCAGTAAGGGATATAAAAGTATGAAAAGAAAACATTAGTCCATGTATGAAATCATACTTTACTCATAAAACATAAGCACTTTAACATACCTCATCAAATCATGAATAAATCATATAAATCATAAGGCATAAAGGTAACTTGAGGCATTCATAAAATTCTTACATAGGGAGTAACCCTCTTGGTTGCGTTTGGAATACCCATCACAGTATATTACCTAAATCTCTTCGGAAAACCTTAACGTTTAACTCCATCGCATTACCCAATGCATTAGAGAGCTATATCGGGTCACCTGCCCTTAGTTTATCACGGAACCACCCATATTCATAAACAATGCCCAAGAACCATAACATAATCATATCACATTACTTAATCATAAAGAAAATATAACATTACCATATATAACTTTTTAAGACATTGAAATAATGAATCCATTCTAAAAACCATTTTCAAAACCATTTAAAACATTTAATAAAGAGATCTTTGAATCAAAGTGTCCCATACCACTTTTAAGCTTTTAACATTTTAAACCATTAATATCCATATAATAAAATCCTTAAAACCATTTTGAAAACATGGATATTAACGAGAAATATTTATAAGAATAAATCATTAAAACATTTAAAATGATATTTTAGTTAAAGCGTTTTTAACAAAATGGGAGACACTTGAATACAATAATTGAGGAATAACATTTAATAATAACTTTATAATATCATGAGAATAAATTCATTCATGATATAATATTCCAAAGGAAGTTATATTCACCATATAAGAGTGAATTGGTGCATAACAACAATGAATTCTCAATAGAAATGTAAAATGAGATGAAATCCCCTGTAAAGAAGGTACCCTTAAAGTAAGGATAAATCAATCTCATAATTATGTGTGAAAAATATAAATACACCCAATATAAGTGGATATTAAGTGTAAAACAATCAAATATCATTCACACATATTTAAAAGAGGACATATTCAATAACTATATGTCGAACCCAATGAAATCGAAATTGGGTTAAGAAGTTCCCTTGGTAAAATTCGACAGCCTAACGGCGTCACTTTTAAATTCAGAAAATGAGTTGATGAGAGCTAAAAAGGGTATCTCATCACTTGGAAATAAAATTTACATAAATAAGGATATATAAAAACATATCCCAACATTACAATATTTAAATTAAAAGACCCAACATAATAAGTCTTTTAAAAAGAGGAGGGTGAAATGTTCCCTTACCGACTTGGGTATCTTTCGAAGCATACACCCCATGAAAGAAGGATAATACAAAATTGATGTAAATACTCATAAACAAATGCATATTACACAAATAGTATAATAATGGGCAGTACATATACCACTCAAAGGAAATGGTCGTAAAAGTAGCATAAATCTGATGGGGATAAAAGTGAGATGAAAAATCCCTTACAAAAACTCGGTAGTCGAACGGCGCCACTTAAAACTTCTAAAAAAAGATTGATGAGATCAAATAGGGACTCTCATAACATTAACATAAAATTTACATCAAGAGGAATAGAAAATAACATCCCAATCATAAGAAAGATGAGCTTAAAAGGAATGACATAAAAGAGTGTACTTAAAAAAGAAATATAGGGGTAGGTTCCCTTACCTCGGGTCCGACTTGACTCAATCGTTCTTTAACCTCCTGAATAATAAACTTGAGTTAATTTAAACTTTCTTAAGAACCCTTTTTGAGTTCATTATTGCTTTTATATCACTTACTACCATGCTATGAACACTATGTAATTATTTAAGTTAATAATGGTCGTTTTGTAGATCATTGTTACTTGAGTCAAAAATAAACTCTTTATAATTACAAGTTGTTCATGTGGTAAAATATATATTATCTACAGACTTATATTAATTATGTAGATATCATATATATCATATATATCCATTATATACATGCATTTATAATATTACATAACATTTAGATGTGAGAAATGAAATGCACCGCTCATGGAGACGGTAAGCCGTACGTACGCATAAACGCTACTTCCATTTCTATTTCTTATTTAATGGAATTAAAAAATAATGATACATAATAGTATTATAATTAAATTATTTTATCATATATAATATCATTAAATCTATCCTTTATACGTACCACATATGGTATTAACGAATCAAATCACTTTGAGGGGGCGGTAGTCCGCACTTCCTAAAATAAAGATATCGCGTTTAACCATAATGGAAACCATAAAGGTATGCCATAAATGAAAAATACAAAAGGTTAAGTAAAACATAAATATATCATATATCATATATAAATATATTGACATCTTAATGGCCACCTTTTAAGGTGTTAAAATAATATTGAACAATCATCGTTTCGTGGGGCAGTAATTCTCCATCCACAGAAACAGTGTGTTCTTTAACCATTAGACAGAGGTGTGTGAAAGTGTAGCTCGAATAAATCTTATAAAAACATCCCTGTATATTTAAGATACTGTTTTTTTTACAAAAAAAATGTAATAAAAAGAGTTTAAGGGGTTTGGAGAAGAAAAATAAAACAAAAGAACACAAGGGAAGACATTACCTTAAAATCCGGTAACTCCCTATGATTTGAGCTCAAAGGCTTCCTTGGAAAGGATTCTTCCCAAAGTGAGGCTTCAATGATGAAGATAGGGATGGTTAGAGATTAAATGGGAAGGTTTTGGCCAATCCAATGTCTTGAGAGGTGTGTGTAAGGGGGTAGAGGTGGGGGCCTTTTATAGGAGGAGAGGAGGGGCTCTCTTGGAAAGTTATAAAATATTACTTTATTTTCAAATGAGTTTCGGATTTTAAAGGTCCCAAATTGATGTATTTAGAGGAAAAGGTGTTAAGGGTTCGAAATGTACTCATCCAATAGGTCTTTTACAAGTCTAATTTATAGTTTTAACTTTATCGTTTTATTTTATTTAAATCCTTTATTAATGAGGTAATCGCTGCATCATCATGATGTCATAAATAATTTAATTTATTTAATCTCTAAAAATTATAAAAAAAATATCATGATATAGGAAATAGTTTTAGCTTTCTAATGAATATTTATAGTCAAAAATATGACTTGTATAACCCCATTTAAAAATTGTTTTAGTAAAACAACACATGCTTGTGACATTTTTATTTTAACTTTAAATAAAAAGTTATTTATGTCATTTTCAAACCAAAGTGGCTCCATGGGGTCCCCAAGTTGACCCATAGATTTTCTTGGTCGGAAATGACACATCCAATGAGGGTAGGACATGTGTCTAGGTCATTTCATATTATTAAAACATTATTTTTACCTTAAATTACACTAATTACCTCTAATCGCGATTAAAAACTTAAAAGTTACTATTCACCAAAAAAATTATTTTAATCCCATTGAACCACATTTTACATCCTAATGACAACCATGTATGTCGGATTTTTGAAATTCAAATAACAGAAGTGGTAAAGTTTCATTTAAATGAAAAAATCAGTTTTTAAATAACCACTTAGTGTTTTAACTATTAATCAAAAATTGAAGTTTTTCAGAAAAAATACCAAAATTTCACCCTAAACTATATTTGATATTCCAAATTCATATATGATGCCTATATTACAAAATTCAAAATATATAAGTTTCATTAATTAATTTTATAATTAATTCCCGCTGTCAAAACAAATAGTGTGTTTTTAGGAAACAATATCTATTAAAAGATTGACACTAGTTTAAGTCCAATTTCAAAGTGAAATTAATTCCAATGACCACTATTGGATTAAATGGTAAAAATATATTCTAATTTCACTTAAAAAACAATTCCAAAGATAATATAATCATATAAATAAATTAGATTAAAAAGATGTTTTGAATTAAAATACAACATTTTTCACTATTCATTAAAAAATGAACTATATCATAAAAATACCAAAAATTTACACAAATAAAATTTTGAGGTCCCGATTCTAAATAAGAATTTTAGTTTTTCAAATATAATACATAAAATTGCCAAAAATTGGATTTAAAAGAGGTTCCCCATCAAAAGGCGGTTAATCGACCTTTTAAAGAATATTAGAATCTTTACGCTTAAAATTGGATTCATTCGCATTTTTAATCCACTAACATTTATTGTAAAAAGTAAAAATATTTGACAAACATATATAATCATTTTTTAGTTAGTTTTTTTCATTCCCGCCATTACAATGGCTAGGCGTTAACTGCCATTTAAAATAATAATATTTTGTTATTAGATTGCAACGTAAGATACCCAAGAAACTCGTTGTTGCGTATTGGGTACGCCATCAAGCATAGAACCCCCTTTAAAGTAATATTAATATTTTATTCACAAATATGGGTAAATATGAAGATTACATATTATTTATTTACCTGGGGTGTTACATCCTTACCCACCTTTTGGGAATTGTGTCCTCGCAATTTTAAAATTGGGCTTGGAAGCTTCATTGAAAATCCCACATCGGAACAAGAGTCAGTAAAACTATCATTTTAAAAGAATGGGAGAGAAGTACAAAGGTCACCCGAGTTAACCCATACTAGGATTCCATGTTGGAAAACATGGATATGGAGGAAAAAACAAAGGGTCATGTTCTGAGGGAGAGTGATAGTAAACATGTCTCGGAGAAATTTAACCATAAGAAAGTCACAAACTTGTGATGGGTGAAACGGTATTCGATTCCCCAATAGGAAAATTTAACAGACAACATTTTTGTTTTAAGTTACTCTTCATTGAGGAATTTATTTTTGAGCTTAACTAAATCATAATGAAACATACTTACTTTTCACGTAGACTTTCAACTTTTACTAGATTCCTTAATCAAACTCATATTTTCTTCAAAAGACGAGTTTTTAAGAAGACTTGTTCACATTAAGAGTACTATAATCAACTTCTTGAGAATCACCTAATCCATAAAAGAGAACTATATACTAACCATGTCTTTAGACCTTAACAAAAACTAAAACCCAAAGTTCAATAGAGACCATTCAATAAACATCTATCCATAAAATTCTACAAAGTAAACCAAACTAATATTGAAACCCAATTCTCTAAAGGATTTAATCACATAGTCTCCTAAGATAAATTTTAACATTTTTCTCCAAAATAACATCAGTTACTCTTACAGAATCATACTGAAAAGTAATTAACCTAATCACATATCCTCCATGATAGGCTAATCATTTCCATTGATAACCAAAAAATCAACTTACTCTTAATTAATAAAATCATCTAACTAAAAATAATCATTCGAAATAACCAAGGACTTCATGTAGTTCAGTGGTAGGCGATAAATACCAGTTGCACTTTGGTTGTGGGTTCGATTCCTGCAGCTTTTTCCGACGCGACGGGTTGTCACATGGTCTGCGTGTTGTCCCTTTTCAAAAACTATATAATTTTATAACATTCCTCAATAAGAGATAAATTCATCAAAAATAACCATAACATATTTTAACTACAAAGGTTATCTGATGACTTCCATTTTGCAACCCAAAATGTATTAACCAGTAATTGCCTCAAATTCAAGGATCACATAAACCCAAATGGTTTTTATAACTATATCCACAAAAGAAAGGATAATTATTCCTTGAATAAAATTTTTGTATATAAAACATCAGGGTTACTATAAAAAGTCTTCTAATGTAACCCCATCATCAAATGAGACTTAATAGATCTAAGAATTTCGCCATCCTAAAATCTACCATAACCCTTGAATCCCTTATATGATGACTTCTTACTCATTCAACATTCTTCATGATCCATTATCCATTCCTTTTCAACTTATTCTGAAATACTTCTTTCCTACAAACAAAATCATGAATCATATCCTACGATTCCAATAATAGGAAAACATATGTTAAGAAATAATCCATACCTTTCATTCTTAATTTTCAGTTTCTTCATCCTCAATTGGAATGGCATTAGGTATTGGTAAAGGAATATTTGTACGATCTTGGTGACCCCATTCCCGAAAATTCTTCGTAGGACATGTGTTTTCATAATGACCATGCACACCACATTTAAAACATTCAATTGATCCTTCAGAAAGAACTTCATTCCCTTTGCTAAAGTCAACTAGATGCTTCCTTTTTCCATGGCAGTTTCTTGCTTTATGACCTTCATTTCCATATCTATAGCATCTTTTTGTCCCTTTGAAACATTTTCCTATGTGTTTCTTTCCACATATTTGACACATAGGTTTTTGAACATACTTACCTTTATGATTATTACCTAATCTTCTGTAGGGATTTGTTTCTCGCATATACGATGCCTTATAAAAATCACTAAGGTTCAGGTGGTCAATCATGACTCCAGATAGTTGGTTGAGGATAACCACAAGAGTTCTCATTGCAGCTCCCATATCATTCAGTTATTCTTTCATAAAACTGTCACATTTTTCTTCAAATCCATTGTTACTTTGGTGCCTGCTAGATCCATCCATTTACAAAAACCAAAAAGGGCAGTGTGAGTATATTAGTAAAATCATCAAATAAAAAAGAGGAAGATAAACACCAAGATATACTTATCCAAGTTATATCGAACTCATTATAACTTTCAAAAAATGATGACTCCATCTAATATACTAACCATTGTGGTTATACACAACTTGTCAATTTTTCTTAAACAACACTCTAACCTCTAAAGTTATCTAAACCTCCCTTTGATACCAACTATAAGGCCCCAACCTTAAACCTTACATAATATTGAATTAAATAAATAATTCACATTGAGGATCTTTTCAGGTTTAGAGTTTTAGAGAATTAGATCATAAATCATGAATTATATTCCTCATTTAAACAAAGTGGTTACATAAAAGATAGTATTTGTTTTTCCCCATCAACGGAAACATATTTAAAATAAAACATGGATTCTTTCTTGACACTTCCTTGACACTATCATCATAACATGCACCTTTCCCTTGACTTATGAAAAACATTTCAAAAACTTTGGATGAGCATAAAAAGATCAGTAAGGGATATAAAAGTACGAAAAGAAAACATTAGTCCATGTATGAAATCATACTTTACTCATAAAACATAAGAATTTTAACATACCTCATCAAATCATGAATAAATCATAGAAATCAAAAGGCATAAAGGTAACTTGAGGCATTCATACCATTCTTACGTAGGGAGTAACCCTCTTGGTTACGTTTGGAATACCCATCACAGTATATTCCCTAAATCTCTTCAGAGAAACCTTCACGTTTAACTCCTTCGCGTTACCCAATGCATTAGAGAGCTATATCGGGCTCACCCGCCCTTAGTTTATCACAGAACCACCCATCTTCATAAAAAATGCCCAAGAATCATAACATAATCATAGCACATTACTTAATCATAAAAGAAATATAACATTCCCACATATAACTTTTTATGATATTGAAATAATGAATCCATTCTAAAAACCATTTTCAAAACCATTTAAAACATTTAATAAAGAGATCTTTGAATCAAAGTGTCCCATACCACTTTGAAGCTTTTAAAATTTTAAACCATTAATATCCATGTAAAAAAACCTTAAAACCATTTTGAAAACATGGATATTAACGAGAAATATTTATAAGAATAAATCATTAAAACATTTAAAATGATATTTTTGTTAAAGCGTTTTTAACAAAATGAGAGACACTTGAATACAATAATTGAGGAATAACATTGAATCAGAACTTTATAATATCATGAGAATAAAGGAATTCATGATATAATATTCCAAAGGAAAGTATATACACCATATAAGAGTGAATTGGTGCATAACAACAATGAAGTCTCAATAGAAACGTAAAATGAGATGAAATCCCCTGTAAAGAAGGTACACTTAAATTAAGGATAAATCAATCTCATAATTATGTGTGACAAATATAAATACACCCAATATAAGTGGATATTAAGTTTAAAACAATCAAAGATCATTAAAACATATTCAAAGGAGGACATATTCAATGACTACATGTTGAACCTAAAGAAATCGAAATTGGGTTAAGAAGTTCCCTTGGTAAAATTCGACAGCCTAACGGCATCACTTTAAAATTCAGAAAATGAGTTGATGAGAGATAAAAAGGGTATCTCATCACATGGACATAAAATTTACATCAATAAGGATATAGAAGAATATATCCCAAAATTACAATATGTTAATTAAAAGACCCAACAAAATAAGTCTTTTAAAACGAGGAGGGTGAAAAGTTCCCTTACCGACTTGGGTATCTTTCGAAGCATACACCCCATGAAAGAAGGACAATACAACATTGATGTAAATACTCATAAACAAAATAATAATACTCAAAGAGTATAGTAATGGGCAGTACATATACCACTCAAAGGAAATGGTGGTAAAATTAGCATAAATCTGACGGGGATAAAAGTGAGATGAAAAATCCCTTACAAAAACTCGGCAGCCGAACGATGCCACTTAAAACTTCCAAAAATGGATTGATGAGATAAAATAGGGTCTCTCATCATATTGACATAAAATTTACGGCAAGAGTAATATAAAATAACATCCCAATCATAATAAATATGAGCTTAAAAGGAATGACATAAAAGAGTGTACTTAAAAGGAAAGAGAGGGGTAGGTTCCCTTACCTCGGGTCTGATTTGACTCAATCGTTCTTTAACCTCCTGAATAATAAACTTGAGTTAATTTATACTTTCTTAAGAACCCTTTTTGAGTTCATTATTCCTTTTATATTACTTAATACCATGCTATGAACACTATGTAATTATTTATGTTAATAATGGTCATTTTGTAGATCATTGCTACTTGAGTCAAAAATAAACTCTTTATAATTAAAAGTTGTTCATGTGGTAAAATATATATTATATCCAGAATTATATTCATTATGTAGATATAATATATATAATATATATCCATTATATACATTCATTTATAATATTACATAACATTTAGATGTGAGAAATGAAATGCACCGCTCATGGAGACGGTAAGCCGTACATACGCATGAACGCTACTTCCATTTATGTTTCTTATTTAATGGAATTAAAACATAATGATACATAATAGTATTATAATTCCATTATGGTATCATATATAATATAATTAAATATATCTTTTATACGTACCACATATGGTATTAAGGAATCAAATCACTTTGAGGGGGCGGTAGTCTGCACTTCCTAAAATGAATATATCGCGTTTAACCATAATGGAAACCATAAAGGTATGCCATAAATGAAAAATACAGATGCTTAAGTAAAACATAAATATAGTGACATCTTAATGGACACCTTTGAAGGTGTTAAAATAATATTGAACAATCATTGTTTCGTGTGGCAATAATTCGCCATCCACAGAAACAGTATGTTCTTTAACCATTAGACGGAGGTGTGTGAAAGTGTAGCTCGAATAAATCTTATAAAAATATCCCTGTATATTTGAGATACTGGTTTTTTTACAAAAAGATGTAATAAAAAGAGTTTAGGGGTTTGGATAAGATAATTAAAACAAAAGAACACAAGGGAAGACATTACCTTAAAATCGGGTAACTCTCTTTGATTTGAGCTCAAAGGCTTCCTTGGAAATGATTCTGCCCAAAGTGAGGCTTCAATGATGAAGAGAGGTGTGTGGAGAGATGCAATGGCCAGGGTTTGGCCTATCCAATGGCTTGAGAGGTGTGTGTAAGGTGGTAGAGGTGGGGGCCTTTTATAAGAGGAGAGGAGGGGCAATCTTGGAAAGTTAAAAAATATTACTTTATTTTCAAATGAGTTTCGGATTTTAAAGGTCCCAAATTGATGTATTTCTAGGATAAGGTGGTAAGTGTTCTAAATATACTCATCAAATAGGTCTTTTACAAGTCTAATTTATATTTTTAACATTATCTTTTAATTTTATTTAAATCCTTTATTAATGAGGTAGTCGTTGCATCATCATGATGTCATAAATAATTTAATTTAATTAAGGTCTATAAATTATAAAACAAATATCATGATGTAGTAAATATTTTTATCTTTCTAATGAATATTTATAGTCAAAAATATGACTTGTATAACCCCATTTAAAAATTGTTTTAGTAAAACAACTCATGCTTGTGACATTTTTATTTTAACTTTAAATAAAAAGTTATTTATGTCATTTCCAACCAAAGTGGCTCCATGGGGTCCCCAAGTTGACCCATAGATTGTCTTGGTCGGACATGACACATCCAATGAGGGTAGGACATGTGTCTTGGTCATTTCATATTATTAAAACATTATTTGTACCTTTAATTACACTAATTACCTCTAATCGCGATTAAAAACTTAAAAGTTACTATTCACCAAAAAATTATTTTAATCCCATTGAACCACATTTTACATCCTAATGACAAACATGTATGTCGGATTTTCGAAATTCAAATCACAGAAGTGGTAAAGTTTCATTTAAAAGGAAAAATCAGTTTTTAAACTTCCACTTAGTGGTTTCACTATTCATCAAAAATTAAAGGTTTTCAGAAAAATACCAAAAATTAACCCTAAGCTATATTTGATATTCTGAATTCAAAAATGATGCCTATATTACAAAATTAAAATCATATAAGTTTCATTAAATAATTCAATAATTAATTCCCACTGTCAAAACAAATAGTGTGTTTTTAAGTAACAATATCTATTAAAAGATTAACACTAGTTTAAGTCCAATTTCAAAGTGAAATTAATTAAAATGACTACTATTGGATTAAATGGTAAAAATATATTCTAATTTCACTTTAAAAACAATTTAAAAGATAATATAATCATATAAATAAATTCTATTAAAAAGAGTTTTTGAATTAAAATACAACATTTTTCACTATTTATTAAAAAGAGAACTTTATCAGAAAAATACCAAAACTTTACACAAAGTAAATTTTGTGTTCCCGATTCTAAAGAAGAATTTTATTTTGTCAAATATAACACATAAAATTGTCCAAAGTGGATTTAAAAGAGGTTCTCCATCAAAAGGCGGTTAATCGACCTTTTAATGAATATTAGAATGTTTACGCTTAAAATTGGATTCATTCGCATTTTTAATCCTCTAACATTTATTGTAAAAAGTAAAAATATTTGACAAACATATATAATCATTTTTTAGTTAGTTCTGTTCATTCCCACCATTACAATGGCTAGGCGTTAACTACCATTAAAAATAATATTATTTTGTTATTAGAGTGCAACGTAAGATTTCCAAGAAACTCGTTGTTGCGTATTGGGTACGCCATCGAGCATAGCGTCCCCTTTAAAGTAATATTAATATTTTATTCACAAATATGGATAAATATGAAAATTTCATATTCTTTATTTACCTGGGGTGTTACAGGGAATCACAATGATCAATCTGAATACTGGAGTGAAATCTATTTTTGTATGAAAATTCCACCAATGGTAGGTGTTGATCCCAACCACCAATGAAATCCATATAGAAGGCTCTTAACATGTATCACAAAGTTTGAATTTTCCTCTCAAACTGACCATCTGTATAAGGATGATAAGCAGTGATGAAACTTAACATTGTATCCAGAGCAAGTTGAAGACTTTTTCAAAACTTTCAGGAAACTCAATTAGAGAATTGGTTATTTACACAGTTCAAAACCATGGAAATAGGGCCTAAAACTTTTTTCGTAGCCTACGTCCATGGTTTTACCTAACCGGGGGCGCTATCATGGTTTCAGTAGGGTTTCAGCTATGGCCAAGGATTTAACCATGGAAATAGGTGTCTCCATTATCAAATGTTTTAGTTCACCAATGTAAATGGTTTTAACTGTGACAATAGGTGTCCTATTTCCAAAGTTTTAACTATGGAAATAGCTATAGAAAAGTGTTTCAGTGGCCTAAAAAATAATGAGTTCCTTGCTGGATTTGATCCCATCACCTTCCATTCACGTTCTAGCTCCCTAACCACTAATCCCACAATGATTTTGTCTGTATATATATAATATGTTATATATATTATTACAAAATGTGTAAATATCCTGAAAATCATGGTAACATTTATTCCTTCCATTTTTTGGCGGGAATTGTTTTATCCCATGCAAGGCCGGGAGACCTATAGCCATAATTTTGATTGTCGTGGCTATATGACAAATAACTGTGGCTATATGTGTGGGATATATCCACAGTTTTGAAAATCTTGGTTATAGGCCATGAATGAAATACCTATAGTTGTGGTTTTAAAACTGTGGATATTGGCCACCTAGTCATAACCAGTCAACTATAGATACAGTTTTAAAATCGTGGCTATAGGTCCATGGCCAAAGACTATTTTTCTAGAAGTGTAAATTTTGGATACCAATCAGATATAATAGAATGTGCTACACCATGAAATTTTACCACTTCATTTACATATATCTTGGAAATATGATTAAGAGAGAAATAATATCTAATAGCATTGAAGTGTGCCGACTTTATAAGGAGATCAACTATAACCTAGATAGCATTATTTACTTTGGGATGTTTTGGGAAGTCTGAAGAAAAATTCCATAGTGATGTTTTCCAATTTCCATTCTAGTATGGGTAATGGTTGAAACATCCCCTTATAATTCTATCTCTCAGCCTTAACGTGCTGACAAATCATGCATCGAGACACATATTTAGTGACATCATTTTTCATGCCATCCAACCAAATGTATTATTTTATGTCCCTATACATCATTTTTCTTCTTGGATGAATAGAGAATAAAGAATTATGCTCCTCAACCAATATATCCTTCTTTAATTCTTATATAGGAGGAATAAAAACCCAATTCAGAAACCTTATTATATCATCACAATCCAGGTTTAATTCCGGAACATTTCTCACATTATTTGGTAGATCTACATCATTCTTTTGTGCATCCTTAATCATCACATGTAATGAAGGTTGAACATTAATTTAAGAAAGATAATTGTACCCCTACATTAAAATTTCAAGAACCATCCTTTCAAAATCCATAAATATTAGATCTTTTGTGATCCTCATCATGGATTGGATAGCATTGTGTTGTCGACTTAATGGATCTTCCACCTTGTTAGCTTTCCCAAGGTGGTAATTTATTGATCCATCATAATAATTAATCAACTCGAACAATCTTCTTTGGATCATATTCATCTCATTTTGTTTGAAAATATACTTTAAACTTTTTTGATCAATATAAATATCACACCTTTTACAATAAATATAATGACTCCATATCCTTAATGAAAATATTACTAAAGATAACTCCAAATCATGAGTTGGGAAATTTTTTTCGTTGAATTTTCAACTATTGTGATGAATAATCTATAACCATATCATTTTTTATGAGAAAATATCTAAGCTCCATCTTGGATACATCACAATAGATCAAAAACCTTTCTTCACAATAAGGAAGTGTGAGTACAGGTGCACTGACCTTCTTTTTAAATCGTTCAAATTCCCTTCACATTCCTCTGTCCAATCGAACTTGAATCCTTTTTGAGTCAACTTGTTGATTGGATTATATAATAATTAAAAATCATTCACAAAACATCAATATTATCCTGCCATTCATAGAGAAATTCGTATCTCAGTTACCGTTGTTGGTCTCGACCATCTTTCAATAACATTTTTTTGTGATCCATAGATATCCCATCTCTTGAAATTATGTAACTCAAAAATTTATCTTTATGAAGCCAAATTTAAAACATGGTAAATTTGGCATAAAACATATCCTTTCTCAGGGATTTCGATACAATTATCAAGTGATCATCATGATCTTCCTTTCTCTTTGAATAGACAAGAATATTGTCTATATAGACTACTAAAAACTAATAAAGATGTCTCTAAAGACTCCATTCATTAAATACATAAAGATAGTGGGGGAATTAGTAAGACCAAAAGGCATCAATATAAATTCATAGTGTCCATACCTTTTACAAAATGTCTTATTTGATATATCCTCGTTTTTACCATTAATTAATGATATCCTAAATGAAGATCAATCATGGAAAAGTATTGATCTCCGCATAGTTTTTCAAATATGTCATCAATGCATGGAAGATGATATTTTTTTCTTGATAGTGATATTTTAATGTTCTTGATAATCAATGAAGAGTCTCATTGATCCATATTTCTTCTTAACAAACAAAACAGGTGATCCCCGAGGTGAAGAACTAGGGTGTATGAATCCCTTATCAAAAATCACTTGGAGTTGCTACTTCAATTCCTACAACTCAATTGGTTTTGTTCTATAAGGAGTATTTAAAATAGGTATAGAACATGTTACGAGTTATATTGAAAAATTAACATCACGATTGGGTGGAAGAATATAAATTTTTCTAAAAAGACATCATCAAACTCCCGTATAATGGGTGTATTCTTAATCACGATTTTTTCCCCAACCATTTGAGATAAATAACCTTAATTTATTGTAATCACGGTCTATAGGATGGAAGAAATTTCTACTAAAAGGTTATATTCATCCTTGAAAGGATAGATGATTATAGATTGATCTGGAATGTGAAATTAGACATTCCTTCTTTGTAAATTGTTATTAGATATATATAGATAAAGCTAATACTTGTCAAGAATCACATCAAATTTTACTATAGGAAGGATCAAAAAATTTGAAGGAAGAACATTCCCACATATATCAATCAGAGAAGAATTATCAAACTTTTAGGCGACTGTTGTTCCTTATGAGTTGTCAAAGATAACTCAACATCTAATTGTTGTGTTAATATGATGATTCCCTCAAAAAATTACTTACAATAAAAATATGGATGGATCTAGAATCATTTAATTGAATTTATACTTTATAGTGGATGGTATGTGTACCATTCACCACTTTATTATCATAATCCATGTCACCGATAGAAATTGCATGTGACTTTCTATTGTCTTTGGCCTTAAGAGTTTATCGAAGTAAATCGTCATCAATAACCCATGAATTATGCAATTGATTGTAATAATTCCCCATTTCCATTAAATTGTTACATTGTGGTGTTGTAGGTTTATTCTATATATCCTTTTCATTGTTCGCATCATTAGTCATCTTTTCCCCTCACTTTAGTATTCAACTACCCGATGACTTTCTTTTCCAGACATAAAACTTTTACTAATCCCTTTAAGAAAATATCCTCCATGTTTCTTTCCACACATTGATAATAAGAGAACAATGATCATCTTTTCAGTGTGTTCTATAGATTTTCCTTTGAATTCCATTTTTATCTTCTTATCAAACCAATATGACTAATGGGTTACTCTAATCTCCATCTCAAACTTGAGGAAACATAACAAAATTTCCTCATAGCTATTGAATTCAATTATGGATAATTCCCTTTAGAGAATTGGTTTTAAGACATAAAAGAATCAGTCAATTTTAATCTCAGGTGGGATAATAATTATTGAAGTGTAAGTTGTATGTCTTGAAAAAATTTATTCGTAGGTAGCAAAAGATTCATCACCTTTTTCTTAAGTTCAAGGAACCCCTTATCCAGGTTTTTTTTAAGAATAAGAGGAAAGTACTTATTGAAAAATATGTTATTGAACTCATCCCATTCCTTGGAATCAATTTAAACTCTTTGCCTCGGATTTGTGATAAGATTCCACCATTGGAAAGATTCACCTTCCAAATGATACACTATTAAGATGAATTTATCTTGTTTAGAACATTGTAGAACTGAAAATATATTTTCAGTGGTACTGATCCATTTTTCATCCACTAATTGATTAGAAGAACCGATAAATGATGGTGGACTTTGCCTCATGAAGGATTCAACATAATGTTTCTCCATCCATTGCTCGTTAGGAAGTATTGAATGATTCATAGATTGAGAATGTTGTATGAGAATGGATAAAAGATTTTTCATTATAGATCACATAACATTTAGTTGTTGAGCGGGACAATCATTTCATAGTCTATCGCATTCAACATTAACAAGGTTCAATTTGGTTCTATCCATTGACTAAAACCAAGAATCATAGTGTTAGAAACAAAAATCATAACAAGAAAACCACATAATCAAGAATAAAATTTCATCTTAGGATAGTTTAGGTATTATCCAAGGCTATTCATGGTCATTTCTAAAACACTAGGATTGTATCCTATATATAAGCATATCCTTAGGGTTCTTACTAAGGTTTTCTCATTCTAGTTTACATAGGTTAACTATACCCTTCTGTTAATACCAACTATATCCACCCATAATTTACATACATCGATACTACTTCAGATTTAAATTATATTCATTACAACATATAACAAAACCATGAAAAGACTATATTGGTATAGTGTATTTAAAAACATGGAAACATAAACAATTGGTTCATAAAACGTCTAAATTGTCTCTCGTTTATTTCATCAATATTAAAATCCTTTTTGGTATATCAAAAATAATACCCTTCTTCATGACCTGGGGAAAAGAAACATATGAATGGGTGATCTCAAATGCTCATTATGGGTTAACAAATGAAATATCAATCATATCATATTTATAAGAACGTAACATTTGAAAATATTATCATTCATATAGGAGATCATAATATCATGTCATGGGATTAATCATAATAGTGAATTGTACTCCCAATAGTCATAAAAAAAGACATTTAATTTTGTTTCATACACACATAAGCATATAAAATAATTTCATATTATTCATGGATCATTGCTAAAACATCATAGTTGACAATGTCCGTTACTGAACCGAGTTCACTCTTCATTGAAACCATGTATTACTGAACTTGATTTACTTTCCATTCTAGTCTTGTTTATATCATTAAATGTAAATCATTACCCAATGCATTGGTGGGACAAATAGGTCCTACCAATCTCATAATGAAACCATCTTTATGTGTTCCACTAGAACATAAAAACATTCACTATAGTACAACCTATGACATAAAATTGGTATCTTAGACATCATTCCATCAAAATATAATCCAAATATGGATTTCATAAAAATAATTATATAATTTACACAATAATATAAATTCAATAATAATATGTGTATAAACATAAACCTATGTAATCTTTGATGTAAAATAATTTTTATTAAACACTTTACCTTCATTCCTGAGGTAAATATCTTTTCTTCTTAAAGAAAAACTTCCATCCTCATAATACCATACAATTTTTCAAGAAATAACATTATGTGAAAATAACCTTGTAATATTATAACAGAAGAATAAAGGAAATAAATCATTATGAAAGTGTAAAAAATCCATTAATTTCGTATAGGTAAAAAACCCTCTTCACATACTTTTTCCAAAAATTTCAAAAAGTACCTCGTACAGAAAATGACAAAAAGATTCCATTCAAACCATTTAGTAATAATATACCAACAAATAAAATTGAATGAAAAAAATTATTGAGTGGTATGAAGAATATTTTGAAATAAATATTTAGGAAACATGGTCATGTATTATAAATAACCCCCAATAAATACTTACGAATAAACAATCTCAAATAAAAATGAGATTTGGAAATTTATGTCTTACTTTAGGTCTGATATGTTTCATATGTATCTAAACCTATAGTATAATTATATAAATTATGTTACTAATTTGTTATAGATTCATACTAATTCTTATTATAACATTTATGATTACATTTTGATCTGTTTGTTAGTAACATTTCATTGTTACTCGTTATTCGGTTATTAACCGCTTTATGTTCTTATGCATGTTTTGTCAGTTAAGTTCGTATTCCTATTTTTAGGATATATTTATATCATTTACAGTATGGTATTAGTATAATATATATCATATTTTTTCGTTCAATTAATTTATATAATAATTATTTAATGAATATTATGTAGAACGAATCACATCGCACCGTGTTAACGGCAAGCAGTACCTATGAAAGAGCAAAGACATCATTCCTATAATCATTGAATGATATTGATGTGGATGGTGTATAATATTTCATAATTAGTATCATGTTATAATAATGTTATATATTTATTATTTTCACCATTTTACCCATCCATGTAATGTGGCGGTGAAAAACAGACCACCCCACGGTGTGAAGACGGTAAGCTGTACGTACACAGGCACAATGATTTCGTTTTTCATAGTATAGATAGAAGGTAAAATAGGTTTTTATAATATTTATAATAATATATCAGTGTAAAAGTGATACATATGTTATTAATTTATACTGAAACAACTAAAAAAGTTTAATTAGAAGGAAAATAAATTTGAATGAATTAGTATGAGAGATTACCTCTTCCTCGACGTGCCTCCTTAAAATTTTCTCTTAGGAATCTATAGTTGGTCTTTGAAAAAGACCAGAACCTATAGAATTAATGTATGGATGTTGAGATGGAATCATGATAGGGGGTGGCCGAGCTTTGATGGCTCAAGATAAAGTGAATAGGTGAGGGAGGATGTGCCCTTTTATAATTAAGGTGAGGGGAACTTTGGGAAAACTCAAAAATATTATTTTATAATAAAATAAAACTCCATATAAAAACCTCAAAAATATCTTAATTTTAAATATTAGATGATCGAAGATTGTAATAACTTCATCCAATAAATGTTAGTAAAATTTTTAAGATTATTTTAGCATTATAATTTTAATTAACACTTAGTTATTCTATTTAATTCTAATTGTTGTAATAAAATTATAAATATTTAATGGTCATAAATATTTTCTTATATGGTGGTAATTAATAATAAATGAATATTTAATGAAATTTTAGACCATAAAATTATTAGATTGTAATTTTTTTTAAAAATATTATTTTTAAATAATTTTATAAAATGTTATTTTAATAAAATGTCAATAGTGTTTATTCTAACACTATAAATTTATTTGAAATTAAATAAAATTAACATAGAAGACAAATTGGAAAAAAAAATTTAATACACTCCTAACATGTAATAGTCACCTAGAAAATTCGTGGATAACTTTAATTAGTTCATATTACATTTATTTTAATATTTATAAACCATATATTTGATATTCCTATTAAGAAAATAATTTCTACATCACGATTTTGTCATCAGTAATGGTAATTATTTAATCTCTAAAAATTATAAATAAAATATTTTGAAGTACATAACTCTTTTACCCTTCTAGATACTATCTGTAGTCGATATTATCTCTTAGTTATCCATATATTACAACTAGAATTATGTAAAATGATAATGTGACATTTTGTACCATTCATTAGTTTTTTTTCATTCATTTCATATTATTAGGTAAGTGACAAAAAAGTGATTCCAGTGGGAAAAATAAATGATAAAGGTTGAATTTAGAGATCCAATAATATTTTTACCACTGTTATGGTAATTTTATAATATTATGATTACCCTTAATTATAGAATTTACCATTAACCATGATTATAAAAATAATTACCAATGTTACTATTCATAATGCCCAAAATTAAAAGTATCATATTAATAGAATTTACTGATTCCAGAAATGTAATGCATTTTTCAAAATTCAAAACACATAAGTTATAGTATTTAATTTAAAATGAGTCTCGTTGTTGAAATAAGAAAACGAGTTTTACAAGGTAAAACATGGAAAAAGATTGGAATGTTTTTACCTATGAATTTAATGTAAAATTAATGATAATGACATACATTATACTGAATGATAAAAATATATTTTACTTATAATTTAAAACCACTCAATATTATAATTTAACGATATAAATTATCTTGATGAGAAAAATTATTTTTAATTAAAATTTACCTTATTTTTACAATTCATCAAAACATGAAAGTTATCTGAAAAATATTAGAAATTTATCCAATTTATGTTTTTATATCCTGCATCAAAACAAATTGTTTATTTTTTCATATAATAATTTATTATGTGTAAATATCTTAATTTTAAAAGGTTTATCCAATCAATGGTATAAAATTGAATATTAAAAAATAGGTTTTTATACATCTAATTGGGTTTTATTCATACCATATAAATGAAATATCCATTTGGTGAATATAAAACATATTTTATTAATTATATAACCCACATATATATCATTAATTGTTTTACAAAAGATAATTAACTCAAAAATACAAATATCTAATTGATTTATAATTTCCATAACGAATTGACTGCCAATGAATTCATAATGCATTTTCATATGTTAGTTATAATTATTCCTACTATCCCAATGGCTATCCTATAATGGTAATTTTATAATATGGGAATCTCATGGCTCGTTTAAACTCATTATTGTGTGAAAATAAAGATACTAATGAATAAAATTTATTTAAAGAAAATATTTCATAAAAACCTATGGATGTTACAATAACTATTAGTTTATGTACATGGATAGAACCTAAATTAACTGTGTTAGTACTATGCTTGGTATAAAATTAAATTAATTTCCACACGACTAGACAAACATTATGGGACATGTAATGGAAAATTGTTTTTTATTCTAACTCAACTTTCTCAAGCCAAATATCTTTCTCTAATTATAAATGATCATAAGAGGGAAACCATTTTATAGAGTCCCTCATATGGAATCACACAAAAACCATTATCAGAACCACTTCTCTTATAGTATCAGATAAATTGATCATTTTAAATGATAAGATACATTCCGTTATCTAGTTTTTAGAACATAAGAATTCATTTTGGATTTTAGATGTTTATATGAAAATTTTAATCAAAAGTGGACCCTCATCGATCATAAAAGGGATCATGGTGATATTTACTCCATGGATTGGGATGATTTCATAAACTTATTTTCAAATATATACATTCCTTTTATTATACATAAAATATTGGTTAGGTTGTTCCTTGAGGTAAAGAAAGGGGATCATGAATCTTTTGGTACCTATGAAGATGATTTTACAAAAAATTCATGGAATGACTCTGGTATAATCATTAGTCATGAATGGAAAATTAAAAGATTATTTTTTTTCTTGACATAATATATTCGAAACACATTATCTATAAGAGACAATAATATAAATGAAGAAGTAAGTAAAAGTTCTATTAAGGTAGTAATTTAAATTGGAGATTCTAAAAAAAATATGGTCTTGATACGAAAAGGAACATTAAGTCTCATGTTTAGTCGAATAAATGACATGTTGGATTGGATTTTCTATCACTTACATGCCTAAATCTTGTAAATAAGAACTTTAGATAATTCTTATGATGAAAAATATGATGTTACAAGTATGGTAATCCTTACAATCAAGAAAAAATAATTTATATTTTATGTAAAGTGTCTAGTTAATGAATTTAGTGGATATATATCAAATGAATTCACCACACAGATGGACATTTTTAGGTTAATGGTTTTTGGGAATTTTTGGATTTAATATCACATTTTAAGGGATAATATGGATAATAATACATAAAAACTCTGAAATCAATGTATAAAAGGAATACATATGAAATCACCATTAATGAAGTGAGTCATAATTATTAGGTTATATTTTCCTCCCATCTATAATATTGAATTTCATTTTGTATTTTTTATGAATGACCCCTTTGAAAATATTATTGTTCATCCTTTACTGAAATTTCAATCTTTTTTTGAATTTATAATATCGATCTATATAGATTATGGTGTAATAATATACAAATTGATATTCTATCATTAGTAGGATGAACCCAATATTCTAAGGGAAATTTTTTTGTATAAGATAAGATCCTTTTCAAATAAATATTTGGTGAATTATATTTTGGAATATTATTTCTCTCCATGTAATATTAACTTAAGTGTGGTGGATTTCATTATTGCTTTATGGGTTTATGTTTGAACATAAGGGGGAATTCTTTGACACTGATTATGAGGTTTTTTATGAAGGGAGTTTTGAAAGATTAAAGAAATTTTAGGAGACAATGTTTTCAATATAGAACATTGGTTTTTGTATGAATGACTGACATATTTATATGATAATGAATTAATTTAAACATTGTGTATGTATGATTAATGCTACTTATAACATTTAGATTATATATTATATTTCATTTTTATGTAATTAATGGATGCAATATTTTTACTTTTAAATTAAACACACTTAATTTATATAAGATAAGATTTATCTCTGGATACACTCGATAGAATATACATTAATGAAGTGGTATGATTTCATGGGGTACCACATTTAATTGTATATAATCAATATTTGATGTTAAAATTGATATTTTGGAAAAATATTCAGAAAAATATTTATATAGAGTTTAATTTCATCATTAAATATCATCCTCAGTTAGACAAACAATCTAAGAGAATAATTAAAATTGTAGAAGATATGATAAGATCATCTTAGATGTATTTTTATGGTGTATGGGATCAACCCATTCAAGATGTTAAGTTTTCATGTGACTATATCCTTATCTCAATGAATTAGAACCATTTAAAAACATATATGGGAAATGATTATGAAACATTTATACTTATAATCAATCAATATTGAATTTAAAGTGGGTGATATGGTATTTAACTATATTCTCCATGGAATAAATAAGGCAAAACTAATACCTATGTATATTATTCCCCATGAAATTGATGATCATATTATAATATAAGCATATCATTTTGAACATCCACTAATCCTTTCATAGGATTAGAATGTGTACCATGTATCTATACTGAGGAATGTCATACTTTATGTATCCCATTCATAGAACTCCATGGTCATACCATTGAATCATCATATT
This sequence comes from Viscum album, assembly GCA_963277665.1. Classification (NCBI taxonomy): domain Eukaryota; kingdom Viridiplantae; phylum Streptophyta; class Magnoliopsida; order Santalales; family Viscaceae; genus Viscum; species Viscum album. The sequence goes on from OY728162.1 coordinate 1,395,599,909, forward strand.
TCTAATTATGTTCAACTTATGGTGGTTCAGGATTATACAAGAAGTATATATGTAACTAGAAAACTCACTAGGTAAATGTTTTATATAAGAACCCTTAGTTTGACGAATCTAAATAAAAACATGAGGATTTAATGATTCAAAATAGGACTTAGTTAATGGTACTATTGTGAAAATTTTCATAGGAGAAATTCAATTTAGGGGGGGTAGAATGTAACACTGAATGATTTCTTAATGTATTATATTTCAAATGAACTTATTCATTCAATTTTTTTCATTTCATAGAACTCTGTTTTTTGAAAACTATACACATAATAGTTATCTTATCTTTCATTACATGAATCACTGAGTTTTAAAAAACCATCTTATAGTATTAATATTGTTTTTTAAATGGGACCATTATAACCTAGACAATAATAATAATGATTGGGAAAGTAAGAAATATTTTAAAAATAGTTTACATAATTTTTTTATATAATGGAAACATATTGACTACAAAGTTCATAAGTTTCATACAAATCATTATATGTTTTAAAAATAATAATATCTAAAAACAGGTACAATTAATATCATGAAAAAATTAATAAAAGTTATTTTTATCAATTTTATAAAAATTATTTGAGAAAATAAAAATCAATTTTTAAATTTACATGTAAAAATTATCCTGGAGTGATGTTTGTATAATTTTCCGAATAGATAATTTTTTTAATAGTGAAAAATATTATGTTATTAAGAATTATCATTTAATTTAATTGATTTTAAAACATATAAATTGTTTTAAGATTATTTTTCTGAAGTAAAATTATTTTATTTATATTTATATTATTTTATGGCAATTCATTGTAATCAATTACATATTTAATTTCGATATATAAACATTTTAATTATTTGAGAATTTTCTCTTTGAAAACGCTCTTTCGTATCCCATATGTGTGATAAATTTGGAATTAAATTTTCCCACTTTTGTAAATTTATTTTAGAAAAATGGAAAATATTTTTTAATAAAAATAATATATTTATTTATATATAAATATCATATAAAATTTTACCATAATGAATATTAATGACCATTGAAATTATATACCACAGTTTAGGTAAAAAATGGTTTACAAGGGGGTTAAAGTAAATGGATAAGGGTTAAAAACAATAATAAATAGGTCCAAAACCCATTAGATGGAATCCTTTAGAACATATACCTTGTATATGATTGAATGGACTATTTTATAACCTTTTGTTAATGATATAAATTGTAATACACCTTTTTCATTTCTAAAAACAAAAAGTTATCCACTCACCTAATTAATATACGGAAACACACTACCTTTTCCTATTACCACATTCAAAACCCATTAGTTTAGTAAAAACTACTAATATAACTTCCTTACTCAACCTGAATCAATATAAACTCCTTATATTTGTCTCAATTTAATCCTAGGATGGATTTTGGGGAAAACCATAGGAGGTTACTCAACGAAGTGGTAATGTTCTTCAATAAGAATTTTTATTATATTATATCATCCACCTCCATAAATATTTAAATAACTATTATGTTACAAAACAATAGCATAATCAATGTAATTATATTTTTTAATTTTTATTTATAACCTAAAACCATCTAATATTCCTTAAAATGAGTTAGAAAATCATCCTTCATGATTATGGGGGATTACAACCTCTCAAACCGATGTCATTCAGATTTCCATTAATACCTCCCAGAAAAGGAATAATTATAGATTAATATTTATTATAATATATTTATGATATAATCACTCTTCTCAAATCATTAAATAACATTTCCATCTTAATTTCAATTTCATTGTAGTATGATAACATCATTTTTGGGTATGTTAAACTACTTCATAGCGAAGTGATGTGCTTTGTTCACATATTACAAGGAATGTAATAAGGATTTTTATAATAAAAACATTATAGGTATAAGAATTAAAAATGAATCAATAAAGTTAATATATTATTTATCTTTCTTTGATCAAATTCATCAAGAATGTAGAAATAATATTCATTCGTATGTACAACTAACCATCTCCATGAATAATGTTTTTTCATTTTCTATTTGTAAATATTATGAATTACTCTAAATAAAATTATACTGAATTAGTATGATATTTATATCATAGTTATAATTATTTATATGATAATACCATGATTAAATTAAGGGACAAAAAAAATAAAATCAAAAAATATATCAAAATTAAAGAAGTTATTGCTCGTGGATTTAACATGGGAATATTAATAAATGGTTAATAAAATGTTATATGGAAAAAAACATATGGTATGATATATGTATTTATAGTTATTAAATAAATTTATTATAAACTAATTTTTAATTTACATATGGTTTTAATGTATATAAATGATGTTTTCGACTAATGGTAAGGGATTTTTAGTCTCTATATTAATTCTTCAATTGCCATAAAAATTCACCATAGTTTTCTTTTTTTTTTTGTGGTGTATATATCGTCCATTTAAAATTTATATTATGAATCTCATTATTTTCATGACAATCAAATTTTTATTTTATGTTTTTAAATATTTGGTCTTGAGATTCGAAATATTACTAAAGCGGATATTGATTCTCATCTCATTTTTATTTTCAGGGAGATATATATCATATAGACAATATGGTTCTTCTATATGGTTTATATAAGACCATTGAAATTATTTTATGATGCATCACCTAAATTTATATATATATATATATTATAGGATCCCTATTTTATATTGTTTAAGGGTCAATTTTTATCAAAGTGGGATGCGTTTTATGATACAATATCGTTTTTTATTGGGATTATTTATGTTCATGATTCTAATGATGATATCTTAAGATCCTTGTCCCAAGAAAATAATTATTTTTAATACCACCTACTCATGACATGAGCATAAATTTTATCCCATCATTTTCATCCCTTTATGTACAGGAGATCTCAAAAATAATTTTTATGAAAAAAAGAATGTATTTCCCTCTTCAAAAGAAAATGTATTTCTTCTTAAATAATGTTTTTTAAAAATCTTTTTTAAATTTTCTAAATTATTTATCATGTATATTTTCCCATGTTTTTATATTTAAAAAATCTTCTGAAGTGATTATTTATTTCATTTTATAACTATTAAATGTTTTGATTTTACAAAAAAATGGAATAGAACATTTGTTCTAACCCGTGTGACATGAAGGGATTTTGCCACATTCATCAAAATTATTTTCTTGGAAGTATCCTATATAGTTTTTCAATGTTATTTTAAAAGAAATGTATTTTTAGAATGATTGGTGTATTGATATATTTTTATGCGGAAAATATATTTTCTTCATGAAATGTCATAAATTTTATTGAATCTATTTTCTAAGTATCATCATTTATTTTTAATGAAAATGATATCAAAAATGATTTATAAAATTATATTTTTAAGAAATGTGATTTTATAATAAATGTAATTTTCCTTCATAAATGTTTTAAATGATATATCCAAATATGATGAAATACATTGATGTTACGTATGTCTTAATAGGTATATTATCCATGCATACTATTATTATTAGTTACATGAATGGTTTTTTGTTCAAGATTGCATGATGTTTATCAAACTGTTTCTATCTCATGGGTTATACCATGCTAAATTGCTAATGAAACCCGCTAGTTTTCAAATGGGGTTTTCATTAAGTGACTGAGTAAATGATTATGAATATAATTTATTTTCTTGTGATCTAATATGATTAATGTTTCATTATATTTTGGAGCAAATAGGTACCATTTTAATCATCTCACATGTTGGACTTATATCTCCCGGTAATTTACTGGGTAACTATTAATTTTAAATGATCTAAAATAGTATATGAGAGGTTATATCATGCTAGAAAAAGGAACATGATGGGTTTTACATGCCTAAAAAGGATACATGAGAGGTTATACCCACCTAAAAGTGGGTACCTGGGATGTTATCCCTTGCCTAGTAAAGGGTACATGAGAGGTTAACCAAAGCCCAAAATATGTATCATGTGAGGTTATATCAAGAAAAAATGAGGTTCCATGGTAGGTTATCCAAATTCCAATGTAGGTATAAGGTTTCGTATTCCAATCCAAACATGTTATGAATTTCTTTGGGGTATCCATGACATATTATTTTCTATGTTTCTTTTTATGACTCAATTATATAACTTATGAAAATGTTATACTATTTTGGCTCACATTATTTCATTCCCATATGTGTTATGTCTTATGAACAACCAAACGTTTTACCATGACTCAAGTTTTATATTATTCATATGTTAGATATGGGTTTCTTTTCATATTCCCATGTTCTTATACCCTTCTATTCATTTTAGGATTATTTATCTCCCATTTTTAACTTCCCTGAGAATCTGAGATCAACCTTCTTAAATTTCCTTTCCAAAGGATATGAAGATATTTTTTAGTCATGTAATTATAAGAATTATACTATGTGGTATAATCATTATGGAATATGATGATGATATTTAACCAAAATAGAATATTTTGTATGTAGTCTTTAAAGACACTAAAATATTACGATCATAATGCATTTGTTTGTGTAATTGATTGAATATTTATCTATAATAATGTAATTTATATTTATTAAAAACAAGGGTCACTATATTGTGGGGCCCATTCACTGGTGTGATATGGTAGTACCGACCATGATATATTCGATGATCAAATAGGATTACATGTATCATCCATGTGTTAATAATGGAAATGTCACAGTCATACACATTTTATCTTATCTCAGACACTATAATTAATTCCAACATCAAATTATACATGAAAATATTCTCATGATAGAATAATCATAGACCATATTTGAATACCAAATAATGAGGTACAATAAGTAAAATCCATGGTAATGTTTCCATTGTGTGTGTAGGGTATACATAGTTCATCTTCACTACACCCAGTATTCTGGTGTTCCACAAACTATTCTAATGAACACTACACTGATCCCATGTGCTCTAGTAAAGAATGTGTACCTTGGATATCCACTTGCAATTTGGTCATGCCTAGGTGCTATGGATATTTTTGTGCCTATTCCATCAAAGGGTATATGATGAGCTTCTAGAATTGACACACATGATATGTGTTCTACCTACATGGGTTTTGTTTTGAGCATACTAGATGTGGAAATTAATTTTCCATGAAACCCGAAACCTTGTAGAATGGGTTATAATTTTTTAGGGTTCTTCCAAAGTACATACCATGTAAGTTGGGTTTTCTAAAAACCCAATAAGTTTTCACGCATATTCATCAATTATTCCTTTTAAAAATTTCATTCCATGAAATCTATTGAGAAACTCAGATCTAGAGTTGACCAAACCTGAAATTTCATCAGTGACCATATTAGGGACACCTAAACTGGGATCATAAAAACCAAATCAAACCATTCATTTTCCTCTCTTCCATGAGGATGAAATCTATCCATCCAATTTTTGATCTATGTCCATAAAACAGTTATCCCGCATAATATCCTTATATGAAGATAGAACAATGAACCAATCTTATTTCACAATTCTAATTTTAACATTAATATATATTAAATTATTTTATATGAATATTTATCTCATAAAAATTTCATATTCCTCAGGACAATAATAGTCTCATGTCTTTGGGAAATTGTAATGAATTTTTATAATTTTTTGGAAGATCTTAAATATATTGAAAAAATATCTTCCCCTTTATTAGTTCTACACAATACCCTTATTCATAACATTAGGAAATGAATAATTAGACATGGAGATCTCAGATGATCAATAAGGGTAAATAATGGAGATATGTATGAATAACATGAACATAACTGTATCAGAACATGATCAATGTATTTGAATATCACACCATGCATATAAAAATCATACCCTCCAAATCAAAGATCATACACCAGATTCATGGGATAAATATTGGCATAAAATAGTAAATAAATCATAAGAGAATAAAGATCATGATCCATGGAAGCATAATAGAGGAATAATAAATATAAGTCTTGTTATAGACATAGGAATAAAAATATCAATCCCTATAATTACATAAATATTTGAAAAAACTATTAGGGAACTTAACGGTTTATATACATGCTGAACAGTACAAACTTCTGTTGAGAATGTTTTTTTCTGAACAATACATAATTTTATTATTAATAAAGGGGAGATTGTTGAAGAACAATACTCTATCTCTTTATGATGATTTTGATACTCACAAATACACTTATATGTTAATCTAATGATTTTATTTTTAAGTGAATTTCAGGAATTTATTATTCATTATATTTTTATTACTGGATGAAATATTTAAGTTCTTGGAAAAATGATAATTAATTGCTAAATTATTTGTATTAGCGTGTTCCAGAAACACTGTTCATAGTCAACATATTTGGGAATTACATAAACGTGTTCTAGAAACACTAGTCATACCCAACGTTGAGAAGTATAGGGTAAGGATGGAATGTGGTGTATATTATATGATATATCAGAAAAGAATGGATAAATAAATCATATGTTATCAGCGAAGTAATTTTGGAAGGAACCTTATATTTGGAAGGAACATTACGTTTGGAAGGAACCTTATGTTTGGGTTATCAGAAAAGTATGGAGGAAGATCATTGTGTAAATATGGAATGATAAGCTTATATCTTAAATGTATGGTTCATCAATCTTACTTTTATAAAAAAACCATTTGTTTGCAGGCTAAAGATAAAAGTATGGTTAATCAACCTTACTTTAATGAACAACATTATGATTAATTGAAAAGTATGGATTATATATTGTACATTTGTGAGTTGAAGAGAAGCGTTTGAAGTTCAACATTGTGTTTGAAGATAAACCTTATGTTTGAAGATCAACATTACATTTGAAGATCAAACTTACGTTTGGATTTCAATCTTATATTGTGATCCTTACATTCGAAGAAATTATGCTATGCAGTTCAACCTTATGTTTGACGTTGGATGTTTAAATAATCAATTTATTAAAGCAACAATACTTATGTGGATTATCAGGCTGATTTAAAGTCAGATTAAAAAATCGAATTTAAATTTAGACTTTGAATTATTAAAATATGATTATCTATGATTCGAAGGATCAATTTAAGAGGAGCTTTTCATGCCAAATTTTTAGGGGAGTTACGACTCCAATGTTATTTTGAATTTTTGAATATCATGATTCTAAAGGTGACTTTTTTGGATCTAAATTTAAAAGGGGAATGATATTCTTTATTCTACATATACCTATATAATTTTTTATACAGAAAGACAATCAAGATAATAAATAAAATTGAGACTTACAGATCTGCTGTTACGAAGAGCGTCAAGGCTCTGTTTTCTGAAGAAGAAGAAACACAACTAAAGAGTTACTAATATACATCGAATATATTTTTGTGAATCAACTACTGTTGAAGTTGAGAATAACCTTTTAAGATATATTGCAACTGGATCGGCTCAGTACATCTTTTCTCTGACAATAATCATTTCTGAAGGTGATGATTCATATATTGTCAATTGAATTCTGTTGCAATTGTGAAGAAAAAATCGGAAAGTATTTTCAATGATCAAATACTCTTTTATCTCGAGTGATTAGCTTCTTATTCTATGATGTGTATTCGGTTCTTATTTGAACCAGAAGGCCATTTTTAGCCTTAATATTTTAATGGTTTCAACTGATTGTAATCAATTTTGGAATGCTCTGTTGATAAGAGGACCAGATAGTGAAAATCACCATGCTCATGGAGTAGAGCATTGGTGGAGTGGACTAGGGGCCTTCTGTTCCCCAAACCACTATAAATCATGCATCTAGTGTTATTTATTTTCCACTGCAAAATTTTTGATATAAAGATAAAAGGATAGATCACAATTATGCGAAGAAATTTTAAAAGACACAATTCAACCCCTCTTGTGTATATTTGGTATAACCCAATCCAATAATTGGAATCAGAGGCTGAGATTTTTTCAGAGCTATAACAAGCTAAAATTTTTATAGGTTTATGCTTAGATATGGATGGATAATACAAGATAAGGAATGTCTATGGTCAGAGCCCCATACATCAATGGTGAGAATTATGGATGCTGGAAATCATGGAAGATAGTCCATTTGAAAATACTCACTTACAGAGTCTACTCAAAAATATTGACTCCTTATAAAATACCAGAGAAACCTGAAACATTGATTGCAACTATAGAATCTGAGTATGACATGAATTCGAAGGCTATAAATTCAATCATATGAGGCCTATGACCTGATAAGTTTAATAGAGTTTCTCAGTTCCCAAAAACATACTAAATGTATCATAGAAATTGCGATTTCTTATGAAGGAACTGACAATGTCAGATAGATGAGGTATGCTACTGCAAAACTAAAATTCGATACATTCATATTGTTTTATGGGGAAATAATTAACCAAATTAATGGATTATTGATAGATATTTTCAATAATATAACTACTTTGGGAGATCCAATCAAACAAGATGATCAATCCTTTAATGTTCTAAGAGTACTGCCAACTCGATGGAATGGAATTTCTGCTAGTGTCAGAAAATCAACACCTGTCAAAGATCTAACAATGAGGGATTTAATTAGAACACTCAAGACGTATGAAGCTGAAGTGCAGGATGAAGAAAATGAGCATAAGATTCTGATCAAAAGAGAAGATAATTCCTTACAAGATTCATCATAAAGTAAATGCAAAAAAACTAAATAAAAGGGAAATAAAGGTGAAATTAGAATGTTTTGATTCATCTAATTCAGATGTAAAACTGAATCAATTGGCTAGAAAATTCAGTAAGTTTTATAGAAAGAAGAATGTTTTCAGAAAGAGTTTAATGATGAAAAGGATGTAAGATTCTATGAGTGCAAAAAGATGGGTCATATCAGACCTGACTGTACTCATAAAAAGGAAGACATGAAAAATAAGTTCTTTAAGAGAAATTATTATGACTAGAAAGAGAAGAATGCAATGAAAGCTACATGGAGTGTATCTGAAGACTCCAATATCTCATCAAAGTCTGATTCCAAAAATGAGGAATATAATTTGAAAGCTTACATTTTCTTTAGGGAAGAAACTGAGGAGGTACAAACCTATTATTCTCCTAACTCTAATTCTGAATCAAGTTATACAAAAGATAAAATCGAATGCTAATGCAACATGCTTGAAGAAAAATATGATTCTTTATTTAAGAAACATTAGCCTTTAAAGAATATTTATAATGTTGTTTTAGGAGAAAGATACACTCTACTAAAACAACATCAGGAATTACTAGAAAAATATAATTTGGTAAATACAAATAAAACAGATCATGAAGCTAAAATAAAAGCACCACAAATTGAAGAAGAATCATATAAAAGTGAAACTCTTTTTTTTACAAAAAAAAAGAAAATTCACTAAATGAAAATCTTGGAAAGAATGTGATTAAAAAGGGAATATATGGAATATGCAGTAAAGGTGAGAAGCCTAAACTATAGAAGAATTAATTGGTGTCATGTTCTAGAAAAGTAATATGTTACTATTGTGGTACAAAAGGACATCTCTCTAAGATTTTTTACTTAAGGAAATACTAGATAAGTGGAATAAAGAAAGACTTTGTCTCAAACAATTTATATGATTCTGTTGATTTTAGAAAAAAACAAGTCTAGATTCCCAGATCATTGCAGGCTAACACAACTGGACCCAATAGAATATAGGTACTAAAACAATCTATTTAAATGCCTTTGTAGGAAGCAGGGCACATGAGAAAAAAGAACGTGTGGTACATAGACAGTGGTTGCTCCAATAATATGAGTTAAAACTCATCAAATTTCAGAACTCTAACTCAAAAGGATGGTGGTCTAGTCACATTTGGTGACAATTCCAAAGGCAGGATAATTGGCATTGGAACAGTTGGAGATCTAGAAGCTATCTTAATAAATAATTTACTCTATGTTCAAGGATTTAAACACAATCTCATATGTATCTCTCAACTCATTGATGATGGTTATATTTTTTATTTTTCTAACAACACCTGTTCTGTTTTCAAAGATAAATTACATTTATTTAGAGAACCTAGAACAGATAATTTATAAACCCTGGATTTAAATTCCTTGAGTAAACAACAATTAAACTGGTTTACTTCTAAGATAAATGAATCCCAAATCTAGAATAGGAGACTTGGAAATTACAATATATATTCATTACATAAGTGATGTACGAAATAGTTAGTTTCTGATTTTCCAAGAGTCATATTTGAAAGTGATAGATTTTGTGATGCATGTCAACTTTCCAAGAAGCATAAATCGTCTTTCAAAACTGTTGACAAAATTGCTACATCTAAACCCCTTGAACATATCCATAAAGGTTTTCTTGGACCATAAAGGGTATAAAAATTGGCTGGTAAATTATTTGTGTATGTTTTAGTTTATGAATATTCTATATTTACATGGATTTTCTTTTTAAAATATAACAATAATGATTTTACATTATTTGAATGTTTCTGAAAAGCTGTTCAAAATGAAAATGATTTTAAAATAATCTCATTAAGAAGTGATTATGGTGGAAAATTTGAAAATCTGGAATTCAATTACTTTTGCTCTCATATGGGTATTAAACACACCTTCTCTGCACCAAGAACACCTAAAAATGGAATTTTTTAAAGAATGAATAGGACTATTCAAAAAATGTCTAGGACAATGCTAAATGAATACAATCTTGCTACCTATTTTTGGGCAGAAGTTGTAAGTATAGCCTGCTATATAATGAATAGAGTTTTAATTAGACAAATTTTGGAAAAGACACCCTATGAACTCTAGAATGATAGAAAACCATATGTAAATTAGTTTAATGTTTTTGGATTTAAGGATTACACCTTAAACACCAAAGAAAATCTTGGTATGTTTGATCCAAAATTTGATGAAGGCATTTTCTTAGGATATTCTGGTACTTCCAAAGTTTATAATGTTTTTAATAAAAAGTCAAGGATTTTTGAAGAATTAGTACATGTGAAATTTGATGAATTTGACCCCCTTGAGAAAAGGAAAGATCAAATAGATGAACATAATTCTAATGATAACCTGAGACTTGAGAACCTGAAAAGTGATTTTGAAAAAGTTATAAATGAAATTCTATCCAGTCCAGAAGAACATGACACTAAAGAACCTATAAGTGTACTACCTAGAGAGTCAAGAAACCTAAAGAATCACCCTTTAGAAACTGTAATAGGTTACTTAGACACAAAAACAATAACTAGAAGGAATATAGTAAATCTTGTTGAGTTTTCCACCTTTATTTCCCAATTAGAACCCAAGACTATAGAAAATCCTCAGCTGATTAAATTTGGATGATAGCTATGCATGAAGAACTAAACCAGTTCAAAAGAAATGATGTTTGGAATTTAGTTGAAAGACCTAAGAACATTCAAGTTATAGGAATGAAATGGGTCTTTAGAAATAAAAAAGATGATAAAGGAATAATAACAAAAAATGAAGCAATACTTGTAGCTAAAGGGTTTTATCAAGAAGAAAGTATAGATTATGATGAGACCTTTGCACATGTAGCTAGATTAGAAGCCATTAGAATCTATATAGCTCATGCAGCTCATATTAGCTTTAAATTATTTAAGATGGATGTTAAGTCTGCCTTTTTAAATGGTTATTTATTGGAGGATGTTTATGTTGAGCAACCTCCTAGTTTTGAAAATTCACAAAAAACATATTCTATTTTTAAACTTACTAAAACTATTTATGGCCTTAAACAAGCACCTAGAGCTTGGTATGAATGATTAAGATGTTCTCTTTTGCTAAATTATTTTACTTTTGTAATGGAAGATCTAACACTATTTAAGAAAATTATAAACTCTAATATTTTATTGGTTCAAATTTATGTTGATGATGTAATTTTAGGATCAATAAATAAAACTCTTTGTCCTGAGTTTTCAAATTTAATGCAAAAACAATTTAAATGAGTACGATGGGAGAATTAAATTTCATTTTAGGATGTCAAATTTATCAAAAAGATTTTGTAAATGTTTGCAATCAAACCAAATACATTACTAATTTATTAAAGAAATTTGGGCTTGAAAATAGCAAGTCATATACAACTCCTATGTTTACTAATATAAAAATTGATTTAAATGAAACTTGGAAATCAGTTGATAATAAGTTATATAAAGGACTGATTAGAAGTTTATTATATCTTTCTTCTAGAAGGAAATATATAGTTTATTCAGTATGTCTTTGTGCGATATTTCAATCAAATCCTAAATAATACCATTTAACTACTGTTAAAAGAATTTTTTGATATTTAAAAGGAACTATTTTTCAATCTCCTCTTTATCCAAAAAAACATCTGATTTTACTTTAATTTCATATTGAGAGGTAGAATTTGGGAGTTGTAAATTGGATAGAAAAATATCCCTATGAACTCGTAACTTTTTTTGTAAAATCCTTAGTATCATGGTCTAGTAAAAAACAACACTCAGTTGCCCTGCCAATAGCCGAGGCAGAATATGTATCTTCTGGTAGTTTTTGTGCACAAGTTTTTTAGATGAAAAACACTCTTATGGATTTTGGACTAAATTTTATTAATACTCTTATTTTATGTGATAACATAAGTGCAATAAATATTTCAAAAAATCCTATTAATCAATCTAGGACTAAGTATATTGCTATTAGACATCATTTTTTAAGAGGCCATGTTCTTAAAAAGGATATATTCTTAGAATTTGTGAGTACTGAAATTCAATTAGCTGATATTTCCACTAAACCCCATCCTAATGAAATTTCTGATTTTATTAAGAGGGATTTATCTTTATTAAATTTTATGTAATATTTTATTGATAGTTTAGTTATTTGTTTTTCAAATAGTACAATTTTTTTTACCGCGTGCAATTTTAATTAGTTTTATAATTTATGCAATGATTATTATGTATGTATTGACAAGGGTATCAAGAATATAACAAACCATTTCAAACTCTAAACCCGTTCTTTTTCTCAAAACCCTTCAAATTCTCTAGGAAACATTTTACCTCTCTTCTCTCCTGAACATGAACCTTTGAGACCCTAATCCATTTAGAACCTTCAGAGTATTATGATAGAAATTCATAAGACCAAGAGAACCGATGAGCCAGATACCATCTCTGTGAAGAAACAACGCTTGGTCGGGAGAAAAATTTTGAAAGGAAAAGACATATATCTAGAATGTCTCTTCCAGATGAACCTAATGTTAAATTGAGCCCAATATTTTCATAGATTTTAACAAATGTATAATGGAGATTATATGGAGTTTCTGTATGTGGTAGAAATTCTTCATTTCTTTAATTCTGTACAGTTTTGTCTGGGAAATGATGAGGATTCGATAATCGCAAAGATTGAGGATCGAGATCTTTCGATCGCATATGTGGAAATCGCAAAAATTATAAACTTCTCTCATGAGGGAGTTTATCATTTCAATTTGAAAAATATTAGTGATACTGTACATAAACATGAAGATATTTGGTCGTTTCTATTTGGATCAACTAATATCAGGAAGATGCTTGTAAAGGACTTGGAACCGGACCAGAAGACATTGGTTATGTTTTGTGCAAACTGGTATTGCAGCCAGGATGTCTAAAATAGAAAAGATTCTTTATTCAAATTTGTATTTTATGTTTATCCTAATGAGGAATATAAAATTGAACATTACGAGATACATGGTGGGGTATTTGAGTTACTATTTCCAACCAGAGGCAAGAATGAATTTTTATCCTTTTGGAAGGATTATCTAAAAAAAAATTTAAGACAGATATGATAAGATTGGTGGATTCTCAAGTGATATTTGACCATAGTAATATCTTCAACACTGAAATATTGAGAAAAAATTGGATATTTATAGAGCACTATCAAAGGAAAACTACTTCATGTTGGAGCGGAAGAGGATGAAGAAAGTGCTCAGGCCCAACCAGCAAAATCAATATAAGGGGTAGCTGAATCAAGAACCAGTGCAATATCCCAGAGGATAGGGTTTGAAGCAGTCATCCATTAGCTGATGAGGAAAGTCCAACAAAACATTGGAGGTCAAGACATCGAGTGACTCATGATGGAGAACAAACTAATCAAGAACTCATAGATGAAACTAAACCTATTCTGAGATATAGATTAATTAGAGACTCTGTAGTCATAGACACTTCTCAACCAATAGTTTCTCAGATTGAGGTGACTACTGAACTGGAAAATGAAAGTGTTCCTAAAACTGTTGAAAATCCTGGAGAAGTTGAAGTTTCTCAATTCGAATTGTCTCAAACTGAACAGCCTACTGAGAATATTCAAGAGTAATTAGATCAAGATGACCCTATTTTAGAGAATCCAGTGATGGTGGAAGAACATGCAGATGATACTCATGGGGAGAAACATCCAGCACCTGAAAACATGTAAGATAATACTTTTGAAATTCATACTGAGGTACTGAATGATAATTTCTTTGTGGATGAGTTTGGGAATGTCTTGGAAGAAAATTATGTGGGGAAACCAAAACAGATAAGGAATGAAAACAAATCAAATGTTGAATCCTTTCCAATAGTTTTATTGCATTAGAATGAAGATGAAACACAGAATGATGAACAAGGTGCCTTTGATTCTGATAATGATTATGTGGAAGAATTATTCAGAATGTTTAATAATATTCAAGTTGACAATGTATCTTGGCGAAGTACATTAGAAAGGGAGAGGAAAATGTTTCAGAACCTGAAATCAAGTACAGTTTCTAAACAAGAATTAGAATGTTTTAAGAAGGAAATGTTAAATGAAGTTGAAAATATTAAATAAGATATGGTTATGAAGAAATATTTAATGGTATTTAGATAATAAAAAGTTTCTAGATGATCAGTTAACTTCGCACGAGCCAGGAATTAGAACTATGATGAATTAGTTAACGGATAAGTCAACTTTGTTTCTGGAGAAGGAAGAGAGGTGTCATGAGTTTTTCAGATTGAATCTTATTGAAGATATTCATTTGACGCAAGAAATCATAGATCTCTTTATTCATAGGGGATATGGATTGATGCGAAGGTTAAGGAAAAAATTAGTGGTGATCAAGACAATAATTCAGAGGAGATGATCCCTATCTAACACCCTTACACACCATTGATTCATGTTGTCTTTCATTACTATACTTGTAATTCTATTTTCAATGATATATATTTACATTTTATTTTCAATTATTTTAAATTGTAAATGTAATGTCTATGATATAAATTCCATTAATCCTGATTCACATATTGATAAACAGTTTACAATTTCATTTACTTACGTTTAGAGCTACATTAAAATGTGTTATATTCCTTATCCTATCATTATTTTTGATATCACATAAAGGTGGAGAAATTAGGATAAACATAAAATCACAACATTTTATTTTCATTTATTTAATGGGGAAGAAATGTAAAGTATTATCTTTATCTTTTAAGGGGGAGAAATTAAGTTTTTTTTGTGTTTATGGATTTTTTGATCATCAAAAATGGGGAGATTATTGAGCATGTTTTTTTCTCAACAATACATAATTTTATTATTAATAAAGGGGAGGTTTTGGATCAATAATATTCTATCTTTTTATTATGATTTTGATGATCACAAAAACCCTTATTTGTTATTCTAATGAATTAATTTTTATGTGTATTTCAGGAATTTATCATTCAATATATTTTTATTACTGGAAGAAATATTTATGTTCTTTAAAAAATGAGAATTAATTGCTAAAGTATTCGCATTAGCGTGTTCTAGAAACACTGTTCATGGTCTACATATTTGATAATTAGTTAAGCATGTTCTGGAAACACTGTTCATACCCTATGTTGAGAAGCATAGAATAAGGATGGAATGTGGTGTATTCGCTATGATTTTATCATAAATGTATGGATAAAGCAACAATACATTATCAGAAAAGTATGTTTGGAAGGAACTGAAACATTGGAAGGAACATTACATTAGGAAGGAACCTTATATTGGGGTTATCGAAAAAGTATGTAAGAAGATCATTGTGTAAGGATAGATGTCACGACCCGCCTTCACCAAGATGAGAGAAGGGATATTAGGTTTCCAGACCCTCCCTTCTTCATGTTGATGGAGAGATAATGACCCCCGAGACCCACCTTCAATAGGTCCCAGAGTGGCGACTAGCACCAAGGGTATAGAATCACACACAAGATAGAATGATATACTATTATTATTTAATAGGATCAGGAGATAAGATTGTAAATCCCAACAACACCAGAAGTGGAAGTACAAGTAAAGCCAAAACAAAATATTCCCATATGCATGTTCCAAACGCAAATTCTACACGGTACAAGAAAACCCCAAAATTAAAGTACCAAAGAAAAGAAAAAAATAGCAACAACAACTATCCCAACTTCCGAACTAGTATGATCCTGCACGATCCCTGAAGTCCTCCATGAAACCTGAAAATAGTTTTATATATGTAGGGTGAGCATTCAAGTATACTCATTAAGGAAATCCATAGACTCTTGTGCACAAGTGGAGAAAAATTCTAATGCCCCGTGATAAAAGAGATAATGAAAACCTCTAGCACAGAAAACTACCCACCCAAGCCTCACCAAGGAACACTGCCCAAATAACGCCATTCAAGTAATGTAATAGTAATAAAACATCGACGTTTGGGTACCCCGCGCCACATTCCCACTGGTTATTGAATACATCCTACGCATCGAACCTCTCCCGACATTCTCACTGCAGTCCCACTACCACACCCCGCCCGCAAACACCTGGGACACTACAATCACACACAACTAGGCCCAAAAACACCTGGGCCAGGACAACTACCGCCATGCCCGAAGACACCTGGGCCTCATCCTAAAGACACTTGGGAAATAACATGTATGCACACACCTAGGCCAACCACCACAACTACCATGTCCGAAGAATCAAGGGCTATAATGGACCTCAAGCCATCACAGCCTGCCTGAGGAGTCTTGGGGTATTCGGGAAAGGGATCAGAAAAGGAGCTAATAACCAGCCACTCATAAGAGTTTTGGGAAAAACACCCTCCCCCATGAAATGGTGGTGTTCGGCAAAAAGTGATCAACATGGGAGGGGTGCGAATAAGAAACATAAGAGCTACAATTATATGTATAAGTAACAATAACTCACCCCAATCTAGGGGTTCCAAAACCAACCTAAGCACAAAAACCCTCATTACTATTCATTCATAAAAAGGCACACCACTCACAGCCAAGTCACAACTCATTCCCAAAACCAATTCCCCATTGAACCCATTCTTGGTTTCATTTTCAAGTGAGTCCATTTTAGTAAATTCTGCACTACTGGGCAACTAACAGGCATAAACACAAGTTTTGGAATGGGAAAAAACCTAAACATCCCTTTTAAGCATTCAAACCCAGTTCTCTTGTATGGTTACTACAAAGGGATATGTGAGATCCCTCAAAGTACTGGAACCAAACTAAGCCTCGAGATATAGCCCCACACGGCCTCAAATCCACAACCAACAACCGTACAATAATAGAGGATCCCATCCCCATCTATATCACCCCATAAGCATCAAGAAGAACAAACAGACATACAACCAAGACAGAGCAAGGATGTTTCCAGACTCAAGTGCATCATTCATTAAGATCCTTCCTTCTTCTTTCTTTAACCGGGGTGATCACACAAGGATTATTATCCATTAGGCATCCATTAAATCAGTAGAATTTATGTGATTAATCAATTTCCATGCTAATACATTCAATAATCCCAGAGGATAGTGGTTCATTAGTGCACAAGGAAAGTCCACCAACGACCAGGATTTTTAGTGGGCATAAGCCCGCACAATTCACAACATAAATAATCAAGGATAAAAAATACAACAGAAACATCGATCACACCCCCCATAATTCTTAAAAAGTTTGTTTGTTATCTTTATTAATTTTTGGCTTCATCAATACCTATAGAAACAATTGCATACCCACCCCCCATGATACACATTAAAGAGAGACGAAAGAAAACCCTGCATGGATTTATCAAGGATCAATGTTTTAACTATGTGCACCAAAAACTGGGGATTCGTGACTTGTAGGGGAGAAACTCCAGGGACTCCAAGGATGAATAGGGAATGTCCAGCATAGGTGCACCACTTTCCTTGGGAAAGGGGTGGACTCCAAACGTACAAGGAAGGAAAAAAGTGACCATCCAAGAAGAAGAAGGATGAAATTCTAGCATGATATAAAGATGAGAGCCCGTTGTTACGGGATATGGAATTTTGAATGGTTTTAAATTCGGATCATGGTTTTCCACGTGGTTGGGTAGTTACTCATGATGGAATTAATTATCATTTAATAATTCCTTTTAGAGTGGTGTCCATAATGGTTGTGCGTTAAACAATTTTCTCTAATTAGAGGAAAAATGTGCAATAGGGGCGAAACTGGAAGGTACAAGGAAAGGGTGTGTCACTGAGGAAAAACCACATGTTTGGTAAGTAATGTTTGCCAAGCATTGGAAAATTTATAGATGTAATTTATGGGCTTTACATGGCATTTAAAGAGGGCATTAAATCATTTTTACGTCAAAAGATATGTTGCGATTGTGGAAAAAGCCGGGAACTGGAAAATAACAAAGATCGCTCGGTGACGACACGGTGCCACCATCACGATGTCGTCGTCACGGTGCCACCATCATGGTTCCACACACAGGGTGCCACCATCACGGTGCACCCTCACGGTGCCACGCACATGGTGCCACTTTCATGATGTCACCCTCATGTTGCATCCATCACCGTTTCACCCTCACGGTGCCACCATTTCGGTGTGAGACCGTGACCAGTGCCACCGTTTTGGTGGAACCATGTTTTGGAAAAGTACGAGACCCTGAGGGTCTGGTCCATTACATTAGATACCTCTCAAACTATTCTCATCCTCTAGAATCGAAACTAGACCATAATAAAATTAGGGGGGGTCCGAACAACCACCTCGAAAGATACCTCTCCGGAGTAAGCCTCATCCATATTCTGAATGACTAAGGATACACTACCGCTCCTCTCCCCATAGTCAGGACTCTTCACACACATTCAGAGAACAAATAAAACAACACATTCCTTAGTTAACAAGGTAAAAGTTCTTCATCACAAACTGTTATATAAAATAAAACTGAACTGAACTCAAAATAGCTCTGGGTACTGGGCGCACATCTGTGCCTCCCGCTCCCATATACTCTCTTCAAGACCACCGTGCATCCAAAACACACGAACCAAAGGGCTGGTTCATCCACAAATCACTTTCTCCTTTCGATCCATTATTCTCGTAGGTATTTCAACAAACATCACGTCGGCCTCAAAATCCATATTTCCCCAGTCGAGGACATTTGAATCATCGTGTAGATACTGTCAGAGCTGAGACACATGGAAGACGTCATGCATTCTCAGTAGCGGTGGTGGTAGTGTCAGCTGATAATCCACCTCACCGACCCACTGAAACACTTCGAATGGTCTGACAAACCTAGGAGAAATCTTAACCCCTCTACCGAACATCCGTCGTCCACACCGAGGGGATACCTTCAAGAAAACGTGGTCCCCAACCTCAAACTCTAAGGGTCTCCTCCTGTTATCAGCATATGACTTTTGTTGGTCCTGCGCCGCCTTCATCCTCTCTCGTATAAGCTGAACCTTCTCTACCATGCTCTGCACCACCTCCGGTCCAAGAACGCCTACATACCCAACCTCTTCCCAACACACGGGTAAGAGACATGGCCTCCCATACAATGCTTCGAGCAGATCCAAGCCAATGGTAGAGTGACGGTTATTGTTGTGGTCAAACTCTACCAGAGTCAAGTGCCACACCCATGATCCCCCAATTCCCAAAACACATGCTCACATCATATCTTCCACCATTTGGATGGTGCAATCTATCTTCCCATCGGTCTGGCGGTGCAAAGCAGTACTAAGACACAGTTGAGTGTCAAAAGAATGCTTCAATCCGCTCCAGAATCGTGAGGTGAACTGGGTATCCCAGTCCAAGACTACGGACACTGAAACCCCATGCAACTGCACCACGTCATCCACGTACCTCTATGCTAGGGAATCCACCATACCCGACTCTTTGATCACCAGGAAGTGAGCCAATTTCGTCAGTCGGTCCACCACTACCCAGATAGTGTTGCAACCCCCTTGAAATCTGTGTAGTCATGTGATGAAATCCATCAGAAAGTTGTCTAACTTTCATTTGGGGACATCTAAAGGTTGTAACAGACCTCCTGGGATGTGGTGTTTGGCCTTCACCTGCTGACACACGAGGCACTTTTCCACGAATTCTGCCACTGCCCGCTTCACCCTGGGCCACCAAAACTGACCCCTCAGACCCCAGTACATCTTGTAAAATCATTGGTGCAGTGCTAAGGGTGATTTGTGGAACTCACCAAGAAATAACTCATGCATTCCATGGGGACAAACAACTTTCCTTGAAACAACATTCGATTATTCCCATCTTTTGAACATACTTCTAAAGCACTTCCCTGGTTGATGCGATTGCACATCACTTTAGCCTCCATGTCCCCCCACTAAGACTCTTCCATCTGTTGCAATAGATAGGACTGCATCTTCATCAGAAACAGACAGCCACAACTACAATCCATCCTCCCATCCTGGGGCAGGGCAGCCAACTCCACCATCGCCTTCTATGAATCTGCTGACTCTAAAACCACATCCTTCTGTGACTACCTACTCAAAACATCAGCCACCACATTCCCCTTTCCTGAATTGTAGGAGATTTCGAAGTCGTAGTCTTAAAGAAACTCCATCCTCCTTCACTGCTGCAAATTCAGGTCCCGCTGGGAGAAGATATACTTAAACCTCTTGTGATTCATGAAGACCACGAAGTGCACCCTGATGAGGTAATGTCGCCTCAACTTTAGTGAGAACACAGCTGGTGCAAGCTCCAGATCGTGGGTGGCATAGTTACGCTCATTGGGACATAACTTCCTAGACCCATAAGAGATCACCCCATGTTGTTGCATCAGCACACACCCCAGGCCTTACCCTGAAGCATCACAGAACACCTCATACTCTAACCTTTATTCTAGAAACCTCCGCACTGGGGCACTAACCAACTTCCCCTTTAGATAGATGAAGGCTGCCTCGCACTTCCCATTCCACATGAAAGCCTGGTCCTTCTTGTCCATGGCTTTCAAAGGAGCTGCAACTCGGGAGAAGTTGGGCACGAACCTCCAGTAGTAACCTACCAGACCTTAAAAACTACGAACTTCTGCCATGTTCTTGGGTGCTTCCCATAAAACAACTTCCTTGACCTTCGATGGGTCCACCGTTATTCCCTGCTCAGACACCACATGTCCAAGGAAGATCACTTCTCACGTCCAAAAATTTCACTTGGACAATTTCCCATAGAGATGGTGTTTTCGGAGGACCTCTAAACCCATTATCAAGTGATCAGTGCGATCATCCTCTGATCTTGAGTATATCAGGATGTCATCAATAAACATGACTACAGACTGGTCAAGGTATTCTCGGAAGATGGTGTTCATGAGCCTCGTGAACACAGCTGGTGTGTTCTTAACGCTGAACGACATGACTACAAACACAAAGTGCCCAAACATATACCTGAAGGCTGTCTTCGATATATCACCCTCATTTACCCTAAACTGGTGATACCCAGACCATAGATAGATCTTAGAGAACCAACCTGCTCCCATCAACTGGTCAAAGATATTGTCTATCCTCTAGAGGATGTAATGGTTCTTGACTATTACCTGGTTCAGTCTCCTATAGTCTATGCATAGCCTCAGACCACCACCTGCCTCCTTCACGAACAAGACTGGAGCACCCCATGGTGACGCACTTGGTCGAACAAAACCCTTCTTCATTAGATCATCAATCTAAATCCGAAACTCCCACAACTCAGAAGGCTTCATCTTTTAGGGAGCCATAGAAATCGGACGAGCACCACATATCAAGTCTATCCTAAACTCAACATCACGTCGTGGGGTTAGAGTCGCCACCTCTTCAGGGAAGACATCCATGAACTCATTAAAGATCCTCGGGACTTCCATCATCTTTGTATCTGCCAACTCCACTGATAGTTCATCTAACAAAAAAAGGAGGGTCTCCAATCACTGGTTACCTTCCCAGTGACCTCGATCACCAATGAAAGTCACACGTCGGCCAACCAAATCAAAAAATGAAATCCTTCCATGGAAGCAATCAATGATGGCTCATACAGAGAACAGTCATTAAATGCTTAGGATGACATTGCATGGATGTATCTGCAACAGTAAATGGTCCCTGATAGAATTATGAGGCCCTTTCATTAGCCTACTTCCTCAACAAACATAAAACAAGCCGTTCTGACTTCCGACTGGTGTAATCAACACCAGGGGAACTGGATGTCTCTCAAAATATAGACCCAGAGAACGGGCCAGATTGGGAGAAACAAAGGAGTGTGAACCACCTGTATCAAACAAGGCATAGGAAAGAGTACTAAACAAGGTGACCGTACCTCGAATGAATTCCATCCCTAATGAAATTGCTACCTTTGTGGCGTGTAACTGCCCACTCCCAGCTTCCATGCTCCTCGGATATTGGCCATGTCTCCGACCGCTCCCTAGTCAAGGTCCCTTAGGAGTGAATTGAGGTCGGCCTCCTCCTACAATGTATGCCCTCGGAGGAGAAGGTGTTTGTTGTCCCTACTACTGCTGAGGTGGGTACTGCACCGACCCACTCCCACTGTACTACACTCAGTCCGGGCACTAGTTCTGAAGGTTCACACGGCTGTCACTGATGAAGCACCTCGGTCCTGGGCCCTAAAGTAAAGGGCAAGGACCAGGGGATCAAAACTGGAACTGATGGGGCTTATTCCCTACTGGTCGTAACCTAGAGGGCCTTGTTGCTGGAGGCCTACGGCTGGCGGTTTTCTCCTTTGATGAGCCCAACTGGACTCCCTCACATATCACACCTCCCAGTATGTGCATCCTTTCTACCACATCAGCATTCTTTTGGACCTCCTAGTATGTCAGTAATGTGAAGGGAGTAACAGCATACTGAAGAGAAGGTCTAAGTGTCTCCTCCAAATGTGTCACCCAAAAATCCTCATTCGGAAAGAGGTTGTGAGAAAAGCGAAGGAGATCCTTGAACTCAATCCCAAACTCTCTCACTGACATGCTCCCCTACTAGAGGGAGAGAAGCTCCCACCTCTTCTCATCCTTCATCATGGAAGAGAGGAATTATTCCTAGAACACCTTTTCGAAGTCAGCCCACGTAACCTCAGTCTCCCACTTCTCCCTGAGGTAGAAATTCCACCACTGATGTGCTGCCCCCCGCATCAGGCTTATAGACAAAGGAATCCAGTACTCCATCAGAGCCCGAATCAAGTTGAGCTATCACAAGCTCCTCAAGCCAGCTCTCGTTCTTCAGGTCCGGGGTGTTTCCCTCGTACTTCCCAAATTTTCACTGACTTCCTTTTCATTTTTAAATAGCCAAATTCACCAGAAACACAAGAAAACAAGTCATTATGATTCATGTACCTTTCTTAGGGTCTCTACCCTACAATTAGGGTAGCCTCACTTGGTCATTCGGTAGGCTTAGAGTCCTTGCATCGGAGCACGGGGCACTAAAATCCAGTGTCCTAACTGGTCTTCCCTGGCCTGTTTCATGCACCAAGATTGCCTAGCACTATTTCTCTACCATCCCATGAAATTATCACTATGCCTAACTCCAAACTCCATCCTATCCTTCAACATATGCCTTTGATACCATTCTGTTACGACCCGCCTTCACTAAGATGAGAGAAGGGATAGCAGGTTGCCAGACCCTTCCTTCTTCATGTTGAAGGAGAGATAATGACTCCCGAGACCCACCTTCTATAGGTCTTAGAGTGGACACTAACACCAATGGTATAGAATCACACACAATATGGAAGGAATTACCCTTTTTATTTAATAGGATTGGGAGATAAGATAGTAATTCCCAAAAACACAAAAAGTTGAAGTATAGGTAAAGCCAAAACAAACCATTCCCATATTCATGTTCCAAAAGAAAATGCTACAAGGTATAAGAAAACTCAAAAATGAAAGTACCAAAGAAAAGAAAAAAAGAAACATCAACTATCCCAATGTCTAAACTAGTATGATCCTGCATGATCCCTAAATTCCTCTTGGAAACCTGAAAACAGTTTTATATACATACGGTGAGCATAAAAGTATACTCAGTAGGGAAGGCCAAAGACACTCGTACACAAGTGGGGAGGCATTCTAATGCCCCGTGAGAAAAGAGATAACAAAAACCTATAGCAAAGATAACTACCCACTCAATCCTCACCAAGGAACACTCCCCAAATAATGCAAGTCATGTAATGTAATAGTAATAACACATTGACATTTTGGTACCCTGCACGACTTTCCCACTGGTTATTGAAGACATCCTATAAATAGAACTTCTCCCGCCATTTTCATTGCAGTCCCACTACCACACCCCACTCACACACACCTGGGCCACAACAACCACACATAGCCACACTGAAAAACACCTGGGCTAGGACAACTACTACCATGCCCAAAGACACCTAGGCCTCATCCCGAAGACAGTTGGGAAACAGCCTGCTTGGACACACCTGGGCCAACCACCATAACTACCATGCCCGAAGAATCTTGGGCTATAATGGACATCAGGCAGTCACAGCCTACCCGAAGAGTATTAGGCTATTCGGGAGAAGGAGAAAAAAAGGTTCAAATAACCAGCCACTCAAAGGAGTGTTGGAAAAAACACCCTCCCCCTTGAAATGGGGGTGTTTGCACAAAGTTATCAACATGGGTGGGGCACAAATAAGAAACATAAGACTACAATTCTATTTATAGGTAACAAGCACTCACCCCAACCTAGGGGTTCCAAAAACAACCTAAGCACAAACACCCTCTTTATTGTTCATTCATGAAAAGGCACACCACTCACAGCCATGTCACAACTTATTCCCAGAACCAATTCCCCATTGAACCCATTCTTGGAATGTGATTCCATTCAAGTAAATTCTGCACTACTGGAAAACTAATAGGAATAACCATAATCTGTGGAAAGGGAAAACAGCCAAAAAAACCTTATAAGCATTCTCACCTAGTTCTCTTGTAAGGTTACAACAACAAAGGGATCCGTGAGATCCCTCAATGTACTGGAACCAAAACAAAGGCTCAAGATACAACCCCACATGGCCTCAGATCCACAACCAACAACTGTACAATAATAGAAGATCCCATCCCCATCCATATCACCCCATAAGAATCAAGATGAACAAACATACATACCACCAAGATGGAGCAAGGATGTTTCCCAACTCAAGTACATCATTCATTAAGTTCCTTCCTTCTGCTTGGTTAATCGGGGTGATCACACAATGATTATTATCTGCTGGGCATCCATTAAATCAGCTGAGTTTATGTGATTAATCAATTTCCATGTTAATCCATTCAATCATCACAGAGGGCAGGGGTTCATTAGTGCCACGTAAAGACCACCGACGATCATGATTTTCATTGTGCATAAACCCATACAATTCACAACATAAATAATCAACGATAAGGAAATACAAAAGAAACATCGATCACACCCCCCTTCAAAATCTAAAAGTGTTTTTTTATCTTCATTAATTTTTGGTTTCATCCATCCCCATAGAAACAATAGTGTGTCGTACGATTTAATGTCATTCTGAAGTCATTCGGGTGGTTTGGACCCCCCAACGCACCCTTTTTGCGCTCACCGAGCTGCTGAAAATGACACAATCGGTCGTACCGCACGTACCGCATGTCCGATGGGAGTTTTGTCTCCTCGTACATGTCATGAATAATTTTCCTATTGTTTTAGTTTGGTTTCAGGTCATTCGGATCACATTTGCTCCGAATTCGACCGTCTCATGCCGTTTTGGTGTTTTATGACTCTAGAAACACATTTCTGGTCACCATGGTCAAACGACACCTCCGATTCACGTTCCATCTGCCTGACCATTTCAAAATTCACAAAACGACTGTTTTTGTACGATTTCATGGCATTCCGAGGTCATTTGGGTGGTTTTGACCCCCCAACGTGCCCTTTTAGCGCGCGTCGAGCTGCTGAAAACGACACAATCAGTCGTACCTCATGCACCGCACGTCAGATTGGCGTTCCGTCTCCTCCTACACGTCACAAATAATATTCATATTGTTTTCAGATGGTTTTAGGTCATTAGGAACACATTTTCTCTGAATTCGACCGTCTCATGCCGTTTTGGTGTTTTATGACTCCAGAAACGCGTTTCCGGTCACCGCGGTAAAAAGACACCTCTGATTGACGTGTCGTCTACCCAAAAATTTTACAATTCACACAACGGTTCTTGTTGTACGATTTCATGGAATTCCGAGGTCGTTCATGGGGTTTTGACCCCCCCCCCCCCCAACGCGCCCTTTTAGCATGCGCTGAGCTGCTGAAAACAACACAATCGGTCGTACCGCGCGCCCCACACATCCGATGGGTGTGTCGTCTCCTCCTACACGTCACGAATAATATTCCTATTTTTTCGTGGGGTCTCAGTTCATTCGGGGACGTTTTCTCTGAATTCGACTGTCTCACGCCGTTTTGGTGTTTTATGACTCCAGAGATGCGTTTCCAGTCACCACGGTCAAACGACACCTCTGATTGATGTGTCGTCTTCCCTACCATTTCAAAATTCACACAACGCCTGTTTTTGTACGATTTCATGGCATTCCGAGGTCATTTGGGTGGTTTTGACCCCCCAAAGCGCCCTTTTAGTGCGTGCCGAGCTGCTGAAAACAACACAATCGGTCGTACCGCGCGCACCGTATGACTGAGGGTCGTGTCGTCTCCTCTTACATGTCATGAAAAATATTCCTATTGTTTTTGTGTGGTTTCAGGTCATTCGGAGCACGTTTGCTCCGAATTCGACTGTCTCACGCCGTTTTGGTGTTTTATGACTCTGGAAACGCGTTTTCGGTCACTGCGGTCAAATGAAACCTCCGATTGACAAGCTATCTGCCCAACCATTTCAGAATTCACACAACGGCTGTTGTAGTATGATTTCATGGCATTCCAAGGTCGTTCGGGTGGTTTTGACCCCCCAACGCGCCCTTTTAGCACGTCGAGCTGCTGAAAACGCACAATCTATCGTACAGTGCATACCATACATCCGATGGGTGTGTCGTCTCCTCCTACACATCACGAATAATATTTCTATTTTTTTCGTGTGGTTTAAGGTCATTCGGAGCACGTTTGCTCCGAATTCGACCATCTCACGACGTTTCGGTGTTTTATGACTCCGGAAACACGTTTCCGGTCACCGCGGTCAAACAACACCTCCGATTGACATGCCGTAGACCATAAATTTTTACAATTCACACAACTACTATTGTCATACGATTTCATGGCATTCCGAGGTCGTTTGGGTGGTTTTGACCCCCCAACGTGCCCTTTTAGCGCGCGTCGAGCTGCTGAAAAAGACACAATCAGTCGTACCACACGCACCGCCCATCTGATGCGTGTTCTATCTCCTCCTACACATAAATAATAGTATTCCTATTGTTTTCTTGTGGTTTCTGGTCATTCGGAGCATGGTTTCTCCGAATTCGACCGTCTCATGACGTTTTGGTGTTTTATGACTCCGGAAACGCGTTTCTGGTCACCACGGTCAAACGACACCTCCGATTGATGTGCCGTCTTCCCGACCATTTCAAAATTCACACAAAATATATTTTCGTACATTTTCATGGCATTATGAGGTTTCTCGGGTGGTTTTGACCCCCCAACACGCCCTTTTAGCGTGCGCCGAGCTGCTGACAATGACCCAATCGGTCGTACTGCGCTCACCGCACATCTGATTGGTTTGTTGTCTCCTCCTACACATCACAAATAATATTACTGTTGTTTTCATGTGGTTTCAGGTCATTCGGAGCACATTTTCTCCAAATTCGACTGTCTCACGCCATTTTGCTGTTTCATGACTCTGGAAACACGTTTCTGGTCACCGCTGTCAAATGACACCTCTGATTGATGTGTCGTCTTTCAGACCATTTAAAAATTCACAAAAAGGTTGTTGTCGTACGATTTCATGGCATTCCGAGGTCGTTCGGGTGGTTTTGACCCCCCAACATGACCTTTTAGTGCGCGTCGAGCTACTGAAAAAGACACAATCGGTCGTACCGCACGCAATGCACGTCTGATGGGCATTCTGTCTCCTTCTACATGCCACGAATAATATTCCTATTGTTTTCGTGTGGTTTTAGGTCATTCGGAGCACGTTTTCTCTAAATTCGACCGTCTCACGCCGTTTTGGTGTTTTATTACTCCGGAAACGTGTTTCTGGTCACCAAGATCAAACGACACCTCTGATTGACGTGACGTCTACTTGACCATTTTAGAATTCACACAACGGCTATTGTCGTATGAATTAATGGCATTCTGAGGTCGTTCGAGTGGTTTTGACCCCCCAATGTACCCTTTTAGCGCGCACCGAGCTGCTGAAAACAACCCAATCGGTCGTACCGCGCGCACGGCACGTCCGATGGGGGTGTCTTCTCCTCCTACAAATCACGAATAATATTCCTATTGTTTTCCTGGGGTTTTAGGTCATTTGAAGCTCATTTTCTCTGAATTCGACCGTCTCACGCCGTTTTGGTGTTTTATGACTCCGGAAACGCGTTTCTGGTCCCCGCGGTCAAACAACACCTCCTATTGATGTGACCTCGACCCGACCATTTCACAATTCACACAACGGATGTTGTCATACGATTTCCAGGCATTTCGAGGTCGTTCGGGTGGTTTTGACCCCCCAACGTGCCCTTTTAGCACGTGTCGAGCTGCTGAAAACAACACAATCAGTCGTACCGCATGCACCGCATGTCTGATGGGTGTTCCTTCTCCTCCTACACATCACGAATAATATTCCTATTGTTCATGCGTGGTTTCAGGTCATTCGGAGCACGTTTTCTCCAAATTTGACCGTCTCAGGCCGTTTTGGTGTTTTATGACTCCGGAAACACGTTTCCAGTCACAGCGGTCAAACGACACCTCTGATTGACTTGTCGTCTGCTCGAACATTTCAAAATTCACACAAAGGCTATTGTCGTACGATTTCATG
Source organism: Viscum album (assembly GCA_963277665.1). Lineage (NCBI taxonomy): Eukaryota > Viridiplantae > Streptophyta > Magnoliopsida > Santalales > Viscaceae > Viscum > Viscum album. The sequence goes on from OY728162.1 coordinate 1,395,628,976, forward strand.
GCATTCTGAGGTCGTTCTGGTGGTTTTGACCCCCCCAACACACACTTTTCGCACGCGCGGAGCTACCGAAAACGACACAATCGGTCGTACCGCACGCACCGCACGTCCGATGGGCGTGTCGTCTCCTCCTACATGTCACAAATAATATTCCTATTGTTTTATTGTGGTTTAAGGTCATTCAAAGCATGTTTTCTCCAAATTTGACCATCTCACACCGATTTGGTGTTTAATGACTCCGGAAACGCTTTTCCGGTCACCGCGGTCAATCGACACTTGAAATTGAAGTGTCGTCTAGCCGACCATTTCACAATTCACACAACGGCTGTTTTTCTACGATTTCATGGCATTCTAATGTCGTTTGAGTGGTTTTGACCCCCCAATGCGGCCTTTTAGCATGCGCCGAGCTGCATAAAACGACACAATCGGTCGTACGGCAAGCACCGCACGTCCGATGGGCATGTCGTCTCCTCCTACACGTCACGAATAATATTCCTATTATTTTTGTGTCGTTTCAGGTCTTTCGGAGCACGTTTTCTCTGAATTCGACCATCTTATGGCGTTTTGGTGTTTTATGACTCTGGAAAGGCGTTTTCAATCACCGCGGTCAAACAACACCTTCGATTGACGTGACGTCTGCCCGAACATTTCACAATTCATACAACGGGGGGATGTACAAGGTGCGGGGGGGATTTCGGGGGTGTGGGGGGGCTGTCTGCGGTGTGGGGAGGGATGTCCGGGGTGTGGGGAGGGGCTGTCCAGGGTGCGAGGAGGGTTGTCCGGGTGCGGGGGGCCTGTCTGGGGTGCGGGGAGGCCTGTCAGGGGTGTAGGGAGGGCTATCTGGGGTGCGGGGAGGGGCTGTCCGGGGTGCGGGGAGGGCAGTCTGGGGTGCGGGGGGCCTGTCCGGGGTCTGGGAGGGCTATCCGGAGTGCGGGGAGGGCTTTCTGCGGTGCGGGGGGGATGTCGGGGGTGCGGGGGGGGGGGGGGGGGGGGGGCTGTTCGAGTTGCGGGGATGGCTATCCGGGTGCGGGGAGGGGATGTCCTGGGTGAGGGGAGGGCTGTCCAGGGTGCGGGGGGCATGTCCGTGGTGGGGGGGGGCCTGTCCGGGGTGCGCGGGGGGGGGGGGGGCTATCCGGTTTGTGGGGAGGGCTGTCCGGGGTGCGGAGGGGATGTCCGGGGGTGCGAGGAGTGCTTTTCGAGGTGTGGGGGTGTTTGGGGTGCGGGGGGGGGGGGCTGTCCGGGGTGTGGGGAGGGCTGTCTGGGGTGCAGGGAGGGGTTGTCCGGGGTGCTGGGAGGGCTGTCCGGGGTGTGGGGGTTGTCCGGGGTGCAGGGAGGGATGTCCGGAGTGCGAAGAGGGTTTTCCATGGTGCAGGGGGGTGGGGGGCTATCCAGGGTGCAGGGAGAGCTATCTATGGTGGGTCAGGGACTACAAATAGTGAACCTCAGCTCATTCATCAAAAACAAGTTTAATGGTTTTTATTAGAAATCACATGATTTTTTAAAAAAATAGAACAAAACATGCAATTTAAAACATTAAAGAATTATATGAACGAAAAATATCCAAATCATTAATCAGTTTCATGGTTACTTCTCAATTCATGCACACAAACCTTGAATCAGGGCAAAACACACATGATACCCCAAAATCACAAAAAATCATTCTATAAACCCAACATAAATATCAGTAACAACCCCACCATTAAAAACAGAAACACACCTCGTGAATATGATGCGTCATGCATGGCCAGGACTACTATCTCCATCAGTTGGGTCAGGGGCCTACAACAAAAAAACATTATGAATATTTTCATAACAAAAATAATAAAAATTAAATAAATAAATACAGTATAAACCTACATCTTCTGATCCCCTGCACCATCACCTGGACGCACATATTGCCGCAGTGCTCTAACCTCAGCGATCAATTGCACATTTACCTCCTCCGAAGTGCGCAGCCATGCCTTGAAATCTGAAAACCATTGTTTCATCTGAGCCATAATAGGACCGACGACCACAGCGCGTGACACTATAGAACGAGGAATATCTGTTCCATAGGTCAAACTATATCCATGCCTGTCCCAACCAATAATGTGATGAAAGATCTCATCCCTTCACAAGGTAAGCTATCCCTGGTCCTCTGGCAGATGTTCTAACTCAACTTCAAATTGAGCCTGTGAAATATTTAAATATATATACAGATATTAATATATAGATTTTATGTAAGTATTGGTAATGAGTACAAGAACTTACTATCAATGCTGCAGCCTCTGGATCATTGCGATCACGATTCCTCATCCACACTAACATTTTATCAGTCGGTGCACCTTGCTCCCGCAACTGTATATGAATAGAATATAAACACAAAACCATATTAATTAATAAATTAAAAAATGAATAATAAATACCTCATATCAGATCTGAGACACGTGATGAGACTCGAGCCTGTGAGGTGGTCCCTGCAACGCTCGATTCTTAGAATGGCATGTTGACACCTCCTACATTCAATTCTTTAAAATTTCAAACAATTCACACATTCCTGAAAATATATATACCAAAATAAATATACAAACTGCAACACCCTCAGTAGACCAATATGCAACTAAATCACGCCACTGATCCGGGAGGACACCTCTCGGGACTTTTTCCAGAAAGTCTGGGGCACCCACATTTCGTACCCAGTGGTCCCTCTTGACTTTTCCTTTATAGTCTTTCCACATCATATGGAATTTTCTCATACACACTAGGAGAAACTCATTAGGACATACTTTCATATTTTTATATTAAAGAAAAAAATCACATATCTTATTATTGTCTATACATGGAGAATAAAGTAAAATGGTCTTTCTACTTGAACCTCCCTCCAAAGAAAATATAATGTGTCCTGAGGGAAAGAAGCTCAGTCACGCGTGGTCAATTGAAATCGATGTGGGTCACATATGATATGACCCAGCTGGTGAATAAATGCAGGGGCATTCTATCCCATAGGATGAAATACCTCATCAAATGAAATATCAAAAGTCATGTCGGAATTCCATGATAATATGCCACGACCAGGGCCTCTCTTGCGAGAGGAAGAAGCAGTCGAGTCTGATACTGTTGAAAACAATTTTATATATAAATTGACAGATGTTATAAATATATATATTTTTATTAATTACATAAACAATAGAGACAATGTCATTCAAACATACCTCGACCCTGAGACGTAGATGCCTCAGATGGATGATGTTGATCTGCTACCTCTTCCCCTGACATGCCTACAGTCAAGGAAAACATTACTAAGGGGACTATCCAAAGTGTCCAAATGATAAATTGGATTATTTTTAAAAAAACAAACTTTTACAGTTGTTAATAAAATAAAAAGGAATTGAATAATTAGTTGTGAATGAATTTTAAAAAATCATAAAGTTAACAAAATAGATATACAAATTATGTACAAAACCAATCAATGCATAGCCAAATTTCAAATTGAATTAATAAAATTTCAAGCAGCACATGAACCAAATGAAGAATACCACAATGGGAAGATACACTGACAATAACATCAATATACATGAGTTAAATCAACCTAAATATTTATAACTAAATAAACTTCCAAAAGTGAGGATTAAAACTTACAAAGATTTATAAAATGGTTAGATAATTTATGGTATCCTAGGCTGAATAGTGGGAAAAACATTATACCTTTCATTAAACATGAAAATCGACTATTTCTCCTTCAACAACAGCTCTAACCCAATAAATAGTTTCTTCACGTTGAACTACGGTATGTTGATCAAGCTGTTGGGAAACAAAAGGAACAGTCTCGTGTTCATCTTGTTCAAATACAAACACTCCTCTCCGAGACATTTTTACAACAACTTGCCAACTTGGATTCGAAGGCAAAGTAACGAAGAATACATGTTCCACTTGTGATGTCAAAATGAAAGTTTCATTATCAACTAGTTCATTTCTGTATAACATATAGTTAAAATTCACCAATGAAAACTGATATTGATCGACTCTACGTCCACACACTGGATCAACCCAATTACACTTTAACAATATGTACTTGAACCTGTGTATGTATACAACTTCAATGATGTCTATCAATTGACCCTAGTAATAACCAGAATCGACAAATGGACAACAAATTCCACTGTTTTGTGTTGCTCGTTTTTCGTCAACATCTTTAATGCGAAATAAAAAACCATTAGTAATAAACATAATCAACAAATGGACAACAGATGCAACTATTTTGTGTTGCAACAAGGACAAGAAAATTACCCTTTCTTACTCCAGTATGATATATTTTTATAAGCTGGGAAGTCATTGATTGTCCAAAATAAAGAATCATATAGTTTGAACATTTTATTCGTTTCATAGTCATAAGTTATCACACCATCGCCCCAAAATTCATTCAACTCATCGATCAATGGATGAATATAAACATAAATCTTATCCCCTGGACTTTTAGGTCCATCAATAAGAGTGGAAAGTAATATAAATTATTTCTTCATACAAAGCCACGGAGGAAGATTATACAGAACCAACACTACGGGCCATGTGCTATGAGTTGCACCAACTATAGACTTGAATGGATTGAAACCATATGTTGCCAATCCCAATTGGACATTATGAACATCTTTAGAAAAGTCGGGATGTCTCTTATCAAAATCCTTCCATGCATGAGAGTCTGTCGGGTGGGTTAACATATCACTTTCATGAACTCATTCTGTATGGCATCTCATTAAATTAGAAACTTTAGATAACATAAAAAATCTTTTCAACCTCGGTTTAAGGGGAAAGTAACACATTTGTTTTACGGAAATCAGTTTCCCCTATATCGCAATCGGACTTTGATGAGTCTGATTTCCCATGTTCTCTTTCCACCTGAAAGCACCAAAACCGTATAAATATCCAAATGGAAGGTGTCCTTTCTAAACAACATATAGTTGTTTGCACATGGATCTATGGTCTCATATGTAAAACCTATGTTCTCTGTCAAATTACGAGCATGGTAATACTACTCAGGAATCTTAGTGTCGACAGGAAGAACGTTTTTCAATAACACCAACAGCATGTCAAATGACGTGTCTAACCAATGATTCAAAGTCTTAAAATGCAACAACTCCATGATAAATGAAAATTTATGTTAAGAAGTACATCTAGGATATAATTATGTTTTTGAATCATCAGGTTCTTCATAAAACCTTCTCGAATCACGATCTGCACCAGAGCGAAGATTTATCTCACTTGTCTCAAGATTCTGGATGTCAATGCCTTCAAGATCCAACCCACGTACCATTTTATTAAGCATTTAATGCATTGGATAATTCATCCTTGCATCAACATCCATCTGAACTTCATCCATATTTTGACAACGGACATATTATTCTCCATGATGAGTCCAACTTTAATAATTTTTCAGAAATACATTAAAGAATATGTGCTCCTTCAAAGTATATCTGTTAGCACATTTTCTACATGGACAGCTAATATAGTCACTTTCAAATCCTCTGGTGAAGTCAATAAACTGCATATTTACATTGAAATATTTTCTAGACATTTGATTTAGAAGATAAATACAACTCTTATCCATAATAAGATACCTATAATAAACATTTACACAAGACTTATTACATTAGAATTTTTCATATCAAATATATTTCAAATAAATACTAATTAATTGTTTGTGAACCATTTATAAAATAATAATGTACATGAAAACCCATGTCATACCTGATTGCGCTACAAACCTGGAAGGGAGGGGAGCCGAAGGCGGTGCTATGAGGGAGAGGAGAGGCAGTGGAGGGGAGCCGGAGCTAGAGGCGGTGCGGTGAGGGAGGGGACGAGTGGCGACGACGATGGGGAGCCAGAGGAGAGGAGGCAGTGAGGTGGTGACGGTGCAGCGAGGGTGGGATGAAGAGGTAGGGGACCAAGGATAGGGGGAGCCAGAGTGGACGAGAGGTAGTGGCGAGGGGACGAGTAGCGGCCGTGTGGGGAGGGAGGGGACCGAGCAGTGGTGGTGCAGCAAGGGAGAGGACGGTGAGGGAGGGGACGGGCGGGAGTGGTGTGGTGAGGGAGGGGACGAAGACGGAGGGGACGGGGGTTGGCGGGGTAGGGGGGTTTCCGGGTTGCGGGGGGGGGGGATGGCCTAGAGGGTGGAGGGCCGAGGGTGGAGGCCGGAGGGCAGAGGGGTCGGAGGCCGGAGGGGATGGAGGCCGGAGGTGGGTTGCAGGAGGCCAGAGGGCAGAGGGAGGCCGGAGGGCGGACAGAGGGCTGCCAGAGGTGGTTGGCGGGAGACCCGAGGGCAAAGGGAGGCCGGCAGTCGGCTGTAGGTCATAGGGAGGCCGGAGGCGGAGGAAGGCCAGAGGAGTGGAGGGCAGGGCAGAGGGTGGATAGAGGGTAGACGACGGAGGGAAGAGGCTGAGAGGGTGATGGGGGACGGCGGCGAGGGAGGTCGCGCGGTGACGGGGTATGACGCGTGGTGACCGGGGGAGGGCGGCGAGGGAGGGATCACGGTGACGGGGGAGGGCGCGCGGTGAGGCAAGGGAGAAGGAGGGCTCGGGGGCGCCAAAGCCCCTTTTTTGGGAAAACCTAGCGACCGACACTGGCGGTCGCTATAGGTATGGGGGATCCAAATCCCAATTTTCTAGTAGTGAATGTACCCTCATGGACACCATAAAATGTAACCTTCACAACTACCTTATGGTGTAAGAGTCACAGTTATACATGGAGTAACCATATGAACGACCTCTAACTTGCACAGACCCTATGAATTAGAGGGAGATATAGGTCCTACCATATATCTTAAAAAAATTTCCATGAACTAAAACATAATCATAAAACATGAAAAGTTCTATAAAAAATCTTTTCCAATTTTGAAAAAACATATATTAAAATTGCTTTAATAAAGAATAGTCTCTTATATATACCATATCATTGAATCAGGAGTCAATAAAATGTGAGGAATATGTATACTCCCAATAAATAAAAATAATAAAACATAATATAAAATTAACTCATCCCACAAGTAATCTTATCATGAAAAAATCAATGATGTAGAAAGATAACCCAATGAATTGAAATTGGGATAAGAATTCCCTTACCTCATGTCTATTTTACTTCAAACTTGTTTAAAACTCCCCTTGATCTATTCTCCTTAAGATCCTAATTAATGACTTAGGTATTTGCCTTTTGGTGAGACCAGAATGTATTGGACTTGGGGAAGAACCTCAGGAAAGTGGTTTAGGAAGAAGCTAGAAATTGCTCAAGCTTGAGAGGTGTGATAGGAAGAGTGGGTGAGGGTGGTATTTATTATGACTGAGATGAGGCGTTTCCCATTATTTTAATCATTAGTTTAATATTTTCTTCTCAAGAAAATAAATGGTCTTGATTCTTGTGACCCAAAATAGTCAAGAGAGCATGTCAGTTTGAACCAAGGCTTCTTACATCAGCCATGATGCAAGGAATAGTATATTTAACATATAATATATATATTCAATAAATTACAGTATTTCACTAATCATAAAAAATTAATGTATTTCAGAAAAATCTCAAAAATCCACCCTATCGATTTTTTGATATTTAGAATTAAAAAATAAATTCCATTTTCTCAAAATAATTTTTCAAATATTTTTAATTTAATTTTTATCTAAAATCATAATTTATTCGAAAAATAAAAATTTTAAATATATATGAATAATTTTATAACACATTTAAAATTAATCAAGGTTTCATATAATTATGTTAAAATGATTATACAAAAAAATTAATAATTTATGATTTCATTTTATGAAAATTTATTTTCATTTAAATTATTCAATTAATCAGATTATTATAATTAAATATTTATGAATTACAAAAAATACCAACCCTTATATAATTATCATATTATCACTTATAAGATTTATTTTTATTATACATTCACTGGTGAGGTTACTACTCAGTTGGTCGATTTACTATTCATATGGGTCATATTACTATTCATAAGGGTATATTACTATTCATAAAGTTAATTTAATATTAATAAGGGTAAGTTACTGCTCAAAAAAAATTTGGTCATATCATACTCAAAATAACATACTTATCGCAACAATGCATGTATTTTTTTCAAAATTCAAAATACCAAAGTGGAAAAGTTATGTATAATGGCCAGATTATAAATTCCATATCATATTCAGTAGTTTATTTAAGCACATAGTGTTTACTTTTAAAAAATCTAGAAAATATATCCCCCACTATATGAATTGCACCCTCACAATTTGTTAATTGTATATATAATTGTGAATTTACATATGGATAATTAAGAAAAAATATTTTATTATGTGTATATAATTTAAAATAAGTTCAAAATTAAATATTATAAAAAATGTATTTCTAAAAAAATGGCAATGTATAATCTCTAAATTTTTCTACACTATTCCTCTAATTCCATCTGCAATTCCATGGACCCGGTCTTCCAAATACAATACTAAATTATGTTGTGTATTTTTTTAAGAGATCACATAAAAATAAAAAGTACATTATGCATCTAAATACCTTATTTGGTCTAGGATCTAGAGAATTAGATAGAAACTTCCATACTTTGAATTAGTGTTTAGAAAACTAATAAAAAAATAACTAATTAGATTCATCTGCATTATCACAATAACTTTTCAGTAAACCAATAAAGATTCCATTGAAAAATATTTTTAAAAAATGGGATGAGCACAAAATCTCAGTAAGGGTTGTAAAAGAAAAAAGAAAAAAAACATCCACCCATAAATACTTATAAAATATTTTCTTTTGAACATATACTCAATAAAATTACTTATTAAAACAATATTTTCCCATAAAAATATCAAAAGAATAAATAAAACATATTGGTAACTTGGGGAATCACATACATAAAATTTTAATCATCATAGATATCATGTGATTTGTATCCCTCGTGGATACCTTATAATGTAACCCACATGGCTACCTTCCAATGTAACACTCACAGATACCTTAGGGTGTAACCATCAAAGTTACAGTTGAAGTAACCATACAATTTTCCATTGACAAACACATACCCAGTGCAATGGAGGGAGATATAGGTCTCAAACTTCATTATAAGAAATTCACAGAACCATAATATAATCATAAAATATGAACAATTTCGTAAAAATGTTCCTTTCAAATTTTGAAAAAATGAAAATTTAAAAGAATATTTTTTTAAGAAGACTCCCTAACATATGCTATATCACTGAATAAAGGATTAATAAAATAAGATGAATATGTATACTCACTATAAATCCACATAATACAACATAGTATAATATTTAATCATATCACAAATAATATTATCATGAAAAAATCAATGATGTTAAAGGATAACCTAGTGAATGGAAATTCTGTTAAGAATTCCTTTACCTCAGGTCTTTCTTACTTCAACCTTCTTTGAAACTCCTCTTGATATCTTCTCATTAAGATCCTCCTTATGAGATTTTGTATTAGACTGATGGTGTGACCAGTAGGTCTTGGATGTAGAAAAGATCCTTGGAAAGGGTTTTGGGATGAAATTAGGAAATTCTCAAAGCTTGAGAGGTGTGAGAGGAAGAGGGGATGAGGGTGGTTTTTAAGATAAAGAAGAGGAGGGGTTTTCCATTATTTTAATCATTAGTTTTATATTTTTTTGCAAGACTATGAATAATCTGGATTCATGTGAAAAAATATAGTAAAGAAACAATTTTAATTCGATCAAATGGTTCTTACATCATCCATTATGATAATAATATTGTATTTAACATATAATGTATATATATGATAAATTGCCATACTTCACTATTCATAAAAAATTCAAGTACTTCAAAAAAATACTATAAATTCTCCGTAACCATTTTTCAACTTATAGATTTGAAAAATGAAATCCATTTTATCAATATAATTTTTTAATTATGTTTAATTTAATTTTTAACTAAATTCCTAATTTATTCAAAAAATAATAATTTTAAAACTATAACACATTTTATAATAACATTAAAATTTAATTAAGGTCTCATAAAAATACCTTCTAACCATAAAATAATAAAATAATAATTTTTTATTACATTTTATGAAAATAATTTTTCATTGAAATTATTTAATTAATCATAAAATGGTAATTAAATATATATTACATACAAAAATACCAACACTTATATAATGATCATATTGTCACTTATAATATTCCTTTTTATTATACACTCATTAGTGAGGTTACTAACCATTTGGCCAATTTACTATTTATTATGGTCATATTACTATTCATAAGGGTAGGTTACTATTCATAAGGGTATGTTCATATTCAAAAAAAATTATATTGGTCCAATCAAACTCCAAATAAATTACTGATCATAACTTTTTATGTCTATTTTTCTAAATTTAAAACACATAAGTAGAAAAAATATTCTTAATGGATAGATTATAATTTCCATAGATTATTCACCAGTTCATTTATGTATATAATATTTATTTTTAGAATCTCGAGAAGATAAATAATACCAGAGGAATAATTGAATTTCATCAATAATAGTAGGTCGAGTTCCCGGATCCATCACCTTCTCATTGCAGATGTGGCCTCTATCCTCACATCAGTTTTGGAGGTCAAAAAATTAAATGGTTTTTGAAGATAATGTACACTATATTAACACTAGAACAATTTCCATGCACATGGAGGTCTATGTTGTAGCATGGATGGAAGTCAGGGAAATTCACAACAACATGAATGACCATAAAATCATAACGCTTCTAGGTGTTACAGTATGGTAAAATAATCCCTTGGTACACAATTCATTGAGGTGGAGACCACTTACTAGATTTGTGATAAAGTATAATATTGATGGTTTGGATTCCATCATGCAAGGACCTTCGGGCTGGGGAGGTATTTTATATACCTATTGAGGGGTTTTCAATGTTTTTTCACAATTATATAATAATTAAACTACATATAATTTTTAGTTATGGGTGGAAATGTATTTCATCATACATGTAGTTAAATATTAGAGGACTTCATTGTGGATTGAATCTGATTCTGTGACTATTATCTCCACTCTCTAAGAGAAAACTAGGAATTTATCGTGGAAACTTCTACCACATTGGATTGATTTCCATTACAATTCCAATAAACTGATTCTGAATGTCTGGGATGCTTATAAGGATTCTATCCAAGTGGTGGATGTTTTTTCCAAGAGAGAGATCATAGAAATATATATGTTGTGGTCCTATAGAGATCCTGAATATTGTATATATTTTTTGGATGATAAAATGATTGTGGTTCTTCACTCTTATCTTTGTAAACTCCAATTTAATTCCTACTATTTTATGTCTACTTTTAATTAAAAATACTATTGACTAGTATTTCTTGGATACTGGTTCATCTTAGTATTTATTTAGAATATGTCATTTTTCATTTTCTCAAAGTGAACTTTATATAAATTAATTCACAATATTACCTTTAACTTCATAGCTTATAAAAATGTTTGATTAATTATCTATTATATTATTTTACGATTTTTTCTAACATTTTCCTCATTATCTCAAAATGTATATTTTTTCAAGGTATTTCAAACATATCACCCTCTAAATATCAGTGTGAATCCAATTTGGGGTTATTAAATTTTGGGTATCAATTAGTTACATTATTTGAGATTTTTTATATCATTTTGAAGGTTTTACAAACACTTTTTCCATTCCATTGGTTATTTTTAATGTTCATAATATTCCATTTCATGTAGAAAACATTTGAATGGATTATTGATATGTGAGAAAATATATAGTCTTATAATGCATTTTTATTAATTTAAATCTCCTATGATGTTTGTGGGAATTAGTATTTATGTACATATACACTATGATTAGGGGAATTTGGGAATTATTATAACTCTATAATGTTTATAGGAATCATGTATTTAATCCCATTCCACAATGTTTATGGGAATTAGTTAGTGAGTCCTACACAACTATGGAATTGCGGTTGTAAATAATATTCCCCAATTTATTGAGATAAATATTTTGATTTTATCTCTACTATATTATGATTTATAAACCAAAATTTTGTGTCATATTTTATTATTTTATATTATTTCCTTTATATAAAATAACATTATCCATTTTACAATCTACCATAGTTCATATTTATTTTCCCATTTTTTTTCTCTACACTAAGTTTGTTGTATAAGAATACTATTTTGTGATTTCATTCTATTAAATTATATTTAATGGAAAATTATTATATATACATGTTATTGTGATATGATATATCTTCCCATATTAGGTTTTTGAATTTTATTACGTTCACACCCATTATTACAAGTAGATGAGTTTCTACTTTATTAAATATTAGATAAAACCCATTTCATATATTTCTATTCCCTGCGATAATAATATGGGTAATGTAAATGAGATGTATATATTGGAGTCTAGTATGGTTTTTTATAAGGAAATGATCAATATATTATGAAATATGTTTCCAATGTAATTTTTTTCATGTGAACTAATCCATCAATTCATTGGACTCTGGGATTAGTTATATGTTTTATTTATTATCTTATTGAAATTTCATAACATTATCATAGGTTCATCTATATGTTTATCAAATTTAATTCTAAATTAATATTTTAAACACTGAGCCTAGTTGTATAGGTCTTGGGAGAATAATTTGGTAGTGAAACTGATGAAACAATTGTTAATTAACTGTAAAATGTCATATTAAGTGTCAACTGAATATTTAATTCGGAGAAAGATGATTGAGCCTTAGACTACAGTCTCCAAGGGAATATTTTGATAATTACATTATAATTATAATAAATTATAAAGTATTTAATATGTTAAAGAACTATTCTATGGGAATTTAGAGAAACAAACATAAGAAACCCCGTATTGAATAAATAACAAAACAAGTTGGTTTTAAAGTATATTATTCTTAAATTTTGGTACATTTAAAATTCCTAATTGAGAATATCAAAAAAAATTATATATTTTTAATATTATTCTCTTTCGATATTTGTGATCTCATATCAATCACCATTTTTATTTTTATAATTGTGAAATGAGGTATCTATGTTCATTATTATTATGTTGTATCTTCCTCAATTCATATATTAATTTTACATTTTCAATTATGTAGAGCTATATTATTATTATGTAATGAACAGAATATTACATGATCCTCATATTATAATTTGATAGTTTACATGATATCATTATCACAAAATCTTGTTTTGATGGTCACCAAACATTTTATAGTATTTATATCACCATTAAGATACATTTCAACATATATAACTCTCCACCAATTCTACGACATTATGATGATACATTAAAGAATATATTAGTAATTTAAAGACACTACAATATCCTATTATACAATTTGAGAATAACCAAAAGGAAATTTATCGATATTTAACAATATGAAAAACCAAAAGATGTATTATTACTCATTGTTAATCGATTGGGAGGGCTAATATTAATCTCTCATATTTCTACCTTAGTTTAAAAATTTTATTACATTTTTAAATTTAATTCTATAAACTTGGTTTTCAACCATTCTATTTGGATCACATCTGGTGGTTTTTTGAAAAACGTCTTTGTAATCCTATTTAAATATTATATTTTTAATATATTAAATAATATAAAACTATTTTTTTCAATCATTTTAAATAGAATTTAAATTGTGTTCATACGAAAAAGTATTTATAGAATAATGAATCCTTTTGAAAAACTGTGTAAACTCATGGGTGTGAACACATTCCCCATTGAGTATCCAAATTGATGAACAATTTTGTAAAATTTGTGATATTATGTTTTAAAAGATATTCAACTAGATAGTAATTTTACCCATACATATATGTGGAATATTATTTAGAAAAATAATTGACTATCATAATATATACCTCAAATTAAGGAAATGATTTTTTCATAGTATTAAGTTTCATATTAAGGTAGATAAATAAATTGAAATTATATTTTAGTAAATATAATCTTCATTATAACATCATATAATCTCCATTTGTATGTTAAAAAAATATTATGGAATTTATTTAAGGGGTTGGAATGTAACAATATGAGATGTTGGAAAATATGTAATTAAATAAAATGTATTTTCAGTATAATTCTTCATAAAAAAAGACCAATCCAAAATGATCCATGACATATTGCATGGAAATAATTATGACAATATTGGTGGAATAAGCCATATATTAAATAAACTAACTATATTCAATGAAAATTTCTAATCCTTAAAGAAAAAATAATTTATATTATTTGATAGTAAAAAATTAATCTTATTTTTCAAAAACACCCATGAAATATGAATTTTTATTAATGGAAAAAAAGTACATTTTGGGGTGGGAAATAAGGGGCCTGTAAAAATGGAGAGAAAGTGAATCCCCATAAAAAATTTCAACACCACATGGTCGAAGGAATCAGGTACAAGAAAACTCTGTGAGAGGGGACTCCTGGGTAGCCTTTGAAGATAGGAAATCTACTACTATATTTCATACATTCCATGTATAGATAAGTTCAATTACAATTTTAATGGATAAAATTCATTTATAGATCAAATTAGTGATTTTACAAGAGGAGGAAGATAGTCCTTTATGGGAGTTATAGATTTTATTTGAGTCTATTTCCACTAAATTCAATGAGATTTGATTTACATTCCATAATTAAATAACGTGAATCATGGGATCCCCATCCTTCTTGAGATATTGACCATTCCGAAAGAACACACTAACGATAAAAACCAATGAACCAATGTATTCAATGATAACACCTCACCCCAGCATTCAAGCATGGGTAAAATAACCATAAATTCATAGTTTCAGTACACAAGGGGGAGGAGACCATCACACCTAATGCCCCAAAGACAAGGATCTGAACAAATTAAAGGGGTAATCCTAAATATATAGTGCATGCTAGATTTATCCTCCTCTCAGTGTCTCTAAAGATGGATGAGGTCCATTAAGAGACATTTATACACCACCTCTAATGATGAACCAAATGAGTGGGATCCATTAGGGTGGTAATAGTTCCTTTCCTCAAAAATACATCACCAACCAGTCACTAGTAGAATCACCAGAGCAGTATCCTTAATTTAGTAATTATTTGCACCAATGTAGAATCATTGGAAGGAATCATAAATATATTCCAACACCACTACTAGGCTCGTAAACCCAGAAAACACACCCCACATAATATCATCCCATTGGGTTTAAAATGATAGATGCATAATGGTTTTCTATTAATTATCCATGATTCACTAGTTTTTGGAGGGAAATAGATTAACCCTTCCTTTAACCACCACATCAATAAGAAAAACTTGATTTTAGTTTCGCCAAACTAGAAATATGAATTTAGCTACAATTTCGTTACACCAGAGAAGACTCCACAAAAAATCACTGCCATGAGACAAAGTAATCACCTCTTTGTATGCCTTCAATGAAAAAATAAATGATCCATGTACCTTTAACATGATTTCATCATAGAAAACCTAACTTTGAAACCATAAAAAAAAAATTTATGGGATTGAAGAACAAATGAATGAATAAATGTTGAAGGATATCCTTTTTATAGGTTGAGTTAATCGTTCGTAATATTGGCTAGCCAAACAGCTATCCCAACATGTTACAGTCCCAAATGATGATATCCCCACATCCATGAATCCATTGCGAATAGTGTTAAAGAACTGATATGTGGAACAATAGTGATTTCCATAGGGGGAGGTGTGGTGAATAATTATCCAAAAAATAATTCAATATTTTCTAGAGATATATCTACTCCATAGTTTCCTGCCTTTAGTCACGTCCCATGCCCAGTTTAGATAGAGATAATACATCACTTCTGTAATATTCATCACATTGATTCCTCTATTGTCCACCAATCTTGACTGTATGTCCCCTGTGAAAAATTGGAACCTACCATCACATTGGGAGTACCAAATAAATTCAAATAATATATCTCCTATTTATATTATTTAATAATATTTACGCAAATTACATTCTCACCAATTATTATAATGGCCTCTTACAACCCATTCATGACTGCACCCAAATTTCATTTTCTTAATGAAAATATGTACGCTTTCTTTTTCATAGACCCCATTTAATAATTTATCCTTATTATAAAAAATTCTCATAATACATCCTTTTCAAATGACTCCTCCAAAGTAAATCCAAATTCCTCAACATGAATAAATATTTTTACCTAACTTATATTATTTTCAATCGTACCTTCCAAAATTAATGTCGATAGAATTTCATAAATAATATTTATTATTTAATAATTTCTCATAAAATATTATTTAACATAATAAGTATATATAAATAATATCATTATTAATAAAAAAAATATTGATATTATGGAAAAACAAAAATCTTTCTTAACCATGGACATCTATTAAATATTATATATCAACATTTTTGTTAGCCAAATTACCAACCTGAACAATGTAGTAAAATAATATCATGGATGAAAATGATAAATTAATTACTCATGATATATTAATTAAAAATTCATATTTTGATATCATTTGACTTTTTGAAACGTAAAAATAATATTAAACATAGTTATTAATATATTAATGTATCTTCATTAAAAGATATGATAGACTGCTTGTCATAAATTTCACTTTAGGGATTGAAAAAACACAATTACAGAATAAAGTAAATTATTTCAATGGTTTTTATGGAAAAATGTATTATAAAATGAGGGAATAATGACCTTTAAGTGAATAATAATTTACAAACATTATATAACAAAACTATTGAAAACTTATCCATATTGTTGACACATGATATTGAAAATAGATAATATCTTACTAATATAAATCGAGAGAATAATTATAAATAACGTATAAGAATTATATATATATATATGTGTGTGTGTGAGTTTTAAAAAGGTGATTAACAAAGTTATTTTTTCATATAGGAGCTTTATGAGCAACAGTGGAATTTAGGAATTATGGTATGGGGTTTCTCTTCTCAAATTTAAAAATATTTTGAAATATTTAAAATCGTGCACGATGAAATATTTAACATTGTTTTCTTATATCCTATTGAATTTTTTTTACATTATTCTTGTAATTTATTATACATGATGTTCCACAACATTTTATTTCATTAAATATATTACATTCCAAATGACACCAAAGTTGTAATGGTATTTCCTAATTTAACCCCCATTTTAGATTTAGAATGATCTTTATCAAAAACAATTTTCCAATGGTTGAATATTTCCTCTCTCAGATTTTTTTTATTGTATATTATCTTCTATTATGGTGTAATTTTTTTTTAAATTAAATTCTTTTACTTTTATTAATATATTCATAAAAATATATTTTATTGTCAGTTATCATCCGCTTAAATAATGATTTCACCTCATCATCCATATTTTCCATTCCATCCAATGTTATTCATTTATAATTTGAAGTCTAGTTATGGGTTATATTAGGTAACCATCACAATTCCCAATCACATATTTTATAACAAAATATTTTTATCTCTTTTGATGATGTGGGTATTTAAAAACAGTATTTACGATATTAAAATGACATTTATCATTTGGAAATAAAATTTATTATCCTATAATAAAATATTATTTTGGTAGGTTTTATTCCATTTGAAGTATCTAATTAAATTTTATTGTTTAAATGTATGTAATTTTCAATGTAATAACATAATATTTTAGAAAAATAATATCATTTACAAGGGTTCACAATTGATTATTCAATTAAATGAATAATTTTTCAAAATTACTTCAAATAATCCTCTTGATAAAATATTTTCATTTTAGTGTCTTATTTTATAAAATATCTCTAGAATTTTTTATTATAGATTTTCATTTATATTTTAAATTACTTTTTTTTAAATTACTATTTTATGGGAACTATAACCTCATCTCATATTACAATAATATTATAATGTTGTATAATATGTTTTATAATTCATCCACTATATTGAATTAATATCCAGAAATTCCTTATTTCTTTAGAAGATAATTTTCATTTATCACCATATAATTCTTCCTATGAACTAATCATTTCCGGTTAATAAATTTAAGGTCTATGATGTTTCATTTCTAGTTCATTTTTTAATACAACATGAAATTTTAGGAAACACATTTTAATTCCTTAGGATCTTTATGATGTGGATAATGATAGTTTTCATGTTTCATACATTTGTATGGATGAATGATGGTAGGGGTATTATATTGAACTAAAAAATAATGGCTAGTGGAATTAGTAAGTGATTTATGCTCTACTATGTTTATTTTAATCATGTAGTGATGATTATCTACAATGGTTATAGGAATAAAGATATTGATTTTCCTATTATATATTAATGGGAATTATGTAGTGATGTTTGAACTACTATGGGAATCAAGAATGGATGTTATGTCCATCATTTTACTGGAAATTTTTTGTGATTCCCACTTCATTATGTTCTGAATTGTGTTCCTATTTAGTTCCATTGTATGTAATTATGAATAATCTAGCTAGGAATCCAACAACACTGTAATTAATATAATAATCCATCGTTCATGTTTATTGTTTAATTATTTTTTAATATAATTCCATGATATATATTCTATTTTTGACATAAAATATATATATATCAAAAAATAATTCCATCTATTATTATTCAATATTATTTTATTGGAATATTTATCACCTCAACATGTTTTCTGATATTCTTATGATCTAACCCTTAACTAAATATTGATTAATTTTTACTTTCCTACCAATTCAACATCACCACATTCATATATTTACATTCCCTTGGTTTCGATTTGGAGTATTACCTACATGAGGTCTGGTAGTTAATTTTGAATTGTTCAATTATAATGAAACTATGACATGTTTTATAAAAAATATTTCCTCTGAAACTAGTATAAAAATATACTACACCTTTAAATCATGAAATTATGGGGTAATTTATGGGTTATAATGTTTATTTTACAATAGTGTTGTAAAATAAAGGGAAGATCATATCACTTTTTATCAATTATGGTGATTAAATAATTTTTTTAGCACCATAAAAGGGAGTGTGGGTTAGGGGTGCTTCATTTCTAGGGCCTTATGGTGTTTACAAAATATTAAGTACATTAGATACAGAATTTGAATTTAGTTAATCATTTCCCATATATATATTTTAATGGTGTTCTATATTGTTTTCATCATTATGATCTATGATAGAGATGTATAGATTTTCATATAGTAATAGCATGATTATAATATAGTTGATGGATTAAACAAAATTGTCATTATCATCCCCCAAGAACATTATCATGCACTATAGACTGACATCTTTGGATATATAATGTTATGGTATGAGGGGATTTCCCCTTAAATAATTTTTTATTAGGTTATTTGGAAATTATTTTAAGTTAAAGACCCATGTTAGTCCATTTTTGGTAGTGAGAACTCTTTCATTCTAATAATATAATATATGTTCATATATCACCGATTATATTTTCATTTCTATACGAGAATTGTTGGATGGAAATATGACATCTAGTGGAGGACTAATAGTCACAACAAATTTTTATTTTTCATGGATCATTTCACATGGGTTTCCATTAATTATAATACAATCCCAAATTAATCACCAATGCCAATCCCAATGAAAAGTTCCAAAGAACATTTCATATCACATATTTTAGAAAATATTCACTATAATAGTTAAAAGGAATCCATCATGGAATTGAATGTGGAATAGTTGTTATTCCCATATTTACACATCCATTCACTATTTTAGAAAAGTGTTTTAATGTAGAGTTCAACAATAAATATATAAATTCCTTCCATTATGTTGTATATTTTTTAGATAGTCCATTACATACCAATTCTATAGTAGGATAAAATATTCAAATAATGTTTACAATTATTTTTCAATTTAAAAAATTGGTGGATTATAATTTGGAACATACCATAAAGATTTTATATCATTTTATGAGACTCCCTTTTAATTTTAATACACTCTCTTGAACAGATTCACAATACAATCCTAGTGAAAATCTATGTGTTATATCACATACATACTTGTATTAGTTATGACCATATTGTCAAAGGTATAATTTTGTTTTTCCATAGGATGTAGTTATTACATCCTCACAATTGAGTGTATAGGAATAATTTATTTTTAAAATAAGTATATTTAGTTGTTTGTTTTTTAGAATGTAATTGTGAAATCAGTTTCACTTACGCCATAACAAATAGAATTTTGGGAAAAATTCCTCAAGGTAACATTGTATCATTCTGTGATTTTTTTGATTGTTGACAAAGCAATTTTTCATGATGAATTTTTGAGTTCTATGGATAATGTTGACAATCCATGTTAACAAAGAACCATGACAAAGGAAATGAAGAACTAGAGGTGAGATCTGTGATTATGATGAGCTTCAAAAATGGAAGAGGTGAAGAGAATTATGAGTGAGCATCATAGAAAAACATTGTTTTTTATAGATGGTTGTGTGATTATGTAGAGCTTTTCGAACATTAAAAATTTATGTGGACCTTCGAGAATCAGAGATAATTTTTCCCGAAATTTCAGAGCATTGAGAAATGGGCTGATTTGGGGCCGACATGGAGTGGAAGTTTCAAGACCCCTCCCCACATAGTGTACCCCTCCTGGGTCGGTAATGTGATAAGGGAGATAGTGACCCCTAAGTCCCACCTCCAGAAGGCCCCAGGTTGGTGACTAGCACCAAGGGTATGGTAAAACACAAATGGGGGGCATTACCCTCTAAGAGAACACATGCAGAAGAGAGAGATAAGATAGACACCAATAAAATCCAACTTAGAACTGGAAATATAAAAGAAACCCAAGTGCACAAATGGAATGTCTTGCAAAAGTACTACAACTAAAGGGGAAAAACTAAAAGTACCCAAAAGAAAGTAAAAACAGTAGCATCCACAAGCCCAAACAGCTCCTCCAACCACAAGCTAGTAGTAACCAGCCTGATCTCCAACCTACTCCAAGTGACCTGAAAAAAGTTTATATATATATATAGGGTGAGTATAATAGTATACTCAGTAGGATCCTCCCCGAAGCCTCTCATGCCAAAGTAAAGAAATCCTGCTAAATCACATTGAACAATAAGTAAAACTAACTCGTCACCTAAACAGGTATACTATGTTCCCAACCTCACCATGTCTACTATCACAAAGTAATGCATACCAGAATATATCATATAACAAAGAATATCATGGGTACCTAGCTACTACTTTCCCACTAGTTTTCCACTTTTCCCCAACGACATACGTCCTGTGCATCTCTCTCCAAAGGCTTTCCCACAAACACCAGGGATAAGCTCCACAATCTGCACCTCGTACACCACAACGGCTTTCCCGTAGACACCTGGGCGAACCACCACACCATCCTCACAACCAAAAGTAACAAGGTAGGTTCTAGAAGCCACTACAGCTCGCATAACGTGTATCATACGTCGGGTATGATACTTCAAGCCATTATAGCCCATACACCGAGTAAGGATCCTCACGGAATCACAGCCTATTCATGTTACACCTATAGTAGTCCATAGGATACTAAATTTAGAATATATGTGTTGGAATAACAAAAATCAATTACAGTCCTCTACACACATATATGGGGAAAACTAACCAATATGCCTATCATCACAAGTAACTACCAAGATAATAGAGTGGCGGCCAAAGGGGGTAGTCAGCCATTCATCCTCCAACTGGAATGTTGGCGAAAACACCCCCCAGGGCTTAGAATCCCCAGGGTGTCAGTTGCCCTTACTGACAGGGTGGAGTTGCATATAGAAACACAAAAAGTATAGAATATATTATATCTCACAACCAGACTATGGGAATTACCTAGTCTTCGACACAACTGCAGCTAATGTCTCTCAGACTCCAGGATGCTAGTTCTAAGAATAGGTATCCTGTAAGCACACAACCATTTAAAGATATTTATTAGATTAATCCATTCCCTTTTTCATCAATTCCATTGTACGTTAATTAATTTTTATACATTAATTAACCACAAACAATTCCACATTAAATTTCATTAGCATCACACCCAAAGTCAATTGTTCCTTCAAAAGATTACAATGTCATCATTATGTTTCAGCAAACACCAACCCCATGGATTAACACCATTTATTAAGACATTCATTACAGAATTACTTCCCATATTCACAGGCATTCTAGAAAAGCATTCTATGCTACTAATCAAAAGGGGGCTAAACACGGTGAGCAGAAGTACTACCCATCGAGTCTTTGTCTCCTAAATCAAGAGCATAGAACCATTCTCCCTTGAGAGGCTAAACACGTAATGCACGTGGCATAGCCCATGTGTCTTCACCTCTTTCGGAAGAAGGGTAAGAAATACCAGCTCAATTGAGAAGTGGGGAATAGTAAAGTAGATAAACAACCACATGAAACAGAAAGCATATAACAAACACATCCATCCCAATCCATCATCCCTGGTGTTCTCCCTAACACCCACATGCATAAACTGATTCATCTCGCCACTCTAGGCATCATTCACTACCATAACCAAAAGGCCTCTATGCCCCCACATATCTCAACACCCCTCCAGGGTCACATCACAGCACAAGAATCATGAAAGAAAACATCAAATTAATTGGGCTCTTGGCCCTTTAACAATCAAGATGGTAACTCGGAACCCTTTAAGGAATTATCAAAAAATCAAATCTTTAATCCATCTTGAATTAACAGGTTTATAAATTGTTGGTTCCAAAATTGGTAACGTAACCAGTAAGCTATCTCAAATGATTAATCATGCTTACTACGCCAATTTTATTACCATAAAATTACCACAATAACCAGGTTCGATCAGATCCCTCTTTATGTTTAGCCAAAAAATATCAATTAATTCCAATTTATGTTCTTTACTTATTTCTATCAAGAACGAACAACTAATCAATGAAATCATAGAAATCACACTATCTAGAAAAACATGAGGCAATGAAATACGATCGATACAATTTCTTTATCTGGTTCAAAGTATTTATTAGGTCAATTCCATTGTCATCCAGTGGGATTAAACATGCTAACAATACAGTTTCACATAATGAAAAAGAAGCAACGAATCCCCTACCTCAGTGGTTTTTGACGAAAACCACAACGATCGAAGAATGCCCAAGAAAACCGGGCTGATTCACCAAGGATCCTCCCTAGATCTCCATTCCTAACACAACCAAGACCAAAGCTCATCACTTTTGGAATCCATACACTTAGATCTACCTATAACGGGCGTATATCTGAAAACGTGAGAGAAGAGTAGAAGTAGATTCAAGTGGATCTAAGAAACCAAACAAGAGCAATCACATACCTCAAGAAATCAGCTTCGATTCACCTAGAGAAGCCTCCAGATCATCTCTGAAACGCTTGGGAGATGTTTTCTAACCTTCAAGGGAGAGTAATACCAAGTTATGGCCGCTTAGGGGCTTAAAAGAACCATTTAGAGGCCAAAATAGTTAGATCCACAATTTTAGGATCCAACTTTAAGTGTCCACATGGTTAGTCTGCACGGTTTGACAACCATACGCTAACCGTGCATTACCTTATGCTTCATCAAACACTCCTCGCATGGTTAGACCGCATGGTCAGACAAATCGTGTGATAAATGTGCATTAGACACTACCTCCAACACTAACCTTGCATGGTTTGGCCGAACGGTTTAGGCAAACCATGCACTAACCATGTGAAAGCTATACCCCTTTAATTTCCTTTAAAAGTCCACCCAAACGTACCCCCAAGTTACCTTGACCTTCCAGAACACTTCTAACACCCCATTTTCAAAAAGTAATGGACTGGAGTGGTCCGGGCCGTTACATCAAATACCTCTCAAAACATTATCATCCTCGAGAATCCGAAACCCACCTAAAGTGAAAACGAAACAGGGTCTGAACAACCACCCACCAAGATACCTCTCAAAAGAGAGAAAGCCCCATAAAAAATAGGGTCATCCCATAATCATGAAGGTTTCATAGCCACATAAGGGATCATCATTACATGAAAAGAGTCAAATATCAAAAAAATCTGGGTACTGAGCACATATATGTGACTCACGCTTCTAGGTACTCTCCTCCAAGACACTGTGTCTCCACAAGACATGAACTAAAGGGATAGAACTCCCGCGCAACACCTTCTCCTTACGGTCTTGGATCTCCAAAGGTCACTCCTCAAAGGTTGTATCATCATCAACATTTATCACTCCCTAATCGATGATGTGAGAGTCGTTATGAAGATAATGACGGAGCTGTCATACATGGAAAATATCATGTATCTGACTCATCTGAGGGGTATGTGCTACTCAATACGCCACAGCTCCAACCCGAGCTAACACCTCGAAAGGCCAAACAAACCGGGGAGAAATCTTACTTCCATGACCAAACTTTAGCTGCCCACGACAGGGAGTCACCTTTAGAAACACATGATCCCCAACATTAAACTCTAAGGGTCTCCTTCTTTGATTGGTATATTATTTCTGACGATCTTGAACTGTCTTCATCCTCTCACGAATAACCTGAAGCATCTCTATTGTATTTTTCACTAGTTTGGGTCCGAGAGTTGCTAACTCTCCGACCCCAGTCCAACACAATGGAGAACGGAATGTTCGGCCATACAAGGCTTTAAACAAAGCCATACCGATGTTGGAGTGAAAACTATTATTTTAAGAAAACTCCACCAAGGTTATGTGCCTCATCCATGAACCTCCAAAATCAACAACACAATAGTGTAACATGTCTTCAAGAGTCTGGATGGTTCGCTCAATCTGACCATCCGTTTGAGGGTGAAAAGAAGTGCTATGGAATAGTTGAGAACCAAAAGAATCTTGGAGACCTCTCCACACCCTAGAGGTAAAACATGGATCTCGATTCAAAATGATCATCTTAGGGACTCCATGAAGTCTCGCCACCTCCTATAGATACTTCCTCGACAAAACTTCCATTGATCATGACTCCTTGATCTCTATGAAGTGGTCTGATATTGTTAAACTACCCACTACCACCCAAATAGCATCAGGTCCTCCCAGAGCTCAAGGTAAACCTGTAACAAAGTCCATTGAGATTTCCTCCCACATCCAATGAGGAATCTCTAATGGATGGAGAAGACCACCAGGAACACGGTCTTCGGCCTTCACCTTCTGGCAGACTAAACATCAAGACACAAACTCCGCAACAGCATGCTTTAGCCCAGGCCACCAAAACTGACTCCTCAAGGATCGGTACATCTTTTCCATGCCAGGATGTACTGCTAAAGGTGAACTATGGAACTCTCTGAGGACTGTCTCATGCAACTTCAAGGGAACAAAAATCCTTCCATGATAAAACACTTATTGTTGTTCGTCCTCTAACCAACCATCAGTAGCCTCACCACAAACAACTCGGCCTCTCCAGACCTCCACCTCAAGATCCCCCAAATGGGACTCTTCCACCTTCTGCATTAGGGATGACTGTACCGTTATTTGAAAAATACAACCTCTACCTCCAACTTCTCCCATATCAAGATGCAATGCTGACAGTTCTTCCATTACTCTCTAGGAATCACCAGATCCATACATAGCATCACTATGTGATTTCGGCTTAGCACATCAGCTACAACATTCCCTTTCCCAGGTGTATACGATATTTCAAAATTTTATTCCTATAAGAACTCCATACACCAACACTGTCGTAAGTTCAAGTCACGCCGGGAGAAAACATACCTCAAACTCTCATGATCGGTGAAAACCACAAAGTGCTCACCAATGAGGTAATCTCTCTACAACTTCAGAGCATACACCACGGCTGCCAACTCCAGATCATGAGTGGAATAGTTTCATTCATGGGGACGTAAATGCTGAGACCCATAAGAAACAACTGACCACTACTCCATGAGAACATAGCCTAACCCCCAATGTGAAGCATCACAAAAAACATCAAACTGAACTCCCTCAGCTATGAGATATAGGACTGGAGCACTTACTAACTTCCCCTTTAGATAATAGAAAGTTTTCTAACACTAATCAGACCATATGAATGCCTGATCCTTCCTGTTCAAAGATGTCAGAAGAGATGTAACTCGTGTGAAATTGGCTACGAACCTCCTGTAATATCCTTCAAGACCAAGGAAACTTCACACCTCTGAAACTATCTTGGGGGATTCCCAAGACACAACTGCTTCTATCTTCGATGGATCCACAACTAATCCCTGTCGGGACACAACATTCCCCAAGAAACGGACTTCTCGGGTCCAAAACTCACACTTCAACAACTTCCCAAACAACTGATGTCGATGAAGAACTGCCAAAACGGATTGTAGATGCTGCTCATGCTCCTCTTTAGATTTTGAGTACACAAGGATGTCATCAATGAACACTACCACGAACATTTAAAAGAACTCACACAACACAACATGCATCAATCCCATGAATACAGCTGGAGCATTCATCACACCAAATGGCATTACAACGAACTCATAATTCCCATGACGACAACGGAAAGCAGTCTTCAGAATATCCTCATCCTTCACACGCATATGATGATATCCTGACTGCAAGTCAATCTATGAGAACCAACTTGAACCCTTCATTTGATCAAATAAATAATCAATTTGTGGAAGAGGATAGTGATTCTTTATTTTCACTTTGTTCAAGTGATGATAATCGACACACAACCGCAAACTTTAGTCATAATTCTTCACAAACAAAACTGGTGCACCCCACGGTGACACACTTGGCCGAACAAAACCACTCAATAACAGGACATCAAGCTGTATACATATCTCTATCAACTCAGAAGGGGCCATCCTATATGGAGACATAGAGATAGGATATGCTCCTGGTTGTAGCTCGATCCCAAACTCAACCTCTCGTCGAGGAGGTAATGCTACAACCTCTTCTGGAAAGACATATTGGTATTCCTATGCAACCCTAGGGAACACCAACTGCTGAACCTCTGAAGAACACAGCATCCATCAAGGATGACAGGGATGGAACACGCCTATGACCCATCCAAGGATCTCTATCAACAACAAACACCACTGACTCTCCATCCGCACCAAAGAAGACGAACTTCTTCCTGAAACAATCCACGATAGCCTGCATTGAATACAAACAATACATGATGAGGATACATTATATGGTGGTATCCATAATCATAGAAAATCTCCCCAAGAGCAGTGTTTCCCCAACACTATCTCATAATCTCTACATACTTCAAACAAGCTAGCTCGATCTCCAACTGGCGTAGTCAACGCCAAGGGCACTGGAAGCCTCTCCACCTCAACTCCCAAAGCATGAACAAGGGTAGGTGATATGAAGGAGTGTGTTGCTCCTGAATAAAACAAGGAATACACTAAGGTATAAAACAAGAAAAGGGTACCTCGAACGACATCTGGCTCATCTAGTGCTGGCAACGCTAGAGCATGAAGTTGACCACGACCTCCTCCACGACCTCTCTGACCCTGATGACGACCACCACAATGGACGCACTCTTCTCTCTGAGGATAGGTAGCGTCATGGGGCTATCCTCTACCTGCCCCATCTCCCCTCTGGTGATCTAAAGCTGGTGTAACCTTCTACTACTGCTGCCTTGGCTGGAACTGCCTCAAAGGAGGAACCTTGAGTGTAGTGCCTAGTGCACGATGACTGCTCTGAATGGTCGGGCACTCCCACTGCTGATGGCCACGACCACCATAAGAAAAACAAGCTCCTGATCCCTTGACATAGGCCTGAGAGTTGCTGCCTCCAGAGAAACGAGATGTGAAGGGATGGGACCTCCCCCTGGTTGAACGGAAACTCTTCTACCCTGAAAACTAGGAACCCTGGACCACAGCTCTGCTTCAGGAGGAATCATGACGATTCCCCTCTCGTGATGATCTAGTCCTGCTCACAGTCATCTCAACAACCTCTACCCTCACTAGCACCTCAAGATATGTGTTTAACATAAATGGGATGAACTGATGCTAGATCTCTGGATGCAAAGCCTCCTTGAAATGCATCATCCTGGACTCCTCATCTGGTAACAAGTCCGAGGAATATCGTAAAAGGTTCCTGAAATGGATTCCAAACTCTTGAACACTAGATCTCCCCTGTCGAAGTGTAAGAATCTACTGGAAACTACACACCTTCACAGTCGAAGAAAGAAACTCGGCTCTAAACATGTCTCAGAACTCCTCCCATGAGATTGTTGAATCCTCATGATCCCTGAGGAACAAGAACCACCACTGCCTCGCTACTCCACACAGCATCATCACAACTATGGACACCCGGTGCTCCTTCCAAGCACAGATCGAACTGAAGCCTATCTTGACCTCCTCCAACCAGTCTTCTGTGACCGCATCTGAAACAGAGCCCTCATACTTTAGCAGACTCTAGCGCTGAAACTCTCAGAGTGTCTTCCTCCAAGTGTCGTCGTCATCAACCTCTACCATGTAGTGATCTTCTAGAACATCCTACTAGACATCTTCTATGTGATTCTGACGAGGACGTCGACCTGGTGCCATACCTGCAAAATAACAAACACTTAGAGCTCCTAATCTCGGAATATGGAAAACTCAAAATTAATTAATTAATTGTTTTCTTTTATTCATTTTAGGTTATCATATCCCAAGGTCTACCCATTCAGACACAGGTATAAAGAAGAATGATGCATGATCCTTTCCTAGGTCTCTACCCTACAACTTGTATCACCTTGTTTAGTAGCCATTGTAAACTTAAAGGTACATACATCAGATCATAGGGGGACCTAAACTCCTATGTCTCATCCGGTCTCCAGTGTTTACCTCAATTGCTAAACATGAATGACACTGTTACCCTACCAACCCATGCAACCTCACGTGTGCCTAACTACAAATCCATCATATCCCTCAACCAGGCTTCTAATACCACTCTGTCATGACCACGTCCCCACAAAGTGTACCCCTCCTGGGTTGGCAATGTGATAAGGGAGATAATGACCCATGAGTCCTGCCTCTAGTAGGCCCCAGGTTAGCGACTAGCACCAAGGGTATAGAAAAACACAAATGGGAGGCATTACCCTCTAAGATAACACATGCATAAGAGAGAGATAAGATATACACCAATCAACTCAAAATTTGAACTGGAAATATAAAAGAAACCCAACTGTACAAATGGAATTTGATGCAAAATTAATACATCTGAAAGGGGAAAACTACAAGTACCCAAAAGAAAGTAAAAAACAGCAGCAACCAAAATCCTGAACAGCTCCTCCAACCACAAGCTAGTAGTAACCATCCTGATCTCCAACCTGCTCCAGGTGACCGGAAAATAGTTTAAATATATATAGGGTGAGTATGAAAGCATACTCAGTAGGATCCCCCCTGAAGCATCTCGTGAAAAAGTAATGAAATCATGCTAAAGCACAGTGAACAGCAAGTGAAACTAACTCGTCACTGAAACAGGTATACTAAGTTCCCAACCTCACCATGTCTACTCTCACCTAGTAAGTCATACAAGAATATATCATATAATAAAGAATGTAAAGGGTACCCCGCTACTACTTCTTGACTGGTTTTCCGCTTTTCCCCAACGACATACGTTCTGTGCATCTCTCTCCAAAGGATTGCTTGCAGACACCTGGGCTAAGCTCCACAATCTGCACCTTGTACACCACAAAGGATTTCCTGCAGACACCTGGGCGAATCAAAACACTATCCTCACAACCAAAAGAAACCATGTAGGTTCCAAGAGCCACCATAGCTCGCATAACGTGTATCATACGTCGGGTATTATACCTCAATCCATTACATCCCATATAGTGAGTAAAGATCCTCAAGTCATCACAGCCTATACATGTTACACCTATAGTAGTCCATAGGATACTATATCATAATTTATGTGTGGGAATAATCACAAGCCATTACATCCCTCTACACACATATATGGGGAAAACTATCCAATATGCCTATAAGAACAAGTAACTACAAAGAGAAGAGAGCAGGGACAAAGGGCGTAGTCATCCATTCATTATCCCACCAGAATGTTGGGGAAAACACCTCCCCCCCAAGGGCTCAGAATCCCCAGGGTGTCGGTTTCCCATACTGACAGGGTGGAGTAGCATATAGAATCACAAAAAGTACAGAATATATTATATCTCACAACCACACTATGGGCATTACCTAGTCTTAGACAAAACTCTAGCTAACGTCTCTCAGACTCCAGGATGATACTTCTAAGACTAGGTATCCTATAAGAACACAACCATTTAAAGAGCTTTATTAGATTACTCCATTCCCTTTTCCATCAATTCCACTATATGTTAATTAATTCTTTAGACATTAATTAACCATAAACAATTCCACATTAAATTTCATTATCATCACACCCAAAGTCAATTGTTCTTTCAAAAGACTACAACCTCATCATTATGTTTCATCGAACACCAACCCCATGGGTTAACACCATTTATTTAGATATTCATTAGAGAATAACTTCCAATATTCCCAGGAATTCGAGAAAATCATTCTATGCTACTAAACACAAGGGGGCTCAACAGGGTGAGTAGAAGTACTACCCATCAAGTCTTTGCCGCCTAAAGCAAGAGCGCAGACCCATTATACATGGAGAGGATAAACACGGAAAGCACGTGGCATACCTCGCGTGTCTTAACGTCTTTCGGAAGAAGGGTAAGAAAGACCAGCTTCCTTGAGTAATGGAGAAACGTAAAGCAGTTTAACAACCACAAGAAATAGCAAGCATCTAACAAACACATTTATCCCAATCCAACATCCCGGGTGTTCTCCCCAACACCCACATGCATAAACTGATGCATCTCGCCACTCTAGGTGTCATCTACTACCACAACCAAAAGTCCTCTATGCCCCCACATATCTCAACACCCCTCCAGGGTCACATCACAACACATGAAGCAGGAAAGAAAACATCACATCAGTTGGGTTCTAGGCCCTTTGAAAATAAAGAGGCTAACTCAGAACCCTTTAAGAAATTATCAAACAATCAAATCTTTAAACCAACTTGAATTAACAGGTTTATAAACCGTTGGTTACAAAATCGGGAACCTACTATAGAGACCCAAATATTTACGTACATGGACATTACATTACTTTTTCGGAATACTTAGTACATAACAAAAACACACACACAAGGACCGTAATAGTTTAGTGTCTTTGGAAACTCGGAATGTAATCTTCTAATCATGGTGAATGATCTTCAGCATCTCCCATAAATATCTTCGCTGTATTTTTTCTTACCTAAAACCTTTATTTATATCCTGGGGAAAAGAAAACATAAAAGGGTGAGCTCAAATGCTCAGTAAGGGTAAACAAAAGAAATATCAATCACATCATATTCATAAGAACATAACATTTTAGAAATCTTAACCTGTAAAAGAGATCATAATATCATAACATGGGATAAATCATAGTAGTGAAATTTAATCCCAATAATCATAAAATAAAACATGAAACTTTGTGGAATACACACATAATCATAGAGAATCATTTCTTATTAGTCAAGACTCATTTCCAATACTATCTTAGTGGACAAAGTCCATTTCTGAACCGAGTTCACTCCTCGTTTCAGTCCTGTTTCACTGAACCGGTTTAACCTGCCGTTCCAGCCATGTCTATCTCATGAGATATAAAATCTTTACCCAATTCATTGGAGGGAGATATAGGTCCCACCCATCTCATAATGATACCATTATTATTTTTTCCACAAAATCATAAACCATACATCATAGCATAACCCATTTAATTAAAATGGGAATCTTAAACATCGTGACATCATAAAACAACTCATATAAGATAAAGGAATTCATAAAAATAATTCCATCACAACATAATCAAATCAATGTAATAATAGATATAGAAACAGAACCCTTTATTATCTTAGATGGAAAATAATTTTGATAAAACACTCGAACTCCATTCTTGAGGAAAATATCCTTTCTACTTCAAAAACACTTTTCCTTTCTTAACATGTAATACAATTCTAAACTAAAAGAAGTTGATTAAAAATAAACTTGAAAACTTGTAAAGGAAGCTTCTTGGAAATAATGTTTTAAAAATCCATTCATGCCGTATAAGTTAAAAAAACATTCTTCTCGTGCTTTTTTCGGAAAAGTCAAAAAGTACCTCGTACAAAAAACGACAAAAGATTCCTTTCATATCTTTTACTAAAATCTCACAGAAGGGTAAAATTGGATTTAAAAAATTTTATATGGATGGAAATAACATTACATATTGAGGAAACATGGATGTGGATGATAAAATACACCCCAGTAAATTCCAACGTATAAACAATCTCGGATAAAAATGAGATTGTGATATTTCCCTTACCTTAGGTTCGATTTGCTTCATAAGTGTCCAAACCTCCTGTATAATGATTTAAATAATGTTATTGACTTATTTCATAATCATACTTATTGTTATGATATCATATATGGTCATATTCTTAGCTTCTTATTAGTAATATTTCATTACTATTTGTTATTCGGGTGTTTATTGCTTTTTGTTCTTATTCGTGTTTTGTCGAATAAATTCTTATTATTCTCTTTAGGTTATAGATACCTCATTTTCAGAATTTTATTAGTGTAATATATATCATATTAATTCATTAAATTCATTTATATACTCATTATGCAATAAAGATCATGTATAACGAGTCGTATCACATCGTGGAGACGGTATTCCGTACGTACGCACGAGTGAAGATATCGTTCCCATGATCGTGGAATCGTATTGGAGTGTATGTATACTATTTCACAATAAATATCACTTTAAAATAATCATATATAGTTATTATTTACACCATTATACCCATCCAAGTAAGGTGGTGGGGGAAAATAGATTACACCACGGCATGGAGACGGTATTCCGTACGTATGCACGCACGGTGATTTCTTTTTCTGTAGGATGGATAGATGGTGAAATATGGTTGTTTCATACTTTTAATAACATATCAGAATATGAGTGATAATGATGTTATTACATCATAATGAAACCACTAAAGAAGAATAAGTGGAAGAAGAAATAAAGATGAAAGAATCGGTAACGGACATTACCTCTTCCTCGAAGTGTTTCTTTGAGATCTCCTTTTAGGGCACTAAAATTGGTCTTTGAAGAATACCAGGACCTCTAGGATGTTTCTAGGGAAGTGGATAGGAGAAATTGGCATGTGTTGGCCGATCTTGAAGGCTCAAAGTGGTGTGAGGAAGAGGGGGAGGAGGTGCCCTTTTATAAGGGAGGAGAGGGGCACCTTTGGAATAACTAAAGATATTATTTTATTATAAAGACAAATTCGGTTTTAAATAGATAAAAATTAATTTATTTCGAAACTAAGGTGGGGATGGGTCGAAATCCTCTCATCAAATAGAATTTAGACAAGATTAGGTGATTATACTAACCTTATCTTTTAGTTTTAACTCTTAGTTAATTAGATTGACATTTACCATGTCACTTTGTGTTTTTATATCATATAGTTATTAAACATACCATATACATCCAAGAAACCCCCAAGTGGTCCATTAATGATAAACCTATCATGATATAATTATCTTGGCCGAACCTTAGATTTTTAGGAATAAAATAACAATCAATAATATAATATTTGTTTTAAAAACTATTTTATGTCAATTTTGAAACTATTCAATAGTTGATTTTTGTGAAACTCATAACATAACGATTACTTCTACCAAATCCAATTAAATCAATCCTAACATGTAATATTAACCTATAAAATTAGTTTAATTCATAAAAAGTCTCAAATTATATTTATTTGGGTATTTATAATATCAATTATTCTAATTTTTCACTATTATGGTAATTAATGCATCATCATTGTGTCATAAATAAATTAAATTATTTAATGTATAAAAATTATAGATAAAATATCATTATGTAGGAAATCTTATTATCTTTCTAATTAATATTTACAATCTAATTTATCTTATGTATAACCCTATATTAAAAATGTTTTAGTAAATAAACATTGATTTTAACTCTTTTAACTCTTCTTTGAATTAAATAATAATAAATGTCCTAATCTAATCCAAGAGGGCCTAAATGGTCATATTTTATTCCTAACGTTGTTGTTGGTCGAATTACACTTATCCAATAGAATTATTACATGTGTTAGGGTAATAATAATATCATTTTACCCTCAATTACCCTATTTACTTTTAACAGTGGTAAAAAAGTAAAAAGTTACTATTCACCAAAAATTATTTTCATCTCATTGAACCACATTTTACTTACTGACATCAACTGTGTCTCTCGGATTTTTGAAATTCCACTCACAAAAGCGGTAAAATTAAGTTTTATGAAAAATTCATTTTTTTAACCACTTAGTGGTTTCACTATTCATCAAAAAATGAATGTTTCTAGAAAAATACCAAAAATTAGGCCTAAGATATATTTGATATTATGAACTCAAAAATGATGTCTATTTTTCCAAATTCAAAAACATATCATTTGCATTAATTAATTTAAAAAATAATAATTCCCATCGTCAAAACAAATAGCGTGTTCTTAAGAGATAATAACTATCAAAAGATTGACACTTGTTTATGTCTGGTTTAAATGTGAAATTACATCCAAGGACCAACATTGTATTAAATTGTAAAAATATATTCTAAATATACTTTAAAACCACTCAAATTAATAATTTATCACTATTAATTATTTCGATTAAAAAAAGTTGTTTTTAATTAAAATTTAGTAATTTTCACTATTCATCAGAATAAGAAAGTTATCCGAAAAGTACCAAAATTTCACCTTAGGCTAAATTCGATACTCCAAATCCAAAAACGAAGTCCATTTTGAGAGATAAAATTTATAAAATTTTAAAAAGTGAGTATTACTATTCATAATGACTAGTTCATAATAATATTATAATAATATCTCGTTTAGTGAAACTCGGTATTGCTTACTACACACGCTATCGTGGAAGGTCGCGATTGCGTGTAATGCAAGGAAAGTCAAGGATGTGTGTTGTGAAAACTCCTTTTGGTGTAGCGTACAACACAATAAATTAATGAAATTAAAAAGAATATTTTTCATAAAATCTCGGGGTGTTACATTCTACCCCCCTTAAAATGAATTTCACCCTCGAAAGTTGTCGGGGTTATAAATACTTTACTATTCGAAAGTTACTTTGATAGAAACCCAAATCATAAAAAGGAATACCAAAACTTGGATTTATAAACTAAAGTATGAAATGTAACGGTTACCCAAATTAACTCATCACTGGGTTTCCACATAGGAGAACATAGGTGAAAATATGGATATGGAAGAAAAATCTAACCATCAAGTTCTGATAGAGAGTGGTAGAGAATATGGCTATGAAAAGGCCATCAATCACAAAGCCATAGATTTGTTATGATCTAAGGTACCATCTGATTCATCGGATATAAGGGCGCTGGGAAAACATTTTTGGTTTTCAAGATCATTTCCCTAAAGTTGATGAAATTGGAAATAGAAGAAATACTTTCGTGATTTTGGTACAGTCTCACCGCTGTTTGTTATTTGGACAATTTCCACTTCATATATGAAAGAAATGAAGTTTAATTTGTCATTCGTGAAGTTTTAGAAGATCATGTGATAGAATGATGGGTCATTCCATCTGTTTCAAACAAAAGGTTAGCCAAAGTTATCAAATATACATAAGTCCATATATGGTGAGGTTAATCGTATACAATTCCAAAAATGAACTTATAATTCATATATCATACCGCGTAATAAAATAAAACTAGTTTCTACTAACCAGGTACTTCATGTAGGCCAGTGGTAGGCGATAAAGGCCAGTCACACTTTGGTTGTGGGTTCGATTCCCACAGCCTTTTCCGACGCGATGGGTTGTCACCCGTCCTGCAGGTTGTCCTTTTTCTAAAACTATATTACTATAACATCATATCAATAATATCGAAAAAATTTCTATCCTTAAACAATATTATCTTATTTCCAACATAATTCATTCCAATATTTAGGCTTACCTAAAATACGCCAGTCCAAGCTCATAGTATAAAGAAAATGATTACTTGAAATGTCACATAACAATCACGTGAATTCCATCATTTATCCCTCATATATCATAAGATATATCTTGTTGGTCAAATTACAAACATGTGAATACCTTAATCATTTATTCTCTTGAAGAATGAATACTCATTGAACCTTAGTGAAAACATGAATGCAGTTAAAAGTTAACACTTTCCACATACCAAAATCCTTAAAATTCTTTATACTCAAACCATGATATCACTTAGTCCTTATATCAACCATGAGCTCATGAATACTGTCAAACATTTCATTTTTTTTATCCCTTCATTATGCGCATATCATCTGCTTTCCAAAATATTTGAATCACTTTTCATGGTTACCAGTACCTTAAAATTATTGAAAAACACAATAGAATAATACAAAAATATTCTAATACACAATAAAAGTACCTCAACAACATTATTCTTGAATACCAATACATAAACACTTCAATCCATCCTCTTCAATTATTGTCCTAGAATAAGTCCTTCCTTGATTTAGAAGTAACTTTTTAGGACAGGTCATTGAGTTGGGTAATGCCCATGTTCTCCACAAATAATACATTGAACTCCATAACAGTCTGTCACTCTATGACCCTTTTCTCCACACAGATAACATTGGTCCCTCCATTTGAGGTATTCCTCAAGGTTCTTCTTCCCTTCTTTAGAAATCTCAATCTTCCTTTCTTTATTCTCCTCAAAATGCGAACATGCATAATAGTCTATCTTCCTCTTCTTTGATGAATTAGGCATACCACTAAATTTCACCTTGTAAATCATATATCGTGATGACTGATTCGGCATAATCAAAATATCTTTCTCTCTAGGAATTACACAATTTTGTTTCTCATAGTCACCAATTTGTCCATTGGATTAAATGTTAACCGAATTCCTTCTGGTTCCCTCCATTAACTAAAACACAAAAAGAATTATGTGAGAGGAAAAAATAATGCTAGAGAAAACAACATAGTAAAGGGGGAGTATCCTCAATATCTAACATCTTAGGTTAAATTCTATGATCATTACCGTAGTTCTAGGACTATATCCTATATGTATACTTATCCTCAGGGACATCCCTAGACATACCTTAGAAATATCTCTAGGGATCTCACTAACGTTTTCGCATCCTAGTTTCCAAAGGCTGACTAAACCTTTCCTCTGATACCAACTGTAGAGACCCAAATCTTTACGTACATGGACATTAAATTACTTTTGAGGAATAATTAGTAAATAGCAAAAACACACACACAAGGACCGTAATAGTTTAGTGTCTTTGGAAACTCAGAACGTAATATTCTAATCATGGTGAAAGATCTTCAACATCTCCCATAAAGATCTTCCCTCTTTTTTTTCTTACCTAAAAACTTTCTTTATATCCTGGGGAAAAGAGAACATAAAAGGGTGAGCTCAAATTCTCAGTAAGGGTAAACAAAATAAATATCAATCACATCATATTCATAAGAACATAACATTTTGGAAATCTTAACCTGCAAAAGAGATCACAATATCATAACATTGGATAAATCATAGTAGTGAAATGTAATCCCAATAATCATAACATAAAACATTAAACTTTGTGGCATACACACATAATCATAGAGAATCATTTATTATTAGTCAAGACTCATTGCCAAGACTATCTTAGTGGACAAAGTCCATTTCTGAACCGAGTTCACTCCTCGTTTCAGTCTTGTTTCACTGAACCAGTTTAACCTGCTGTTCCAGCCATGTCTATCTCATGAGATATAAAATTTTTACCCAATGCATTGGAGGGAGATATAGGTCCCACCCATCTCATAATGATACCATTCTTATGTGTGCCACAAAATCATAAACCATACATCATAGCATAACCCATCTAATAAAAATGGGAATCTTAAACATCGTGACATCATAAAACAACTCATATAAGATAAAGGAATTCATAAAAATAATTCCATCACAACATAATCAAATCAATGTAATAATAGGGATAGAAACAGAACCCTTTATTATCTTAGATGGAAAATAATTTTGATAAAACACTTGAACTCCATTCTTGAGGAAAATATCCTTTCTACTTCAAAAACACTTTTCCTTTCTTAACATGTCATACAATTCTAAACTAAAAGAAGTTGATTAAAAATAAACTTGAAAACATGTAAAGGAAGCTTCTTGTAAATAATTTTTTAAAAATCCATTCATGCCGTATAAGTTAAAAAAACATTCTTCTCGTACTTTTATACGAAAATTCAAAAAGTACCTCGTACAAAAAACGACAAAAGATTCCTTTCATATCTTTTACTAAAAACTCACAGAAGGGTAAAATTGGATTTAAAAAATTGTAGATGGATGGAAATAACATTACATATTGAGGAAACATGGATGTGGATGATAAAATACACCCCAGTAAATTCCAACGTATAAACAATCTCGGATAAAAATGAGATTGTGATATTTCCCTTACCTTAGGTCCGATTTGTTTTGTAAGTGTCCGAACCTCATGTATAATGATTTAAATAATGTTATTTACTTATTTCAGAATCATACTTATTGTTATGATATAATATATGTTCATATTCTTATCTTCTTATTAGTAATATTTCATTACTATTTGTTATTCGGGTGTTTATTACTTTTTGTTCTTATTCGTGTTTTGTCGAATAAATTCTTATTCTTATCTTTAAGTTATAGATACCTAATTTCCAGAATGGTATTAGTGTAATATATATCATATTCATTCATTTAATTTCATTTATATACTCATTATGCAATGAATATCATGTAGAACGAGTCGCATCACATCGTGGAGACGGTATTCCGTACGTACGCACGAGTGAAGATATCGTTCCCATGATCGTGGAATCGTATTGGAGTGTATGTATACTATTTCAGAATCAATATCACTTTACAATAATCATATATAGTTATTATTTACACCATTATACCCATCCATGTAAGGTGGTGGGTGAAAATAGATTACACCACGGCGTGGAGATGGTATTCCGTACGTACGCACGCGCGGTGATTTCTTTTTCCGTGGGATGGATAGATGGTGAAATAGGGTTGTTTCATACTTATAATAACATATCAGTATATGAGTGATACTGATGTTATTACTTCATAATGAAGAAACTAAAGAAGAATAAGTGGAAGAAGAAATAAAGATGAAAGAATCGGTAACAGACATTACCTCTTCTTTGAAGTGTTTCTTTGAGATCTCCTTTTAGGGCACTAAAATTGGTCTTTGAAGAAGACCAGGACCTCTAGGATGTTTCTAGAGAAGTGGAGAGGAGAAATTTGCAGGGTTTGGCCGAGCTAGAAGGCTCAAAGTGGTGTGAGGAAGAGGGGGATGAGGTGCCCTTTTATAAGGGAGAGGGGCACCTTTGGAATAACTAAAGATATTATTTTATTATAAAGCCAAATTCGGTTTTAAATAGCTCCAAATTGATTTATTTCTAAGATAAGGTGGGGATGGGTCTAAATCCTCTCATCCAATAGAATTTAGACTAGTTTAGTTCATTATACTAACCTTATCTTTTAGTTTTAACTCTTAGTTAATTAGATTGACATTTACCATGTCACTTTGTATTTTTATATTATATAGTTAATAAACTTACCATATACATCCAAGCGACCCCCAAGTGGTCCATTAATGATACACCTATCATGATATAATTATCTTGGTCGAACCTTAGATTTTTAGGAAGAAAATAACAATCAATAATATAATATTTGTTTTAAAAACTATTTTATGTCAATTTCGACACTATTCAATAGTTGATTTTGTGAAACTCATAACAGAATGATTACTTCGACCAAAGTCAATTAAATCAATACTAACATGTCATATAAACCTATAAAATTAGTTTAATTCATAAAAAGTCTCAAATTATATTTATTTGGGTATTTATAATAACAATTATTCTAATTTTTCACTATTATGGTAATTACTGCATCATCATTGTGTCATAAATAAATTAAATTATTTAATGTCTAAAAATTATAAATAAAATATCATTATGTAGGAAATCTTATTATATTTCTAATGAATATTTACAATCGAACTTATCTTATGTATAACCCTATATTAAAAATGTTTTATTAAATAAACTTTGATTTTAACTCTTTTAACTCTTCTTTGAGTTAAATAATAATAAATGTCCTAATCTAATCCAAGTGGGCCTAAATGGTCATAGTTTATTCCTAAGGTTGTTTTTGGTCGAATTAGACTTATCCAATAGAATTATGACATGTGTTAGGGTAATAATAATATCATTTTTACCCTTAATTACCCTATTTACTTTTAACCGTGGTAAAAAAAATTAAAAGGTTACTATTCACCAAAAATTATTTTCATCTCATTGAACCACATTTTACATACTGACATCAACCGTGTCTCTCAGATTTTTGGAATTCCACTCACAGAAGCGGTAAAATTAAGTTTTATGAAAAATTCATTTTTTTTAACTACCACTTAGTGGTTTCACTATTCATCAAAAAATGAAAGTTTCCAGAAAAATACCAAAAATTAGGCCTAAGCTATATTTGATATTATGAACTCAAAAATGATGTCTATTTTTCCAAATTCAAAACATATCATTTGAATTAACTAATTTAAAAAATAATAATTCTCGTCGTCAAAACAAATAGCGTGTTCTTAAGAGATAATAACTATCAAAAGATTGACACTTATTTATGTCTGGTTTAAATGTGAAATTACATCCAATGACCAAAATTGTATTAAATTGTAAAAATATATTCTAAATATACTTTAAAACCACTCAAATTAATAATTTATCACTATTAATTATTTCGATTAAAAAAGTTGTTTTTAATTAAAATTTAATAATTTTCACTATTCATCAGAATATGAAAGTTATCCGAAAAGTACCAAAATTTCACCTTAGGCTAAATTCGATACTCCGAATCCAAAAATGAAGTCCATTTTGAGAGATAAAATTTCTAAAATTTTAAAAAGTGGGTATTACTATTCATAATGACTAGTTCATAATAATATTATAATAATATCTCGTTTAGTGAAACTCGGTAATGCTTACTACACATGCTATCGTGGAAGGTCGTGATTGCGTGTAATGCAAGGAAAGTCAAGGATGAGTGTTGTGCAAGCTCCTTTTGGTGTAGTGTACAACACAAGACATTAATGAAATTTAAAATAATATTTTTCATAAAATCTTGGGGTGTTACACCTACCCAGTAAGCTATCTCAAAAGAATAATCATGCTTACTACGCCAATTTGATTAGCATAAAATTACCACAAGAACCAGGTTCATTCACATGCCTATTTATCATTAGCCAAATAAATATCAATTAATACCAATTTACGTTCTTTACCGATTTCCATCAAGAACAAACATCTAATCAAAGAAAGCATAGAAATCACACTATCTTGAAAAACACGAGGAAATAACATTCGATCGATAAAATTTCTTTATCCGGTTAAAAGTATTTATTAGGTCAATTCCATTGTCATCCAGTGGGATTAAACATGCTAAAAATACAGTTGCACGTAAATAAAAAGAAGCAATGAATCCCCTACCTCAACGGTTTTTGACGAAAACCACAATAGTCGAAGAACGCCCACGAAAACCGGGCCGATTCACCAAGGATCCTCCCTATATGTCCTTTCCTAACACAACCAAGACCAAAGCTCATCACTTTTGGAATCCACACACTTAGATCTACCCATAACAAGCGTATATATATGAAATCGAGAGAAGAGGAGAAGTATATCCAATTGGATCGATGAAACCATACAAGAATGATCACATACCTTAAGAAATCGGCTTCGATTCGCCAAGAGAAGCCTCCGGATCGCCTCCAAAACACTTGAGAGAGGTTTTCTAACCTTTAGGGAGAGTAATCCCATGTTAAGGATTCTTAGGGGATAAAACGAACCATTTAGATGAAAGAAGAGTTAGATTCTGAATTTTAGGATCTAACTTTAAGTGCCCGCACAGTTAGTTCGCACGGTTCGACAATCGTGCGCTAACCGTGCGCTAGCTTCTGCTTCATCAAACACTCTTCGCATGGTTAGACCGCATGGTTAGATAAACGTTGTGCTAGCCATGCATTAGCCACTACCTCCAACACCAACCTTTAACGGTTTGGCTGCATGGTTTAGGCAAACCGTGCGCTAACCGTGCGAAATCTATAACCCTTTAATTTCCCTTAAAAGTCCTCCCAAACGCACCCCAAGTCACCTTGACCTTACAGAACACCTCTAACACCCTATTTTCACAATGTAATGGATTGACGAGGTCCGGTCCATTACAGGAAGGTTCCATAGTTGGTGGAAACACCAATAAATAGGGCTCTAACCCCTTGGGAATATTATGTATTTTTCATGAAAATCACAAGTCTCTTGATCCACGAAGAAGGTCATGAAGGTGGGTTATGAAGATTCTTCACAGAAACCAAATTTCTTCATAGAAACCAAGTTTCTTCACAGAAACCATGTTTTTCATCAAGAAAGTAAGTAGAGTTTGCAATGGATTTTTGAGATCTATGAAAGTAAGGAGCATCAT
Organism: Viscum album; assembly: GCA_963277665.1. Classification (NCBI taxonomy): domain Eukaryota; kingdom Viridiplantae; phylum Streptophyta; class Magnoliopsida; order Santalales; family Viscaceae; genus Viscum; species Viscum album. The sequence goes on from OY728162.1 coordinate 1,395,671,480, forward strand.
GGCGGCTATGTTGAGCTCTACAAAGGAGGTGAACTTATTGAAAGCTAATTTGATCTTCGAAAAAGGTAGGTAATTCACAATGGATTTTATAACCTTTTCAAAATAGGGTTTTTTGCGAAGTAGTGGGCTTGGTGAATAAGGAGCTACGTGAAGTAGTGTTCTTTTTAAAAGTGTTTTAGAAGGTATTGCCTAGTATTCATTAGAAAAGTGGTATTCAATAAAGGATTAAAGTGGGACATCAATACAGCATCAAAATACATTTTCATGAAGTTATGACTCTCTTGAATGATTTTAAAATTCAAATATTCCTTATTTATTATACAATATTTTTGGAGCTGGTTTGACTTAGAGTTGTTCGACCTACAATATAAATATCAAGATGCACATCATCAGAATATAGGAGAGGATAAATTTGCCTAATATGCTAGAAAAAGACAAATTCCCAATTTGGGTTAAGGGGAAATAAATTCCCAACCTAACATGAGGGTTGGGGCATTTTTTGGGTGATGATTGAATGTTGTTTGGAAAAGCGCATACTGTATTGTTTATTTGATAAAGGCACTTTAATATAAAGTGCCTTCTATGAAATTTTTATTCCGAAGGCACTTTTTCAAAAGGCGCCTTCTTCGTTAAAATTCTCAAGAAGGAGATGTATATCACAGTGCCTTCCCTTACATATATTTTTTTAAAAATTATTATTTTTTGGTTTTGTTTTATAATAATAATTATTAATCTAATTTTTTTGAATAATTATTAAGAAATAATTATTTATGTCATGTAAATTATTATTATTTTATTATATTTACATATATTAATAATGATAATAATAGTATTGATGATGTATATAATAGTATTAAATATTTTTCAAATAAAATAAAATAATTTTAATATAAAAATTAAAATATTACTATTATTAAATTTAAGAAATATTTTTTTTTATTTATAAAATAATGAATATTTTATATCTATTGTAAAATAAATTACCATAATATTATTATTAAATATTATTATTAAATAATAATTATGTGCACAAATTCATTTTTACCTTTTGATTATTTATAATTAATTAAATAATTATTAACTATTATTAAATAGATAAATAATTTGATTATATATTACATTTATAAAAAAAATTATTAATTTATTGATAAAATATTAATTATATTAATATTTGGATTATTATAACTGGTTATTAATTATATAATTAATTGTTAATAATAAAATTAATATTAATAAATATATTTTCTATATTCCTAATCAAATTAATATTTATTTTAAATTATATTATTAACTACTTTATTATGTACATTTATAATTATATTAATTAGATAATTATTCATAATTATTATTATAATTATTTAAAATATTTAGTAACAAAATTAATATTTATAAATAATGTAATTAAATTTTTTTCATAATAATAAAATAATTAATAATACTTAATAATAATTTAATTAATGATATAATGCTTAATAAAAATTATGTCCATAAATATTTTAAACTGTAAATGTTATGTTTTAAATCAATGATTTTTGTGTCATGTAAATTAATTTTGATTTGTCATATTAATGAAATTATTTTATAATTTAGTTATTTTTTATATGTTTAATCAATGTCTTAAGTATCATTTAGATTGTACGTATAGTTTTTATTTTATAGCCATCCAAAGTCTCCTACTTAAAACATATGTTGTTTCAAGTAGGTGACTTTGAAATCTTATAAATTATAAAGAATAAATACAATCTAAATGAAATTTGAGACATTGACATAACATATGAAAAATAATTGAAAATGAAAAGAATTTATTAAGAATAATTGATGAAAAGTAATTTCAATTGCATAAAATTTTGTTGTATCCGAACATAACATTTGTACTTATAAATTATTTTTACACCAAACATTTTTTTGTGTAAATTTATTTATTTTAAATATTTTTTTATCATTCCTTTTATTTTTAATTAATTTTTATTTGTATAGTAAATGTTTTAAATTTCATTCAGATTCTATTTATACTATATTTGATGTTCATAAATATTTTGAAGTGATGTTATGTTTTTAGTCAATAAAGTTTTTATCATGTAAATTAATTTTGAATTGTTATATTGATGAATATTTTTTACATTTCAGTTATTTTTTATATGATTAATCTATTTCTTAAGTTTCATTTGTATTGTACTTATAGTTTATATTTTATAGGCATTCAAAGGCATCCACCTGAAATGTAATAATGTTTTTAATAGGCGACTTTGAAATCCGTGAAATTATAAACTTTAAATATAGTCTAAATTATATTTGAAACATGCCCCCCATAGTTGGTTGGGGTAGTGAGGGTGGGTTAGAGTTTGGGATGTGGTCGTGGGGTTGAGTCCCCCGGATAGCGGTTTATTTGCAATATCTTTGTAGCATTGTGTGTCGCGCTTATGGTTTTACCAAATTTTAAATTAAATTCGAAACAATGGCTAAACAAGTAAAAAATAATTGAAAAAGAAAATAATTTTTTAAAATGAATTTTTGAAAAATAATTTCAATCATACAAAATATTGTTGTTTCAAAACATAATACATGTACTTATAAATTATTATTGCACCAAACATTTTTTGTTCACATATATTTTTTTAACTATTTTTTTGTCATTCCTTTTATTTTCAATTAATTATTATTTGTACAATCAATGTTTTAAATTCCATTTATATTTTATTTATACTTTATAATTTATTGGCATTCAAATTCACCTATTTGAAACATTATTATGTTTCAAGTAGGTGGCTTTGAATGCCTATAAAGTATAATAGTATTACTATTATTATTATTATATTTTTATATTTAATAATAGTAATATTATTATTTTATTTATATTATTTTATTTATATACCTCATCATTAGTATTATCATTATTATTTGTCAATATAATAGACATAAAATAATTTACATGAAACAAAACTATATTTCTTAATAATAATTCATAATAATCAGATTATTAATTATTACTAAATATTTTGAAATATGAAATTATTTATAATATTAATTATGTTTTTAATATTAGATATTATAAATTATTGATTATTTTATAATTCTCCCACCCTGACCATTTGTAACTATTAAAATTTATTAATGATTATATTTTTTATTATTTATATTATTAATCATATCATTTAAAAAATATTTATTATTATTATATATTTTAGAAAAACAAAACAATAACTAAAAATACTTTTAAAAAAATATTGGGGTGGGTGTTGTCTGAGACAGTGCCTTACGCAAAATTATTGTGAAGAAGGCATTGTCTGAGACAACGCCTTATTAAGAAAACATATTAAGAAGGTGTTGTTTTGGAAAACACCTTATTTATAGCATTTTTGAAGAAGGTGTTGTCTTGAACATCTCCTTCTCCAGAATAATTTTGAGAAAGGAATTGTTCAAGACAATATCCACCCGTCTACCTCTAGCCGCCCGAAGACAACCCTAGATCCAAAAATATTTTTACGATCTAAGTATTTTGGGAAATAGCTTTCATTTCCCTATTGTATGAAAAAATTTGCCTAGGAGAGGAGATATTCATATGGAAAACCCATTTTTGAAAATAAAAAGTGTGTCGTTTCCTTCAGAGATACACTTTGGAGACATATATGTTTTGATCTATCTGATCGACTCATTGTTGTGGTTGTCATTGCTACTACATTTTTTGATACATCTATATCTATAAAGAATGATGAATCATCGTTTGGAGATACACTTTGGAGATATACATGTTTAAATATTATTTGGGTGTGTTCTCTATCATTGTTTGGAGAAATCTTGTGCAACGTTGAAGATATATTTTTTGTCATGTGTTATTGAAGATCAATTACATCTGTCAGTTGCTACTATAACTGTGAAGTTTAACCTGTGTATTCAATAAAATCAATCTCTATTGATTTATTAGAGTTTCGATTGCTTTAAATAATTCATGGTTAAGTTTCATATTCTTATACTAAGATATGGATTTATGGTTCCTTGTAAAATAAAGAGAAATCCTTATAAAAGACTTGTAAGGTGTCAATTACTTACACTCAGTTGTTAAGGTCTTATGATAAGAGGATCTTCCTAGTGAAAATCACCAAACTCATTTAGTTAAGCATTGGTGGAGTGGACTAGGGGATCATTGTTCCCTAAACCACTATACATCGTTGTTTTATTTTCCTTTATTTATTTCTATTGTTGTAACGCCATGACCCCAGTTACCCAGAGTCAGTGCATTATTACATAACATTGGCATGAGACAAGGAAATCATGTCCCAAAAGATCGATCAGTTTAGTATCCTTTTAAGTACTATATAAAATTCAAAAATTTTACATTACATTATAAAATGAAAAACAACAACAACATTGTCTTTATTAACCACAGTCATATCCCATAGAATATCCCAGCAAGTCAGTCATAATATACCTCTTCTCATCCTGGGAAAAATAAAACATAGAAAGGGGTGAGCTCAGATGCTCAGTAAGGATAACAATATATCGGAAACATTCATAAATAAACATTTTAAGGCTATTTATAAGACTAAAACAAAATACTTTTAAACATAAACTTCATAATAATATGGCGATGATAAATCAAATAATGCCATTTACTTATTCATATGGATATTCTACTTGTCGAATAATCAAATGTAATATCTAATAGCCACTTTCATAATGATGGAATGTATAATGCCAGACATCATTACCACATAGTCAAGGCCTTCTGCCGAGACATTAGTTTGTCTTATGAGACCTACTAATACATCAAGGAGCTATAGCGGGCTCCACCTGTCACTTACTAAGTCCAATGCATTCCTCATATGAAAAGGTTTAAACATAACATAAACATTCATATTAAAACTAGCATACAAAATGTCAATAATTTATCCATAAACCATGAATGGTATCAAATAACACATCCACAATCGAACATATCACAAAACCTCAACACAATATAGAAGATTTGTACCATAATAATTCCACTTCAAACAAGTTTAAAATCCATCAAAGGATTTTGACAAGAATGAAATGAAAACTATTTGAAAGAAATACCTATTTCTATTTTCAATCCATTTAAAATAAAACATTTATCTTAGAAATTTTTTTATAAGCTTTTAATGGAAGCTTCGACAATGTTATAATGGCAGAAAATAGCCTCACCCACTGTATAAGTTAAAAAGGACGTTCTTACCTTAATTTTGTCAAATAGGTCATAAAGTACCTTGTTTGGAAAATAAAGGAAAGATTACTTTCAAAACATATAAGGTCAAGTAAGGGTATGAATGAATTTAACACATTTTCTAGTAAATATTAAAAAAAATTTGAAATACATTTTTAAGAAAACACAGATTTGGATGATAAGGAGGTCCCAGTAGATACGTAAAAACAACCTTAGATAAGTAAAGAGATTGTGAGATTAACCCTTACCTTGTGATTTTCCTTGGTTGAGGGTAGGATAACCTCATGTATAATAGTTAAATCATTGTCATTAAATTATACAAGAACCATATACCTAACTATTATATCATATATGATCTAATAATATTTCTTTCTTAATAATATTTTAGTATTATCGTCATTTCGGGTGTTAACTGGTTCGTTTGCCATTATATGTTTTGTTACATATGCCATGTTTGTTATGGATAGGATGTATTTGATTCATATACAGAATGATATTAAGTTCTTAAAACTTATTTTTAATAAAAAAATGAAAATTATTCTTGAATTGTTACGATGAGGAAATTAATCTCATCACGTTCGTGAAGACGATAATCCGTTCGTACTCACTAGCAACAATATCATTCTATTGATATTAAAATCATATTTAAATAGATGGTATATCATATATACAGAGTCATTAACATGTTATATTTATTATTTACATCAATTATACATCATTATTATACCCATCCAAAAAATTATGTATTGAATAACAACTACACCCCGACGTGGAGACGGTAAGCCGTACGTACGCACATATGGTGACTTTGTCATTTATAGGATGGATAGAATAATGAATATGGTTTTGAAATATTTATAAAAACATCACAATATATATAAGATTCTGGATTTATTATTTTAGAATGGAAACAAAAAAGAAATAAAAAAGTTGAATAAGAAAAGAACTTGAAAGAGGTGTTGAAATATTAACCTCTTCTTCGGGTTCTACCTTTTTATTTCATCAAAAGGGTTCCTTAGGTTGGATTAATGACCAAAGTAAGGTCTGTAGGATGAAGGGAGGATAGTTAAGAGGATATTCTGGTAGGTTTTGGCCAAGGAAAATGTCTTTTGAGGTGTGATTTTTAGAGAAGGGTAAGTGACCTTTTATAAGAGAGGTGAGGGTCACTTTAGGAAAAGCTTGAAATATTATTTTATAATAAATTCATTTTCTGATTCAAATGGATCCAAAAGGATTTTTTTAGGATATGGTGGGTTCGGGTCGAAATACTCTCAACCAATAGGTTTTATAGATTTTTAGGTCACCATATTAACCTTATCTTTTAGATTTAACTCTTAGTTAAATAGTTTGACATTTACCATGTCTCTTTGTATTTTTATATTATATGGTTAATAAACATACTATAAACATCAAATATAACCCAAATTAATTAATTATTGATATATATAACCTTATATAAGTCCTTTTACCAAACCTTAGATTTTTAAGAATATAATATCAATTAAAAATATAATATATTTCTAGAAACTATTTTAAGTCAATTTTGACACTATTTGGTAATTGATTTTTGTTAAAGTAATAACAACATTATTACCTCGAAAAAAATTCATTTAATCAACAATAACATGTCATATTAACCTATAAAATTATTTTATGGCATTATAACTTTAAAATTATATTTATTTTAATATTTATAATATCATTTATTTGATTCTTTCATTAATGAGAAAAATACCGCATCATTATTGTATCATATATAAATATATTTATTTTTTGTATAAAAATTATAAATTAAATATAATGATGTAGGAAATATTTTTATATTTTTAATTACTATTTATAGTCAAATATATCAATTACATAACCTCATATAAAACTGTTTTACTAAAAGATTTTTTCTTTTGTTATTTTTGTCTTTATTTTAGATTATTTAAAATAAATGTCATTATCACTCCCACGTGGCTCCATGGGGTCCCAAAGTCGATAAAATATTCTAATGGTCGGATATGTATTATAAAATTATAATAGGACACATTTTAGGGTAATTTAGTATTATTATAATATTATTTTTTACTCTTATTTACCGGATTTACCCTTTAACCATGGTAAATAAAATATTTACCGAAGTAATTATTCATAATGTTTAAAAACAAAATTTACCTATTCACACAAATTATATCTCCTGATTACAAATATGGAATCCATTTTTAAATATTCAAAACATAGAAGTGGCATAAATTAATTTAAAAGTAATTGCCGCTGTCAAATTAAAAAGCGTGTTTTTAAGAAATAAAAAATATCAAAATATTGATAGTTGTTTATGTCCAGTTTAAATGTGAAATTACATCTAATGACCTAAATTATATTAAATGATAAAAATATAATCCAATTAAATATTGAAACCACTAAAATTTATAATTTCACACTATAAATTATTTCTATTAAAAAAGTTGTTTTTAATTAAATTTTCATATTTTTCACTATTCATCAAAATATGAAAGTTATCAGAAAAATACCAAAAATTTATCCTAAGATAATTTCGATATTCCAAATCAGAAAATGATGTCCATTTTGAAATATAAAATTTATAAAATTTCAAAAAGTGGGTATTACTATTCATAACGGCTAGTTTGATTGGTCGTGGTGTGTTAAAACTCCAAGTTGCGTACAACGCAAGTTATTGCATTATTCAAAGGCAAACGTACCATGGAATATTGGGGTGTTACATTCTCCCCTCCTTTAAATAATTTTGTCCTCAAAATTTCTAGAATACTACCACATAAAAAGATTCAAGTGGTTCTTCATCATAAGTTCTTTGGGTTCCCACGTTGCATCTTCCATCTTATGGTTTCTCCATAGAACTTTTACTAGAGGAGTTGTCCGGTTTCTCAACAATTGTTCTATGGTATCAAGAATCTTGACAGGCTCTTCACAATAAGACGGATCGGGTTCCTGTTCAATTTCCTCATAGTTGTGTACATGTGTTGGGTCAGACATGTATTTTCTCAACAGTGATACGTGGAACACATCATGAACATTCGAGAGACATGGCAGCATAGCCAAACGATAAGCTACAACCCTAATTCATTCAAGAGTTTTAAAAGGTCTGATGTACTTGGGACTCAATTTACCCGTCTTACTGAAACGTATAACACTCTTCCATTGAGATACTTTCAAGAAAACATGATCTCCTACTTGAAATTTCAAATCTTTCCTTCGGTTATCGGCATAGCTCTTTTGCCTACTTTGAGCTACTTCGATGTGGGTTTGGATAACCTTCACATTTTCCATCATTTCCTCAACAAATTCTAGGGCTATGAGTTTTCTTTCACCAACATCATCCCAAAAAGTTGGTGTGGGACATCTCTTTCCATATAACGCTTCATATGGTTCCATCTAAATACTTGAATTGAATCTATTGTAATAGGAAAATTCTACCAAAGGTAAATATTGATCCCACATACCTTGAAAGTCATATGAGAAATATCTCAACATGTCTTCTAAGGTTTGAATAGTCTGTTCTGGTTTTCCATCAGTTTGAGGGTGGTAAGCAGTGCTCAAACAAAGTACAGTATCCAAGGCCTTCTAAAGAATTTTCCAGAATCTTGATGTAAAACGGGGATCATGATACAAAACGATTGATAAGGGTACTCCATGATGTCTTACAAAATCATTAATATATATTCTTACTAAACGTTCAAGTGGTAAATCTTCTCTTATATCAAGAAAACGTGATGAATTTGTAAGATGATCAATAATGACCCATATTTCATCGTTCCTTCTAGGTGTCTTTGGAAGCCCCATGAAAAAGTCCATCATAATATTATCCCATTTACACTTCAGTATGGGAAGAGGTTGCATGAATCCTCCAGGATGTTTCCTTCCATCTTTAACTTGTTGGAAAACCATACATCTCGACACAAAATCAACAATCACTCTCTTCATGTTGTCCCACCAAAAATGTTCTTTCAAATCTCTATACATCTTAGTGCTACCAGTGTGTATAGAGAAATTGGAGCTATGAGCATCATCCAACAATTCTCTTTTCATATCAGGTATATTAGCAATACAAAGCCTCTTTCCAAATTTCAAAATTCTATATTCATATATGAAGTCACTCAATGTCCCATCATTCATAGCTTTAATTTTCTTTTGAAACTCCTCATAATCATTCTGAGAAATTTTTATCCTTTCTATTAAAGATGGTTTGGAAACCATTTAAAAATGTATTTATGTTTCACCTTCCATGATTATTCCCATATCCATCTTTACTAGATCCATGAAAATAGGATCTCTTTAAACTCTCATCTTGTTCAAAACATCATGATCCTTTCTACTCAAAGCATATTCCACCATATTTTCCTTCCCCAGGTGGTAGTGTATAGTGAAATCACAATTCTTGAGTAGTTCAGGTCATCTTCTTTGCCTCATGTTGAGTTCTTTCTCTGAGAAAATATACTTCAAACTCTGGTGATCGGAATATATCTCACATTTTTCACCATAGAGATAGTGTCTCCATATCTTGAAAGCAAAGATTATAGTTGATAACTCATGATCCTGATTGGGATAGTTTTTCTCATGAATTTTTAGCTGTCATGATGCATATGCAATAACCTTATTATTCTGCATAAGGACACAACCAGGTCCTTTCTTTGAGGCATCACTATAAATAAAAAACCCAACATTCCCTGATGGTAGAGTCAAGATAGGAGCATTGAATAATCTCTTCTTTAGTTCTTAAAAACAATCTTCACACTATTTTGTCCAAACAAATTTAACCCCTTTGCGTGTAGCTTGTTTAATGAGTTAGCCAATTGGGAAAATTTATGGATGAAATGTAGATAATAACCAGCTAAACTAATAAAACTGTGTACCTCAGTTATACTTGTCGGTGCTGGACATTATTGAATTGCCTTTTTCTTATAAGGTTCAACAGAGATTCCATCCTTATATATAATATGGCTAAGAAAAGAAATCTCTTGAAGCTAAAATTCAAACTTTCTAAATATCCCTTATAATTCTTTTCTTCTAAGGGTTTTCAGAATGGTGTGCAAGTGATTTTCATGATCTTTGTAGATTTTAGAGTATACCAATATATCATCAACAAATACCACTACAAATTCATCAAGATATTCCATGAAAACATTTTTCATTAGACTCATGAAAATAGAGGGTGCATTAGTCAGTCCAAAAGGCATTACTGTAAACTCGTAATGCCTGTACCTGGTTTGAAATGTTGTTCTTGAAATGTCTTCCTTCCTCACACACAACTAATGATATCCAGATCAAATTTCAATATTTGAAAAATATTGAGCTCCATGAATATGGTCGAATAAATCATCATTTCGATGTAGGTGATACTGTTTCTTTATTGCTATATCATTGATCTATTTGTAGTCAATGCACTACCTCATAGATCCATCTTCCTTATTAACAAAAAGAATAGGGGATCCCCGTGGAAAAACATTAGGGAGAATAAATGCATTATTACTCAATTCCTCTAGTTTTTTCTTTAGTTACACTAATTCCACAGTGGCTATTATATAAGGGGTCTTCGATATGGGCCTTGAACCATGAATTAAGTCAATGGAAAACTCAATTTCACATTCTAAAGGATGTCCAGGTAAATCCTCTGGAAGAAAATTGACATATTATTGTACAATAGGTACATCCTCTATTCAAACATTCCTTTCATCACCCATAGTTATTTCATTCTCTTCCTCCCCGATAATTGAATTTAGTTGAGCTACAGGGTGCGGATCTAGATAAGAATTAGGTGGTGATGTTTCTACTCTAAAGATAAGGTACTCCTAATCAGCATCGAAAATTGTAACCTCCTTCTTCTTACAATAAATTTTCACATCATGGTCCGAAAGCCAATCCATACTAAGGATTATATCAAATTAAATCATGGGTATGATGATGAGATCAGTAGATAAAGAACATTTATATGCCCTAATGGAAACTGATTCATAAAACTTTGTTGCAATGATACTTCCCTTAAGAGTTTTGACTGACAACTCCATTGTCAAATCAAATTAGAAATATCTAATTTTTGAAGAAAAATAGGAAGATATGAAACAATGTGATGATCCAGATCAAATAAAGCATTGGATAAACTTGAGGAACCCTTAAATTACCTTCCACCACGTCTTTAAGAGCTTCAACCTCAGTAGTAGTGATCGCATAACCTTGGCCTTGATCCCTTGGCCTTTTCTAAGATAAGTTTCTCTGATGCTTAGGACATTCATTTGCATAATTCCCCATTTCTTTACAACTGTAGCATTCAACATTGACAACCTCTTTCTTCCCCTTGCAATCACGAGATTGGTGGCCTTTTTCACCACACTTGTAATATAATCCCATACCCTTCAAGCAAGTACCGGGGTGTTTCTTCCCATATTTACAACAGGATAGATATTCCACTTTTCCCTACTTCCCCTTATTTCCATTTCCATAGTGTTCAGTCGATCTCTTCTTCTCTTGCTTTTCTTTAATGTTGTAAGACATAGAGAACTTCATTTCTATCCTGATAACACATGAGACAACATATTCATATGACGAGAAGGATTGTGAGACTAATTATCGACAAAGAATTGGTTTTAACCCATCAATGAATCGATCAATATTAATCCTTGGGTTATGTATATAATCTGCAGCATGCCTTTCTAACCTTGTAAAGTTTGCTTCATACTTTGTGATATTCTCATCCTCATTTTTCCTCAGACTCAGAAATTTCCTTTTCAAATCTGCTCAATGGTCACGTGAAAAGTATTTTTATAAGAAAAGTTCTTTAAACTACCTCCATTCTATATTTGATACTTCTTCATCCTCCTTTGTGTTTTGAATCAATGACCACCATTGATCTGCATCTCCTGTGAGGTGATAAAATTCCATGAAAATTTTTTCCCTTTCACTACTCCCCAAAGCATGAAATATTTTATCTAAGGATATTATCCACTACTTAGCTATAAATGGATTTGTAGTCCCATTGAATGTTGGTGGTTGTTTCCTCATGAATTAGTCTAACATTGATCCTCCGTATTGTGGATCAGGGTGCTCCATACGGGTAAGGTTATTATTCATAACCTGAGTGAGTTATCCCAGTATGGTGATAAGCTGATCAGCACTAGTTGCATCACAAGCTCCACTATAATTATATTAAGTAGGATAGAAATCCCTACCTGGATTACGTGTTTTGATACGGTTTCCATTCCTTCCACTAGGCACCATTTCTATACAACAACATACAATAGATTAGTTTATGGATCGAAATACATAATTCCAAACTTGTAAAACACTTAACATAAATTGAACAGTTTATGGATATAATCCATAATCATAAAAAAATTCTTTGAGGAAGTATATATAATCATAAATCCTTCATAATGGTTTTTAAATAAAATGTGAATTATCCCAAGAATATCCCTAGGGAGTGTCATAACCAAGAGTGCAGCAAGGCCCATTTTCATGCACCAGTTCTCATTCGAGTCTAGATCAAGGTGGTGTTTTTGGGTTTTACCTCTAGGTACATCTGTGCTAGAGCCGCCTCTACCTTCTTGTATCTAGACAGGGATGTATTTCTTTGAAAACACAACTAAATCTCTATATTACCAAATTTCTAGGAAGTTCTTCTATACTAATCCACAAAGTATATCGTAGTGTACTTTCTCTAATCATAGTTTTTTCTAAATCTAGTTTCCAAAGTTTTTACTAAACTTACGATAATACCAACTATAACGCCTCGACCCCAGTTACCCATAGTTGGTGCATTATTACATAACATTGGAATGATATAAGGAAATCATTTCCTAAAAGACCGATCAGTTTAGTAGCCTTATAAGTACTAGATACATTCATAAATTTTGCATTACATTGTAAAATGAAAAACAACAACAAAATTGTATTCATTAACCATAGTCATATCCCATAGACTATCCCTGCAAGTTAGTCATAATATACCTCTTTGCATCCTAGAAAAAATAAAACATAGAAATGGGTGAGCTCAGATGCTCTGTAAGGATAACAATATAGCGGAAAATTTCATAAATAAACATTTTAAGGCAATGTAAAAGACTAAAACAAAATCCTTTTAAACTTAAACTTCATCATAATATGGAAAAGATAAATAAATTAATTCCATTTACTTATTCACATGGATATTCTACTAGTTGAATAATTACATCTAATATCAAATATCCACATTCATAATGATGGAATGCATAATGTCGTACATCATAAAGACATAGCCAAGACCTTGTGCCAAGACACTGGTTTGTCTCATGAGGCCTATCTATGCATCTAGGAGCTATAGCGGGCTCCACCTGTCACATACTAAGTCCAATGCATTCCTCATATGAAATGGTTTCAACATAACATAAACATTCATATTAAAACTAGTATACAAAATGTCAATAATTTATTTATAAACCATGAATGGTATGAAATAACACATCCGCAGTCAAAAATATCACAAAACCTTCAATAAAATATGGAATATTTGTAACATAATAAATTAACTTTAAACAATTTTAAAATCCATCAATGGATATTGACAAATATGAAATGAAAACTATTATAAAGAAATACCTCTTTCTATTTTGAAACCATTTAAAAGAATACAATTTTCTTTGAAATATTATTATAAGCTTGTAAGGGAAGCTTTGACAATTTTATAATGGAGAAAAATATCCACACCCGCCATATAAGTTAAAAATGACATTCTTACCTTAATTTTGTCAAAAACGTCATAAAGTACCTTGTTTGGAAAATGATGGAAAGATTCCTTTCAAAACATATAAGGTTAATTAAGAGTATGAATTTATTTAACCCATTGTCTTGTAAATAGTTAAAATGTTTTGAAATACATTTTTAAGAAAACACAGATGTGGATGATAAATAGGTCCTAGTAGATACGTAAAAACAACCTTGAATAAGTAAAGAGATTGTGAAATTAACCCTTACCTTGTACTTTTCCTTGGTTGAGGGTAGTTTAACCTCCTATATAATAGGTAAATCATTGTTATTAAATTATACAAGAACCATATACATAAACATGATATCATATATGATCTTCTAATATTTCTTTCTTAATAATATTTTAGTATTATCGTCATTTCGGGTGTTAACTGATTCGTTTTCCTTTATATGTTTTGTTACATAAGCTGTGTTTTTTATGGATAGGATGTATTTGATTAATATACATAATGATATCAATCTCTTAAACATTATGTTTAATCATAAAATAAAATTTATTCTTGAATGGTTACGATGGGGAAATGAATCTCATCGCGTTCGTAGAGACGGTAATCCGTACGTACACACGAGCAACAATATCATTCTTTTGATATTAAGATCATGTGTAAATATATGGTATATCATATATACAGAATCATTAAAATCTTATATTTATTATTTAAATCATTTATACATCATAATTATAACCATCCAAAAAATAATGTATTGAATAACAACTACACCACGACATGGAGACAGTAAGCAGTACGTACATACGTATGCTGACTTTTTCATTTATAGGATGGATAGAATAAAAAATATGGTTGTGTCATATTTATAATAACATCAAATTATATATAAGATACTGGAGTTATTATTTTATAATGTAAACAACAAAGAAAGAAGAATTGGAATAAGAAAAAAAAACTTGAAAGAGGTGATGAAATATTTACCTCTTCTTTGGGTTCTTCCTTTTGATTTGATCAAAAGGGCTCCTTGGGTTGGTTTCTGAATAACAAAATTCCAATAGGATATAGTTAGGATAGTTGGGAGGATATTTGGGTGGGTTTTGGCCAACGAAAATGGCTTTGAGGTGTTATTGTTAGAGAATGGGAAGTGCCCTTTTGTAAGAGAGGTGAGGGTCACTTTAGGAAAAGCTTGAAATATTTTTTTATAATAAAATCATTTTATGTTTCTAATGGCTCCAAAAGAATTTATTTCAAGGATAATGTGTGTTTGGATCTAAATCCTCTCAAACAATATGTTTTAGATAGGTTTAGGTCACCATATTAACCTTATCTTTTAGATTTAACTCTTAGTTAAATAGTTTGACACTTACCATGTCTCTTTGTATTTTTATATTATATGGTTAATAAACTTACTATAAACATAAAATCAAACCCCAAGTGGTTAATTATTGATACATATAACCTTTTATAAGTCCTTTTTCCTAACCTTTTATTTTTAGGAATATAATATCAATTAATAATATAATAATTGTTTTAAAAACTCTTAAGTCAATTTTGACACTATTTGGTAATTGATTTTTTTTAAAGTCATAAAAATATTATTAATTAGAAAAAAATTCATTGAATAAACCCTAAAATTTTATATTCAGTTATAAAATTCATGTATGGAATCATAACTTTAAAATTATATTTATTTTAATATTTATAATATCATTTATTTGATTCTTTCATTAATAAAGAAAATACCGCATCATTATTGTGTCATATATAATTATATTTTTTTGTCTAAAAATTATAAATAATATATCATGATGTAGGAAATCTCTTTATCTATTTAATGAATATTTATACTCGAATAGATCAATTATATAACCACATATAAATATTTTTTACTAAAAGATATTTCCTTTTGTTATTTTTGACTTTACTTTAGATTATTTAAAATAAGTGTCATTATCACTCCCAAGTCACTCCATGGGGTCCCAAAATCGACCCAAAGATTCCCAAGGTCGTAAATGTATCAGAAAATTGGAATAGGGAACACATTAGGGTAATTTAGTATTATTATAATATTTGTTTTACCCTTATTTACCAAATTTACCCTTTAATCATGGTAAATAAAATATTTACCGAAGTAATTATTCATAATGTCTAAAAATAAAAATTTCCTTTTTAAAAAATTTTGACCTCATGATTATAAATATGGAATCCATTTTTCCCAATTAGAAACACATAAGTTGCATAAATTAATTTAAAATTAATTCCCACTGTCAAAACAAAAAGAGTGTTTTTAAGAAATAATAACTATCAAAATATCGACACTTGTTTATATCGAGTTTAAATGTGAAATTACATATAATGACCTAAATTATATGAAATGATAAAAATATAATCTAATGAAATATTAAAACCACTCAAATTTATAATTTAACACTATAAATTATTTTTATTAAAAAGGTTTTTTTTAATTAATATTTCATATTTTCACTATTCATCAAAATATGAACATTATCGGAAAAATACCAAAACGTTATCCTAAGATAATTTATATATTATAAATCCAAAAATAAAGTCCATTTTGAAATATAAAATTTATAAACTTTCAAAAAGTGGATATTATTATTCATAACGGCTAGTTTGATTGGTCGTGGTGTGTTAAAACTCCAAGTTGTGTACAACACAAACTATTGAATTATTCAATGGGAAACGTACCGTGGAAGCTTGGGGTGTTATAGTTGCTCACTAATCTTTAAGGGAGAATGAAATTTTCGCTACATAACAAGAGATGTGTTCTAAATCTATAAAAATTTTAAAGACCAAAATTCACCCCCTCTCATGTTATTGTCTTCGTCATCATCATTCTAACCTAACAAAAAATAAAAAAATATAACAAACCAAAAAATTACACAACACAAACATGATTGATTTAAAACATAACATTTACACTTAAAAAAATTTATGCGCATAAAATATAGTATAAATAACGTCTATATAAAATTTTAAACCTTGACTGTGAAAAGAAAAATTAATTGAAAATATAACTAATTTCAAAAAAATAATAAAGAAAAAAAAGTAATTTACACAAATTTTTTTTATAAAAATAATTTATAATCACAAATATTAAGTTTTAAGACAAAAATATTTTGTGTTATCATAATTATTCTTCATCAATATTTTTTTAAAAATGAATTATTTTTAATTATTTCTTATATGTTTAATCCATGTTTTAATTTTCATTTAGATTGGTCTTATAGTTTATATTTTAGAGGCTTTCAAAGTCACTAACTTGAAACATTATTACGTTTCAAGTATGTGACTTTGGAATCTTATAAAATATAAACTATAAGACCAATCTAAATGAAACTTAAAACATGGATTAAACATATAAAAAAAATTTTAAAATATAAAAAAATTAATGAATATAAAAAAACAAAAATAATTTACACTACACAAACTTTATTGATTTAAGACATAACATTTACAATTCAAAAAAATTATGCGCATAAAATATAGTACAAATAAAATCTATATGAAATTTTAAAAAAATAAACATGAAAATAAAAATTAAATTAAAATAAAAGTAATGTTATAAAACTAAAAAATAAAATTTAACTTACAAAAAAAATATTACTATCAAAATTATTTATATGTATAAATGTTATGTTTTGAAACAAAAATATTTTATGCTGTTGAAATTATTTTTCAGCAATTTTTTTATAAAATTATTTTTATTTTCAACTATGTATTATATGTTTAATCCATGTTTTAAGTTTCATTTAGATTGATCATATAGTTTATATTTCATATGATTTCAAATTCGCCAACTCGAAACATTATTACATTTCAAGTAAGTGACTTTGGAAGCCAATCAAATATAAAATATAAGACTAATATAAATGAAACATAAAAATGGATTAAACATATAAGAAATAGCAGAAAAAAATAAATATAAAAACCAAAAATAATTTACATGACACAAAGTTTACTGAATTAAAAAAGAACATTAACACATCAAAAAAAATTTACGCATAAAATATAATATAAATAAAATCTATATGGAAATTGTAATGTCCTCTTCTGGCTTATCATCAAACCAGTAGTTGGGCTAGTGGGTCACATGGCCTCAAGCATGTCTCCCTATATACCAAAGGTTGTCAAATAGCCGTGAGGGTCTCAAGAGGTGATAGTGGGGAGACTATACCCTCATATCAAAGATTGCACAACGGTGTGATAGTATATAAATAGAAGACAACAATAGAAGAAGTAAATAAACAGATAACATAGTAGCATAAGAATAATATATTCAATTTAATAAATGTTGGAAATGCTACTTTATAAAAATCAAGCATGAAAGATGATGATACGTAAGCTAAAATGGTAAATATACAACATGCTTTTCAAAATAGTACAAATACAAGACTTAAAAAAAGAAAAGAACTAAAAAGCCTAATGGTGATATCCAAAAATATATTGAGCCTTAGCTTCTCCTAACTCCATGTACAATCAAATAGCAACAAGCAAGGTCCAAGGCCCTGCGAACAAGAAGGTCTACTCAGGTACCCGAGTGCAATTGCGGCCCGAGCAGGGTGTGAGATATAAATCTCAGCAGGTCGGCACCACTAGTGTCTATACCAATCCAAACAGTGAATAATAATTAAACATTGTGAAGGTATAGAAAAGTAATAATAGAATTGAATAATAAATAACCACCCATCTAGGTTCCAAAGGGACACCTGACGGATATACCTGTTTTGGATCATAGCCGAAATAATTCTAAACATGTCATTAATATATATATATATAGAATATATTTATACTCACACACACACACACACACACACACACACATATATATATATATATTCTAGAGTGGACCGGGATGTAACACGCATGCATCCACTACCAGTCTATGAGCTGATAATCTCTACTCACGGGGTAGTAAGCCAGGCATCCCGATGTAAAAGAGCGTTGAGTCACAATGCTCATCAGACCTCCATTACTATAAATTTCAATACTGATGTATAGGATCCTAGAGTTTCCATGCTCATCAGACCTCCCTTACCATCATTCTCAGCATCAATGTAAGGAGAATTGAGTCACTATTCTCATCAGACCTCCCTTACCATCAATTTCAATAGCTATGTAAAGGATCATAGAGTCATCATGATCATCAAACCACTCTTACCATCCTTATCAGCAATGATGTAAGGAGTGTTGAGTCTCCATGCTCATCGGACCTCCCTTGCCATCAATTTCAATATCGATGTAAAGGAGCTTATAATCGACATGCTCATCGGACCTCCCTTACCATCATTCTCAGCCTCTATAAAGGCATATCATATGTATAAGAAAAATGGGGCAATACCTCCCATCCATAATAATTCATATCTCCCATATCTATATAAGGGTAATAATCACATTTATCAATTCAAAAATATGAGGCATTACCTATCATATTACATTTTTGTCAAAACCAACCATTTCAGGCATTACAATTTAATAAAGCAATTGAAAGGAATAAATGGAGGTTTATTTTTATAATAATTCAATACATGAGTCAAAAACCTCTCACACATGCCATTATCCATTTCACTTGGTCAGTTCCATTTAAACTTTATATTTGACATAAGTAATTAAATCAATCATCAGCAAAAGGCATGGTTTATATCATCCTATATGTGTCAAAACATTTAATTCATTCCAAGGAAAAGATATCAATCATGTGTGAACCATACTATAGCAATCCAACTCATTCAGATTTCCTAAATATGAAATATTTATATACATGGCATAAAATATTAACTTAGAAAATAATTCAAACAAACCTACAAGTCTAATCACTACTTTTTATCTTGAAGACAGTGCACCTCCGTTAGAGGGGTTTTATTATTATAATATTAACATTGTTGAATAAAAAATTCATCAAGTTAAACATGATTTATATTCAGGAATCATAATTAAATTTTTCAAGAATAATTTTAGAATAAATTACCCCTCAAGTAAAACCAATGTAAACAAGATGCAATAAGCAGAAAAGTAATTAATTAATGTTTTCTTAAATTAAAAGGGCACGGAAAGGGATCCTACCTCAAAGAGGAACCGAGCTAAACACTTTAGCTCTTAATGCTTTCTAAATCAAAGTTATTGTACCCCCTTAGAGAATATTCACCTTCGTATATATTTATATAAGGGAACCTAACCCTTATTCACATATTTTCATGGCCATGAGTATGTGCAAGGGGATCCTTAAATATATTTTTATATGAATACACCCATATCCAATCACATGCGCACGCATTTTGATATTACACGTAAGCACACCTAGAACCATAAATATATTCACTTCCATGTATGAATATACATATAATGGGGGAACTTACATATGAATATACATACTGATGCATATGAAGTGAGTTTCCCTTGACTCTGGCAACTCGAACTCATCTCTAGGATGACCCAATAGACTATAAACAACAACATGGTCTCAAAATCATCGCGGAAAGGTTCAATGCATATGAATAAAATTTTCAAGAACACCTAAATCACAAAATCCCTATTTATAAATAGTGAAACAAGGATAATAGAGGAAAACCTTTCCTGAAATCATTAACAGGCAGACCAAAACACTCTTAACTGATCGCCTTAGGCAGTGATTGCTGAAATACGAACCATGGAGTTCTAAGAAATCCTTCAAATACCCTAACACCGAACATGAAACTATAAATATGGTTAAACCCATACCCTAGATTATACTGATCTAGTTATGTAAATGGGAGACCAAACAATGGCCTAAAAAGTGGGAAAGAGAGAGAATATGACCTTACCTTAGAGGATCGAGCAGAAATCGCATTTATATTCATTGGAGATCCATAGAACAAGAGGATCCAAAGAAGGGGGTGTCGTGTGGCTCAAGGGAATCCCACAGGGGGATCGCATGTAGTTATGAGGGGAGTAAAAAGATAGGGGTGTTTTAGGTTTAATTTTTTATTTAATTAATTTTAAAATTAATTCTATTTTTTAAAACAACTCACTCAAAATTTCTTGGGGTACATGGTTTATAAAACCATGCACCAACTATATTCCCCTTCACTGGAAACATGGTGCACCCCATATGGTCCGACCACAAAATTTTGAAACCATGCACCAATCGTGCGATGAATAGTGTTGATGTAATTCCACTAACTGTGCAGGCTAGGAACATGGTTTGACAAACCATGCATAGCTTGTACGACATCCTTTGTCCACCTATAATATTCCACATGGTTTCATACTTGGGAAACACAATTTAAGACAAACCATGTGCCCTTTAAAGGTCCTTAAAAATGTAGTTCTCCTAGTCTGATGCCCTGAAACTCATCGAGACACCTATGAAAAATTATCGAGCCTTCACCTAAGTCCAAAAACATCACTTTGAAATGTTCCAACCCTAAAAACTTCATTATGAAGCTCAGTTTTAAATTTATACCCCTCGATAAATGAAAAAGTTCAAAAACCTTTGCATTTTCTTCTTGTTTAAAACATGGAATGTTATAACTTTTACACCTTAGAAATTCTCATCCTTGAGGAGCCTTTGGGAACAATGTGAACATCACCTGAACTACAAGTTTCTTGAAGATTAGTTCAAATGGTCACTAATAAAACACATTTTTATTGAATATTTTATTGATAATAAATGATAAAATTTCCTCACATTGTATTTAATATGTTTATTTATAAAATACTTGGGATTAG
This sequence comes from Viscum album, assembly GCA_963277665.1. Taxonomy (NCBI): domain Eukaryota; kingdom Viridiplantae; phylum Streptophyta; class Magnoliopsida; order Santalales; family Viscaceae; genus Viscum; species Viscum album. The sequence goes on from OY728162.1 coordinate 1,395,693,095, forward strand.
ATCATTTAATTGTAAATTTGATGAGAATTCCAGTTTTACCCATTATAGTGCACTGTAGTATTTCAAAGATAAATATTTTAATATTTATTATTTGAACATGAAATGTTTACCTGTATTCTTGACTTAATGGGTTAAAACTTTTGTTCATGACATTAAATATAAAACATGCATATGGTTTGACTAAATGGACCATGAAGTCAAATGTGGGTTGGACCCACCAGATTGAACATTGGTTCTGTATTTGGGCCATAACTTCTTCATAAGAGATTATATTGGGACCAAATATTTATAAGATATCTCCAACCCAATTGTGCACAAATCATTATTCTGGAAGATTAACGGGTTCACATGTTTTGGAAGTCAAATGGGCGGTGCAAGTTGGATTAAAATATTTGGCCGAGATTCCCCATTCACACTTGAAACCCCTTTAAACCTAGCCTCCCCTCCACTCTATAAATTAGTTTTTTTCTCATTTTGAGGGGTTGGGATGTTAATTAGAAAGTTTATGGAATAGGAGAACTGGATACACTCCAATTATCCAGCCATTTCAATAAGCGTAGCTCTTGAAGCAATAATCCCTTCGACAAAGCCTTCTTCTTATTCATGTTGTAATACTTTTGTTTGTGTAATAAACTACTTAGTTCTTCTTTAATTTCTTTTTTTCCTTTATTTTGTTCATATTTATTCTTCTTTTAATATTCCTAATTGATCTGGAATCAAGAGTCAAAATGAGATTGGGTTCTACCCTTTCTAAACCTTTGCACATGAAAAACAATTCTACGATGACTACACCACCCAAGGAAGAGTGGTTCTTTTTAGTAATCGATCTACCTATAACCTTCTTCATTAATTTATTTTGAATCAATGAGATAATGTAATTCATGTAATATGATCTATTAATTTATTTTTTAATTTAAATAAAACTAAGTCAGCAATTGAACAATTGACACCAAAACACGTGAGGTCGGAAGTTGTATAAATTGTGACAGTGTGATCTTAATCAGTAATACAAGAACACATGGGATAAATTTGTAGAGTTCAAATATAATCCCTAAAATCAATAAATCCTCATTTCTAGAGTGAATATGTGCTCTAATCAACCACTGACCATAATCTAACTTAATAACATCAATCAAAGCAGGGTGATGCGATTGCATGTTCCGAAGCTACCCAAGGGTTTAAGTAATTTCATCTTTGTGGTTAAGTTAACTCTCATAGGGTTTAAGGGTTAACAAATTAGAGGATTATAATTAAGTAGATGTTAATTGAAATGATAATGATAAATAATCAATTGAGGAGGTAGAGTTTTACTGATTATGCCTTTTAAATATTTTCTAAAAATAGCATCTTCTTGTTGTGTCATTTTAATCGAACTTCATTTCAAAACAAAAAACTAAAAAAAATCAATCTTTTTCCCACAAACTTATTCTATAATTATAAATGATAAAAAACCCATCCTTTTAATTAATGTTCTTATTTTATTTTATTTTATTTTCAAAATACCTTTAATAGTTTGTTAACTTTACTTCATCCTTTGAGAGATGACCTTGGTCAGCCACTCTACTGCACCTAAGTACCCAACAATCACATATAATTTGAAAGCACACACGATAGTATCTTTAAGTCACATTGTGTTTCCAAACACCCAACGCACCTTTAGGCATACATTTAAGAACACGTCACTTAATTCATTAAAGCTCGATCCAATGATCATTTTTTCAACTGAAACACCGAGATGGTGCTTACCCAAGCCCATTTAGATAGAGACATGATCACTTTGTTGTCTCATCCAGAATTTGTCCAAAGGTACTTCCCAGCATAGGGATTAACTTTATGTGGCCAATTCCAAGTGATGGAATCCCCACCATTGGAATTTTTTTTCAAAGCATACCTTTACGCGCTTTGACGACGCTCCTACTGTGGAATTTAAAACGATCAATGATCGATTCCCATCGACCTAAAATCCTAAGTCAAGAAATCTTTTCATGAAAATCCCTAGCCGACACCAACCACACTCATTTTCACCTGAAACATTCCTTAAAATGGTTATTCACCAACTATAATCACTAAACATGTGATTAAAAGAGCCAATCCACTTCAACGGATCATTTAAGAAGACGCCATGCTTAGACAGTCGGTGTTTTATGAGCTGAAATGTGATGCCCGCTCCCAAGGCATCTCGTATTCACCAAGAACACTTGCACTAAAATACACAACTGACTTCCAATGATGTTCCTGAACAAACCATGAAGGAAACCACACATCCAACATGCAACACCCAAAGAGAACCACCAAAAAAGCTCAACCTCTTATAAAGATTTAGTACGACGTAATACTAATGCTCCCTTAGTGCATCTAGGATGAATTCAAGATAGGGGGAATGCTCGTCACATAGCATAATACACTAAGAGGATTCTTAGTGGTTTCCAGGAAATCACACCAGAATACTGGAGGGAAGAAATGTCGAACCACCGTTGGTCGACCTGCATAGAAAGAAACTCAGCTTCACCTACCGATGCATCGCCATTAACCAAACACCTTCCATTACCATCCAAGGAATCACATGATTGTTCAAGACTTACGAGTGAAGTCTTCCATGACTAATTTTATTTCTCAAGGGTCACATACACAACCAACCATAACAATGTCGTGCTACCAAGCAAGTACCTACATTATTTAAAACTCACCAACCTCAAACGCATTAAAGAAAAAACATATCATTCTCAAATGCTCCTGTTTGGTTGTGTTCCTTATACCTAGAAGGACACCTATTTAAAAAAAACACAACTCTCCCCACCATAGGAGTGTCGGTGTCATCAAAAGAATAATGTACCAACTTCTCATAAGAAAACTAGATCAAAAACACCTTTAACAAACATGTGTCTCTCCTCCGAGCCACAATCACAACATCAAAGTGTAAAAATAAGGTCAAAACCCATCTAAAAGAAAAACCAAAATGACTCACATGTCATAACACCCAAGTCTCTAGAAAGTACTTCTGATTATTGGGATGAACTTAATTCTTTAACTCGCATGTCACTATACCATGAAGATGACTCAAGAACGTACTAAATAACACAATAGATTTATTTCAAAGTCGTATTGCCTTATACAACCATTATCCTGGATGACTCCATAATCATTTTTTCATCACTAAGAAGAAGAAAGGTTCAAGTGACCTATGAAACGACCGACCATGCCCGAGGCATGTCCAAACAGCTGATACAGAGCATTGCTTGATGCTTGTGCCCACAAAAAAGTCCAAAACACAATGAACACTTGTCCGGACAAGGGCTTAATTAGAAAATAAAAGTCCTAAAAGGGAAAAAACACCAAAATGACACCAAATGTCAGAAAACTCACTACAATAGCAAGAAAATAAAGTTATACGGACACTAACTACCAAAAGCTACCCCATTAAGAGAGAAAAAACATCGACCTTAACACTAGTTCATGTCAAAAAAAGTCACCAGGCTGAAAATCCAACCATATAATCCATTTATAAAACTAAAATAATTCCTATGAAAAGCATTAATGCTTTCGTTCCAAAGAAAATCAAAGAAAAACTCAAACTACCCTTATATAAGGGTTTTAAACAGAGGATGCTACTACAGGTTCCATTTCTAAGCCCTTTAAATTTAATCACATTTAATATTTAAACCTCTAAATGATTTAATTCAAACCGTCAAGCACTATTTTAAAATAAAACTCAAGGTACTTTATTTAGCTAACGCCCAAGGGAAAACCATAAAGTTTCACAAAACATCATTTTAAAACATTGAACATTTTTAGAAATCCCATATTTATTAGAAAATTTATCAAAATAAATCCCTTTTAAATTAAAACAGATAAGGTTACCTACAAGGGCCCCACTAAGCCAACCTAGGTTCTCTAGAAAGCAACCCAATAGAATTTTCTCAATTTTTAAAATTGTAAACACCCAGAATGGGTCATCTCATAAGTTACATGTCCCAATTGACCTACTTAGGTCCAATTGAACATTTTAGAAGGTAACCATTTTCATTGAAGATTAAAAATGAAATAACTTCACATTTATAGTCATTTCACAATATAACATAATCGCATACAGGAGTTTGAATACATGAGTTTCAATTTCCCAATTTATAAATATCCCATACACTTCATGGATTAAAAATTAGATCCCATTAATAGAAACCAAATTAAATTTAGAGTCTAAAATTCTCAAAAACTATGGTCCAATCATATGGGTGGCCACCTATGAATCTGTAAAGAACCCATACACTTTATAGTTTTGAATTTCGCTCCCTTTTTAATCAAAATAAAATTCACTTTAGCATTTGAAATTAGCAGCCTTTACATTTTAACAATAGATTTAAAATGTATGAATATATTATGCTCAAGATGGTTTGAATATACAGGTCACCCTTTTCTTGTTGTAAGGTTCCCATACACCTCATAATCAAAAACCAGGTCCTATTCATTCACATCCCATATATTTTCATCCCATGAAACCAATTACATATTAGGAAAACATAGCATGTTACCGTAAGCAGTAACACAAAAGCATGCTATAACATAGAATCATGGTATACTAAATAGAAAAGGCATGTTAACAAGTCAGTCAGCATAACATATAAACATTAAACATGTTATACATGTAAGCATGCCAAAAATTACCTAAACATGGTACTAAACTAGTCATTTAATAACAATCAAGGCATCCAATAAACTTTGAAGGTGACCTACTAATGCTACTACATGGTATAGAAATTTCATGACATGCTAACTTTTATATGTTCCTAATATGATGAATGCAATGCTTCATCCTCGCTAAACTGGGATTAGGGAAAATTTCCACACAATTCATAAATCATCAACAACGAAAAGTACACTAGTCACTCTAGGTGAAATCATATCGACTATAAAAGTAAATAAAAGAAACAACATTTCCCAACCCTGGACACTTGGTCATTTCCCTTATGTGGGGTGATCAGTCCCCATCACAGTTATTAACCAAGCACCAACACATTCCTAGTATCCTATCTAGCAACCCAAAATAGAAAGACAAATTAAATTTTTTTACCTCTCATACCACTTTTAAACATCTTAGACAGGCTTACCATCAAACCGGTAGTCAGATCAGTCGGTCGCATAGCCTCAAGCACGTCTCCCCATATTCCAGAGGCTACCGACTAGTAGAGAGGGTCTCAGGAGGTGATAGTGGGGAGACTGTACACTCATATCAAAGATTTCACAGCGGTGTGACATTACATAAATAGAAGCCAACAACATAAGATATAAATAAACAGACAATAGAGTAGCGAAATAATAATATATTCAATTTAATAAGGGCCAGCAAAATTTTATACAAAGCATGAATGCCATATGGTGATACATAAGCTAAAATAGTAAACATACAACATTATTTTCAAAACAGTACAAATACAAGACACAAGAAAAGAAAAGAATTAAAAAACCAAAAGTCGCTCCCTAATAACATCTTTTACCTTAGTTCAATAATTTTCTCCTAACTCTAGGTACAAGCACCCAACAATAAGAAATTCCCAAGGCCCTACGAATAAGAAGGTATGCTCAGGTACCCCAATAAAATGGCGGCCCAAGTATAGTGTAAGATATAAATCTCAGTAGGCCAGCACCATTGGTGTCTAGCCCAATCAATACAGTGAATAATAATTAAACAATGTGCAGGTATTGAGAAGTAATAACATAATTTAATAAATAAATAACCACCCATCCAGGTTCCTAAGGGACACCTGACAGATATACCTATGTCGGATCATATCCGAATTAAGTATGAACATGTCACTATTATATATATATCTGTGTGTGTGGGTGTGTGTGTCTAACATATATTTAGATACATATATAAATATATTTTCTTTAGTGGATCGGGACGTAACAGGAACACATCCACTACCATTCTATGAGTTGATAAGCTCCACTCACGGGGTAGTAAGCCTGACATCCCGATGTAAAGGAACATTGAGTCACAATGCTTATCCTACCTTCTTTACCATAAATTTCAATATTGAAGTAAATGAGCATAGAGTCTCCATGCTCATAAATAGAGGCATGCTTTTATAAAAATTCAATACATGAGGAAAGAACCTCTCACGCATGACATTATCCATTTCACTCGATCAATTCTATTTGAACATTATATTTTTCATAAGGGATTTAATCAATCATAAGATAAAGGCATGGTTTAAACCATCATATAAGTGTCTAAACATTTAATTCATTTCAAGGAAAATATATCCATCACGTGTGAGCCATCCTATAACAATCCAACTAATTCAATTTTCCTAAACATGGAAAATTTATATGCAAGGAATAAAATAGGAACCAAGGAAATAAGAAACGAAATCATAAAATTCAAATCACTACTTTTTACCTTGAAGACAGTGTGCCTCCATTGGAGGGATTTTATTATTAAAATCATAACATTGTGGAATAAAAAATTCATTGGGTGGAACAAGCTTCATATTCCAGAATCATAATTAAATTTATCAAGAAGTATTTTAGAATGAACAACCCCTCTAGTAAAACCAAAGTAAACATGATGCAATAAACAGACAAGTAATTAATTAATTATTTCTTTAATTAAAAGGGCAAGGAAAGTTATCCTACCTCAAAGAGGAACCTGTAGGTTCCAGGCAAAGTAGAAGTGCGTTGGTGGGTTTTCCCAACTCTAATTTTAGCATTAACAATGATAAATGTGAGATCCGTCATGATAATAAAATGTCAGATATTCGGAATAGAATGAAAAACTAAAAAGAAATAGGGGAGTACTAGAACAAATGATAGGATCATCATATGTTGGTTATAATTAATTTAATTAATTAACAATAATTACCTTGATAGAATTATTTCTTCGTTGATGTTTCTGTTCATGATCCTATATGATCTGTCATTACGTCATAGAATCCAAGTGTAGTATTCCTCTAGTGGTGTTCCACATGCGATCCACATATCTCTGGACATCGCTGAAGGGATCTCTGGTTTCTAGCGTGGAACAACCTTCGCTTTCAATTTCCACCTTTGATCGCCTTGATCCGGTGGAGGTGGATCTCTCCCTCGTATCTTGATGTGTTCTTGGTGGAAAAAGGAATTCTCTCGTGGCTTGATAGATTTCACAAATCCATTGTGCACACCCCAAAAATTTCTAGGTTAATGAAAATTATATAATTGGGATTTTAATTACATAGAAAAATAAAATGAATTAATTACCCGAAAGCAATTATTAATTTCATTTAATTCTTAGTAATACCCCATGACTAATAATAACAGTTGACTTTTATTATGACCTAACATGCACCCAAAAAAGTTACACCTAATATTTTTTAATTAAATAAATAAAATTTATTTCTCATAAATTCCCAGAAAAAATACACGGCGTGTATATTTAATATACACAGCGTGTACTTTTATTTTTCCATTTTTCTTTATTTACTCCACAACACTTATTAGAAATCGAATAATGGCTATTTATTTCTAAAATGAATATCATTACATTACTCCCAAATAAATATATTATTTCTCCCACAATATATTCTCTCGAATAACTGGTGTCGAAATAAATGAGATCAGGAATTCTTGAGTGATTATTAAAACATAGATGGGAATAATATTTAATCAAGTTTTTAAATTAATATTTAACTGATATACTTGGACACACGTAGTGTGTGACCCTCTAGGCCTCTTTCTCAGTGGCATTAGGCAGAGCCTGCCTAAAGTCCAAGGTTAGCATCTAATAACATGCTAAGGCACCCATAGAGAAAGAAGTTAACGCCACAATGACCTATCACCTCCTATGAACGCTTACCGTGTAATATAGTCCATTTGTCTCAACATCTCGAATCAAGAGGGTTGCATGCTTGTGCCATAAACCTATGTTCTCAATTATTCATTCTTTGACTTTCTATAATTGAACTTTCCCATTCCACACCATGGCCAAGGATTTACTTAGGCTATATCAATTTCAGCAAAGGACCTGAGATATCTACTTCCGTTATGGAACAGAAGGGACAAATCCTTTCTTGCATTATCTATTAATGCAGTATCGCCCTTGACGCACCCAACTTATCCTACCTAACTGCAAACAGTGTTTCTTCATAGTTTTCATCAATACATCTAAGTGCCCAATTTGTAATACCCATTAATAATAATTTTAAAGTCTAAGGACCAATACACATGTGTGCAGGTAGGAACATCCAATGACACTATGAAATGTGGATTTCTTATTGGCGGGTCTCGTTCTCGTAATATCCTCCAAGATATTACCAAGGGAACACACCATGAGAAGGTGCCTCAACTATTTATGAGTCCTCACCCCTAATGGCCTGTATTATTTCTATCCCTAAAATAACATCATCTGACCATAGAAAATATATTCAAGAATAGTGTTATGACACTTCTGGGTTCTCATCATAGCAAGGATCCACTATGATCCTTTAATGAAACAGATATTCTCAGGAAATTATCACATGTGTTTTCATGCATAAGAACAATCAAGATGTGATAAGGTATTTATTAATGAATAAGGAACAAAGTAGTTGGTCCTAGGCCACCAACTCCAACAAACTCCCACTTGGACTAGAGACAACTACTAACAACCTTTAACTCGCTAGCTCTCACATGATATTCATGCTTTTGCTGAGATAGTCCTTTAGACATGGGGTCCACCACGTTCTCTTATGTGGACACTCTACTCACTGCAACTTCACCCCTCAGATAGTAATTCCTCTAGAGGTGATACTTCCGGAGTATGCGCTTTGTCCATTTATGTGACCTTGGTTATTTTTCAAGAGCTACCACTGTAGTATTATCACTATAAAATGTGATAGGATCTTTACAGATAGGCACCACATAAAGCTCCATGAAAAAGTTTTGAATACATAGGGATTCTATGGCTGCATCAGAAGCTGCTAAATATTTAGACTATGCTGTAGAATCGGTAAAAAATGGATTCTTTGAACTCTTCCAGCTCACAGATCCTCCATTGAGACAGAAAACATATCCAGATTGCAACTTCATATCATTCTGATTTTTCTGAAAACGAGCATCAACATACCCTCTGATGAAAATCTCTTCATCTCTCCCATTCCTCAGGAACATATCCTTAGTTCTTCTCAGATACTTAAGGATAGTCTTAACAGCAGTCGAATTTTGTTCTCATCAATCTGCTTGATATATGCCTACCATGCTCTATGCATAGGAAACATTAATCCTGGTACATAACATGGCATACATGATGGATCCTATAGCTGAAGCGTATGGGATCTTACTCATTCTATCTTTCTCATGTTGTGTTTGAGGAAACATTTTCTTAGAAAGATGCATGCCATGTGACACTGGAACCAATCCCCTCTTGGATTGTTCCATACTAAATCTCTTTAGTATCTGGTCAATGTATGTACCATGACTTAGTCCAAGCAGCCTCTTCGATCTATCACAAATGATCTTGATCCCTAAAATGTAGTCTGCTTCACCCAAGTCCTTCATGGAGAAACACTTGTTCAACCAGTCCTTAACTAACCGTAATACTGGTACATCATTTCCATTAAGAAATATGTCATCAACATATACTACTAGGATAATGATCACATTCCCATTAAACTGTTTATAAACACATGGTTCACATTTTTTCTTAATGAACCCAAATTCTTTTATGGATTCATCAAATTGAATGTTCCATGACCTAAATGCTTGCTTTAATCCATAAATGGATTTTTGCAACTTGCAAACCCATTTGGATTCACCTAATTTCACAAACCCTTTTGGTTGTTTCATATAGACATATTCCTAAAGGTTCCCATTAAGGAATGATGTTTTGACATCCATTTTCCAAATCTCATAGTCATGATAATATGCAATGGAAGGTATGATTCTTATTGATTTAAACATGGATACTAGTGATAAGGTTTCCTCATAGTCAATTCCTTGATGTTTTCTGAATCCTTTAGCCACTAGCCTTGCTTTATAGGTGCTAAAATGACCATGCATGTATAGTTTTCTCTTGAATACCCATTTTCATCCAACAGGCTTTACATCAACTGGCTCATCGACCAGAACCAAGACTTGGTTCTGATACATGGAATTCATCTCATAATTCATAGATTCTTTCCATCTTGCAGCTTCTGAGATTTTTACTGCTTCCTTGTAGGATAGAGGATCATCATTGTCCAACAATAATGATTCACCATCCTCGGTGACTAGGAAACCAAATCTCTCTGGTTCCCTAACCTTTCTTGAGCACATACACAGTACTTGTGTTTTTGGAACCTCTTCCACGGGGACATGTGGAAATTGTTCATGTACCAAATCCTGTGTATCTTGAGCATCAACTTCATCGAAGTCAATCTTTATCCCACTATCCTTTTTGAGGATGTGATCCCTCTCAAGAAATACAGCTTTCCTGGTGACACTCACTTTCTTGTCTGAAGGGTTATATAAGTAATAACCTTTAGTTTCCTTGAGATATCCTATAAAGATAATCCTCGTGCATCGAGGTGATAGTTTATTGCCCGAGAAGGCCTTAACAAATGCCCCCCATCCCCATACACATATGTGTGATAAAATGGGTTTCTTTACATTCCATAACTCAGAGGGGATTCCATTTTCCATCTTATTTGGTACTCAGTTTAATCTGTATGTTGTAGTTTGTAATGAATATCCCCAAAAGGATAATGGAAGAAGTTCATTACTCATCATCGACCTCAACATGTATAACTAGGTGTGGTTCCTAATTTCACTAACACCATTCCACTGTGATGTATAAGGAGGAGTGAGCTGAGATAGAATCCCAGAATCCTGTAGAAGATCGATGAACTATTGGTTCAGATATTCTCCTCCTTGATCCGATTAAAGCTTCTTTATCTTCTTACCGAGATGATTCTCTAATTCATTATTGATTTCCTTAAATTTCTCTAAGGACTCTGACTTATACCTCATTATGTAGACATATACATATCTACTCAAATCATCAGTAAAGGTAATGAAGTAAGAATATCCACCTCTAGATTCTATTGGAAATGGTCCACACACATCTGTATGCAACAATCCTAGAACCTCCGTGGCCCTTTAACCCTGTCCACCAAAAGGCAATTTGGTCATTTTACCTTGTAAACAAGCATGACATCTATCAAGTGGTTTTATCTTAGTAGAGTCTAAATAACCATCTTGGCAGAGCTTTTTCAAGCGCTTCTTGTTTACATAACCGAGATGGTGATGCCACAACTGGGTGATGTATGATTCATGTGATTTTGTTTCCTTATCGATTTCCAATAGTGGGTTTTCATAATTTAATACATACAAACCATTATTTAAATGTTTCATACCATAACATACGTTGTTCTTATAAAAGAGACAACCCATATTTTCAAACATGAAAATCAATCCATCCATATTGAAACAAGATACATAAATTATGTTTTTGGTAACACTAGACACATAATAACAGTTATGTAAAACCAAAATAATCCCGGTTGGCAATGAGAGGTGGTAATTTCCAATAGACAACACAACCAGCCTTGTGCCATTGGAAGCTCAAATATCCACTTCTCCTCTGGAAATAATTTTAAATCTACTTGTTTCTTACATTTTAATATAGATGTGAGCCCCATAAGTTGTATATAATACCCAATGTGTAGAAATGGAAAGATTACACTCGATAATGAACACACCTTTAGCATCCCCATACTTTTGTGTGAAATTCCTCTTCCAGTGGCCTTGCTTGCCACATGAAAAAAATACCACCTCCCTTTCATTTCCCTGCCTCTAGATCTTCTCCTTCATGGAGGGATGATGATCGGGGGCTTCAGACCATTTATAATTCTTTGGCCCATTTTCCTTGCCCTTTCTTTTCTTATTCACCATATGGAATGCGGGTTTGTCATGCCCAATGTCCTTATCTACCTGGAGAATTAAGGTCAGATGTTCTGATAGACTCTTCTCATTTTTTCTCAGGTGGTAGTTAAAAATAAAGCTAGAGAAGCTCTAGGGCAATGATGATAGGATGAGATTTGTACGCAAATCATTCGGGAACTTAATCCCTAAGATGTCCAGGCATTCAATGTAGCCAATAAGATTGACTACATGAGGACCAGCTGGTGGAGACTCTCAAATAATAGTTATAAACAAATCATTTGAGATCTCATATCTCTATTGTCTCACCTTCACTAGGTAGAGATTCTTAAGGTGAGACATCATGTTATATGTGTCCATGTTTTCATGTTGCATCAAGAGCTCATTAGACATGGATGATAGAATGAATCATTGGACATCTGTGGAAACATCCATATGTTTTTCATAGAGAGATAGTTCCCCATTAATGTCCTCATTTCCAGACGCAACTGGAATAGGCTCTTCCATCACGTACAATTTCCTCTCATGGTGAAGGATGACGCGTAAACGCCTCTGCCACTCTTGGAAATTGGTGTCAGTGAGAAGTTTTCCTTCTCAAATATGGTTCCCAATGATATTTTTGAATTCATTTTTCATTTCATTTCTAAAAATTAAGATGAGAAAATTTTTAGTACTTATTATAAAAACTGAGACAAATAAATAAATAAATACTTATTAGTATCCCCCTATTTGATCGAAATCCAATATCCCTCGCCATTAACTTCAGAATATTTTGTTGCTTGAATATTCTAGTGGCAAGGATCCATATTACCCTTCGCATTACCCCAACTAGGGTTTGTCAAGCAACTTGAAGTGTTTTAGGTTGGCATTCTAAATGCCAACTGCATTAACTTGCAGCTCCTAGATCCGCTGAGTGGACTCCCCAATCCTGAAACCCTTTTAGTTTGGATTTCCTCAACCATTGACTCTTGGTCACACCAAGTCCTTATATGGTAGTCAAACCTTGACGTGAACCAAATCAATTCAACATAAAACCTTGAATTATAATTCCCCGATAATTGAAAGCACCCCAACTATGGTTGGTCAAGCACTTTGAACTATGGTTCAATTCTAACCAAGATTATATAAGGTTATACCAACATAATATTTCTTTGAGGGATTTTATCCTTATACATAAATTGAAAATTTATTTTCTTTAACTACATGATTTTTAATATTAAGTGTAATATAATTAAGTGATTAACCATATCTAATATAATATTTACGCATAAGTTGGTATCATTTTAGTTCCATCATGCATGCTTGTTTAATTCATTAATTGTGTGATCGGGACAACACACCTGCAATAAATAAACCATGAAACTGAGAGAAATAAAATAAATGGCATGATCATGAGCTTGTTCTATTGGTTAGTTTATCTAGCGGTTGATAAACTAACCCAAGACCTAGGGGAGAGACACCTTGAACCTTTCGGGTTCGTGTTTATAGCTTTCCACCTTTCCACCTTTATATCTCCTCAGATTGGTTTCACCTTGGCTCCTAACTTGAGCCGCCTCCACTAGCTTGGGAGCTCCATCAATTACATATGCATTTATCTCACATGCAGGCGAGGGGTAAAAGGGGGTTTTAAATAAAATAAACCTTGGGCGCGCAGGCCCTACATATTAATGAGGAGAAGGCTCGTAGGCCAGCAAATTTAATTTAAATAAATTAATTAAAAGAAACCATTCATATACAAAGTACTTGGTCTAGATCATGATCATCCATGCATGCAATGATATTTACGCATACATAAAACTAGCATTCAATTCGTTAATCATTATTGTTTAAGATAAATCACACATGAATCAATTAATTAACTTTAATTAATCAATCCTTTAATCTTAAACCCTTTTATGAATTTCCTTGAGATTCTCATCCATCATAATTTTAAACAAATAAATTCATTTAAAATTATATTTGTATGTAATTTGTACCTTGCAGGCAACCAGGTGAGTTCTCATTCATAACATCCCAATGAGTAGAAATGAACATTACATAGATTGTTAAATTAAACACATATATATAAAACACCTATCACGTGTTGTGCCTCAGATATACACCGGAACTATGGTAAACATATCAAGGGTTTGTATAATATAATAATAATTTTTAATAAATCTTTGTAATTTGGATGAGTAAACGGCGTGTAGTTATGACTACACGGTGTGTACTTTTGTTCACCGTCCATCTGAAGTACATGCCCGGGGACATGGCGTGTAGATGTACTTCGGAAATATTTAGAGTACATGGCATGTTCGGTCAGACACACGCTGTTTAGTATTCGCGTTACACGGTTTCTAGCCAAGCAAGCCGTGTATGGGGTACATGGTCAACCCTAGCCTGAAGGGACTACATGTCGTGTTCTGTGGACCACACAGCATGTAATCCAGAAATTGTGTGCCACCTGTTCCTGGTCAACACACGGTGTCATAAATACTTAGAAAGGATCCATTTACACAACCTGATTTGGTGGACCAGTCAAATGCATTAAACCTAGACTACACGATGTGTACTTCTGAATACACACCGTGTATTGAGGTGTTGTATGGCCAGGAACATTTTTCACCTACGGATGAGATCCTCTATTTTATTTTAATCAAATTTAAAAGAAAACTTTTTTCCAGTAAGGTGAATGATAAATGAGAGAGGAGGAACAGATCTCGAGATTCAGATTTACAGAACGATTTATCTTGAATTGAAACAACTAAATTATTAAATGTGTAAATCATCAACAAAAAACTAAATAATTATAATCAATTATATGACTGCTCTGATACCACATGTAGGTTCCGGGCACAACGGAAGCATGTTGGTGGGTTTTCCCAAATTTAATTTTAGCATTAACAACGATCAATCTGAGATCTGTCATGATAATAAAATGCCGGATCTTTGGAATAGAATGAAGAATGAAAAATAAAGAGGGGATTCCTAAAACTAAAGATAGTATCATCATATGTTGGTTATAATTAATTTAATTAATTAACAAGAAATACCTTGATATAATTATTTCTTCATTGATGTTTCCAGTCATGATCCAATGTGATCTGTCGTTGTGCGTAGAATCCAAGTGTAGGATCCCTCTAGCGGTGATCCACACACACTCCATGTATCTTTGTACATCTCTGAAGAGTTCTCCGGGTGCTATCATGGAAGAGCCTTCACTTGCGATGTCCACCTTCAATCGCCTTGATCCGGTGGAGGTAGATCTCTCTCTCTCGTAGCTTGAGTGCATTCTTGGTGTAAAAAAGAATTCTCTCTTGGCATGAGAGCTTTTCAAAATCATTTGTGCACACCCCAAAAATGGCTAGGCTAATGGGAATTATATAAGTTGTATTTTAATTACATAGAATAATAAAATGAATTAATTACCCGAAAGAATTTATTCATTTCATTTAATTCTTAGTAATACCCCATGTCTAATAATAATAGTTGATTATTATTATTACGTGACATGAACCCATTGAATTACACCTAATATTACTTAATTAAATAAATAATATTTTTTTCTCATAAATTCCCAGAAAAAAAATGCATGTTGTGTATATTTAATATACATGGCCTGTACTTTTATTTTTCAATTTTTCTTTATTTCCTCAACCACACTTATTAGACCTTAAATAATGGCAATTTATTTCAAAAATAAATATAAATGCATTACTCGCAAATAAATATATTATTTCATACACAATATATTCTCTCGAATAACTAGTGTCGAAATAAATGCGATCAGGCATTATTGAATAATTATTAAACCACAGTCAGGAATAATATTTATTCAACTTGTTAAATTAATATTTAAATAAGATACTTGGACACACTTAGTTTGTGACCCTCTAGGCCTCTTTCTCAGTCGCATTAAGTGGAGCCTACTTAAAGTCCAAGGTTAGCATCTAGCAACACACCAAGGCACCCATAGAGAAAAAAGTTAATGTTGTAATGACGTGTCACCTTTTATGAACGCTTACTGTGTAATATAGTCCCTTTGTCTCGATATCTCGAATCAAGCGGGTTGCATGCTAGTTCCATCAACCCATGTGCTTGATTATTTTTTCTTTGACTTTCTGGAATTGAACATGCCCATTTCTCACCATGCCCGTGGATTTACTTAGGCTATATCAATTTCATCAAAGGGCCTGAGATATCTACTTCTATTATAGAACAGAAGGGAAAAATCCTTTCTCATATTATATATTAATGCAGTATCACTTGTGATGCACCCAACGTATCCTACCTCACTGTGAATAGTGTGGAGTCACAGTTTATGTCAATACATCTAAGTTCACGAGTTGTAATACCCATTAAAAATAATTAAAGTCTAAGGAACAAAACACATGTCTGCAGATAGGAACATCCAATGACACTATGAAATGTTTATTTCTTAATGGTCGGTCTCATTCTCATAATATCATCTTAGATTTTACCAAGGGAGAACGCCATGAGAAGGTGCCTCAGTGTTTTATGAGTCCTCACCCCTAATGTCCTTTAGTATTTGTGTCCCTCAAATAACATCATCCATCCATAGAACATATATTCAAGAATAGTATTATGACACTTCCAGGTTCTCATCATAGCAGGGATCCGCTATGACCCTTTAATGCAACAATTATCCTTAGGACATTATCACATGCATTGTCACACAGAAGAACAATCAAGATGTGATAAGGTATTTTTTAATGAATAAAGTACAAATTAGTTTGTTCTAGGCCACCAACTCCAACAGAACCAATATGAACACTTTGACTCTTGATTCTTTTTATCTCGAATTTGTTGTACCCCCTTTGAGCATATTCACCATTGTATATTTATAAGGATATATATCCCCTATGCACATATTTTTATGTTCATGATTATGTGAAAGGGGATCCTTACAAATATATTTATAAGAATACACCCATATCCACTCACACATGAATGCATTTTAATATTATACTTAAGAACTCCTAGCCCCATATATATATATATATTCATTTCCATGGATGAACATGCATATAACGGGGGAGCTTACATATAAATATTCTTACCGATGAATATGCGGTGAGTCACCTTTGACTTCGGTGACTCAAACCCGCCTCTAGGATGACCCAACACACTACAAACATCACTAGGGTCTCAAAATCATTACGTTGACATTCAACACACTAAAATAAAATTATTAGAAACACATAAACAACAAATTACCCAATTATAAATTGAGCAACCGGGAGAACGAAGGAAAACCTTATTGGAGTTGGTTCCCTAGAACCAAATTATTTTGTAATTTATGATATATATATATATTCATTGGATAGATTTTAATAAACTCCTTATCACGTCTTTATTGTTCTTATGAATTAAATTATATGTGAAAATGTCATAAGAGTAGCTTTCACACTAAAAGGATATAGCGGATCCCTACTATGATGAGAAACCGGAAGTGCCATGAAACTATTCTTGAACATATGTTCTATATCTGTATGATATCATTTTAAGGGACATAAATGAAATAGACTATTGGGGGTGGAGACTCATAGGAATTTTAGGCACCTTCTCATGGTGTATTCCCTTGGTAATGTCTAGGAGGATATTATGAGAATGAAACATGCCAGTAGGAAATCCAAATTTATAAGTGCCATTGGGTATTCCTATCTATGGACAGGTGTATTGGACCTTAGACATTAAGATTATTATTAACGGGTTTTATGACTCATACACTTAGATGTATTGGAGAAAACTGTGACGATTCATGTTCGCGGTGAGGTAGGATATATTGGGTGTGTCATGAGTAATACTGTATAAATGAATAATGCAAGAAATGATTTTTCCCTTCTATTCCATAACAGAAGTTGATATATCAGGAAATTTGATGGAAATTATATAACCTAATTAAATCCATGACCATGGTGTTATGTAGGCAAGTTCAATTTCAGGGAATTCAAAGAATGAGAAATTGAGCACACTGGTTGATAGCACTTTCATGCAACCCGTTTGATTGGAGATATCGAGACAAAGAGATTATATTACAGGGTAAGCGTTCATATGAGGTGACATGTCATTTCGGTATTAAATTATTTCTCTATGGGTGCCTTGGTGTGTTTCTAGATGATAACCTGGAAGTTTAGGCTGATCCGCCTAATGCCACTAAGAAAGAGGCCTAGAGGGTCACACACAATGTGTATCTGGTATTTCAAATAAATAATATATTATTTTTTATTTAACAAGTTAAATAAAGATTATTCCTGACTGTGGTTTAATAATTTTTCATGGATGTATGATCACATTTTTTTTGACACTAGTTATTTGAGAGAATATAATGCGGGTGGAATAATTAATGAATATTTATTTACTATTTAGTGAATATAATATTTATATATTTATTGGCGAATAATGTAGTGATATTTATTTAATAAATAAATTGTCATTATTCAAGGTTAAATAAATATAGTGGAGGATTGGCAGACCACGTTAATGGTCCAGTGAGATATAATAATATTAAATATTATTTGATTAAAAAATAATGTAATTATAACTCGCAAGATAATCATATGTCATTAAATAATAATGTTATTGTTATTATTTGACATGGGGGTTTCACTAGGATTAATAAAATAATTAAGGAACTTGTGAAAATTATTTATTATTACCCTAGTGAATTAAATACCCCATTATGTTATTTTCTTATTAGCCAAGAGCTAGCCCAGCGATGATTATTGTGGTTGTGCAAAATAAATTAGATGAAATCTATCAAGCCTGGAGAGTTCAACCTTCTCCAAGAAAACTCTCAAGAAACAGAGTGATCCTCCTCCACCAGATTAAGGAGAACGCTTTGGAAGCATCTCTCAAGGCGGTCGAAGGTGGACATCACAAGCACAAGGATATTTCATGCCCTCACTTGGAGACTACTTTGATGTCATCCAGATATATGTGTAACATGTGTGGATCACCGCTAGTGGAGATCTACTCTTGATCTCTACAATGAAATGATGTTACACCCACAGATCTATAGTTGAATGCATCAACGAAGAAAGAATCTCTTTGGAGGTAATTCTTATTTAATTAAATTAATTCCAAACAAAATATGTTGATACTCTCTCTTGGTTTCAGTTTCTATTCCTTTGTTATATTTATTTGATTCAATTTTGTGGATCATGACGGTCATCATCCCATAGATCCCATATTTTTCATTGAATATGGAAAAAATAAATTTGGGCATTGTCCCTCTCGTGCTTCTACTATGCCCAAAACCTAAAAGTGGTATCAGAGGGGGGATATTATTGTTTATAATTATTTAAATAATTCATTTATTATTTTTACATTTTAATTTAGTTTTTCAATTGAAGTTTAATCATTATTTTTAATCTGAATAACAAGATCTATTTTTTCCTCTATCATTTCTCATATATCATACATAAATGATTAATTTTATGATTAAAATTTAATTGAGGAACTCATATAGAGGTTACATGGGTTATTTCCAGGTAACACAGTAGTACACGCCATATATTTGGATCTACACATTGTGTATTTGTGTTCAATGCATCAGGAGTAGTTTGGAAATTACTCAATCCGTGTGCGTTTATGAAACGTGGTGTAGTTAATTCTTACACGGTGTGTTGAATAGGATAGACAAGCACATGATTACCCAATTACATGTGATGTGGCCCATTGTAAATGTTGTGTAGTCCCTTCGGGTCTGGTTTGAGCCATGTATCCCATAAACAGATTTCCCAACTCGTGACCATGTGACGCAGAGTCTACATGGTGTGTGGCCCACTGAACACATTGTGTACTCCAAATATTTCTGAAGTACACCTCACACACCATTTCCTCAGGCATGTACTTTAGATGGATGGTGAGGAGGGTACATTCCATGTAGTTGAATCTACACGTCATGTACTTTTTTCCAAATTATGCATATTTAAAATTTATTATTATATTATGTAACCCTTGAGACATGTACCTTCAAGTGGGTGTAATGTTGGGACACAAGTGATAGGTGTTTGATATATATATATATATGTGTGTGTGTGTGTGTGTGTGTGTGTTTAATAAAAATTTTCATAATGTTTAAAGATCTACACATCATGTATGAGTTGTATTGCAATTATAATTCTGCATGAAAGCTACATGCCACAAAAAATAAAGTATATACAATATAATACAACTGAGTAGTTTTGGATGGGTATTCACCAGGTTACCTCCAATGTATAAGTTATGTACATAGTTAATTTTAAAATAATTTATTAATTTGTTTAAATTTATGATGGATGATAATCTCAAGGAAATTCAGAAAAAAAATTAAGATAATAGGATTGATTAATTATATATGATATTTAATCGATTCAAGCATGATTTATCTTAAATAATAATGATTAAAGATTTTAATTCTAGTTTTATTAAATTCGTAATTCGTTTCATGAATGTGTATGATCATGAGATAGATCAGAACTTTATATGTGATTGGTTTTATTTTAATTTATTATTAAATTAAATTTTTATTCTATGTTCCTTATCTCCTCATTAATATGTAGGGCCTACGTGCCCATGGTTTCGTTTATGTAAACCCCCTTTACCCCTCACCTATGTGTGGGTAAAAACATATGTAATGGATAGAGCTCCCAAGCTAGTGGAGGTGGTTCCTGTTAGGAGATGAGGAAAAACCAATCCAAGGAGACACAAAGGTGGATAGGTGGAAATTTGTAAACACGAACCTAATTGGTTAAAGGTGTTTCTCCCCTAGTTCAGTAGTTAGTTTAAAACCTCTAAATAAACTAACATTTAGAACAATATCATGATCATACCCTTTATTTTATTTCTATCAGTTCTACGGTTATTCATTATGGATGTTTTGTCACGATCATGTGATTAATGAATTAACAAGTATGAAATATGGAACTAAAATAAACTGGTTTATGAATAAATATTATCTAATACATGGTTAATCACTTAATGTCATCCTGCTTAATATTAATAAGCATGTGAAAAGATAATAAATGGAAATTTATGCATAAGGGATAAAATACCTCAATAAAATATTAAGTCGTTCTAGCCTTCCATTACATTAGTTAGAATAGAATCATAGGTCAAAGTGCTTGACCAGCCGAAGTTGGGGTGCTATCAATTATCATGGAATTATAATTTAAGGGTTTTGGTTGAATTGACTTAGTTTACATCAAGTGTTAACTGCCAAAGTATAAGTTGGTGTAACTGAGAAGAAAAGGTTGAGGAAATCCAAAATTAAGGACTTCAGGATTGTGGAGTCCACTCAACGGATCAAAGGGTTGCAAGTTAATGCAGTTGGTATTTGGAATTCCTGCCTAAAACCTTTAAAATTTATTGACCATCCAATTTTGGGGTAATGTGAAAGGAAATATGGATCCTTGTTTCTAAAATTTCCAAGAAAAATGATATTCTGAAGCCAACGGTGAGGTATATTTGGTTTCAATAAAATATTGGGAGACTAATTGAATATTTATTTATTTATTTGTCTTAATTTTATCAGATAAAGTACTAAAAATCTATTCATATTATTTTTAGAAAAAAAATTAAAAATGAAATAAAACATATCATTGTGATCCATACTTGAGAAGGAAAACCTTCTCATCGGCACAAATTCGTGGGATGGAAAAGGCACCTTCGTAACATCCTTCGCCATGAAAGGAAACTATATGTACTAGAAGAACCTTTACCAGTTGCACCTAGAAACGAGTCGAGTGATGATGATCTCTCTGTGTATGTGAAAAATTTGAATGCTTCTATGGATGTTTAGTGACTCATGCTATAATCCATGACCAATGAGCTCTTGAAGCAATATGAGGAAATTGATACTTACAGAATGATGTATCACGTTTGGGATCTCTATCATGATAAGGTGAGACAATATAGGTATGGGATCTCCAATGCTTTGTTCACCAATAATCTTGGAGAGTCTGCACCATCTGGGCCACATGTAGTCAAGATTATTGGAAACATTGAGTGTTTGGAGATCATAGGGATTAAATTCTTAGATGATTTGCATACAGATCTCATACTACCATCACTTCCTAAGACCTTATATAGTTTTATAGTGGCTTATAATATAAGAATTAATGAGAATAATCTATAAAAACTTCTTACTTAAATTCTCCAAGTGGATATGGACATGGGGAGTGAAAGACTCATAGTCCTTATGGTTAATAGGAAGTGGAAGGACATGGAAAAGGGACCTAGTACTTATAAATAGTCTAAAGTCCATGATCACCATCCGACCAAGAAGAATAAGATCCAAAGGTAGGGCAAGGAAAATGTGGCAGTGTGTTTTGCATATGGAAAGTCTGGCCACTGGAAGAAAAACTGCACCCAGAGACAAGGGGAATCCAAAGGTGTGTACATTATCGAGTGAAATATTTTCATTTCTACACATTGGTTATTAGATATAACTTTTGGTTCTCACATCCATATTCAAATGTAGCAACCAAGTAGATTTTGTAAAATTGCCAAAGGAGAGGTGGATCTACGAGCTAAAAATTGTTAGAGGTTAGCTGATCTTTCCATTGTTTACTACCACCTTTAATTACATATTAGGCTGATTTTGGATTTACATTACTATTATTATGCACCAAGTGTTACCAAGAACATAATTTCTATAACATTTTTAGATACAAATGGGTTTATTTTCAAATTCGGAAATAAAAGTTGTTTCTTTTATAAGGATAATATATGTTATGGTATGGAACATTTAAATAAATGTTTATATGTATTGAATTACCAAAACCAAGTGTTTTAAATCGATAATGAATCAAGTTCAAATGACTCATAAAACACCTAGTTGTGGCATCACTGTTTAGGTCATGTAAATGAGAAGCGGTTGACAATGTTCTGTCAAGATGGTTATTTGGACTTCTAAACATGTTGTCAAAGCATGTCAAATTGATTATGATTTTAAGATTGATTTATAGTATAGGTAATAACCTATATCTTCTCTCAAGGAGAGTTTATTGGTTTAAAGTATGCATTTTTAATAAAAAGTACTAAAAAGGTCGTTATTTTTAAAACATTTTTAAGAAAATAACTTAACTTAAAGAGTTTAATAGTTGAAAACCCAAGTGGATTTTGAAAAATTTGAGATTAAGGGGTCTTTGTAATTTCACTAAAAACATTTCAAGTTCATTGTTATTATATACTAATTTATTTTTGGAGTAATTATTTCGTTGAAATTAATTATAATCCGAATTAATTCCTAAGACTTTATTTCATTGCATAAAGAACCAAACCTTGACATAACAATCATATTTCCAAGGTATATAAATTTTTCATGGAATAAGAGATTCCGAAGAAGATTGGAATATAAATAAATTGTTTATGAAAATGATTATTGTCTCATCCAATGAGAAACAAATAGGTCACACACTCAAAACCTCACACTGATCCGTTAGAAATTAAGAGCATAACATTCACAAGAATAAAAACAAGCATTCAAAATTGAATCATGTAAAATATATGAAATGAATTGTTTTAACACAAAAATTAATCCAATCCAAAAGATAATATATGTGCCAAAACTCCCTTTAAATTTGTGTAGCTCCCTCACAATGAACACCCAAAATTTAGCCCAACATCGAGAGGAAAAGGAAAGTCGGGTAGAACTCCTTCTTCATTATTGATCCCCCTTTGAGGATGAGGGACTCTAGAACTTATAGGATTAAGAGATGAATAATATATGAATTTAAATCGGTAGAACATTACTCGTTAGTTAAACTCCCAAATTAGGTTCCCATGGTATTGTTTTATAGGCAATGTGGAAGGTGGTTTTTGGAACACCGTTTGTGTAAAACCACTTGGAACATTGTTTTTTCTGGGTGGAAAGTCTTGTCTGGATTTTTAAAAATTAAAATGTTGTGTAACCACCTATTGAATATATCCAAAAAATGTTAGGATTCATTTGGACACTTACATATCGAGATATTGATAGAATACATCACACCACTTTTGACTTCATGCAGATTCTGTGGCTTGGACATATCAGTCTGGATGGGCCACCAGATAGATGAATGAGGCTTTTGTTTCTTCATATGAAATGTATCCCATTTAATTTAGAACCATAATAAAAAATATAATCCTATTTTTATGTACAATTTATTATAATTGTGCGGTTGAGTCCACTGGTATACTTGGATCTTGCGCAGTTTAGCCCATTTTTCTTGAAATTCATCATGGGCCCTCCAAATCTCCTCCATCGTCAATTAAATTATCAAAACAAGTAACATTTCCATTTTTAAAGTGATAAAAAATAATTTAATCAAATAGGAAATTAAATTTGTTATTAATTTTATAATTTTCAATACAAAACTAGTTTAGCATAGTGGTGAAAGGATGAAAATGAAATAGTGAATCGTGGTGTGATTAACTCTTCTAAGCTAAAACCACTTGATAGAGTGACACTTGTTTACAAGGGAAAATGACCAAACCAAAATTTTTTGGAGAGGGTGAAAGGGCCACAAAACTTCTATGATTGGTACATACCAATGTGTATGGACCATTTCTAGTAGAAGATAGAAGTGTATATTCTTACTTCATAACTTTTACTGATGACTTGAGTAGATATGGCTATATTTACTGGATGAGGTATATGTCTGAGTCCTTTGAGAAGTTAAAAGAATTAAAGAATGATGTATATAATTATCTTGTTAAGAAGATAAATAAGCTTTGATCATATTGAGGTGAGGAATATCTTAACCAAGACTTCATCGATCTTTTAAGGGAGTTTGAGATTATTTCTCAACTCACTCCACCTTATACACCACAGTGGAATGGTCTTAGTGAAAGTAGGAACTATACCTTGTTGGAAAGGGTAAGGTCGATGATGAGTCATGTAGATCTTATGTTATCCTTTTGGGGATATTTGTTACAAACTGTGTCATACACATTAAACCAAGTACCAACTAAAGAAAAAATGGAATTCCCTTCGAGATGTGGAGTGGAAGGAAACCCATTTTATCGCATACATGTGTATGGGGATGCGAGGAGTTTCTTAAGTATTTTTTGGTAAACAAACTAGAACCTTGGAGAAAAAAGTGTATCTTTATAGGGCATCCTAAGGAAACAAAGTAATACTACCTATGAAACCCCTTAGATAAGAAAGTCAATGTTTCCAGACAAACAGTCTTTCTTGAGAGGGAGCACATACTCTAAAAGGATAGTGAGAGCAAGAATGAATTTGATGAAGTTGATTCTCAAGATACATAGGAGTTGGTACAGGAACAAGTTCCTCAGGTCCCTGTGGAAGAAGTGGTTCCTAAAACACAGGTACTACGTAGGAGTATAAGAGAGGTAAGAGAACCATAGAGATATGGTTTTCTTATCCTTGGGGATGGTGACTCATTATTGTTGGAAAATGATGAACCTATAACTTATAAGGAGGCACCAGAGAGATTAGAAGTTGCAAGCTGGCTAGAAGCTATGAATTCTGAGATGGACTCCACGTATCAAAACCAAGTTTGGGTTCTAGTCGAAGTGCTAGTTGATGTAAAACCTGTTGGGTGTAAATGGGTATTCAAGAAGAAACTGGACATGGAAGGTAAAGTAAGTACTTATAAAGTAAGGCCAATGGATAAAGGTTTTAAACAATGTTAAGGAATTGACTATGATGAAATTTTTTTGCCAGCTTCCATGTTTAAATCCCTATGAATCATACTTTTCATAACAGCTTACCATGACTATGATATTTGGCTGATGGATGTCAAAACTGAATTTCATAATGGGAACCTTTAGAAAGATGTCTATATGATACAACTAGAAGGGATTTTGACACCATATGATGCCAAAGGGGTTTGTAAGTTGCAGAGGTCCATTTATGGATTGAAGCAATCATTTGGGTAATGGAATATTTGATTCAATGAAGCCATAAGATAATTTGGTTTCATTAAGAAAGATTATGATCCATGTGTTTACAAAAGGTTTAATGGGAATATGATCGTTATCATAGTAGTATGTTTTGATGACATATTACTTATTGGAAACAACATACCAGTCTTATAGTCAATTAATGACTGGTTGAACAAGCGCTTCTCCATGAAGGATATAGGTGAATCAACCTAAATTCTAGGGATTAAGATCATTCATGGTAGATCCAAAAGGCTTCTTGGACTAAGTCAATGTACATATATTGACCAGATGCAAAAGATATTTAGTATGAAACAATCCAAGAAGGGATTGGTTCTAGTGTTACATGGTCTACATATTTCTAAGAAAATGTGTCCCCATACACAACAGGACAAAGATAGAATGAGTAAGATCTCATATGCTTCGGGGATTGTATCTATCATGTATCTCATGTTATGTACTAGACTTGATGTTGGATATGCACTGAGCATGGTAGGTATATATCAAGCAGATCCAGGAGAACAATATTGGAATTTTTTTAAGAATACCTTTAAGTATCTGAGAATAACTAAGGATATGTTCCTAGTGTATGTAGGGGATTAAGATCTTGTCATTAAAGGGTATGTTAATTCTAGTTTTCAAATAGATCAGAATGATTTGAAGTCGTAATCAAGATTTTTTTTATGTCTCAATGGAGGAGTTGTGATATGGAAGAGTTCAAAGCAACCAATTGTAGTAGATTCTATAGCAGAGTACATAGCAGCTTCTAATGTAGCTAAGGAATCCGTCTAGGTTCATAACTTTTTCGAAGAGCTTTATGTGGTACCTAGCAGTAAAGATCCGGTCAAATTGTATTGTGATAATACTACAATAGTGGATCTTGCAAAAGATACACGGTCAAATCAACAGAAAAAGCACATACTCTGAAAGTATCACCTCTTTTAGAATTTTAGTCCAAGGGGTGAATTTGCAGTGAGCATAGTAACCATGGAATATAACATGACATACCCCTTGACTAAAGGGTTATCTCAACAGAAGCATGAGTATCATGTGAGAGCTAGCTGACTGAAGGTCGTTATCAGTTGGATCTAGTGCAAGTGGGAGTCTGTTGGAGTTGGTTCCCAAGAACCAACTTCATTGGTACTTTATGATAAACATATATTCATTGGATGGATATTAATAAAATTATTATCACATCATGATTGTTCTTTTGCATGACATTGTATGTGATAATTTAATTATTACTCGTGATATAAGCACATGTCAGGAAATAATAATGTTACTGTTATTATTTGATATGGGGGTTTTTCTGGGATTAATAAAATAATTAAGGTTCTTGTGAAAATTATTTATTATTACCCTAGTGAATTAAATGCACTGATTATATTATTCTCTAATTAGCCAAGCACTAGACGAGCGACGGTTATTAAGGTTTTTCACAATGAATTTGAGAAAATCTCTCGATCCTAGAGATTTCAACCTTCTCCAACAACGCTCTCAAGAACGAGAGTGATCCTCCTCCACCGGATCAAGGAGAATGATTTGGAAGTGGTTCTCAAGGCGATCAAAGGTGGACATCGCAAGCACAAGGATCTTCCGTGCTAGCACCCGAAGACTCCTTCGGCGACATTGAGAGATAGATGGAACACATGTGGATCACCACTAGAGGAGATATACTCTTGATCTCTACAACATAATGATGGTACACCTACATATCTGTCGATGAACGCATCAATGAAGAAATAATCGCCATGGAGATAATTCTTATTTAATTAAATTAATTATAAACAAAATATGATGATCCTCTCTATTGGTTCTCGGTTTCTATTCCTTTTCCCTCTTTCTTTGATTCAATTCTGTGGATCACGATGTTCATTTTCACATAGATCCTAGATTGTTCATTGAATATAAAAAAAATTAAATTTGGACATCGTCCCTCCCATGTTTCTGCTGTGCTTGGAACCTACAAACCTTACATGAAATCATTGACAGGTGGACTGAAACACTTCAAAATGCTTCACCTTCGGCGGTGGTTACTGGAATACGAACCAAGGAGTCCCAAGAAAACATTTGAACGCCCTAACACTTCAAATGAAACCGGAAATCTGGTTAGCCCCAAACCCTGGATTTGGCCAGGCTAGGTAGGGCAATGGGAGACCAAAAAATGGATGGAAAAGGGGGAAACAGAGAGTAGATGTCCTTACCTTGGAAGATCAAGCAGAAATAGTGTTGAAATCATGTGTAAATACATCAATCAAGAAGATTCGAAGAGGGGATGTCGTGTGGCTCAAGGGGGGCTTGCACATGGGTATGAGGGGAGAAGGGAGATATGGGTGTTTTATGTATAATTTTATATTTAATTTAATTTTAAATTAATTCTATTTTTCAAAACAATTCATCATGCATGGGTTGGGCTACATGGTCTATAAAATCATGTGTCAACCATGCACCCCCTCACTGGGCACCTAGGGAACTCTGCACCGGTTGGCCACATAGTTTGGAAACCATGCATCAATCGTGTGGTGAATAGTGTTGAGGTACTACCTCTACCACTAATTGTGTGGGCTAGGCGCATGGTTTGGAAAAACATACATAGCCCATGCGACAACCTCTATATACCTATAATAAGTCACACAATTCCCTACTATGGGCCACACAGTTTCAGACAAACCATGCGCTCTTTGAAGGTCCATCAAAACATAGTTCTCCTGGTCTGACACTCCCGAAACTCCTCAGGACACCAGGGAAACATAACGGGTTTTCACCCAAGTCCAAAAACATCACATTGAAAGGTTCCAACTCTCATAATTTCACTCCGAAGATCATTAAATTTGGCAATCCCAATAAAATAAAGTTAAAAAACCTTTGAATTTTTGTCTGGTTTAAAACATGAGACGTTACAAAATTTAAAACATTGACTGTGCAAATAAAAATAAATTGAATATAAAAGGAACGTCAAAAAGATAATAAATAATTATAACTAATTATGTTATAATTGTTAAATATTATGAATTTCAGTTTTTTAAAAATAATAATTATTTTTTAAAATATTTACAAGAATTACAACAATAATTATGAATAATAATGTAACAAATAAATTAGTTAATAATATAATTTAAAATAAATATTAATTATGTTTTTAATATAGAAAATATAATTGTACATAAGCATGTTACTATTAAAAAAATTAATATAATTATTAATTATTTGTAATACCCATAATAATAATATATTTAATATTTTAATTATAAAAAATAAATAAATAATAATTTTTAATATAATATATAATCTAATTATTTATGTCTTTAAGAATACTAAATAATAAAATAGTTAATAATCTTATTAGTTATAAATAATCACTAATTCGAAATGATTATATGCACTTAATTATTTATTGTAATTTATTTGACAATAAAAAGAAACTATTAATTATTTTAATAAATAAAAAAAATTATTTTTTATAATTAATATTAATTGTATTATTATTTTTATTTCTATATTGTTTATATTAAATAATAAAAATATTATCATTTTATTTATATTATTTTATCTATATACATTATTATTATTATTTACTGAAAATGTGTTATATTAT
Organism: Viscum album; assembly: GCA_963277665.1. Taxonomy (NCBI): domain Eukaryota; kingdom Viridiplantae; phylum Streptophyta; class Magnoliopsida; order Santalales; family Viscaceae; genus Viscum; species Viscum album. The sequence goes on from OY728162.1 coordinate 1,395,722,436, forward strand.
ATATATATATATAAAAAGAAAACATTAAAAAAATAAAATATATATATATATAGGGGAGGACATAGCCGTAAGATAAATTATCTTATAAGAATTCAATTGATTTAAATAAAAAATATTATTCCATCGGAGGTAGAGGTCTACGGAGGGGATACTGAATCGATTGGAAAATCACCCATAGATATCTCCTCCATACAACGTCGTTTCAATATTTTACTCTTAAGCAAGTAGAAATCTCGGATCTGATGAAATTGAAGCATGAATGCTGATACCGTGAACCCCACTGTATGAAGGATGCCGATAGACTCCAATGGGAGAGGGTGTCTGAATCAAGATCGGTTACTTGGTGTGAGCTCTGATGAACATCGCCGCCAGTTGAACTGTGCACTTGAGGAAGAAAAAGTCTAGAGCACCCACTCCAAAACCTTAATTCCCCTAGTAGAATCTGAGCTCACCGGAACTGAAGAACCGAGGAAGATCGGAACCCTAGTGTGAAGAAGACCGGTCGATGGCGTGTAGTCGAAGTCTCACCGAAGACCGAAGCTGTAAAGATGACGACACCACCAAACTCTTCGATCTAGCCGAACCCATTATCGATTAAGATGGGGATACAAGTGGAGATGCCATATTTGAAACCGATTTGAAGGAAATATCTACACCACCAAGCTAATTGATGATGCGAGAAGTGGGAACTGAGTTCCGTCGAGCTTGTTCGAAGTGTGGCAAGGTTGATGAAGTTAGGAAAGCAAATATTCATCCAGATCTATCGATGCTTTTTAGTTATATGGTTGATTTCTCTTAGGACACATCAGAGGTGAGTAGAACCAAAAAACACACAAAAATGGAAATAAAATGAAGAACACGAGGAATAAATGTGGTTCGACAGTATGCCTACATCCACGGGAGAAACAATGGCCACTGATATTCCTCTCTCCGAATCTCGTCGGAGGTATCAAAAAATTACACCACACACCAGATTACAAAACATGCGATTGTTACCCATTATAAAGAGAAGTAAAACCAGCTTTCTCCTTCAGTTGGTGGGTAGCTCATCTACCCATGGATTTCCTCCCGCTGGGGGTTGTTGTTTGTCCATGGCCGAAGAGTTGGCTGCCAACTTCTGAGAGAAGCTATTTCCGACCATGCTTCCCACCAAAGACTCCTAAAATGGGATTGGCACCCACAAATCTCCCCCTCACGACCAATTTGGGGTAGAAACCAGATCTTCAGTCTCCTTGCAGGTGTTGAGAAGTTCATTAGCAAATCGATCATGATTCATCATGACAGATGACGTGTCACTTCAACTGTCTTCAATCAAGCTCAGCCTGACTGTGATCCCCATCAAATGATACAAACATTGGGACTCCTTCTTAGTAAGCTTTATTGTATCCCCACTTGAGACCTCCAACTCTCCACCTGCTATAATAAATCTTGTATCCTCTCACATCGGGCCTACTTAATGATACCAAGTTCTGTGTCATCCTTAGAACAAATTTAAGATCACCTAGTTTATGAACTCCTCCATCGGGTGTCTTCAATTTCACTGACCCGACTCTTCGAACCTCACATATTGACCCATCACCAAGTCGCATCAAATCTCGCACCTACTGAAAAGTATCAAATGTACCTCTCATCATACATATTTTTGTGAAGCTCCTCGAATCGAAAACTCATCCTTCTTCTTTTGGATTTGAGCCTGCTCATTCTTCCTTCTTAGAATGTGACATTCCCACTTCATGTGCTCGTATCTTTTGGAGTAATGACATTGCACTTCTCCCTGTTCAACTCTCTCATATGAGTACATGCGTATCGTTGTCACGTAAACTTCATCATCTGCTGATAATTATATGATGTTCATATCCTTCTCTTAAAATTTCCCTTTCCCAGCAACATAACGTTTGTGATATCTACAGTCGCTTTTATAGTGACCCATTTTATCGCACAAAAAACACATGATTTCTCCAGGATTACATCCCCTCGATTTTGGCCACCATTCTTTACCTCCTAACTTCCAATGTTGTATCCTCCCACATTGATTATCTCACAACACCATGATTTTCTTTCCTGAATGTGTCACGGGACTTCAGAATGCCTCCAAATCATGATGTGACGCCATCACCTCATTCAACATCAATGTCTCCATCCCCATGAGTAATGTAGTCACAATACCATAAAATGAGCTTGGTAGGGATGATAAAATCAAAAGTGCTTTATCTTCCTCTCCAACCTTCACACTGAGCCTCAATAACTACTTCAGGATCTTGTTGAATTCATTGGTATGATCAAAAAAAATTTTCCCCTCGTCCATCACAACTGGTACAATTTATTCTTTAAGAACAATTTTTTGGTGAGTGACTTCCCCATTTATTGCTACTCCTACTTCTTCCAGATCTCCTTCCATGAGGTCTCTTCCAAAATTGAGTGTTTTACCTCATTCGCCAGACATAGTTAAATTGTTCTAATGACCCACATCTCGAGCTCTTCCCAATCATCGACACTAGTTGTCTTGGGATGTTCTCTGATTAATGGTCTAATCATGCCCTGCTTCACCAAAATATCTTTCACTGTGTTTTTTCACAAGCCAAAATTGTTTCGCCCATCGAACTTCTCGATCTCAAATCTTGGTAGTGATCCACCACCGGCCATCGTCATTGTCGCAAAATGCAGTCACCACCGTCGATTTTGTACCTTATTTCACCACCTAATAAAGTTTTAATTTTGTAAAACTAACTATATGGATGCGTCTGGAACGGTCGAAATAGTCAGAATCGACTCCTGGATTGCCAAAAATGGAGAACGATTGCCCGTGATTTTTCCAAAACAAAAGAAACTGTCCAAATTGCCTACTGATGTGGAACTTATGTGGCATTGACATGGCACGCCAGGGCACCTGCCAAAAACTTACCGTAATTCTTGCTGGTGGTGTGAACAGTATCGTCTTCTCCGGTATGTGGTTACTATTTACCCGCGGGTTTGACCAAACTTTGACCGACCATATATCCTTCATTGTAGCTCCGTTTTCAACACTGCTTGTGCTGTTGGAATCTTCTCATCGTCCTCTTCACGAATCTGTCCTCATAAAAATTTTCCTGCCACTTCTAATTTTCTTGTCATCAGAAAATTCATTGTCGGCTTGCCGTCTCGACTCCGCTCGCTCTGAATATACTCTGATACCACTTTTTGGGGCGCAACGCAGGTCCGTGACACCAAAAAACACACAAAAATTGAAATAAAAGGAATAACATGAGGAATAAATGTGGTTCGATAGTATGCCTACATCTACAGGAGAAACGAGGGCCAATTTTATTCCTCTCTCTGGATCTCGTCGGAGGTATCACAAAATTACACCACACACCAGATTACAAAACATGGGATTGATACCCATTATAAAGAGAAGGGAAATAAGATTTCTCCTTCGGTTTGTGGGTAGCTCATCTACCCATGGATTTACTCCCGCTGGTGGTTGATGTTTTTCCATGGTCGAAGAGTTGGCTTCCAACTTCTGAGAGAAACTGCTTCCGACCATGCTGCCCACCAAAGTCTCCAAAAATGGGAGTGTCCCCCACAATTTCCTCTAAGTGAAGCTAGCTGAGCTCGACGGAGGCTTGATCGCTTACCTTGTCGCATCTATTTATTCGATGCCATTTTTTAGGGGCATGATCGAATGATTATGTGTATGTTGTGGGTGATTTTAATGTAGAATTAAGAACTGGGTATCCAAATCGTTGAGGAAGATGAGCCGGCGACCAGAATCCATGGAAGTCAGAGACTAAGCTCTTACATTGATGGAGGATAACTCGACCCCATGATCATGGTGATGTTGAATATATTTGCAGCTGATTTTTTCTTATTATAGGTTTTAAGTGGCCTTGATGTGTTATAGACACAACAAAATGAGGAGGTGCACTTAATGTGCTCAGTGGAATTCCCCTACTGTTTGAGTTCCTTATGTTGGTAGCCAAGTGAGCTCACTTGGAGAAATAGAAAATGCAACACTGCTTTTTGAATAACTAGTCAAAGTAGGAGATATGATAGAAAAATAGTGTTAAAAAATGAACATCAAAAGGCAGAAATATAAATGGAGTAAAAATTGATCAAAACAGACACATGGGAAATTTTAATATTACTGGTTTGAAATGGGTTTCTTCATTCATGGGAAAATTAACTGAGTTTGAAATCTTGAAAATAGTTTTGGCTAATCTCCCTCTATAGTAGATTAATCATGTATATTTATAAATCTTGAAGTTCAACACTTCAAGAAACATAAAAATTGGAAAGAGTTTTTATGAAAAAGTCATCAAAAACTATCTTATTGTAGGTCACAGGTGTAATAAAAGCATGCAAAGGGTGGTGTTGAACATTGATTTTTTCCATAATCGATGATCAATATGAGATCTATGTGATGATGAATGCCACGATCCATGTAATTGAATCAATGAAATATACAAGGGATGATAATTCCAAAACTAAAGAGAGGAGATCAACACATATTGTTTATAAATAATTTAATTAGATAAATAATTACATATAAGGAATTATTTCTTAGTTGATGAATCTGACGACAGATCTGCAGTGCACCATTATTACGATTTAGATACCAAGTATAGATTTCCTATTTTGGGGATCTAAACATGTTCCAGGAATCTCCAGAAATCACCGTAGGAGTCTCCAAGTGCTATAAAAAAAGATCATTATGCTTGCATCATCCACCTTAATCACACTACAGCAAAATCACGATTTAGCGGCAGTTTTTTTTCATTTCGCGGCGGTTTAAACCGCCGTTAAATAGATTGGCGGCGGTTTTGAAAAATCGCTGCGAAATCGTGCATCGAGAAACTATTCACGGCGGTTTTTTAGTGACGGTTTAAACTGCCTCTAAATGATTAAACGGTGGTTTTTTAATTTTTTTTAAATTTTTTATTATTTATTTATTTTATTTTATTTATTTTATTTATTTATTTATTTCATATTTATTTATTTTATTTATTTTATTTATTTTGTATTTATTTTATTTATTTTATTTTTATTTATTTTATTTTATTTATTTTATTTATTTATTTTATTTTATTTTATTTTATTAATTTTCTTTATTTTCTTTATTTTATTTATTTCGTACTTGTTTTATTTTTTTCGTATTACTTTATTTACTTTATTTATCCATGCATGCACATCCCATGCACATGCTCATGCACATGCCCATGCAATCTAAAGAAATACTGCGTTTGGTGAGATTTGAACCCCTAACCTCTTGCATATTTTCCAAAGAATTTACCACTCCAGCAAGCTCATCATGTGGTTGATAAACAGAATTTAATATACTTATATATACTAATTGAAAAAACAAATAATGCATAAATAATAGATATAAACTCAATAATAATAAATAATGAATAATGAATAATAAATAATAAATAATAAATAATAAAGAAATAAGTAAATAAATATAAATAATACATAAATATAAATAATAAATAATAAATAATAAATAATAAATAAATAAAAATAATTAATAAATATAAATAATAAATAATAAATAATAAATAATAAATAATAAATAATAAATAATACATAATAAATAATACATAATACATAATACATAATAAATAATAAATAATAAATAATAAATAATAAGTAAATATAAAAAAATAAATAATAAATAATAAATAATAAATAAAAAAAGTAAAAAAAGTAAATATAAATAATAATTAATAAATATAAATAATAAATAATAAATAATAAATAAATATAAATAATAAATAATAAGTAATAAATAAATATAAATAATAAATAATAAATAAATAATAAATATAAATAATTAATAAATATAAATAATTAATAATTAATAAATATAAATAATACATAGTAAATAATAAATAATAAGTAATAAGTAATAAATAATAAATAATAAGTAATAAGTAATAAATAATAAATAATAAATAAATATAAATAATAAATAATAAATAAATATAAACAATAAATAAATATAAATAATAAATAATAAATAATAAATAATAAATAAGAAATAAGAAATAATAAATAATAATTAATAAATAATAATTAATAATTAATAATTAATAAATAATAAATAATAAATAATAAAGACTAAATAATAAGTAATAAGTAATAAATAATAAATAATAAATAATAAATAAAAAATATTAAATAATAAATAATAAATAAATATAAATATAAATAATAAATAATAAATAAATATAAATAATAAATAATAAATAATAAATAATAAATAATAAATAAATATAAATAATAAATAAATATAAATAATAAATAAATATAAATAATAAATAAATATAAATAATAAGTAATAAGTAAATATAAATAATAAATAATAAATAAATATAAATAATAAAGAAATATAAATAATAAATACTAAATAATAAATAAATATAATAATAAATAATAAATAATAAATAAATATAAATATAAATAATAAATAATAAGTAAATATAAATAATAAATAATAAATAATAAATAATAAATAAATATAAATAATAAATAATAAATAATTAATATTAATAATAAATAATAAATAATAAATAATAAATAATAAATAATAAATAATAAATAATAAATAATAAATAATAAATAATAAATAATAAATATATAAATATTTAATAATTAATAATTCATAATTAATAAATATAATAAATAAATAATAAATAAATATAAATTATAAAAAATAAATAATAAAAAATAAAAAATAAAAAATAAAAAATAAATAAGAAATAAATAATAAATAATAAATAATAAATAATAAATAAATAATAAATAAATATAAATATTAAATAATAAGTAAATATAAATAATAAATAATAAATAAATATAAATAATCAATAAATATAAATAATCAATAGAAAATAATAAATAAATATAAATAATAAATAATAAATGAATATAAATAATAAATAATAAGTAAATATAAATATTAAATAATAAATAATAAATAATAAATAAATATAAATAATAAATAGTAAATAATAAATAATAAATAATAAATAATAAATAATAAATAATAAATAATAAATAAATATAAATAATAAATAAATATATAATTAATAAATAATAAGTAAATAAAAATAATAAATAATAAATAACAAATAATAACTAATAAATAAATATAAATAATAAATAATAAATAAATATAAATAATAAATAAATATAAATAATAAATAATAAATAATAAATAATAAATAATAAATAATAAATAATAAATAATAAATAATAAATAATAAATAATAAATAATAAAAAAATATAAATATTTAATAATTAATAATTAATAATTAATAAATATAAATAATAAATAATAAATAAATATAAATTATAAAAAATAAATAATAAAAAATAAATAATAAATAATAAAAAAGAAATAATAAATAAATAATAAATAATAAATAATAAATAATAAATAAATAATAAATAAATATAAATAATAAATAATAAGTAAATATAAATAATAAATAATCAATAAATATAAATAATCAATAAATATAAATAATCAATAGAAAATAATAAATAAATATAAATAATAAATAATAAATGAATATAAATAATAAATAATAAGTAAATATAAATATTAAATAATAAATAATAAATAATAAATAAATATAAATAATAAATAATAAATAACAAATAATAAATAATAAATAATAAATAATAAATAATAAATAATAAATAATAAATAAATATAAATAATAAATAAATATATAATTAATAAATAATAAGTAAATAATAAATAATAAATAATAAATAATAAATAAATATAAATAATAAATAAATATAAATAATAAATAAATATAAATAATAAATAAATATAAATAAATATAAATATAAATAATAAATAAATAGAAATAATAAATAATAAATAATAAATAAATATTAATAATAAATAAATATAAATAATAAATAAATATAAATAATAAATAATAAATAATAAATAATAAATAATAAATAATTTATATAAATAATAAATATAAATAATGAATAATAAATAAATATAAATATAAATAATAAATAATAAATAAATATAAATAATAAATAATAATAAATAATAAATAATCAATAATAAATAATAAATAATAAATAATAAATAATAAATAATAAATAGATATAAATAATAAATATAAATAATAAATAATAAATAACCACTAACAAATATTATTATTATTAATAATATTTTATTATTAGTACTAATAAATAATTAATAATAAATAATAAATAATAAATAATAAATAATAAAAATAAGTAAATATAAATAAATAATAAATAATAAATAATAAATAATAAAGGTAAGACATGAAAAAGTATGAAAAGACGTGGTAAGGGATGAAAAAACATGAAAACGCATGAAAACAGACGGAGAAGCATATGAAGAATGAGGCATTCGAAAGAATGAGAACGCATGAGAACGCATGAAAACTCATGACAACTTTGGAAAACCCCTTAATAATTCAACATAATCATCATAATAACCCACAAAAAACCATTTATAAAGATAACAAGTCATGGAAACCCAAATAAACAGTAATAAATGGAGCAACCATTAAAACCCGTCAAAACGGTCATAAAGAGACAAAAACATTGGACTCACATTAATAGAGATAACTTATGATCCGAGAGTCCATTTTAGATCCACGACCTTTCAAATCAATGATCCTGAAACGATCTTCGACCTGATAGGTGAAAGATTCCGAATGGACAGGCGGATCGGAATTTATGACCATTTAAAAAAAGCTGACGGGGAACGGGTGCTAGAAACGAGGCATCGAAAAACATAACAAATCTGATACTCACTAAAAAGGCCATAGCATATGATCCAGGAGTGCATGTGGGAACCGCGACCAGTCAAACTGAAGCTCATGGAACGAGCTATGATCTGGCAGGTGGAGGTGTCCGAACTGACACCCGGATCGAAAGTTAGGTCCTTTTCAAGATAAGTTCAACGGGACACCGGTGACGGAAATGGGGTTTCGGGGGCCTTCAGAGGGGTTTTTGGGGTCGAAAAACACCACAGAATTTTTCTTCTATCAACTTTGTGTGTATCTCTCTTTTCTGGCTTCGATTTGATATGTGGTAGAGCCCAAACGGACACCCGGAGCGAAAGTTATGGTCGTTTGAAGTTGGAGAACTTTTTTCAACATTCTTATAACACTAATATCTTCTGCACCTTAGACCATCTCATGGTTTTGATTATATGTGCCTTTAGATCTCTTCATGAGCTTCGCTTTGACTGGTCGTGGCACTCCAACGGACTCCCGGATCAAAAGTTGTGGTCGTTTTAGTGATTTCAGGGTTTCTCTTGTTTTTTTATTTTTTTCCTTTCATTTCGCGGCGGTTTTACCGAAACCGCCGCTAATCCTCAAAAAAAATTTTAAAAAAAAATAAAAAAAAATAAAAAAATATGTCATTTCGCGGAGGTTTTTAAAACTACCGCTAAACGGCAATTTTCTTGTACTGTCACTTCGAGAATCACTTCCAAAGTGATCTCCTTGATCTAGTAGAAGAGGATTGCTCACCATTCTTGGGAGCATTCTTGGAGAAGAGAGATCTCTAGGCTTGAGAGGATTCTCTATGAATTGTTGTGCACAACTGAGTTGGATAATGAGAAAATAACATAATTGGGTATTTATATTTCTTGGGTTAAAATATAATTAATTGCACAAGTTCCCTTATTATTTATTTAATCCCAAAAAAACCTCATGTCAAATAATAATAGTAATATTATTATTTCTTGAAATTCTCTCAACATGAAAATTATAATTAAATATTATTTAATTAAATAATATTCAATATTTATTATTTCTCACCAGACCATTAAACTCAGTCCACCATTCCTCCAAAATATTTATCAGGCCTTGAATAATGACTAATTATTTATTAAATAAATATCACTACATTATTTGATGATAAATAAATAAATATTATAATCATTAAATAGAAACTAAATATTTATTAAATATTCCTATCATAATATATATTCTATTGAATAATTAGTGATAGAATAAATGTGATCAAGAATACATGAATAATTATTAAACCACGTATTAAAATACTATTTATTCAACTAGTTAAATAATAATACTATATTTTTTAAATGATATTCTGGACACACTTAGTTTGTGACCCTCTGGGCCTCTTTCTTAGTGGCATTAGGTGAAGCAGCATACAGTCCAAGGTTAGCTTCTAGAAACATGCCAAGGCACCCATAGAGAATGAAGTTAATGTCGTAATGACATGTCACCTCATACAGACACTTACCATGTAATATAATCCCTTTATCACAATATCTCAAATTGATTAGGTTTCATGCCAGTGCCATCAACCTATGTGCTCAATTATCTTTTTCTTTGACTTTACAGAAATAGAACTTTCCTATATAACACCATGGCCATAGATTTATTTAGGCTATATCCTTTATATCAAAGGGCCTGAGATATTAACTTCCTTTAAAAACAAAAGGGACAAATCCTTTCTCATATTATTCATTAATGCAATATTACTTGTGACGCACCCAATATATCCTACCTCGTTGTGAACATATATCATCAAGGTTTTCATCAATACATCTAAGTAAATGACTCATAATATTCATTAATAATAATCTTAAAGTCTAAGTTCCAATACACACATCCTAAGATAAGAACATCCAATGAAAAAAGAGAAATCTATATTTTTTACTGGTGGGTCTCATTCTCATAATATTCATACTGGATATTACCAAGGGCGCATAGAATGAGAATGTACCTCAAAGTCCTATGAGATTCCACCCATGATAGCCTATATAATTTGTGTCCCTCAAATGATATCATCCGGTTATAGAACATATATTCAAGAATAGTGTCGTTTCACTTCTATGTTCTCATCATAGTGGAGAACTACTATGTCCTTTTACTGTGACAACTACTCATATGACATTATCACATACTATGCCACACTGAAGAACAATCATGATGTGATAATTAGTTTATTAATATTCAATATAATGAATACATGTTTACTATAAAGTACATAGAAGTAGGTTCTAGGGTACCAACTCCTAAAAACTCCCACTTTCACTAAATCCAACTGTTAACAACCTTCAGTTCACTAGCTCTCACATGATACTCATGCTTATATTGAGATAGGACATTGGTCAATGGATCCATCATGTTCTATTCTATGGGTAATCTTCTCCCCAAAACTTTACTCATTTGATATAAATCCCTCAAAAGGTGATACATCCGGAGTATATTCTTTTTCCGTTGATGTGACCTTGGATCTTTTGCAAGAGCCACCGCTGCAGTATTATAACAATACAATATGATAGGGTCTTTAATGCTAGGAACCACATCAATCTCTTTGATAAAGTTACAAATTCAAATATCTTCCTTAGCAACATTAGATGACACTATATACTCAAACTCCGCTGTAGATTCTGTGACAACTAACTACTTTGAACACTTCCATCTCATAGATCCTCCATTGAGATAGAAAACATATTCTCATGGTGACTTCAGATAATTTTGATTTTTCTAAAAACTAGCATCAGTATAACCTTTGACAACCAGCTCATCATCTACTCCATATACCCGGAACATATCCTTAATTCTTCTCATATACTTAAGGATAGCCTTAACAATAGTCCAATTTCATTCTCCTAGATCTACTTGATATCTGCTTACCATGCTTAGTGCATAAGAAACATCAATTATGGTACATAATATGACATACATGATTGATCCTATCATAGAAGCGTATGGTATCTTACTCATTCATTCTTTCTCATGTTGTGTCTGAGGACACATTTTGGTAGAAAGATGTAAACCATGCAACATTGGAACCAATCCCCTCTTGGATTGTTCCATACTAAATATCTTTAATATCTGGTCACATATGTACTTTGACTTAGTCCAAGTAGTCTCTTGGGTCTATCATGAATGATCCTGATCCCTAGAATATATGCAGCTTCACCTAAGTCCTTCATGGAGAAACACTTTTTTAACCAGTCCTTAATAGATTATAAGAATGGTATGTGATTTCCAATAAGTAATATGTCATCAAAATATACTAGTAGGATAATAACCACATTCCCACTAATCCTCTTATAAATACTTGAATCACATTCATTCTTAATGAAACCAAATTATTTTATGGATTCATCGAATTGAATGTTCTATTATCTAGATGCTTGATTCAATCCATAAATAGATCTATACAACTTTTAAATCCTTTTCGAATCACTTGGATTTACAAACCAGTTTGGTTGTGTTATATAGACATCTTCCTGAAGGTTCCTGTTAAGGAATGCAGTGACATCCATCTGCCAAATCTCATAGTCAGGGTAAGATGCTATAGAAAGTATGATTCTGATGGATTTAAAGATAAAAAATGGTGAAAAGGTTTCATCATAGTCAATTACATGTAAATTTTTTAAACCCTTTTTCTACTATCCTTGATTTATATGTACTTAATTTACCTTCCACATATAGTTTACTCTTGAATACCCATTTGAAAACGATATACTTTACATCAAATGGAAAATTGACCAGAACTAAAACTTTGTTTTCATACATGGAATCCATCTCAGAATTCATAGCTTCTAGCTATCTTATAGCTTATAATCTTTTTAATACCGCCTTGTAGGATAGATATTCATTATTGTCAACCAATAACGAGTCACTATCCCAAGTGACCAGAAAACCATATCTCTCTGGTTCTCTTACCTCTCTTATGCTACTATGTAGTACTTGTGATTTAGGAACTACTTATTCCACGAGGACCTGTGGAATCTGTTCCTATACCAACTCTTATATATCTTGAAGATCAACTTTATCAAATTCAATCCTTCTCCCACTATCCTTTTTGAGGATGTGATCTTTCTCAATAAATATGGCTTGTCTGGCGACAATCACTTTCTTTTTTGAGGGGTTTTATAGGTAGTATCCATTGTTTTCCTTGGGATACCATATAAAGACACACTTCATTCCTTGGGGTGCTATTTTGTTGTATGATATGTCCTGAACAAATGCCTCAAAACCCCATACATGTGTATTTGATAAAATGGGTTTCTTTTCACTCCATAGATCAAAGGGAATTCCATTTTCCACTTTAGTTAGTACTCAGTTTAATGTGTATGCTGTAGTTTTTAATGCATATCCCCAAAATGATAATGAAAGATCTACGAGACTCATCAATGACCTTACCATGTCTAAAAAGTTATGGTTACTACTTTCACTAACACTATTCCACTGTGGTGTATAAGGTAGAGTTATTTGAGATATAATCCCAAACTCCCGTAAAAAATCAACGAACACTTGGTTAAGATATTCACCACCTCAATTTGATCAAAGCTTCTTTATATTCTAACCATTTTGATCCTCTAATTAATTCATGAATTTCTTAAACTTATCAAAGGACTTAGACTTATACCTCATTAATTAGATATATCCATATCTACTCAAGTCATTAGTAAAACTAATGAGGTAATAATATCCACCTCTAGCTTCTACTGGAAATGGTCCAGACACATTAGTGTGTACCAATATTAGAAGTTCTGTGACCCTTTCACCATGTCCACCGAATGGTGGTTTGGTTATTTTTACTTGTAAATATGAATGAAATTTATCAAGTGGTTTTAGCTCAGAAGAGTCTAAATAACCATCTTGAAAGAGCTTTGTCAAACGCTTCTCATTTACATGAACATGACGATGATGCCACAACTGGGTGTTATATGAGTAATGTGAACATGATTAGTTATCAATTTAAAACACTTGGTTTTCGTAATTTAATATATAGAGATTGTTATTTAAATGTTTCATACCATAACATATGTTTTCCTTAAAAAGAAACAAATTTTATTTCAAAATTTGAAAATATACCCATCTGCATCTAAACATGACATATTAATCATGTTCTTAGTAACTGTAGGTACGTAATAAAAATCTCTTAAAACTAAAATCATTACTATTGGTAATGAAAGGTGGTAGTCACCAATGGAAATAGAAGCCAACCTCACACCATTGGCTACTCCTAGATCCACCACTCCTATAGAAATCGTTCAGATTCTACTTCATTCCTGCATTTGGATATAGATGTGGGAACCACAAGCTGTATATAATACCCAATGTGTAGAAATGGAAAGATTTCACTCAATAATTAATGCACCTTTAGATTCCCCTTTCTTTTGGGTGTAGTTCCTCTTCCAGTGGTTTGGCTTGCCACATGGAAAATACACTGTCTCTTTTTTCCTTTCCCTACCTCTGGGTCTTATTCTTCTTGGAAGGATGGTGATTGGTATATTTAAAATATTTATAAGTATTGGGACCCTTTTCCTTGTTCTTCCTTTTATTTTTCATCATAAGGAATGCGAGTTTATTATTCCCCATGTCCTTATCCACTTGGAGAATAAAGGTGAAAAGTTCCAAAAAGACTCTTCTCGTTATTTCTCATATTATAATTCACAATAAATTTGGAGAAGGTATTGGGAAGTGATATGGGAATTTAATCCCTAAGATTTCAAGTCGTTAAATGTAGCCGATAAGTTGGACTATATGAGGCACAACTAGCGTAGACTCTCCAAGATTAGTTGTGAACAAAGCATTGGATATCTCATACCTCTTTTGTCTCGCCTTCTCTTGATAGAGATCCTGAAGGTGAGACATCATGCTATAAGTATCCATATCCTCATGTTGTTTTAAAAGATCATTTGACATGGATAAAAACATGAATCACTGAACATTTGAAGAATCATTTAGATGTTTCTCATAGAGAGATAGTTCTTCATCACTTGACTCATTTCTAGGTGCAACTAGAAAAGGTTCTTCCAGTATATTCAATTTCCATTCATGAAGAAGGATAACCCATAGGTGCCTTTCCCACTCCTAGAAATTTGTTCTGGTGAGAAGTTTTTCCTTCTCATGTATGGATTATAATGATATGTTTGATGTCCTTTTATTTCTGTTTCTACAAAATAATATGATCATAATTTTAGTACTTTATCTGATAAAATTTAGAGAAATAAATAAATATTATATTTTTTAGTCTCCCACTATTTTATCAAAACCTAATAGCCCTCACCATTGGATTCAGAATATCTGGTTTCTTGGATATTCTAGTGGAAACGATCTATATTCCATTTCTCATTACCCTAACATTCATTGGTTAAGCAACCTGGATGGTTTTAGGTAGGAATTCCAAATGCCAACTTCATTAACTCATAGTTTCATGATATGTTGAGTGGACTCCAAAATACTGAAATCATTAATTTATATTTCCTCAACCTTTTCCTCTTAATTACACCAATTACATCTTTTCAAGTTAACCCTTGATTTGAAACGAGTTAAATCAAACCAAAACCTCAAGTCAGGATTCCTCGATAATTGAAAGAACCCCAACTTTGGCTGGTCAAGCACTTTGAACTATGGTTCGATTATAACCAAAGCAATGGAAGGCTATACCGACATAATATTTTATTAAGTGATTTTATCCTTTTATGTGTAAATTTCCAATTATTATTTTTATCACATGATTTTTAATATTAACTGTGATTAATTAAGTGATTAACCATGTCTTAGATAATATTTATGCATAAACCAGTTTATTTTAGTTCCATTTTTCATGCTTGTTAATTCATTAATTATGTGATCATAACAAGACATCCATAATGAAATAACCATGAAACTGATAGAAATAAAATAAAGGGTATGATAATGATATTATACTAACAGTTTGTTTATCTAGCGGTTGATAAACTAACCATTGACCAAGGGGAGAAACACCTTGAACCAATTGAGCTTCATGTTTACATCTTTCCACCTATCCTCCTTTGTATCTCCTTGGATTGGTTTCGCCTTATCTCCATACTCTAACTGACTCCACTATCTTTGGAGCTCCATCCATTACATATGTCTTTTACTCAAATGCAGGTGATGGGAAAAAGGGGTTTACATAAAAGAAACCATGAGAACACATGCCCAATATATTAATGAGGAGATAAGGCACATAGAAAAATAATTTAATTTAATAATAAATTAAATGAAACCAATCACATACAAAAGTTATGGTATAGCTCATGATCATCCACAATCATGCAATGAATTATGCATTTAATAAAACACGAATTCAATTCTTAATCATCCTTATTTAGGATAAATCACACTCAAATCGATTAATTATTATCTTTAATTAATAAATCCTTTTATCTTAATCTTTATATGAATTTCCTTGAGATTCTCATCCATTATAATTTTAATCAAATTAAATAAATTCATTTAAAATTAACATTGTACATAAATGTACCTTGGAGGAAACATGGTGAATACCCTTCCAAATCTACCCAACATGTATTATACTCATATAATATTTTACTCTTGTGAAATATGACATACATGACTTATCACGTACTTTCAAAACATGTACTTCACGAGTGATTACATCAATTACATGATTTTTTGGCCATGTTTTATGCTTCAATACACATAGAGTAATAACTTTTTATATGACTCTTACATGATATGAATATCTGAACATTACACAAATATTAATTAAACATTTAAATATTTATGTATATTAAAACCTATCACATGGCATGTCATATCTTTATGACCACACAAAAGTACATGTCGTAAGATTTTCATAGTAATATAAATAAATTTTAAATCTATGTAACTTGGTATAAGTACATGACATGTATATCTGATCTACATGTCATGTACACCTCTCACCATCTATCTGAGAAACATTCCTAGGTACTCAGTGTATAGTTTGTGCCTTAGAAAAATTGGAGTAAAGGACATGTCCAATGGGCTACACACTTTGTCGACTCCATGTTACACGATCACCAGTCAGGTAAGTCATTTATTGAATACATGACCCGCCATTGACTCAAAGGTACTACATTCCATGTACATGGACTACATGAAGTGTACTCCGGTTGACAGTGCGCCTTTCTGTCCCAGTCAACACATAGTGTAAGAATTAACTACACCCCATGTCATTAATGAACACAGGATGGGTAATTTCTGAATTAACTTCTGGTGCATTGAACTCAACTCCATGGAATGTAACTCCGGTTACACGGCGTGTACTGCTGTGTTATCTGAGAAAAATCCTTGGCTCCTATGGATGAGTTCCTAAATTTTAATTTAATCAATAAATTAAACATCTTGATTAGATCTATGAGAAATGAATCAGGAAGATTCAAATATCATAATTCATATTAAAATAATGATTAAAATTGAATTGAAAAACAAAATTACAAATGCATAAATCACTAATGATTTTTAAATAATTATAAATAATTATGTGTCCACTCTAATTCCACTTGTAGGTTCCGTGCCTAAAAGAAGCATGCGAAGGGTAGTACCCATCTTTGATTTTTTCCATAATCGATGATCAATCTGAGATCTATGAAACGATGAATGCCATAATACACATAATTGAATAAATGAAGTAGACAAGGGATAATAATTCCTGAACAAAAGAGAGGAGATCAACATATATTGTTTATAATTAATTTAATTAGATAAAGAATTACCTCTAAATAATTCTTTCTTCGTTGATCAATCTAGAAACAAATATATGGTGAATCATCATTGTGTTGTAGAAATCAAGTGTATATTTCCTCTAGTGGTGATCCACATATGTTCCAGGAATCTCCAGACATCACCAAAGGAGTCTCTGGGTGCTAGCACGACAGATCCTTATGCTTGCATTGTCCGCCATGATCACCTAAAGAATCAATTCTGAAGCGTTATCCTTGATCCGGTGGAGGAGTATTGTTCTTCATTGTTGGGATAATTCTTGGATAAGGGAGCACTATAGGATTGAGAGGATTCTCCAAGAATCATTGTGCACAACTGAGTTGGATAATGAAAAAATAACATAATCGGGTATTTATATTTCTAGTGTTAAAATAAAATAATTGCACTAGTACCCTTATTATTTATTTAATCATATAAAAACCCCATGATAAATAAAAATAGTAATATTATTTTTTATCAATATGCATTTAACTTTTAAATTATAATTAAATATTATTTAATTAAACAATATTCAATATTTTTTATTTCTCATCAGGCCATTAAACTTGGTCCGCCATTCCTACACAATATTTATCAGGCCTTGTATAATGAATATTTATTTATTAAATAAATATGATGACATTATTCACTAATAAATAAATAAATATTATATTCACTAAATAGAAAATAAATATTTATTAAATATTCTTCTCACAAAATATATTCTCTTGAATAACTAGCAAATAAATAAATGCAATAAATCATTAAAGAATAATTATTAAACTATGTACAAGAATAATATTTATTCAACCTTGTAAATAATAATATTATATTATTTAACTGAGATTTTGGATACACTTAGTATGTGACACTATAGGAATCATTCTCAGTTGCATTAGGTGAAGCAACCTAAAGTCCAAGGTTATCATCTAGAAACACGCCAATGAACCCATAGAGAAAGAAGTTAATGCCGCAAAAAAGTCACCTCATATGGATTCTTACCGTGTAATATAATCCCTTTATCATAATATCTCAAATTGGGTAGGTTGCATGCTAGTTCCATCAACCTATGTGTGTGATTATCTCTTTCTATGACTTTTTGGAAATAGAACTTTTTTATAGAACAACATGGCCATGGATTTATTTAGGCTATATCATTTACATCAAAGAGCTTGATATATTAACTTCTGTTAAATAACATAAGGGATAAATCTTTTCTCACATTTTTCATTAGTCTAAAATTAATTTAGATGCACCCAACATATCCAACCTTTCCATGAACATATGTTATCACAGTTCTCATCAATACATCTATGCAACGACCCAAACCTGAAAAGCCACCTGAACAGTGCTAAACGAGTCGGGTGTTACTACCTTAGGCGCACCTCCCTGAACGCCAAAGGCTACCGACTTGCAATGAGAGTCTCATAGGTATAGTGGGGAGGCTATACCCTCTCAGAGGATAATAATGGTATTGGTCCAAGTATAATAATAAATATGCAGTGGAATAAATGACTCAGCAGACTCGAACGAGACCCACAGAGCGGAAGCACATTCAATATCGATAAACAGCTGAAGCAATAAATATAAACAACAACAGCGGAAATAAACACTACCGAATTTTTATCACTAGTAACTAATACTGAACAAAAAAACATGAATCCAAAGAAGGTCATACATATCCATGTAAAAAGGCACCAATGGATAACCAAATGTAGCTACAAAAAAGTGAGCATGCTGATACATGAAGAAAATAAAAACTAAGTTACTCAAGATAGGAAAGACCTCAAGGTCCCTACCATCTCCATGTGATATCTAAATCAGTCCATATCTTCAAGCTAACCTCTTTCCTGCACGTAAATCCATAAAGTCTACACACATCCCGAAAGGTCCGTTCATGGTTTAAAACGAATGTCAATAGGATACCACCCAAAGGTGCGTACATAATATAAGTGTTTAAGAAGACATTCATTTATAAGGAAAAGAGTAAACAGTACGATGCACACAACCAAACACAAACTCCCTTGGTGCTCAGTAGCCACCATGATTTGTCACCTGCTTCGGCCAACGCTAGAATCTCTGTCATGTAACACAGCACCATGTTCCCCCTGACGTTGTGTGTCTCAAGTACTAACATCCCGAAGGCACGCCCAAGAAATAGTATCCCGGAGGAACAGCGATGTCTGTCCTCAAATAAGTAACCAGAGGGACAACGATGTCTTCCCTCAAATGAAGTCACCAGAGGGACAACTATGTCTTCCCTAAAATAAAGTAACCGAAGTGACAATGATGACTACCCTCAAATAACGGCGAGCCTCTTCCCCCAACCCAATATCCTCAATTACATCCCCTGAAGTCTCCTCACCCTCCACGTGGCTTCCTACGGAAAGCACCCCCAAACCAATAGTACCTAAACCACAACTAATGGGGGCCTCTACCCACATGAGTGGTCAAAACCACCTCATCACAGAGTCTCTCTATGTGCACACTACTCAAAGTTCCGGGTGAGTGGTAATCACCAAAATAGTACCCAAGCCACAACACCTCTGACACCTCGTGTCCCTACAACCATGCCGCTCAAGTCCGAAAGCCCCACCAGCCTAGTAACCCGGGCCATGCCCAACCTGACAATCACTATGCCTCAAGATGACGTCTGTGATACCCAATCCCGTGGTCAGAACCACCCAAAGTAACCCAGACTAGTCCCAACATGTGATCAGCATCACTCAAAAATATCAGGGCCATGCCCAGCACAACCACAAGGGATCCAACATATGAAATTCAGTAATGACATATAAAATCAAAAGATTCACTTTTAAATAGGTAAAAAAACTAGCATTTGAATTACCTAATGAAGTACAGTCCCATACCAACGTTGAGGTCCTTAAAGCCTCCAACAATTCATAAAAAGGTTTAATAAACTAAACTAAATAGTTTAAGACAAAACAATTCAAATATAACCCTTTTGGCATCCCCATCCAAAATACCCCAATGAGAAATGACAACTCGCCTAACCCCGCTCAAGAAAAACAGGTAAAAGGGAATACCCAAAGGCATCTCATAAGTAAAATAATAGTTAAACAGGAAATAATAGGTAAAATAGGGTCACACACAAAATACCTGAAAACGCATAAAAGGTCGTGCCACCCAAAGTCTATGAAAACACAAAAAGAGGTATGTACCACCTAACTAAAACTCGTAGACGTAGTAATGTACGATATCAAGCTCCAATTCAAAGCCGATATTCGTATATCTACATTTTCGTCAAATCCTGGAAATTCCACTCAGATGGAAACAGCAACGTGTGAGGCAATGAAACTGGAATGAAACAGGGTGCATGGGTTTATACTCGCTGTTACGATCCCCCATCCACTGATGGATTGAATAATGGACATCGGATGTTTATTGTAGGGTAGGAATTTTTTTCGGAACATTGGAATGAACCTGTTTGAATGTTGGGGAAGAAGAAGCTATTTTCGAAAATAAGACGCGACACCCTTTCATTTAAGCGAAGAAAAAAAAGTACACGACATGTACTTGAGGACTACACACCGTGTAGTGGCCTTTTCCATAATCCAGCTTAAGCAGAGATAGCCACACGACTTGGGAGCTTCATGTAACGACCCAAAATTTTGAATAAATTGTGTTTCCTAACATTGTGTGTTATTTTATTTTATACTAAACAAATCTAGTTCATTTAATATAATGTGTATAATTAAAATAAGACTGTTGGGTTTCGACTGTTATATGACCGTTGGTCAATATGACCGTTGGAAAATAAATGTTGAGATTATTGTTTACAAATACAAGTGATCTTGATTAATTAATATAGAAAGAGGATTTGATGTCCCCATCCTGTAGTCTTAGGCCGATCGAAGCCCATCTGCCAGAACTTGAGAAGGAGGTAGCACCTTTGGGCATTGTTCTGGACCAAACCCAAGCCGAACTTCATCATGTGAAGCTGGAACAGAATTGACTTCGCGAGAAGTTCAAGCTGATAGAAATCACTACTCATGCAATGTTGGTCGAGCCGCTCCAAGATTCTATCACCCTATCACACCTTACTCTTAGGTCCTAAGCTGGTGTTATACGGGGTTATGTAATGGTACTGTAGCTACTTTTTCTAATCCTTTGATTTAAATAAAAATTGTGATGTCTTCTTATGGTGAAGTTTGTGAATTTCCAAATGTTTGGATAAATATATTATGAATATTATTGATGTAATCTAGAAAAAGTATATTTTAAAATATTTATGTAAACCTTAAATAATTAATAATGTATAATGATTTTCAAAAAATGGTCTTCTACAGCTATGTTCAGTATGGAATTTAAAGTCTAATAAGATCAACTTAATTTTTTTGGTGAATAGTAAATTATGAATAGTGATTTTATGCTTATTATTAGTAATGTGACCAATTGGATTAAGTAACTTCACTTAAGAAAGTATTAATATAATTTAGGCACCTTGATTAATAAATATGATTCAATAAAATAGGTAAATAACTGTTTCAGAAATTATTGGTTAAGTATTAGTTTTTTCGGGTGAATAGTGTTTTTTATTAAAAAATTAAATTAAAAATATTTAGAAAATTATTTTCATAAAATAGAGTTCATTTTTGAAATTAGAGCATCGATATTTGGTTAAGGTTAATTTTTGGGATTTTTCTGAAACAGTTGAATTTTCAGTGAATAGAGTTTTCATTTAAAAATTAAATTAAAAATATTTAGAAAATTATTTTCATATGATGGAGTTAATTTTTTAAATCAGAGCATTGATATTTGGTTAAGGTGTAATTTTTTGATTTTTCTGAGAAAGTTGAATTTTTGGTGAATAGTGAAAATACAGTTTTTGAGTTTCAGGTGTTTAATGACATCATTAAGAATGTAATAATTATGCAATAATTCTGGTCGACTTATGAATAGTAAGATAAGGTATGAGGTGTCCCATGTGTCCAATAACATGGGAAAATACCATGGGTAAGCCCATGGTTTTTCCAATACCACCGATGAGGTGTCCCTTGGCCATTAATGACTTGCCCCCTCAGTTCTCCTATAAATACAAGCCATTAACTCATTAATTTAATTTCCAAATCATCCCCAATGAATTTTTGTTCTCATTACCTCCCAAGGATTCCTCCCAAGGTTCCCCATGCCTTCCAAGGTCCCGACCTTCAAGCTTTCTAAGATACTCTTCAAGGTAAGGGATTCTTTCAACCTCCTCTTTTAAGTCATAAATTCCTTTATATTGTGTCTTATAGTTTCCATCTATTTATGTTGAGGGTATTTTTTTATATGTTCTTATTAATGTCCTTTTCATTTTCAAATAATGAGAGAACCCTCTTCTCCCATCAATTTTATTTCTAAATATTTAAGTGATGTCGTTAGGCTGCCGAATTTTTCATAAAAGGAATCACATCTTCTCTTTTCATTCATGTTTTCTGTTCATGTGGTATGTCATTCAAATATCCATACCATGATATTATTAAGTACTCATACTCTATTATGAGTTATTTATAAGTGGGTGACCCCTGTCCCCTCTCTTTTCAATGTTTTCTAAAACCATGTTATATAGCTGTTATGCTGCGAAATTTCATCTAAAAAAATCTATCTCTTTCTCTCATGAAATTATATTGTTTATTTATGTGAATACCCAGACTTATTTATTTTCCATAGGTGTTCATAAATATATAAAGATGATATATTTTCTTCTTTAATTGACATACATATAACCCTCACTCCCATTCCATGGGTTATAAATGACATAATGATCTTATTTTTAAGCTCTTTTTAAACATCGTGATTTTGACATGAAACTCATTTCTTTGATTTCATTTGGGTTATTTATGAAATGTTTGATTATGATTTATGTGGATCACATGAAATTAAATAAATATTAAGGGTGTTCCTTGATAGTGCTCCAATGCATTGGGTAAATATTTAATCTCTAGAGATGACAAGTTTTACGATAGCTTGGGGAATAATGTTGGTAATTTTTATGACACCTTGGGGTTGGAACTTGGTGATATGTTCATGAATGTATTAATGAAATGTTGTAGCCACATATTCAAGTTATTATTCAAGTTACTTTCATTATGATATTCCTATTATTTTATTCCTCATGTCTTTGTGTTTTTATTCGAGTTCTTATTGATATCACAAGTACATTGATTCCCTTATTTACCCTTACTGGGCCTTTTGCTCTCCCTTCCCTTTGATGTCTATCTACAGGATATTAGATGCAGTAAATGTAAATAGGATGAAGCTTTGATGAAGCTTTACAATTGGTTTAGAAGAATTTTTTATTTATTTTTCATGTATTATGTTCCTGATTTCCAAGACACTATACTATAAAGATCCTCTTTTGTAAAATGTAATGAAAAGTTATGTATTAAAAAGGCAGGATTCCATAGTTGGTATCAAAGGATGGTTTAGTTATTTATAGAAATTGGGATATGAAAACTTTAGGAAGAACCCTATAGAAATGTTTAAATATAGGAAATATTCCTTGTATTTTGGGGAGTATTGAGTAAGTGGTTTATCAAGAAAATATATCCATGTCTGGATACGAGTAAGTAGAGGTGGCTCTGGCACAGATGTACAAAGGGGTAAAACCTAAAATCACCGCTTTGAGCTAGACTCGAACAGGAACGGGTACACAAGAATGTGAATTTCTACACTATTGGTTAGGACACTCCTGGGGGATATGTTTGGTTAATCGCAAGCTTTTTATGAATCATTATGAAGGAATTATAGAAAAATGTAATTGTCTAAGCATGAAGTTTTCAGACATAAAATATTTTTTAGTTAAAAGATTCATAAATGAAATAAGTTTCTCATGAAGGATTTATTCTTTTAGAGAATGTCCCCATCATCTAGGAATGTGTTGACTTATTTCCTGAGGAGTTACCCAGACCTCCCCCAGAAAGAGAGGTAGAGTTATCCATTGAACTCGTACCTGGATCCCATCCGATGTCAAAGACCCCCTATAGGATGGAAAATGTGGAGCTAGAGGAATTAAAGAAACAACTCTAAAATCTTTTGGAGAATGGGTTTATCTGACCAAGTGTGTCTCCTTGAGGAGCACAAGTTTTCTTTGTGAAGAAGAAGGATAGATAAATGTGGCTATGCATTGATTATAGAGAACTGAATGGGATCACAGTGAAGAACAAATACTCTTTTCCAAGAATTGAGGACTTATTTGACCAACTTTGTGGGGGCTCAATTCTTCTCTAAGATTTATCTTCGTTCTATTTATCATCAATTGAGGGTGAAGAATGATGATATTCCAAAAATTTCCTTCCAATCAATATATGGGAATTATGAGTTTGTTATTATGCCCTTTGGATTGAATAATGCACCTACTATTTTTATAGAACAAGAATAAGTTGATTTTGGAAACTTATGTTTTATCAAATGGATATCCTTTGTATAGGAAAATGATTTAGTGATTAAATGATAAAGGTTATTTTGGACGATGTTTTCCCTTTGGAATACTATATGCCTAAGTTAAATAAAATACTACAAGATTTAAATTGAGGAGGAATGGTTGAATTTGTTTTATAAGAATTTATGTGTTTATTGTGGACATATGGTGATTTGGGTTATTTCTGGAAAATGATAAACCTAGCATAGATAATATCTGAATAGGTTGATTACACTTTATTATGAGACTTCAATAATAGTCGATGTTATTTGGAGATAAATGTTAAGATTTTTTGGGAAGACTATGTGATTAAATCCTTCTGAGTTTTGGGTTCCAATCTTAGTTTGGATTATTCTGAATAATTTTAAGGATGATTGTGTATTGAATGGTCTTTCTGGAAATTTGGGTACTTTTGTTGAATTTTGGAGATTAATAGTCATATTTGTTTTTATAAAGGATTATCCTTTTTGGGGATTATATGATCTCATGCTAACCATTTTAGTTTTATTTCATGACTAAAGACAAGGGAAAAATATTGTTATTATTTTGTGGATTATGTGATTCTCTAGAAGATGATTCTTGTGCTTATGATGAGACCAAGTCTTTTTGAATTTAGAGAAAAGATTAGTCTTGGTGGAAAATTATTAAGGGAAGAAACTCTACTTGAAGGTAAGTATATTTCCTTATGTTTTTATTCTATGTAGTAAATGAATTCCTCAAAGTTATGAAAAAGAACGTAAAACAAAAACATTGTTGGTTTACGTTTCTACTGGGTAATCATAGACCGTTTAACACATCTTAAGTTTGTGATATTCTTGTGGTTAATTTTCTGCTAATCATGTTTTCTATCACTCTCCATCAGAACTTGACCCTTTTTTCTCTTCCATATCAATGTTTTCTTACATGGAATCCTAGTATGGGTTAACTCGGGTGACCTTTGTACTTCCCTTTCTTTCTTTTAAAGTAATAGTTTTACTGACTCTTTTTTCGATGTGGGACTTTCAACAAAATTTCCAAGCCTAATTTCAAAATTGTGAGGTCGCGATTTCTTAAGGGGGGAAGATTGCAACGACCTGAAATTTTGAATAAATTTTGTTTCCTAAAATTGTGTGTTATTTTATTTTATACTCAACAAAACTATTTCATTTAATAAAATGATTATAATTAAAATAAGACCGTTGGGTTCCAACTGTTATATGACCATTGGTCAATATGACCGTTAGAAACTAAAAATTGCGATTATTGTCTAGAAATACAAGTGATCTTGATTAATTAATATAGAAAGAAGATTTGATGGCCCCATCCAGTAGTATCGGGCCGATCGAAGCCCATCTGACGGAACTCAGGAAGGAGGTAGCACCTTTGGGCTTTGCTCTGGACCAAACCCAAGCCGAAGTTCATCGTGTGAAGCTGGAACGAAATCACCTTCACAAAAATTTCAAGCTGATAGAAATCACTACTCGGGAAATGTTGGCCAGGCCACCCCAATAGTCTATCACCCTAGCACACCTTACTCTTAAGTCCCATGTTCGTGTTATAAGGGGTTATGTAACGAGACCGTAACTGCCTTTTGTAATCCTTTGATTTAAATAAAAATTGTGATGTCTTATTTTGGTGAAGTTTGTGAATATTTAAATGTCCAGATAAATATAGTGTGAATATTATTGATGAATTCAAGAAAAAAGATATTTCAAAATATTTTTGTAGACCTTAAATAATTAATAATGTGTAATGATTTTCAAAAAATGGTCTTCTACAGCTGTGTCCAGTATGAAATTTATAGTCTAATAACATCAACTTAATTTTTGGTGAATAGTAAATTATGAATAGTGATTTTATGCTTATTATTAGATATGTGAAAAAATGGATTAAGTAACTTCACTTAAGAAATTATTAATATAATTTGGGAACCCTTGATTAAGTAATATGATTCAATAAAACAGGTAAATAATTGTGTCAGAAATTATTGGTTAAGTATTAGTTTTCTCGGGAGAATAGTTTTTTTAAAAAAAATAAATTAAAAATATTTAGAAAATTATTTTCATAAAATGGAGTTCATTTTTGAAATTAGAGCATCGATATTTGGTTAAGGTGAATTTTTGGGAATTTTCTGAAATAGTTGAATTTTCAGTGAATAGTGTTTTTATTTTAAAAATTGAATTAAAAATATTTAGAAAATTATTTTCAAAAAATGGAGCTCATTTTTAAATCAAAGCATCGATATTTGGTTAAGGTAAAATTATGGGGTTTTTCTAAGAAAGTTGAATTTTCGGTGAATAGTGAAAATACAGTTTTTTGAGTTTCAGGTGTTTAATGACATCATTAAAGATGTAATAATTGTGAAATAATTCTGGTCGACTTATAAATAGTAATATAAGGTATGAGGTGTCCCAAGTGGCCAATACCATGGGAAAATACCATGGGCAATCCCACGGTTTTTCCAATACCACCGATGAGGTGTCCCTTGGCCATTAATGACTTGTCCCCTCACCACTCCTATAAATTCCAAGCCATTCCCTCATTCATTTAATTTAAAAATCATCCCCAACAATTTTCTGGTCTCTTTACCTCCCAAGGAGTCCTCCCAAGTTTCCCCATGCCTCCCAAGGTCCCGACCTTCAAGCTTTCGAAGTAACTCTTCAAGGTAAGGGATTCTTTCACCCACCTCTTTTAACTCATAAATTCCTTTATGTTGTGTCTTCTAGTTTCCATCTCTTTATGTTGAGGGTATGTTCTTATATGTTCTTATTACTTTCCTTTTCATTTCCAACTGATGATATAACCTTTCTTCTCTTATGAATTTTTTTTCTGAATTTTTAAGTGACGATGTTAGGCTGCTGAATGTTTTGTAAAAGGAATCACATCTTCTCTTTTTTTTTCATGTTTACTTTTCATGTGGTAGGTCATTAAAATATACATACCATGATCTTATTCAGTACCCATATTGTATTATGAGTTATTTATGAGTGGTTGACCCTTATCCTTTCTCTTCTCAATGTTTTCTAAAACCATGTTATGTAGTCGTTATGCTGTAGAAATTTTGTCTCAAAATTTCTATCTCTTTCTCTCAACAAATTCTATTGTTTATTTATGTGAATACCCAGACTTATTTAATTTTCATGGGTGTTCATAAATATATAAAGATGATATATTTGACTTTGTAATTGATATACATATAACCCTCACTTCCATTCCATGGGTTATAAATGAAAAAATGGTCTTATTTTTAAGCTCTTTTTAAACGTCGTGATTTTGACATGAAACCCATTTCTTTGATTCCATTTGGGTTATTTATGAAAAGTTTGATTATGATCTATGTGTATAACATGAAAGTAAATACATATTAAGGGTGCACCCTGATAGTGCTCCAATTCATTGGGTTAAGATTTAATCTCTAGAGATGACAAGTTTTACGATACCTTGGTGATTAACCATGATAATTTTTATGACACCTTGGGGATGGACCTTGGTGATATGTTCATGAATGTATAAATGAAATGTTGTATCCACACATTCATGTTATGATTCATGTTATTTTCATTATGATATTTCTATTCATTCATTTCTCATGTCTTTATATTTTTATTCATGTTCTTATTGATATCACAAGTACATTGATTCCTGTGTTTACCCTTACTGGGCCTTCTGCTCACCCTTTTCTTTGATGTCTAACTCTAAGATATAAGATAAAGTAAATGTACATAGGATTAACCTTTGATGAAGCCTTACAAGAGGTTTAGAAG
Source organism: Viscum album (assembly GCA_963277665.1). Taxonomy (NCBI): domain Eukaryota; kingdom Viridiplantae; phylum Streptophyta; class Magnoliopsida; order Santalales; family Viscaceae; genus Viscum; species Viscum album. The sequence goes on from OY728162.1 coordinate 1,395,751,113, forward strand.
AATGTTATTTGTTGTTTTCATGTATTATGTTCCTGATTTCCAAGACACTAGACTTTAAAGATCCTCTTTTTGTAAAATGTAATGAAAAGATATGTATTAAAAAGGAGGGATGCCATACTCCACACAGGTTGACACACAGATTGAACCCAGCCAGTATGTAGAAAGAAGGATACATGGTGTGTCAAGAAACACTACACGCCATGTAGTAGGAAATTCCTACACGGACATCACATGACATGTACTTGGCGAGCACACGACTTGTACCCGCCTAACCCATACACGACATGTACTTTATAGTACACGACCTGTAGTCTGGAAATTTCTAGAACTTCCTAGATTTTCCTAGTTTTCTCAGAAACAAGTCCAAATTCAAACAGGGTTGAGATTTTGACCCGTTCTAAAAACATGGGTTCTAACAATCTCCCCACCTTAACATAGCTCATCCCCGATCTATCAAACAAAACCCAGAGATGGAACCGAACATACCACCCTGATTAAAGTAACCTAGACTACCCTGGCCTTGAAGGTTCTGGATAAATTCCTCAAGGGGATCCCCACCTTAGTAATTGCCTAACTCGGTCTCAACCTAACAAAACTCAAAACAATCAATGATTTACTAACATGTTTCTGGACTCATGATCCTCTCGTGATGCATCATCACCTTTGCGCCTCATTGGTGCTCTCGTGTCACTCCCGACACCCCCAAACATATCCCACACCGCAATAGTGTCCGCCTCCATAAGGTCCTGCATCCCATAGATGCTCAAAATGAACTTGGCGCCTAGCACCTCATGTAACCTGCATCCTCGATGCCCCGATGCCTGCAGAACCTCAAGTAACCTACATCCTCGATGCCCCTATTCCTGTAGAACATCAAGTAACCCACATACTCGATGCCCTGATGCCCAAGGCACCCAAGTAACATGCATCCTCGATGCACCTGATGCTACGAATCTCTTATATATATATAAATATATCATGCACTCGATATGGTACCAATCCCACTGACCATCATCTAGTCAGTCCACAAGAATCCTGTTCACCTCATGAACTCAAAACAGACATGCCTCTATAGGTCATGCCAAAACAAAAACAAGGGAAATCACAAAAACACTTATGGTGTACCTCTATCCATCATTGGATCACTAGCCTGCTCAGACTCTGGCAGATCCACGGCATGCACCTGGCCTGAAGTACGACTGCCTGATGCCTGACCTCCCTGCGGTGCTACTCTAGTCACCAACCACTAACCCCTCAGCTGGATCCCACTCTCTCTGTCATGACTTCCACGTATAGCTGAACCTCAACTACCCTCTCTTGGTACCGAAACTGAACCAACTCCAGATGCCACCGTCTGTCCCGGTCCCTTCCTGCCAGCTGTCTGAGAAGGCTGCCAGCAGAACCTCTCCAGATGCCTGACCTATCCACATGCTTGACACTCCTTTCGAGGCTTATAACACTGAGTCCGAACATATCTTGGCTTCCCACACTGAAAGAAAACAACCGATTAACTACTATGAGGTGTTCTAGCTGAGTCCTTGGCCTGACTGCTTTGCTGGAACTCATCCCATCCACGCTTCCTGGTATCTGAACCATCACCTGAAGTCATCGCCCGACCAACCTGGGGTCTATCCCTCTGGTTACCCTCTGCTATGAGTGTCTGATTCACTGCCTTTGAGAATGAACCCAGCTAGAAGATATTCACCTAGATTTGAATGGCATGTCATAAGCCATCCTCGAAGTGCATCACCCTTGCCACGTCATTGCTTACCATACTAGGTGCAAAGCGAGAAAACTCAGTGAAAGAAGCTTCATAGTACATGACGTACATGTCTACCTACTAAAGGATCAAGAACTTCTGAGCTCTCTCAGACCTCAGTATCTCTGGGTAAAAGTGATTGAAGAACCTATCCTCAAAGTCTTTCCATGCTAGTCCTTCACACCTGCGAGACTGAACCTACACATTCCACCAACGCTTCACCAGTCCTCTCAGCATGTACGTCACCAGCTTGACCCTCCACCTTGGAGGCACCTCGAGCTGCTTGAAGATCATCTGCATGCTCTATATCTAGTTCTCAGCTGCATGCAGACCACCCTCACCATAAATTAGTGGCAGGTGCTACGACTAGAACTCCCATGTCAGATATTCCATAGATGGCTCTGTACCCTGCACACCTCTGTCGATCCCCTACAAGACACATACCAGGCTAGATCAGAGCTGCTCATCGAGACATGGTCCGAACGCTACCAAACCCGACTATTTTCCTACCTGCACTAGATTCTAAACCTGATCCTTTCCCTGATCTTGTACCTGCGGCTCATGCTCTTCCTGCACCGTCAGATCCTGAACCCTATCCTGCTCTTGTGGCACTGTACCATCTCCCGCCTGATGCTCCATCTGATTCGACTAAAGGAAACCCACTAAATACCATAAATGGTTAAACATACCATATATATATAACAATATATATATATTCGATGCAGATAAGGAAAGAAGTAAAGAGGTAGTATAAAACAACTACCCTTACTCTCCCCTATCGCAAACCATGCCCATGGCATCCCGGCCTCATGGCCTCCTTACCCGCCCTCAACAGATCCAAGTATCAAAAATACCTCGGGCCATGCCTGTCCTGACAACCAAAGTTGCCTCAAACCAATGACCAAGTCTCCCAATCCTGGTGATCAAAATCACCTCAACCATAGTACCTGCCTTCTAGTACAAGAGCCAGGCCAAAATACCCCGCCACATGAAATTCTAAAAATATACAAAGCATGGCATAAAACATTGCAATAAACAAGAAATTCTATTAGGGATTTTACCTATTCAAATTTCAAAAGAATACAAGGCATGATGATTGATATTACTCACATGGAATTATCACCTCACAAAGCATACATGCAGTTATGAAAGTGAAATACCCTAAAAATGTGCCTATCAAAAGCCAAGAAAACTTGACTTCCCATACCGGGCCAAGGTCCAATTCTCCCTTACAGCACCAGGTCAAGGGTCACATATCACAATCAATAACATCACACACCAAGTGAGCCACCAAGGGGGAAATCATATCAACTGTAATCTGAGAAAAAAAAACAATAATTCCAACCCAAGGCAACTTGGTCCATCCCTTGTACTTGGGGCTGAAAGCACCCAAGCACAATCTAGAAACCCAGTTCCTGTAACAACCTATCTTCAGTCTACCATATCCCAAATAGTAAAACCAGCCGAAATAAAAAGAGAAGTCTCAATATCATTAGTATCTAGAAAAACACTCCTACTAAATCCCTATCAAGAACTCCTCTGATACCACTTTGTAACGACCCAAACCCGAACAACCACCCGAATAGTGATAAAAGGGTTGAGTGTTACTACCTTAGGTGCACCTCCCTGAACACCAAATGCTGATGACAAGCAGTGAGGCTCTCATAGGTATAGTGGGGAGGCTATACACTCTAGGAGGATAATAATGCTACTGGTCCGAGTATAATAATAAATATTCAACGGAATAAACGAATATGAAGACTCGAACCAGACCTACAGATCAGAAGCACATTCAATATCGATAAACTACAGAAGTAATAAATATAAACAACAATAGGGGAAATAAACACAACATCATTTAGATCACTTGTAACTATTACAGAACAAAAAAAACATGCATCCAAAGAAGGTCATACATATCCAGGTGTAAAGACACCAATGGCTAACCAACTGTAGCTACAAAAAGTGAGCATGCTGATACCGAAAGGAAAGAAAAACAAAGTAACTCCAGCTAGGAAAGACCTCAAGGTCCCTTCCATATCCATGCGACAACTAAATCAATCCAGCTTATGAAGTTGGCCTCTTTCCTGCACATAAATCCATAATGTTTACACGCGTCCTGAAGGGCCCGTGCAGAGTGTGAGACGAATCATAGTAGGATACCACCCGGTGCATACCAAATATAAGTGTTTAAGAAGACATGCATTTATAATAAAAGAAGTAAATATAAAGATGCACACAACTAAACAAAAACTCCACTGGTGCTCAGCAGCCACCATGGAGTGTCACCTACTTCGGCCAATGCCATAATCTATGTCATGCAACATGGAACCATGTGCCCCTTGACACTGTGTGTCTCAAGTACCGACATCCCGAAGGCACGCCCAAGGAATAGTAGCCCGGAGGAACAGCGATGTCTGCCCCCAAATAAGTAACCAGAGGGACAATGATGTCTGCCCTCTAATAAAGTAACTGGAGGGATAGCGATGTCGTACCTTAAATAAAATAACTGAAGAGACAGTGATGTCTTCCCCCAAATAACGTAGAGTCTCTGCCCCAACCTGATAGCCTCAATGCCATCCCCTGAAGGCTCCTCACCCTCCACATGGATTCCTATAGTTAGAACCCCCAAACCAATAGTACTTAAAGCGCAACTAACGGGGGAATCTACCCACACGAGTGGTCAAAACCACCTCATCATGGAGTCTCTCTATGTGCACACTACTCAAAGTTCCGGGTGAGCGGTAATCACTAAAATAGTACCCAAGCCCCAACACCTTTGACACCTCATGTCCCTACGACCATGATGCTTAATTCCAACAACCCCTCCATCCTAGTAACCAGGGCCATCCCCAACCGGAAAGTCACCCTACCTCAAGCCGACGTCCATGACGCCCAATCCCGTGGTCAGAACCACCCAAAGTAACCCTGTCCAAGCCCAAACTGTGATCAGAATCACACAATAATATTTGGGCCACGACCAACACAACCGTAAGGGTTCCAGCATATGCAATTCAAAAATTACATATAAAATCAAAAGAATCACTTTTAAACAGGAAAACAAACTAACAATTGAATTCTCTAACGAAGTACAGTCCCATTCTAGCATTGAGGTCCTTAAAGCCTCCAACAATTCATAACATGGGTTAATAAACTAAACTAAACAGTTTAAGACAAAACAATTCAAATATAACCATTTTCACATCCCCCGTTCAAAATGCCCCAATGAGCAATGAGCACTCACCCGACCCCGCTCAAGAAAAACATGTAACAGGGAATACCCAAAGGCATCCCATAGGTCAAATAACAATTAAATAGGAAATAAAAAGTAAAATAGGGTCACACTCAAAATACTCGAAAACGTGCCAAAGGTCGCGCCACCCATAGTCTGCGAAAACACAAAATGAGGTATGCACCACCTACCTGAAACTCGTAGATGTAGGAACGTCTGATATCGAGATCTAATTTTAAGCCGATCTTCATAGATCTACGTTTCCATCAAATCCATGAAATTCCACTCGGATGGAAACTAGGAAGTGTGAGGCAAAGAAACAGGAACGAAACAACGTGCATGGGTTTAGCCACGCTGTTGTGATCCCCCAGCCATCGATGGATTGAAGAACAAACGTCAGATGATGATTCTCGGGTAGGAAACGATCTTCAGAACTTCGGAATGGACCTGTTTTGAAGTTAGAGAAGATGAAGCTATTTTCCGAAATAAGAGGTGACACCCTTTCATTTAAGCAAATAAAAAAAGTATACGGCGTGTACTTAAGGACTATACAGCGTGTAGTGACCTTTTCCATACTCAAACTTAAGTGGAGATATCCACACTTCTTGGGATCTCCACACGGGTTGACACACGGCTTGAACCCAACCGGTATGCAGAAAGAAGGATACACGGCGTGTCAAGCAACACTACACGCCGTGTAGTAGGAAATTCCTACACAGTAATCACATGACATGTACTGAGTGAGAACACGGTCGGTACTCGCCTAACCCAGACACGTCATGTACTTTCTAGTACACGGCGTGTTGTCTATAAATTTTCAGAACATCCCCGATTTTCATAGTTTTCTCAGAAACACGTCAAAATTCAAACAGGGTCGGAATTTTGACCCGTTCTAAAAACCCGAGTTCTTATAATCTAAGTGTGTGATTCATAATACTCATTAATAATAATAATAATAATGTCTAAGGTCCAATACACACATCCACAGATTGTAACATCCAATGAAACATATAAATGTGGATTTTCTATTTGCGATTCTCGTTCTCATAATAACCTTACTAGATATTACCAAGGGAATACACAATGAGAATGTGTCTCAAAATCCTATGAGTCTTCACCCCTGATATCCTGTATCATTTGTGTCCCTTATATGATATCATCCAGCTATATAAAATATATTCAAGAATAGTGTCAAAGCACTTTTGAGTTCTCGTCATAGAAGGGAACTGTTATGACCTTTTAGTATGAAAACTACTTTTAGGGCATTGTCACATACTATGTCACGTAGAAGAACAATCATGAATTGATAATTATTTTATTAATATTCAAAACAATGAATACATTATTATCATAAATTATATAGAAGATGGTTCTAGGTCACCAACTCCAACACTTGCCATTAATTTCTAAAGTTTTGAAATAAATTTTGAGACATGAAAACAAATAGTAAAGAATTCAGAATCAATATCACCGATTGATTCTTCTTGAAAGATAACACAAAGAAGAGAAATATATTTAAACTAGTAGAATCTTAATCCCCAAGCAAAAAAGATTACACAATGATCATTAAAAGCTAATATGAAAACAAAATTAAATACCAAAAATCAAAATAACAAAGGAGGGGGGAAGAGTTCTCCATAAATCATGATCTGTGCGGCTTTGTATCTCTGATCTTCGGGTCTCTCGTCTCAGAATGTCATGCTTCTCTAGAAATCAAGAAGGTGTAAGATTAATTGAGCTCACCCATCCAAATGTGTATCTATAGGATTTAACCTTTTTCATTCTCTGGTTCATCACTAAAGTACTTCACCGACTCAGGTTGGTCTTCTCTATTTCACCAAACACATGTCGTAGTATTGGCATTTGATTCACATGTACATGAATTGAGAAAAGCCTTTTAATAAAATGCAACAAGTAGTTGTTTAAAGTATCTAGACTAAATTTTGGCTTGGTTATGCACATTAAAACAGAGCATAATTAATAAATTTTTATTAATAATAATAGTATAGAAAAATAACTTTAATAAGTATAATAAATTAATAATATACAGAATTAGTATTAAATTAATTACAAATAAAAAAAATTATTATTATTATTACTTAATTAAATTATCAATATTTTTTATAATTATTAGTTTTATTAAAATAATAACATATTTAAAAATATATAACTATTATGATTATTTATTATTTACTTAAAATAAAATATAAATATATTTGAATATACACTTGTTATAAAAATATAATTTTTAATATTATTAGATTAAAATATAATTTATAATATTGTATCTAATTTTTTAAATTTATCTATTTTATTTTATTATTATTTAAACAATTTTATTTAATTATTAATTTTATTTGTTATCATTAATTTAATTTATTATTTTATTTTTATTATTATTATTTAGATCCCTTCTTAACCCCATTCGTGGCCAGTTCTCTTCTCCCACATGCATCTGCAGGTCCGGTTCCTGGCGGTGGAAGGATGTACCCCTTCAGCTTCGACTCTTTCAGCGGCGGTAGATGGGAGTTAAAGAGACATTTGACCGGTACCGCCTACTACAATATAGGGGATACAATGAAAACATCTGGAATGATGACATTGTCAGCATTTGTGGTTGTGACTGGTTCCGTTCGGATACAGGTGCGCAAATTTGGTGATTGGTCGTTGGCGATGAGGCGCGGGCGAAAATTCACTGGCAACACAATTAAAATAAAAATAAAAATTATCCTTAATAAATATTAAAACATAAATATTTAAATTTATTAAAATTCAAAACTAATTTAATTATTTATTTAAATGAAATTCAAATTAAAATGTGAATTAATAAAAATATAAAACTATTGAATAACTAAATAAATTCAAAAAAAGATTACTAAAAATTAAAAACTAAACTTTAATTAAAACAAAAATTAAAATGCAATGAAATTAATTAATTATTTAAAAACTCAAATTATCAGTTAAAATTAAAAAATTAAAAACAAGAGTTGAATTTATAATTGAATCCATATCGATTACTAAAATTTTAAAATAGAGATTAAAAAATATTAAAAGTCATAAATGACTTAAAATTAAATTAAAGTTCAATTAATTAAATTAATATATGATTATAAATTATTTAATTAAAAAAAATCAAACTATAAAATTAATAAAGATAAATTATTTGACACTTAAGTCACATTTAATTAATTTAATCATCAAAAACATAATAAAAATACATGGTAAAACAATACATTTTAAGGCCACATGAACAGGAACAAACATACGACACGGGAAGGGTGCTATAAAGCCTCTACACATAGTTTAAATATACTTACACACCTTGTATTTTGTGTTATACATTTCATGTGGGGAAGTACAACACATGCAGAAAAGGGGCTGGTTGGGCACACCTTGTACCCCAAGTACATGCTATATACCCCCATTGAGGGTGTTTAGAGCCCTTCATTTCATCAGTTTTGGACCAGTATTGGTTGACTGTGTTCCCTTGGACCATCCCCTTGAGGGTACATTATGTCTAAATCTCTTTATTGTGTTACCCTATGGAGGACGAGTCTTAGATAGAGTGTGATATCCCTCTATGAGACCAGAATGTGATCCTCTATCATTTCTTCTTATACCCTATGTGGGGTTCATGTAATTGGTGTGACCTCCTTGAGCAGGGCCCTAATACTCCATCTAGCATTCCATTTTAGTAGGGTTTTTATTATTGTTTTCATATGATCCCCTACATAGTGGGTTGATCAGTAATGGTTTTTTGGTTTCTCGTAGCGGCCCTGAGTGTGATCCTCTATCTGAGTATTGAGGTCTTATGAGACTAGTGAGTTTTCTTGGGTGGGGCCTAGTGATCATGACCTCTTGGATGAGTGTCTCTAATGATAGCATGGCTCATTGAGTGGGTTCTCCTGGAACAATCATAGATTTGATCAAAATCATATGGCTGGTAGTTAGGTTAAGACATCCTAGAGGCACGAAGTCTTTCCTGAGTATATCTGGGTTGTTTTTTCTTTTATTACTATATCCTTATTATGATTTGAATTATTATTGATGATATATGTTTAGTGTTTTCAGGGTGTCCTACTGGGCATTGTTATACGCACCCCTTCATGGGATCTACCTATATGTGTCGTGTCTTGTGTAGATGATGGCCTATTAGACCATGTTCTGGGAGGATAGGGAGATTGTGGAGCATAACTTAAGCTAGATAAACCAAGGTGTTTCCCAAGTGGTTGTATTTTATATTATACCTCACCTTCTGAGTAGGTTGGACTCTCTGCGGGTTTTTGTTGGGTGTGTATTTGGCCCCTTTCCGGATTTCAGTACTTTATTTTTATACTCATATTGTGGGTTTATAGATATATGCATGCATTAGTTTTATTTGTTTTACATTTCATCATTACATGGGCCGAGATCTCTGTGTGTGTGGGGGGTGGGTTCATTAGTCTAATGCATCATATATATGTGATATGCCTACTCGGTGCTCGTTACCATCCCCTGGCCTATTTTAGGTGGGCTTGGAGCAGTCATAGTTCGGGCCCCTTCGGGTTGGATCATGACGGAGTGGTGTTAGAGGAGTCAATTCTACTTTAGGACTAAAGTCTCTGATATTTTTTTTGGGTTTTTTGGAAATAATGTTAAGTGTTTCGAGTACAGATTTCAAGCTAGATACTATAAAATTGGTAAGACAAACGACATATCCATACAGATAGACTCTGATCACCTACCTTTTGACTCAGTACATGTAAACATTGGTTTTAGGGAAAACACAGGTACATGCATCATATCAGAATGGGTTGTTGTTTCCATGTCCTTCTTGAGTCTACTCCCTATATATAGTTTTTTACCATGGTACATCTTGTTTATTTCAATATGCCTCTACATAGACATCCAACCAGGATTCTACTACGTGATCATGAGGATGATCCGACGAGTGATAAGGCTTCAGTATAGGGGCATGTACCGAAGATAGTACCTCAAGGTGGTTTACCAATTATACCACCACCTGTTCAACACCAGTTATCTCTGGAAGTGCTAGATAATGATGCATGCAGGCTGATTGCACTGTATGAGTTCCATAGGCTGTGACATCCCAGGTTTTGAGGTGATCCAAACCCCCATGTAGACGAGGACTTTCTAGAGGTAGTCACTTGAGTTTTCTACTTATGAGTAAGCCTACATATATGATGGTAGTCCTCATGATGATTCGTCTTCATGGATCCACTAGGCAGTGGTAGAGTCTGGTGACTCAGTCACAGGATGTGATAGTTCTCTCCTAGTCATACATAGAGCATCTCCTCAAAGAAGATTTTTATTTGATCATGTTGTGATTAGTACACATCCAAGAACTTCTATATCTATAGTAGGGAAGTATGATTGTGGTGGAGTAATTAGTTAGGTCTACTAATCTCTTATAGTAATCCATGGATATGGTACGTGATATGTTCTTCAGGGAAAAAACCATTGAGTAGGGACTACGATGATATATAAGGGCTTCTGTGATATCTCTCTACATTCCCACCTATGTTGGACTACTGGATTGGGACTTAGTGTTGGAGAGATTCCTGGAACAACATGAGTCGACAATGGGTTCTGTTAGTGGGAACCCAGAAGCTTGAGACCTTGCAGGCAAGCAGCTGATGGAAATCATAGGGATCCTGGGGTGTTAAGTGATTCAGTAGGTGATCCTAGGATAGAGGATCAGTGGTGCATGTCTCTTAGGATGGATCGAATTAGCCTTGAGAGAGACGATGATTCTCTTATGATGGTTGGGGAAATGTTACATGGGATTGTCCAACCCATCATACATCTAATCAGGATACGGTCAAGGGATTTACAAGGTAGAGGTTGAGGCATGAGTATGGAGGTTTGTAGGGAGGAGTACATAAAAGAGGGTCCAGTATAGTAGCAGGAGGTGGTCGGAGGTTTGACCTATTTCCACCACCACCCCCAGGTGGTCCACGCCATGCTTAAGGATCTGGTGGTTAGGGTTGAGGCTAGCTATGGGGTATATAGGCCTATGAACCTAAGTCTCTAGGGATGATATAAGGTATTATTTGTGACTTTTCTACCTTAGTAACAATACTAATGGAATTGGGTGTAAGCCATTCCTTTCCTACCACTTCTTTGGTTCAGAACATAGAGATTCCAATTGATCATTTTTATTAACCATTGAAATTGGAGACTCCAAAAGGATGTGACTTAGTGATTTCACAATTTTTCCAATAGTGGTATTTGATGCTTGGAGGTGAGATATTTTTATGGGATCTTCTTGTAGTAGTGATGAGGCCTTATGAATTCATATTAGATATGGATTAGACATCAATAGTTAATTCCTAGATCGGCTATTTTAGGTAGAGGATGTAGTGTGTCTGTAGTGATGGGATGAGGGTTTCCTTTGGGGGTGAAAAGGAAACCCTAGAGGAGAAACATAGGCTCAGGAATAAGATATAGGATTCAATTACTTAGTAGTTTTATAAAATGAATCTTGGATTAGTGGATACTATGAGACACTATTTCCCTATGGTGGTGGCAGAGTATGAGGAAATATTTCCTGGGGAGGTTTCAGGTTTACCTCCCCGCTGAGAGATAGACTTATCCATTGAAACACACCGTAGGATGACCCCCAATATCTACACCTTCATATCAGATGCCTCCCGTAGTGCTTTGTGAGCTTTGGATCCAATTAGAAAATTTCATGTGGAGGGGTTTGTGAGACCCAATGTTTTCCCTTAGGCAGTCATAGTGTTGTTCACCAATAAGGATAATGATAGTGTTAGGTTATGTGTGTATTACTGATGCTTTAACCAAGTGACCATGAGGAATAAGTATCCACTTTTGGGGATTGAAGACCTTTTCAATAAATTGAGAGGGGTATAATGGTTCTTGAAAATTGACCTGAGATCATGCTATCACCAGCTATGAGTATCGTATGAGGATATACAGAAGATGAAATTCATATGTCACTATGATCACTATGAGTACTTTGTGATTCATTTCTTCATAAAAAATTCCTTATCAGTGTTCAAGGGACTCATGAACTAAATATTTTTACCTTTCATAGACTGGTTTGTGATGATATTCATCAGCAATATCCTAGTTTACTCGGTGTCCAAGGAGGTACATGTGAGACACTTTATAATGGTCCTGGACACACTTTGAGAGAACCAAATTTATGGGATTCTCTCTATGTTTTAGTTTTATATTCAAGTGGTCCACTTCCTAAAACATGTCATCTCAAAGGTAGGAGTGGCAATGGACCCAAATAATGTTAAGGCAGTGCTATCTTGGGAGACACCCAAGAGTGCGACCAATTTATGGATTTTACTTGAGTTAGAAGGGTACTATTAGAGGTTTTTACCTGATTTATCTTGAGTGGTAGCACCTTTGATAGCTTTTAACCAAAAGGGAAAACCTTTATTGTGGACAGAAAGGTGCCAACAATTTTTTTAGGATTTGAGGTAGATATTGATGATTACCTCCATCTTATGATTTCTAGAGGAGGTTTTTGAGTATGTAGTGTTCTATTATGCCTTGGGAACCAGACTTGGTTGTGTATTGATGTAGTGGCTGGTAGTGATTGCCTCTGGGTCTAGTATAGCATCTAGTCCTTTTTTTAAATTACTATTACATCGTTTCAAAGATAAACAACATAATTTTATTACACATAGAGGATTCATAGGTTCAGTGTCTTGGGAAAACTAGGAACATACATAACAAATACAACATCAAGCCTAAACATTCATTTAATTTCTTCTTCTGTAGCTTCTTATTGGCACTTGTCCTATCCGTAGTACATGTAGCCACCTGAGGATACACATCAAAAGGGGTGATCTAAAAGCCCAGTAGGAGGATAGATAAGAACAATATATCATGGGGTGATCATAATCATAACATAGGCAAAAGATCATGAACATGAGAGGAGCATAAATAATAGACTTGAAATGTGGCAATGCATAAAAATGAAACATCATGTCTTAGTGGTTAACTACCACAAATACTTGTGAACCAAGATAGAATCTTGTTCACACATAATTTCACATTTACTCATGAGATTCATCACTTTACCCAATGCATTGGAGCACTGTATAATTTTGGGTGCACCCGTCACATTTAAACATTCATATTGCGCTATATAATTCTGGGCGCACCCATCACATCATAACATTATCATTTATCATGCTTTACACAATGAACATATAACATTAATTCACATAATGACCTCATGAAAATTAATGGGTTTTATCTCATAATAACATATTCATAAGCTTTGGGTTCCCAAAAGAAAGAGGGAACGACATACAAGTTACAAGAACCGTTCACTTTGAGTGAGAAGTAAAAGGGGTGTTCTTAAAAGAAGAGTTCTTTTGGAAAACATTTTTTTGGACATAAAAACCAGTGAAAAACGTGTATATGAAGAACATTAAAGTAAATGATGAAAAAATTATCTTTTAGGAGTAACCATATCAAAAATGGAGTGAAAGAGGGAGAACCCGAAGGAAGAAAATTGGGTTCGAGATTTCCCCTTACCTTGTACTCGAATGCCTCCTTCTCTTTAATGTCCTGTATAATGACATTATATTCATTAATTAAAAATTTCAAAAAATTTTATACATTAATAGGGTTCATTATGGTTTCATTATGTCATATTATGTTCCTTTTGTTGATTTATAGAGTTTAAAAACATTGTTCGGGAATGTTCGTTTTCATGGTTTTCTTGAGTGGTTCACTTGTATTCTTAAATTGAAGTTTGGGTAGATCATGGGTAAACATCCAAAAATGATATTACATGTTATTAATGATATTATAGGAGCTTTAATTATTTTATAATGAATTATATTAGATCCATGTGTACGAATCATTAGGTAAGAATTTAATTATGGTTATTTGGGTTAATTTGAGCGGTTTTTGGATCACAACGAACTTGTTTTAACTTTTCACTTAGTAATATGGCCGTAGGTTATTTCCAGAAATTAAAATAGAACATAATACATATAAAATATTCTTTTTCAACCATAAAAATGGTTTCATGATTATATATGAAGGTAGAAATGGAAGAAGAGAGCATGTCGTTTTTGAAGGTGATAAATTAACACCTCATGAACAACGTTCTGTTTAAAAAAATAAAAGGAAGAGGGAAAGGGTGTGGGGTGATATAATATCCCATTAGAATCATAAAATTACATTATATGTATAATAATGGAGTTAAAAAACAATTTAGATGAATATAGGTGGGGAGATATTAAGAAAGGAACTTGAACTTGAAAGGAAATTAAAGGAAAGAGGGAGAGAAATTTCCTCTTAAATCTTCCTCTTGATATCCTCCTTAAGGAAGATAGTCTTAGACTTTTGATGAGAAGAGAAGATTTTGTACGTGGGAGAGGTTCTAGGGAAGATGTTTGGGCAGAGTTTAGATAAGGCTCGGATCTTGAGAGGTGTGAGGAAATGAGGGAGTGAAGGGAGGCTTTTATAGTGGAGGGGAGAGGGGTTTCCTTAATATAAAATTCATTAGTTTATTAATTTCACCTAATACAAGGAATAGTGAGTCTTGGATGACCAATAATAGTAATTTTATAATGTAATCCCGAACCAAGTGGGATTACATCAGCAGAACATCATCGATGAATCAATTAATACATTATTTAGCATTTATTGCGAATTATCGGATTCTACTATTCATCAGAAATTCATGTATCTCAGAAAAATCCCAAAAATTTACCCCAACCATTTTTTGACATGTAGAATAAAAAAATGAAGTCCATTTATCAAAAATAAATTTCTATATATTATTAATTTAATATTTAATTAAAATCATAATTTACTTAAAAACAGCTGTTAAGATTAAAACTGATTTTATAGTTCTTTCAAAAATTACGTAGGGTCTTATAAAATTATCTAAAAACTATTAGACATTGATTCAATACATTTTAGAGAAATAAATATTTTTTTACGTTAATTAATTAATTATAATTAAATATTTATGACTTATAAAATTCCAAAAACGTTTACTAAGGTCAAATTGTCACTTTCTAAGATATCTAAATTTTATTTTATTATTCATAGATAATGTTACTCTTATGTTGGATGATTTACTATTCATAAGGGTCATATTACTATTCATAAGTTTATGTTACTATTCATAAGGGTAGGTCACTATTCACAAAATTTTTTTTTTTTTCATTAGACTTCAAAAATCATCCTTAACACAACCGTGTATGTCGGATTTTCAAAATTCCAAACATAGTGGTGAAAACATTTTGTTTAAAGGTCACTTATCACTTAGTAGTTCATTATTTTGTGTTTTCATGTTATTTTATGACATAAATATAAGAAGGGAATTTTCCATTGAAAAACATTGGGTCGTTACATTCTTCCCCCCTTAAGAAATTTCGCCCTCGAAATTTCACTTTACACAAACAGGTGAGGGTATTTCTCATTTATTTCTTCTTCTGCTTCCCATGTTTCTTACTCAAACTTATGGTTCCTCCAAAACACTTTGACAATATGGGTTGTCTTGTTGCATAGAAACTTATCTCTCTGATCCAGAATCTTTACTGGCTGCTCCTCATAGGAGAGATCATCTTCCAGTTGCACCACCTCTAAGTTTAGTACATGTGAGGGTTCTGGTATGTACTTCCTCAGTAGTGATACATGAAACACATCATGAACTTGATCCATATTCAGTGGAAGTGAAAGCCGATAGGAAACGGCTCCTATGCGGTCAAGGATCTCAAAGGGGCCAATATACCTTGGGCTTAGCTTCCCTTTCTTCCCAAATCGCATGACTCTCTTACATGGAGATATTCGAAGGAAGACTTTATCTTCAATGTCGAACTCCAATTCCCTTCGACGGTTGTCAGTATAGCTCTTTTTCCGACTTTGAGCAGATTTGATGTGTTTCTAGATGACTTGAACCTTCTCTATCATCTCTTGAACAATATTGGGTCCAAGTAGATTTCTTTCTCCAACTTCATCCCAACAGGTTAGAGTTCTACATCGCTTTCCATAAAGAGCTTCATATGGAGCTATCTGAATACTCGAGTGGAAGCTATTGTTGTATGAGAACTTAACCAATGGGAGATGCTGATCCCAACCACCTTTGAATTCTAGAGAGAAGGCTCTTAGCATATCTTCAAGCATTTGAATAGTCATTTCAGACTGGCCATTAGTTTGGGGGTGATAGGCCATGCTGAAATTTAATTCAGAACTCAAAGCATGTTGAAGGCTTCTCCAGAACTTAGATGTGAACCTTGGATCACGGTTAGAGACAATTGAGAGTGGAAAATCGTGCAGTCTCACCACTTCCTTCACATATACCTTTGCAAGTTGTTCAAGCGATAATTCTTCCTGAATAGCGATAAAATGGGCACTCTTGGTGAGTCAGTCATCCACAACCCATATTGCATTATTTCTCTTTTACGTCTTCGGGAGACCTATGACAAAGTCTATAATAACATTTTCCCATTTCCACATGGGTATAGGCAATGGCTGCATCATACCTTTGGACTTCTTCCGCTCAGCTTTAACTTGCTGACATACCAAGCACCTTGATATATATTCTGCAATCTCCTTCTTCATGTTATCCCACCAGAAGTGTTCTCGAAGATCACGATACATCTTGGTACTCCCAGGATGGATAGATAATGTTGAGATATGTGCATTATCCAATAGCTCCTTCTTTATCCCAGGTGATGAAGGCACACAAAGCCGCGTTCCGAACCGAATCACACCATCATCATCGATATGGAACTCTTGCAGCTTCCCTTCCTTTACTGCATTCACCCTCTTTTGTATCTCCACATCATCCCTTTGTGCTTCCTTAATCTTCTCTTGGATGTATGGTTGCACAATAATTTGGGAAAGTTATGATGTATCCCCTACTCTTACGATTCCCAAATCCATCCTTTGCATATCCAAGAAGATAGGGTCTTTCTCAATCCGCAACATGGAAAGAGTAGGAGGTTCTTTTCTGCTTAGAGCATCAGCTACCTTGTTTTCCTTTCCAGGATTATAGTGAATAGAGCAATCGTAATCCTTGATTAGATCTAACTATCTCCATTGACGCATGTTGAGCTCCTTTTGTGTGAATATATACTTTAGGCTCTTGTGGTCGGTGTATATGGAACAACTCTTGCCAAAAAGGTAGTGCCGCCAGATTTTCAGGGAAAAAATCACGGCTGCCAACTCTAGATTAGGCGTCAGGTAGTTCTGCTCATGGATCTTCAACTGTCGTGTGGTGAAGGCTATCACATTATCAATTTTCATTAGTACACAACCCAAGCCTTTCTTTGAAGAATCACTGTATATCACAAAACATTCTCCACTTTTCGGTAGTGTGAGTACAGGTGTAGTGATCAACCTTCTCTTTAGCTTCCTGAAGATTCCCTCACATTATTCTTTCCAGACATACTTTACCCCTTTCCTTGTTAACTTAGTTAACGGGCTTGACAATCATGAGAATTTTCTCACAAAATGTCGGTAGTACCCAGCTAATCCAAGAAAACTATGGATTTCTGTGACACTAGAGGGCATGGGAAATTCCTCAATCGCCTTTGTCTTTGAAGGGTCTATAGAAATTCCCTCTCTTGTGATCACATGTCCCAAGAACGTGACCTGATTCATCCAAAAGTCACACTTTCTGAACTTGGCGTATAACTTCTCCTTTCTCATTTTCGCCAACACAAGTCTTAGATTTTCTTCATCTTCCTCCTTGCTCTTGGAGTAGATGAGAATATCATCGATAAACACTACCAAAATTTTTTCAAGGTAATGTCTAAAGACTCTATTCATCAAATCCATGATGATTACAGGGGCATTAGTAAGTCCAAAGTGCATCACCAAAAACTCATAGTGCCCATACCTTGTACGGAAGGCAGTCTTCTGAATATCTTCCTTCTTCACCTTTACCTGATGATATCTATAATGAAGATCCACCTTTGATAATTATTTAGATCCTCTTAACTGATCGAACAAGTCATCAATCCTTGGAAGATGATACTTTTTCTTTATGGTGATCTTGTTGAGTTCCCGATAATCGATACACGGCTGCATGGTTCCATCCTTCTTCTTCACAAAGAGCACTGGCGCACCCCAAGGTGATGCACTAGGGCGTATGAACCCTTTTTCCAGATGCTCTTGCAGCTGCTTCTTTAACTCCTCCAGTTCGATAGGATCCATCCTATAGTGACACTTAGAGATAGGAGTAGGTCTGGGTATGAGTTCAATTGAGAACTCTACCTCACGATCTGGGGGAATTCCGGGTAACTCTTCGGGAAATACATCACTGTATTCCCTCACAATGGGCATTTCCTCAAGGTTGGAACTTTCCTTCGACTCAACCATTTGGACGAGGTATGATTCTTCATAGGGAATCAACACCCACACCATTGAAGGATTTTTCAAAGGAGATTCATGATATTACTTGCATTTGTAGAGGATCATGGGATGGTTTGGAATATGAAAAGATATTTCCTTTTCCCAATAGTTGATATGCGCTCTATATAACGAGAGCCAGTCCATTCCCATTATAGCATCGAATTCCACCAAGGGAAGTATTACGAGATTTTCCAGAAGAATCTTCTGACATATGCCAATGGGAGAAGATTCAAACACTTGGGTTGCAATTATTGAACCACTTGGTGTTTTTACAGATATATCTACTTCAAGGTTTCGAGGATTCGATTCTATAGTTCTAGAAAACTTGCAAGATATAAAAGATTGCGTAGAACCAAAATCAAATAAGACTTTTTCCATTCCCGGGTGAATAGGAAGTGTACCTTGTACGACTTCATTATCATGCTCCACCTCCGCAGTTGTGGTGGCATAAAACTTTCCTTGTTCCTTTGGCTTTGGTGGCTACTGACACTGATTACCCTCGAGAGCTTGAGGTTTATTTCACTGGTTTGCAAAGTGCCATATCTCCTCACAGTTGTAACATTGAACCATGAGTGGTTCTCTCCTTTCATCGGCTATATTCTCCTTCCTTTTCATGTATTTTCGACACTCTTGAGCCCGGTGTCCTTCTTTACCACACTTAAATCATTTCACCATCCCTTTGAGGCAGTTCCCATGGTGCAACTTCCCACATTTTTGGCATGTGGGTCGTTGAATTTTCTTCCTGCCTTTGTCACTAGATCCACTGGCTTGAAACTCCATCTTTCTTTTCTTATCACCATAGTCATGGGACCATTATACAAACTCCATCTCCACTTTGAGAGCACACCGAACAACATCTTCATAACTCCCAAAGTCTTTAATTGAAAGAGCCTTTCGAAGATGTGGTTTTAATACACTAAAGAATCTATCAATTTTGTTGTCATTGTTGATAACAAAACCTGAAGCATACCTTGCGAGCCTTGTAAAATTTGGTTCATAGGTTGTGACAGATTCTCCTTCTTTTTTCTTGAGCTCTATAAATTCTCTCCCCATCTTTGTGCGAAGAGTTCGTGGGAAGTACTTGTTAAGAAACATTATCTTAAAGTCTTCCCATTCCATCTCTTCAATTTCCACCCTTGGCTTGGTGTTCTTAATCAAAGCCCACCACTGATCAGCTTCTCAATCTAGGCGATATAAAACTAGATTCACCTTCTCCGTCTCAGAGCAGTGAAGTATAGAAAATATCTTCTCCATGGAGTTGACCCACTGTTCCTCAACTAGTGGATCGGAAGATCCACTAAACGTCGGTGGTCGTTTCCGCATAAAACATTCGATAGCTAGTTGCTCCCTCTTTGGTGAAGGAGGAAGTTTCCCATTATTATGGTTATTATTCATAACCTAAGATAATTGGGTAAGAATCACCATGAAGTTTTGAACTCCACCTCCCAAATTATTGGGGATGTCATTCGGGCAATCGTTGAATTGTCCCTCACATGAGTTATTGGCATGATTTCTCCTGGTTCCCACCATTTTCAAAAATAGAAAAGGTTAGAACAAATCATAAGTAAACAAGTCATGAATAACTTATTCATTTAGACAATTATACAAAACATATAACATATGGGATCCCTAGGTAAATATTCTTGTGTGCATATTTGTACTTAGTCTCATGTTGTAGGTTTTCCCTAGGGTTCACTAATCCTAATTCCCAAATTAACTAAACCTTGCCTCTGATTCCAACTATAGAATCCCAGACTTTTGTTAAATTGCTATTACATAGTTTCAAAGATAAACAAAATAATAGTATTACACATATAGGATCTAGAGGTTCAGTGTCTTGGAAAAACTAGGACCATACATAACAAATACAACATCAAGCCTAAACATTCATTTAATTTCTTCTTCTATAGATTCTTATTGGCACTTGTCCTCTCCTTAGTACATGTACCCACCCGAGGATATAAATAAAAAAGGGTGAGCTAAAAGCCCAGTAAGAGGATAGATAAGAACAATATATCATGGGGTGAGCATAATCATAACATAGGCAAAAGATCATGAACATGAGAGGAGCATAAATAATAGACTTGAAATCTGGCAATGGATAAAAATGAAACATCATGTCTTAGTGGTTAACTACGACACATACTTGTGAACCAAGATAGAATATTGTTCACACATAATTTCACATTTACTCATGAGATTCATCACTTTACCCAATGCATTAGAGCACTGTATAATTCCAGGCGCACCCATCACATTTAAACATTCATATTGCGCTATATAATTCCGGGCGCACCCGTCACATCATAACATTATCATATGTCATCCTTTACACAATGAAAATATAACATAAATTCACATAATTAAACCATTAAATGGAATGGGTTTCATCTCATAATAACATATTCATAAGCTTTTGGTTCCCAAAATAAAGAGGAAATAATATACATGTTACAAGAACCGTTCACTTTGAGTGAGAACTAAAAGGGGTGTTCTTAAAAGAAGGGTTCTTTTGGAAAACCTTTTGTTGGACATAAAAAACATTGAAAGACATTTATATCCCAGAAAAGTAAAGGAAATGATGAAAAAATGATCTTTGAGGAGTAACCATATCAAAAATGGAGTGAAAAAGGGAGAACCTGAAGGAAGAAAATTGGGTTCGATATTTCCCCTTACCTTGTACTCGAATGTCTCCCTCTCTTTAATGTACTGTATAATGACATTATATTCATTATTTAGAAATTCCATAACCTTTTATACATTAATAGGGATAATTCTGGTTTCATGATGTCATATTACGTTCCTTTGGGGGACTTATAGAGTTTAAAAACATTGTTCAGGGATGTTCGTTTTCATGGTTTTCTTGAGTGGTTCACTTGTATTCTTAAATTTAAGTTTGGGTAGATCATGGGTAAACATCCAGAACTGATATTACATGTTATTAATGATATTATAGGATCTTTAATGATTTAATAACTAATTATATTAGATCCATTTGGAAAAATCATTAGATAAGAATTTAATGATGGTTATTTGGGTTAATTTGAGCGGTTTTTGGATCACAACGAACTTGTTTTAACTTTTCACTTAGTAATATGGAAATAGGTTATTTAAAAAAAATTAAAATAGAACATAATACATATAAAATATTCTGGTTCAACCATAAAAATGGTTTAATGACCACATCTGAAGGTAGAAATGGAAGAAGAGAGCATGTCGTTTTTGAAGGTGATAAATTAACACCTCATGAACAACGTTCTCTTTAATAAAATAAAAGGAAGAGGGAAAGGGTGTGGGGTGATATAATATCTAATTAGAATAATAAAATTACATTTTATGTATAATACTTTAGTTACAAAACAATTTAGATGAATATAGGTGGGGAGAGATCAAGAAAGGAACTTGAACTTGAAAGGAAATTAAAGGAGAAGAGGGAGAGAAATTACCTCTTAAATCTTCCTCTTGAGATCCTCCTTAAGGAAGATAGTCTTTGTCTTTTGATGATACCAGAGGCTTTTGGACGTGTGGGAGGTGCTAGGGAAGATGTTTGGGAGAGTTTAGAGAAGTCTTGGAGCTTGAGAGGTGTGAGGAAATGAGGGAGTGAAGGGTGGCTTTTATAGTGGAGGGGAGAGGGGTTTCCTTAATATAAAATTCATTAGTTTATTAATTTCCCCTAAGACAAGGAATAGTGAGTCTTGGATGAACAATAATAGTAATTTTATAATTTAATCCCGAACCAAGTGGGCTTACATCAGCAAAACATCATCGATGACTAAATTAATACATTATTTAGCATTTATTGTGAATTATCGGATTCTACTATTCATCAAAAATTCAAGTATCTCAGAAAAATCCAAAAAATTTACCCCAACAATTTTTTGACATGTAGAATCCAAAAATGAAGTCCATTTTTCAAAAATAATTTTCTAATTTTTATTAATTTAATATTTAATTAAATTATAATTTACTTAAAAAAACAGTTTTTAAGATTAAAACTGATTTTATAGTTCTTTCCAAAATTACGCAGGGTCTTATAAAATTATCTAAAAACTATTAGAAATTGATTCAATACATTTTAGGGAAATAAATATTCTTTTAAATTAATTAATTAATAATAATTAATTATTTATGACTTATAAAATTCCAAAAATGTTTACTAAGGTCAAATTGTCACATTCTAAGATGTCTAAATTTAATTTTATTATTCATAGATAATGTTACTCTTATGTTGGTTGATTTACTATTCATAACGTTCATATTAATATTCATATGGTTATGTTACTATTCATAATGGTAGGTCACTATTCACCAAAATTTAGTTTTGTTTCATTAGACTTCAAAAATCATCCTGAACACAATCGTGTATGTCGGATTTTCAAAATTCCAAACATAGGGGTGACAAAATTACGTTTAAAGGTCACTTATCACTTAGTAGTTCATTATTTTGTGTTTTCATGTTATTTTATGACATAAATATAAGAAGGGAATTTTCCATCGAAAAACATTAGGTCGTTACATCTAGGCAGTTGAGACCGCATTCTCAAAACTATGTGACCCATGATCTTAAGCTAGTATCAGTAGTATTCACCCTGAAGATGTGGTGACATTACCTAATGGGTGAGTAGTTTATCATCTAATTTTACCATAATAGACTCAAGTATATCTTCTCTAATAAGGATCTTAACTTGATATAGAGGTGATGGCTATAGTTCCTCAAGGACTATGAATTGAAGATTGTTTATACAACTGGGAGGGGGAATATGGTAGAACACACTTTCTGCAGGAGATCTTGTTCTTAGTTTTTGGCCAAGGCATTAGAGTATTTATTCTCATTGAAGTTTCCTTAAAGGAAGAGGATAGTTCTTCATATCTTCAGTTGATGGATGTTACCCTACTACTTTTACGGAGTGTTAGGAAAGCTTATCATGGAGATGAAGACTATGTCACCTTACATACTTAGATATCCATAGGAAGTTCTCCATATGTATTTTATGAAGGTGTGGAGAACATTATCCTCTTAAAAGGATGAATGATGGTACTAGTGATTTTGTGGGAGGAGGTGATTAAGGAGATTCATACATCCCCTTAGATAGTTAATCCCAGTGTGTCAATGATGTATCGGGACCCCTGAATTTAGTTTTTGTGGCCAAGTATGATGGGATTTGTTTCCAAGATTTTCTCTCGATTCATCACTTATCAGTAAGTGAAGGATGAGAACCAGGTTCCAGTGGGTTTAACCCAACCCCTTAAGATGAAAAAGTGGAAGTGGTAAGGTATATTCATGAAATTCATTATGGGTTTACCACATACATCTAGGGGACATAGTACCATCTTGCTGATCATAGACTAACTCACTAAGTTAGACTACTTCCTAGGAATTCATGATCAGATTTCAGTAGAGATATTATGACACTTATATGTTTAAGAGGCAGTTTGGCTACATAGATTTTCATCAATTATCATTTCAGATTGTGATTCTCACTTCACACCAAGATTATGGAGATGATTTTAGGAGGAATTTGGGACTTAGCTACATTTGTGCATGGTGTTTCACCCCTAGACTGATGGACAAAATGAGCAGACGATTTAGGTCTTAGAGGACATGTTGTAGTCTTGCATGTATGATTTTTTCATAGTTGGAAGGCTCACCTACCCTTGGTGGAGATTCCATACAAAAACAGATACCATTCCACTATCTATATGGAACCATTCGAGGAATTTTATGGTAAACCCTATAGGTCACCACATTGTTGGACTGATCTAGGAGAGTTAGAAATCTTGGGTCCAATGTTAGTGCATGTTATGATAGAGAATGTGAATATAATCCATGAGCAGATGAGGACTACAAAGATCCATTATAACTCCTATGTGAACCAATTATGGAGGCCTCTAGAGTTCTAGGTGGGAGACCATATGTTTCTAAGGGTCTCACCTCAATATGGATTATGGAAATTTGGCTGGGGTAGTGATATATCTCTGATATTCATTGGCCCTTTCCAAATATTTTATAGATATGGTGAGGTTTCATATCACTTAACTCTACTTCCATAGTTGGATTGGGTATATGATTTCTTCTACATTTCATAGTTAAGGAGGTATACACATGACCTATTTCATGTTTTCAACTAGGGTGAGATGGAAATCAAGGATGGGGATACCTTTTTTGAGTACCTGATGGAGATCAAGGATCAACAAGAGAGGATCCTTCATAAATGATTGATTTCCCTAGTGCATTTTCTATGGAAACATGGTAATCTTTAGGAGAGCACTTGGGAGTGGGTGACACAGATGTGAGCCCCATACCCTCATCTTTTTTAGTTGGTTTTTCACTTCTCGAGATGAAAATCTCTAAGGTGGAGAGAATGTAATGACTCTTATTTTTCTATTTATTGATTTATAATATTATATGGATTATTTTTAGAGCCAGGTGTTGATATGACATGAGATTATAATTCTGGTGATCTCATAATTGATATTTAAAAAATATTAAAAATATAAATATCACGTGCATATATTTTTCCTAAAAAATTGGAATAACTCCTAAAAAATATGAGGCCTCCAATGAGTTCATATCATGGGATTTACCATAGGTGTGAAATAATATTTTTCATCATTTTAATTTTGATTAAAATTCACCACAAACATAAATAATAAAATAAATAAAATAAATAAATTTATTAAATTATTTTATTAGATTGATGTAGAGACCCATTTCCACTATAAATACATGGCTATAAATAAATCCATAGGGTTAGCCTCATAACATAGAGATTGAGAGGACCCATTGGAGGATCATTGGAAGATGACATTAGATCAATATCAATTTAAGGATCATGCACCAATGGATTTTGTGGATATATCCAATGATAGAAACACAAAACCATTGTTCATCAACGATCTATCCAAACACAAGTTAGGATGTTTTTTGTGTGTTTTCTATATCATTATTTATCTCAGCCAAATGTGGATTGATTCCATGAAAAATAATTGATTCTCACATTGACAGATGATTTTATTTACAGTTGATTTATTATTTATTGATTATTTACCTCTTCATTATTCTACTTATTTGACAATGAATCATGTATAAAAATGAAAAAATGTAGAGGTTAATTCTATAGATTTTATAGTTCATGGATTTATACCCCATTTATTCACATGTTTATCATGGGAAATTCCTTTGGTCAGTTGTTTGAGGAAATACCCGAAAATCGATCATTTCTTGAGGCTCTTTGGTGAAACGGATCAATACTGCAGGTGTGTTTCAAGATTTAGGGTGTGATTGATGTGAATAGATATAGGATGATTAGAGTTAAACCAGATCAAATTTATTTTTCCCATTCTTCTCAGTTTTGATGCATGACAGTGATGGATAACTCGATAGAGGTGATTTCTGAGTAGATTGGTACATAGATCCCAGCGATCAGTGACAATAGAATATGGATAAACTTAGATATGTGATTCATAGATGGAATTTTTATGGACACAATGTGGATGATGAAATGGATAATAACCCATAGGTTTTATAAAATCTCAGTTTACTCGATGTGTAATCCGGAGATACACACCATGTGGGACCCTCTATGTGGCGCCATGGTTTTTGTGGAGAATAAAAATATCACATGTCGTGTGATAGAATCACAAGATGTTTGACCCATGATGTAAGCTTGGCGTGTTTCTTAGAGAATACATGAGAACTGGTAGGACTGGATACATTGAAATGGCTAGGTGTACAAGGGCTGGCTAGGCGTACATGGGTTGGTACATGAGCACGACCAATAGTACAAGGAAATAGATACACAAAATGGGATGGTTTTTGGTATACCTCCACACACTGTGTACATATACTTACACTTTGTGTATTTGTAGTTATACATAAAAAGTGAGGCAACACCACACAAGAAGACTAGGGGTTGTATGGACACACTGTGTACATTATGTACCCTCTTTGAGGGTGTTTAGAAACCTTATTTGCTTCATTTTTGGACCAATATTGGTTGAGTGTGTTCCCTTGGTCTAAACCCTTGAGGGAACATTGTGAAATTATGTCCAAATATCTAGATTTTGATCACCTCTATAGGATGAGTCTCATATAGAGTTTTTGGTATCTCTCCATGAGACCGAAGTGTGATCCTCTATTATTTATTATTATAACCTTGGTACGGTTTGTGTAATAAGTGTGAACTCCTTTAGAAGGGTGTTGATACTCCATCTAGAAGGTCATTTTAGTAGGGTTTGTGGTATCGTTGGTATATGATCTCTTATATAGTAGTTTGATCCATATTGTGTTTATGGTGTCCCCCAATAGTCCTAGCTGTGATCCCCAATATGAGTATCAAGGTCTTCTGAGACTAATGAGTTTTCTTTGGTGGGGCCTAATGATCATGACCTCTTGGAATAGTGTCTTTGATGATAGCATGTCTCAAAGAGTGGGTTCTCCTATAATTAGAATTGATTTGGGCAGAATCTTATGGCTGTCATTTTGGTTAGGACCGTCAGGGAGCACAATGTCCTACCAGAGTATATTTGGGTTGTTTTTCCATTGATTATTATATCAATTTTGAGTTGACTATTATTTTATGTTATGTGTTTAGTGTTTTTGGGGTATCCTACTAGGTATTGTTATATTCACCCCTACATGGTATTTGCCCACATGTATTGTGTATTATGCAGACAATGACCAAATTGATGGTGTCCAGGGAGGATAAGTAGTCGGTGGAACATAGCTTCAGATATAAAAACCAATATGTTTTTAGTGTGGTTTCATTTGATATTATCCATATCCTTCTGAGTAGGTTGGAATCTCTTTAGTTTTTGGTTGGGCTTGAATTTGGTCTCTTTATCACATTGAATACTTTATTGTCGTAATTTTACTGTGGGTTTTTAGATTTATGCATGCATTATTTTCAATTGTTTTACATTTCAGCATTGTAAGGGATTAGAGATGTGTGAATGTTTATAGGATCATTATGAAAATTACTTACATGCATGTGATATGCCTACTTAGCACTGGTCTTCATCCCCTGGACTATTAGAGGTGGGCATAGGGTAGTCATGGTTCAGGTCCCATTAGGATGGATCATAATAGTAATCAGGGGCACTAATGGTGTATCTCATGAATTTCATGTTTCCCTACACTAATGTTTATTCCATATTCAAAACATGTCTGAATTTTATGCTTATTATCATGACTATGTTATGCTCTAATTACTCATGTTTATTGAATCATGTTTCCAAACTCTTTTGATTCATATATTATCTCATGCCTATCCTTATTCTATGATTTATGATATATTCTTCTTTGGTTATAAGTTTCATATGTATATTGAATATACCCATATACTCATATTATACTCTCTTATGATCTTTTATTAATATCACTCATGTATACCCTTACGAAGCATCTAATACCACCTCTTTATTATGTTTTCATTTCCATAGGTTATGAACAAATGTAATACATAAGATGTGTCTAGATGATTATCTTTTGGCTAGGATTTGTGGGAAATGTTGAAATATTATTATAGATTAGGTAGTTTCTTATATTTAAGGAAAATATACTTTTGATACAAAGAAAATGGGTTGTACTAGTTAAATATATGTCATAATTCATTCGAAGACTAAACCTAAAAGGTCATTTAGTTTTAGATATTAAATTATATTATGATTATAGATATTTATTAAAGAAAATATTTAAAATTTATATGTTTTAAGAACTAGATCCAAGATTGTGGGTCCATAGCACTTCATTTGGTATCAATGGAGGGTTTAGATAACTTAAGAGGCTAGTATGTTTTCTATTGAAGATAAGTTAAAAGTTATAAAGGTCATTAAGTATTTATTAATTAAATTTGATAATCGATTCAAAGGTATAGATAAACCTTTATATTGGTTATATTGAATATTTTATGTTATTTGGGGATTAAATAGAGAAATGTGGGCTCCTGAATAAGAGGACAAGACTATTTTATTTAAAAGAAAGAAATATTATTAAACTCTAAAGGAATGGATTTTACAATGATACCTCTATAATATAGAATTTAGATAAAATGTTATCTCATTAGACAAGATGATATTACTTCATCTAACACCCTTATTGGAAAGAGAATCCTCTAGAGAGTTAGATTCCCTATAAGAATTTGTAAAGATCAAGTAAATGGATGAAAGAAGATCCAATCATCTGATGCATCAAGTAGTCAGTTTCCAAGAGAGATGAATATAACCCCTCCTAATGGATATAAAAATAATAGAGGAGACCTATTACAACCAAAGATTATTCCAAAATTGTTGTTTAGCATATTTTATCATATTGATAATTCCAATAATATCCACTTAAAGAGAGGAAGTAATTCCACATGGTCTCTAAATTCACCCTATTACATTACCTCAATGATCTTTAATGACATCTTCATATCCTAATTCCCCCCAATTTCCTCTTGAAAAACCATATTTTTTGACTTTATCCCATCTTACAAATTTATATTTCTAGAAAAATTTAAAATTAATAGAGGGATTCTAGATGTTACCATTGATTCCATGAATTTTAAGAAGATAGAATTCATTAATTGAATCTTAGAAAAAAACCCTTTGAAGAGGGATAACATCTTTAATAGTAATAATAATCCGAGCTAGATTATATGGGGATTAAAAGAGTCCTATTCATAAATAATCTTTTTATGTCCTTGAAAAAAATTAGGACCAACTCAGTAGCACTCACCTAGAATAATTTGAGAAGATGAGGATAGAGGGAGATCCAAATAGCCCCTAAAAAGCTTTTGGATAGAATCTGTGTGAGGAATTTGGATTTTAAATATGTCAAAGATGGATTTATAGATAGCTGATATAGAAGAAAAACTAAGAAAGAGGTGCTCCTCATCCACTCTTTTTTGTTGACATAGAACATATTTGAAATATTAATAGATGCCACATGCCTAATGACATGACTTAGTCGGTAGTCTTCTATGCTCCAGCCTCTAAACCAGTAGGATTGTAAAGAGCTTGATCCAATTATTATTCAAATTTAAGACCCATTTGTTTTTATCAATGATTCTATTAAAATTATTTTAGTAATAAATTTTAGAGGTTGGAATTCCATTTGAAATTGATTTCCAAATCATTAGTTCATCTTAAGGTAAGAAATAGAAATCACCCACTCTCGATTTAATCTAATTATGCAATCCATCCATGTGGATTTTTAGATTCTATTTGATCATAGCATTTAGTTATTATGTTGGGGAATAAATATGAACAAAATCCTCTAGTTTTACCCTATATAATTATCTTACAAAAATTTATCAGAGGATTATTTTCAAACCAGCCATCTCGATTGAGAAAAGATGCTAGAAATTGAGCTTTTGAGGGTAGGCCAGACTGAAGAGTTCATGTAATCTTAGTTCCTAGATTTGATATTAAAAAGGAACATGGATCTAATAAAAAAAGGATATTTAATTTATCATTAATGATACTCTACATAAATTGGGCATTAAAATATTGATTAAATTTGTGGAGTTTTTAATTTTCAAGCCTCTAGTTTCTTAGGGATTGCAACATTTGTTCCATGAAAACCTGACCAGTTTTCTTTAAAGAATACTCCTACACTAAATAAAATTATTTATAAAAATTTTAATACTTTTATGTAGGGAAAAATTCCATTCATAAAGCATTAATGAGTAGATAAATTTATAGATAATGAATGATTTCATCATATGCACTCTGCCAGCCATTAATAAGGATTTTTCTTTCCAGGAGAAAAATTTTCTCCTAATTTGACTAATATTTAAATTAAAGTTATAGGCCTTGGGTCTCCCCTAGAAAATGGGAATACCAAGGTATATGGAAGGAAATACACCTTCTATAATTCCTATCTCATAGATGATATCAACTTTTCTAACATTCAGGATGTTCTTACTAAAGTAACCAAATATTTGTTCTAGCTAATATCCTAACTCGAAACCTATTATAGTGAAAAATGGATTTCTTAATGTATTTGAAATTATTTTTATCCCATGGGTGAATAGGATTGTGTCTTCAGCATGAAGAATATGGTTTGGAGCTGACAACCCCCTCGAATCCTGGATAGTCTTCAACTTTCTATTTTTATCCTTATTGGAGAGGTGCCTGCATAGATAATCTATATCAATTGAGAAGATGATCACAAATATGGATTTATCCTACATGAAACATATTAAGAATGTGAAGTACCCCTTTTGGTAATCATTAATAAGAATATGAATTTATGGATAACTCAAATTAATATTCACCCATTTAAAAAAATCTCATTAAATCCAAAGCTGGTCAAGAGCTTGCATATAAAGTCCCATCCATCACATCAATGGACTTATTGACATCTAGTTTCAAATAAATGTTTCCACCACTTGTATATTATTTAATAATATTAGCATGATCAGAGGTATTGATGGTGAAATCCAAAATAGACCTACCTTTGATGATTCAAATTTGATTTGAAGAGACAATATTATTGGAAATGGAGGAAAACCTATTATCTAAGATTTTTTCCAATTATTTTGTAAATGGTTTTGATCAATTCCACAAAATTGAAGAGGTGAATTTCATTGAAATTATCCACATTTGGAATGAGATAAACCAATAATTAATTCCTTATGGGAAGATATAAATCTTTAAATAAATTGAGTACAATCCTGTAAACAATAGATTTATTGATCTCCTAGTATGATTGTAAGAAGAAGTTTTTGAATCTATCCATGCTGGGGGTACTTCTAGAATTACGAACAAATATATCATCCTTAATCTATGATTATAATGGGATTAAAATAAGTCTGTAATTTTCCTTATTATTCTAAAGGGTGAGTATAATAATATTGATCAAATCAGAATTGATAGAGGGCATGTTTAAGAGATTCTTATAGTATAAAACAACCTGATCTGAGAGAGCCTATCTGTTTTTCATGATCTAGTCATAATATTTACAAAGTAAAAGGCTTTCTAGGTTTTCTAGATCTCTGTATGGAGTTAAATAACATATAATTTCTATCACAATATTTAATTCATTTAGTTCTGAATGCTTCCCTTTGTATACATTATTTGATATTTATGAGATTGTTAAGCTTGTGGGAAACCTCAGCTTCATCCTTAATTCCAAAAGTGAAGCCATTACAGGTGTTTATTAGATAAATTTGTTGGAGATAAGCCTTAAGAGAAAAAGTATCAATTTAAAGGGAGCTAAAATTATCTCTTCTATAAAATTTCATCTTCACCTTAAGAATTATAATATTTAGGATATAGTAAAAGGCATCATTATTGAGGTCAACCAAACCCCATAACCCATGGAGAAGAATACCATACTCAGGATAGAGCACCAAATAATTATAAAACCTAAATAAGAAAGGTGGAATGATATCTTGTATAGACCTGTATCTTGACGTACATTGACATTACATTACATTTGCGGAATACTTAGTACATAAAAAACACACACACACAAGGATCGTAATAGTTTAGTGTCTTTGGAAACTCGGAATATAATCTTCTAATCCTGGTGAAAGATCTTCAACATCTCCCATAAAGATCTTCTTTTTTTTATACCTAAAACCTTTCTTTATATCCTAGGGAAAAGAAAACATAAAAGGGTGAGCTCAAATACTCAGTAAGGGTAAAAAAAAGAAATGTCAAACACATCATATACATAAGCACATATCTTTTGGAAATCTTAACCTGTAAAAGAGATCATAATTTCATAACCTGGGGTAACTCATGGCAGTGAAATGTAATCACAATAATCATAACTTAAAACATTAAACTTTGTGGCATACACACATAATCATAGAGAATCATTTCTTATTAGTCAAGACTCATTTCCAAGACTATCTTAGTGGACAAAGTCCCTTTCTGAACCGAGTCACCCTCGTTTCAGTCCTATTTCACTGAACCGGTATAACCTACCATTCCATCCATGTCTATCTCATGAGATATAAAATCTTTACCCAATGCATTGGAGGGATATATAGGTCCCACCCATCTCATAATGATACCATTCTTATGTGTGCCACAAAATCATAAATCATACATCATTACATAACCCATGTAATAAAAATGGGAATCTTAAACATCATGACATCATAAAACAATTCATATAAGATAAAGGAATTCATAAAAATAATTCCATCACAACAAAATAAAATCAATTTAATAAAAGGGATAAAAACAGAACCCTTTATTATCTTAGATGGAAAATAATTTTGATAAAACACTTGAACTCCATTCTTGAGGAAAATATCCTTTCTTCTTCAAAAACATTTTTCCTTTCTTAACATGTCATACAACTTTAAACTAAAAGAAGTTGATTAAAAATAAACTTGAAAACTTGTAAAGGAAGCTTCTTGGAAATAATGTTTTAAAAATACATTAATGCCGTATAAGATAACAACACATTCTTCTCGTACTTTTGTCGGAAAAGTCAAAAAGTACCTCGTACGAAAAACGACAAAAGATTCCTTTCATATCCTTTACTAAAATCTCACCGAAGGGTAAAATTGGATTTAAAAAATTGTAGGTGGATGGAAATAATATTACATATTGAGGAAACATGGATGTGGACGATAAAATACACCCTAGTAAATACCAAAGTATAAACAATCTCGGATAAAAATGAGATTGTGATATTTCCCTTACCTTAGGTCCGACTTGATTTGTATGTGTACGAACCTCCTGTATAATGATTTAAATAATGTTATTGACTTATTCCAGAATCATACTTATTTTTATGATATCATATATGGTCATATTCTTAGCTTCTTAGTAGTAATATTTCATTGCTACTTGTTATTCGGGTGTTTATAACTTTTTGTTCTTATGTGTGTTTTGTCGAATAAATTATTATTCTTTTCTTTAGGTTATAGATACCTCATTTCCATAATGGTATTAGTGTAATATATATCATATTCATTCAATTCAATTCATTTATATAATCATTATGAAATGAAGATCATGTAGAAGGAGTCGCATCACATCGTGGAGACGGTATTCCGTACGTACGCACGAGTGATGATATCGTTCCTATGATCGTGAAATTGTATTTGAGTATATGTATACTATTTCAGAATCAATATCATTTTATAATAGTCATATATAGTCATTATTTACACCATTATACCCATCCAAGTAAGGTGGTGGTGGAAAGCAGATTACACCACGGCGTGGAGACGGTATTCCGTACGTACGCACGCGCGGTGATTTCCTTTTCCGTAGGATGGATAGATGGTGAAATAGGGTTGTTTCATAAATATAATAACATATCAGTATATGAGTGATACTGATGTTATTACTTCATAATGAAACAACTAAAGAAGATGAAGTGGAAGAAGAAATAAAGATGAAAGAATCGGTAACGAACATTACCTCTTCTTTGAAGTGCTTCTTTGCGACCTTCTTTTAGGGCACTAAAATTGGTCTTTGAGGAAGACCAAAACCTCTAGGATTTTTCTATGGAAGTGGAGAGGAGAATTGGGCAGGTTTTGGCCGAGCTTGAAGGCTCAAAGTTTTGTGAGGAAGAGAGGGAGGAGGTGCCCTTTTATAAGGGAGGAGAGGGGCACCTTTAGAATAACAAAATATATTATTTTATTATAAAGTCAAGTTCGGTTTTAAATAGCTCCAAATTGATTTCTTTCGTGGCTAAGGTGGGGATGGGTCGAAACCCTATCATCCAATAGAATTTAGACAAGTTTAGGTTCCTATTTTAACATTATCATTTTGATTTAACATTAAGTTAAACAATTTTACTTTTACCATGTCTTCTTGTGTTCTTACACTATAAGGTTAATAAACTTACTATAAAAATCCAAACGAACCCCAAGTTATTTATTATTAATATCTATAACCTTATCTAAGTCATTTGGCCGAACCTTTTATTTTTAGTAATAAAATAACAATTAATAATATAATATTTGTTTTAAAAACTATTTTATGTCAATTTTGACACTATTTAGTAATTGATTTTTGTGAAACTCATAACAGAATGATAAGTTCGAAAAAAGTTAATTACATCAATTCTAACATGTCATGTTAACCTATAAAATTAGTGGAATTCATAAAAAGTCTCAAATTATATTTATTTGGTTATTTATAACATCAATTATGTCAATATTTCATTAATAAGATAATTACTGCATCATCGTTGTGTCATAAATAAATTAACTTATTTAATTTATAAAAATTACAAATAAAATACAATTATGTAGGAAATAGTTTTATCTTTCTAATTAATATTTATAGTCGAATTTATCTTATGTATAACCCCATATTAAAAATGTTTTAGTAAATAAACTTTGATTTTAACTCTTTTAACCCTTCTTTAAATAAATTAATAATAAATGTCCTAATCTAATCCAAGTGGGCATAAATGGTCATATTTTATTCCTATGTTTCTTTTTGGTCGAATTACACTTGTCTAATAGAATTAGGACATGTGTTAGGGTAATAATAATATCATTTCTACCCTTAATTACACTATTTACTTTTAACCGTGTTAAAAAAAAGTAAAAAGTTACTATTCACCAAAAAAAATTTCATCTCATTGAACCACATTTTACTTACTGACATCAACCGTGTCTCTCGGATTTTTGAAATTCCACTCATAGAAGTGGTAAAATTAAGTTTTATGAACAATTCAGTTTTTTTTAACTACCACTTAGTGGTTTCACTATTCATCAAAAATTGAATGTTTTCAGAAAAATACCAAAAATTAGGCCTAAGCTATATTTGATATTATGAACTCAAAAATAATTTCTATTTTACCAAATTCAAAACATATCAGTTGCATTAATTAATTTAAAAATTAATTCTCGTCGTCAAAACAAATAGCGTGTTCTTAAGAGATAATAACTATCAAAAGATTGACACTTGTTTATGTCTGGTTTAAATGTGAAATTACATCCAATGACCAAAATTGTATTAAATTGTAAAAATATATTCTAAATATACTTTAAAACCACTCAAATTAATAATTTATCACTATTAATTATTTTGATTGAAAAAGTTGTTTTTAATTAAAATTTAGTAATTTTCACTATTCATCAAAATATGAAAGTTATCCGTAAATCACCAAAATTTCACCCTAAGATAATTTTGATATTACGAATCCAAAAATGAATTCCATTTTGAAAAATAAAATTTACAAAATTTTTAAAAGTGGTTATTACTATTCATAACAGCTAGTTTTAATAATATTTTAATAGCATATTGTTGTTTAGTGAAACTCGTTATTGCGTACTACACACGCTATCGAGGAAGGTCGCGATTGCGTGTAATGCAAGGCAAGTCAAGGATGTGTGTTGTGTAAGCTCCTTTTGGTGTAGTGTACAACACAAGAAATTAGTGAAATTAAAAAGAATATTTTTCATTAAATCTTGGGCTGTTACATTCTACCCCCCTTAAAATGAATTTTGCCCTCGAAATTCGTCGGGGTTATAAATGGTTTTCTACTCGAAAGTTTGTTGAATAGAAACCCACATCGTAAAAAGGAATACCAAAACATGGCTTTTAAAAACTAAAGTATGAAATGTAATGGTTACCCAAATTAACTCATCACAGGGTTTCCACATAGGAGAACATAGGTGAAAAGATGGATATGGAAGAAAAATCTAACCATCATGTTCTGATGGAGAGTGGTAGGGAACATGGATATGGAAAAGCCAACAATCAAAAATCCATAAATTTGTGACGATCTAAGGTACCATCCGATTAATCAGATATAAGAGCACTAGGACAATATTTTTGGTTTTCAAGATCGTTTCCCTAAAGTTGAAGAATTTGAATTAGAATAAATACTTACTTTATTTTGGTACAATCTCACTGTTGTTCATGCCTTGAACAATTTCTACTTCATCTCTTAAATAAATGAAGTTGAATTTGTTATTCATGAAGTGTTAGCAGATCATGTGATAGAATGACGGGTCATTCCATCTGTCTCAAACAAAAGGTTAGCAAAAGTTATTAAATATACATAAGTCATTCTATAGTCAGATTAATCATATATAATTCCTAAAATGGACTTATACTTCATATATCATACTGCTTAATATAATAAAACTAGTTTCTACTAAATAGGGACTTCCTGTAGGCCAGTGGTAGGCGATAAAGGCCAGTCGCACTTCGGTTGTGGGTTCGATTCCCACAGCCTTGTCCGACGCGATGGGCTATCGCCCGTCCTACAGGTTGTCCTTTTTCTAAAGCTATATTACTATAACATCCCATCAATAATATCGAAAAACGTTTTATCCTAAATTATGTCCAACATAATCCATTCTAATCTTTAGGATTATCTAAAATACTTTGGTCCAAGCTCATAGTATAAAGAAAATGATTATTTGAAATGTCACAGAACAATCACGTGAATGCCATCATTTATCCCCCCATATATCATAAGATATATCTTGTTGGTAAAATTACAAACATGTGAATACCTTAATCATGTATTCTCTTGAAGAATGAATACCCATTGAACCTTAGTGAAAACATGAAGGCAGTTAAAAGTTAACACTTTCCACATACCAAAATCCTCAAAATTCTATATACTCAAACCATGATATCACTTAGTCCTTATATCAATCATGAGCTCGTGAATACAATCAAACATCTCATTATATTCTTATCCCTTCATTATGCTCATATCATCTGTTTACCAAAAATGTCTCAATCACTTTTCATGGTTACCGGTACCATAAAATTATTGAAAACCACAATAGACCAAAACACAAATATTCCAATATTCCACGATACTATATACAACATTATTTTGGAATCCCATTACATAAACACTTAATCATTCCACCACATCGTTGTCATATTCAACATCACCAATAGTGATCACATGTTACTTCCCTTTGTCCTTTGCCTTAAGTGGTTGCTCATGTTGATCATCACTAACCCTTGGATTAGGGCATTTATTAGCATAATGCCCCATTTCCTTGCACTTGAAGCATTGAAGTGTTGGTGGTGCGTTCTCTGCAGTGTTTGCTTTATTCACATCATTAGAAACCCTTTTTCCATTACTTCGACACTCAGCTACTTGATGACCTTCTTTTCCACACTTAAAACATTTTCTAGTCCCTTTAAGACAATCTCCACCATGCTTCTTTACACACTTTGTGCATAAGGAAACATTCATCTTCTTTTCACCATTATTCTGAGAATTCTCCTTGAACTCCATATTTCGTTTCTTGTCAAAACCATGAGATGGATATGTAACACCAACTTCCATTTCTACCTTGATAGCACAACGCACAATTTCTTCATAGCTACTGAAGTCTCTTATAGTTAATGACCTTCGAAGACTTGGTTTTAAGCCACTGAAAAATCGATCAACATTACTTTCAGGTTGGATGATAATGCCAGATGCATACCTTGCAAGTCTTGTAAAATTCACTTCATATATACCAACAGATTCATCATCCTTCTGCTTCAGCTCAAGAAACTCCTTTTCCATCTTTGTTTGAATAATACGAGGGAAGTACTTACTGAAAAACATGTTCTTGAACTCGTCCCATTATATGGACTCAATTTCATCTCTTGGCCTCGTATTCTTGATAAGATTCCACCATTGATCAGCTTCACCTTCAAAACGATATACTGCTAAGATGACTTTATCATGTTCAGAACATTGAAGAACTGAAAATATCTTTTCAGTGGTACTGATCCATTGTTCAACAACAAGTGGATCGGAAGTCCCACTGAAAGAAGGTGGACGTTGCCTCATGAAGGACTCAATAGAATATTGTTCCCTTCTCTGCTCATTTGGAAGTCCAGAATGATTCATAGCTTGTGTAAGTATAACAATAAGATTTTGCACTCCATATCCCATAACATTTGTTTATTCAGGAGGACAATCATTGCATTGTCCTTTGTATTGATCAACACGGTTCCTTCGGGTTCCAGCCATCGTCTAAAACCCAAAAACAATAGTGTGAGAGGCAAAAATCATGCTAGGGAAAACAACACAATAAAGGGGGAGTACCTTCAATATCTAACATCTTTGGTTTAATTATATGATCGTTAGCGTAATTCTAGTACTATAACCTATACGTATACTTAACCTTAGTGACATCCATAGACATACCTTAGAAATATCTCTAGGGATCTCACTAACGTTTTCGCATCCTAGTTTCCAAAGGTTGACTAAACCTTTCCTCTGATACCAACTGTAGAGACCCGTATCTTGAAGTACATTGACATTACATTACATTTGCGTAATACTTAGTACATAACAAAAATATACACACAAGGATCATAATAGTTTAGTTTCTTTGGAAACTCGGAATATAATCTTCTAATCCTGGTGAAAGATCTTCAACATCTGCCATAAAGATCTTCTTTTTTTTATACCTAAAACCTTTATTTATATCCTGGGGAAAAGAAAACATAAAAGGGTGAGCTCAAATGCTCAGTAAGGGTAAACAAAAGAAATATCAATCACATCATATACATAAGCACATAACTTTTGGAAATCTTAACCTGTAAAAGAGATCATTATTTCATAACCTGGGGTAACTCATGGCAGTGAAATGTAATCACAATAATCATAACTTAAATCATTAAACTTTATGGCATACACACATAATCATAGAGAATCATTTCTTATTAGTCAAGACTCATTTCCAAGACTATCTTAGTGGACAAAGTCCCTTTCTGAACCGAGTCACCCTCGTTTCAGTCCTGTTTCACTGAACCAGTATAACCTACCATTCCAGCCATGTCTATCTCATGAGATATAAAATCTTTACCCAATGCATTGGAGGGATATAT
Organism: Viscum album; assembly: GCA_963277665.1. Lineage (NCBI taxonomy): Eukaryota > Viridiplantae > Streptophyta > Magnoliopsida > Santalales > Viscaceae > Viscum > Viscum album. The sequence goes on from OY728162.1 coordinate 1,395,790,250, forward strand.
AGGTCCCACCCATCTCATAATGATACCATTCTTATGTGTGCCACAAAATCATAAATCATACATCATTACATAACCCATGTAATAAAAATGGGAATCTTAAACATCATGACATCATAAAACAATTCATATAAGATAAATGAATTCATAAAAATACTTCCATCACAACATAATCAAATCAATTTAATAATAGGGATAAAAACAGAACCCATTATTATCTTAGATGGAAAATAATTTTGATAAAACACTTGAACTCCATTCTTGAGGAAAATATCCTTTTTTCTTCAAAAACATTTTTCCTTTCTTAACATGTCATACAACTTTAAACTAAAAGAAGTTGATTAAAAATAAACTTGAAAACTTGTAAAGGAATCTTCTTGGAAATAATGTTTTAAAAATCCATTAATGCCGTATAAGTTAACAAAAAATTCTTCTCGTACTTTTGTCGGAAAAGTCAAAAAGTACCTCGTACGAAGAACGACAAAAGATTCCTTTCATATCCTTTACTAAAATCTCACCAAAGGGTAAAATTGGATTTAAACAATTGTAGGTGGATGGAAATAATATTACATATTGAGGAAACATGGATGTGGATGATAAAATACACCCTAGTAAATACCAAAGTATAAACAATCTCGGATAAAAATGAGATTGTGATATTTCCCTTACCTTAGGTCCGACTTGCTTTGTAAGTGTCCGAACCTCCTGTATAATGATTTAAATGATGTTATTGACTTATTCCAGAATCATACTTATTTTTATGATATCATATATGGTCATATTCTTAGCTTCTTAGTAGTAATATTTCATTGCTACTTGTTATTCGGGTGTTTATAACTTTTTGTTCTTATGTGTGTTTTGTCGAATAAATTCTTATTCTTTTCTTTAGGTTATAGATACCTCATTTCCAGAATGGTATTAGTGTAATATATTTCATATTCATTCAATTCAATTCATTTATATAATCATTATGAAATGAAGATCATGTAGAACGAGTCGCATCACTTCGTGGAGACGGTATTCCGTACGTACGCACGAGTGATGATATCGTTCCTATGATCGTGGAATTGTATTGGAGTAAATGTATACTATTTCAGAATAAATATCACTTTATAATAGTCATATATAGTCATTATTTACACCATTATACCCATCCAAGTATGGTGGTGGTGGAAAACAGATTACACCACGGCGTGGAGACGGTATTCCGTACGTACGCACGCGCGGTGATTTCTTTTTCCGTAGGATGGATAGATGGTGAAATAGGGTTGTTTCATAATTATAATAACATATCAGTATATGAGTGATACTGATGTTATTACTTCATAATGAAACAACTAAATAAGAAGAAGTGGAAGAAGAAATAAAGATGAAAGAATCGGTAACGAACATTACCTCTTCTTTGAAGTGCTTCTTTGAGACCTTCTTTTAGGGAACTAAAATTGGCCTTTGAGGAAGACCAGAACCTCTAGGATGTTTCTAGGGAAGTGTAGAGGAGAATTGGGCAGGGGTTGTCCGAGCTTGAAGGCTCAAAGTTGTGTGAGGAAGAGAGGGAGGAGGTGCCCTTTTATAAGGGAGGAGAGGGGCACCTTTGGAATAACTAAATATATTATTTTATTATAAAGTCAAGATTGGTTTTAAATAGCTCCAAATTGATTTATTTCGTGGCTAAGGTGGGGATGGGTCGAAACCCTCTCATCCAATAGAATTTAGACAAGTTTAGGTTCCTATTTTAACCTTATCATTTAGATTTAACATTAAGTTAAATAATTTTACTTTTACCATGTCTTCTTGTGTTCTTACACTATAAGGTTAATAAACATACTATAAGAAGACAAACGAACCCCAAGTTGTTTATTATTAATATATATAACCTTATCTAAGTAATTTGGCCGAACCATAGATTTTTAGGAATAAAATAACAATTAATAATATAATATTTGTTTTAAAAACTATTTTATGTCAATTTTGACACTATTTAGTAATTGATTTTTGTGAAACTCATAACAGAATGATAAGTTCGAAAAAAGTTAATTAAATAAATACTAACATGTCATGTTAACCTAGAAAATTAGTGGAATTCATAAAAAGTCTCAAATTTTATTTATTTGGGTATTTATAACATCAATTATGTCAATATTTCATTAATAAGATAATTACTGCATCATCGTTGTGTCATAAATAAATTAAAATATTTAATGTCTAAAAATTACAAATAAAATACAATTATGTAGGAAATCTTTTTGTCTTTCTAATGAATATTTACAGTCGAATTTATCTTATGTATAACCCCATATTAAAAATGTTTTAGTAAATAAACTTTGATTTTAACTCTTTTAACCCTTCTTTAAATAAATTAATAATAAATGTCCTAATCTAATCCAAGTGGGCCTAAATGGTCATATTTTATTCCTAAGTTTGTTTTTGGTCGAATTACACTTGTCCAATAGAATTAGGACATGTGTTAGGGTAATAATAATATCATTTCTACCCTTAATTACCCTATTTACTTTTAACCGTGGTAAAGAAAAGTAAAAAGTTACTATTCACCAAAAAATTATTTTCATCTCATTGAACCACATTTTACTTACTGACATCAACCGTGTCTCTCGGATTTTTGAAATTCCACTCATAGAAGCGGTAAAATTAAGTTTTATGAACAATTCAGTTTTTTTTAACTACCACTTAGTGGTTTCACTATTCATCAAAAATTGAAAGTTTTCAGAAAAATACCAAAAATTAGGCCTAAGCTATATTTGATATTATGAACTCAAAAATTATTTCTATTTTACCAAATTAAAAAAATATCAGTTGCATTAATTAATTTAAAAATTAATTCCCGTTGTCAAAACAAATAGCGTGTTCTTAAGAGATAATAACTATCAAAAGATTGACACTTGTTTATGTCTGGTTTAAATGTGAAATTACATCCAATGACCAACATTGTATTAAATTGTAAAAATATATTCTAAATATACTTTACAACCACTCAAATTAATAATTTATCACTATTAATTATTTCGATTGAAAAAGTTGTTTTTAATTAAAATTTAGTAATTTTCACTATTCATCAAAATATGAAAGTTATCCGTAAATCACCAAAATTTCACCCTAAGCTAATTCTGATATTACGAATCCAAAAATGAATTCCATTTTGAAAAATAAAATTTACAAAATTTTAAAATGTGGTTATTACTATTCATAACAGCTAGTTTTAATAATATTTTAATAGCATATTGTTGTTTAGTGAAACTCGTTATTGCGTACTACACACGCTATCGAGGAAGGTCGCGATTGCGTTTAATGCAAGGCAAGTCAAGGATGCGTGTTGTGAAAGCTCCTTTTGGTGTAGTGTACAACACAAGACATTAGTGAAATTAAAAAGAATATTTTTCATAAAATCTTGGGCTGTTACATATCTCTAGTTGTAAGGTTTACTTGAATGGGAAGATCATCTGAGTTTTTTCTTCGATAAGGTAGTACATGATATAGAATCCCAAGCATCAAGGTTAGTGTCATTGAAAAAAAAATTATCAAGTTTACTGGCCACCATTTTGTTGAATACAATTGTTACTTCCCTAGATGAAATGGAATTATTCACATCACCAAATTTCTCATTTGGACATAAGATTTAGTTGAAGACTCATAGAATAGTCCATGGTGTAGTGATCATGCTATTTAAGGATTCAATCTCTTTACCTAGTTTCTTATGATATTGGTATTTATCTATTATGAGAATATAGAATAGATCAAATTTACTGGATTCCTTGTAATTTAAAGGTATGGGTAATCATCCACTCACTAGATCCAATTAGAGAGAGATCAACCAAATAGAAGTGTTCCAAGATCCATATATTTTGGGTTTCTGAAGTGAATCTATTATTATTTAGCATGTTATAAACCATGCTATCAAGTATATGAATCTTAGTGGAGATAATCCTTTTAGGTTTAGACATCCCATGAAGATTAGGCATGTGATTTTGAATGTGGATTCTGAGGGAGTTAACTGTTTCAGGATTGACCATCCCCAGATAGATTCAAATAAATATATTCATTTAAATTTGGATTTGGGTTTGTATCCCCTTTTCATTTCCCTCCCAAATTCTCCCTTTTATATGATCAAGCAGAGCTATATGCTTTTTTGTTTTTAGGTTATGAAGGATTTTGATCCAAACCACAATTACCTTCAATTGCTTTTAGATTAGGGATATCAACACCATTTGTTTCTTCCATTACAGTCAAGGTGGAGTCTACTAAAGTATTTTTATAAAAAGGGATGGTATCCAATTTTTTTCCTGAGTACATGAAAGAGACGCCACTGTTATATAATTGTTTTCAATTAAATACACCTCAAAAGAATATTCTTTTTTTAGGGAAGCTGATTTAAATTAATCATCAGGGGGACCTTAATCAACCACAGTGACACTAGATATGTTATCAAAAAGTAAATAATTATTCTTAGAGGCCTTATTAGAATCGATGGAAATAATTTCCTTCTAAATATGGATAGAAAGATCCCAGATTTCCCATAAAAGTTCATGGTTAAGATATTATCATCCACAAAAATACTTTTCCCCCTTAGTAGTGACAATGGGAGAATCAACAATGGAAGGGAAAGGGGGATTACTATCCTTTTAATCCACTTTTTTTTATATATTTACATGGTTTTTTCATGATGATTTTCAGACCCATAGTTTCATTTTGATGAATAATGGAATTATCTAGTTTCTTAGTAGGCCGTTTGGAGGTCTCTCCTTTATCAATGATTTATCTTTGGTGCCTGTGACTTCTATTAACCTCCATTAATTCCTTAGAATCAAGATTAGATTTGAAATTCTTTTGAATGAACATGTAGTTGGAAATTGAGTATCCCATTATCTATAGTACAAAAAAAAGGAGGAATGTTTTTATATTCAACTTTTAATTCAATTTTCCTATCATTGGAAATCAGAGTTAGAATATCTTGTAACTTGGATTCCAGATTGGCATCCAAAGGAATTCAATCACAAAACTCAGGATCCCCCCTCTAGAGTGTATTGGTCAAGTTTGATTGGAATTCCAATACAGGATGAAAGGTCATTATGATTCTTCAAATTCTAGAACACCTAATTCAGACCATGAATCTTGACCTAGATATGAGTGGTGTACTGATTAAAAGTAATAGGATTGAAGTTTTAGTCCCATTTAGAGATTCTAAAAACCCCTAGAACAAGATTCGTATTTTTCATCTTCTAGGATGAATTAATATCATCTATACCATTTAGAATAATATGAAAATAAACATTCCAAATCATAATCAGTCTCTAATTTAAAATATTCTAGCAATGCATAATGATTTCTTTGATATTAGAAAAATACTAGTTTTTATCTTCTTTTATATAGGTAACATGACCAATAAGTGAGTATTTACCAAGATTAAACCTTTGTTAAAGGTTTTTCAGATCTATAAATAATAAGAAACCACTATCTTTGAGTTTGGTGTTTTTAGATATGTTAATTTCCTCCGAGGTTGAATATGAAAAAGCAAAGAGTGATTTCATAAAAAAAATCCCATTATTTTTAAAATGAGATATATTAGTGTTTTATACATCTTTATCCTTACATTCAGATGATATTTTCATCTCATATTTGAAGGAGAGTTCCCATTATAGATCAAATGAAGCTATGATTAAGTGAACTAGATCCATGAGGAATCACCTTTGCTAATTTGAAACTTTTCAATTCCCACCACCATATTTTTCCTATTTTGGGATTAAAATGAGAGAACATTAGTTGAAACCCTAGAGATGATCCTAAGGTATAAGATAAAATGTAATATAACATCCCAATTTTTTGTTAAATTAGAGTTGATATGGTTTTCATAGAAATTAAATCCTTGTCTGGATACTGTAAAGTGGATATTGCTATTGTATAGATGAACCTAGGGGTAATTAACGTGAAAAATATTGATCGAGTATCAAATCAATATTTACCCTAGTGTATGATGAGTGTACCAATACTTCACACCTATCTAGATACTCCCATGGGGATATGATTTGGTTATTCATATTCTATTTAATAACCAATATGAAGGATTGATTTTCCTGTTATTTTAGGGGATTAATTTAAGGATTTTGAGAGAAACCTCCCTAAATAATACAATATTAAATCGAGAGTTATTTAGGTTGAACTAAAAGGTAATGTTATGGTTTTTAAGAGTATTAAATTTTAAGGTTGACTTTTCATAAAATCATTTATGATAATTCTCTAAATATTTTAATTGTTCATCTCTCATGTTAACTCATTTTGGTCTTTGTAATGGTTGAATCACAATGGAACTAAGTAAAAAATGGATTCCATAGTAAATAAAAATATTTTACCAATGAGGAACCAAATTAGATAAGTGTTAGAGTGACAAATCTAGTGATTATTCTAAACCAAAATCAAGAATTATGATTAATAAATTGAACATAGTTGAAATCGAAATCACACAAAATAGGGGAAGGATGGAGTCTCATGGATATTCGAGTGACATAAATGATAAAGGAAAGAAGATTTAATTTCCTTTGTGTTAAAAATAGAGAAAGAAATGATTTCATAAGGGGATGGATGAATACTACAATTGTGGAGATAAATCTAATAAAGCTCATGATTATAAGGGGAGTAGAGAGTCCATAAATACCCATTGCTTCAATTACAAGGAAATTAAACATTATGAAAATAAATGCCCCAATCTAGGAGCTAATAAGGGAAATAAAAAATAATAACCTCCTAGACCACAATAACAAGGTAAATACTATGAAATTATTTATATTTAAGTTAATAATGACTTTTAACTCTAGATTTTTAGATCTTTTATGTCTCGTAAGTTTTTATCTATTAGATATTGAATTAAAAATTAAAAAATAGTTTAATATTTATTATATCTAGAGTATATGTATCTTCTTCAAGGTTTGTTTAAAGTTACTTCTTATTTATTTTTCTCTTCTTCACAAATTAATTTTTTTAGAAATGGATTAAGTATCTTTACAAAGGGATTATATCAATTTTCAAAAATAGAAACCTCAATGTATATCCTAAACCAACTCAATATCATCTACTTATATATGGTTAATTATGAAATACCAATGGAAATTACTCCCATCATATTATTATTAAAATTATGAGGTCACAATTTATTTTAGGGTGGGATGTAATGACCAATGATTTTACTCTATAATTTTTCTTTTAAATAAACATTATGTTTGATAAATTTTTTGATATACACCAAAAAACTAAAATGATCTGTGAATTAATAGATAAATACTATTAAGAAAACCATAATAGTAATTAAAAAATCTAGTAAATAAGAATATATTATTTAACTAAAGATGCTTAAATTTAGAGGATAAATAATAAATGTGATTTAATTGTTCTTTCGAAAATAATGTTTGAAAGTATTATATCATTTATCCAAATAAATTAAATTGACCAATTTTATATGAGAATGTATTATATTTTAATATATTGTCTAATGTTTTTACAAATTTTCTAAATATAAATTGTTATGAAATAATACTAAAGAAACATGTGTGTAAAAAGGTTATTTTTCAATAGAGGTCATTTATTGTTATACATTTTATTTTCATTCGAAAGGTAAATATATAATTTTTATAGTTATAAAAAGATAAAATTAAAATCATTTCTGAATTTATAATTTCAACATTTTCCTAGGGATATTTTTTGGGGTATTTATAAAATAAATGATTTTTATATGAATAGTGAAAAAATAGAGTTTTTGCAAAAATGATGAATTTTATTACATTATCAATATATATGAAGAACCTATATTTTTTTAATTGATCAAATATTCATTTAAGGAATAATTTTATTAATTTTAAAGATATTTATTTAAATTTATATCTTACCATACAAAACAAAAGCTATATTTGAATTTTAATAAAAACCGTTTTTAATATTTTCTTTCAATTAAGTATTATTTATGGTAAAATTATTTTTTCTCTTGATTGGAAACTCATTTACCTTTATTATTTTATAATATATCAATTTATGTCATGAAAATTGATAATTTTGATAAATATGGATTACACATAAGTTTTATGCTTGAAAAGCATACTTTTTCTAAAAAATGTTTTTACGTAGTGTGTATTTATTTTAAAATTAAAATTTCATAGTATTTTGAATTTTACATGATAATTAAATTAAAATGTTCAAATTATAAAAAATTCCAATTTTAATTTTTTTCATTTAATTTTATTAAAAAGGTTGAAAATTAATTACCCTTATATAAGTAAAAATCATAAAAAAAATTTCTAAGAGAAAATGAATCAAAAAATGTTAAAATGATTCCAAAAATAAGGTTTAGATTTTTATTTACCAAAAATCATCTTGTATTCCTCATTTTACCCTTTTTATCCTTTTACTATTAAATATTAACTTATCAGTAAAGAAATTGTAAACGGTGCTTCCAAAATTCCCCTCATCTTCACTAATAAAAGGGGATAATTTCACCACTTCATGTTACACATTTCACTTAGTATTTCATTCTAAAACTATAAATTTTTCCTCATATAACCCTATCCCACATTCTTAAATCTCTGGTCACTATTAGTAATCTTACGGCCTCTATTACCAGGGATATTTCTAACTGAAAACTCAAGCTCTTGAGGTAACTATTACTTTTTTATTAATAATTTATTTTTAATATTAATGTTCCATAATTTTTTTAAACTAATTAATAAAACAGAAAAAAAAATAATTAATATACTAATAATCTACTATATTAAATGAACAACCCTTATTTGTGCATTTCCATCCATTGAGAAAAACAAAGGAACTTTGATAAGGTGTACACGTGGACTATTACCTCCATGGATTGAAGACTTCTTTTTTTTATAACATCCTATCATGGATGGTTATAATGATAAAATTTATGAATAAATATTTTATATACAATATATTTATGATTATAAAATGTTAAAATAATATTAACCTTTAATTACATTGATTAATTGAAAAATAAATACACCATAATGCGTACATGAGGACTTCCACATCCATGAATAATGTGTATTATTTTTCATAACCACCTATAATGGATAGTCCTAAAAGTGTAATTAATGAAATAATATGATATTCATAAAATTAATAAGGTTTTTAAATTACAATCCATTCCTTATCATCCACCCATTCTATGAAAAAAATGAAAATATCCTATAGCGTACGCGTGGACTACCACCTCCACAAAGGTGATGTATTTTTTTTAATATTGTATTATATTATTTGAAAAAATATTTTCAAATATTATTAGACACATTAATAATATCTAGATAATTTAATTATACTTTAGTAATAATGATATTATTAAAGAATTTCCCCAAAATCATACATATTCACTAATTGAACCATGTTCGTGTTTTGTTCGATTTAACTGCCTACATGAACAATGATATAAAATATATCATGGATTAATATGCGAACATAAATACTAATATTATTAAAATTTAATAATTAAATAATTACTATTTTATTATTCTATAAAGGTCATATCAATTATTTAACTTATTATTAAAATATCATCTTCGATTGCAAAAAAATACTGTAATAATCCAACACCGATTAAATTTTCATGAAAAGACAAGAATAATATATATATACTAAATACACATATTATGATAATAAATTTTTTATAATAAATGAAATATAGAAGAATAATATCCCTAAGGATGTATTTAATAAACTTAATTTGGTTATTAAGGATGTTAGGTGCATTTGTGGAATGAATCTGGGATAAGGTAAGGGTTTATTGTCTCAAATTTTCACCCCTTAAGACATATTTATTATTTTAAACATTTTTTCATTTTAATTTTCTATCTACTTCAACTTTAATATTTTGTTTTACACTCCAAAATTTTAAAATATGAACATCATATTCAATAGCGTGCATTACATGCCACACCAAGCATAGAAAGGAATATAACATATGGAGACTTTACAATATATTTATTATTTTAAATAAATTAAATATATTCTATAGACCTCAATTCACTCAATACTGAGTTATATTGTGTCATACACAAGAATGAGTTTCATCATGCAAGACCTAGTTTTACCGAACAACAATATACTATTAATTTTATTATTTAATATGATAGTTATCATCTAGACATTAGAATGGTGGGTATGAATAAGATTAATTAAATTATTAAAATATATATTTTATAAAAACTTATTGTTTATTTTTTTATAAATAATAATAAGAATTGTTTAAAAGAAAAAGAAATGTTTTGAGAAAACTATATTTTCCTAAAGGACAACTTAGTTGTGATTGGCACACATAATTTAAAATTATTTTTTACCACTTTTAGAAAATTTATATTAAAAAATAAACTTAATTTTTGAAATATAAATATCAAAATTATCTTAGGGATAATTTTTTGGATTTTTTGAGAAGTTTCATTTTTGATGAATAGTGAAAAATACTGGATTTTAATTGAAAACTGCCTTTTCATCTAAATAATTTATAATGTTAATTTATATTTTTAATTGGTTCTACAGCCAAAATAGTTAAATAATAAATATATTAATTCAATTTAGGTAATTTTAATAAATTTCATACTGAATTTTGATATAAAAACATTGTAAACTTTTGAACATTTTCACTTTAAAAACCTGTTTTCTCACCACGTCTACAGGATTATTTCAAATTAAAATTTTCCAATAATGTGGATTTAATTTGAAAAAAATTGATTATATATTTATAATCAAAATATTTCAAAATTTATAATAATTAAAAATTAATTTTCTACCAAAGTGATTAGTGAAAACAGTTAAAATTAATTACAACGATTAAGGAGAAACAAGTTTACATAGTGGTTAAACATAGAAAATAAGGTGTAAAATGACCCAAAAATTATCCAAACCACATTTTATGGAAATATTTATACATTATACCTTATATTATGTAGAGTTTATCATTTTTGGGGCCCGGTTACATGAATACAACATGGTTGTAATTATCTCTTTCAAAAAATTACAAGTGTGCCACTCACCCACTTATAAAAGGACACCCCCTCTCATCTTCACTTCACACCTTAAACCCAATTTTTTTTGTTCAAGACCTAAAAATTTTAATTCCAAAAATCCCTAACCTCATCCTTTAATCCTTATATTTGTATCAAATGCAACTTAAGAAGGAATTAGAACAAACCTATAGAGGATAACCAAATAAGAGGTAATGTTCTTCTAAAAGTGATTTCATTTTATTTCCTTATCCAAATCCTAAAATTCCTATTATAACATAATTATATAAAAAACATAGTATCTTAAATATTATGATATTTTTTAAGTTTAATGGTATGACCTAAAACTTCACACACTTCTATCAAATGTGTTACAAAATCATCGTTCGTGTGTATGGTGGACTATCGCCTAACAAAATGATGTTGTTCATTTTTCCATTAACACCTTTCAAGATTGGTAATAATGATTTATTTATAGTTAATATATGATATATAATATATTTATGATTTCATTATACTTCATTAATTATTATATCACACATACCTTCATGCTTTCCATTTTATTGGAATATGATAACATCACTGGTGTGTACGACAGACTACCACCTCACAAAGCATTGTGATTCATTTATGATTTAGATGGAATGTATTAAGGATGGTTTAAAAAAATATGTTATATAAATGAAATTAAAATTATAATAATATATATATAAATAGATACACACGATAAGAAAATGGAAACAACATTAATGCATACGTAACGACCTACCGTCTCTCTAAACAGTGTTTTTCATATCCTATCACCAAATTTTTTGGATTACTATAAATAAATATATACTGAATATATATGATATTCATATCATGTTTTAAATTTCATATATTATTAAATAATTATATAAGTAATAGGAACAAAAAATAATAGGTCAAGACATACTTGAAAAACAAGGCTATTAACACCCTAAATAATAAAAATAAAGATTATAAAAAACCAGGTGATAAGATATTATAAAATAATAATATATTATATCATAAATATTAATATTTATCTATTATAAGTTAATACTATGTTTAAAACAACTATATAGGAGGTTAAAGAAAGTATGACCGAAAGGAAAGTGCGAGGTAAAGGATTAAATCTCAATTTCATTTCATTAAGGCATATTGTAATGCTGGGAACCTAATTAATTTTATATACTGCATATAATCCCCCTTTTACATGTACTATCATGAATAATTAATTAAAAATGTTACTTTAAGTTTCAATTTTAATTATTTCATCTAATGGGATTTGAATTAAAAGTTACCAAGTGGTAAAGAATTTCATAACTCAATTTCCTTTCATTGGGTTATATTGCTTCTTTATTGAAATTATATGATTATGTGTATAATTACTTTTGAATATCTACTGTTTCATTTACAATTGTTTTATTTGGATTTAAATTTGATATAGATAATCAATTCATTGATTAAATCTCACCTCAACGTTATGATCATTTTAAAGTTTTTTTTACAATCTCATTCTAATCGAGATTGTTTATTCATGAATTTAAATTAAAGGAAATTATATGATAATTATTTAATAAACCCTTTAATTTTATTCACCTCTAGTTATTCATGATCTTCTTTTAGGGATAATACCATTTCTACACTTTGGTACTTAAAATTATTGAGAAAATGTTTTAATAAAATCCAACTTCATTTCTCTCTTTGGTCGAAATCCATTTTATTACAACACCTTTATTTATAAAAATTATTTAAAAATGATTCTTTTATCCTATTAATAATTATTTATTAAAAGGGATTTTTACCAATTTATTATTTTTATAAATTTTTTTCAAAGGAATATTTTTGTTTCCTTCCGAACAAGGAAATTTTCTAACCTTTTACCATGGAAAAGGAATGTTATTTACAGAATATATAAAATTACCTTCTAACATGGACATCATTTATTTAAAGATTTATCTACAACATTATGATGATGTTTTTAAAGAAAATGTTTTTAAATTTAATTTTCAAATAGAAGGATTTTAAAAATGTTTTTCAAAGTGAAAAAGATATTTTACTCAAGAATGTTTTTAAAGATATTTTTATGGTAATTCTAATCATCAAAGAGAAAAACCATTTATTCCTACTCAAATGGGTATATGTTGTATCGATACCATACTAATTATTTACTTGAATGGATTATAATCATTCTGACTAAATAAATTATTTAAATTTAATTTTCTTAATTAATTTTTGTAGTAAATAACTTTCCCTTGAAATGTTCGCTTTCATATTATCATTAGATATTAAATTTACCCTAAATTTCCAAATTATTTATCATGGATATTATTATTTTATAAAACATATACCATTTTTATATAGTTTTTAATTTGAAAGTTATTTGTGTAGGACCCTGGGGCACCCTAAGAGGGGAGGGGTGAATCAGGGTTACAAATGTTTCTTTTAAACTGAGGATCTTGTTCCCACGTTGGTAGGAACTAGTTAAACCTGTATAAATAATATGATTTGTAATGAAACATTCACATGCAAATAAATGACATGACAAATTTTACATGGTTCACCGCTAAGGGCTACGTCTAAGGAGCATACGCCGACAAGTTGTCGGGCGTACCAAATTCCACTATTCTTCACTAGTTATGGATTACAATGGTTCATGCATAGTCACTCTGTCCTAGGCTCACTGCCTTTACAATTGTTCAGGGATATCTCATTGCGTCCCTCGAGTCACTCCCGTTGACTCCCCCTGGCTCACTACTGTTGGTGAAGTCCCGCTCAGTTTATAGACGTGAAGGTCTCTTCATCATTGCTCAATGAATGCATCCTCTGCATTATGTGAATGATCTGTTGAAGTCCAACTATCACCCGTGAACTGATCTAAAACTTTCGTGTAGCACCAAGACAACCGGCAAGCCTCAACAGCACCTGGCACACAACTACATGGCAGCGCGCAACTTTCAAGGATGGCATGCAAGTTATAACTCTTGCGCAATTCCACCTTCAACACTTTCATGATTCCGTCTTCTTTAAATCCAAACATGTGCGACTCCACTTCTTCTCAACTCAAGCCGATTTTGAAACCCAATGGAAACCTATCGCGCAACTTCAATTCTGGTGCGCAAGAATCACCAAATCACTTGTGCGACTACTGGACGGGCAGCAAACAACTGTCGTGCTGCTCCACCTTGGGCGACCCACCAACACTTGTGCGACTTTAACACATGCGTGACAGGAGCTCTGAATTTCTTCAAGTCCAATGTTTTTGTTGAAAGAGGAGGGATGGTCCTCTATTTATAGGCATTCGGATACCCTGCGCTTCGGCGTGCAAGTCTTCCCTCGGCGTGCAAGTCTCGGTGCGTAACCCTTCTGTCCTCATTGAAACTTGCGTAACCAACTTCCAATCTTGGACACCCCTATTTACTTTTCTATATTTTGATGATCAAAACATGATGGTCAAATGGTGAGCAACTTTCCAATCCTCTAAGGTACTGGCACGCAAGTCCTTTCACGGCGAGCAAGTCACTTGCGCAACTAAACCAATACTTGCGCGACCCTCTTTCCATTGCCATATTTTCATGTTCTCGTTCTAAAAAACATCAGGCACGCAAGTTTCCAAGAATCTAAGGCCTCAGCACGCAAGTCTCTTTGCCAAAAACACATTTCTCCATATTTCAAGTTTTGAGGCCTAAAAATATGGCAAACACTGGGAAACGGTGCCATCTTCAATACTATTGTCTGTTTGAACTGTATGATCACTTTGCTGGTATATGTTCTGAACTTCCTCTGAGGATTGACAAAAAACACAAACCATAGTCCAATTCATGCACAGAACATCCATGGTTCCAACAATTTGATTATCTAGGGAAATATTAATAAATCTATATTATTTACTCAATACGGAAATTTGATAAGGCACATTGTTTATGAAGTAAGCTAATTATTAAATATTTGAAGAAATATTTGGACTGGTATGAAGGTACCAGTTAATTTAATCCCCTCGATTCATTATTAGTCTCATGGGATGAATCATTTGGATAGCCTCAGCTAAATGGGTTTTTACCCAATACGATTTAACCCATTTGGTGAAAGGTCTTGATGGTAAAGGCTCCTTGTACCTAGGAAAAATGGAATCCAATAATTAATCATTTCCTTTATTTAGAATCAAATTATTACTATCTAAGATATTTTTAATATGATATTATCTCTGGATGCATTTTTTTTGTTCATTGATGAAATGGAATGTTTTTTTAGTTATTTATCTTTCTATATTGATTTTCCCTTATCCAGTTATTTAAATGGAATGTGTTCTTAGTTATTTACCTTTATATATTAATTTTTCCTTATCAATTTAATTAAATGGAATGTGTGATTTGTTATTTACCTCATCATGTTGATTATTCTCATTGATTCATTATTTCTTGCACTGTGCATAACCCTTACTAATAATTTTATCTCACCCGTATTTTTTTTCTTTCCCCAGGATTCCATGAAGTTTACTATGATTGATATGTAGGGATATGCTAGATGGAAGAAATTTATTCTTGAAAAAAAATATTGTAATTTGTGTATTAAAATGTAATATGTGGGTCATGTATGTATATAGTTTAACAAGACTACTAAACTAATATTTTCTTTGAGATGAGATTCATTGTATCTTATTCCAATGTAATGGTAGTAGGCACATGGGTCGAGATTCCGGGGTCGGGGTCACCACAGTTGGTATCAGAGCAAGTTTATTAAAAACCTTATAAACTATATTTAAGAAAATGTATATTAGGGAACATAACCCTATGATATAATTTGAGGATAAGTATATAATAACATCTTAAAGTTTTGGAAATATAGAGATTATGTGGTTTTTACTTGAAATACATCCCAATTTAGATAATAGAAGTGGATGTGGTTCTGGTATAGATAAACCTAATGGTAATAACTTTGAAAGGGGAACATTAGGCTTGACTAGAGTGTAACCTGGTATGGGACAATGGGACTACTATGCACCTGGTTTGACACTCTCGGTGGATATTATTAGAGCTATTCACAATTTTTTTACAAATCATTATGAAGGATTTAAATATTTGATGCTGGTTAAACCCTAAACCAAGAAATGACCTATATTGAAATAAAAAAATGAAGTATTTATATATTGGGGTTAAAAAAAAACTAAAAATTAAAAATATTTATTCTAATGGTATTTTGGTAAAAAGAATGATGAAACTTCTTTGGATTGTATTAGAATCATATATGTATTAATTAACTTAATAACTATGGATACCATCATGGGTTAATGAGTTTAATATTGATCATAAGTTAAAAGACATAAACACATCTATTTAGGTTTTATGTGATGAGATACTACAAATATTAAAGATATTTTGGGAGAAATTTATGGAAATAAAATGTTTTAGTGTTAAAGTTATTTGAGAATAATTACATTAAATTTTATATATATAAGTTTAAATGTATTGGTAACCTTTGGGATTGATATGATTATTAATGAAAATTTAATAATAGTCAAATAATATTATTATACTTTGAAAAAAGGGTTATTTTGAAAACCATAGTAAAAAAGGTTATTTAATGATTATTTTTTTCAAGAATATGCATCATATTTGTTTTGGGAACTGTAATGACCCGGACCCGAAGAGCCACCTGAAATGTGCTCAAGGGGTTGGGTGCTATTACCTTAGGCTCACCTCCCCAAATTCCAAAGGCTGCCGACTAGCAGCGAGTGTATCATAGGTATAGTGGGGAGGCTATACCATCTTGGAGGATAATAATAATGGTACTAGTCCAAGTATAATAATAACATATAGAGGAATAAAATAATCATCAGACTTGAACTAGACCCACAGAGCGGAAGAAAAATCAATATAGATAAAAAGCGGAAGCATTAATTATAAACAACAGCAACGGAAATAAACACAACAACATGATGACCACTTGTAACAACTACTGGACAATAGCACATGCATCCAAAATAGGTCATACATATCTAGATGTAAGGGAGCCAATGGCTAACCATAAGTAGCCACAACAAAAAAGAATTCTGATACATGAAAGAAAACAAAACAAAGTAAACCCTATCTAGGTAAGACCTCATGGTCCATACCATTTCCATGTAACAACTAACACAACCCAACTCTAGAGGCTGGTCTCTTTACTACACACAAATCCATAAAGTCTACACACATCCCAAAGGGCCCGTGCAGGGTGTGAGAAAAATCTCAGTAGGATACCACCCAATGGTGTGTGCCTAATATAAGTGTTTAAGTAGGCATGCATTTATAAGGAAAGTAGTAAACAGAACAATTCACAATAAACACTAACTCCACTGGTGCTCAGCAGCCACCATGGAGTGTCACCTGCTTCGGCCAATGCTCGAATCTCTGTCATGTAGCCCAGCACCATGTCCCCCTGACACCTCGTGTCTCAAGTACCGATGTCCCAAAGTCATGCACAACAGTAGTAACCTAGAGGAATAGTAAATCCTATCCTCAATAAGTAACCATAGGGGTAGGGATGTCTGCCCACAAAATAGGTAGCTGGAGGGACAGTGATGCCTGCCCTCAAATAAAGTATCCGGAGGGACAACAATGTCTGCCCTCAAATAAAGTATCCTGAGGGACAACTATATCTTCCCTCAAATAAAGTATCCATAGGGACAACGATAGCTTCCCTCAAATAAATTATCTGGAGGGATAGTGATATCTGCCCTCAAATAATGCCGAGCCTTGGCTCCCAACCCGATATCCTCAACTCTATCCCATGATGGCTCCTCATCTCCCACGTGGCTTCCTACGACAAGCACCCCAAAACCAATAGTACCTAAACCGTAACTAACGGAGGCCTCTACCCACATGAGTGGTCAAAACCACCACATCATAGAGTATCCTTGTGGGCACACTATTCAATGTCCGGGTGATAGGTAATCACCAAAAAATAGTACCCAAGACACCACATCTATAACACCTCATGTCCCTGCGACCATGTCGCTCAAGTCTGATGGCATCACTATCCTAGTAACCCGGGCCTTGCCCAACCTTACAGTCATCCTGCCTCAAACCGACGTCCATGATTCCCAATCCCGTGGTCAAATCCACCCAACGTAACATGGGTCAAGCCCAACCTATGATCAACATCACTCAAGAACCTTTGGTCCATGCCCAACACAACCCAACGGTTCCAACAGATGCAATTCAACAATTACATATTTATCATTTTTAAACAGAACACATAAACAGGAAAAACAATCTAAGCAGTTGAATTTCACTGTGCAAGGTGTTGTCCCATACCAGCACCGAGGTCTTTAAGACCTCTAACATTTTATATCCAGTTTTAAATAACTAAACTCAATAGTTCATGCTATTATAAATAAAAAATAACCATTTTGGAATTCCGCTGCCAAAATGCCCCGATGAGCGACGACCCCTCGCCCGACCCTGCAAAAACAAAACTGTTAATAGGGCATACCCAAGGGAATCCCATAGGTCCAACAATCAATTAAATATGTAATAGCAGATAAAATGTTTCCAACTCAAAATACCTGAAAAATTTCAGAAGGCCACGTCACCCAAAAGACCACAAAAACAAAAAAAGAGGTATGCACCACCTACCTGAGACTCATACGATGCTACTCCTCTAATACCAACCTCCAATTATTTATAAAACGTGTTATATCTACAAAAGAATCAAAACCGGTCAAACCCATATAACTCCTTCTAGAACAAAAATCAAACAAAATGGATCGAGAGGAATCAAGGCCTTATCGAGGGGGTTCCAACGGATCAATCCGTGATCAAAACGGAGTTCAGACGATCATCTGGGAGAGAAATGAAGTTTCGATAGGCTCTCCCCACTCAATCCTGCCGAAATATTGATGTTCTATCTCAATAAAAGGCTACTTACAATTTTAATGAAAAAAAGAAAATACACACTGTGTACTTTAGGTACACGACATGTATCATTTTACTATTCATAAGACGGCTGAAATTCCACAGACTTACTTTGTCGAACCTGCCGACATTAGTACACAACATGTACCTAGGGGTACATGATGTGTACTTAGTTTTCCTTCTATTCCTAATTAAATTAACTACATGCCATGTATATTCCTCATACACAGTTAGACTACACGACATGTCCGAGGGGAACACGGCGTGTACTTGGTTTAAAAGATTCTACCCGGCCAATAGTCCCACACAGCATGTATGGCCTCCACACGGTCAAGGGCACACAGTGTGTTTATAACTACATGCCATGTAGTGAGAACTTTCTACACGGTCATCACATGGAATGTACTCGGCGAGCACATGACCGACACTCGTGTAACACATACAGGGCGTGTACTTAAAAGTACACAGTGTGTAGTCTAGAAATTTCAAGAAACTACCCAGTTTCTCTAGCTTTCTCATGGACAAGTAAAAAAAAACAAACAGGGTCGGGATTTTGAACTATTCTAAAAACCTGGGTTCTTACAAACTCCCCCCCCCCCTCATAACATATCTCATCCCCGAGCTATCAAAAAAATCAAAGATGAAACCAAACATACCACCCCAATCAAAGTAACTCGGAGTTCCCTGGTCTCAATGTTCTGGCTAAATTCCTCAAGGGGCTCCCCACCTTAAGAATTTCCGAACTCGGTCTCAACCTGACAAAACTCAAAACAACAAAGGTTCACTAACCTGTTTCTAGATGCATAGTCCTTTCATGACGCATCGTCACCCCAGCGCCTCATTGGTGCTCCTGTGTCGTTCCCGAAACCCAACAAATCCCGCATCGCATCGGTGTCCGCCTACATGAGGTCCTGCTGCCTAGATCCTCAACTAAATCGCATCCTCGATGCCCTGATTCCCAAGGCACCTCAAGTAACCCGCATCCTCGATGCCCTGATGCCCACGTAAACTCAAGTTACCTGCATCCTTAATTCCCCGAATGCTACACATCCCATATATATATATATATATATATATATAAGTTTATCACACACCTAATATAGTGTCAATCCCACTGACTAGAATCTAGTCAGTCCGCATAGATCTTGTGCACTTCGTGCACTCAAAATGGACATGCCTCAGTAGGTAACCCCAAAAAATAAAATGAAAAATCATGGCCACACCTGCGGTGTACCTCTAATCGTCATCAGCTCACCAGCCTACTCTACCTATGGAAACTCCACAGTGTGCACCTGGCATGAAGTACGACTTCCTGATGACTGACCTCCCTGCGGTACTGCTCCAGTCACCGGCCACTGACCCCTCAGTTGGGTCCTGCTGTATCTGTCACATCCTCAATGTGCAGTTGAACCTCAACTACCCTCTCCTAGTACCGAACCTGAACCAACCCCAGATGTCACCATCTGTCTAGGTCCCTGTATGACAACTGTCTAGAAAGGCTACCTGCAGAATCTCTCCAGATGCCCAACCAGTCCACATGTCTGGCACTCCTTCGGAAGCCTATCGCACTAAGTCCGAACATGCCCTGGCTGCCCGCACTGAAATCAAACCACTGCAGAACTGCTATGAGGTGGTCTAGCTGAGTCCTTTGCCTAATTTCCCTACTAAAACTCATCTCATCCTCACTTCATGATGTCTAAACCATCACCTGAAGCTGTTTCCCAGCCAACCTGGGGCCTATCCCTTTGGTTTCCCTCTGCAATAAGCGCCTGATTCACCGACTCTGAGATTGAACCGAGCCTGGAGATATTCACCTGGATCTGAATGGCATGTCGCAAGCCATCCTAGAAGTGCCTAACCATTTCTGCATCATCGCTTACCATCCCAGGTGCAAGGAGAGACATCTCTGTGAAAGTATCTACGTAGTCCATGATGGAAATGTCTCTCTACTGAAGGCTCAATAAATCTCGAGCTCTCTCGACCCTTAGTGTCTCCGTGTAAAAGTGCTCGAAAAACCTGTCCTCAAAGCATTTCCATGCTAGTCCCTCATTCCTATGAGCCTGAACTTGTACATCCCACCAAAGCTTTTCCGGTCCTCTTAGCATGTACATCGCCAACATGACCCTCCGCCCTTGAGGCATGTTGAGCTACTCGAAGATCATCTGAACCCTCTCTATCCAGTTCTCAGCCACCTGTAGACCACCCTCACCCTAAAAAAGTGGAGGGTGATGTGACTAGAACTCCCGTTTCAAATATTACATAGATGGCTCTGTACCCTGCGTGCCTCTATCAATCCCCTGGAAGACACGTACCAAGCTAGCTCAGAGCTACTCATCGAGCCATGGTCCGAATGATACCAAACCAGGTTGTTGTCCTGCCTACACTGGATCTTGAACATGATCCTGTCCCTAAGCCTGTACATGTGGCTTGTTCTCTACCTGTACCGAATCCTAAACCTGATCCGACACTTGCAGCATTGTATCCCCACTCGCATGATGCTCCATCTGAGTCGGCAAAAAGGAAGCCGCTGAATACCATAAATGGTCAGACAACCCATATACATATAATAATATATATATTCAATGCGGATAAGGAAAGTAGTAAAAGGCAGCCTATAACTACTACCCTTACTCTCCCACACTGCCCATGGCATCCCAGCCTCAGGGCCTCCTTACCCGCACTCAATAGAGCCACGTATCAAAAGTACCTCGGGCCATGCCCGTCCTAACAACTAATGTTGCCTCAAATAGATGACCGAGTCGGCCAATCCTTGTGATCAAAATCACCTCATCCATAATACCTACCTGCTCGTACAAGAGCCAGGCCCAAATATCCTTCCACGTGTAATTCTACAAATATACAAAGCATGCCATAGCACATTGAAATAAACAAGCAATTCTATCAGGAATTTCACTTTTTCACAGATTAAGAATACAAAGCATGGAAATTGATATCATTCACATGGTATTATCACATCACAAATCATACATGTAATTATGAAATTGAAATACCCAAAAATGTGCCTATCAAAAACCAAACAAATCATGCCTTTCCATACTAGGCCAAGGTCCAATTCTCCCTTACTGCACTGGGTCAAGGGTCACATATCACAATTAATAACATCACACACCAAGTGAGCCATTGAGGTGGAAATCATATAAACTATAATTTGAGAAAAAATAAAACAACAATTACCACCCAAGGCAACTTAGTTCATCCCTCGTACCTGGGGCTGCAGGCACCCAAAAACAAGCTAGAAACCTTGTTCCAGTAACAACCTATCTCTAGTCTACCATATCCTAAATAGTAAAACCAGCATAAATAAAAAGAGAAGTCTCAATCTCATTAGTATCCAAAAAACACTACTACCAAATCCCTGTCAAGAACTCCTCTGATACCACTTTGTAACGACCCGGACACGAAGAGCCACCTGAACAGTGCTAAATGGGTCGAGTGCTACTACCTTAGGCTCACCTCCCCGAACGCCAAAGGTTTCCGACTAGCAGCGAGGGTCTTATAGGTATAATGGGGAGTTTATACCCTCTCAGAGGATAATAATAATAGTACTGGTCCGAGTATAATAATAACATGCAGTGGAATAAAAGACTCAGCAGACTCAAACCAGACCTGCAGAGTGGAAGCACAATCAATATAGATAAATAGTGGAAGCACTAAATATAAACAACAATAGTGGAAATAAAGACAACAACATGCTGACCACTTGTGTAACAACTACTAAACAATAGAACATGCCTCCAAAATAGGTCATACAAATCCAGATGTAAGGGCGCCAATGTCTAACCATAAGTAGCTACAACAAGAAAGCATGCTGATACACGAAAGAAAAAAAAACAAAGTAAAACCCAGCTAGGTAAGACCTCAAGGTCCATACCATTTCCATGCAATAACTAATTCATAGCAACTCCTGAGGCTGGCCACTTTCTTGCACGCAAATCCATAAAGTATACACGCGTCCCGAAGGTCCCGTGCTGGGTGTTAGACAAATCTCAGTAGGATACCACCCAACAGTGCGTACCTAATATAAGTGTTTAAGCAGGCATGAATTTATAAGGAAAACAGTAAATAGAACAATTCACAATAAATACTAACTCCACTGGTGCTCAGCAGCCACCATGGAGTGTCACCTGCTTCGGCCAACAGTGGAATCTCTGTCATGTAGCCCGGCACCATGTGCCCCCTGACACCTAATTTCTCATGTACTGACGTCCTGAAGGCACACCCAACAATAGTAACCCAGAGAAACAATGATGTTTGTCCTCAATAAGTAACCGGAGGGACAACGATGTCTGCCCTCAAAATAGGTAGCTGGAGGGACAGTGATGTCTGCCCTCAAATAAATTATCCGGAGGGACATTGATGACTTCCCTCAAATAAAGTATCCGAAGGGACAGCGATATAGGCCCTAAAATAAATTATTTGGAGGGACAACAATATCTACCCTCAAATAAAGTATTTCGAGGGATAGCGATATCTACCCTCAAATAACAGTGAGCTTCATCCCCCAATCTGATAGCCTAAATGCTATCTTCTGAAGGCTCCTCACCTCCCATGTAGCTTCCTATGGCAAGAACCCCCAAACAAATAGTACCTAAACCACAACTAACGGGGGCCTCTACCCACACGAGTAGTAAAAACCACCTCATCATGGAGTATCCCTGTGTGCACACTACTCAAAGTCCAATTGAGCGGTAATCACCAAAAAATAGTACCCAAGCCACCACATCTCTGACACCTCATGTCCCTACGACCATGTCACTCTAGTCTGGTGGCATCGCCATCCAAGTAACCCAGGCCTTGCCCAACCAGACAGTCATCCTTCCCCAAAACGACATCCATGATGCTCAATCCCATGGCTAAAACCACCCAACATAACCCGGGCCAAGCCCAACCTATGATCAGCATCACTCAAGAACATTTGGGCCATGCCCAACACAACCCAAAGGTTCCAACAGATGCAATTCAGCAATTATATATATATAATTTTTAAACAGAACACATAAACAGGAAAAACAATTTAAGTAGTTGAATAGCACTATGCAAGGTGTTTTCCCATACCAACACTGAGGTCTTTAAGGCCTCTAACATTTTATATCAAGGTTTAAATAACTAAACTCAACATTTCATGACATTATAATTCAAAAATAACCATTTTGGAATTCCCCTGCCAAAATGCCCTGATGAGCGACAACCCCTCGCCCGGCCCTACTTGAACCAAACTGGTAATAGGGTATACCCAAGGGCGTCCCATAAGTCTAACAATCAATTCAATATGTAATATTAGATAAAACAGGTCCTGGTCAAAATACCTGAAAACACGCCGAAGGCCGCGTCACCCAAAAGAACACGAAAACACAAAAAAAAAAGGTATGCACCACCTACCTAGGACTCGTATGATGATACTCCACTGATACTAGCCTCTAATTATGTCCAAAATGTGGTAGATATATAAAATAATCAAAACCACTCAAACCCCTATAACTCTTTCTAGAACATAAATCAAACAAAACAGCTCAAGAGGAATCAAGTCCTTACCAAGGGGGTTCTAACGGATCAATCCTTGATTGAAACAATGTTCGAATGATGATCTGGGAGAGAAACGAAGCTTCGGCCGACTCTCCCCTATTGAGGTTCTGCCTCAATACGAGGCTACTGCTTGTTTTAACAAAAAAATGAAAAATACACGGTGTGTAATTTAAGTACACGACGTGTATCATTTTAATGTTCATAAAACGGCTAAAATTATGCCCACTTACTTTCCTGAACCTGCCAATATGAGTACACAACGTGTACTTAGTTTTCCTTCTCTTCCTCACCGACTTAACCACATGTCATGTATATTCCTCATACATGGCTAGACTACATGGTGTGTCCAAGGGGAACACAGCATGTACTTTGTTTAAACGATTCTACCCATCCAACAGGCCCACATGCCATGTATGGCCTCCACACGGTCAAGGGTACACGACATGTCTATAACTACACATCGTGTAGTGAGAAATTTGTACACGGTTATCACACATCGTGTACTTGGTGAGCCCATGGCTGGCACTCGCGTAACACATACACGGCATGTACATAAAAGTACATGGTGTGTAGTTTGGAAATTTCTAAAAACTACCTAGTTTCTCCAACTTTCTCAGGAACAAGTCAAAAAAATCAAACAGGGTCAGGATTTTGATCCATTCTAAAAACCCAGGTTCTTACAGGAACGTTATAGAAATTATATTAATACAGTTTTAGAAAAATGAAAACCTACATACTGGGTGAAAACCCGTCACATTCGGAATGGTAGTGGGGATTTAACCCATGACCAAAGGAAGATAACGTTTTCACACCTACCATTGGCCCATGTGATGTACTGGTTAATATTTAGTGGTTTTTAGTTAAACAATTTGATAAATAAATATTAATGACAAACCAGTAGTGTTACTTTTTAGGTTTAGATATTAATTATTTATATTGGACAGCTTTTTCTAAACGTATTGGTTTTGAAAAATAGTTATAGATAGATGGAACAAATTTTCACTCTTTAAGGATCTTAGAATCTGTTAAAAAATAGATTTTAGTGCTTGAGGCACAAAAAATCATATTTGGATATTTATTTCTTATAATAAACAATGAATTGGGAATTTATCAAACCACAAGAAAATGTTGAAATTGTTCTTATGAAATAGAAATATATTAAGTAATTATATATACTTATATTATTAGATAGTAAAATAATTCCTCAATATTAGGAAAATGATCTATAATATTTTTTATCCTATTACCAATATTTTTGATGATATCAATGACCTCTTAACACCTACTAGATTTAAGGATTTGAGAACCTCAACTTTACATTGATCATTCAATTTATTATGATCAATGACCTAAATAACTCTTTATAATTATTTATGATTTTCTTCCATGTACATATCCTCACTTTACACTAATTTTCTCCTACATATAATCCTAGATATGTGTTATTCCATATGACATTTTCACTTCCAATTATCTCTTATTAAGAGTATGTTTTACCAACCATTATCATAATGTGAGGTTTTCAACAAAGTAATTTTAAAATATCAAACCCTATATTTTTTATATCAAGTTTAAATTGAGATCATGCAATTTATTTAATGTGGTGAGAATACAACACCCCAAAATTTTAAAATATGAACATCATATTCGATAGCGTGTACGACACACAACACCAAGCATAGAAAGAAATATGACATCTCAAGAATTTAGGATATATTTAGTATTTTAAATAAATTCAATATATTATATAGCTTTTAATGAATGAAAAATTGAGTTATATTTCATTGCATGCAAAAACTAGTTTCTTTAGTAACTTGCATTACACGCATGACCTACTTTTACCAAACAATAATATAGTATTAATATTATTATTTAATATGAGATTTATAACCTACATATTAAAATAGAGTGTATGAATATGATTAATTAAATTATTAAAATATATATTTTACAAACATTTACTGATTATATATTTATTATAAATAATAGTAAGAATCGTTTAAGGGATAAATAAATATTTTTGGAAAAATTGTATTTTCCTAAAAGATGAGTTAGTCACATTTGGCGTACATAATTTAAAATTAATTTGTAACAATTTTATAAAATTTATATGAATAAATAAATATAATATTTTAAATTAGAATATTGAAATTGTCTTAGGGGGATTTTTTTGGATTTTTATGAGAAATTTCATTTTTTATGAATAGTGAAAAATACTTGATTATATTTTGAAATTTCCCTTTTTTCTAAATAATTTATAGTTTAAATTATATTTTTAATTGGTTTTAAAGTAAAAATAGTTAAAATTATACATCTATTAATCTAATTTATATATTTTGAATCAATTTCATACTGATTTTTGATATAATAACTTTGTAAATGTTTGAACATTTTCACTTTAAAAACATGATTTATCACCACATTCATGGGATTAATTTTAAATTAATTTTGTTTAATTATATGGATTTAATTTGTAAAAATGGATTAAATATTTGTAATAATCATAATTTCTAATTTTTAATAACTCTAAATTAATTTTTTACCAAAGTGATTAGTGAAAATAGTTAAAACTAATTATAGTGATTAAGAAGAAAGTGAGTTTACTTAGTGTTATAAATTATAAAATAGTTTGCAAAAATGACCAAAAACTTGTCAAAAACTAATTATGCGGTCATATTTAGACTTTATACCTTATAGTATCAATAATTAAGCATTATTTTGTCCTAGTGACATGAATGAAATGTTGGTGGAATTCAGTCTTTCAAAAAATTATAAGTGTGCCACTCACTCCACTTATAAAAGGCCACCTCCTCTCCTCTCCACATCACACCTTAAAAAAATTTGGTTTGTCCAAGACATGAACAACTATCTTACCAAATTCCCTCCCCTCATACTTATATTGGGTATAATTCTAACTTATGGAGTTATTAGTGAAAACCTAAGGAGGATATCTGGAGAGGAGGTAATATTAATCTAAAATCATTTTTATTGTATTTCCTTATCCACCTCCTTCAATTAATATTATACCATGATTACATAACAAAATCAGTGTCTCAAATATTCTAAGTTATTTTTATATTAAGGGTAACACATAAAAATTCACACAATTCCATAAAATGGGTTACAAAATCATTGTTCGTGTGTACGAAGGTCTACTTCCACACGAACCAATGTCATTCCTTTTTTCCATTACCACCTTTCAAGGTTGGTAATAATGATGGATTTATAGTTTATATATTATATTAATGATATATAGGATGTTATTATGCTTTTATAATTATTATATCACACATACCATCATGCTTTCCCATTTTTGGGAATATGATAACGTTGCCCATGTTTACGGCGGACTACCGCCTCACGAAGTGATGTGATTCAATCACGCTTTTCATGGAATGTATTATGGATGAGTTTGATAAAAATATGTAATTTATATGTCATAAAAATTATACAGTAATAATATATATATATATATATATATCACTTAATTTTTTCTTTCTTTCAGTACGACGAGAAAATGGAAACAACGGTCATGCGTACATATGACTTACCTTCTCCATGAACGGTGTATTTAATTTCCCATAACCAAATTTTATGGATTAATATAAATATATATAATAAATATATATCATATTTACATAATGTTTTACATTTTTCAGATGATTAGATCATGATCTAAGTAAGAGGAAAAAAATAATAAGTCAAAACATACTCGAAAACAAGGCAATTAACACCCATAACAATGAAAATAATGAACTATTATTAAAAAATAGTTGATAAAATGTTATAAAATAATAATATATAATATCATAAATATTAATATTGTTCTTTTATAAGTTAATAAATTTTTTAATCCACTATATAGGAGGTTAAAGGATGCAAGACCATAAGGAAAGCACGAGGTCAGAGATTTCATCTTAATTTCATTTCATGGAGGAATATTGTAATTATATACACCTAATTACTTTTATATGGTATATATACTACCCCATTTGAAATGAAATATCTAAAATATCTCATTCATCAGGTTATTTTACAAGTTTTAAAGAATTTCATAACTCAATTTCCTTTCATTGGGTTTTGTTACTTTTTCATTGGAATTATATGATTATGTGTGTAATATATTTTGAATATCTATTTTAATATTTACACTTGTTTTATATGGATTTAAATTTGATACACATAATCTATTCATTAATTAATTCTAACTTCAACATTATGATAATTTTAAGGGTTTATTTCACAATATCATTCTAAAGGAGATTGTTTATTCCTGAATATCCATTACAGGATATAATAAGACTATTGTTTAATAAAACCTTTAATTTTATTATCCTTTCTTTATTCGTGATATTTTTCAAGTGATAGTACCATTTTCAACTCTTTGGTACTTTAAATTATTGAGAAAATGTTCTAATAAAATCCAACTTCATTTCTCTCTTCTGTTAGAAATATTTTTTCATAGAAAACAATGTTTTCTAAAAATGATTTAAAAATGTTTTCTTTATACATTTTTAAATGACATGTTTAAATTATTTTTACCCATTTTGTTTTTTTTTAATATAAGGAATAATCTTGTCTATTTCCGAACAAGGATCTTTTCAACCTTTTTACTATGAAAAAGGAATGTTCTTCACGACATGTATGAAATTACCCGCCGACATGACCATCATTTCATAGAATCTTCCTCTAAAATTTTATGATGATATTTTTAAAGAAATTTTTTTTAAATGTTATTTTCAAAGAAACTTATTTTTATTTATTTTTTCAAAATGAAATGGATATTTTCATCATGATTTTTAGAGATATTTTTATGGTAATTCTACTCATCAATGAAAAAAACCTTTATTCTTACTCTAATCAGTATACTTAGTATTGATATTATCATAATTATTTATATGGATGGTTTATGATCATTCTGACTAAGGAATGTGTTTACATTCACTTAATTCATTTTTTTATTCAATAAATTTCTATTTAAATGTTCAATTTCCTATAATAATTATATATTAAATTTCTCCTAAATATACACATTATTTATCATAGATTTTATTTTTACCTAAAAATTATACCCTTTTTACATACGGTGTTCACTTTGAAAGTTATTTAATTATCTGGGAAAATATTGATAAATTTTTATTCTTTACTTAATACAAAACATTTATAAGGAATATTGTTTATGAATTAAATCAATTATTTGATATACAAAGAATGATTTGGATTGGTATGATAGGGGCTGGGGATTGGATAATGTAAGCCCATCGATGCATCGATAGTCTCATGGGATGAATTAGTTGGATAGTCATAGTTAAATGGATTTTTACCCAGTATGTTTTGAAACATCATATTAAATGTCTCAACAGTAAAGGATCCATGTACCTGGGAAACATGGCATCCAATATTTAAGAATTTATTTAATTCATAATTCGGTTATTACGATCCATAATATTTTCACTATGATATTATATCTGGATGAATTTCATTTTTAGTTCATTGATTAAATGACAAGTGTTTTCAGTTATTTACCTTTCAAGATTTATTTTACCTTATCAAGTTATTTAAATGGAATGAATGCTAAATTATTTACCTTTACATATTTATTTTTCCTTATCTAGTTATTTAAATGTAATGTGTACTCGGTTATTTACATTTCCATCTTAATTATGCTTATTGATTCATTATTGTTTCCATTGTTTTTACCCCTTACTGAGTATTTGATCTCACCCTTATTTTTTTTCTTTCTCCAGGATTCCATGAAGTTTAATATGGTTGATATGCATGTATATTCTAGATAGAATAAATTTATTATGGAAAAACAATTATGTTATAATTTTTGTATTTATATGTAATATATAAATCATGTATGTATCTAGTTTACCAAGACTAATACACTAATCTGTCCTTTGGGTTGTGATTGGTTTTATCTTATGCCAATGTAATGGTAGGAGGAAGCAGTTATGGGCTTCTAGGGTTGGGGTCACTAAATTTGGTTTCATGATTCTCTTATATTTTGTGATATTCATTTTTTATTCAATTTTCTTTCTCTCTTAGGGTTTTGAATTGAAATTTTTTTAGGTTATAAGGGGTTCTTTGCCTCAAATTTAATTTCATGAGATATGTTTTGTATTTCATAACATTGTTCCTTTTATATGGTATATTCACTTCCATATTGATTTCAAGTATGAAATATCTTATATTTCATGAAATTTTAATGATTATTTCATAATATTATTCTAAAGCTCCTTTGATTCTTACGTTTCCCATACCATGTGGTTTTTAACACCAATATCATATTCAAATAGTGATTTCCATTGAAAGATAATCCATTTGAGTAATTTTTATACTTTTCTCTATAAACCCCCATAATTGTATTCTCCTATGTTCATTCTTTGAGTTTTACTTATCTTCTACATATTTAATTTTCACCATTGAATCATTATTTACCTATTGTGAGGAAACTGGCCCTACTTTTTATTGTTGGTATGGGACCACCCTTTTTAATTTTTCATATTCACTGGATGCATTCTTAAAATTCATTATATATAACTCAATAATTTATTAAGGTAATTTTCTACCACCTAAACTTATTTTAATGTTTTAAATAATTTTTTAACATTTTATGTATGGTTCATTTTCATCAAAGTGTTAAAATAATCTATTTTTAACATTTTATGAGAAAACATGGTTTCCACCAACTTTATCAATTTATATGAAACTTTATCTATAAATTTTCATGGTTTCTAAAATAAATTATATTTCTCTTAATTTTATAAACTAATTCCTTTAAAATTATTTCAAAATATCAAGGATCTTTCTTATTTAATTAGTATTTATTCTAAAACTCAAAAAAAGTGTTATTCATCCATGTTAATGTCTTTTGAAATATCTTATGCTTGATTAGAGGCAATATAAAAATGATACCATCTACCCTATTTCTCTTGATGGATTGTGTAGTGATATATTCTATCATAGATATCACCCATTACTACCTTTATCTTACCCAATCATCTTCTATGTATAACTACATTTTTTTTCTTCCAATGACATTCCTATGTGAAGGAACTATTTTTATTCCTTTGATTGAAGGGTCTTCACCTTGATTCCATATTTCAATTAGTTAGGTAAATTATTATCTTATCTATACAACCTTCTCCTATACAATGTAAATACCATATGCTTTATTATTGTGATTAAATGGTATTTTCCAAGAAAGTTACTAAATATACTTGGACACCCATTTAGTTTCCATGGGTTTATCTTGATATAATTATTAGTGATTTATGTATGTGATTCCATTTGATAAGTATATAAAAAACATTTTATTTACACTAGATATTTATGATATAATAAGTAAATTATTTTCATTTAAAGTTTTTATTAATATAATTTTCGTTCCATAGGTTCTATATTGAACCAACCTAGCTCAATCAGAAAATCCACTCAAATTATCCCTCCACGTGATATAGGTAAAAAAGCAAAATAGAAACTAGTCCTAAATATAATAAAAATTAGAGAAAAAACTATAGTACAAATTTAAAATATAAAGTATACAAAAAACATACAATCCAAACCAAACAAGCTAAATCAGAAAGTTATTCAAGGCCCCATGTGACCCACAATCACATCCAGACCAACTTGAACCGAATAAAACAAAAAAAGAGAAACCAACATACTAAAAGATTATCTTCCCTTTATTTGAATCTTTTAATACAACATCTACAAATTGCCAAAGTCACATGTTGGGTGCGAGAAAAATACCAGCAGGATATCACCACCGTTTCTATAAAAGGTCTAAACTAAAGAATACAATAATTCAAAATTTTAAAATAAAATAGTTTTACAATAATTTTTTATAAACCCAAACCATTTATAAATAATTTTCATTTTTTCTTCATTTCTTTTTCATAAAATCCCTTCATATTCTATAACCATAAATATGACAAGTAAAAGTGATAAAAATATAAAATCATATCCATGCATCTAGAGGTAAAAAAGTAATCCCATATCCATGAAAAATCTATCATGACAAGATATATGATAGAACCTCATATATAAAAATCAGTTCGAAAAAATCCATGATAAAAAAATCATGTGATAACAAACAATAATGGAAAATGAAAAACAACCCAGAATTGGGATCAAGCCTATGGGACACTATGTACTAGACAATTATAATCCTAAGAAGGGATGCATTTTATCCAAAAGATATCAAGTCCTGCTAGTCGATACCAAAAAAGTTACCTCCTAGTGGTGTAACACACAATAAGGCTACCCATGTCTCTATCTCGATGAACCTAAGGTTCCCAATGTGAATTTTTACAAATTGAATTCAAAAACCATCCTCAAAATTTTATAATTTATTTTTTCCAATCCAATAGAATATGGTTTAGAGTTTGAAAACCCATTTCCAAATCAAGTAAATACATTTTCAAAGAAAAATACTTTTTTAAATCATTTTATTTTTAAATAAATTAGTAGAAATAATTTATCACTTCCAATAAATGAAAACCCCAAATGAATTTATCAATAATAACATGAAATTACTTAAATTAACCCATTGTATATAAACACATACCTCAACATGGTTGAAGCCTAGTTTCTTTTGACAATGGTGATCAGAAACAAAGATAACAACCTTCAAAAGATAAGAGCGACAAAGAAACTGAATAGGATGGATATAAACACTATCTAACCACAAAACCATAGCCAAACCATACCTGCAACCAAAACTAAAGAATAACCGAAAGAAAAACTTACCAAGGGAGAGTAAATCAAACCCTAATGGCGATCAATCATTGAAATAAGCGATCCATATAGAAAGGAATCACCCAAAATTCCTATGGAGCTCTAAAGTTTGAGCGAAGGGAAGATAAAAATGAATAAATGAAACATATCACTCATAGAATGCCCTAAAAAACATTCTAACATTCACATGGTTTGTAACCCATTTATATGTCGTGAAATCCTCAGAGTTAGTATATGCTATAATAGTCATCACCTTTTTATTAAATTGTTTTTTATACTTATACAACATGATCATGTTACATAGAGAGTACACCATTCATTCCATGTACTAAGTTCATGGCTTCTGTCCAATAACCATTTCATGTCATGTAATTCACATACATGGAATGTAAGTACCCAGTAAGTAGAAGAAAAATAGGTTTTCTTGTGGAAAATTCCCAAAAAACTATGACTTCACCATTACATGTATCCTCCCAATTTATTTTCTGGCATACCTAAACCAACGAAAAAGAACAACCAAAACATGGGTAAAAACTCACCCGACTAAAAATTAATGGGGTGTTATAATCTCCCCACCATAAATTATTTCTTCCATAATAAAGCCCTCAAGATACTAGATCTGTAAATAGAGAATTCCACTACTTCCTCATCAATAACTTCTAATCCCACATCTCATGTCTATCCTATCCGCACTACCATAGTACTCTAACCAAGGGGATCATTTTACCGTGTAGTACCTTATCCTAGTGATCCATAATATAAACTAGCGCTTAACCAAAGTAGTATTGGGATCAACATCAACATCCTACCATCTAATCACATGGGAAGGATCGATTATATACCTCCTCAACTAAGAAAAATCAAACACATCAATTCAAGAATGATGATAAAATCAATTGGTAGGCCACCCTCCCAAGATGTTCAATAATCTAAAAGGGGCCCAAAAACCTTAGTTCCAACTTACCCTTCTTACCCAAATAATTATAGACAAGTTAGGTGAAAATATGAGAAAGAACTGATCACTAACCTGAAATTCTAGTGGCTGACACTGATGGTCTACATAGGATTTATGATGACTCTATACTGTGATCAAATGCCTCTGGATCAACTGCACCATCTCCTTCATCTCCTAAACAACACTCAGTCTAATCAAGGACTTCTCTCCCAACTCAACTCAACATAATGAAGACCTACATGTCCACCCATACAAATATTTTTTGGGTTCCATATTTATTAAATCATGAAACTATTATTATAGGAAAACCCAACCAAAGGAAAATTATTTTCCCAAGATACTCCAAAATTAAGTACAAATTCTGGGATCATATCCTATAAAATCTAGATAGCCCTCTCTCTTTTACCATCCATCTGCTAATAATAATATGTGCTTAATTTAATCTAAGAACCCTTTTCCTCTTTAAAACCTTTCAAAAACCTGTATGTGAACCTCAAACCCCTATAAAAAACAACTGTAGAAGTAACCCTGTGAAGTATCAAAATATCATAGATATATAAGTCTCCAAGTTGTTCAAATTTCAACATCTCATTGATAGGTAAGAAATGTATAGATTTTGTGAGTTGATAAATGATAACCCAAATAACATTCTTTCCATTAGGATTTAATGGAAAACCAATGATGAAATCTATAAAAATATCACCCCACTTCCATAATGAAATGGGTTAGGGTTGTAACAACCATGTGGTTCTTTGGTACTCCGCTTTAATTATCTAAAAAGTAAGGAACGATGAAAAAACTCCATAATCCATCACCTTATCCCCTACCCCCAATACCGATGGATTAATTCATGATACATCTTGGTTTCACTAGGGTGCACGGACCAACAAAAATGGTGTCCACTATCAAAAAACTCATGCCTAAAAGAAAATGGAGCAACCAAAATGCTACAGAAGCAAAAATATCCACTAGAAGACCAAGAGCACTCACTCATGGTATCCTCACCATAAAGTATTTACTAAATTAATAGAACCTAGTTTCTTCCACCTATTCATGATGAACTTCCTCAGAAAAAGACGATTTAGCTTTCATAAAATCTAAGAAGACATGTTCACAAAAATCTTCCACTCCCAAGCTCATCTCAGAAAACAACCTCATCAGAGACCACTATTCAAAAAATCCCTCCACATATTGTGTTAATAATTTTCTATTCAACATATTGGAAACCACATTTCCTTTCCTAGGGGTTTAAGAAATATCAAGATCAAAAGTTTGAAGATACTCTACCCAATGTCTCTGTCACAAATTCAGATCCCTATAAGTAAAATATATTTTAGGCTCTTATTATTAGAATATATTGTGAACCTCTACCCAAAGAGAAGTGACATCGCATTTTGAGTTCATCCATAATAGCTGCCAACTCAAGATCAGGGGTAGGGTAGTTCTTCTCATGAGGGTGTTACTTGAGAGAGCTATAAACCAAAACCTATTTCCCCTTCATTAAGACACATCCTAAACCCATACCAGAAGAATCATAGAAAAAATCTTAACCCAAACCTCATTCAAGAAGAATAAAAGATGGTTCTGAAGTCAAACTCATCTTCAAATCCTCAAAAGATCTCTAAGAGTTTTCATTCCATTCAATCTTTACACCATCATGGATTAAAAATTTCATCAAATATGTGATCTTGGAGAAGTCCTGAAAAAACTATCTAGAGTAACCTACCACGCCTAAGAAGCTTCAGATCTTAAACACATTTGTGGTAAACTCCCAAGACATAACTGTCTGAGCCTTTTTAGGATCTAATGATATTTCCATCTCAGGTATCACATGCCCTAGAAACTTAACCTATTATATCCAAAACTCACACAGAGAAATCATACCATATAGAAAATATACTTTCATGGTATAAAGAATTATATCCAAATGGTCTACATGCTCCTCCTCTATCTTAGAGTACTCTAAAATATCATCCAAAAACAAAACAAAAAAAGATTCCAAGAACCAATGAAAAATATGGTTCATCAAATCCATGAACACCATAGGATCATTAATATGACCAAATGGCATGAACAGAAACTCAAGATTCCCATATTGACTCCTAAATGCTATCTTAGATATATCCTCTTCTTGAAATCTCAAATGGTTATATCCTAACTATAGTTCAATCTTAGAAAACCAAAAATCCCCTCTAAGATGATAAAAAGATCATCAATCCTTAGAAAATGATATTTTCTCTTACCGGTCACTTGATTCATATTTTGATAATAAAGTCGAAGAAGTCAAGATCAAGAACTAAGAAGTCTCACTCCACCTAAAAATAGGATATCATCACCTGATAAGTATGATATCTAAAACCTTGTTCAGAACTCTTTCTTAAAGGAATGGAAAGATTCAATAAGAAATTCAATAGTTCTAAACACAATACCAACACATCAACTAACTTAGATGATATAAAATATTAAGTTTCACCCATATCAAACAAAGATAGCACCATAGAAGATGAAATTAATATCATACCTCTAACAATAACTATCCATACTTTAGATTCATTTGGTTAAAACGTCACTGCATAAAGTCATCTGGTCTTATCCAAATGAACATCTCCCTTATCATGAGGGTTAGACCCACTAACCTTAGATGAATCTGAAATAACCTTTGAACCCTTGGTGAGAGTGGATCCCATCCTACTACACTGAGATATATTTTCATCAAAGCACTGTAGATGGACAGATCATCCACAAAGATGAAATGTCCTTGGAGCTTCTATACAGTTAGGCTTGGTATGGCCCTGTTTTCCACACTAGTAGTAGACAAACTGTTGCTTCCCTATCATCAACCCTGTGACTGTTCCCAAGGAAAAATAACCACTCTTATGCTTCCTTTTCCAGGAAAAATATTCACTCTGGATAACCACTAAACCAAATGAATCTCCACCCAAACATGTCTTCCCAGCTATGACTGCCTCAGCTAAATCTACCTTTTTAACTACCTCCACAAAGGTTAGAAGGAAAAAGTGAATCAACATTGATCGAATATTAGGCCTCAGTACTAACTAAAACCTTATATCCTTTAGGTATTCATTTGTGATAAGATTTGGTTTGAGAAGAACTGACTCGGCAAAAGGGGTAGAATAATCTATAACGATATACTCCTATTCTCTAAAGTCAGAAACTCTGGAGTCTTCCCCACATGCAATGTATCAGGACAAAACTAATAGTTAAATATTTTCTTTAAGGAATCTTGGGTAAGATCCTAATGAGACATAAATTGTAAAGTAGATTCCCACCATATTCTTTCTAGTCCCTCTATCATATACATAGAAAACCCACCTTAGAGTCTTTAGGAGTCTTCAAGAAGTTGAATATATTCTATATCCACTCAAGCCACTCCTCATTTTTGTGAGGTCCTTTGTCACTATGAAATATATCTGGATGTTTCTTAGTAAATTTTCATCCATGACCCACTACGTATCCTAGATTATCATCCACCACTAGATACAGAGTCTAAAAACTGCATATAACATCTTTTAATAAAGTAGTGTCCACTAGAGGGAATTCCTACAGAACCCATCTTGTAGCTTCCTCTATTGGATTTGGAAGATCTCTTCTCAAAGGCATTTTCTAAAAAAAGACAAAAAAATCATACTTAAGTATATTACACAATCAAAGGACCAAATTCAAGTATTGATAATAATG
This sequence comes from Viscum album, assembly GCA_963277665.1. Lineage (NCBI taxonomy): Eukaryota > Viridiplantae > Streptophyta > Magnoliopsida > Santalales > Viscaceae > Viscum > Viscum album. Next base: position 1,395,828,088 of record OY728162.1, read on the forward strand.
ATTTAAAATATTAAGAATTTAAAGAAACCATGAAAAAACTTACTACAAAAATGTACAAGTCCATTTAAATAAATTTCCCATACATCTCATTCAAATGAACTCAACATACAAGTCTAAAACCTAGTAAAAACCCCTAACCACCCATGGTAACTCAATTTTAGTCAGAGAATTGAGCTGGAAAAGCCCCCTTTCCACACCCACTATTAGAATTGCAATGGTTCTAACTTTATTCTACCGAATACAATGAACCAAACTCAGGTATTTCTAATAAACTTTAGACTGAGTAACCACTTTGATACCAAAATTATAATGAACCAACCTGGTTAAACAAGACAAGTCACCCAAACTATACTACCAAATTATATAGGTAAAATAGAAAAACATAAAATAGTTCTTAATATATGAAAAAAAGACAAAAAACTAGAGTATGAAGGTTAAAAAAACATGATACCACAAAACATACAATCCAAGCCAAAATAGGCTAAACTAGAATGTAAATCAAGTCCCCATATGACCCACAATCACCTCTAGACCAACCCAAATCATAATAAATAGCAATAAGAGAATCAAACATACTAAAAGAGGATCATCACTTTACCTAAATCTTATAATATAAAATCTAAAAATTTCCAAAGGCACAAGTAGGGTGTGAGGAAAATTCTAGTAGTATACCACCACAATTTATATACAATGTCTAATGTAAATAATAAAAAAATTAAGATTTTAAAATAAAAAAATTTTAGAAATCATTTTTATAAATCCAACCCATTTATAAATAATATTACCTTTTTATTCATTTGGTTTTCATAAAATCCTTTCATATTCCATTAGAAGAAATATGACAAATAGAAGTGATAAAACATGAAATCATATCCATTCATCAAGAGATAAATAGGTAAGAACATATCTATGAACAATATTTCAGGAAAAGATATGTGATACAACCCCATGTATAAAAATATGTGGGAAATAATCCATGATAAAGAAATCATGTGATAAACAACCAAGAATATAAAATGAAAACGCACATAGTTTTGTTCTCAAGCCTATGGGATACTGTGTACTAGACACTTATAAGCCTAAAAATGCATATGTTGGATCTAAAATATATTGAGTCATGCCAGTAGATAACATAAAATTTACCTCCTATTGGTCCAACACACACTAGGGCTACCTGTGTCTCTATCCCGATGCACCCAAGATTCCAAATATTAATTTTTACAAAATATATTAAAAAATCATGATCAAAATTTTACAAAAAAATTTCAAATCCAGGTCAATATTCTTTGGAGTTTGAAAACCCATTTTCCTAATCAATAAAATCAATTTTCAAAGAAAAACCTTTTTTGGAATTATTTTATTTTGCAAGAAATTAGTTGAAACAATTTATCACTTATAATAAATGAACAACCTAAATGAATTTATCAAGAACAACATGAAATTTATTAAATTATCCCATTGTATAGAAAAACCTACCTCAACATGGTAGATACCTAGTTTCATTCAACAAAGGTGATCATAAACCAAGAGAATGACCTTCTAAAGACAAGGCATATCAAGAAACTAAAATGGATTTATAGAAAACACTATATAGTGACAAAACCAAAGACAACCCATAGTCATATCCAAAACCAAAGAAGAATGAGAAGGAATAATTACTCAGAGTGAAGAATTCCAACTCCAACGGTGATCAATCGCTAAACAAAGAGATCCAGATGGAAAGGAATCACCCAAAATCACTTAGGAAGATCTCTAGGTTGATTAGAGGGAATATGAAAATGAATAAATGAAACATATCACTCATACGATTCCCTAAAAACCAACACCATGACTTTTACATGATTTTTAACCCATTTACATGTCGTGTAATCCTCAAGGTTCATATACACTGAAGAACCCATCACATATTTATTAAAAACTGGGTTTTTATATTTATATGGCATGTATTTATTACAATGTATGTAAACCAATAATTCTATACGATCATTTAATGACTTCTTCCCAGTAGCCATTACACTACCTGTACTTCACTTACATGAGATAAAGTATAAAATTTTGACATCATTCAAATATGGAATAAACATTACTATAGGTAAACTTTACTTTTATGTGATACACCATCAGTTCCCATGCATATGAGAAACTAAAATTTAATCATGAACACTTTATCTCATGAGATATAAAATTTAAACTAAATAATATGAGGTAGATACAAGACCCAACCCATAATCATCCTTGAAAGGGGGCTTATCAAAAATAAATAAAAATGAAGGCCTTTGGGACATTCTGGAAAACCTTATTCCATTATTTACAATCTATGTTTTGTTGGGTATAAATTTCTTATGTATCCTAATTATACACATATGCTCATATTATTCTCTTTTATTAACTTTGATTGTTTTTGTTTATATTTACCCTTACAAAGAATCTGAACTCAACCCTTTATTATGTTTCTATTTCCCCAAGATATAAAGAAAAATAATATGTAAGATGTGTCTATAATATTATCTTATCTGGAGGATTTTTGGAGGATTTGAATGATTGTTATGAATTAAGTAGTTGACTATATTATGGAAAAAATGTCCATTTGGTACAAATAACATGTGTTATAAAAGATAAATATTTTTCCTAATTCTATAAAACTATAAAAATAAAAAAGTCCATTGGTTATAAATATTTTATTATATAGTAATTATATATACATATCAAATCCAGTTTGTAAATAATTTTGTTTTTAGAACCGGTTCGAGGTGTGAAGGTTTGGGGTGCCTCAACATTGCTATATCCTTATGGAAAATCCCTATGTGGATTCCTTGAGAAATGAATACATGGATTCCTTCTTCTAATTATGTATATGGACCCTACATATGACATTGAGTATTTGAGTTCCTTTACATTACCAAATTCCCTTCAACAATAGATTTGTATTCATGGATCCTTCATGTACATTAATTCCATTACATAGACAAATTTATCATGTCGATGAATTCCTTATACAGTATATTTTCATACATCAATATTTTATATAACCAATTTCTTCACATAGCCAAATTTTCCTTCACTAATTATCTTACATGAGCTTTCATAGGTAAAAATATTTACATACATGGGGACTTTTCCATTTTTCAAAAAATTTACAAAATGCCAAATTTCACTTAATTCATTCAAAATTCTTCATAATCTCTTCTATCCTTCAATATGTAGACACCATACATAGATATATATTACACCAAATATTATTTCCAATCTATTTTCAATAAACATGACCCAAAACACACTCCAAATGTATTTTTTCCAACATCTTCTATAAAACTCATCTTGGATAAGAAATATTCTTATTTAATTATTGGTATTCATCCTTTAATGCTTCTTAAAAATGTGGAATGAATCATGGATTAAGAATTATAATATTTTTTTCATGATGAAGAGATGAACATATTCATAATTACTTCATCATCTCAATAAAATTCTATTTTTTAACTCTAATTTAATGTTTTAATGATTTCTGGTTAATATTATATAGACTTAAGAACTTTTGGACATAATCTAATGTAGCTTCTAAGCTTTAAAATTTATCATTTTTCAGTGTTAAAACATCATCCAAAATACAAATAATGGAAACTTAGGAAGAAATATATAGTATGGGTTTACAAGGATTTATTATCACTTAATAAATCTATGTAAATAAATTTGAAATATCACTTCCAATATCTTCCATGTATGAAACCAAAAAAAATTATAAAAAATGAATAAATTTTTTATACCATGCACCGTTGATGGTTTCCCCTAATGTGTTCAATAATTATTCCTTATAATGATCTATCATAGGTGGATAAAATACCCCATACTTTATGGTGTATCTATAGGTATACATGAATCACCCATTTCATGGGAATGACCCCCTCTATTCTCAAGGAATGGTAGTACCTCTTGAAGTAAGGAGGGAAATAGGAAGTGAAAATAAAGGGATAAGTTATATAATTATTTGACCATATCCATGTCCTTAGACCTATTTATATAAGCCTTGGTATATTACCAAGTCTTAATGGAATTTACTCATATGATATGTAACATTTGAGTACTGCAATCTATTTACAATTTTTTTCAAATATTTGGTCAATCCAATTATCATGCATTCCATCTTATTAATTAACTCAATTGATAATAGAAAATTTTGGAGATTAATGAATGATAACTCTTACCATTTGACCACCCATGGAATTGTAGGATTAATAGTGAATCATACATTACAATTTACCTAATATGATATATCAAGGTAGTGCCATGTGATATCACTATATCATTGGAAATGATATACCTAATGGATTGTATTATACTATTTAAATCATTATTATCACTCTATATGATACCCATATTATACCTTATGATATAATAGTTTTAAATAATAACTAATTTAATCCACCACTTGCACTAAATCGTCAAAAAAATTGTATCATTTCACCTAATAATGTATTACATACCATAAGTTTTGAAATTATAAACAAAAATCTCATTGGTTATCTCCAAAATGCTTTTGAGAAGATATAATCAAATTTATCTTATATAAAATCATTTATAATACTATGTAAGTATTAATCCAAAACTCCTTCTGAATAATCTGTAAAACACATTAAGAGTATCTCTCAAAGTAAACTTGAATATGCATTATGTCCACCACAAAGTGTGACCCCTTGGGAATTTTTAGAATTGAAAAAAATATGAATTATTGAATTCATAAATGTAAAAAAAGAGTGTTCTCTTTAAAAGAATCAGTGTTGTAAAGGGATATAGCATGTTCTCCATCAAGCATAATTATCCCTATTGTTATGACCCCCTCCCTCCCAGTATACCCCTCTTGGGGTAGTAATGAAGGAAGAGAGAGAGAGAGAGTTACCCCCCAAGTCCCACGTCCAGTAGGCCTTAGGTTGTTGATGAGAATCGAGGGTATAAAATATCACAAATGGGAGGCATTACCATATAAATAAAATATGATTGGGATATAGTATAAACAACCACCATGGAACCATTGCATAGAATATATAAATAAACCCCAAAACCATCCCACAATGCATGAAAAAGTAAAATAACAAGCACCTATAGAGGCCAACTAAACAATATTATCCTCACCATGGATCTCTTAATAAATCACACATCCAATAAAATAATAAAACATTGAGAAAATAACAAATAAAGTCACCTTATAGCCACTTCCTTACTAATTTTCCACTCTCATACCCTTAATACCAAATGTAATTTTCTCCCATCCCTTATGTACACATTGTTTCACATCGCATACCATACCAACCATATATGATGTGGGTAGGGATGCATCCCTAGATACCCCAACCTCACAAGGTCTAGCATCAGTTACTAGATTCTGGTATCATCACATCACGTCTCGCTTGGAGGCACATAGTTTATCACAAAACATATTGCCCAAATACACTGGGCTGGTAACTTAACATCTCAATCGATGATAACTGGGACATCATAACTAAAGGAAGAGCATAGAAGAGTTGGTATCCATCCATCCATATCACCACCATCCTAGATGTTGGAGAAAATAATCATCACTGAAAACCTTTGGGCATTGTTAAGGTTTCCCAAATCAGGTGGACAACATATAGAAATAACATACAGATATATGATATATAGATAAAACACAATACCTAACCTATGGGTTTACAATAACCGCACTAGTGCACACCAACACTACCACTTCACTACATGTAAACCATCACAATCACTGCCACCAATACATGAAACACATCACACAATCACCACACAAGGAACACATATTCCCAATCTAATTTACAAGATCCACCATTTTCTAGATTTAAAATGTTTCTACTAACATTAATTTGTTAATACACTTCATTCACATTTACACATCTCATTAATTTATTCAACTTATTTATCCAATTACCACATATCAATTCCATCTCATTCACATTCAGTTATCAACCCATTTATTCAATCATTTCACTTAGCACTATAATTTATTCTATTACTGTTTGGGAAACTAACATAACCATGTCACACTGAAACTAGACCAAATCAAACTAATTGTTTCAAAAAAAATCACACAACCACTATTTCTATAATAGCACAATAACAAAACAATCTCACTAAAACAACAGCACATCACAACTGTTGTACAACCACAACCATTGTGCACCACAACCACTGCACACTACATTGTACAACTGCCCACGTCACATCCATACCAAAAAATTATAATAACCCTACAAAGTACAAAACCCAACTTTTCACCACTATCACCATAGAATATCCCAAAATGCACAATTCAACACAATAATAACAAACTCACACCACAAAAACACATTAAACCATCCACAATTTATTTAGGGTATTTTATCATATCACCAATTTATTTAGCATGGTTATTATAAAAAAACCCAATTTCCGTGGAAAACCATCTTATTAAAAAAATATACATTTAATATCCTTTAATTCATGGTGAAATCACACAATAGATCAAGGGTTTTAGCACATATCATTTATAGTGAAAATTGGGCCCCCAATAGCCTTTATTTTCAGTATTTGTAATATTATGAATAAATTCATCAGTAATAATATCAAAATAGCCAAAACATTATCCCCATCCCCATCGATTTTAGTTATGAAAATTAATTATATTTATTTAAGACAACCCTTTATATCCACCCAAAGGAAAGAAAAATCATGTTATCCCTACACATATCATGTAAACCGGTAAGAATGTGAATACCATACCACAAAGAAGATTTTACAACTCATTGCACACTGCATGGAGAAGAAGAAACAACCCTTAAACCACAATTACACTAGGAAACCATGGATTCTCCTGGATCACAATAATGGATCATCAAAACATAGCCCAAAACAAACCCTGATCAAAACAATATCACCATAGTGAATTTCCAATGGAATAAGGGAAGGAAAAAAATGGGTATGGGAGAATAAACCCACCATAAATCACCAATTACCAACCACTGGAACCCAAGGGTCAAGGAAAGGGATAATGGGATGAAAGGTATCCCAAAATCACTTAGGTTTTATCCAAAAAATATGATATGTGAAGGTTTAAAGATATAGAAATGGCTAAAGATAAATTATATACAGGTTATAAGTCCCCATATTTATGGAATAAATTTTATATTTACATATTAAATTTCATAATATCTATGGGTTACAAGTTTTAAAAACCATATTTAGTTTGTAAATCGTTTTTTTATCAAAAAGCATCCCACCTCATTCAAGATAAAACTTATGTCATAAATCCCCTATATGTAGCATAAACCCATTTCATAATTTTACCTTGACACATAAAATCCATAAATCACTAAAAAAAATAAGCAGTAAAACATACATTCACACCATAAATCCCTATTTTACAATTTGAATCTCTTTATTGATACACATATAGAGCCCCAACTCCTCCACACCCTTTAAGACCTCCTCCAAACCCTCTCCAACTATAAAATATTCAATGTAACAGGATGAGAGGGCATATAACATTACATTAGATACCTCTAACATGATTCTCATCGTCGATAATTAAAAGAAAGCTCTAAAAAAGGAAATATGTATGAATAAATACCCTATGAGACACCACTTGGGGATCTCATTACAAATCAATGCCACCACTAACCAAACACAATAAACTGAAATTCCCACAAAACACCCCACACAACCAAATCACCACCGATCAGTAGGAATAACACCATGAAATCTGGAACCAGTCACTAGCTACATCCTTTACTAAAAACCATCCATATTTCCATCTCAACCTCCACAAAACCCAAACCAAAAATCGCCAAAACCAACATGCACAACACTTCCCTGAGCACATGAATCAAGGAATTCCATCTTACATGTCAAGATAATGTCTACATAGGGTGGAAATGACTCACCCACGCTATTTTTATCATTTCATAGTATAATGTGTCTTAATTAGAAATCATGTTTTCCCCTCTTCATATTCTAGAATCTTTATCCCAAAAAATATATCATAAAATCTCAAGATCCAAAGATTACATCATCCAAAAAAATATAGAAATGAAAAACTCAAAATAACTCTGCAGATTAGGAATGAGAATGGTTCACCCATGCATCACCTTCTCTTGATGAACCTCGATCTCTAATATTTTATTCATGAATTTCATATCATCCTTGATAAATAACTCTCCCTAGTAAATGATGTGGGAGTCATCATAATGATTTTGAAGAAGTTGGGACATGTGAAAGATGTCATGGATCCTTCTCAGCCTTCATGTAAGAGTCAATTGGTGTGCCACCGCGCCAACATGACCCAAAACCTAAAAAGTCCCAACAAACTAAGGAAAAAACTTACCTCTCTTCCAAACCTCCACTTCTCATGTTGAGGGGAAACCCTAAATAACATTTAGTATCCAACCTCAAACTTCAATAGCCTCTACCTATGATCATCATAAGCATTATAATGGTCCTAAAAATCCCTCATCCTCTCTCAAACTAAATAAATCTTTTGTTTAACCTCTACACCACATAAGGACCAAGAACTATTGATTCCCCAAAATCTTTCCATCACAACAAATAATAACATAAAATTCCATATAATGTATCAAATAGATCCATTCCAATGGAGGAGCGATAGATATTGTTGTATGTAAACTCTACCAGTGATAAGTGCCTTACCCTTGATCCCCCAAAGTCCAATATGCATGCTCGCAACATATAATCTTACTTTTGGATGGTCCACTTCATCTACCAAAATTTATAGGGGTGGAAAGTAGTGTTAAGTAATAACTCGAATACTAAAGAATTATGAAATCCCATATATTCTCATGACATAAAATAGGGATCTTGATCAGAGATAATGGTACTCATTATCACATGAATCCTAACAAAATATTCCACATAATGCCACACCAAGACATATACATCACTCATCTCATAGATTTCTAGAAAATGATCCAACTTTATCAATCAGTTAACTATAACCCAAACCACATCACAACCTCCCTGATACCGTGGTGAAATTTGTAAATATGTTCACCAATTTCCACTTAGTAAAATCCACGGATTTAAAGAAACCTCCATGAACATGGTGATTTGATTTCACATACTAACAAACCTAACACTTTTCCATAAACTCTTCCACCAATTATTTAATCCCTGACAGCCAAAGTTGTCTCCCCAAGGAATGATACATCTTGGTCACACCATGATGCACTATTAAACATGAGCTTTTAAACTCAAAAATAAATCCCTCACACACTACTAACAGAATAAACTACCTCCCATAAAATAACACTTGGTTCTGACCATCCTCTTACTATCCCTTTGGAGAATCACCATAGATAACTTGAGAACACATTACCTCTATCTATATGTATCCCCAATGATACTCCTACACCTACTAAATTAACGATGAATCCATAGTAATTTGATGAATAAAACCTTGACCACTACTCTCCCCCACATCAATATGCATCACTACTAGCACCTCCACCCCATTCAAAACATAAGAAGTCTCCCAAACCACATATCGTTATGACATCCAACTCAGTCCGTCGATAAAAACATTACCCTTTCCCAAAGTGTAGGAGATATAAAAATTATAATCCTAAAGAAAATCCATCCATCTTCAATGGTGTAGATTCAAAACTTCAAAGGAAAAGATATATTTCATACTATTGAGGTTTTTGAAAACTATAAACCATGCACTGATGAGGTAATAATTCCACATACTTAGTAAAAATAAATACCACCAACTCGAGATCATGAGTAACATAGTTATACCCATGGGGTCATAACTTCCTAGAACCCTAAGAGATCACCTCTATCTTCTATGTCAGCATGAATCCCAAACCTAGATGAGAAAAGTCAAGGAATACCTCAAACAACATACCCTCATCAGGAAAATGAAGCACTAGAGTAATAAAACATTTCTCCTTTAGGTATAAAAATGTTTCCTAGAATTTATTAGTTCACAAAAATTCCTTGTCCTTCCTATTCAACATAGTTAGTAGGGATTAAAGTATAGAGAATTTGGAAAAAACCTCTGATAATATCATACAAGAATAAGGAAACTACAAACCTCTACAAAATTATTGGGTGCCTCAGAAGAAACAACTACCTAAAACATTTGTGGGTCCACAACAAAAACTTGTTGTGACACCACATGTCTAAGGAAACACACCTACCATATCAAGAACACGAACTCAGATAGTCTTCCATAGAGCTAGTGGTGTCAAAGGACCTGCAATATAGATCTAAGATGCTCAACATTATCATCCTATGAATTTGAGTATATTGATATATCATTGATGAAAATGATAATGAATTGGTCCAAGAACTCTTGAAATATAGGGTTCATGATCCCCATGAACATAGCTAGTTCATTCATGACACCAAATGACCTAACCAAAAACTTGAAGTGCCTATACCTTCATATGAAGGTAGTCTTTGAAATATCAACCCCTTCACCCTCAAATAATGTTATCCCAACCATAGATTGATAATAAAAAAACCAACTAGCTCCTCCAAACTGGTTTAAAATATCATCAATAATTAGAAGGGGGTAATTATTCTAGACCATTGTCAGATTCAACCACCAATAGTCTATGTACAACCTTGGTCCACCATCCTTCTTCTTCATAAAAAGAAAAATAGCACCCCAAGGGGAGACATTGGGTTATATAAAACCTCTCTAAATTATATTATCCACCTACATCCTCAAATCACATATCTCTATAGAAACCATTTGATAAGGATCAATAGAAAAAAGAGATGCAAATTACTGAGAATCTATCCCAAAATAGACGTAGCATCAAGGGGGTTTGTTTCATAACCTCACTTGGTAAAAAATCTATGAACTCCCCAACAACCCCGGGAACACCCTCTACCTAATATTCCACCAATATATCTTCTAAATGATATAAAAGAGGCTCCATTTTCCTACCACCAATCTAATAACCTCTCTTTCCATTGTATGCCCCTCAATGGGCATCCACATTAGAAAACAAAACCATCCTCTAGAAATAGTGTATGACTGCACACATAGAATATAGCCAAACCATTCCAATAATAACATAATATTGATATATCTACAATAAGAAGAAATCTCCCACCGACTAGTTCTACCCCATCATCAGTCTGTATCACTAGAACACATAAAAATAGATGTCTGACCTACCAACACCATTACCCTTGGCTGCTGAACAATAACTAACGGACCCTACCACTGAAATTCCATTGGTTTCAATTGAAAATGTTTCCAAAAAGGGTCCTAAACACCCATATCAAACTTTATCCCCCATTAGTTAGACATTGATCCTAACAAGGGACATATACCCCAAAAACATATCATAAAAATTGGAAGCCTCCAAAAGGTTATCAGAAGCCACTCGTACTAAAAGGATGAGAAAAGATCTTCTGTATTTGTCTCTCCACCATCTGAAACCCTAACTGCCTAAACCCCCACAACCAACTACCTGAATCTCTACTCTTAGAGACAGTTTCACTCGGAATTCGTGGATGACCTCTTGGATGGGAGATTCAAACGTTCCGATCGGTTTCTAACGAGTTTGTTCGTAGAACTGGAAACATCCAATGATTCCACATCCATTTGGACCTACTTTCCAAAGTTAGGCACTCATTAGCTTGTGGATTGATGAGGCTTAGGAAGTTGAATTAGTCGAGAGGATGGGAGGTCGGACTCATCACACCTTTTTGAGGGGAATTATTGTCTATTCTGGGAGTCTCTTTATAGATTTAAGTTATGTTGGTGAATCCTTATTACATTACCAAGTATAAAATGAGCTTTCCTTCAGTTTAACAATCAATGATTAAATATATAAGAAATTTAGAGAATCTTTTATATATATTCGAGGTTCTTCATCAATAGAGAATCATCTATATTTATTTAGAGATTCTTGGTCTATGGTATCCTTCAAAATGTTTATATAAAAGTCTCTTGGTCATTATGATGACCAGGCTGGTTTTAAAGCCACTCAGTGGGGCACTTGAAGTTTATTGTCATTCAGAAGGACATGAATTATTTCAAAGTTGGGATCGAACCCATAGTTGGGCTACCTACGTATCCTTTGTTTTGGAAAAGGAATCAGAACCCACGTAGTTCAAATAAGGGAGTATGACGTTTATAATTGATGGCTCAAAGAAGGATGTCATAATTACTTTTACACTCTAAGCTCACGTGATTCATGATCGGTTTGAGAAACAAGAGGTATTGGTAAAAATTAGACAATTGTTCCATGAAAGATGAAATCATAAGAAATGGTTTGGGGCTTATGTATGTATGACTGCCCAAATAGATAAAGGTTTAGGATTTACTTTAGGGAGAAAATCCAGGAACAGGGTCCATAAAGGTATATGTGCTTCATGGAGATTTGAATACTCTAACTTGGGACTTATTCCTGAAAAGGAAACCCAAATTAGGAGAGGATTGATAACTGGGTTTTATTCCTGAGAAGGAATCCCAGATCAAATGTAAATTAGAACTGGTTAAAGAGAATTTAAGGGACTTGGGGCTTATTCCTGAAAAGGAAGCCCAAGATTTTTGACTGGGACTTACTCTTGAAAAGGAGGCCCAGGTTAAGGGATTTATGACTGGGACTTATTCCTGAAAAGGAAGCCCAAATTAGAGGATCTCGGGCTTAATTCTAAGAAGGATTCCCAAAAAATTAAGGGACTTGGGGCTTACTCCTAAAGAGGATGCCCATAATTATGACTGGGACTTATTCCTGAAAAGGAGACCCAGGTTAAGGGATTAAGGTTTGGGGCTTACTCCTGAGGAGGATGCCCAGATTTGGAGGACTTAGGACTGGGGATTATTCCTGAAAAGGAGACCCAGGTTAAGGATTCTCTCATCTTAAAGGATGAGGTTGAATGAATGGAATCTCAATCTTTAGTGACATAAGGATATTTAAATCACTAGGTTTTGAGAGATATTCCACAGAATTCCTTTCAGATAAGGAAATCGAATCAAGAAATCAAGCCATAAATGGATTTGAAGAGTGTCTTGAAGACTGAATATTTGAAAAGGAAGTATAATGGCTTAAGAGGGGTGAAATGGGCAAGATAGGCACCCAAAAAAGGAAGGGGCGTGCAAGTCTTGGAAGGCGTGCAAGTATTGCGGGGGTGCGCAGGTATTGGTCGCGCAGGTATACCTGCGCGACATGTGGTGTACTTATGCGATGGTCAACCAGCATTGAAATACTTGAGCGATTCTTTATTAAAGCCTTTAGAATTCTCTTGAGGTTCTTCCAGAAATGGGACGTGCAAGTTCTATCGAAGGAGTAAGGCGTCGCGCAAGTGTTGATGAGTTTCAACACTTAGGCCTTCTTCCCTCTATTTAGATCTTCCGTTCTAGGTAAGAAATTACCTTAGAAGTGTCCCGGAAGCTTTGAGAAGAGACTTGGGAATCGGGAGCTTCAATCCGAATTTCTGGAAAAAAATCCTCTCGAATGGGGGGCCCACAGGGTCTATTTATAGGCAGGAGAAGACCCCAGGCGGTTACCGGGCGGTTATCAACTAGGTCTCGCAAGTCACTTGCGCGCCAAGGTGCGTCGCGCAAGTATACTTGCGCGACCATTAAGGAACTTGCGCGGCCTATGGGCAAAGTTTTCCTTGTTCATCCCTTTGTCGATTTTTGATGTTTTATTCAAAGGTTGAATCACTTTGAGCTCAGATATTCCCCTTTTCCGATCTTTAGATTCTGTGACGAAAGGAGCGTCAACAAAAGTCCCCCCTCAGAGATGGATCCGAAAGAAATGAGGATTTGACTCTGAGGAAATCGAATACATCCAACGGAAAAGGGGGCGCGCAAGTCTTCAGGGCACAGAGGGCGGCGCGCAAGTGCGCATCGCGCAGGGATACGATCCTCGGTCGTGCAGGGTCCGGCGCGCAGGGTCCCGGCTGCGTCTATAAATAGAGGGCCTCACTTCCGTACAAGCATCTGGATTTCCGGACTTCATACCTTCGAGCTCTTGCCGCGTAGGTCACCTTAGCCACGCAGGTTGCTCTGATTTCTAGTGTTTTCCTTGATGTCGCGCTACTGTAAAGGAATTTGTACTTGCGCGTTTTATACTTGCGCGTCAAAAACTAGCGCGGCACACGAATACTTACGCGCCATTTTTTAGACTTGCACGCCTTAATGCCTTAGCCATTTTTTTGAAATCTTTCACAAATTTTATGAAAAATAAACCCATTTAAGAGTTTAATTTATTCAACTTTTGGGCAGATTCAATGGCTACTAATGGAATTAAAACGTCTGATGAACTGGCTAGCAAGCGGATTGATGACATGATAAACATCATTGGCCATGATTACTATGATATCCGCAATAGCACTCTCTCAGATTTGTCTAAGTACTTGAAGAAACATCATCCTAATTTTCCACAGAGCATCTATCTGCCTCTATGTGGTCATGGTCATCTGCAAGGATTCAATGTTCCAAATGCAAACAATTATACACCTGAGATGCAGCTGCACTGCTACTCCTCTATTTCGGTTATGCTGTGCATTAAGAGCAACAACAATGGTGTGAACTTTCAAGTTCTCCTTGATGCCATTTCCTTGCAGATATGAAAATGGAAAACCCATGGGCTGAAATGTTTTCCACTGCCGGTTGGTGGAGAGAAGACAAACATGGTATTAGATCAATATCTGAAAAGAGTACTCTCTCCAATTGGATCTTTACTTCCAATGCCCCATTCTCAAATCCATGTATCCATCTTCCAAGTCTCTTGGACAGAAACAGAGTCACTGTTTGATCAGCAGAAAATTTTCTCAAACCGCACTCAAGAACATACTTTTACAATTGTTCCAAGAAGAGTTGGTATCACTGCATCTCTTATTGTTTCCAGTTGAATAAATGAATTCCAGGTGGTTGCTGATGAATCTTGGGATGCCGTAAATCAAATGAAGTGTTATGTTGAAAGCCTCTTGTAATTCTTGTAAAAGAGAAGAGACTCCAGTCTGTGGATGTCCTTCTAACTCTTGTGCATCAATGAAAAACACTTTCACTTTCACTTATTTGTACCTGCTTGCTTTCACTACCTGCTTCAAATTTACTTAAGCCAATGGGCTTAGTAAGCATAGTTTGATTTTTACTAGGATTATTACAAATAACCCTACAAACTTTGAACCTTTTAATTGCTCAATATTACCTAAATCATAGAAAAATGTATATTTAGTGATCTGGAACTTGACTTTTATTCAGAGTTCCTTTGTCTTTTGTGGGCAGTTTAAAGTCATGCATGCTGGAAATGAAGGGGATAATGTTTAAGGTCGAAATATATTTGACCAAAATGGATTAAAATTGATTCAATTCCTTGACAATTTATCTGAAAACATATTACCATACTCAAGTATGAGGGAAAATAAATGTAAACTATGGCTTAAGAATATTTGAATCCGAGGAATGATATGAAAAAAGAGCTAAAAGGCATTAGAAGAAGTAGTTTCCAAGAATGAAGTTACTATTATTTAACAAAACCCGTTAGGGGGTTGAATTATGCAGGGCCACCTAAGGGCATTGGCTGCATAGTTAAATAAAATAGTATCTTTTGGATAACAAGTCTGTTATGTAGACTGTTTATGCAAGGCCACCTATGGGCACGTGCTGCATAGTCAGGCAAAAAGAAATCTCAGAAATTTACTTTCCTAGTGCTAAAAGCCAGTGAAAGTTTATGGATATTCAAATTTTCTAAAGTATAGAGTTTTCTGTATGGAAAGAGGTACTTGAATATGGAGAAGATATTTCCAGACAAGATTATCGAAGAACTGGATTAATATCACTCCTACGAAGGTCTGACCCAAACGTAGGGAAGAAAAATAAACCATAGACTTGAATACTTTCAGATCATGAAAAAGGATATGGGAAAAATATGTTAAGGATGGCTATCTTTTGCGGATCCCTACATACTGTTGTTTAAGACAAATAAGGACAAAAGAGGAATTCTTCCCAAGAATGAAGTTACCACTATCTGACAAACCCGTTAGGGGGTTGAATTATGCAGGGCCACCTAAGGGCATTGGCTGCATAGTCAAATAAATAATATCTTTTGGCTAACAAGTCTGTTATGTGGACTCTTTATGAAAGGCCTCCTATGGGCACGTACTGCATAGTCAAGAAAAAATAATTCTCAGAAGTTTGACATTTTTGTGACTAAAAGTCATGAAAAGGGTTATGAAGATCTGAATATATTTAAGGTTAGGATTATAACACATAAATATGGGTATTGTCCAATGTATATAGAGATACATAGGTCAATGATAACCATAATCATGTTGTGGCTGGGTCCTGAATTGAAATTTTGGACTTCACTACGTATCTCATAAGAATGGAAATCAAGCCATACGTAGTTCTTGAAATGCAGTTTAATGTCGTGCAGGACGAAAGTATGAGAGATCTTAGTTTAGGGTCATAGAGTTCGGACCATAATAATGAATACACAGTGTGTGTTTTCATGAGGAATTTTCAGCCAAGGGACTGAAAGTGAAATTTGGGGTTAGGCCCAAAAGACTTGGGGCTGGATTCGAGGGATACTCGAACGTTCCTACGTATCCCATAAGGATGGGAATCAAGCCCGCGTAGTTCTAGAACTACCCTTTGTACAAATTTGGTTCGTACATGTGAAGGGTGAAAGGGGACTTTAGTGCAATGATGGTTTAACCTGAGATAAAAAGTTTAGGTATTACCATGTATGCACGTAGTCTTTTGAAATGAAACATGATTGAAAAATCAATGCCAATAATAGTTCTCTCTCAAATGAGGAAATCAAAGAGTATTGTAGTTTATTGTCGTACCAGACAAAAGTGTTGCATAGTTTAACGTCATATAATAAGGACGAAAGTGAATCAATGTAAAGATATTGATTCTAGGGGCGGTTTCACGAATCAACATCATATGAGATGGTGGTGAACCAATGTGAAGAGATTGTTTTTGGGCTTGAACCCTGGGAGGTTGCCTACATACCCATCCTGGAGGGAAAGGATCAAAGTTTGTGTAGTTTAATTAAAGAATGAATTAATGAGCAAGTTGTTCTTGGGGACAACGATCTAATAAAAATAAAAAAAATGTTGTTGGGACTTATACATGGTTAGCAGCCCAAAGAGAGTGTTATGGTTGAGGTTTTCTCTAAGCTCACGTGATTCATACTCGGTGTGAGAAACAAGAGGAAACAATAACCTTAACGATGCATAGTTTAATGTCATGTAGGACATATAAAGGGACTATGCAGTTTAAAGTCTTGCAGTTAGGACTATTGGTGCTGCACAGTTTAGTGTCATGTAGCAGGGACAAAATACAGTTTAATGTCATCTAGGACATATCATGAATTTTCTGTACAGTTTACCGTCATGTAGTTAGGACGATGGGGACAATAGAGTTTAATGTCATGTTGGACGAAAGGGGGACTGTTCAGTTTAATGTCATGCAGTAAGGACAAAATAACACACCATTTACGTCATGTTGGACGCATTGGGGATTTTTTCCCCATAGTTTAACGTCATGTTGGATGAAAGGGAGAATAGTTTAAGGTCATATGCATAGACCGTGGATGGTTATGTAGTTTAACGTCTTTCCGGACGTAAGGGACTTTTATACAGTTTAGTGTCATGTAGTTAGGATGTCACAGTTTAACATCTTGCTGGACGTAAGGGACTTGGAAATAGTTTAGGGTCATATGCATGGACCGTTGATGATGCAGTTTAAGGTCATACTGGACCATTAGGGAACTTTTTCACATTTTTAACATCGTGTGGGACGATGTTTCAGTTTAAGGTCATACTGGACCATTGTTGTATAGTTTAACGTCATATAGCAAGGACGAACTGGTGCCACACAGTTTAGTGTCATGTTACGGGGACATAAAGGTGACACAGTTTAATGTCATGTTGGACGTATGTGCAAATGGTTTAGGGTCATATGCATAGACCATTGCTGTATAGTTTAACGTCATATAGAAAGGACGAACTGGTGCCGCACAGTTTAGTGTCATGTTGCGGGGACATCTTCTTTTCTATAGTTTAACGTCATGTTGGACGAAAAAGGGACTTTCCTACAGTTTAACGTCATGTTGGACGAAAAAGGGAATTTCCTAGAGTTTAACATCATGTTGGAAGAAAAAAGGGACTTTCCTACAGTTTAACGTCACGTTGGATGAAAAAGGTATGAACCAATTATAAGAATCTTGGTTCTGGGGACCATATTTTGTGTTTATACAAAATATTTCTTCAGAAATCTGGCATTGGTTGGAGTCGTGATGAGTTCTCCATCCACTGAGATTAATGAATAAGCTCCATTGGAGTAGACCCTATGTATTGAATAAGGTCCTTCCCATTTTGGCTCAAGCTTGGGAGGTTTCTTTCCTGGTATCATTGGAGTTCTGAGAACTAATACCAATTCTCCCTGAATGAATGAAAGAAGACAAAAATTTTTGTTAAAAGCTTGTGCTATTCGATTCTGATAGATTTCCAAGTGGTGCAAAGTGCACAATCTTTTCTCATCTAACCATTCCAATTCATTCAATCGCTTTTGGGATTGCTCATCTGTAGATAAATGATCACAAATGGCTACTCTGAGTGAGGGCAATTGAACTTCAATTGGACAGACTGCTTCTATTCCATATACCAACGAATATGGAGTTGATCGCATTGCATTGCGGGTGGTAGTCTGATAATCCCATAAAGCATGAAAGAGATTATCAGGCCATGACCTCTTATCTATATCCACCACCTTTTTCAGTATATTTGAAAGAGTCTTATTAAAGGATTATATTTGGCCATTGGCTACCGCATGATACCGAGATGAATGGTTGGATTTAATGTTGTATTCTTGATAAAATTTCTTCACCTCAGAAGAAAAGAAGTTGGTGCCATTGTCCTTCAATATGGTATGAGGGACACCAAATCTAGTAATGATGTTAGACTTGATGAAGCTAACAATGCATTTAGAACTGACTTCTTTGAGAGGTATTACCTCTTCCCATTTAGAAAAGAAATCAGTAGCAGTAAGAATGTACTTAAACTGCTTGGCTGTAGCTGAAGGGTAAGGTCCCACCACATCCATTCCCCATGTGGAAAATGGCCATGAGTATTTAGCTGTATGAAGCAACTATGGAGGTTGATGAATGAAGTTGGCATGTACTTGACATGAATGACACTTCTTTGTGAAATCAACACAATCATGTATCATTGAAGGCCAAAAGTATCCAAGCCTTCGAATTTGATCAGACAATCTATGTCCAAACTGGTGGGCACCACATACTCCTGCATGTACTTCTTTCATGACAACCATTGTCTCTTCACCATCAATGCATCTGAAGAGAACTCCATCAAAACCACGTTTGTAGAGAATTTTCTCTAGGTGGTTTGGGCCATCATAAAGAGTAAAATTGACCACACGTCGCCAGATTTGTTCTTTCTCGGCTCTATCAGGTGGAAGTGTTCCATTTTGAAGGTATTCCCTAATAGGTGAAATCCATCCTGTAGTATGACCATACGGTTCAGGAATGATACTAATTTCATTAATTTCCTCTGTTCTGGCTTGAACATAAGGTGAAATTGCATGATGGTGGGCAATACTGATGGTTGTCTCGTCCCGATTTGGATCTGCTAGAGCTGTGGCTATATTAGCCAGTGCATCAGCTTGAGCATTTTGTGATCTTGGGACATAAGAAAATGTCAGTTCTGAAGGGAATTTCGCCATTAACTTTCTGACGTAATCATACAAAGGGATTAACTCTTCTTTTCTGATGGCATAATCCCCATTGACTTGTTTGATTACCAGGTCTGAATCACCTTTCACCTTTAAGTGATTCACTTGTGCTTGAAGCGCTAACTCCATGCCTGTGATAAGAGCTTGGTATTTGGCTTCATTATTGGTACCACCTTCCCATAATAAAAAGGAATAAGGTAACAATGCCTTGTCTGGAGAAATGAGTACAATTCCTAAACCAACTTTGTTGAATTTAGGATTTTCCATTTTCTTCCCTGTTGGACTTCTAGAAGCACCATCAAAATACATTTCCCATGTTTGAGGACTCTCTTGAATATAGAAAACGTCCTCATCAGGGAGTTCAATATCTGAAGATGTGTCTTCTACTGAAGGATGTTCAGCCAGGAAATCAGCCAGAGCTTGGTCCTTTATTGACTTTTTAGATACATACTGAATGTCGAACTGCTGCAAAATAACTGCCCACCTTGCTAGACGTCCTGTAAGCATTGGACGACTAAGGATAAATTTGAGCGGATTATTGCGAGATACCAATTGGACCTTGTGATGTTGCAGGTAGTGTCTCAGTTTCTGGACTACAAATATTAATTCCAGGCAGCACTTCTCAATACTTGAATACCGGGTTTCTGCTTCAAGCATAGTTCTACTGAGATAGTAGAGGCTATTTTCATTCCCAGCATCATTCTTTTGAGCGAGAAAGGCACCCAATGATCGCTCTAGAGCTGTCACATAGAGGATAAGTGGTATACCTTCAACAGGTGGCATGAGCTGGTGGACTCAAGAGGCATTTCTTGAGAACATAAAACGCTTCTTGACATTCTTCAGTCCACTGGTAAGTGACTCCTTTTTTCAATAATTTGGTAAAGGGTAAACTTTTGCCTGCCAAATTGGCGATGAAACGCCGAATATAGGCTAAGTGTCCTTGAAGTCCTCTTAATTCTTTAAAATTCTGAGGAGGTGACATACCAAGTGTTGATTTGGTCTTCTCAGGATCGAATTCAATACCACGATGGCGTACAACAAAGCCGATGAATTTTCCTGAGGTTTCCCCAAAAGCACATTTTAAGGGGTTCATCTTCAAATTATGTTGTCGAAGCTTGTGTAATATGACTTCCAAACCAGCCAAATGATTAGAACATTGTTTGGATTTAACCACCAAATCGTCTACATAGCATTCAACAAACTTCCCTAAGAATGGTTTGAAGATACGATGCATGGCGCGTTGATATGTTGCACCTGCATTCTTTAAACCAAAGGGCATCACCCGGTAACAAAACACAGCTTGAGGGGCTCTGAAGGCTGTAGATTCCTCATCTTCTGGGGCCATTCGGATCTGATTATATCTGGAATATCCATCCATGAAGGAAAGTACATCATAGCCAGCGGTTGCATCAATTAAGAGTTCTGTAATCGGAACTGGGAAATCATCTTTAGGACAATACCAATTAAGATCTCTGAAATCGATGCAAACCCTAATTTGTCCATTCTTCTTCTTTACAGGGACAATATTAGCCAACCACTTGGGATACTGAACTTCTCTGACGAAGTTAGATTTGATCAGCTTATCCACTTCAGCTTCAATTTTGGAAGCATAGGTTGGGTGTGTTCTTCTCGCGGCTTGCTTAAACCCTCAATGTTCTTTTGGTAAACCCAAATGATGAGTAGAAATATCAGGATCAAGCCCAGGCATTTCTGTATAGTTCCAAGTGAAAATATCTTTATTTTTCTTTAGAAAAAAAGTATACATTTCTTTCTCTTCAAGGGTCATGGCCGCACTAATTAAAGTGGGGCGTGGATCTTTCTTTGTGCCCAGATTTATTTCTCTGAGTTCATCCACAGTGGTAGAGATACCCTCTTCAAATGCTGGAGGAGCATCTCTAAGATCTTCATCTTCCTCTTCATCATATGCTATTTCTTCCGTTTCTACTTGCATAGTAGATGACAAAACGAAATTTTCATAATCATAAGAGATGTCAAAATTTGCACATTTTGAAGAAGAATCTTCCATTTCCGACCCTATTGATGATAAAGGGCCTTCTTTGGGAAATAAAGAGGAGATGATGGATTGAGAATTGACATCATTATTCACCTCCGATGTTGCTATAACTTCTTTTGGCCTGACTGGCGAAGTATAGACCTGTTGGATTTCAGTAGATGAAATGAAGATGTCACCACTTGTGCTTTCATCACTATTTGGTAGGTTACCAATTTCTCCCATGTTGTCAGGCTCAATTGCCGTAATTGACATTATGGATCTTTCCATAAGAGTATTTTGATTTGGGCCTATTTTGTCAATTTGACTGATAGGTAAAACATAATCTGTACTCACATGTGTAAATGGATTTATTGGAATTTTCTACAAACCATATGGAGAATTAACTTTGGTAATTTCCTTCATTGTAGATTTTTCTCTTCCCTTCATGTGATAAAATTATGCCTCAATGTATTGAGACTCACATGTCTTGAACGGGGTCTTATCACCATACAATGTCCCAAATTGACCATTGAAACAGTATTTGAGACATTGATGGTATGATGAAGGAATAGCTGCATGCTGATGTAGCCAGGGTCTTCCAAGCAAGACGTTGAAAGCTGAGTTTTGATCAACAATCATGAAATCTGAATTGGATACAAGATCTCCAAACTGAGTTCTGAGTGTAACTTTGACCAGTGGTTCTTGTTCATTTTTATCATATCCTTGTAACATCATGGTAGAAGGAGATAAATCAGATTCTGTGAGGCCCAATCGACGAAGTGTATGGATGGGCATGAGGTTGACTCCTGAACCATTGTCAATGAAAGCTCTTCGGATATCTACACCATTGACTTTTCCAGATAAGTACAGAGGTTTTATGTGCCCATGCACAACATCATCTTCATCTTTATCAGTAAAAGATATCACTGTATGGCATTCTGCAGGATTATTCTATATGTGATAGACTTTAGCTGCAGCAATTTCAGCTTCAAACTCCTGAGGACTTGACAAAGCTTCGATGAGTGCTTCCCGAAGATCTTTTGACAGATTCAAAGCATACAAAATTGATAACTTGGCTGGTACTTGGGCCAAGTGTTTCAATATATCATACTTTTGATCTAGAGGTCTGCGTTTCCCAACAGGAATATGCGATTTAGCAGGTACTTTGGAAGCAGATGCTTTGGAAGCTGATGCATCTTGTATTGAGATAGAAGTTGGAAACATCCTTGGTTTTGGAAGATTAGACCGATTAGATCCATTTACTTGCTGAGATAAAGAAGATGGTATTTTCAATCGGTCTTCAAAAATAACTGTGCCAAGACTGAGTTGACTATTGGCAGAAGGACATGCTTGTTCTTTTTGAGCTCGCTGAAGGGCTCTACCACGAGTTTCTGCTGCATACACAGTGCTAGCAGGGGTAGAATTGGCGTAGTGGCTTCGGAAAGATCCACGTCTTCCCCTGTATCCTGAACCTTGGGAACTTCCTCGAATTCCCTTATTTGATACAAGGAATTCAGGCTCATCAAAATTGAAATTACAACTGGAATGCGGATATGTTAATTGAATCATATTAACAGAACAGAAGATTAACTCTTCGTCTAATAAAGACTCTGCCTAACTAGCCTATTTAGGTTGTGCCATTTGAAGGGGCGGTGCCCGTGGTTTTGAAGTAGATGGCATAAATTCTTCCAGAGTCAAAGATAATTTAGGCTTTGACACATACTCATCTTCTTCTGATTCTTTTTTCTTCTTTGAATCAAACTGTTTCTTTGAGGATTTTCCCTCTGACGAAGAGGGTTTTACCGCAATATTCATGGCAGAAGACACAATTGGTTTTTTTAATTGTGTTCGCAAAATGGCATGAGTCCGATTGATTGTCTTTTTGACCATACAATCATCATATTTCTGTGCATTTCTGCTTTTTACTTATTGCCATTCACCTTCCTCCTCTGGAACTGTAGCAGCAACACATGCTACCTGAGTCAAAGAACCTTTCAACTTGACTTGTCCCAAGTCGACCATCTTTTGCAGGAGGTCTTTAAAGACAAAACACTCCTGGATGGGATGCCCTAACATTTGATGAAAGTGACAATAATTGGGACGGTCTTCATCTCCTTCCTTGTTTGGCCTCTTGGGCACTGGTAATTGAACCAAATTATTTTCCAGATCTGAAATGAAGTAACCAGGAACTTACTTATTTCGGAAGGAGTATGTTTTACTCTTCAAATCCTCAAAATTGTTTTCTTCATTGATCTTTTTGACCAATTGGACGAAATGGCCTTTGTTGTTGGCGTTCAGGAGATGGAGCCCTTCGAGAAGATGAAGGTTTTTAAGTATAAATAGGTACAGGTGCTTGTTTAAGAATAACTGTAGCAGTTTCTGCTTTACTCATTCTCCTTCCTGAAGCTGATGGAATTACACGAGATTTAACCTTAGCCTGTATAAGGGAATCTTCAATCTGCTGAGCGATTGAAGTAAGGTCTCGAAACCCTCCTGTGTATTTCACAGGGATCAATGGTGTGCATAATTCGTCGCGTAAATTTTCCACACAGATTGGCAACAGCTCTTCCTAAGGGAGTGCTAAACTCAGGGAATACGTTAATCCCTTCCAGCGAGCAATGAAATCAGAGACTCTTTCATTCTCCCTTTGCTTGCAGTTTGTAAGATCGAAAACTGTCGTTTTTGGCAAAGTTGAGCTGAACTAAAGAAGGAATTTTTGACGAAGATCCTCCCATCCGATGATTGACCGGGATTGCAAGCTTGTATACCAGATAAAAGATGGTCCTTCCAAGGTTCGCACGAAGCATCTGAGTTTCACTGCTTCTTGCTGCTCTGGAGTTCCCATCATAGGATCACAACAAGACACGTAATGCATCAAATGTTGTTCAGGGTCGCCTGATCCATTGAAAGTAGGGAAAACAGGGTTTCCAAAACTAGATGGAGGAGAAATTTAATCTACCCATTCGGGGTAAAATTTCTTTTCCGGTTGAACTTGCGCCCATTTCCTTTCCATAGTTTCTAACCGAGCTATTAATGAATCAATAGTAGTTATTAACTTTTGAGAAACATCAGGTTGAATTTGGTCTTGGGTAGGTGCAATGAATGGATCTTGGACAGACGTGGTGGTTGGTGCTGCAACTATTGGTAGTACTGCCAACCATTGTTGTGCTTGACCCACGGGATTAGACCTCTGAGGGTGTACTGATAAAGGAGGATATTCTTGATCCATCTCAGTAACTGCAACAAATTCCTTCGGCTGTCGGACTTCAGCATTCTTAAGAAGAAGACTACTCTGAAGTAGTTCTGCATTCAACCTTCTTAATTCTTTCATTTCTTCCTCTTGTTGTGAAAACCTTTGCTCTAATGAGAGCGATTGACCTTCTCCAGATGAAGGATATGTAACCTGATTCTTTCCCCTCCCTTTGTTGGATACTTTTTGGAGAGAAGGAAGTGGATTACCTAGGTTCTGAGTAATCCTTTGACTTCGTGTACGCACACCTTCTTCATTTGTATCGGAACGTACATTTTCTTGAGTAGGACGCTCTTCATCTGAGTCCCCTGAGTGGGTCTCCTCTGGTGGATTAGCAACAACGGCATTGATGACATTGATTGATGTATAATGCATCGCATCCCTTCTATCAACATTTCTGTGATATTGTCTTCTTTCATGTCTTTGATGAGACATTTCCTTTTGTTGATTTAATCTTTTAGGAACTTCTTGATGAGATATAACTTGGAGGGAATCTTCATGATAATTTGGCTCTTCGTTCCTCTTGGGGTTTCTTCCCCAATCGAGAAAAGACCGATATTCTCTGAGAAGGGGATTGATGATTTGAAAGAGTCCCCAGTCTCGGGAACTAGGGATGTTCCTACTGCTTCCGCTCAACTCCTCGAATCCCATTTGTTGACTCTGAGGGTTGGGTTAAAGGAGTCCCCAGTCTGACAAGCTGGGGTAGCTCTTGACATGCTATGTCTAAGACCTTTTTAAAAGTTCTCTTGATCTTGTGAATATTAGTTCGGAAATTAGGTGGATGCATTAGCCTGTATCCACTTTTATCACCTGGTTCAACAGACCGTTGGATGATTTCCGAAACTTCTGTCATTTGATGATGTGTTTGCTCCATACGAGAGGCTTGTGCAATATTCTCGCCTGCTTGATGTAGGAGCAATTCAACAAATTGTTCTCTATATGCTTGGTTTTGAGAGGAACTAGTTGAAGCCTGTTCTTGAGCAAGCTTTTGATTATGAACAAAGCCCATTAACTGTGGCCGGCCATGGGCAATATCATTGCATGAGACCATTTTCGGAGGGCTTTGCTGACTGGAAAGCACTGTGAAATGTAGTGCTCCGTGAACACCCCATCCTCTGATATGAACACCAGATAGATCATTGGCAATTAACTGACGCAATTTTCTTAGTGCACCAAGGCATGAATGTTGAAGGGTTATCTGTTGCTTTTCAGCCTTCGGATACCGATAGACTGATAGATATGCCAAATCAATCTGACGTTGTAGCCCTTCTATTATCTTAAGATGATTTTCATATTCATAATAAGATAATACCTTCTTCTTCAATTGACAAAGATTTTTCCATATGTTGAGACGAATATCATGGACTCCATCTTCTGTCAACATCTTTGGAATGCCATACTGGGAGTCAGCCAAAGGCCAAAACATGACTGATACCTCACTTTTCACCAGTTTTTTCCTCATGTTCAGCATTTCCTCTTTATCATTAAATGAAGATTCTTCTACCTGTTTTGACCAGAGTTGGTGTTTCCTTGTTGCTTCATCGGATTCACCAAGATTAGTAGAGAGATCATTGATCAAACTAGAAGATGCATGACTTAGGGGTGGTTCGGAGAATGACCTACACCCTGGGCTATCTTCTGATTGAGAAAGTATTTCACTTTCTAGCGATAAAGCATCAGACATGACTGGTTTCGCATTTACAAGTGCCTCAAGATAAGAGGGATTTCTCGGCACTACATTGTCCACTGGAGTATTTTCCAGGCAATGTGAATCACTACTACGGAGAGGACTTTCGCAGCGAAATTCATCATCATGGGGAGGACCACCATAATGGGTTACAGCAAAAGATGAGATCTCTTGCTCCTTGGTCTTCTGACCACACAGAGGGTTCCTATGGCTCTCATCTGAAGAAGAAACTTCAAGATTGACCGAATTTTCATGAAGCAAGTCTTCATGAGGATGTGTCTGTTGAAGACTTTCGGAATTAATGTTCCCGTTATTGTGAAATGAGGTAGTAGAATCTTGAATTCCAACAGATAAATGTCTGTGGGCTTCAAGAACTCTAGCATCGAGCAAGGCCTTGTTACAGATTGGCCTTTGATATCTTGACTGTGCTGGGCGGATCTTTTTCTTAGATGCCTTCTTACTCGCTTTGGAAACCACTTGTTGACAAAAGTGGTTACTCTGAGCAGGTGTATGTGCCTGATCAGGAAAGATGGTCAGGTTAGGCTGACGATCTCCACTCAAATCTAGTGTATGTGCCTGACTTGGTTGTCTGTATGATATGGGGGAGTATGCCCCATAACCCTCTTGGACTGGAATAGATGTGTGTGTCTGTTCCAGAGTGAATCATTGATGTGTCACTCCACTGCTAGGGATAGATTTATGTGTCTGTCCCTGAGATGATGCTGAAGCTGTTATGATATCCTGGAAAGCATCCAGAATATGAGAAGGAATTTGCTTCTGCTCTTTCACCATTGACAAAATATGTTTGGTGACTTCAGCCACCAGAATGGGGATATACGTCCATTCCGGGCTTGGAGTAGGTGTATGTGCCTGCTCCTGTCCTCCTTTTCCTGTCAGTGAATCCTGAGAGTACTCAAGTGTGGAGGCAGAGAGTTAAGTCTGCCTCCTGTTTGTCGTCGGAGCTTTCCGACTGACTTCTCCGTGTGCTACCAAGCGAGACTGTTGGTATGCTTGATTAGTACTAGCAGGTTTATGTGCCTGCTGATTACACTTCGCCAAACGCAGTTGACGAGATCCACCATATGTAGTCAGGCGAGCCTGCTGACTAACTGATGATGTATAAGCAGGTGTATGTTCCTACCTATAGTACTCCGTCGGAATTGCCTGGCGGGATTGGCTTGATGCTGCCAGACGAGTCTGCTGGACAGCGGAATTAAAACGGACAGGTGTGTGTGCCTGTTCTTTGTTCACCACCAAGTTAGGTTGGTGGACTTCTCTGGAGATGGCAGGGATGAAAACCTTCCCATTGTTAACCGGATTCTATCTTTGGTGGTTCGTCTGGCTTGCTCGGGTTCGAGGAACCTGAGCTGAATGCCTGGAGTCGGTACCCTCATCATGTTGAGGGCGCACTGTCGCACGAGTCTGGCGGCGATTGTTTATGGGAGCCCTCGGGAAGGACTCCTGTCTTTTTGAATTAAGGCCCTGAGGGACCTTCTCATTCACTTCCTCAGAGTAAGGGAGCGAATGGAAATTGCGTTCCGGGGATAACGACCCGAAACGGTTGGAGACGGTAGTCAGCACCGCCTGCCTCTTGATCACTGGTCGTCGTTGTCTGGACGACCTGTGTGAGTTGTTCACTTGGAGGGCCTGTCAGGCAGCCTCCAGAGTTGGGATGGTACCGTGTTGACGGTACTCCTTAACCAGTGCATTTGATACCCAGCATTGAAGACGCTGAGTAGGTGATGTCATCCTCAGAGCGGATGACGATACAGTAGGAATAACAACAGTGGTATTTGCAGCACCAGTATTCACAGATGTGAATTTGAGAGCAGCCATTATGGAAATACAGAAGATCTTGGAAAAGAGTTCCTGTTTGATATAACAGAAGTAATCAAGATAAAATTCAGCCACTTCATCCTTTGGATGAGCACATATGTCAATGATTGTTTTTGTTAGCCCTGTTATTGAGTTTTAAATAGGGGCTTAACAAATAGGTAAAACATCATTTTAACTTGGTTAAGGATTCACGTCGGGTTCACCATTTTTTGTTTCCCTTGGAATTCGGGGGTGACCTCCTGGATGGGAGATTCAAACGTTCTGATCGGTTTCTAACGGGTTTGTTCGTAGAACTGGAAACATCCAATGATTCCACATCCATTTGGACCTACTTTCCAAAGGTAGGCGCTCATTAGCTTGTGGACTGATGAGGCTTAGGAATTTGCATTGGTTGAGAGGATGGGAGGTCGGACTCATCACACCTTTTTGAGGGGAATTATTGTCTATTCCGGGACTCTCTTTATAGATTTAAGTTATGTTCGTGAATCCTTATTACATTACCAAGTATAAAATGAGCTTTCCTTTAGTTTAACAATCAATGATTAAATATATAAGAAATTTAGAGAATCTTTTATATGTATTCGAGGTTCTTCATCAATAGAGAATCATCTATATTTATTTAGAGATTCTTGGTCAATGGTATCCTTCAAAATGTTTATATAAAAGTCTCTTGGTCGTTATGATGACCAGGATGGTTTTAAAGCCACTCAGTGGGGCACTTGAAGTTTATTTTCATTCAAAAGGACATGAATTATTTCAAAGTTGGGATCAAACCCATAGATGGGCTACCTACATATCCTTTGTTTTTTAAAAAGAATCAGAACCCACGTAGTTCGAATAAGGGAGTATGACGTTTATGATTGATGGATCAAAGAAGGATGTCATAATTACTTTTACACTCTAAGCTCACGTGAGTCATGCTCGGTGTGAGAAACAAGAGGTATTGGTAAAAATTAGACAATTGTGCCATGAAAGATGCAATCATAAGAAATGGTTTGGGGCTTATGTATGTATGACTGCCCAGATAGATGATGGTTTAGGATTTACTTTAGGGAGATAATCCAGGAACATGGTCCATAAAGGTATATGTGCTTCAAGGAGATTTGAATACTCTAACATGGGACTTATTCCTGAAAAGGAAACCCAAATTAGGAGAGGATTGATAACTGGGTTTTTTTCCTAAGAAGGAATCCCAGATCAAACGTAAATTAGAACTGGTTAAAGAGAATTTAAGGGACTTGGGGCTTATTCCTGAAAAGGAAGCCCAAGATTTATGAATGGGACTTACTCTTGAAAATGAGGCCCATGTTAAGGGATTTATGACTGGGAATTATTCCTGAAAAGGAAGCCCAAATTAGAGGATATCGGGCTTACTTCTAAGAAGGATGCCCAAAAAATTAAGGGACTTGGGGCTTACTCCTAAAGAGGATGCCCATAATTATGACTGGGACTTATTCCTGAAAATGAGACCTAGGTTAAGGGATTAAGTTTTAGGGCTTACTCCTGAGGAGGATGCCCAGATTTGGAGGACTTAGGACTGGGGATTATTCCTGAAAAGGAGACCTAGGTTAAGGATTCTCTCATCTTAAAGGATGAGGTTGAATGAATGGAATCTCAATCTTTAGTGACATAAGGATATTTAAATCACTAGGTTTTGAGAGATATTCCACAGAATTCCTTTCAGATAAGGAAATCAAATCAAGAAATCATGCCATAAATGGCTTTGAAGAGTGTCTTGAAGACTGAATCTTTGAAAAGGAAGTATAATGGCTTAAGAGGGGTGAAATGGGAATGAAAGGCACCCAAAAAAGGAATGGGCGCACAAGTCTTGGAAGGCGCGCAAGTATTGCGAGGGCGCGCAAGTATTGGTCGCGCAGGTATACCTGTGCGACACGTGGTGTACTTACG
Source organism: Viscum album (assembly GCA_963277665.1). Lineage (NCBI taxonomy): Eukaryota > Viridiplantae > Streptophyta > Magnoliopsida > Santalales > Viscaceae > Viscum > Viscum album. Next base: position 1,395,858,491 of record OY728162.1, read on the forward strand.
CGATGGTCAACCAGCATTGCAATACTTGAGCGATTCTTTATTAAAGCCTTTAGAATTCTCTTGAGGTTCTTCCAAAAATGGGACGCGCAAGTTCTATCGAAAGAGTAAGGCGGCGCGCAAGTGTTGAGGAGTTTCAACACTTAGGCCTTCTTCCCTCTCTTTAGATCTTCCGTTCTAGGTAAGAAATTACCTTAGAAGTGTTCCGGAAGCTTTGAGAAGAGACTTGGGCGTCGGGAGCTTCAATCCGAATTTCTGGAAAAAAATCCTCTCGAATGGGGGGCCCACAGGGTCTATTTATAGGTAGGAGAAGACCCCGGGCGGTTATCAACTAGGTCGCGCAAGTCACTTGCGCGCCAAGGTGCGTCGCGCAAGTATACTTGCGCGACCATTAAGGAACTTGCGCGGCCTATGGGAAAAGTTTTCCTTGTTCATCCCTTTGTCGATTTTTGATGTTTTCTTCAAAGGTTGAATCACTTTGAGCTCAGATATTCCCCTTTTCCGATCTTTAGATTCTGTGACGAAATGAGCGTCAACAGAGACATGCTTTCATCCACTATCTTGAGGATCAACCCACAATGGAGGAATCCTCTCATTGACCTATTCTTTATACTACCCCAGCAGGTATGTGGAAAAAATAAATGGGATGATTGTATACCTAATAATAGGGAACAAATCCCCTTCCAGACATCATACTATGGACTCCTCATCTAAAAAAAATTTTTGTGAAAAAATGAAATATGCACTTTAACCTGATCCTAAGCTCCAACTATAAAAACCTGGTTATTACTTTGAGGTATGCGTTTCTTTTGTGATTTTTTCCTTGAGTTGTTTTTGATAAAACAAGGGAAAACTAAACAAGTACTAGAATCATACTATCTCACGACCTGACATAGGGTTACATGCCATGTACTAATATGTACAAGCTGTGTAGGATGTCCATGTAGGATGGGAATACATGGAGTGTAGTCTTGTCGGAAAGGAAAATTGGAAAAACCAACTACATGTCGTGTACTTCCTAGTACACACCGTTTAGTCAGGTCGGAAGGTCCCGGAAAGTATGTCGGTGGAATTCAGATTCCAAATGAATTTTTCAATGATATACATGCCATGTATATGTTCTTACACACTATGTAATTTATTTTTTTTCGCTTAAAATAGGCAGTATCCTCGTTCTTCTATCATTTGGATAGAAGGCTTTCCAGGTGGATGAACAAGCAGCGTCGAGACTGATTTCTTCTCTCATTTCATCATCTGGAAGCTAATTCAAACATCTTTGGATCCATTGGAATAATCTCAGTGAGTGCTCGATTAGTCTTGAGTCAATCTTGGTGGTTTTTGTTCTCTAATGAGTTATTTAAGGTTGAGTGATTATCCTTGTTTCTTAGACCTATACCATTCTATCTTGAATTTGAATTCAAGGCTAGATGAGTAGAGTCATAATACGATGGGGTAGGTGGTCTTGTGCCTCTCGTTAATTTTCAAGATGTTTATATGTGATGTCGTGCCATGCACCTATGTTTTGGGTGTCTCCTTGAAATGAAATTGATCCTTGTTATTACCTAACATTGTTCTAGTAATTAATTTAACGAATTAAGGAATTCTTGGCTTTTTTTGAGTAAGGTCCACCCCACAAGTGAGTTTCCCTTAGATAAATATTGTTTATCTATTTTGGATGAGGATGTATATGATAATGCCTTCGTTTCCCTTATAGGGTTGTTTAAAATGATCTTGGTTATTAAATGGTAATTTTATTATCGATATAATTGTAAGTGTTTTGATTATGGCTTAGGGATTGTGTTTTCCCATTTTCTCATGTTGTGGTTTTTCTTGATTAAGGTGGTTGGAATGTTTTACTAAATTTTAATGATTAAATGGTAAATAGAATTGGGTGATACATGGGTTCATCTTATAACACCGTGAACAGAATCAGATGACTATTATACATTTCACCTTGGGTGACACATGGGTTCAACTTATAACTCCATTGACAGACTCTAGAGGCTTTGATTTATATGTCATTAGTGATACTTGGTCTCCCTAGTAGGACCGCCAAGAATGGACTAGATTGACATGATCTTATACTACACCTTTGGTGAAACTTAGGTTCAGCTTAGAAGGACATGGATGGACTCAAAAGACTTTTTTTATCATTTCATTAGTGACACTTGGGCTTCCTAGTAGGACCGCCAAGTATGGAATAAACTGACATGAACTTATACCAATGTCTAGAGTGACACTTGGGGCACCCATGTAGGACCACTGATAAGGGACTCGCAAGATGTCGGTAGAATTGAACAAGGAGTGATACTTGAATTACAACTTAGTAATCTCAAGAACAGACTCAGGTTATATTTAAACAATTGAATGGAATGAATTGTGACATGTCTGCCAAGACAATGCACCAGCTTGGATTCATTCTTCACTTACTTGTTTAGAAGGTCTTCTGAGACTTCTGTTGTGCTTACTTTACTATGGGGAATGTCAGTCTTATGCCAAATTTTGAGACTAAAATACTTCAGATAGTTGGATTTCTAATGAACTCTATAATTTAATGTTAGTAATTATAATATTGTTTACTTTTGAGTACTTCCTAGATTACTGCATTTCCTTTGCACACTACTGCTTCATATACTCACTGACAGATTGGAACCAACCTTAGGTGGTTGCATACTGGGATTTATTTATCACACCCTATTTAGGTTATGTTTTTTGGCCTAAATAGAACATATTTCTATAGGTTTCGATATTGTCAAGGTTTCTTTTATAGGTACTTGATTATTTTTTAAGAGCAGGAGAGAATGGGACCAAGCCAAGGCTTGTGATGTTGTTGAGTTTCTTTTGTGTTACCGTACTTTCATATTATATTGTACTTGATTATAGTGTATCATGTTTTCACTATTTTCTTAGATCATGTGACATGATTCATCATTTTGATATGATATGACTTGTTGTTATTTTTATCTTTCAGTCTTTAGTTTTTTACTTCAGTTGCTTGTTGTTTACTACTTCTATTATTGTTATTATTTATTCCACTACGTTACACTCTTCCAATGAAGTCATAGTTTTCCCACTATCAAACCCTAGGTCGTCACTGCTAGTCAGCAGCCTCTGGTATTTGGTAAATGCACTTGAGGCCCAGTGTCCAACCAGGTACGGGGCACCAGTTGAGTGGCTTCTAGATCAGGGACATTACAAAGTGGTATCTGAGGTATATTTTCTAATTTGCCTTACTATTTAGAGCCAATATAATGGGATAGGGAGGAATAGGTAGTTGGTAATAAGATGTGCTTGGGAGTAGCAAACCCACCTACATGGAAAATCCAAGTTACCTCAAATATTGAAAATTTTCTAGTTTTTCAATTGCTATAGTTGATTTGATTTCACCATTGGGTGGAAAACTTGTTTTTTCTGTTATTATTGATATTATTATGGTTCTATTTTGTTGCAACCCGATGAGATAAGGGTATTCCATCTCATGCATCATATAGGCACTTGATAGAAATCACATTCCATGCATACTTTCCATGCCATTTAAGGAGCATTACTAATTTCATGCTATTGTGGTAGATGTCATGCTAGAGATGCATGTTGTCACGATAGTTCCATGATACATATGCCTACTATTGTGATAGGTGTACTGGTATGTGATATGGTTTGATTTTAATGGACACCAAACTTTGATCTCTAAGGTGTATGGGCCCTCTTGGATCATAATTTAGTGGATCATGTTTCAACCTTTGGTATATAATTGTATTGTGATATGTTATGCTCGGGTGCCAAACTTTTATTTGTATGGAGTATGGTACCTCATGGATTGGAATTTGGTATACCACTGGTCAGTTTTTCTTCAAAACATGGGTTTTCTAGGCATTTTGGAGCTTCTTTCCTGAAAACCCAATATACATGGAATGTAGTTTAATCTAACACTCCGTGTGTTATTCCTGTTCGGGGAAGATGATGTTCCATGTTTTAATGTGCACACATCATGTACTATATGTACATGCTGTGTGGCTAGAGACCATGTGTCTATCCATGTGAGAAGGAACATGGGGTGATAGGTTTCACAAGTACACGACCATGTATTTTCGGTACATTCTTTATGGGCTCACTCAGGAAGAACCCATGTGGAAATGACCATGTGGGAGTACATGGCTAGTAGGGTGACTTGGGTATACACCGGGTACTCGTCTAACATTCCATGTGCCTGGGGTTGATACACACCCAGGATGGTGAGACTACACAAGCATGTAGAGAATTAAGGGTACACGCCGTGTATTATTTCTACACTCTGTGTAGTCATTTTTAGTCAAATTTGATTGTTTTTTCCAATTTTGTTTTGGAACACTTGAATAGAAAACCACGATAATGAGATCGAACTGAGATATGTGCTTAACCATGCAGAGTCATGCCACTATGACAAACTTGAGTTGTATGCCAGGAAAGTTGTGATGATCATACCCCGGAGGTGGTAGGCCATGGGTTACCAAAGGATCCTCCAAATGTGTCAGTTGTGGCATCAGCTGTTATACTGGATGCAGGTGAAAATGAACAATTTCGTGAAGGATTTATCAGGTTTACACACACATTTTAGGGAGCACCGTAGCTTGCCACATCTATGGTAGAGCTTACACGAGTGTTCCAGCAGTAGCATCCGCCTATGTTCTCATGGGATGGTGGAACAAAGGCTATAGAATCATGGATGGATTCCATTTATTCTATCTTCAAACACTTGGATATGCCTCTTGAGAGGAGGTTCAAGCTCACGACATATATTCTACATGATTCTACAAAGAGATGTTGGGATGTTATCACTCAGGAAGGAAGTTATTAGGATATGACCTGGGAATACTTTTTATGCATATTTATATGATTATTATTTTCCTAAGACACTAAGGGCTGACCAAGTATGAGAGTTCATGCACCTGGAATAGGGCACACTGTTAGTTATGGACTATTCTTCCCAGTTTACTGAGCTTTAGAAATTCACACCTATTCTGATGGGTGATGACGTATCTAAAGATAGACGATTTGAGGTTGGTATGAGGATTGACATCTGATCATAAGTGAATGTTTTTGGGTTACCTTATGTCTCTACTATCATGAATCTGGAACAGATCATCGAGCACAATATACGGGAATCTAGTGGTAAGAGCCATGGTAGTTCAGCACCAATTTCGGGTACTTCCTCAACTTGCAAAAAGAAGAATTGTCTAGAGTTATCCCGTAGTAATAGTAGCAGTCAGAATATTTCTTCTGGTAATCAGGTGTGGTGCTACTGGTGTGGTAGGTTTGGGAAAACGAGGCCTCAGTGCATTAAGGACCCAGTTGAGTGCTGAGCTAGCGGTAGGATAGGCCAACTACAACGAATCTGCAAGACATTTCCACCAGTGACTAGTTAGAGAGGTTTTGCACCGACTCCACATTCAGGAGAAGGGTGTGTAACTTCTCCTCAAATAGGTAATTGGAGTATTTCAGGGAGTTCAGGCCGAGGTGGTGGATGTGGCCATGGTAGCAAGACCCCAGGATCTCAGAAATAGTAGTGCGGGTCAGCTCAGGGCATCCAGGCTGTGTCATAGGGCCGTGGTATAGGTTAGATGTAAGTAGTGAAGCATACCCAACATGAGTAGGATCTCATACCTTCTACTGTCATAGGTACTCTTCTAGTAACCTCTATTTTATATTTTTCACTTTTCGATACTGGTGCTTCACATAGTTTCATATCAGTTTCTATTGTGGAGAGTCTTGGCCTTTGTATCTTTACATCAGATGATATTATGATGGTAGACACTCCATTAGGGATAATAATGGTGGGTGTATGTTAGTGTAAGGAGTTCCCCCTTGAGGTTGGTGGGTGACACTTCTTATGGTGCCTCTATGTCTTGGTGATGACAGGTGTTGATTTCATTTTTTGAAATGGATTGATTAGGATCATTTCAGTCCTTTATTGACTGCTATCACCATAGGGTGAGTTTCACATCACCCAGGGGAGGGTATTTTCTACACAAGGGTGAATGGGATGTCCAAGAGAGCAGAGATGGACTCGAGCATTGTAGATTGGGTGGGATGACAGCCTAGATTGCGAGTTTATATCAAGATGACTAGGGAACATGTCTGGCATATTTTCCTCCAGTGGTTGATTGTTTCAGGGATGTTTTACCTGATGATTTCACAGGATCACCTCTAGTCAGAGAGGTGGATTTCACTATTGAGTTAGTGCTTATAGTTTCACTAGTATCCATTACTCATTATAGGATGGCTATGATAGAGTTAAAAGAGCTCAAGAGGCAGTTGGAAGATCTGTAAGATAAGTGTTTTATCCAACCCATTACTTCTCTTTGGGGTTCACCGATCCTTTTCACAAAAAAGGTTGATGATACCCTTTGCAATGCATAGACTATTGGAAACTGAACCATTTGACAGTTAAAAACTGATATCCCTTGCTATGGATAGATGACCTGTTTGATCAGATTTGAGAAGCTCAAGTGTTCTCGAAGATTGAAATAAGGTCAGGATATCATCATGTACATTTTTGACCTGTAAACATACCGTGTACAACCTATCGTAGCAGTTATGTTCTATATGAGTACCTGGTTATGTTGTTTTGTCTCAAAAATACACCAACAGTTTTCATGGTGCTGATGAACCATATCTTCCATACTTACCTATATTATTTTTTAGTGATTTTTGTTGATTATATCTTGGTTTATTCTCACAATCTACTTGACCATACCAAACACCTTGAGATCATTTTGAATACACTGAGATAGAATCAGTTTTAGGTTAAGCTCTCAAAATCCCCCTTCTAGATGAATTATATTAACTTATTTGGTCACGTCGTCTTAGAGATAAGAGTATCAGTGGACCCAGAGAAGGTGAGCGCAGTATTTACCTAGGAGCAGCCCAATAATGTTTTTGAGGTGCGGTATTTCTTGGGTCTAGCTGGTTACTATAATAATTTTATACAGGACTTCTAATGCTTGGCAGTTCCACTGACAAGCATGACTAAGAAGAGTGTGAAGTTTGTGTGGTCAGATTCTTGTGACACAACCTTTTAGGAGTTGAAGGGGAATTTTAATTCAGTGTCGATGCTGATATCTTTAAAGCTGTGAGAGACTTACATTGTATACTATGATGCGTCAGGTATTGGGTTGGGAGCAGTGCTTATATAGGGGGATCAAGTTATTGCATATGGGTCTCAGTAGTTGAGTCCACATTAGAGGAATTACCTGATGCATGATCTTGAGTTAGATGTTGTTGTTCATGACTTATGTTGTTGGAGACATTATTTATTGGGAGAGAATTTTGTGGTGTACACGGACCAAAAAAGTCTCAAACATATCTTTACTTAGTGTGATTTAAATATGAGATAGTGAAGTTGGGTGGAATACATTCAGTCATTTGACTTTGATCTTGCCTATATTCCTAGGAAGGGTAATGCAATGGCTGATGCACTGAGCAGTAAGACTAATATATAGGCAGTGCAGGAGGCCAGTGGTAAGTGGAAGCTTATGGAGTTGTTCTCTAAGATGCATCTGGAGGTGAATGGCAGACAAGGATATACTTTTCTTTCATCTTTGGTTTTTACCTCTACCCTACTAGATAGAGTGCGGATGAGGCAGCTATCATATTCCGAAGACCTAGTTCTATGGGAGAGTGTGTAAAGTGAGGACCCTATTCCTGGTTGAGAATTAGGTGATGATGAGATATTGCATATCCATGGATTCGTTTGGGTTCTAGTGGACATACGTGAGGAGATAATGTGGGATTTTCATGCCTTTATTTGGTAAGTTCATTCTGGATTCACCAAGATATATCATGATTTACATAATTAGTATTGGTGGCCAGGTATGAAGAGATATGTAGCTAGTTTTGTCATGAGGTGCTCCACCTGTAAGTAGGTGGAGGCGAAACACCAAAGACCCGTAGGAATTTTACAGAAGCTACCCATTATTGAGTGGGAATGGAATGATGTCGCAATGTATTTTGTGACAGGATTACCGAGCTTGCCTCGAGAAGATGATTTTTTATGGGTTGTTATTGATAGTCTCACGAAGGTTTCACATTTCTTACCAATAAAGGAAACCTTCAGTGTAGATGATCTTGGGAGGTTGTACATCCGTGAGATTGTACGACTGCATGGGGTCCCTCATTCTATTGTTTTAGATAGAGATGTCTTGTTTACTTCTTGTTTCTAGCAAGGGCTATAGAGAGATTTAAGTACACAGGTTCTTCTAAGCAAATCTTACCACCCTCAGATAGATGGCATGTCAGAGCATACTATTTAGGTGTTGTAGGACATTCTTCGGGCATGCGTTCTGGATTTTAGGGGTCCTTGGTAGGGACACATACCCCTAGTTGAGTTTTCCTATAATAATAGGTTTCAGGCTACAATTCAGATGGTTCCATATGAGGCTTTGTATGGTAGACCATTCTGATCACCCCTGTGTTGGTTGGAGGCATGAGAGGCACCTATGATGGGACCTCATCTTCTCTAGGAGACCACTGAGAAGGTTCAGTTGATTCAAAAGTAGATGGTTATTGTGCAGTCTCATCAGTAATCATACACTGGTCGCTGGAGACAAACATTGGAGTTTGAGGTTGGGGATCGTGTTTTACTTCATGTCACACCAAGGTTAAGACACAAGAGGATCAAAATATAGGGTAAGTTTTCGCCTAGATATTTCGGTATGTTCTAGATTCTTTAGTGAGTTGATTTGGTTTCCTATTGGTTATAGTTACCTCAGAGTTACCGATCCCTGCATGACCTCTTCCATGTATCTCAGTTATACCTCTATCATTCAAACATGTCTCACATTTTTCAACCTAAGGAGGTTGAGATTCAGGTTTATGCATCCTTTGAGGAGAATCCAATTCGTATATTTTACGGGACAAAAAAGGTTCTCTGAGGCTAGTCAGTTCCTCTCGTACGGATGCTATGGAAGCATGACCGAGTACAAGATGAGACTTGGGAGAGGGAGGCTTATGTACATGCTTACTGTCTGGAGTTATTCTCAGATACTTCTTCACCACCCTTGGAAGGGAAATTTGAGCATAAATTGCTTTAAGGGGCGGTTTTTAAGAACCCAGTTCTTACTTTGAGGTATGGGTTTCTTTTGTTCTTTTTCCTAAAAACGTTTTTGTGAAAATCGGGGAAAACTAAAAAAGTATTGGAATCATATTGTCCCATGACCTAACATAGGTACATGCTATGTACTCCTACGTACACTCCATGTAGGTTGGCCGTGTATGATGGGAATACATGGTGTGTATTCTTCTCATCAAGGAAAAGAGGAAAAACCAACTACACGTCATGTACTTCCTAGTACAGACCGTGTAGTTAGGTCGACATGTCCTGGAAAGTAAGTCGAAAGAATTAAGCCACCAAATGAACAATTAAATGATATACACACTATGTATATGGGCTTACATGCCATGTATGTTTTTCACTTAAAATTGGTTGTAGACTCATTCTGCTATCATTTGGACATAAGGCTCATTGGGTCGACGAACAAGTAGTGTTGAGATTGATTTCTTCTCCCATTTCGTCATCCAGAAGCCGATTCAAACACCATCGGATCCATTGGAATCCTCTTGATGAGTTCTTGATAACTCTTGAACTATTCTTGGTGATTTTGGTTCTCAACTGAGTTATTTAAGGTTCAGTTATTAGCCTTTTTTCTTAGATATATACCATTATATCTTGAATGGGAAGTCAAGTATGGATGAGGAGAGTCACACTATGATGAGGTAGGTGGTATTGTTCCCTTCGTTAATTTTCCAGATGTTTGTATGTGTAGTTGTTCCATGTGACTATGTTTAGGGATTCTCCTTGAAAGGAAATTGACCCTTGTTATTACCTAATGTTGTTCTGGTAATTAATTCAATGAATTAAAGCATGCTTGGCTTTATTGTTTGATTAAGGGCCACCCCGTGGGTTCGTTTCCCTCAGATAAATATTGTTTATCCATTTTGGTTGAGTATGTCTATGAGCATACCTTTTTTCCCTTATAGGGTTATTTAAAAGGAACTAGGTTATTAAATGGAAATTTCATTTGTGATGGAATTGTAAGTGTTTTGAATATGGCTTAGGAATTGTGTTTGACCCTTTGACTATGTTGTGTTTTTTCTTGTTTAAGCAGGTTGGAATGTTTTACTGGATTTTAATGATTAAATGGTAAAAGGAATTGGGTAATACATGGGTTCAGTTTAGAACACCACGAACGAACTCACATGACTGTTGTACATTGCAACTTTGGTGAAACATTGGTTCAACTTAGAAATCCATGGATGGACTCGAGAGGATTTGATTTATATTTCATTAGTGATACTTGGGCTCCCTATTAGGACTATCGAGAATGGACTAGATTGACATGATTTTATACTATACCTTGGGTGACACTTGGGTTCAGCTTAGAAGGACATGTAAGGACTCAAGAGACTTTGTTTATCATGTCGTTAGTGACACTTGGGCTCCCTATTTGGACCGCCATGTATAGACTAAATTGACATAAACTTATACCAACATATATAGTGACACTCAGGGCTCCCATGTAGGACCAATAAGGATGGACATTCAAGATGTCAGTAGAATTTCACCTAGAGTGATACTTGAATTCTAGCTTAGGAATATCAAGAATTGACTCATGTTATATTTAAACAATTTAATTGGATAAATTTTGACATGTCTGCTAAGCCAAAGCACAAGCTTGGATTCAGTCTTCACTTACTTGTTTAGAAGGTCTTATGAGACTTATGTAGTGCTTACTTTGTCATGGGGAATGTTGAGCTTAGGCCGAATTCTGAGACTAAAATACTTCATATAATTGTATTGATAATGAACTATATAAATGAATTCCAGTAGTTGCATAATTGTTTACATTTGAGTACTTCTTAGTTTACTTCATTTCTTTTGTACTCTACTGCTACATATACTCACTGACAGATTGAAGCTGACCTTAGGTGGTTGCCTACTGGAATTTATTTCTCACACCCTATTTGGATCTTGTTTTTGGGACTGAAAAAACTATATTGTTGCAGGTGTCTATAGGGGCAATTTCCTTTTTACATGTACTTGATTCCTGCTTATAAGCAGGAGAGCATGGGACCAAGACTAAGCTTGGGATGCTGCCAAGTTTCTTTTATCTTACCGTACTTTGGTATTACATTATACTTGATTGCAGTGCATCCTATTTTCTCTATCTTCTTATAACATGTTACATACTACATCATTTTTATATGATATGACTTCTATTTATCTTTATCTATTAGTATTCAGTTGTTTACTTCAGTTTCATATTGTTTACTACTTCCTCTATTGTTATTATTTATTCCACTATGTGACACTCTTCCAATAATGGCATATTTTCCCCACTATCACACCCTAAGACCTCGCAGCTAGTCAGAAGCCTCTGGAATTTGGGGAAATGTGCTTGAGGCCATGTGGCCAACCGTGTATGAGGCACTAGTTGAGTGTCTTATAGATCTGAGATGTTATGCCCACACACTCAAACACTCCAAATGATTAGTGATAAACTCTTTTCACTTCATTTCCTTTGATATCAATGAAAGCATATCCAAGCATAACTCTTTATAAAAGACAATACACAACACTTCCACCTCTTTCTAGCCACCAAGATACAATTTCCATCACCAACATATAGCTCCTCCAAAATAACTAACTTCCAATGAAACCCAAAACACATATCAATCTAAAATTAGATAAAAATAGATGTTGAACTCATCAAACAAGTTCTTCATCTCCATATTAGAGATAATAACCTCATAATTCCCCAAAATCTACTATTGAAAGGAAGATAAATCACTCTCGAAAGCCTCATCCTCCTCCATCGAGTTGAATCTCTGATCATTAATATAATCATCTCATTAAACCCTAGATACCTGAGATACTTGTGGATGACAATTGGGATCCATTCCTCAAAATAAAGGAGGAACCCTAAGCCTGGTAGCATAGAATTTTATCATAGATTTATTTAATTAATTCATTACAACTTCCCACAATCACCCAATTCATATGTGAATAAAACAAATCATGACGCATGTATCTCTCATATGTCTCTACCCTACAAGTATTTCCACCTCACATGGTCATTAAATAATAACAAAGTATGTTCATTGGATCAGGGGGGGCCCTGAAATCCCATATCCTATCTCGTCTCCCAGGCCCATGTCATGCACCAAGGTCTATTGGAACTGTTTTCTTACCATTAAATGTAATACTCACAATTGCTAACTCTAAACTTCACCATATATCTCAATAAAAACATATGATGTCATTAGTTCACAACCCCCTCCCTCCAAGGATACCCCACCTGGGATGGAAATGACGGAAGATAGATAATGAACCATGACTCCCACCACAAGTTTTCCTCGGGTTGGTGATTAGCATCAAGGGTATAAAATCTCACAAATTAGAGGCATTACCCTATAAAAATAAAAGGATTAGGAGATATGATAAACAATCACAAAGAAACTCCATTATATAATATAAAAAAACCCTAAAACCATCCCAAAATGCATGAACAAGTAAACCAACAAGAACCTTTATAGTTAAAATAACCAATCCTATCCTCACTGTTTCTTGCTCACCCAATCATTCATTTAATATAATAATATAGTATCAAGAATATAACAAAGTAAGACACCCTATAACCACTTCCCCCACTAAATTTCAACTCTAATGCCCCAGCGTCGACTATTATATGTTCTCATCCCTTCCGTACACATTGCATCACATTTAATATCATACTATCCATCTCTAATATGGATCAAGTCATATCCCTACCTACCCCACCCTCACAATTTCTAGTATCAGGTGATAGCATTAGGTATCATCAAATCATGTCTCACCTAATGAAACCTAGTCCATCACAACAAATCTCGTCTAAAGATACATGAGTAATCACTACACATCTCATCCAAAGACACTTAGGCTATCACTACTGAAGGAAGATCATGGAAGAGGAGGTAGTCATCCATACTTATCACTACAACACTAGAATTTAGGGAAAACACCTAAATCTCATAGACTTTGGGTGTTGGTAAGGTTACGCAACTCAAGTGGGTCATGTATAGAAATAACATCAATATACATGTTATATAGATAGAACACAATACCCAACCAATAGTTTTACAACAATCACACTAGTGAAAACTAACACCACCACCACGCCACACATCAACTATCACAACCTATACCACCACTAAATGAAACATACCACACAACCACCACACAAGGCACACATATTCCCTCTATAATTTACAAGTTCCACCATTTTCAGGATTAAACAAGATTCCACTAAATTTCATTTACTAAGACACTTCATTCACATTTACACAACCCATTCATTTATTCAAATTATTTATCCAATTATCAAATATCAATTATAGAACGTTCACATTCATTTATCAAACCATTCATTTATTAATTTCATTTATAATTGTAATTTATTCCATTTTAAATCAGGTAACCAACAAAAACATGTCACACTTGACCTAGCCTATAAGGGCCCGGCCTTAAACATTACATAATCTTGAATTATGTGAAGAATTAACATTGAGGATATTTTCAGGTTTAGAGTTTTAGAGAATTAGTCCATAACTATTACATAACAACTTGAATATTACATATAAACACTACTACTCAGTATCCATTTTTCATAAAATAAAAACTCTTAAAAAGAAATATGTCTAGTTCCTTGTTTTAGACATCAGGACTTTTCCTTGATCCCACCCATGACCCTATTCATCTTTAAGTCATGTGGAATACATTTTAAAAACTTGGGATGAGCATAAAATGATCAGTAAGGGTTATAAAATAAGGAAGTAAAACATTAGCCCATCAATAAATACAAATCAATGAAACCAATACTTTTCAATCATAACATACATTACGAAATCATAAGATTTATGAATAACACATAGAAATAATAAATCATAAAGGTAACTTATGGAATTCATAACATACTTACATTGTAGCTATCACAACTACATAGGGAGTTACATTTGGAATATTCACCACAATATATTCCCTAAATCTCTTAGGATAAACATTAATATTTACCTCTGTCACGTTACCCAATGCATTGGAGAGCTATCTCGGGCTCACCCACACTAGGTTTATCACGGAACCATCCATATACGTAAAAAAATTCCCAAGAAACATAACATATTCATAACACATAAAATAATAATAAAGGAAATATAACATTTCCACATTGCAATCACAATATATCATTTCATGATATTGACATAATCAATGCTTTATCAAACCAATTTCAAATCCATTTAAAAAATTTAATATAGAGATTTTTGAATCAAAGTGTCCCACACCACTTTAAAGATTTTAATGGAATTAACATTTTAAAATAATAATGTCCATATAAATAAATCCTTAAAACCATTTTTAAAACATGGAAATTAATGAGAAATATTTATAATAATAAATCTTTAAAACATTTAAAACGACATTTTAGTTAAAGAGTTCCTAACCAAATGAGAGATGCTTGAATACAAATAATTGAGGAATAACATTCATAAAACATTATAATATCATTAGAATAAAGGTATTCATGATATAATATGACAAAGGACAGTATATACACCATATAAAAGTGAATTGGCTCATAACAACAATGAAGTCTCAATGGAATGTAAATTGAGACGAAATCCCTTATAAAGACGGTATACTTAGATTAAAGATAAATCAATTACATAATTATGTGTGAAAAATATAAATACACTAAATATGATTGGATATTCAATGTAAATCAATCAGAGGACATTCAAAAATATTCTTGTAAATACAACACCAATTACTTGGATGTTTAAATCAATGAATGGAAATTTAGTTAAGATTACTCTTATCAAGTTCATATCAATGACTTGAGAAATTATCAATGGAGTGATTATGTGTATAAAAAGTATATCCACACAAAGGGGAGTGGAAATTACGAAATAAATAACAAATAGTGATTCCACACATAATCATGGAGTAAAATAATCAATGAAGTATGCATAAAGACCAATGAGTGGAAATTTAAATTTGAAATTCCCTTACTGATTTGGTAACTCACGAAACATACACCTCGTGAAAGAAGGATCGTAAAATGAAGATTTAAATACCCATAAATTAAATTATATTACCCCAATAATACAATAATGGTCAGTACATACACCCCACAAAAGGAAATAGTGGCCAATATAGTATGAATCTCACGGGAATAAAAAGTGAGATGAAAAACCATTACCACGTTGTAATCAATCGATTCATATGAAAAAAAGTTAATAACCACCAAATTAATCACATAATACCATTAAAATAATGATAATCATGATAATATATTTCAAATTTAAGTACACAATACACCACATTCAATAAAAAAGTGGTGAACAATGGAAATCTCACAAAATTAAGAGTGAGATAACAAACCCCTCACTTGGTGTCCGACTTGACTTGTTTGTTCCTTGTTCTTCCTGAATAATAAAATTAAGTTAATTTCTACATGATTTATAACCTTTTTCAAGTTTATTATTCCTTTTATATCACTTATTACCATGTTATAAACATTATGTAATCATTTAAGATAATAATGGTTATTTTGTCGATATTTGGTACTTGAGTAAAAAATGAACACCTTATAATTACAAGTTGTCCATGTGGTCAAGAGTATATTATCTCCATAATTATATTATTGATTTAGATATCATATATATCATACATATCCATTATATATATGTATTTATAATATTACATAATATTTAGAGGTAAGAAATGAAATGCACCGTTCATGGAGACGGTAAGCTGTGCGTACGCATGAACGCTACTTTCATTTCTATTTCATATTTAATGGATTGAAAACATAATGATAAATAGGTATATTATAATTCCAATGTAATATAATATATAATTTCATTAACTTAATCCTTTATATGTCCCACATATGGCATGAATGAGTCATATCACTTTGAGGGGGTGGTAGTCCGCACTTCCTCAAATGAAATTATCGTGTTTACCCATAATAGAAACCACAATGGTATGATATAAATGAAAAAAATACATAAGCATAGATAAAACATAAAAAAAATTTATATATAATATATAAATATAGTTCCATCATAATGGCCACCATGATAGGTGGTAGGAGATATTTGAACAATTATCATTTCGTGAGGCAGTAGTTCGTTGTCCACAGAAACAGTATGTTCTTTACCCATTAGATGAAGGTGTGTGTAAGTGCAGTTCGAATCATTGTCATAAAAACATCCAAGTATATTGACTATACTTGTGTTGTTATAAAATAAAGGAATAAAAAGAGTTTAGGGGCTGGAGAAGTAAAATAAAAGAAAAGAATTTAAGAGAAACTTTTACCTTCAATTCGGGTAACTCCCTTTGGTTGGAACCAAAAGGATTTATTGAAGTGCCTTATCCCTAAGGTAATGATTCTAAGAGGAATAGAGGGATCTTTAGAGCTTATTTTTTTAGGTTTTGGAGGAGCCAAGGGGCTTGAGAGGTGTGAGGAATGGGTTAGAAGTGAGGGTTTTTTATAAGGGGGAGGAGGGGCTCTTTAGGAAAGTGAGAAAATATTATTTTATTATATAATGATTTTCGGTTTCTAAAGGTCAAAAACTAATTAAAGTTGAAGATAAGATGACTCATGGTCGAACTAAATTCATCAAATTAAAATTGGACAGGTTTTGGATGTTATTTTAATATTTATAATCTTATTTATTTAAGTCATTTATTAATGAGGTAAACACTGCATCATTATTGTGTCATAAATAATTTCATTTATTTGATGTCTAAAAATTAAAAAAAAACCACGATGTAGTAAATCTTTTTATATTTAAAAATAATATTTATAGTTGAATATATAACTTATATAACCCCATGTAAAAATTAATTTACTAAAAGATATTTATTTATGTCATTTTTTCCTTTAAGTTAATTTAAATAAAGTGTCACTATCACTCTTAAGTGGCTCCATGGGAACCAAATATTGACCCAAGGATTCCAATGGTAGGTAATGACTCATCCAATATGGTTAGGACAAGTGTTAAGGTAATTTTTTATTATTATAATATTCTTTTTACCTTGAATTACCCTATTTACCTTTAACCACGGTAAATAAAAGTCAAAAGTTACTATTCACCAAAATTATTTTCATCTTATTGAACCAAAATTTTACTTACTAATAAGAACCATGTATGTCAGATTTTTGAAATTCTATTCACAAAAGCGGTAAAATTTTATTTAAATGAAAAAGTCTGTTTTTTAACTACTACTTAGTGGTTTCACTATTCATCAAAAATTGAATTTTTTCAGAAAAATACAAAAAATTCAGCCTAATCTATATTTGATATTCCAAATTCAAAAATGATTTCTATTTTACCAAATTCAAAACATATTATTTGGATTAATTAATTTAAAATTAATTCCCGTTTCAAAACAAAAAGCATGTTTTTAAGAAATATTAATTATCAAAAGATTGACACTTGTTTATGTCGAATTTCAAAGTGAAATTAATTCCAATGATAAAAAATGGATTAAATGGTAAAAATATAATCTAATTAACCTTTAAAACCAATTAAAAATATACTATAACAATATAAATAAATTAGATTAAAAGGCAGTTTTGAATTAAAATACAGTATTTTCACTATTCATCAAAAAATGGATTTTATCAGAAAATTACCAAAATTTTACCCAAATTATATTTTGATATCCCAATTCAAAATAAGAATTTTATTTTATCAAATATAACATATAAAAGTGACCAAAACTAGATTTAAAGAGGATTCTTCATCAAAAGGCGATAAATCAACCTTTTAAAGTAAATTATGTTTAAATTAGATTCATTCACATTTTAAGCCTCTAACATTATTGGATAAATGCAAAAACGTTTAACAAACATATATAATCATATTTTAGTTAGTTATATTCATTCCCACCATTACAACGGCTAGGCGTTAACTACCATCTAAAATAATATTATATTATTATTTTTCAGTATGACCCAACATTGTGTGCAACGTAAGATTTCAAAGAAACCCATTGTTCTGTATCGAGTACACCATAGAACCTAGAATCCCCTTTAAATTAAAATTAATAATTAATTTAAAAATATTAATAAATATGAAAATGTCATATTATTTATTTATTAGGGATTTTACATCCTTCCCCCCTTTTGGGAATTTCATCCTCACAATTTTAAAAATCGGCTCGAAAACTTCACTGAAAGCCCCACATCGGAAAAAGATTCAATAAAAATATCACTTTAAAGTAAATTAAGAGAAGTAAAAAGGTTACCCAAGACAAAATATACTAGGATTCCAGGAAAACATAGATACAAGTGAGAAAACACACCATCAAGTTCTGATGGAGAGTGATATAAAACATTTTTAGGAGAAAGTTAACCTCCAGCAAATCACAAACTTGTGATGGGTTAAACAGTCATTGATTCCCTAGTTGGAAAAGTTAACAGACAAAATTTCTGGTTTAAGTTACTTTTTATTGAGGAATTTATTTAGGAGATTAACTATTAACATAAGGAAACAGACTTACTTGTCATGTAGACTTCCATTATTTTCAAAATTTCTACCATAAACGCATATTTTCTCCAAACGATGAGTATTAAAACTGACTTGGCCACATTAAAAGCACTTGAATCAACTTCTAGAGTATCACATAATCCAAAAAATATGAACTGTATATTTACCCTATCTTTATACATCAATCAAAACCAAAATAGTTGGTACGAGATTAGATAATATCCAAAAAGGATAATCCTTTATAAAAATAAATACTACTATTAATCTACAAAATTCAACAAATACCATTCAATAAAAAACTGTCCATATAATTCTTCAATGTAATCCAAACTAAGATTGAAACACAAATCTCAGAAGGATTTAATCACATATCCTTCCAAGATAAATCTTAACATTTATCTCCAAACAACATCGACTGCTCTTAATGTCTCATACTGAAGTGAAATTAACCTAATCAAATATTCTCTATGAAAGGTTAATCATTTCCATAAATAACCAAAATATACATAAAACATAAATTCTTCCAAAATAAAATTTCAACCATTATTCCAAAAATGAAAATATAATTATTTCTTGAATAAAATTTTCATATATCAAACTTCAGGGTTACACATACTATAAGAAGTCTTCTAATGCAATCCCACTATCCAAAGAACCTTAATACTTTTAAGCATTTCACCATCCTAAAATATATTATAACTCTTGAATCCCTTATATGTTGACTTCTTACTCATTAAACGTTCTTCATGATCCATTAACAATTTCTTTACAACTTATTCTGAAATAATTACTTCCTACAAAAAAAATCATGAATCATATCCTAAGATTCAATAATGTCTAAACATCAGTTAATAAATAATGCATACATTTCACTGGTCATTTTCAGTTTCCTCATCCTCAATTTTAATGGAATTAGGTATTGGTAAACAAATATTTGTATGATCCTGGTGATCCCATTCCCGAAATTCTTCACAGGACATCTATTTTTTAATGACCATGCACACCACACTTAAAACATTTAATTGATCCCTCAGAAAGGACTTCTTTCCCTTTCCTATAGTCAACTGGATGCTTCCTTTTTCTATGGTAGGTTCTTGCTTTATGACCTTCATTTCCACATCTATAGAATCTTTTTGTCCCTTTGAAACATTTTCCTATGTGTTTCTTTCCACATCCTTGACACATAGGTTTTTGAATATACTTATGTTTATGATAATTACCTGAACTTATGTGGAGATTTTTTTCTCACATTTACGATGCCTTATAAAAATCACCAAGGTTCAGGTGGTCAATCATGACTCCAGATAGTTGGTTGAGAATAACCACAAGAGTTCTCATTGCAGCTCTTATTTCATTTAACTGCTCAATTAGAAAACCGTCACAGTTTTCTTCACATCCACTATTACATTGGTGCGTACTAGATCCAGCCATTTACTAAAACCAAAAAGGTTAGTGTGATTATATCATTAAAACCGTCAAATAATATCTTTTGAATAGGGTAAATACGAAGATATAATTATTCATGTTATCTTAAACTCATTCAATTTATCTAAAAAAACTCTGACTCTTTCTAAAATCCTAACCATTATGGTAATGTCACTTATTCTTAAAGAATACCCTAACCTCTAAAGTTATCTAAACCGACCTCTGATACCAACTATAAGGACCCATCCTTAAACATTACAAAATCTTGAATTATGTCATGAATTCACATGGATGAGCTTTTTAGGTTTAGAGTTTTAGAGAATTAAGCCATAACTATTATATAACATCTTTAATGTTACATGTAGACACTACTACTCAGTATTCATATTTCATAAAATAAAATATCTTAAAAAGAAACATGTCTAGTTCCATGTTTTAGACAACATGACTTTTCCTTGATCCAATCCTTAACCCTATTCATATTTAATTCATTTGGAAATCATTTCAAAAACATGGGAGGAGCATAAAAAACTCAGTAAGGGTTATAAAATAATCAAGGAAAACATTATCCCATCAATAAATACAAATCAATGAAACTAATAATTTTCAATCATAACATACCTTATGAAATCATAATATTTATAAATAACACACAAAAATCATAAATCATAAAGGAAACTTATGGAATTCATAACATACTTATATTGTAGCTATCATAGATACATAGGGAGTCACATTTGTAATACCCATCACGGTATATTACCTAAATCTCTTAGGAGAAAAATTAACGTTTACCTATGTTACTTTACCTAATGCATTAGAGAGCTATCTTGGGTTCACCCACCCTAGGTTTATCATGGAACCACCAATATATGTAAAAAATTCCCAAGAACCAAAACATATTCATAACACATAAAATAAGTATAGAGGAAAGATAACATTTCCACTTTGCAATCACAATATATCATTTCAATATATTGACATAATCAATGCTTTATCAAACCACTTTCAATACCATTTAAAACATTTAATAAATAGATTTTTGAATCAAAGTGTCCCATACCACTTTGAAGCTTTTAAAAGAATTAAAATTTTAAAAAAATAATTTCCATATAAATAAATACTTAAACCCATTTTTAAAACATGTATATTAACGATAAAGATTTAGAAGAATAAATATTTAAACCATTTAAAACGATATTTTAGTTAAAGAGTTCCTAACCTAATGAGAGAAGCTTTAATACATATAATTGAGGAATAACATTCATAAAAACATTATAATATCATGAGAATAAAGGTATGCATGATATAATATGCCCAAGGATAGTATATACACTATATAAAAGTGAATTGGATCATAACAACAATGAGGTCTCAATGGAATATAAATTGAGACGAAATCCCTTATAAAGACAGTATCCTTAGATTAAGGATAAATTAATTACATAATTATGTGTGAAAAATATAAATACACTGAATATGATTTGATATTCAATGTAAATCAATCATAGGACATTCACACATATTCTTGTAAATACAACACCAATGACTTGGATGCTTAACTCAATGAATAGAAATTGAGTTAAGAGTACTCTTATCAAGTTCATATCAATAACTTGAGAAATTATCAATGGAGTGATTATGTGTATCAAAAGTATATCCACACAAACAGGAGTGTAAATTACTACATAAATAATAAATAGTTATTCCACACATAATCATGGAGTAAAATAATAAATGAAGTATGCGTAAATCCCAATGAGTGGAAATTGAAATTTGAAATTCCCTTACCGATTTGGTAACTCACGAAACATACACCACATGAAAGAAGGATCATAAATTGAAGATGTGAATACCCATAAATTAAAGTATACTAGTACTCGCTCATTCTATTTCATGGCGTATTCAATTACTGGTACTTATTTTAATAAAAAATTATTATTTATAAAAGGTTAGAAGAAACAATAATGTAAAATAAATTTAAATTATAAAGGGGTGTATGATAATGGAATAGTAGTTCATAGCACATAGAGAGACCATTTAAATTGATGACAAAGAAAAATGAAATATTAATAGTATATAAATTTCTAAATTTTGTGGATGGAAATTTGATTACATTTTCAAATTCAAAAACAATAACACTAATGTCTGCACTGAAATAATATGTGACAAATAAATCAAAAATAAGACAGTGACTTTAATAATAAAAATAAGAAATGTGAATATGATTGAATTAGTTACTATTTTTAGAAATTAAGTAATTTCTACATAATTTGTAATATATAAATTTTTAGAATATTTTCAGTAACTTAATGTTGTACAATCATTTATTCACCAACTAGTTTTTCAAATAATTTAGTGCTATAATAAACGAGTCAATTCTCAATCCACTGCTCAAAAAAAATACATACTCTAATGGTCTAAAAAATATCTCAATTTAAATAAATCATCCAATTAAATAAATCATCCACTTATCAATGGGAAACACTCTAATAAACCCACCACTCAATAAGACACACTCTGTACTTAATTGGAACCATTGAAATCTTCACTCCCCCACTAGTGATTTTTTTACTTTCTGAAACAATCCTTTGTTATCGTCTGAATAGTTGTTTCTTAATCAACTATACCAGATGTTTTAGAATCCTAACTAGAAATGATGATGGAAACCTCATGGATCGATGGTAAATGGAGTTTTTTTTGGATTCCCTTCGTTCTTCTATTGCATACCTGAGCCTGGTCTGTGACATTAAACATCTTCAGGTCAGATTCTACCTTCAAATAATTTCTTGATGTATTTGTACGGGCCATTAAATTAACCAGAATTTCTTCTTGAAATCATGTATTTGGAGAGGGACATATCTCTATGATACTGAAACCTTATAAGAAAGTCCATAAGTTGAATCAAGAAATCAGAAATTCAATCAAAAAAAAAATCAGAACACATACTCAATAAAAGTAAAATAAAATATTAACTGAAAAAAATGAGAAAACTACTTCATAAGGATGTAAAAGAACTGTGATAATGTGATCCATAGTGTTATGATAATCGGGAAATTAGAGGT
This sequence comes from Viscum album, assembly GCA_963277665.1. NCBI lineage: Eukaryota > Viridiplantae > Streptophyta > Magnoliopsida > Santalales > Viscaceae > Viscum > Viscum album. Next base: position 1,395,881,548 of record OY728162.1, read on the forward strand.
GTAGTTTACACAAGATACAACTCTCCCCATGTCTCTTTAGCATCTACCAGAAATTTCAACATTTATAGAAGCCAGCAGTGGGGTTCGATGATCCTACAAGTAACACCATGTTTAACAAAATATTAAAATATCCATCATGATATAATGTTATTTTTTTAAAATAGTAAGCTAAAAAATGTCACAAACATCCAGAACCATTTCATCTCACCCAGCTCTAACAATAGAAACTGAAACCATGTAGACATCAACCGTCCAAAATCTCCCTTGGTAACATAATTTTTCAAAAACATGAATCTACAGGAAAACAATCCATCATCATTCAAGAAATAAATCATGTAATAAGAATGAAAAGACATAGCTGATTTATGAAGTACATATCATATTTATTGAACAATAGTTGAACCTGTTTTGTACAATAGTTGTATAGTAAGGTATAATAGTAGTGAAATACAACAATAAACAGTTCTCCTGGATGGCATCATATAATCCTGAAAATATGAATTATTTTCTTGTCATTACCAAAACTTATCCAGAATAATTATAAAAAATTATAAGGAGTTTAAACAATACTAATATCAAAATAAGATAGTATATATAAGTAGTAGAACTATCACAATATTCCTTGAATTCTGTAAAATATTTGACAAACTCACCTACAGAATTTCATCCACTGATTTAAGTTTCTTCAGTTAGAAACTAGACTGCAGCATCAATATCTTCTTCCACTATAAGAAAATTTGATACATCACCCATGGTATCCTAAATAATGAAATGGGAAAAAAATATGAAGCATTTCATTTTTTATGATAAATTATCTATATTCGATATGAAACTATGAGATACACCATGAAGAAAATAAGTGTGAATGAAAATCAATGAAAAAAATTACATAAATAAAAATGAAAACCATTTGAAGGATAAATCATTGATAAGAATATGAAATATACACTATATTGTGGATTGAACATTGATAAAATTTGTGCACGAACATGGAGGAGATGTTTATTATGAGTGAAAATTAGATAGTTGATGGCCAAATTAGGTAGTGATTTTGGGAGGAGATGAGGGTGTGGGGGGGGGGGTCGCAGGAACTCTCTTATTTACATGTTTCCTCGAAATCTTATAGGTAATTCATATGTCAAGGGTAATATTATTCATTATATATAGATTACCCTTTAATTAACGATAGCTTAACAGCTGCAAAAAAGAACGAATACCTTCTTTGGACCCGAAAAAACCTAGACGTGCTATCAAGAATGTTGACTTATAGAGTAGATCCGTACAACATTGTTGACGCTCCTTTCTGTCACAGAGTCTAACGACTGAAAAAGGGAAATACCTTAGTCCAAGTTGATTCATCCTTTGAAGAAAACATCAAAAATCGACAAAGGCGTGAACAAAGATTCATTTGCACTTGGGTCGTGCAAGTTCCACCAATGTTGCGCAAGTATACTTGCGCGCCTCCTAGTGGTCATATAGGTGACTTGCATGCCCTCCTTGAAATTCGCCCAGGGTCTTCACCAGCCTATAAATACCCCCTTGTGGGCCCCCCATTTTGGGAGGAAAAATTCCATAAACTCAGATTTGAGCTACCGTCTCCCTAGTCTCTTCTCAAAGCTTCCGAACACTTCTAAGGTAATTTCTTACCTAGAACAGAAGATCTAAAGAGGAAGGGGAAGACCTAAGTGTTGAAACTCATCAACACTTGCTCGCCTAAGTGTCCAACCCTTAAGGGAAAATGGCCACACTTGCGCGCCGCCTTACCCCTTCAACAGAACTTGGGCGCCACCCTTCTGGAAGCCCCTACTGATAATACTAAGGGCTTGAGCCAAGTCTCGCCCATGTATTACCTTAAGGGTTGACCGTCATGCAAGTAACCATGTTTCACGCAGGTACACCTGTGTGACCAGGACATGGATGCCCACACAGGACTTGCGCGTCCACGCAGGACTTGTGCGCCCATGCAGGACTTGCGTGCCCCTCTCTTTTTTGGGTGCCCTTCCTGCTCATTTCACCTCTCTTATGCCTATCCACCTCTCCTATTAAAGATTAAACCTTCAAAACCCTCTTCAAATCCATTTATGGCTTAGTTCCCTTCTTGGTTTCCTTATCTGAAAGGAATTATATGGAACATCTCTCAAAACCCAGTGATTTTCACATCTTTATGTCACTAAGGTTAGAGATTTCATTCATTCAACCTCATCCTTTAAGATGAGAGAATCTTTAACATGGGCCTTCTTTTCAGGAGTAAGTCCCAGTCCAAGTTCTCATTAATTTTTGCATCCTCCTTAGGAGTAAGCTCCAAGTCCCCTAGCATGGGCATCCTAATTAGAAGTAAACCCTAGTTATAATTTCCCAAATATGGGCATCCTTTTCAGGAGTAAGCCCCAACCATAATTCCCTTAACATGGGATTCCTTTTCAGGAGTAATCCCCAGGATCAAAGTCTAAAAATATGGGCATCTTCCTTAGGATTAAACCCCAATTCCCTTAATTCTAAAATTCCCTTAACCTGGGCCTCCTCCTTAGGAGTAATCCACAGTTTTCAAATACCTTTAACCTGGGATTTATTTTTAGGAATAGTCCCCAGTCATAATTCCCCTTAACCAGTCTTAATTTACTTTTGATTATGGGCTTCCTTTCTCAGGAATAAAACTTAATCATAAGTCCTCTCTAATTTGGGAATCCTTCTCTGGATTAAGTCCTAAGTTAAGTATCCAAATCTCCATAAATCACATATACCTTTATGGACCTTGTTCATGGGTTTCTTCCCTAAAGTAAAACCCAATCTTCATCTACTTTGGGTAGTCATCCAAACATAATCCCCACATTATTTCTTATGATTGCATCTTTCATGGCAAAATTGTCTGGTTTCACCAATACCTCTTGTTTCTCACACCGAGCATGACTCACGTGAGCTTAGAGTGTAAAAGTAATCATGACATCATTCTTTGAGTCATCAATCATGCATAAACATCATACTCCCTTTATCGAACTATATGGGTTCTAATTCCTTTTCTAAATAAAGGATACGTAGGTATCCCATCTGCGGATATGATCTCAATTCTAAAATAATTCATGTCCTTCTAAATGACAATATACTTCAAGTGCCCCGCTGATTGGATTTAAAACCAGTATGGTTATTATAATAACCAAGAGATCTTGTATTGAAGGATACCATTGACCAAGAATCTCTAAAAAATATAGATGATTCTCTATCAATGAAGAACCTAGAATACATATAAAAGATTCCCTAAATTTCATACATATTAATCATTGATTGTTAGATCTAAAGGATAACCCATTTTTTACTTGGTAATGTAATAAGGATTCACAAACATAACTTAAATCTATAAAGAGAGTCCCAGAGTAAACAATAATTCCCCCCCAAAAGGGTGTGATGAGTTCGACCTCCCATCCTCTCAACCAATGAAAATTCTTAAGCCTCATCAGTTTACAATTAATGAGCACCTACCCTTGGAAAGTATGTCTAAATGGATATGGAATCATTGGATGTTTCCGGTTCTATGAACAAACCCGTTATAAACTTCTTGGAATGTCTGAACCTTAAATCAAATGAGGTCATCTCCATTTCCAGAGGAAAAAAAAATGGTGAACCCGATGTGAATCCTTAACCAAGTTAAAGTTATGTTTTACCTATTTGTTAGGCCCCTATTTAAACTCAATGAGAGGGACAACAAGACAATCCATAACATATGTGATTATCTAAAAGATGTAGTGGCCAAAATTATCTTGAATAGGTCTGTTATATCAAACATGCACTCATTTCCATGATCTTATGTGTTACAGAAATGGATTCTCTTAAGTTCACACCTGTGAATACTTCTGCTGGGAATACTTCTGCTGGGAAGGCCTCTGCTACTACTCCTGCTGGATCGTCGTCCATTCTGAGAACGACATCACCTACTCATTGTCATCAATGATGGGTATCAAATGCGCTGGTTAAGGAGTACCGTCACAACTGTACTATTACGACTCTAGAGGCCGCTCAACAATCCCTCCAAGTCAATAATTTACCCTGGTCATCCGGACAGTGACGACCAGTGATCAAGAAGCAGGTGGTACCAACCACCGTCTCCAACCGTTTCGGGTCATTATCCCCATAACGCAATCACCATTCACTCCCATATTATGGTAAGGTGAATGAGCAGGCCCCTCAGGGACTTAATTCAAGGAGACATCATTCCTTACCGAGGGCTCCCACCAACAATCACTACCAGACTCATGTGGCAGTGCGCCCTCAACATGATGAGGGTATCGTTGCCAGGTGTTCGGCTCAGGTTCCTCAAACCCGAGCAGGCAAGACAAACTTCCAGAGGTGAAATCCGGTCAACAGTGAGCAGGTTCTCATCTCTTCCATCTCTGGAGAAGTCCACCAACCTAACTTGGGGACAAGAAACAAACGGGCCCACACACCCATCTGTTTTAATTCCGTTGTCCAGCAGACTCGTCTAGCAGCAGCACACCAATCCCACCAGGCAATTCCGGCGGAGTACTATAGACAAGAACATACACCTATTTATAAATCATTAATTAGTCAGCAGGCTTGTCCGACTACATACGATGAAGCCCGCCAACCCAATGTGTTGACAACTGGTAAACAGGTACATACACCTACTTACACTCATCAATCCTGCCAGTAGCCTCATCTGTCATTATTGAAGGAAGTTCATCAACCACATTTGGCGGAGTGCAATCAGCAGGCACATACACATGCTAGTATTGATCAAGCCTACCAATATTCTCATTTGGTAGTATTCGGAGAAGTTAGTCGGAAAGCTCCAGTGACAAACAGGAGGCAGACTAAACTCTCTGACCCCATACATGAGTACTGTCAAAATTCACTGACAGGAAAAGGAGGATAGGAGCATGCACGTACACCTACTCCAAGCACGGAATGTACTTATATCCCCATTCCGGCATCTGAAGTCCCCAAGCACATTCTGTCAATGGTGAAATAGTAGAAACAAATCCCTGCTCATATTCTAGATGCCTTCCAGTATATTATAATAGATTCAGTAGCATCTCAGGGAAAGACACATAAATATATCCCTACCAGTGGAGTGACACATCAACAGTTCACTCTAGAATAGACACACACCTCTGTTCCAGTCCAAGAGGGTTTTGGGTCGTACTCCCCCATATCATACGGACACCCAATTCAGGTACATACACCTGATTTGAGCGGAGATAATCAACCTAACCTGATCATTTCTCCTGAGAAGGCACATACACCTACCCATAATAACCACTTTCATCAACAAGTGGTTTATAAAGTGTGTAAGAAGGCGTCTAAGAAGAAGACCTGCCTAGAACAGTCAATAAATCAAGAGACAATCTATAATATGGCCTTGATCGATGCTGGAGTTCTTGAAGCCCTCAGACAATTATCTGTTGGAATTCAAGATTCTACTCCCTCAGTTCCCAATAGTGGAAACATTAATTCCGAAGGTCTGAATCATACACTTCCTCATGAAGGCTTGCTTTATGAAAATTTGGTCGATCTTGAAGTTTCATCATCAGATGAGAGCCACAGGAACCCTCTGTGTGGTCAGAAGACCAAGTAGAAAAATGTTTTATCTTTTGTTGTAACCCACCATGGTGGTCCTCCCCATGATGATGATTTTATATGAGAAATTCCTCTCTGCAGTAGTGATTCACATTGCCTGGAAAATTCTCCAATGCACAATGTAGTAATGAGAAATCCCTCTTATCTTGAGGCACTTGCAAATGTGAATCTAGTCATGTCTGATGGATTACCAATAGCAGGTGAAATACTTCCTCAACCAGAAGATATCTTGGGTTGTAGGTCATTCTACAAACCACCCATGAGTCATGCATCTTCTAATTCGATCAATGAATTCTCTACCAATATTGTTGAATATGATGAAGTAACAAGGAAGCCCCAACTTTGGTCTAATCATGTAGAAGATTCATCATCAAATGACAAGGAGGAAGTAATAAATATGATAAAACAACTGGTGAAAGGTGAAGGGCCAGTCATGTTTTGGCCTCTGGCTGATTCTCAATATGACATTCCAGATATGTTGACGGAAGATGGAATTCATGATATTCATCTCAACATATGGAAAACTCTTTGTGAGTTGAAAAATAAAATATTATCTTATGATGAATATGAAAATCATGTCAAGATAATATAAGGGTTACAACGCCAAATTGACTTGGCATCTCTCTTAGTTTCTCGATATCCGATGGCTGAAAAGCAGTAGAGAGCCCTTCAGCGTTCATTACTTGGCGCACTATGAAGATTGTGCCAGAAAATTGCTAATGCCCCATATGGTATTCATATTAGGGTATGGGGTGTTCCTGGAGTACTATATTTCCCTGTACTCTCCAGCCAAAAAAGTCCGCCGAAAATGGTCTCATGCATTGTTATTTCCCATGGCCAGCCACAGCCAATTGGATTTGTTTTTAATCAAAGGTTCACTCAAGAACATGCCTCAACTAGTTCTTCTCAATATCAAGCATATAAAGAATAAGTTGTTGAATTAATCCTGCATCAAGCAAAAGAGAATATTGAACAAGCCTCTCATTTGGAGAAAGCACATCATCAAGTGACAGAAGTGTCAGAAATCATCCAACGGTCTTTTGAGCCGACTGATAAAAGTGGATGCAAGTTGATGCATCCAACCAATTTCCAGACTAAAGTCCACAAAATCATGAGAGATTTCAAGAAAGTCTTAGATATATAATGTCAAGAACCACCCCATCTTTCTAGACTGGGGACTCTTTTAACCCAACCATCGGAATCAACAAATAGGATTCAAGGAGTTGAGCAGGAACATCATGAACAGCCCCAGTCCACCGGACTGGGGAATTTTTCAAATCCTCAATCTCTCCCTTAGAGAAATTCAGTCTTCTCTTGATTGGGGAAGAAGCCTCAAGAGGAACGAAGAGCCAAATTATCAGGAGATTCCCTCTAAATTATGGTTCTTCAAGAAGTTACTGAGGGATCAAATCGATAAAAGGTAATGTCTCATCAAGGACATGGAAGAAGACAATATCGCAGAAATGCTGATAGAAGGGATGCAATGCATTATGTATCAATTAATTTCATCAATTCCATTTTTGATGATTCACCAGATGAGGCTCACTCAGAGGGATTATATGAAGAGATTCCTGCTCAAAAAAGTTTACGCACAGACACAAATTAAGAAGGTGTGCGTACAAGAAATCAAAGGCTTACCCAGAATCTGGATGTTCCTTCAAATAACCCACATCCCCCTCTCCGAAAGGGATCCAACAAGGGGAAAGGAATGAATCGGGTTACATAACCTTCCTCTGGAGAAGGCCAATTTCTCTCATTAGAGAAAAGATTTTCACAACAGGAGGAATAAATGAAGAAATTGATGAGGATGAATGCAGAACTACTTTAGGGTAGTCTTCCTCCTAAGCGTGCTGGAATCAGTCAGCCAAGGGAATTTGTTATGGCTACTGATATGGATCAAGAATATCCTCCTCTACCAGTGCACCCTCACAGGTCTACTCCTATGGATCAATTGAAACAAAAATCGGTGGTGCTACCATCAGTTACAGTACCAGCCACCACATCTATCCAAGCTCCAGTCATTTCACCTGTTCAGGACCAAGCTCAACCGGATGTTTCTCAAAATTAAATAACTACTATTGAGTCATTAACATCTTGGTTGGAAGCTATAGAGGGAAAGCGTGTTCAAATTCAACCAGAAAAGAGAGCTTATCCTGAATCGGTTGATGCAATTCATCCCCCATCAAATTTTGAAAGTACCACATTCCCAATCATTAATGGTTCGGGAGATCCAAAGCAACACTTAACACATTTTTTTTCTCGTTCTGATCCTATGATGGGAACCCCTCAGCAACAGGAAGGAGTTAAGCTGAGGTGTTTTGTACAGTCATTACAAGGGCCTGCTTTTGTCTGGTACACAATCTTGCAATCCCTGTCAATTACCGGATGAGAGGATCTCCGTCAACGATTCCTTCTTCAATTCAGCTCAACTTTTCCAAAGACAACAGTTTTTGATCTTACAAACTGTAAGAAAAGGGAGAATGAAGGGGTTTCAAATTTCATTGCTCACTGGAAGGGATTAACATATTCCCTAAGCTTAGCACTCCCTCAAGAGGATTTGTTGCCAATTTGTGTGGCAAACCTGCATGATGAGTTACGCACGTCGTTGATCCCTGTGAAATACACAGGAGGGTTTCGAGACCTTACTTCAATCGCTCAATAGATTTAAGATTCTCTTATGAAGAATAAGGATAAAACTTGTTTAATTCCATCAGCTCCAGGAAGAAGAATGGTTAATGCAGAGACTACTACAGTTATGCTTAAACAAGCACCTGTACCTTCTTCTACTTCAAAACCTTCATCTTCTCGATGGGCTCCACCTCTTGAGCATCAACAACAGAGGCTGTTTCATCAAGATGAAAAAAGAGATCAATGAAAGAAACAATTTGAGGATTTTGAGTGTAAATTTTACTCTTTCTGAAATGAAAAAGTTCCTGGTTATTTCATTTAGGCTCTAGAAAATAATTTGGTTCAATTTCCAAGGCCCAAAATACCCAACAAATAAGGAGATGAAGACCGTCCCAATTATTGCCCATTTCATCATATGTTGGGGCATCCTATCCAGGAGTGTTTTGTCTTCAAGTACCTCCTGCAAAAAATGGTTGACTCGGGACAAGTCAAGTTGAAAGGTTCTTCAGCTTAGGTAGCATGTGTTACTGCTACAGATCCAGAGGAAGAAGTCGAGTGGCAAGAAGTCAAAAGAAAACATTCACAAAAATATTATGATTAGATGGTCAGAAAAACTATCAACAAAACTCATGATAATTTGTGAATGCAATTGAAGAAACCAATTGTGTCTTCTACCATGAATTCCACATCAAAACCCTCTTCATTAGAGGGAAAATCCTCAAAGAAACTGCATAATTCAAAGAAAAAAGAGCAATCAGAAGAAGATGAGATCGTGTTAAAGACCAAATTGTCTTTGACTCTGGAAGATTTTATGCCATCTACTTCGAAGCAACGGGCACCATCCCGCCAAACGGCACAGCCTAAATTAGTTAATCAAGTAGAGTCTTCATCGAATGAAGAGTTAATGTTTGGTTCTGTTAAAATGATTCACTTAACAGATCCTTATGCCAGCCACATTTTTGATCTCGATGAACCTGGGTTCCCTATATCAAACAGAGGAATCAGAGGGAGTTCCAGAGGCTCAGGATATAGGGGAAGACGTGGGTCTTTCAGAGGTCACTATTCTAATTCTACCCCTGCTAGAACTGTGTATGCGGTAGAAACTCTTGGTAGAGCCCTTCAATGAGCTCAACAAGAACAAGAAAGTTCTTCCACACAAGACAGATTCAGTCCTGGCATAGTTATTCTGGAAGATCGGTTGGAAGTTACACCTTCTTCCTCTCAGGAAGTAAATAGACCTATTCAGTCTAATCTTTCAAATCCAGGAGAATTGCCAACTCCTACCCCGATACAAGATGCATCATCTTCCAAAGCATCAACATCCATGGTACCTGCTAAACCACATGTTCCTGTTGGAAAATGCAGACCTTTGGATCAAAAGTATGATGTATTGAAACACCTGGAATAAGTACCAGCCATGTTATCAATTCTGGATGCCTCGAATTTATCAATGGATCTTCGGGAGGCACTCATCAAGGCTTTGTCAAGTCCTCAGGAGTTTGAAACTGAAATTGCTGCAGCTGAAGCCTACCATGTAGAGAATATTCTTGCAGAATGCCATGCAGTGATATCTTTCATAGATGAAGATGAAGATGATGTCGTGCATGGACATATTATACCTTTGTACTTATCTGGAAAGGTCAATGGTGTAGATGTCTGAAGAGATTTCAATGATAATAGTTCATGAGTCAACCTCATGCCCATTCGTACACTTAATTGATTAGGCATCATGGAATCTGATTTATCTCCTTCAACTATGATGTTACACGGATATGATAAAAATTAACAAGAACCACTAGTCAAGATTACACTTAGAACTCATTTTGTAGATCTTGTATCCAATTCAGATTTCATGGTTGTTGATCAAGACTCGGCCTTCAACATCTTTCTTGGAAGACCCTCACTACATCAACATGTGGTTATCCCTTCATTATACCATCAATGTCTCAAATATTGTTTGGATGGTCAAGTTGGGACATTTTATGGTGATAAGGCCCCATTCAAGACATGTGAATCTCAATACATTGAGGCGGAATTCTATCACATGAAGGGAAAGGATGAATCCATAACAAGGGAGATTACCAATGTTAATGCTCCATATGGTTTGGAAAAGATTCCCGTAAATCCATTTACACATGTGAGTACAGATTATGTGTTGCCTATCAATCAAATTTACAGGATAAACTCAAATCAAAATACTCTAATGGAAACTTCCATAATGTCAATTACGGCAATCAAGCCAGACAGCATGGGAGAAATTGGTGATTCACTAAGAAATGATGAAATCTCAAATGGGGATGTCTTAATTTCATCTTCTGAAATACAACAAGTCTATACTTCACCAACTAGGCCAGAAGAATTTATAGAAATGTCAGAGGTGAACGATGATGTTGATTCTCAATCCATCATCTCCTCTTTAATACCCAATAAAGACCCTTCATCATCAATCAGGTCAGAAATTGAAGCTTCTTCTTCAAGATGTTCAAATTTTAACACCTCTTCTGATCATGGAAATTCTACTTTATCATCTACTATAAAAGTAGAAATAGAAGAAATAACACATGTTGATGTAGAAGAAAATGAAGATCTCAGGGATTCTCATCCAATATTTGAAGAGGGTATCTCTACCACTGTGGATGAACTTAGAGAAATAAATATGGGTACACAAGAAGATCTACACCCCACTTTAATTAGTGCGGCCTTGACACTTGAAGAGCAAGATATGTATATTTATTTTTTAAAGAAAAATCAAGATATATTTGCTTGGAACTATACAGAGATTCTAGGACTTGATCCTGATGCTGCTACTCATTGTTTGGGTTTTCCAAAAGAACATTGATGATTCAAACAAGCCGCTAGAAGAACACACCCAACCTATGCTTCCAAAATTGAAGCTGAAGTGGATAATTTTATCAAAGCTAACTTCTTCATAGAAGTTCAATATCCCAAATGGTTGGCTAATATTGCCTCTTTGAAGAAGAAGAACAGAAAAATTAGAGTTTGCATTGATTTCATAGATCTTAATTGGCATTTTCCTATGGATGATTTTCCAATTCTGATTACGGAACTCTTAATTGATGAAACATCCAGCAATGAAGAACTTTCCTTCATCGATGGATATTTTGGATATAATGAAATATGAATGGATTCAGAAGATGAAGAATCTACAGCCTTCAGAGCCCCTCAGGGTGTGTTCTGCTATCGGGTAATGCCCTTTGTCTTAAAGAATGCAGGCGCAACATATCAGTGTTCCATGCATCATATCTTCAAACCCTTTTTAGGGAAGTTCGTTGAATATTACGTTGAAGATTTGGTGGTTAAATCTAGGCAAAGTTCTAATCACTTGTCTGATTTGGAAATCATATTCCACAAACTTGGACAACATAATTTGAAGATGAACCCCTTAAAATGTGCTTTTGGGGTAAAATTAGGAAAAATTCTCGGCTTTGTTGTATGCCATCGTGGTATTGAAGTCGATACTGAGAAGAAAAATTCAATACTTGGTATGTCACATCCTCGAAATTTGAAAGAATTTAGAGGGATTCAAGAACACTTAGCCTATATTCAGCGTTTTATTGCCAATTTGGTAGGCAAAGGTTTACCCTTCACCAAGTTGATGAAGAAGGGAGTTACTTACTGATGGACTGAAGAATGTCAAGAAGCATTCGATAATCTCAATAAATACCACTTGTGTCCACCAGTACTTATGCCACCTTTTGAAGGAAGACCACTTATCATGTATGTGACATCTTTGGAGTGATCACTGGGTGCCTTTCTTTCTTAGACAAATGATGCTGGGAATGAAAACAGCCTCTACTATCTCAGTCGGACTATGCCTGAAGCAGAAACCTGATATTCAAGTATTGATAAGTTCTACGTAGCATTACTCTTTGCAGTTCAGAAGTTGATACACTACCTATAACATCACGAGGCCCAATTAGTATCTTAGAATAACCCGTTCAAATTCATCCTTAGTCGTCCAATGCTTACTAGACGTCTGGCAAGGTGATCAATTATTTTTCAGCAAGTTGATACTCGGTATGTGTCTCAAAAGGAAATAAAGGGCCATGCTCTGGCTGATTTCCATGATGAACACCCTTAAATGGAAGATACATCTCCAGATATTGAACTTCCTAAGGAAGAAGTCTTCTTTATTCAAGATAATATTCAAACATGGGAAATGTACTTTGATGGAGCTTACAGAAGTCCAACAGGGAGGAAAATGAAAAATCCTAAATTCAACAAAGTTAGATTAGGAATTGTGCTCATTTCTCAAGAAAATGTACTGTTACCCTATCCCTACTCATTGTTGGGAGGGGGTACAAATAATGAATCGGAATACCAAGCTCTCATCGCTGGCTTGGAGCTAGCACTTCAAGCAGAAGTGAATCACTTAACGGTGAAAGGTGATTCCAACCTGGTAATAAAACAAGTCAATGGGGATTATTCCATCATAAAAGATGAACTAATCCCTTTGTATGATTATTTCAGAGAGTTAATGGTGAAATTTTCTATGGAACCGACATTTTCTTATGTCCTGTGATCACAAAATGCCCAAGATGGTGCACTGGCTAATATACCCACAGCTCTGGCAGATCCAAATCGGGACAAGAAAAGCATCAGTATTGCCAACCATCATACAATTTAACATTATGTTCAAACCAGAATAGAGGAAATTAATGAAATTAGTCCCTTTCCTAAACCATATGGTCATACTACTGGATGTATGACACCTATTAGGTAATACCTTCAAAATGGAACACTTCCACCTAATAGAGCCGGGAAAGAAAAAATCTGGCGACATGTTGTAAATTTTACTCTTTATTACAACATTGATCACCTAGAAAATATTATCTACAAAAGTGGTTTTGATGGAATTCTCTTCAGATGCATTGATGGTGAAGAGACAATGGTTGTCATGAAAAAAGTGCATGCAGGAGTCTGTGGTGCCCATCAGTCTGGACATAGACTGTCTGATCAAATTCGAAGGCTTGGATACTTTTGGCCTTCAATGATACAAGATTGTGTTGATTTCACAAAGAAGTTTAATTCATTCTAAGTACATTCCAAATTCATTCATCAGCCCCCAGAATTGATTCATACAGAGAAATACTCATGGCCATTTACCACATGGGGAATGGATGTGGTGGGACCTTACACTTTGGCTACATCCAAGCAGTTGAAGTATATTCTCAATACTACTGACTTCTTTTCCAAATTGGTAGAGGAAATGCCTCTCAAAGAAGTCGGTTCTAAAAGTATTTTTAGATTCATAAAGTCTAACATCATTACCAGATTTGGTGTCCCTCATACCACATTGACGAACAATGGAACCAACTTCTATTCATCTGAGGTGAGGAAGTTTTAACAAGAATACAACATCAAATCCAATAATTCATCTCGGTATCATGCAGTGGCCAATGGCCAGATAAAAGCCTTCAACAAGACTCTTTCAAATATTCTGCAAAAGATGGTGGATAAAGATAAGAAATCATGGCCTGATAAACTCTTTAATGCTTTATGGTCTTATCTGACCACCACCCGCACTGCAACGTGGTCAACTCCATATTCATTGGTATATGGAACGGAAGTAGTCTTTCCCATTTAAGTTCAATTACCTTCACTCATAGTAGCCATTTGTGATCATTCATCTACTGATGAACAATCTCAAAAGTGATTGGATGAATTGGAACGATTAGATAAGAAAATATTGTGCACCCTGCATCACTTGGAAGTCTATCAGAATCGAATAACACAAGCTTTCAATAAAAACGTTTGTCTTTATTCATTAATTCAGTGAGAATTGGTATTGGTTCTCAGAACTCCAATGATACCTGGAATGAATCCTCCCATGCTTGAACCAAAATTGGAAGGACCTTAATAAATACATAAGGTCTAATCCAATGGATCTTATTCTTTAATCTCAATGCATGGAGAACTCATCACTACTCCAACCAATGCTATATTTTTGAAGAATTATTTTATAAAAACACAAAATACATCATTAACGGTCCATGCATATGACCTTAAACTATTTTCATTTCTCTCGTCCAACATGACGATAAAATGTGGTGTCCTTGCTACAAGACTTTAAACAGCATAGTCCCTTACGTCCAACAAGACATTAAACTGCATAATCAATGGTCCATGCATATGACCTTAAATTATTTGCACCCCTATCGTCCTACATGATGTTACACTATGTTGTCCTTACTGCACGACTTTAAACTGCACAGTCCTTTCTTCATCAAACATGATGTTAAACTGTGGCGTCCTAGCTACATGGTGCTAAACTGTACATAAGTCCCTTTCGTCCAACATGACGTTAAACTGTTCCATTATCCAACATGATGTTAAAATACAGAAAAAGTCCCTAATACATCCTATATGACGTTAAAATGTATCTTCTTTTTTCTTTACTGCATGACATTAAACTGCACAGTCCCCCTTTCATCCAACATAACATTAAACTGTATTGTCCCTATCATCTTAGCTATAAGATGCTAAAATTTAGAACACCCTTACTGTCCATCATGACATTAAATTGTGTCCCTATATTTTTCATACCTGACGTAAAACTGAAAAAAGTCAGTCAAATACATCCTACATGACATTAAACTGTATTTTTCCCCTGCTACATGACACTAAACTGTGCATCACTTTTGTCCTCACTGCAAGAATTTAAACTGCATAGTCCCTTCATATGTCCTACATGACATTAAACTGTGCATCGTTAGGGTTTTTTATACCTCTTGTTTCTCACACCAAATATGACTCACGTGAGCTAAGAGTAAACTTCAACCATAACACCTTCTCTGGGCCTCTCACCAGGCATAAGTCCCAACACTTTCTTTTTAGATCGTTGTCCTCAAAAACAACTTGATTGCCAATTCATTATTTAATTGAACTACACAGACTTTGATCCTTGTCTTCTAGACTGGGTATGTAGGCAACCTACCAAGGTTCAAGCCCCAAACCAATATTTTCACATCGGTTCACCTTCATCTCATATGATGTTGATTCATTAAACTGCCCCCAAAATCAATCTCTTCACATTGGTTTGCCTTTGTCCTTGCTATATGACATTAAACTATTCAACATTTTTGTCTTGTATGACAATAAACTACAACATTCTTTGACACCCTCACCTGAGAGGGAATCATTATTTACATTGATCTCCAATCATGTTATATTCCAAAGACTGCGTGCATACGTGGAAATGCCCGAACCTTTTATCTTAGGTCAAACCATCATTGCACTAAAGTCCCCTTTTCACCCTTCACTTGTACGAACCACATTTGTACATATGGTATTTCTAGAACTATGTGGGCTTGATTCCCATCCTTATGGGATACGTAGGAATGTTCAAGTGTCCCTTTAATCCCACCCCAACTCTTTTGGTACTAACCCCAAATTCCACTTTCAATCCCCTGGCTGAAAAGTCCCTATGAAAACACACACTGTGTATTCATTATTATGGTCCGAGCTCTATGACCCTAAACTAAGATCTCTCTTACTCTCGTCCCACATGACGTTAAAACTTTATTTCAAGAAATATGTATGGATTTATTCCCATCCTTGTGGGATACGTAGTGAAGTCTAACATTTTAATTCAGGACCCAACCACAACATGATTATGGTTAGCACTGGTCTGTGTATCTCTACATGCATTGGACAATACCCATTTTCAGGTGTTATACTCCTATACTTAAATACTTCTAGATCTCTATAACCATTTTCTTGACTTATGGTCACAAAAATGTCTAATTTCGGAGAGTTCTTTTGCTTGACTATGCAGCACGTGCCCTTAGGCGGCCTTGCATAAACCGTCTCCATAACAGACTTGTTTTCCAAAAGATACTATTATTTGACTATGCAGAAAATGCCCTTAGGTGGCCCTGCATAATTCAACCCCCTAACGTGTTTGTTAAATAATGGTAACTTCATTCTTGGGAACTACTTATTCTAATGCCTTTTTTCCCTTTTTTTCATATCATTCATCAGATTCAAAATTTCTTAAGTCATAATTTACATATTTTACCTCATATTTGAGTGTGGTCATATGTTTTGAGATAAATTTTCAAGGAACGGACTAAATTTTAATCCATTCGGTCTAAGATATTTAGACCTTAAACATTATCCTTTTTATGTCTGATGTGCATGACTTTAAACTTCCCACAAAAGATAAGGGAACTCTGAACAAAATTCAAGTTCCAGCTCACTAAACATAAATTTCATATTATTTAGGTAATATTGAGAAATTAAAAGATTCAAAGTTTGTAGGATTATTTATAATAATCCTAGAAAAAACCAAACTATGCTAACTAGGCCCATTGGCTTAGATAAAAATTTAAATCAGATAGCAAAATGCACAAATGATTGAAGATGAAATTGTTTTTCATTGATGCACAAGAGTTAGAAGGACATCCACAGACTGGAGTCTTTTCTCTTTTTTCAAGAATTAAAAAAGACTTTATACATAACTCTTCATTTGATTTACGGCATCCCGAGCTTCATCAGTAGCCTCATGGAATTAATTCATTGAACTGGATACAATAAGAGATGCAGTCACACCATCTCTTCTTGGAACAATTGTTAAAGGATGTTCTTGAGTGCAGTTTGAGAAAATTTTCTATTGATCAAACAGTGACTATGTTTCTGCCCAAGAGACTTGGAAGATGGTTACATGTATTTGAGAATGAAGCATTGGAAGTAAAGATCCATTTGGGGAGAGTACTCTTTTCAGATATGGTTCTATCTCTCCACCAACCGGCAGCGGAAAACATTTCAACCCATCGGTTTTCAATTTTCATATCTATAAGGAAATGTCATGGAAGAAAAATTTGAAAGTTCACACCATTTCTATTGATCATAATGCACAACACAACCAAAATAGAGGAATAGCAGTACAGCTGTATCTCAGGCATATAGTTCATTGCATCTGGAACATTAACTTCTTGCAGATGACCATGACCATACAGAGGCAGGTAGATGCTCTGTGGGAAATTAAGGTGATATTTCTTCAAGTACTTAGCCAAATCTGGGAGAGTGATGTCACAGATATCATAATAATCATGTCCAACAATGTTCATCATGTCATCAATATGCTTGCTAGACAATCCATCAACCATTCCATTTCTTCTAGGATTCATTGAATCTGCACAAAGGTCAAATAATTAACTCTTAAGTGGGTTGATTTTTCATAAAATGTGTGAAGAAATTTGGAAAAAAAATGGCTAAGGCATTAAGGCGCGCAAGTGCAATTTCGGAGCGCAAGTGTTACTACGTCGCGCAGCTAATGGCGTGTAGGTATCACCACGCAGGTCAAAATACCTCTACAGCAGCGCGTCATGAATAGAAGTAATGAACCGCGGAAAATCAGCAACCTGCGCACTGAAGGCAACTTGCGCGACGAGAGCTCAAAATTTTGAAATTCGGTGATTTTCATGGGGAATGGCCGCATATATATAGGCCTGGCCTCAACCCTACGTGCCTAAACCCAGTGCGTATATCCCTTTGCGCTGACGCCTGCGCGGATCGCACTTGCGCGACGCCATCTGCGCACTCAACACTTGCGCGTTGCATGTTCCTTGGTTTTCTTCTCACCTCAGAGTCAAATCCTCTTTTCTCTCCAGATCCAACTCTGAGGGGGGAATTTTGTTGAAGCTCCTTTCTGTCATAGAGTCTAATGACTGAAAAAGGGAAATACCATAGTCCAAATTGATTCATCCTTTGAAGAAAACATCAAAAACCGACAAAGGCATGAACAAAGATTCATTTGCACTTGGCTCACGCAAGTTCCACCAATGTCGCGCAAGTATACTTGCGTGCCTCCTAGTGGTCACGTAGCTGACTTGCGCACCCTCCTTGAAATTTTCCCAGGGTCTTCACCTACCTATAAATACCCCCTGTGGGCCCCCCATTACCGGTGGAAAAATTCCAGAAACTCATATTTGAGCTCCCGGCTCCCTAGTCTCTTCTCAAAGCTCCCGAACACTTCTTAGGTAATTTATTACCTAGAATAGAAGATATAAAGAGGGATGGGAAGACCTAAGTGTTGAAACTCATCAACACTTGCGTGCCTAAGTGTCCAGCCCTTACGGGGAAATGGACACACTTGCGCGCCGCCTTACCCCTTCAACAGAACTTGTGCACCACCCCTCTAGAAGCCCCTAGGGATAATACTAAGGGCTTGAGGCAAGTCTCGACCAAGTATTACCTTAAGGTTTGACTATCATGCACGTACCCATGTGTCACGTAGGTACACCTACACGACCAAGACTTTCGAACCCACACAGGACTTGAGTGCCCACGCTGGACTTGCACGCCCACGCAGGAATTGCGCGCCCCTCTCTTTTTTGGGTGCCCTTCTTACTCATTTCACCTCTCTTATGTATATCCACCTCTCCTATTCAAGTTTCAACCTTCAAAACCTTCTTCAAAGAAATTTATGGCATGGTTCCATTCTTGGTTTCCTTATATGAAAGGAATTTTGTGGAACATATCTCAAAACCCTGTGATTTTCACATCTTTATGTCACTAAGGTTAGAGATTTCATTCATTCAACCTCATCATTTAAGATGAGAGAATCCTGAACCTGGGCCTTCTTTTCAGGAGTAAGTCCCAGTCCAAGTTCTCATTAATTTGCACATCCTCCTTTGGAGTAAGACCTAAGTCCCCTAACCTGGGCCTCCTCTTTAGGAGAAAACCCCAGTTATAATTTCCCAAATATGGGCTTCCTTTTCAGAAGTAAGCCCCAACCATAATTACCTTAACATGGGCTTCCTTTTTAAGAGTAATCCCCAGTAACAAAGTCTAAAAATATGGGCATATTCCTTAGGAGTAAGGCCCAAGTCCCTTAATTCTAAAATTCCCTTAACATGGGCCTCCTCCATAAGAGTAAGCCCCAGTTTTCAAATCCCTTTAACCTGGGCTTCCTTTTTAAGAGTAGTCCCCAGTCATAATTCCCCATAACCAGTCTTAATTTACTTTTGATTATGGGATTTCTTTCTCAATAATAAAACCTAATCATAAGTCCTCTCTAATTTGGGCATCCTTCTCCGGATTAAGTCTTATGTTAAGTATCCAAATCTTCATAAAGCACATATACCTTTATGGACCTTGTTCCTGGGTTTCTTCCCTGAAGTAAAACCCAATCTTCATCTATTTTGGGAAGTCATCGATACATAATCCCCGCATTATTTATTATGATTGCATCTTTCATGGAACAATTGTCTGGTTTCATCAATACCGCGTGTTTCTCACACCGAGCATGACTCACGTGATCTTAGAGTGTAAAAGTATTTATGAAATCTTTCTTTGAGCCATCAATCATGCATAAAAATCATACTCCCTTACTCGAACTACGTGGGTTCTGATTCCTTTTCTAAATAAAGGATACATAGGTAGCCCATCTGCGGGTATGATCCCAACTCTGAAATAATTCATGTGCTTCTGAATAACAATAAACTTCATCTGCCCCGCTGAGTGGTTTTAAAACCAGTATGGTTATTATAATAACCAAGAGATCTTGTATCGAAGGATACCATTGACTAAGAATCTCTAACAAATACAGATGAATATCTATCGATGAAGAACCTCAAATACATATAAACAATTCTCTAAATTTCATACATATTAATCATTGATTCTAAGATCTAAAGTAAAACTCACTTTTATACTTAGTAATGTAATAAGGATTCACGAACATAACTTAAATCTATAAAGAGAGTCCCTGAGTAAACAATAATTCCCCCCAAAAGGGTGTGATGAGTTCGACCTCCCATCCTCTCGACCAATGCAAATTCTTAAGCCTTGTCAGTTTACAATTAATGAGAACCTACCTTTGGAAAGTAGGTCCAAATGGATATAGAATCATTGTATGTTTCCGATTCTATGAACAAACCCATTAGAAACTGCTTGGAATGTTTGAACCTTAAATCAAACGAGGTCATCCCCATTTCCAGAGGAAACAAACATCATAGATGAAAAAATGATGAGCATGTTGACATACGAAGAAGATCAGTACATCATCAAGGATGAAATAATGATGATAATGGTGGAGAATTGAAATTACTTATTGCCTCATCTTTATCAAATTAATGGAAGAATACGTCCATCACGAATATTATATTATGGAGTTCTTCATTCATGATAAGTCAGAAAATAAACACGGGTAATCTAATTTATCATACCTGAAATGGTAATGAATGGATGAGTAAATGTTGTAGCATAAATTAACTACCATAATTTTATTACCTTCCATTTTTTTCTCTAGTTTCAAATCCTCTATAAGAATTCAATTGAAGTTGTATTTCATTGAAATATGATTCAATGATGAGTGAAATTATGGTTTGTTTTCCATGTGAATCACCCACAGGATATCAAATTAAAATGGGATGATCTTGTACTGTTTTTAAATATACACATATATACCCTTCAACTAAAACAACTCTTCACTTTTTCTAGTAATAAATTGAATCCATTATTAATAGTGAAACTATTGGTATTAAATTTGAAATAGATATCCTAAGTGTGTCAAATTTAAAAATAAAACCATTAGTTATCATTGGTTTATTAGTATGAATATATAAAAAATTTCAAGGGATTATCTATTTTATATAACTTTGAAAGATCTTAAAATATGTTTTGTTAATAAGAGATCCATAATAAAATTTATATTGTTCCTTTGATAGAATCACTATGAATCTTAAATACAGCTACCAATTTCATGCCAAAAGGTACACTTCCAGAAATATTTTACATAAATTCATAATATTTTAAGAAACCTTGATATTGTATTGCATATATTCATACCCAAATGTATTCTCAGCACTGTATGACATAAAGAGGACACCAACTTTGTATTTGTTTCCACCAATTCCTACATAAATTACCATCAATGAGAGTACATACATCGATCATTAAATATAATTATTATAATTGGGTCTCAAAGAATATCCTGAAAAATTTAAATGGAGTACCAACGGTGCAACTATCATATTGACATTCAAAGTAAATCTCCATGGGAGTACTTCTCTCTACCTTGATGCATTCATTCCAACCAACAACTATGGAAATAGATGAATCCATCTTCTTTGATCTCCACTTCAGCTTCTCGGCCTGCAACTATAATATCATTTCTTCCACCCATATTCAGACAGTGGTTCACCAATTGATTTTCTCAACAAAAACCTTCTTCATCCGGGTAGAATCTGTACATAATGCTTAACAATTATCTAATGAACATGAAGAAACATAGTTTTGTCAGCATTCAAAAAGTATTATGTTTGATTTTTATCATGTGGATTGTGACTAAAGACCACTAACCCATACCTCTTGTTTCTATGAAAGGAAGTCCTATGTACTGGGAAATTTTTTACATAAACTAATTAAAAACCCTTCATATAGTAAATATTGATGAATTTAATGTGGAATATAATAAAAAAAATTCTGGAAAACAATATAGCCACATGAAAATATTGAATCAAGGTGCATATGTTTTTCCTAAGAGTAACAGTTAAGGGAAAAAATAGAGCCACATCAAAGATGTAAGCATAATCTTATGAATCTGTATCAATCCACAAGATATAGACAAAAACGGGAGGTGTATATAGCTTCTCACTCAGAATTATCCAGTGGTGTCCATGTAAAATACCTTACATCACATTACATTTTCATCCCCTCAAATATAAAACCCTTTGTCCTGACACATGTATGTATATTATACAGTAACGTTAAAACAGATTCTACCTTCTTCATAGAAGACATTAATCCTGAGAGAGAGTATAGTATGAAATCATTTTTGTATCCTCCAAAGAATTATCAATTAAAATGAATACATTTCATCTAATCCATCCCTGTAAATAAAAATAGAATAGGCACATACATACTGATGTAGGTGATATAAGTAAGAATTAAAAAAACACAATTAGAAATGTATGATAATTAGGGAAATTTTGGCTCTATGCTATGTTTAAAAACACATTAAAAACTGCTTATCCTATGAGAATTAACTGTATGAAGCATTAGTACATGATTCAATACCTTATACTATAAAAAATATCTGGTATGAGTTATGTGGATATAAACTTGAGCAGCATTTCAATCCAAGCTACTATCCCATAAATTATGGAGAAAGTGAAACAACACTAATTAGGTCAAAAATGAATTATACATTCAAACAATTTCTAGATATACTTAATGTATTCACATGAACTGAGAAACTAAATAAGAAATATACACTTTAAACTATAGTGGAGTGCACTAACCAAAGAGATATTTACCTGAATAGTCTCACAAATGTCCATTACAGAGGGTACTAAATCACATCTTGGATAGCAGTGACCTGAAGCCTGCACAAAAAATGCCTTTTAGAGAAACATGCACATTAAATGGGTAATTTCTCAGATACACATTATAGAGTAAAGTGTAAAACATCAAAATAATTAAATAAAATGTAGAAACACAATACTAGATGTCTGTTTATGCTTCCAACAATAGTATGATTCGATCTTCAATAGGTTTTGAGGTGTTGTCAAGCTTTTCTCCTACCTAGAAAACACAAAAACATGTTATTAAATAGTAAAATGATTAAAGAAAACAAAATAAAAGAAAAGGGAAAGAAATTGTTTGGTTTAAAACCACGAAAAAGTGTTGTAGTTAACCTATCCACAATTGGACATTTCCAGTAGGTCAACCATAGTCCATTAGCGGGTGTGGTCTTCAGAGTAAGAACCACTACATCTTGTTTCTATTGAGTGTTCATTGTAGTTCCTCTTGAACTTCAACTTGAGTGAAGTTAATATAATTTCCATTAAGTCCTCTCACCATACATGTTGTATTATTCTACAAAGGAAGAAATAAACATACCAACATGTTACCTTTGAGAAGAAGGGAACCTTTAGAGTACTTTGGGTGCATATTTATTCTACTTCTAAATCCTATGTTTTTCCTGAAAGGAAGAAAGAAAAGAAAATTTTACTGAAATAATAAGTAATATGGTAGAGTAGAAATAATAGATAATAAATGTATATGTGTTTATGTGCATGAAAACACACATGTATCCTAAAAAAATACTATATGCAAGGAACACAAATCAAATTGGATGGAGGTTTTAATGCCTAAACACAAATCTGTTTATCTAATCATGAAACATGTTTATATGAAACAATAGTCAATGAGAATGTATCATGTTCCAAAAGTTTAATAGACTATATAATTCATGATGAATGATCATATCCAGAGGCCTTAAGTAAAAATTTCCAGAAAATGAGACTTTCACGAAGTCACTTATTTAGTATATATCAGCACATGACTTACAACATCTATTATTCCCATGTTCAAAGAGAATGGAAGTATCTTTGATTATTTACCCCAGATCATTAATCACTATTAAAAAACATGGGCTATAGTATTCACATGCATGTTCATACAGTTTGTAAATTCTTATTAAATAATTTACTTAAACTAATTTAAAAACCCTTCATTTAGTTAATATATATGCATTTTATGTGGAATATAATTATACAATTAAGGGAAATAATACAACCACATGAAAATATAAAATCAAGGTGCATGTTTTTTTTAAAGTAACAGTTGATGGAAACAATATAGCCACATCAAAGTTGTTAACATAATATTATGAATCTGTATCAATACACAAGATATAGACCAAAACTAGAGGTGTATGTAGCTTCTCACACACAATTATCTAGTGGTGGCCATGTAAAATACCTTAATTCACATTAGAAGATGAAGTTTGTGACATTGAAGGACTCAGTTATAAATCATCAAAAAATAATCGACTTTCTGATTGGTTTTATTTTTTCAGAAATTTCATTGTTTTCCAGAAAATCAAAATATTTTTATGTTCAACTATAGTGAATAAAATATATATTGGATCGATAGATTGCTAACTAAATTACCACATAAGTAAACATTTTTTTAATTGTAATGACCAATATATGAATCATGCATGATACAAACAGAAATTTATGTAATGTTTATAAGAAATTACTCTTACATGCACTTTATTGTAATAATTTCTACAAGAGACAAATGGAAATGCTGGTATATATGCTATCAAAATAACCAAAAGTAGTGTAGATGTTGCTGAATCAGGATAGGTGATATGTATCATGAATCTTAATAATGTTAGGAATTTTATAGAATTAAAAATACTCATATGTGTGAAAGAATGAGTTTCAACATGTTGATTCACCTGTTTAATATTATTGAAGGAATAGATAGATATAATGGTGATGAAATGTGAACTTTCGACACGCCCAAAAGGCATCCTCAAAACTATAACTTGGTGAGCAGCATGTCGGTGCAATGAAGATAATAGTGAAATATAATGAAAAGTAATCGACAACCAAAGGTGGGTGTAACAGCATAAAAATGATCGTGTTATAGTATATATAAGGAAAACTAATCATGATCCAGAGGTGGATTTGTAGTGCATGAAGGTTAAGACACTGTAAAAAATGGTTACCTTATATACAGATGGTGAAAATGGCGAGCCGAGGCTATTTCAGAGGAATGGACTAATTTTGTTCGAAATGGATGGATGCTGAAGTGAGTCATTCTGAGTAGATATTCAGAGCTCTAAACCTAGGAAACATGATCCAAAAAATATAATTTTAATTTAAATAGATATAATTCGAGCAACAACAAACATAATCAATGAAGGTAAGCCAACAACCTTCTGGATCTGACCCCATTTTCTCTTTTCTAGGTTTATGAAGAGCTGTTTGGTGAAACCCTTATCTGCATCATCTAATTACATTGAATATGGGGAGAATAGGGAGATGGGGAGGTAGGTGGAATCGGGAGACTGAGATGCGGATGGATGGGGTAAGAGATCTGTAGTTGGACCAACCAGAGGCGGACTTGGTGGAGTCTGAGCAGTCGTAGTCATAGTAGGAGTAGGAAAAAGATGGACTATAGGGAAACCAGGAGGAGGATGACCCCAATGTCGGGATTTTGTGCAAAACATATCTCATAAAGTGAAATATCCCAAGTGTGACCGGTATAAGGAAATGTGTGAAGATGAGAGTAGAAACCGGGAGAAGGAAAAGTGTGGAGATTGGGGTAACAACTGGGAGAATGAGGACATTCGAGATAGAGGTTGATTGAATTCGTCTTCCCGGGAAATCCAGGGAGACAAAGGTGGGGTTTGAGGGTTTTACAGGTCACGTTGCGTGAAAACCTAAGTAGTACCGAGAATCGCAGGCTGAAAAATGAAGATATCTCACACGGAGGAGTGACGTGGATACTTGGAGACACGACACGTAATGAAAAAATGATTTGGAAGAACATGTGCATGAAATGTGGAAGTAAGAGAAGCCAGAATTAGTATATATAGTATATTACACCAAGAATACAACCATGGGCAGTACATACACTACACAAAAATAAAATAGTGTCTAATATAGCATGAATATCACGGGAATAAAAAGTGAGATGAAAAACCCTTACCACATTGTAATCAATCGAGTCGTATGAAAAAAAGTTAATAACCACCAAATGAATCACAGAATACAATGAATATAAAGGTAATTATGATAATATATATCAAATGGCAGTACACAATACACCACATGCAATAAATAAGTGGTGAACAATGTAAATATCACAAAATTAAGAGTGAGATAAGAAACCCCTTACCTCATGTCCGACTTGATTTTTTTTCTCCTTGTTCTTCCTGAATAATAAACTTAAGTTAATTAATACTTTATTAAGAACATTTCTCACATTTATTATTCCTTTTATATCACTTATTTCCCTGTTATAAACATTATGTAATCATTTAAGTTAATAATGGCCGTTTTGTCGATATTTGGTATTTTAGTCGAAAACAAACACCTTATAATTAGAAGTTGTCCATGTGGTCAAGATCCCATTATCTACAAAATTATATTCAGGATTTATATATCATATATATCATATATATCCATTATATATATATATATGTATTTATATTATTACATAACATTTAGAGGTAAGAAATTAATTGCACCGTTCATGGAGACGATAAGCCGTACGTACGCATGAACACTACTTTAATTTCTAGTTCGTATTCAATGGAATGAAAACATAATGATACATAGGTATATTATAATTCCAGTATAATATAATATATAATTTCATTAACTCCATCCTTCATATGTCCCACGTATGGCATGAACGAGTCATATCACTTTGAGGGGGCGGTAGTCCGCACTTCCTCAAATGAAATTATTGTGTTTACCCATAATGGAAACCATAAAGGAATGCTATAAATGAAAAAAATATAGAAGAATAAATAAAACATAAAAATAATATGTATATATCATATATAAATATAGTTCCATCATAATGGACACTATGAGAGGCGGTGGGAGATATTTGAACAATCATCATTTTGTGAGGCAGTAGTTCGTCGTGCATAGAAACAGTATGTAATTTACCCATTAGATGGAGGTATGTCTAAGTGTAGTTTGAATCCTTATTATAAAAACATCTTATTATATTGAGTATACTAGTGTTTTTATAAAATAAAAGAATAAAAAGAGTTTATTTGTTGGAGAAGTAAAATAAAATAAAATATTTAAGAGAAATTGTTACCTTTAATTCGGGCAACTCCCATTAGTTTGAACCAAAGGTATTTCTTGAAGTATTTTATGCCTAAGATAATGCTTCTAAGAGGAGTATAGGGATTTTGAGAGCTTATTTGGGAAGGTTTTGGACGAGCCAAGGGGATTGAGATGTGTGAGGAATGGGTTAGAAGTGTGGGCTTTTTATAAGGGGGAGGAGGGGCTCTTTAGGAAAGTGTGAAAATATTATTTTATTATATAATGATTTTCGGTTTATAAAGGCCCAAAACTAATTAAATTAGATTATAAGATGACTCATGGTAAAAATAAATTCATCTAATAAGAATTGGACAGTTTTTGGATGTTATTTTAATCTTTATAATCTTATTTATTTAAATCATTTATTAATGAGGTAAACACTGCATCATTATTGTGTCATAAATAATTTTATTAATTTTATGTATAAAAATTATAAAACAAATACCATGATGTAGGAAATAATTTTATCTTTCAAAATAATATTTATATTTTAATAGATAACTTATATAACCCCATGTAAAAATTAATTTACTTGAAAATATTTGTTTATGTCATTTTTGTCTTTACTTTAAGTTAATTTAAATAAAGTGTCATTATCACTATTAAGTGGATCCATGGGGTCCATAAATCGACTAGAGGATTCCCATGGTCATCCATGACTCATCCAATAAGGTTAGGACAAGTGTTAAGGTAATTTTTATTATTATAATATTCGTTTTTACTTTGAATTACCCTATTTACCTTTAACCGTGGTAAATAAAAGTCAAAAGTTATTATTCACCAAAAATTATTTTCATCTTATTAAACCAAATTTTACTTACTATTAACAACCATGTATGTTGGATTTTTGAATTTCAATTCATAGAATCTGTAAAATTTCATTTAAACGAAAAAGTCGGTTTTTTAACTACTACTTAGTGGTCTCACTATTCATCAAAAATTGAAGTTTTTCATAAAAATACCAAAAATTCCGCCTAAGCTATATTTGATATTCCGAATTCAAAAATGATCTATATTTTAATAAATTAAAATCATAGTAGTTGGATTAATTATTTTAAAATTAATTCCCGTTTTCAAAATAAAAGGCGTGTTTTTAAGAAATATTAACTATCAAAAGATTGACACTTGTTTATGTTCAATTTCAAAGTGAAATTAATTTCAATGACCAAAATTGGATTAAATGGTAAAAATATAATCTAATTACACTTCAAAACCAATTAAATAGATAATATAACCATATAAATAAATTATATTAAAAGGCAGTTTTGAATTAAAATACAATATTTTTCACTATTCATCAAAAAATGAATTTTATCAGAAAATAGAAAAATTTTACCCAAAGTGAATTTTGATGTCCCAATTCTAAAGAAGAATTTTATTTTATAAAATAGAACATATAAATGTGACCAAAACTATATTTAAAGAGGGTTCTCCTTCAAAAGTTGGTAAATTAACCTTTTAAAGTAAATTGTGCTTAAAATTAGATTCATTCACATTTTAAGCCTCTAACATTATTGGATAAATGTAAAAACATTTAACAAACATATATAATCATATTTTAGTTTGTTATATTCATTCCCACAATTAAAAAAGCTAGGCGTTAACTACCATTTAAAATAATATTATATTATTATTTTTCAGTATGACCCAATGTTGTGTGCAATGTAAGATTTCAAAGAAACACATTGTTGTGTATCGAGTATGTCATCGAACATAGCATACCCTTTAAATTAAAATTAATAATTAATTTAAAAATATTAATAAATATGAAAATTTCATATTCCTTATTTATCAGGGATGTTACATAGCCTTACTCACATCAACCATTGCCACAACACCACACATCCACCATTGTGTACCAAACACATCAACCAAGCCATATCACCACAAAAACCACACATCACAACCAAAACCACTACATGCCACAACCATTACACTCTACAACCACTTCACACCACATCGCACAACCACCCACTTCGCTTCCATGCCAACCAACCACCATTTCACAACCCCAAACACTACATAGCTTAGTCAGTAACCACTAACACCACAAAATAGCCTGAACCATACAAGGAAACACAAAAATCACAATCTCACACAACAATAGTACATTCCAACTTCTAAAATTTATTAAGGGGATTTTATCACATTATCTCATTATTTATCTTGGGTATTATAAAAAAAACTAGATTTCCATGGGAAAACAACTTATAAATAAAATATGTTCATTAGGATTTTATTTAGGGTGAGATCACACAAAAACATAGACAGGGTATCAACACATATCATCTATAAAACAAACATGAATCCCAATAGCTATTATTCTTATTATTTTCAATATTATGTATAAAAACATCAAACAATATATCAAAACAACAATAAAAATGGATTTCCCCACATATTCATTAACTTAAGTTGTTCTAGTTATTTATCTTTATTTATGATGACCATTAATATCCACCCAAAGGAAAGAAAATTTATGAAATCCAAACACATATAATGTAAATAGGTGAGAATGAGGATTCCCTACCTCAAAGAAGCATTTCCAACTCACTACACACCACAAGGTGAAGAATAAATATACTACAAACTAAAATTGCATTAGAAGAACATATATCAACCTAGATCAATCCAAGGGATTATAAGAATTCATCCCAAAACACACCCTTATCAAAACAACACCACTGTAGAAAATATCACTTGGAATAGAAAAATAAAAACAATAGAGAATGTAGAATAAACTCACCACGGATTTCCAATAATCAACCAATGAAACCTATGGACCAAGGTTAGGTAAAAGAGCTGAAAGGTCTACCAAAACTTCATATATTTATTCCAAAAACTAAGAGAATCAATGTTTGAATGAGAAGAAAAATACTAAGGATAACTTTTATACAGGCTGTAATTGACCTATTTATAGCTTAAATTCCATATAGTACATACGTTACAAGCTATAAAAACCATATTTATGTCATGAATCCATTTCCACAAAACATTGTTCCATATCCTAGATTAAAATTATGTTGTAAATCACATCCTTATGATGTAAACCCATTTCAAACTTTTTTCCATCGCTTTATAAAATCCATAGACCAAAAATAGCATAATCCATAAAACACACATTCACACTATAAATACCTCTTTTAAGATGTGAATCTACCTAATGCTTCACAACTATAACCCCAAATCCTATAGACTATCTAGGACCTCCTCTAATCACCCTCTAACCACAAAACCAGAGAAATAATGGGTCAAGAAGGCACAAACTATTACATATATACCCATTTCTACTGGCTACATCATATGAAAGCATTCATTTAAATATAATACCTTTTTCCAAGACATTGATGTTCCATGGGACAAATATTATGTCAATACCATATAGCCTCCACATAAATTCTAGATTCTATAATTATAGACTAACAAAGTCAATGAATATATAAAAACTCATTCAATTTTATGGATAAACACATCACATTCCCCTCACTGGATAAATAAGAACATCATATGTATTATCTAGATTTTATCATAAACTTAATTAGTCTATTTCAATTGATTGAATAAATTTCATACTCTTATATGAGGGGATCCCATATTGTATAATCTCTAATAGATGAGATTGTTAACAACATACCCAACCACCCCCTAATTAGATAATCCTCAAGGATTTCATAATGTATCAAAGTATGAAGGTTCTCATGGTAGTTTTCATGCCAACTTTATGTATAGGGATATCCAAATATGAACCATGCACCCCTAGTTTACAAATACATAGTCAATGACACTCCATGTGGTATACTTCATGGGTCATCTAATACATAGAACTAGTTTTGTGACTAATTATCATATTTCAGATAATAATAAAAAGATCATACTCAATCTAAACTTAACATTATGACACAAATTATAATGCACTATTATGAACAATGGTTAGGGATAATTCAAATTCATACTTTTAGAGGTCAATTTTTATTTCACATCATGTTAAATATGTGGCCAATGTGAATGAACAATAAAGTAAATATTCCCTTTTATAAAACCTGATAGAGTTTTATATTCTTAAATTACTTTTATGAATTTTAAAAAAACCATACAAAATATTTTTTTTTATTAGATCATATATGATATACTTCCAGATCATCCTCAGGTTTTCTTCACTTTCAAAGGTTTTGTTAAGATCAAATCATATCTATGTAATTCTTGTCACATCTCTATATGACCATATGATAAAACCATCCAATTAAATTAGCTAGTGAGTAACATTTATGAAAAATTCTAGTTTAAAAATTAGCGAGATTTAAGAAACTTATTACTAATGTTCAACACCATAAACATAGTATTAAAACTCCTTAACTCTAAAACATCCAATGTTATGATGTTAATAAGTTAGTTTTTATACTTATAACTCTTTTTAAGTTCATCATCATCATCCTTGGAACATTTTCCATTAAAAGTTTCCTTGAGATTTTGGTAACTAAAATTAATCATTACATTTAACTTTCTTTCCAACATACCTTAAAAAAAATTTGATATTAAGTGACATTAAATTTTAGTATTGATTGGAATAATCTATTATTTTTTAAATTTGAACTTCTCAAATTCCAAACATGATCCCATCGACCTCTTAAACAATATATATTTTTTAGAATATAATTCTTAGATACACAAACTCATTTGTATGACGAAATATAACATATTTCTTTAATGGGAATATTTAAAAAAATATTATTGTACTCATATTTTATAGGGTATTATATGTGTTTGAATAAGTTTATTTGGAAAGAATATTATTTTTTAAAATATACTACTAAATGATGGTGGTATAAAATTTCACATATTTTAAAAAATATTTTGATAAACTCTTTTATACTAGATAAAAAATTATTATTATCTTCTCCTAAAAACATGTTATAGGATCCATGTGTATTAAATCCATTATCTCATGTTGTTCATAAAAAATTATTATTAACTAAAAACTCCTCTTATTATATAAGAGAAATAAGATGAATCTACATATCCATTATGTAGATCCAATCAAGCCTGATATTTTCCTATGCATTCAAAAGTATGATTAGAAACCCCTTTATTTCATTATTTGATTGAAATATATAATATATATCAATCATTACCATGATTTTGAACTCATATATACTTATAAAATATATAAATTATATATTTTATGTCATATACCTTTCAAATATTAGACAAATTATTTCTATAACATTGATACCTAACATGTAGTTTCTATATATTTTCTCAAACACCTTTAGACTTCTTAGAAAATTCCATTGTATGATAATATTTTCTTTCCTTCATGACACTACCTTTATGAATTAATGACCTTGACTAGTAATTTGAATAAAAATTATTATAATTTATATGTAACATTTCTACTTCTAGATTGAGATTTTATCCTCCTGTAATATCAACACAACATCAAAACCTGGATATCACTATCCCTAACTCGTTTTTCCAGAACATTTTTTAGAAAATAGGGTTAAATTTTATCAAAATCAATCATATTTTTAAAACACTTCAAAAAATACAACAGAGCTAATTACATAGCCAGAACATTACTTGGAAGATATCTTAAGTGTCTCCACATTATTAACGTATCCAATAATATTGAATATATGAGTGGAGACTAAAATTCCTTTGGTTATTTTACATTTAGTTCATTTAAAACATTAAAGGAATCATTTTATACTTCTTATAAGCATATAGAAACACTTGTAGTTGGTTACTCAGGAAGGGGTTCTCTAACACATATAATTTTCATAATTAAAAAAATTATAAGCTTCCAATATTAGGAAGTTTCAATCAATAAAAATTTCCTTCTCATTTCTAAGTTTAATCTCAAAGTAAAATTGGATGATGATATTGATATTTTTTCTACAATGGAATCTTTTATCAAATGAGTATCATGTTTTATACTCATTTAATATGGAATTTTATTAAATATTATCTCACTAAAATAATGATCCCTTTAAAATTCCATTATATCCATTAGTGGTCCAAGATCCATATTTCACTAAGAAATTATTCTTCTTTGGAATTACTCTAACGAATTAGTTATTTAGGTAGGGAATCATCCTAATTATATTATATATGAATCCTGGATAGTTGAGTGGACAACCCTTTGACCAACCCATCATATAGTTAAACTCATCCCTATTCCTCTAGTATCTTAACTATTAATGTTTCCAAGTTAAGTGTAACCAAAATAAAACACAAAAAATGAGGCATATAATTCTTGGGGTCTCCTCATTACTTTCTTTCCTTACACAATGTAATTCATTGACACCCTACTTCTGTAAAACCTACCTAGTTGAAAGATTTAGTTCTTGATAAATATTGGAATTGAATGGAATCTAACATTAGGTAATTTTAAAGGGGATATAATTACATTATATATACATGTATGCATATATCTAAAGATTTAGTTTAGAATCCTATTCCTTTCACCGAATCAATATGTTCAAATTTTATTGATTTGCAACTCTTTAAACAACTCATAACTTATATTACTATCCCAATATAAAATTAAATTATATTTATACATATCCAAATGAATCCCATGTATAAATTATATGAAACCCATTTCATGTAAAATTATAGAATCATTTGAAATCAATAACCCACATAAGAGTAAGTTTGGAGTAAAAAATAACCAACCCCCACTTTCCAAGATAATGAATAAGCCTCCAGGCCAATGGGAAATCTAACCCAAAGTCCCTTTACCCATGGATACTTTAATTAAGAGATATTTCATCTCCATTAAAATTATAACACTAAATATTTATAAATTATAATCTATCCTTAAATTCAAGCTCAAAACCTAATACAAAATAATTCAAGGTAGAAGAAAACTAAATCAATTATAGTACCCAGTATGTAACTCCTTATATGTTTTTATGAAAATTTATAGTAGCAGTTTAACCCTTAAACTCATTATACATCGATTCATAATATAACAATTAATTGAATTAATAAAGAAAGTAATAAACTAAATAAAAGAAAAATTTATAAAATTAGACCTGGGATAAACTATTTATGAATAATTCATAAATAAGATATTTGAAAAAAAAATTAATTAAGCCAAACATTTATAGAACTTCCACAGTTGAATAAATATATGAACTTTATATTTACAATTAATATAAAATCCATCATATTATCCTTTATATGTAATTTACTTAAATACAAGATATTAAATGTAATAAAATATTTTATATTAAAATTAAATTATGTGAAATCTTTATATAATCATGTCATAAACATAATATTTTTTTAATTCCTTGGCCATATCAATTATCTTAACTCCTGTTGATATGGTTTAAATAACTTCTCAAATAAAGCCATTAAGTTTGAACATTTCATATTAATTATTATAAAAAATTCATAAAAATAAATATAAACTCTTTAATTTTTTACCTTATTTTTAAATTTATCATCAATTTTATAAATTACCCTTATAATTTCTATATAAACATTTTATATCCAAATTATAAGTCATGTAATATAACATAAAAATATTATTTTTATATTAATTATTATTATTATTATGGAGTTTTTATTTATAAAATTTTAATACATATTTAATAAATAATTATAAATATTTTATAATTAATTAACTAATAAAAAATGTATAAATTAGATAAAAATAAAAAAATAACTTTTTTCATAATTTATAATAATTTTATAAATTAAACAATTCAATTTATAATTGAAAGTGAAAAAATATATTTTTTTAAAGAATATCATATTTTACAATATCTACTGTATTTTAAGTTACAAATTCCCTTATTATATATCATATTTTATGATAGATATTCTCTGGATACAGAATATCCTTCGACGATAGATGAATTTTATTTTATGATATAAATTGTATCATTATTATGATATAATAGAAGAATAACCTGGAATAGCTCCTCATTCTCTTAGTCCTCCTGTCTCTCTCTCACTTTTTTGGTGATCATGATTTCTAGGGTTTCTCCTTGAAACACTTCTTTAGTGGCACCGTCGTTGCTCACAAGTATCTTTTCCTTTATTTTTTCTTCATCTTGTCATCCTTTCTTCTTGGTATGGGTTCCTATTCTTCAGTTTTGGCTCAACATCAGTGGTCTCTTCCCTTGTAATTCTTTATTGATTTGGTTTTCTATGTTGTTTAGGGATTTATCATCATTTCCTACCTGCACCATTGGCCTAAACCATAACATTTATCCCCATATTTGGTCAGTGTGATGGTGTGGATGGTGGATTTGTGATTATGGTGAGGGATTACAGGTGAAGTCTCACAATAATTTTCCCTCTTTCAGGTTCACCTTGTCCCTATATGATCCTTCTCTACCATTTATTTACTAAACCTTCACACCATAATCCACTTTAGTTAGATTTATTTGTGGTGTGGGAGGATTTGGATTGTTCTTGTGGATGTCCTTGGTGGCAGATCTCACATTTGAATTTTCCTCTTGTCTCTTGGGTCTTTGAGTTTTCTCCTACTGGAGGATTTAGGCTTTCTCATAGGTGTTTTCCAGTGGTCATATCTATTTATGGTCACTACCATCCCTTTGGTTGGGAAAATGTATTTTTTGAGGTGTTTTGGGGTATTTTTTTTTAGTTCATGGATCGACCCATTTTTATGGTTAATGGATTTCATCTGCGATGATGACAATGTCGTTCAGAGGTTTTGGTTTGGGATGATGAACTGTATTTTTCATGGATCACTCTAGTGTATACTATCTAGTTTTTAGGTTTAAATATTACAATGACATTCGAAGGTGTTTTTTTTCTATGGTGATAGTTTTGAAGGGATGGTTTGGTGGTCCCTGTGATGATTTTTGTTTTCTGTTAAATCCCTTATCCACTAAATCCCTTCTATGAGTTTGTGTTCCTCCACCCATCTCCATGTTCAGTATAAAGTGGTGTTATCAAAGAGTTTTTGGGGTGTGTGGATCAGTAGTCGATGGTGTTACATACATGTCATGAGATGGCATCCCTCCTTCTAACTAGGGTTCTACCTCATCATTTATGTTTTTTGGAAATGAAGACGTCAATGGAGTAGGTGTGTTCTTTGTGATCGTTGTGATTGGTGTTGGTATTGTTAACATGGAAATTTTATTTGATGTTATTTCTTATGGTTTTGTTATACTATTTTTTCGGTTGTTTGTTTTTAAGTTACATATTGTTGGATATTATCGGTGTTTCTCCCTCAAATTCATCATTGAAGGTTTTTTGGGTTATTTCTACGTGACATCGTCCAGTGGGTTTCTCACTGAAAAAGTGGAAATGATGAATGTTCTTGATTTTTAGGGGGTGTGGGGATCAATTCATGGATTTGAGTTAATTTTTAATTTTTACATGGTTTTGGTTGATTTCAGTTTGGAATTTTGAATTTGAAATTTTGAAATGTGGGTGATTTTTTTTATCGAATGTAAGGTTATTGCTAAACCATAAAGTGGATTTTTGAAAATATAAAAAAATTGATTTGTATATACAATACTCCTTTTTAGTGTGGATCATCACCATCATCTTATACAATATCACATATCATACACTACGACATATCAAAAAAATAAAAGATTGAATTGTGTCGTCTATTACAAAATCACATATCATATACAACGATTCTATCACAGATCATGATATCCTATGTTATATAGAAAACCACCATTCAGTTTCTATATCATATTTAATGATGTTAAATTTAATAAGATTATTTTTCAAAATTTGGATTTTCTAGCATGGTTCTATGAATAAAATGATCATAACATGACTTAGATACCACTGGTGGGGGTTTTAAGGTCCGATTAACACTTAATAAATCCAAAAAAAATAAATTATAAATATCATTCCCATGATCTATCATGCATGAAACCAAAACCATATTTAAAAAAAGAACTCAAGAGTAAATTATATCATAAAAGGCTGCAAGTACTATATTCAATCATTATACTTGATGAAGATATATTAGAGGCATCCAAAGGACTCCCTCTTTAGAAGTTTATCAATGGTATGGAATGAAACACCCATCATAAGGGAAAAACCCACATATATTACCAAGAAATACTAGTCCCTCTTTAGGAAAGGAGAGTGGGTGGAAGTTTAAGGTGACCTGAGAAGAAGGTAGATAAATATTAAATCTTTTCAGATGCAAAATTATTATATTACATAATAATTCATGCTCTATAACTATTAAAGTTAATTTTATTTGGAGACTAGATAAATAATCAACTTATTTAATGAAATATATTCAACATATTCCATAAATTTCTTCTCTCATAGTACCCTTCTTGGAAATATCATACTTAAAAAACTTCATTATAACTTGGGTAAAATGGACACCTAAGAAAGGGTGAGATTAGATTAATATTAAGGGTAAACATGGGAGATATCAATCTAGGATCATATTAAATCATAGG
Organism: Viscum album; assembly: GCA_963277665.1. NCBI lineage: Eukaryota > Viridiplantae > Streptophyta > Magnoliopsida > Santalales > Viscaceae > Viscum > Viscum album. The sequence continues at coordinate 1,395,918,806 of OY728162.1, forward strand.
ATAAAAAATAAGGATATGTGATCAAAATCATAACATATAAATTTTATACCCAATCAATCATAGATCATAAATCATGACTCATGGAAAAAAGCGTAGAATTTTAAAATAAATGAGTCATAATATTTAGAAATCATAATTACTCAATCATAATACGTGAGAGAATATCATAATCATAAGTAAATTTCATAGGAATTGTGACATAATAATAATTATAGAAAATCATTTCATTAGTCAAGACTCACTGGAAAGACCATCATCACATAGTGTAAAAAGACCCATAATAGATTGGGTTCAATCCCCAACCCCTTTTAATTTTTGTAATGGGTTCAATACCCATCATATTTATATTATATCATGATATATTAGTATTTTACCAAATCATTTGAGGGATTTTTTGGACCCACCTGTCATATAATGAAAATCGTATATATGTGTGGCCAAGATCATAAGGATATTCATTAATTAATCATAACAAAACCCATGGATAAGAAATTATTTTCAAAAAGATTTTAACATCAAATAATAATTATCAATATATAGAATAACATGATTGGTATAATTAGATCATATCCACATTGAATTATAAGAAACATTTAGGGATATTGACATAGATGAAAAATAACTTTAAAAGAACATTAAAATCCTTCTTTGAAAACATTAGAAAAATATCATTTTGATTTGATAATATTTAAAATTAAAATTCCCAAAATAATTAAAAAATTATTTTCATTTAAAATAACCAATGAAACTTTTAAGTAATTATTCAAAACAAATAATGGTCATGACGGCAGGGAAGATTCATTCGTGCAGTAAACATTAAAACAAAAATTCCTTTCACACTTTTTGTAAAAAGTTATACATAACCTTTTTGGAAAAACATTGTAAAAAATCATTTTTAATAATTCTATAATAATGTAAAATGTGTTTAAAAAATAAATTTAACAATCATTGGATCATAGAAAATAAAATTTTTGAAAACATTTTAAATAACATAAACATGGAAGAAAATGTTCACTGACTATAGTGGAAATAAGGTCGACTTTTATTAAAAAACTTTTTAAATAGTTTTAAGTACCAAGGAGAATATAATAAAATTGAAACATAAAAAATTCAAAAATAGAAATATGAGAATAAAATATTTGGGTTTTATTAGATAAAAAGAGTATAATTTCACAAAAATTTATTCAAGCACAAACAACCCTGATTAAAAATGCGATTACTACATAAATCCATATATTAGTTCCTAACTTTATTCATATCTGTTCTTAAGATACTATATAATAAATTTTTATTTATTATAAATATATACCAGATCCAATAGTTATATTACAATATAACATTCCCTAATAATTTCAACTTACTCATTTATTAATAATTTGTTTATTAAAATCAACATTCAGGTTGTTAACTATTATGTCTCACATGCATGTTTTTATTTAATGATTCTAGCACTTAAGCCTTGTTCTTAGTTTCATCATATATATAATTTTAATAATTTTATAATAATAATATTTATTCATTATATACAATTTTATATTCATTTATATAAGGTGGTCATGAAAAATGAATTACAACAGTTCATAGAGATGGTAGTTTATACATACACATGAGTAATGTTTTAATTTTACAAAAAATGGAAAAAAGAAAGGTAAATAATAATATATTAAATATAATATATAAATTAAATCCATTTATATAACCATCCATGTATGGTGGACATGAAAAACAAATTACATCACTTTGTGGGCGTGATTGTCCACATGTATGCATGAATGATGTTATCATTTCTCAAAGGATGGAAATGATGTAGTAAATAATTGTAAAATTAAGATAAAAATATGTTATTATAGTGATGATACTGATTTAATTATTTTAATTTGGTTTTACAATATTTAAATGAGATTTGTAAGAAAGAAAATCAAAATATATTCGTAAAGATAATTACCTCTTCTTTGAGAAACCACTTTTGGCTTACTGCTTAAGCCTTCAAAGGATGGTATTTTGGGAAAATCATAGGCCCTATGACATGGGGAGAGAATGTAGGAATATATTTTCATAAGTATATACAACTATTTAGGGATAAAAGTGTGTGAATAAGTAAAATGAGGGGATTATTTTTATAAGAGAGGTTGGTGCCACTCTTGTAAATACTTAAAAAATTAAAATATAATAAATTAAAATTCAAGTGAAAGTGGAATAAAGGATACCAAAATTTCAATATAATATAAGGGTGGGTAAAAATTCCTTAAAAAATAACATTTAGAAAAAATTTATAGAAATTTTATGCCTTATCACTATGTTTAAACCCCTCATTATTCCTTTTAATTCTTTCTATGGTGACAATGTTTTACCACGGTTACTATTCATAATGATAAAAAATAAAATTAAGATATATAATAAATTTTTACATTATGATTCAAAATATGGAATCAATTTTATTAATTTTATCTTCAATATATGGTATAAATTTATTTCAAAATGAGCTTGAAAAATTTAACGAAAACTATTTTTACCCATCCAAATATATATTTTTATTAAAACAGCAACTTTAAGGGGAAGTGGGAAACCAAGTTCACAGGACAAATCACTATGTGCTAAAAGAGCTCATATAATTACAAAAAACAAGACTAAGATGGATTGAGTTATCCACTTTATATAATTCCCAGTGAAAGTTACCTACCTGAGTTTCTGGATACTCCCTGATAAGGACTTTGAGGTGGGACACAATCCTGTACATTGTCTAGATAAACTCTTCCATGGTGATTATGCCGCGGTTGAAACCCCGAGCAACAATTCGGTCTTTCTTATCAATCCACTCATACATCTCATCAGAGACCTCCCCCTGCACCTGTCTTTCATAAATTTTTAAAATATCCTCCTCTGAGGAATTCAGTCTAAGGACTTTTTCCAACATTTCATCCTTGGAGTGAATGATGAGTTTCAAACAGTCCCTTACCTCATCCTCCCTCACTCCTGTGTCTCGACATGAGACACCACTATCCCTGTCAATTGTGCTTTTTTTTCTTTACTTCCATCCTTCTTGTCCGACCTGGTTTCCATCGGTTTTGAAAAATGAGAATAGTCTTTGCTTCCCTTGGGCTTTTCCCCTCGACAACGATGCATTTCCCTACGTCACATTTACCTTTGTTCCCTTTCTTTCTTCTTGGGCTATGGGGGCCATTGCCATAGGTGAGGTCCAAGCTATCCGAGAAGGGAGGTTTTTGACCGTCATCACCAGAGTCATCATACACATGCTCCTCATCCTACATTTCCAGACCTTACTAGTGTAAAAAATAAATTTTAAAAAATTTAATTCTATGAATTAATTTTTAAATAAAACATATATGATAAAAAAATTCCCATAAACAAAATATTTTGAAACAATTCTTTAAGATCAATAATATTTCCTAAGTGATTTAGACATTATTTTTAGCACTTATATTTAATTTAAATACCATGTAATGAAATTATTTTATAATTTATAAACATTATTCACATAATTATAGTTTTTAGTACTTCACAAGATATTAAACAAATTATATATAATAAAGGGAAATGTATTCTAAAATCTCAGTGTGTTACATTCTACCCCCATTATAAGATTTTCTCAATTTAAATTATATCACACCATTATAAAAAATTGAGGATACCTCTACCTAATCACATGATTGAATCCCCACATTTTTTCCTCATTTTTTTGATTCCTCCATCAAACCTTCACCGGGTGAGTAGTCTTGTTCAGTAGCAATTTATATTAATGATCAAATATTTCTACCAGTTTCTCATCATAAAAAAGATCATAATTCAATGGTATGACCATTAACTTTAGTAAATATGAAGGATATGGTATGTAATTTGTCAAAAGAGATACATGGAACATATCATGAACTTGGGAGAGGTTCATAGGAAGTGACAAGTGATAAATTACCAACCTAATACGACTAAAAATCTCATAAGGACCAATATATATGAGGATTATCCTTCCCTTATTTCCAAATATAATAACATTATTATAAAGAGATATTCATGGGAACACATTATGACCAACATTGAGCTCCAAATCTAATTGATGGTTATCATTATAACTATTATATCAACTATGAGATACTCTGATATACCATTTAATGGATCTAACTTTCTCTGCCATGTCCTCATATAGCTCTGGTCCTAAAAGATTTGGTTCCCCAATATCATTTCAACATGTTTTAGTCCGATACTTTTCACCATATAGGGCTTTATAAGGATCCATATGAATACTCAAGTGAAATAAATTATTGTATGAAAATTATACTAGAGGAAGGTGGTCATCCCAACATCCTTTAAAATCAAAATTCAAGATCTTGACATACCTTCTAGGGTTTAAATGGTTATCTCAGACTAAACATATGTATGAGGATGATATACAATGGTAAATCTCAACTCTACATTCAAATATTGTTGAAGACTTCTTCAAAACTTCTAGGTACACCATAGATCTCAATTAAATATGATTGAGAGTGGTACTCCAAGAAACCATCCCCCTTCCTTAATGTATATCTTAGAGAGAAGATCAAGAGAGAAATATTACGTGATAGAAATGAAATGTGATGATTTTTTAAGGTGATCAACTATTACCCAATTAGAATTATGACCTTTATATGTCTTGGGGAGTCCCATTATGAAATTTCTATTGATATTTCCAATTTCCAATAAAGTATGGGTAATAGTTATAACATCCCCTAAGACATATAAGATATCTATATATATATTCATACATCCAGGATGAATAGAGAATGATGAACTATGAGATTCATATAATAATTGTTTCTTAAATTCTAGTATTGATGGGACAAATACACTATTCCTAAACCATATCATTCCATCACTTTCATGACTGAACTCAAGAACATTCCTTACCTTCTTTTATAGACCCACATTTTCTTATGTTCCTCTATAATCTTCCCAAGAATAGATGACATAACATTCATATAGGAAGGATAGGATATTTTTCTTTTATTTATGATTTCAATATCTATCATTTTCAAATCCATAAGTATTAGATCGCTTTTAATCCTCATCATAGAAAATCTATCATGGACCTTCTCACCCAAAGCATCATCCACCATGTTCACCTTCCAAGGGTGGAAATGTATTGGGAAATAATAATCTTTAGTGAATTAAAACCATATTCATTAGAACATATGTAGATCTTTATTTATGAATATATACTTCAAGAATTTATTATTGGTATATATGTAACACCTTTCACTATAAAGATAATGTATCCATATCATCAAATAAAAAATTACCATTTCCACTTCAAAATCATGATTTAGGTATTTCAATCATGAATATTCTATTACAGTGAGTTATAAACTACAACCATTCTATTATACATGACAACACATCCCAATCCCTTATTTGGTACATCATTTTCAATCAAAAACCCTTCTTCATTACAGGGAAGTGTGAGAACAAGTGCATTAACCAACAATATTGTAATGATCCATTCCCTCCCAGTCTGTTACATTTCCAGTTTTGGTTATTGGAGGTATGGCGGAGTTTGGAGAAGTTTTATTTCTAAAAGATGGAAGAAAGAGGATTACATATCGTGTAAATGAATTACATGACATGAATTTTTGTTTTGCAGCTTGTATTAGAGGTTTCACTATGTACAGATATTTTACATGCCGTAAAAGATGGTTTCATGATATGAATTGTTTTTGGGTCTGAAAAAAATAAAATAAATCCAAAGGAAACAAGTTTTTCAGAGGAATTCAATTGTGGGGAATTACACGACGTGAAAGTGTATTACACATCATGTAATACCCCGCTGCTGTAACTTTTAAGTGTTTTCCTAGCTAATCAGGTTGTCTAACTCTATGGATACAGTGACCCTTCCTTGAACCCAGGTGACCATGCGACCCCTCTTCAGTATTTTGAGGATTCATACATCAAGGATTTATTCCTAGATTCCCTCATTCAATCCACAACAATCCATCTTTGATCTATGGTGTGTTCTTTATCTATTCTTGTAGTTTTTTCCTGTTTTTCCTCCTTCGCCTCCTGTTTCTTCTTTCCATGTGATGGATAATGTTCTCATCTGGTTCTAATGGGGTTCTCTTTGATTTTTATCGATGCGGTGGTGTTGTAACATCCTTGGTTGGATGAAGATCCTACAGTATAGGTAATCAATGGTTTGTTATGTGATATTTTCTTGTGCAAGGATCATTGAAACCCTTTTAAGGAAGGATTTCCTTCATTTCTCATAATTTAGCATCATACGGGAAGGGTTCTCTTTTGTTTACCCATAGATTTTGGTTGTTCAAGATAAATCAAATAAAATAATCAATTAAATGGAATTGAAAGGGGAAGAGGGGTTCATTTTTCATTCCCTTGTAGTTTTGATATTATTTTTGTGATATTGTGACTATAAGGGGTAAATGCCCCATTGAAAATTTTGGTCATTGGTGGTTTTTTGTGTGCAATAAATAGATTATGGAATGCATTTTTTTTAATTTTTTTGGACACTTATATATGAAAATAGATTAATCACGTATATTCGGCTAATGAATGGATTCTCTAGGATCATAAAATTCTGTGATAAACCCTAAATTAAACAAGTGGAATTAAATAAGGGATTCTTTGTTAAATATTGAATTGCATTTTACCTTGGTATATATGGTGATGTGATATGTGGGTTTGATCTAGTTTGTTCTATAGTAGGGTTATGATCATTTTTGTGTGTTGTGGGATGGCTTGGGTGGTGAAATGAAATCTCAGTTTGAGAGATTGATTGCTTTTGTAATGGATGAGAAGTGTTGTGCAACAGAGCAATGAAATTAGTTTTGTGGTAAGGTGTTATTGGTTGGGGTTGTGAGTTGGGGGGTTGGTTTTGTTGGTATGTGAACTGAGTGGGATGAGTTTGAAAGTGGAAAATAGTGATTGTTATGGTTAATTCTCCTGGAGTTTTTTCATGAGAAACATTCATAAAGATTCACCCTGTATCTCATAGGTAGATATATGTTATAGCATTAATGGGTGTTAAATCTGTAGTTTGTGGAATGATGTGTCTTTAATATGAAAAATACTTCATTTATTAGGGATCTTCACCTTCTTAAACTCGTGTTGACTATTTATCTGTTTCTTGTTGTGTGTTGTTCTTGGTAGTTTCCCGGGTAGTGATGGAGTAAATAAATAACTGATTAATGAATCATGGAATGGATTGAGTTGTTTTGGATAATATGATGTAAATGGTTAAATAACTTTCAATGGGAATATGAAATGGTTTTATGGTTTGAGGCATGGTGTTGTGCATTTAGAGGTAGCAGTAAAGATGGCAGTGTTGTGAGTTGGTGGTTTTTCTGAGAACCCATAGGTTGGGATTGAGTATTTGGTATCATATATGTATTTAATTTTATTTTCCTTGTGATTTCTATACACACCCCACCCTAGTTGAGCATTATGTTCCTAACATCACCATATTCCTAGGGGAGGGTTCCTTTCCCAAACATCCCAGTGGGAGGATGGATGGTTGGACACCCGCCCTTCCATCCTCCCTGATCGCACCACGATTCACTGTTTCATTTTCTCCCTTACACCACTATGCTAAACATGTTTTTTATTGAAAATTATAGAAATAATAACAAATTTAACTACATTTTTTTTAATTCATTATGTGATTATCTCTATTAAAAAGGGAAAATTCACTTGTTTTGACGAATTCATTATAGGAGGAGGTGATTTGGAAGGCCCCAGAGATGATCTAGAAAGCAATGGGCCAAACTGCATGGCATCCCATGGACATATATCCACTATTTTAATCATTAAGATAATTAAGTGCCTTAAAATGGGATGAAAATTTGTGGTCATCTCAAAATCTTCATTTTCTACAACCCATATCAAGGAACCAAATCCAAATTAGTCCATCTGATTGATTATATGAACCATTTTGTCCAAGTGACAGAATCTGCCCAAATTCAAAAGTCTGGTTCGGTCTTTTGAAAATATCTCCCAATCCATATGTACAATGTCTACCCAATTTGTCATGTATATATTCAAGATTATGGAAAAAACTCTTCTCTTTTTTCAAGTTGTGATATAGATTTATACTAGTCCAAAACTGATACACAATTGGTATCTCAAAAACAAGGTGCTCAAAACCATGTCCCATTTTGGCTGTAAAAAGGCACCATGGGCACCTCATTTGTAAGTTCGACCAAGAGAGTGAAGTGATGCCAAATTGAAGTTCAATAGGATTCCTTTTATCCCATTGGAGGTTCTAGAGCTCCCTATATTCATATGGAGATCTGAAATGAAGAAGTAGATGCACACGAGCTTCCTCCTCTCGATGTCGGGCTAAACGGTGGGCCTTCGTTGTGAGGGAGATACACACATGTCAGTGTAGTTCCGACACATATATTATCTACTATTTTGGAGTAATTAGTGTGTTTAAAAATTTTATTCCTTGTACCTTACATGATTTCATATTTGAATTCTTTTTTTGATACATGTGAATTTTAGGCTCTTAATTTCTAATCGATCGGTTTGAGGTTTTTAGTGCGTGACTGGTGTTGTTCCGATTGGACAGCAAAATAATCATTTTCATTCTCAAATTCTTGAGATTTAAATCTTATTTGGAAGATCTTATTGCATTCATATGTTCTGGACCTTAACAATATGATTTTTACATCAAGGTTTGGTTCTTTAAGCATTAAAATAAAGTTTAGGAATTAATCAGGATTCTAATTAATTTCAACCAAATAATTGCTCCCAAAAAAATGAATCATTATGAAAAATGAACTTGAAATGTCTGTAGTGAAATAACAATGAACCATTTGTCTAATATTTTTCAAAATCCACTTTGTTTTTTTACTATTATACTCTTTAAGTTGAGTTATTTTCTTAAAACTGTTTTCAAAATCACCCCCTCTTTTAGTAATATTTATTTAAAATACACACTATAAGCTCCAAAATCTCCTTGAGAGATGAACTAGGTTCTACCATATACTATAAATAAATATTAAAATTATAATCAATTTGACGTCTCATGAAAACATGGTCAAAATTTGGCACCATTTCCGGGGAGCGCTTCGGTTTTTAGTGCGTGTTTTTTATAAGATATTTGTAAATTTTGAGAATATTTATTTACCTTTTCAATACTTTAGTGTTATGATCTATTTTTTGTATAGGTTTGGTGCATGAAGAAATATAATCTGGGGGATTTGCCTCCTTTTTAACCCAAACTATAGAGGATCCTATGTTAGCGACACCGAGACACAAAAGAAAACCCTTTGAAGGAGGACACACAAAACACCAACACTATTCTTGATCCTTCTACTTCTTCTTCTAGAACTGACATCAAAACTGAAATAAACCTGTATAACATGGTTGAAAATAATAGAAAAATAAAATACCTAAACTTACTTAATGTTTATATCCAACCCACATACATTTAATTACAATGCGAGATACCCAATTTTGATTTAAAATCTAGATTAATTCATTTATTACCAAGATTCCATGGACATCCTAGAGAGGATCCACACAAGCATTTAAAAGAATTTCACACTATTTTTTCAATATTAAAACCCGATAATGTGGATTAGTAACAAGTAAATCTCAGATAATTACCCTTTTCTTTATAAGATATAACAAAATATTTGTTATATTATTTTAATTCCCCAATAAAAGGTTTGGCGGACATGAAACGCCTTTTTCTTGAAAAATATTTCTCAGCCTCTTGAAATGAATCAATAAGGATAGAAATATGTGTTATAAGAAAATATCAAGGGGAAAAACTTCATGAATATTGTGAAATAATTAAAATAATATTTTCAAGTTGTTCACACCACCAAATAAGTGATCAACTTTTAATACAATATTTTTATGAAGGTTTAATTCTAATTGATCATGACATGATGGATGCTGCTGTAGGTGGTGAATTGGTGGATAAAACCCCAATCACTACAAGGATACTAATTGATAACATGGATTAAAATACTCAATAGTTAGGTTCATGGTATAGTGTACCCATTTGAGGTGTCCACGAGGTGAAAATTATAGAATTCGAGAAGAAGGTGGACACAAAGTTCGAAGTGGTAAGTACCCTTCTTTGAAAACTTTCTCTTTACTAAGAGAAATTCCAATATCCTCTTCCCATCCAATGTTGTATATGTTCTCCTGACACCCACTACTCTGAACAATGCCCCCAATTGAGAGAAACTTATGAGATTTGTGAGGCAATATTTCTAGGACTCCCCTATAACCAACCCTTTAGGGAAAAACCTTACTATCCATACAACCCTAGGTGGGGAGAAAACCAAGACTATATGCAAGAGGGTATTCAAACCAACCTCAACAAGAATGGAACCAACCGGGGAAGAGTAGTTGTCCACCACCACCCAGAAATCCTCAACCACAACAAATGACTTTCCAAAAAACCCCTCCAAAACTTGAGCCTAGCCTAGAATATATGATGAAAAAAATTGATGAAAACAATATCCAATTCCAAAAAATCACTTAGGTATCCATACATGACCTCAAAACTCAATTAGGCCAACTAGGTAACTCGGTGGGGGAAATTCAAAGTCACGGGTTGGGTAAACTACCATCTCAACCATTAGTCAATCCTATAGATAAATAAATGTTAGTTCCATCAACCTTAGGAGTGGAAAACAACTAGAAAGTAAAATGAATCCTCTATTAGAGTCATCCCATTTTAAAAAACCTCCATTCCAACCATTAAAAATGTTCCAAATGTTGAAAACTCATGTCTTGAGAGAAGCCCATCCAAAGTAAAGAGTGTGTATGCCGATGAGTATCCTAGCCAACCCATTCCTCTTCCATTTCCCCAAAGGGCCACCCAACCTAGAAAAAAAAAGGAAACTGAACTCGATAAAGAAATTTTGGAGACTCTAAAAAAAGTATAGGTAAAAATACCCTTGATTGATGTTGTGGAAAAAATTCCAAGATATGAATTTTTTTTAAAGGAGATGTGTACACACCGAAGGATACTTCGTGGAGATGAAAAGGTGAGGTTGGGGAGGAACATATCAACATTGATAGAGCCATTTCTTCCCACCAAGTGAAATGATCCTGGGAGATTCTCAATTTCATTCACCATAGGGGAGAATTAATTTTCAAATGACATGATTTATTTAGGTGCTTATATAAATGTGATGCCTCACTCCATTTATTCTCCATTGTAGGTTTGGGAACTAAATCCCACTAGAATTTTTGTTCATCTAGAAAATCATTATACATCACACCCTTCTGGTGTGTTAGAGGATGTTCTTGTGAGGGTGAAAATTTTAATATTTCCTACTGATTTTAATGTGCTTAAAATAGAAGATGATATGATGAATCGACATGCCCCGATTATATTAGGGAGACCCTTCTTGAAAACTGCTAAAACTATAATTAATGTCCATAATGGTACATTATCTATGGATTTTGGTAGTGATATTATCCACTTCAATATCCTTGAGTCCATGAAGAACCACTCATAAGAACATTCCTCTCTCTCTGTTAATTCAATTGATGTGCTACCTTCCCCTGAAAGAACATATTTTCTTTCCCCCAATCCCCTTATTTAGTTTTCATTATTGATTGAAATGCAAGGAAATGAATCATACATTGATTGTTATAGTGTTCTAGAAAAATTTCAGGCATACTTATTAATTAATGATTTATTGAACACTGAGGATCCAATGACCATCAATGATACTGCTAATCTTATAAAACATCATTCCTCATCTGAGGATGATACCATTGAGCATTTAGATGAGATTAGTGACCACTCACTTTCATATTCACTCCCATCAATCCAAGATCCACCTGAATTGGAACTGAAATGACTGCCTCAAGATTTAAAATATTAATATCATGAGAATGGAAACAAGTTGACCATCATCATTTCTAGTTCACTCCCCCATGAGCATGAATTGCGTCTGATTTAACTTTTAAGGGATTATAAAAAGCATTAGGATAGACACTTGCAGACATTCCTGGTATTATACCATTAGTTTTTACACATCATATTTTGTTAAATTATGAGGCTAAACCAGTGAGGTAGGCACAACATCAACTAAACCCAAACCTCCTAGAAGTTGTGAAAAGGGAGGTAACATAATTATTTGATGCTGGAATCATTTACCCCATCCCTGATATCCAATGGGTTAGTCCCATTCAAGTGGTTCCTAAAAAAACTAGCCTTACTGTAATTAAACATTAAATCAATGAATCGGTTCCAACTCGTGTGAAGAACAGTTGGTGTGTCTATATAGACTATCACTGAATTGGTTTCTAAAAAAACTAGCCTTTATGTAATTAAACATTAAAACAATGAATTGGATCCAACTCGTGTGAAGAATAGTTGGTGTGTCTATATAGACTATCACTGACTAAATCAACACACTAGGAAGTACCATTTCCCATTTCCATTCATTGACTAAATGCTAGAGAGGATAGTGGGGAACTCCCTGCAGTTCCCCTGGTCCCTCCACCACCTTTGCCTAGCCGTGGCTCCAGTTCTGGATCCCCAGCTCTTGATCTCATGCATGGACCTCCGGCTCTTTCCTTTTACTCTCTGGTCTGGCCTCCTTGATCCCCCACTTCCCAGTCTCTGTTGCCAAAGGTGACCTCCCCTGCAACTCAGCCTTTTACACCATCGGCGCCTCCACCTGTTGCCCAGCCTCTACCGCTCTCCCAGCATGGCTCTTTTAGAGAAGCACTTTGTGGTTTTAAGGCTTCTCCGCCTCTCTTTTCAGAGGTTTGTCTTGCGGCCTTGGCCTCATCGCGTGGTGATTTTAGTGTCTCCATGGTCTTCCCTACGTCGACATTCATGGAGGTGGAGGTGTGTCTCAGGTGGACCCCGATTACCCGTTTTGGTTCTGTGACACCTCCCCTTGTCATCTTCTAGTGCTTTGTCACATCTTTGGGTCTTCAGCTTCCGATGCGGATCTCACCAATGAACAAAAATATGTTCTATCTCTTTCTTTATTAAGAATAAGAATTCGTGTCTGCTTGTTGCAAGGCTCCAAGATCTCATGGTATTTAGAGCTTCATCATGTCCTGTTGGTCCATGGACATACACAGGGGTAAGGAAATCTCATTCTCTACTGTTTGGATCAATCTACACAGGCTCCCCTCCCCTTTTAGAATAGGGGGTTCCACAAAGTGATTTGATACTCATTGGGTGGTTTCCTTTGTGTTGACGACAGGACGACGTGCGTTGTGGATGTGTCCTCGGCTCGCATCTACCTAGAGATGGATCTCTCCCTACCCATCCCAGATTAACTCTCCCTCCAGGTGTAGGATGGTCCCTCTTGGGATCAGGCAATCTTTTACCTGGTTTTCCCAAGGTTATCCTCCTTCTGCCCGCTACAGGGGAATTACCTCCTGGTTTGCAGACGATGTCAGTACAAGTAGTATCACCCCCTCTATAAAGACATGTCCCATCAGCCTCCTCTGGGCGCTAGTGTTTCCCTGATGCTTCCCTAGCTGTGGATGATCCCCCTGTTAACAGGCCGGGGGTGGTTCTATCTACTGTCACAACAATAGATGAGGTTGGATTCCCACCGCCTTATGGAATCATACTCTCCTACTTTGACCTGGCCTCATTCATTTCTAGGGATATGTATACCTCCTCGGACGACATCATCCCTCATCCTATGCTCCTCATAGGGTTGTACCAGGATCCCCTTTTAGGGGGTGTACTAAGCACAGGAAGACCATCAACTATGGCATATTGTATTTACCGTCTCTTACTACGTTATCTGCTTGTAATACAGTAGCTCCTGCCTCATTGTCTCTGCTTTCCCTTCCTCAGGGAACCTTTCTCAGGGGGGTTAATGTCTTCGATGTTCCCCCCTCCAGGATTTATCCCCTGAGAGATCTCCAGAATCACTAGGTCCTGAACCCCTGCTTCTCATGAAGTAAGGCTCCCCCAGCCCCAGTCCTGGGGGACAGGGGCGAAGGTCCAGAGCCAGGTCCCCTACTAGTACAAGGGAAATCTCTCTGGCCACCCCATGGAGGAATCACCCCCAGTTTCTTTGATACCCCTAAAGGATATTGGATCCTTCACCCATTCCCGTTCAAGTAACTAACAGAAGCATAATAAGTCTTCATCCCACTTCTATATGACCTTGAATTCTAGGGTCAATGCCATGATTTTATTTGGTAAATGATTCCTGTGATCTCTTGGAATTCCCGTGGCATGGAATCTCGGGCTAAGGAGAACTTCCTCGCCAATGAAATTAGAACTCATAAGTCCTCCGTGGTAGCCATCTTGGATCATAAATAGATCCCTGAAAAAATAAAGGATATATCTAGGAGGATTAACCTACATGGGTGCATGCATGTGGATCCCACCAACAGACACATTTTGATTCTTTAGCATAGGATCCTCTTAGTGGACCTGGTCCAGGATTGCAACCAGTTCATTACTACAAGGGTGGTGGTGGGCGACATGTCTCTTTTTATTTCTTTCATTTATGGCAGTTGTGATGCCCATCACCGACAATCCTTATGGAGTGACCTTAACTATTTTGATCCGGGTAACCTCCCTTGGATTGTTGGGAGGGATTTTAATGTGGTAACTACACCATAGGAGAGGAAGGGACGAGGCCCCTTCCAGAGGAGCGCGTTCCAGGACATCGTACACTTCATGGCTGGGAAAGGTCTCTTTGATCTTGGATTCATGGGTGACCAGTTCACGTGGTGTAACAACCCAAGAGGAAGGAACCGATCATGGAGTTGTTTGGATCGTTGTTTGGCCAACATTCAATCCATCTTCATGTTCACTGACACTAAGGTAAGGAACCTTACATGAAGTCTCTCTAACCACTCCTCTATTTTGGTTTCCATATCCTCAGGGAAGGACCATTCTGTAAGGTTCCGCTACCAGCACCACTGGGATAGTCTTTTGGGGTTCCACGACCCGCTATCTGACACATTGGTCGAGCCCACCCAGGGTCATTCATGGATGGTTGTCCACAACAAGCTTTGAATGCTCGAGACAAGGCTCCAACCGTGGGCGGATGCATCATACCCTGCTGACAGTGATATTGTTGGCGGCATGCAGGACGTGGATAGCCTAGAGAAAATCCTAGAAGAGGTCTGGTATGATAGGGTGTTTGAGGATCTCTCCAACAAGAAGAGCGCCCTAGAGGATATGCTGCTCAGACAGGAATGAATAGTGAGGGTAAAGTCAATAATCAAGTGGCTTAGGGAGGGAGACCGGAATATTTCTTTCTTCCATGCTTATGTCAAGGAGAGGAAACAGACGACGAATCTGAACATTCTTTTAGAGGACAACATGTACACAGATAATAGAGATACTGTGGGGGCCTTGGAATTTTCCTCCATGCAATACATCCTCGCTGGTCCTAATCCCTGCATACCGACAGGTTACCCGAGGGCGGACGGGGTTTTTTTATGCGATTCCAAAGTAGCTCTTGGCTCAGGACAATGACGATCTGAGCTCCATCCCGAAAGATAAAGAGATATAGGGAACCATGTTGAGCCTCAACCTCAAAAGCACACCGGGCCCCAATGGATTCCGAGGTTCAATTTACAGAGCAGTGTGGGAAGTCATCAAGACTTATGTTGTATCTATTGTTTGAGACTTCTTCTGGGGGGTCCATCTTCCCTAGGCTGTCTGTGCCACAACCGAGGTCCCTCTCTCGAAGATCAAGAATCCCTCCTCCATTAATCACTTCAGGTTGGTGAGCCTGTGAAATGTTTTGTATAAGATCCTGGAAATCCTTATCAATGAGAGGTTGTCCCCCCACATACCTCGGTGGGTGTCACTCGAACAACATGGGTTTGTGAAGGGACGGTCAATTCAGGGGCCAATTTCCTTGGCCCAAGGTATCATCAGAGATATTAACTTCAAGTTTCGAGGAACCATCTTGGCCATCAAGATGGAAATTAACATAGCGTATGACCAGGTTTAGTGGGCGTTTATCAACAAGGTTCTAAAAAAATGGGGTTCTACTCATGGAATGTGGACATCCTCTTTAAGTGTTTCTGCCCACCCTTGTTAGTGGTAACTTTTATGGGAAAAGCGTGTGGGTTCTTCAAGGCTAGCTGCAGTCTGAGGCAGGGAAATCCCCTTTCCCCGAACCTTTTCATTCTGTCACAGGATATTCTCAGATGCCTATTGCACAAGGGTATCACTGGGGGAGAGGTAATGGAATAATGTATAAAAATGTGAGCTCCCATGGTCTCACACATGATGTTTTCATACGTCACATTCATTTTCACGAATGCTTGCATGTGGTCCATTAGTGAAATCAATAGGATCTTGTAGGAGTACTATCACTGGATTCAAAAATTGATCAATAAAGAAAAGAGTAACTTCTACATCTCCAACAGAGGCACTGCCACCCAGATCCCCATCATTCAGCGTAGCCTGGACATGGACAGGGGGTCTTTCCCTATGGAGTACCTGGGCTCCCCCATATCCCCATGGAGGCTTCGTGTATGTGATTTTGACGCCATCATAAATCGAATTATGGACCGGATCCTCAACTGGAAGAACATCTACCTTTTATTTGAGGGAAGTATTAATCTAGTTAACAATGTTCCCCTCGCCACCCCCATCCACCCTCTTTCGTCCATTAAAGCCCAGACGATCATTATTAATAAGATTTACAAGATCCTTTTAGGCTTCATTTGGGACCCACGTTCAGACAGAAGGTGCCACTAGGCTTCCTGGAATAGAGTGGAGAGACTAGCTAGAGAGGGCGAAATCAATGTAGGCCGGCTTGACGAAACTCTTCTCTACATGTATGCGAAGCCTGCATTAGAAGTTCTGCAACAAGGCACGCTTTGGGAGATCAATATGAACGGTTCCATTTCTGGTCCTGAGGCACAGACCACCGATCAAGCATCACCATTCTAGTCTGTTATTTCTCCTCTTATAACTGCCCTGAAACCCCACTTTAGATGGCTCATAGGGAGGGGGAGATCTCTTTATAGCACCATAACTGGGTCAGGATGGTTCTTGGCTTCCCTGGGTGCCCGTCCACCTCAATCTCCTTCAGAGAGGCTAGCTCCCATCTGACATTCATCTCCACGATACTGGATAGGGACCACCAGTACATCTTTAATCTCATTGAGCTTAACACTGAACCAGACAGATGTGTTTTGTCTCCCTCTTCCATGGGGGGCCTTCTCCTCAGAATATTTCAAGTGCACTATGGCTACCCCTGTACAGATCAACCTATGGGACGATATCCTCTGGTCCAAAGGTACTCCCATTAAAATGAACTTTCTATCTTGGAGGCTTAGGTACAAAGCCATTCCAACTGAGGATAACATCAAAGCCTATGGCATCCCCCTGGCATCAAGATGTCGTTGCTGCATGGTCCACTGGGAGGAGAGTGTAGAGCACTTTATTTTTAAAGTAGACTGGGCAAGGGTGGTGTGGGAATATTTTGGTTAGTTTTCTAGTGTTAACGATAACCGCTTGGCTGGACTTGCCTTTCTTGATCAATGGTTCCATGGTGCGGGGGAGAGGGGTCTAGAGCAGAAGGCACGTGCTGTGGTCTTCCATGCCGGTTTTCGGATGATCTGGCAAGAAAGGAATAGGGCCAGACACTAAGAGAACTTTTCCTTGATACAAGGTGTCATTCACAGAACTAAATTTCTTCTTCTAGATATGGTATGATTTGTTGGAAACTGGAAGGATGCACCTACCCGTCAGAGGCTTCAAGTCCGCAACAATCCTGTCACTCCGGCTAGCAGGGTGACTGGAGGCAACTGGGTATGCTAGACACCGCCAAGTAGGGGGCCCAAACTTAACACAAATGGGTCATGCAACATGGGGCTTATAAAACGAGGAGGGGTGGTGTGTAACCCCTCTAGATTGGTCATCATGGTGTTCTCGGTGCGCTTGGGCCATGGGTCTTCCATCCAAGTAGAGGCCAAGGCAATGTTTGCTGGACTCCTAATATTCCACCAGAAGGGGATCTCCTTATCGATAGTCGAAACAGACTCCCAAATTCTCTACAACACCATGAGAGGCAATGGTACCATCCCTTGGTCTATCATTTACATCATCCGAAAGTGCAGGGGCATGATTAGCACAAATACTAGTGTGGACCACATGTGGCGAGAGGGGAACAAGGTCGTAGACCACCTTGTCTCCCTTGATGTTTCAGTTATGGATCCCATTTGTATTCACAATGTGTCCACCATGAAAGCAGAGGGAGTCAATCTAGTTTGAGGGGATTCCCTTGGCCTCCACTACTTTCAGCCACCTTAGGTCCCTCGTCCGGGGCCTTCGGGCATGTCCTCTCCTGTAGCCCTTTTCCTTGTTACCTTTAATAAAAATTTACATGATGATGATGATGTCATTTCTTCCCTACAATTCCCCAAAAATGTATGGGATGTTTGTTCTTTTCTAGGCCATGGTGGATTTTACTGTCGTTTCATTCATGACTTTAGAAACATTGCACTCCCACTCTCCTAGTTACTCAAAAAAGAAAATGAATTTTTTTTGATAAAGAATGAGAGGAAACATTTAATAATTTAAAATGGAGTCTCACGTCACCCCCAATAATCCAACCACCTCAGTGGGATTTACCATTTGAGATAATGTGTGACGCCTCTAACTATGCATTTGGGTTAGTCTTGTCACAAAGAGTCGATCGAGCTTGACATGTCATTGCATATGCCTCAAGTACTTTGGAACCTTCCCAAGAAAACTACACCACAACTAAAAAATAATTTCTTTCCATTATGATCGCCTTGGATAATTTTAGATCATGTCTTTTAGGGTCCAAAGTCATTGTGTTCTTAGACCATGTATCCCTTAGGTATCTCCTTAAGAAACCGGAAGCCAAACCTCATCTCATTCCCTGGATGATCCTCCTTCAGGATTTAAATTTAGAAATTATAGATAAAAAAGGAGCAGAGAATGTGGTGTCTGACCACATCATTAGGATTCACCCATCCTTAGACATTGACTCATACCCATGTATTCCCATAAATTACATGTTTCCTAATGATCAACTATACCGAGTGTAATATGGTATTCATTGGTATGCAGAAATTGTAAATTATTTGGTAGAATCTTCCATTCCTATTGATTTCAACAAAAACCAATCCAGTCATCTAAAACATGAATCTTGTTGGTACTTTTAGAATGGCCCCATCATTTGGTGAACATGTAGTGATCATGTCCTTAGGCATTGTGTTCCCGATAGAGAGTTTCAGTCTATCCTTAGATTCTACCACACTCTTTCTTGTGGGAGCCACTTTGGTCCCTAGTAGACTTCTTGCGAAGTCCATTATTCTGGTCTCTTTTGACCAACACTTTTTCAGGATGCCCATAATTTTTGTAAATTTGTCCTAGTTTTCAAATAATGGGTAATGCATCTAAATGAAATGAAATTCCAAAACAACTATTGTTCTTTCATGAAATTTTTTATGTTCGTGGAATTGAGTTTATGGGTCGATTTCCCAATTTCTTTAGAAAATTGTAGATTCTTATGGCAGTTTATTACTTGTCAAAATGGGTAGTGGCACAAGCTATAAGGACATATGATTCTAAGGTAGTTGTAGAATTTTTGAGAACCCAAATATTACATTGGTTTGGATTAACTAGGTTAATCATCAGAGACCAGGGTTGTCATTTTTTCAACCAAACAATGCAATCACTTTTGTGTTTGTATGGGGTCGGGCATCGAGTGTCTACTGTTTATCACCCATAGACCAATGGTCAAGTTGAGGTGTTAAATAGAGATGTAAAACAAATTCTTCAAAAAATGGTTCAACTCAATAGAAAATATTGGAGTCTTAGACTTGATGATTCATTATGGGCTTACCATACTGCTTTCAAAACCCCAATTGGCATGTCACCATATCAGCTAGTCTTTGGAAAGATTTTTCACCTCCCTGTTGAGATTGAGCATTGGGCCTACTAGGCCATCAAACTATGAAATTATAATCTTTATAGTTCAAGTTTTCAAATGATGTTTTAGATTCAGGATCTAGAGTAAATGAGAAGAGATGCATTTGAGAACTCTAGGATTTATAAGGAGAAAACCTAGGCTACCCACAACCATCTCATCCTTCATCTTCAATTCCACATTGGGATGAAGGTCCTCCTCTATAATTAAAGTCTAAAGTTTCATCCAGGTAAGCTTTATTCTTACTGGTTTGGACCATAACCTATCACTAATTTAACTCTATTTGGTTTTGTTCAGGTTCAAAATGAAGAAACTAAGTAAACCTTCTTTGTTAATGGGTAGTGGCGAAAGCACTTCCACAAAGCCCTTCTTGAGTCCCAACAGAGGAACTCCATGTTCAAGAAGCAACATACCAATGACACCCACTAGGTTTTATCATCCTTCCCACATTCTATTTTATTATAGTGAGGACATTGCATGTTCTAGGTGTGGGTGGATGGGAACATTCGTGGGTTAGTTAGGAATTTTCATCATTTTTTTCTTATTGAATAGTATTGTCACTTTCCCCCTATTTTATCCCTCAATTTTGTGCCCGAATGTTAATTTTATCATAGAAAAAGGTGCATGCTTTAAAATAATTCCAAATCATTTTTCATTCTTGAGTTTGTTGTGTGGAAAATTCCATTTTTTTTGGAAAAATTTTTTTCAAATAAATGTTGATATGTAATATTTTTCTAGAATTTATATTTTCAATTCATTATTATACGTTTAATGGATTTTTGAAACCCATGTGTCATTAAGACAGACCAATATTTTAATCCCTTACCCAAGAGACATTCTAAGCCCTTTATTTCATATTATTCCTTTTAATCAATTTCCTAAGAGTCTCAGGTCATGTAGAGAGACTAGAACTTTCCTTGCTTCTATTTGAAGCCATAAGGATCAAGTGTTCTAAATTCATGATAGAGGTCATCATTCATTGAAAAGACCCTCGTATAATTAACCTCTAATTTTTTCCACCTTGACATTTTACCCTAAATAATCCTTAAGGACCATGAAATGCATGGTAGGTAGCCACATTACAAGATTATTTATCCCTACCTACCCATCTCTTGTGTACATTACTTTTGTAATTTCAGCAAGTGTGGGGGAGAGGGTGTTTCCAATGGTGATTATCAGGAATGAATCATTGTTATAGATTGATAGAAAGGGTTCCAACATTTTCCTTAGGCAGTGGGTTCACAATCCATATTGTATCATTGTTTTAAAAATTTTACCTCTTTATCTCCAATGAAAATTTAAAAAAAAGAAAATAGTTTTTTACATTGAGAAAATTAGAACAAAAAGAAAAAAAACTAATGGAGAAATGAGGAATTTTATTAATTATTATTCCCCAATGGGTTGTGACCCACACAAATGGACAATTAGGATAGTGAGTTGGAAGTGATTCTCTTTTTGAGGGGACGAGTGTGCACATTAATTATGAACACTTGATGAGTTTTGACATGTTTTGTACTTAAGATATTAAACAATTATATTCTGCCTCATATTTTTTATACATTTAATCCTACCAACTCTTGAACCACATAACAACTTGTTGGAAGTCCCCTTAAGTAGCACACTAGTTTCTGCTGGTAGAGAAATTAGAATCTTGGAAATCATATGGTAAGATAACATGAACTTTGGGAAAATAGAATAACTCCACTTTAATATGTTCCTTGAGTGAAAAGGGAAAATTTCTAAGTGAGGTAGGCCGTGACATGTTGCATGGGTGAACAAGTGAAGTTAAACAAAATCAAATTTGAGAGAAGAAAAATGATAGAAAAATTGATTTCATAAATGAGACATGATGAATTTAATTTCAAAAGAATATTATAACTTTTATAAACTTTTATTTATGAATGAGACTTGTTTAGGATATATATAAGACTTTTCCCAGGAGTGAAAATGTTTAGGTGTGGGGGTGTGATCGCACCACGATTCACTGTTTAATTTTAACTCTTACACCACTGTGATAAAGTTGTTTTGTATTGAAAATTATAGAAATAAAAAAAATTCACTTCATGTTTGATTAATTTATTATTTTTTTTAACTTTTAAAAGGGTCAATGTCTCTTTTTTTATGAATTCATTGTAGGAGGCGGTGATTTGGAGGCCCCGGAGATGATCCAGAACGAAATGGGAAAAATTGCACGGCATCCCATGGACATCTATCAATTTTTTTAAACATTACAAGAATTAAGTGCCTCCAAATGGGCTGAAAATTTGTGTTCTGCTCCAAAAAATCATTTTCTAAAACCCATAGCAAGGAATGAAATCCAAATTCATCCATCTGATGGCCCATCCGAACCATTCTATCCAGGGGATAGAATCTGTCTGAATTCAAAAGTTTGGTTCGGTCTTTTGACCATATCTCTCAATACAGATATCTAATGGCCACTAAATTTGACATATATATATATATATTCAAGAGGCCTTCCAAAAACTATTATATTTTTTCCAAGTCATGATATGGTGTTCTAATAGTCCAAAACCAATACACAAGTGGTATCTCAAAAATAAGGTTCTCAAAACCATGTCCCATTTTGGCTATAAAAAGGCACCATGGGAACCTCATTTGTAAGTTAGACCAAGAGAGTGAATTGCTTCCAAATTTAATTTCCAGAGGATTTCTTTCACCACCTTAGAGATTTTGAAGCTCCCTATCCTCATAGGGAGAGTTTAAATGAAGAAGTAGATGCACCCGAGCTTCCTCCTCCTCTCAATGTCCGGATAAACAGTGGCAGTTCATTGTGAGGGAGCTACACACATGTCACGGGAGTTCCGACACATATATTAGCTATTGGTTTGGAGTAATTTTGGTGTTCAAACATTTCATTCCATGTACGTTATATGATTTCATATTTTAATTCTTGTTTTAATACATGTGAATGTTATGCTCTTAATTTCTAACTGATCAGTGTGACGTTTTGAGTGTGTGACTTGTGTTGTTCTGATTAGAAAACACAAGAATCCTTTTCATACCCACATTATTGTGATTTCAATATAATTTTGGAAGATCTTATTCCATGCATAAGTTCTGGACCTTGACAATACAATTGTTATGTCATGGTTTGGTTCTTTAAGCATTGAAATAAAAGATTAGGAATTAATCGGGATTCCAATTAATTTCAACCAAATAATTACTCCAAACCTAAATGAATCTCTGTGAAACATGAACTTGAAATGTGTGTAGTGAAATAAAAATGAACCCTTTGTCTCATAGTTTTTAAAATCCACTTGGTTTTTCAACTATTAAACTCTTTAATTTAAGATATTTTCTTAAACTGTTTTCAAAATCTCCCCCTCTTTTAGTTATCTTTATTAAAATTACACACTATAATCTAACAATGATACTTGAGAGATGACCTAGGGAATTATATATACTATAAATAAATCTTAAAATCAAATTAAATTTGACATGTCACAACAATGTGGTCACTCCCTGTTCTAGGCTGTGATAGCCCATGATTTTTTGGGTAGGTTGTGGTTCGTGAGGCCCAAGTGTGTGCGGGCAAGTTGTGATTTCCCAAGTGTATTTGGTATGAGATGTTTTGTGCTTTACCAGGTGTCTTTAGGATGAGATGTGATTTGTGGCCTCAGTGTCTGTGGGTGGGATGTGATGTAGTTTTCAGCCCGGATGTCTATGGGTGGGAAGTGATGTGGTCTGTGGCCCACGTGTCTGTAGGTGGGATGAGATGTGGTTTGTGGCTGAGGTTTCTGTAGGTGGGATGTGATGTGGTATGTGGACCAAGTGTCTACGAGCAGTATGTGGCATGGTTTTTGAGTCCTAGTTATGTAGAGGTGGGTTTTGATATAGTACTTTCCGAAGAGGTGGGAGCGTGAGGATGTTTTCCATTAGGCAAGAGTGGATAACCACTGGGAAGTGGTGCGGGGCACCCTATCATTGATGTGAATTATATTACATTACTTGACTTTAGTTATTTGGTGAGCATGCCTTGGTGAAGTTGGGATGGTTAGTATAACAGTTAGGTGCTATTCGGTTATGTTATTTTTTCATAGAGACATTAGTATGCTTCTTTAACATGTGCACGAGAGACTTTGGGTTTCTTACTGAGTATACTTGTATACTCAGCCTACATATACAAAACTTTATTCAAGTTTCTCATAGTA
Organism: Viscum album; assembly: GCA_963277665.1. Classification (NCBI taxonomy): domain Eukaryota; kingdom Viridiplantae; phylum Streptophyta; class Magnoliopsida; order Santalales; family Viscaceae; genus Viscum; species Viscum album. The sequence goes on from OY728162.1 coordinate 1,395,942,879, forward strand.
TTTCATGGACTATGATTCATGTTACTAGTTCAGGCTTGGGATAGTTTATGTGTCACTATTTAGATTTACTTTTGGTATTTACTTGGAGAATTATTTACTTGTAACAGTTCTATTTTAAAAACATGCATGTTGGTTGGTTTTTTTAATTCTTTTATATATGTCTTTGAATTGTTTTGTGGATTATCCATCATATCTCTTGATCTTTTTTAAAAAAGTTAATGCCTCCCATTTTTTGAGATCTATATAACCTTGGTGCTAGTCACAAAATTGAGGCCTATTGGAGGTGGGACTTAGGGCTCATTATCTCCCTTTCTCTATTTCCAACCCAAGAGGGGCATCATTAGAGAGAGGTGGTCATGAAAGAATGGTATAAGAGGTAATGGTTGATATATATGATGTATTTTGGGATTAGGAATATTTAGGATTTCATGGATTGGTGGGGAAATAATGTTAGGTGATCTTGGTGCATGACATATGCCAGGTAAGACTTGCTTGGACATGGGATTTTAGGCTCCCCCGTGATCTGATGCAAGGAATCTCAGCCTACCAAATGACCAAGTGAGGCTACACCATTTTTATGTTAGAGACCCTAGTAAAATTATATTGATCATGATGAATTTTTCTCATGTTTTAATTGGTTTATTTTTGTAAATTTGGAATAAATAACAAAATGAGTTACATGAGTTAAAATGAATCTTAAGTAAAACTCCCATACTACTAGAGCAAAGGAACTCTTTGTTTAATTTTCAAAATATGGATCCTAGTCATCTTACATGTGTGGCTTTGGTAGTTGGGCCTCAGAAATATGATCCGTCTGATCAACAAAGGGTTGATCCAGTTGAGGAGGATGACCTATAGTAGAGGACCTTATGTGCCTTACAACAACATACTTTTGGAAAGTATGAGGGAAGTGTTTCAGACATGGATATGGAAGGATATCTCAAGGAGCATGAGATCACCTTCATTTTTATCTATACCCTAATGAAGTACTGAGTTCATTTGGCACTCAATCAGATGCGAGGAGCTTCACATTAGTGGTGGACACTTTATCTGGTGGAGAGGAAGAAAAAAATGTTTTGTGGGTCGACATTGAGAAGGAATTCTAAGAAGAGTTCCTTTCATCAACCATTAAGGATGATAAGAGGTAGTAGTTACTCTCCCTTATGAATAAGAGTATGTCAGTGCAAGAGCTAGAGATCAAGTTCACGAACCTCATTCATTTTTCACCAGACCTATTTCTGGATGAGGAGTCTCGTGAGAGATTCCTTGATGAGGTGTTACATCCTTCGATCCAATACACAGTTACTCATTTTATGTTTCCAACATACTTGGAGGTTCATAAGAAGGTATAGGTGATTGAGAATATGAACTTGTGAGGGGTTATACTATAATATGGGAGTCAATAGAGTTATTTGAGAGGTAGAGTTATCAGCGGCAGGTCTCAGGCACCCAAAATTTTGAGGTTTTGACCAATAGGGAGTCAACCTTAATAGTTAAATTTTCAACCTTCTTGTCCTCATGCCCATCTTGTGGTCTTGCGGCCGAGGTTTTTATTTTTTTGATTTTGTAGCCATCTTAATAACCAATGTCTAACAACGTTTCTAGCTCATTATGGTAGAGGTGGATAGGTTCAATACCATCCTCAATATTAGTTTCTAGTGAGACCATTTCAGTCGCAGGGGAACCCAGATTTTGCTCCACTGAGGGGAGATAGATCTAGTAGAGGCCAAACATAGGATGTTCCTCTTGTTTTGGGGACTTTACTTAGGCATGGTCATGTAGGTGATTATTAGCAAAGAGGCAGAGGAGCTGGGAATGGTCAGTTGCATGCAGTAGAGGTGATCCAACAGGTCCAGAGATCATTAGAGGTATGATTAGTTTGTTTAGTACCATTCATTGTGATTTTTTTGATTCAATAGCTATATAATCCTTTGTTGAAACTTCTATACCACATGATTGGGGACTAGATGTAGAGAGGATTCTCGTGCCCCTTGTGTTGAGTAAGCTATTCGAAGCCCAGACCAGTTTGTTTGATATGTTCCAGGGATGTAGAATGATGATGGGACTGTATCAGTCCCATGGGGATATTTTATTTCAAAAATTGAAACCATATGGTGTAATAATTTATATTTATTAGTTTTATTCCATGCATTTAGTTATCAACTAGTTCCGGAAGAGAGTCATGTTTTCGAACATAGATGGAAAACATGTCGTTTTTTTATAGAATGGAGTTTTCAAGTTGATAGTCGGCATGTGGAGCCTCTTATTTTAATATTGGATGACCTTTTATTGGATTTGGTGGAAATTGAGATGGTATAGGTTCCCAAGGTCATTGGTGAGTTCTTTGAAATTTTTTCTAAGGAGGTTGTGACGCTACCCCCACGACGTGATCCTGAGTTCGGGATAGATTTGTAGCCTAGTACTTCTCCAATTTAAATGGATCCTTATCGGATGTCACCTTCTGAGTTGCAAGATATGAGGATTTAGATATATGATTTGAAAATGAAGGGTTTTATCCAGACAATTGTTTTGACGTGGGGTGATTCAGTGTTGTTCGCCAAGAAGGAAGATGATAGTCTAAGGATGTGTATAGACTATCAGAGGCTGAATCAAGTAACGATCAAGAATCGATACCCTCTTCTAAGGATAGATGATTTTTTTCACTATATGAGAGGGTGAGTTTATTTTCCAAGATTGATATGTGGTCTGGATATCCCCAGTTGAGGGTGAATGAGACCGATATCCCAAAGACTTCCTTTAGGTACAAGTATGGGAACTTCGAGTTCATTTTCATTCCATTAAGTGTTATTAATTCTCCAATCATGTTCATGGGACTTCTGGATTTTTTGTTTTGTGATTTTTTAGATCAGTTAGTCATTGTGTTCATCGATGATATCTTAATCTACTTGAATTCATAGTAAGAGAACTATGAGCATCTCAGAACTATCTTGCAGGTTCATTGACACCAACTGCTCTATGTAATGTTTTCCAAGTGTAAATTTTAGACCAGAGAGGTGCATTTACTTAGGGATGTAGTGTCTCAGAATGGTGTAGCATTAAACCCATCAAAGGTTGAAGCAGCTCTTTCTTGTGTAGAACCAAAGAATGAGGCATAGGTTCATAGTTTTCTTAATCTTGCAACCTATTATTTGAGGTTCATACCTGATTTCTCTTGAGGTACAGCCCCATTAATGACCCTGACAAGAAAAGATCAAGATTTCTTGTGGGGTGAGCAGTTTTAAGAAGCACTCATCTACCTGAAGCGGAAGTTGGTTAGTGATCTAGTGCTCTGGTTTCCTGAGGAATGGGTAATGTTTGAGTTTTTTTATGATTCTTCCCATATGTTCTTGGGATGCATATTGATGGAGCAGCAAGAAGTGATCTCTTATGGGTCCAGGAAGTTATGTACTCATTGCGTAACTATTACACCCATGATCTGTATCTATAATAGGCAGTGTTCGTGATGAAGTTGTGGAGGCACTACCTCATTAGGGAGTGCTTTATGGTCTTCACAAATCACAAGAGTTTGAGGATTATCTTTTCCCAGTGTGATCTAAATCTATGATAGAATAGGTGGATGGAGTTTCTTTAAGACTCTGATTTTTACATCTCCTACACCTCAGGAAATGGAAATTTCATGGATGGTGATTTGAGAATAAAGTCATAGAAGAAGGTTTTTCGGGAATCTTTGGATTCTTGGAGGGTGATGGAGGACTTGGAATCCTTTCACTTGGATGCATGAGTGGAAAATGTTAGAGTATATTTGTTTCATATGATGGTTTAGTCTTCTCGGATGCATCAAGTGGAGGAGTCTCATTTGGGCGACTTAGAGGAAAAGGTGATGTATGATCCTGTTGGCCATGGTGATGATCCGTAAGGATGGTTGGAATTTGACTTTGTTTCATGGAAGGTTTTTTCTTCCATTAGAAATGTGTGAGGGTGTCCTTTGTGAGTTTTGTAACTCAACTTTAGTGGTACACCCAAGAATTTCTAAGATGTACCATGGTTTTAGGATGCAGTTTTAGTGGCCCAAGATGAAATGGGTAGTGGAGGAGTTTGTGGAGAAGTACTTGGTTTTCCAATAGGTAACGATCGATCATCGCATTCCTGGTGGTTTTTTGCAACACTTAGATGTTCACCAGTAGAAGTGGGATGACATCTCATTGGATTTCATCATAGGATTACGTAGAGCTTAGGGAGGATATGATAATATCTGGGTAATAGTGGATCAACTGATGAAATTAGCTGACTTCTTAGAGATCAAGGAGTAGGGCACAGTGGATGCCTTGGTGAAAAGGTATGTGGATGAGGTGGTGAGGCTACATGGAGTTCCAAGATCCATTGTCTTGGATCAGGACACACATTTTACCCCACAAGTATGGAAAGGATTGAAACATGCTTTTTCCACCCAGTTATGCCTCAATACTACTTTCTACCAATAGATAAATAGGAAGACATATCGAACTATCTAGAAGTTGGATCATATATTGCGGGCATGCATCTCATACTTTTCTAGATCTTGGGAATGAAACCTTAAATTGGTAGAGTTTTCTTATAATAATAGCTATCAATCTTCCACTGTGATGGACCTATTGTAATATTTGTATGAAAGACAATGTCATTCACCATTGTGCTAGATAAAGGTTGAGGAGATAACTATTATTGGTTCGAAGGTAGTGTAGAGGATGAAAGAGAATGTCCAGCTTGTTCGTGAAAGGATGAAAGAATCAGAGGACTGGCAGAACTCTTATGCCGATTGTAGGAGGAGGCCCTTGGAGTTTGAGTTTGGGGACCACATGTTCTTGAAGGTTTCCCCTCGATGTGGGCAATAGAAGTTTGGTAGAGAGAGTAATATTTCTCCCAGGTTTGTTGGACTGTTTGAGGTGTTGGGGTGAGGTGGTGAGGTGGCATACTAGTTAGCATTGTCATCACAGTTGGATACAATCCATGAAGTCTTCCATGTCTCTCAGTTTCATCGGTATCTTCACGATGACTCACATGTTCTTGAATGGTGAGAGCTAGATATTGAGGACGTTGCAACGTTCGTGGAGTGGCCAATGGAAATCCAGTATAGTCGAGAGAAGTTACTGCATGGATGGACCATTCCTTTGGTTCATGTCTTATAGAGGCATGGTGGCTAGGAGGAGAGTACTTGAGAGCGAGAAACGTAGATGCGTGAATAGTATTCAGAGTTGTTTTGAGTTTTTTTCTCTGTTATTCTTTGCAATGTGATGTTTCGATCCCTTTTTTGTTTTATGAGATGGGTTGTTTACCTTGGTTTGTGATGTGTGTCCGGTGTTATATGTAATAAAATCTTGAAATATGAAAAGGTAAAGACCTAGTTCCTAATCAAGACACATTAATTGTGATGCTATTAACCCATGAGGATGAGTCAGTGCTGCCCATAGCAGATAGTATCTTGAAATGGAATGTGGGATTCCCTGATTCATGTGTTTGTAAGAGTGTAGTTCATTGGTTGTGTATTTTCTATGTGGCAGTGTGGTTGTATGAGAGGATATGGCATGTGGTTGTAGTGATTAGGTGGTATAGTTTGTTTGTGGTTGTTTGGTGATGCATGTTTTTCTTGTAGTAACGTTTGTGGTATGACGATATCCTTGAGAGTTATCTCGTGGGGTGGTTGTTCGGGCCACCTTTTCTCCTAGTTTTTTGGTTTTGAATTTTTAAGGGAGAGAATAATTTGAGAGTTATCTGATGTAACTACTCGTGCCCTCCTAGTCTAAAACTTTTCTTATTTTAGTTGTTAGAGTCATTCAAAGGAGGATCAAATGACTTTAGAGAAGTTAGATTTCTAAAAGATAGAACAACTAGGATTACACAAGCTCTAACTGAATTAGATGATGTAAAGTTTGGTTTCACAATTTTTCTTGGAGGTTTCATGATGTGAAGACATTTTACACGCCATGAAAGAGGGTTTTACGATGTGAAATGTTTGAGGTCTGAAAAAAATAAAATAAATTGGAAGGTGGTGGGGTTTTCAGCTTAAGGCGGCCATAAGGAATTTTATGGTGTGAAAGGGTATTACACGTTATGTAATACACTACTACTATAACTTTTAAGTTCTTTTCCAGCCACTGGGGTTGTCAAACCTATGGCTGTAATGACCCTTCCTTGAGCCCAAGAAACCAGGCGACCCCTATTTGATGTTTTGAGGATTCCTTCATCAAGGATTGTTTTCTATCTTCCCTACTTTAATTCATAGCAATCCATATTTGATCTAAAATTATTTATTCCTCTGTTATTGAGGTTTCTTCCAGTTTGGTCTCCATCCCCTCCCTTTTCTTCTTTCCATGCGATGACGAATGTTATCAGCTGGTTCAAATGGGGATCTCTTTGGTTTTTATCGATGAAGTGGTGTTATGTAATCCTCAGGTGGATGAATATATTTTCGGATAAGTAATTAGAGGTCCATTACATTATTCTTTCTTGTGTGAGGATCATTGACACCCTTTTGAGGCAAGTTTTCCTTTATTTCTCTTAATTGTGCATCATGTGGGAGGGGTTTGCTTTTGTTTTATTATGTATTTTGGTTGTTCTTGATAAATCAAAGATAATAATTGATTAAATGAAATTGAAAGAGTTATAGGGATTCTTTTTGGATTCCCATGTTGTTTTAATATTATGATTGTGATATTATGACTATATGTGTTAAATTCCCCACTGAAAATTGTGTCTGTTGGGGGTTTTCTTTTCACTTTTAATAGATTATGGAATGAATTTTGTTTTCCTTTGGTTGGAAAATTATATATGAAAATTAATTAATCGTGTATATTCGAATAATGAATAGATTCCCTAGGATCATACAGTTCTATGATAACCCTTGACATAAACAACTAAAATTAAATAAGGGATGCTTTTTTAAATATGGAATTGTGTTTTTTAATTGGTACATTGGGTTATGTGATGTGTGGGTTTGCTATGTTTTGTGCTTTTGTAGGGTTGTGAACATGGTTGTGTGCTGTGGGATGTATTGGGTGGTGTAATGGAATATCTAGTTGAGTGATTGATTGACTGTCGAATGGACGATAAGTGTTGTGTAGCGGTGCTGCAAAACTAATTGTGTGGTAAGGTGTTATCCATTGGGGTTGTGAGTTGGGGGTTTGTTATGTTGGTACATGAACTGATCAGAATGAGTTTAAAGGAGGAAATTACTGATTAGTATTGGTAATTCACCCAAATTTTTTCCGTGAGTAACATGTATAAAGATTCACCCCATATCTAGAGATCGATATATGTTATAGTGTGAATGGGTATTAAATGTTGAGGTCATGGAACAATGTGTCTTTAAAGTTAATCTTCCTTAATTTATCAGGGATCTTCAACTTCTAAAACCTATGTTTATTATTTCTATGTTCCTTGTTGTGTGATATGCTTGGTAGTCTCATCGGTAGTGAAGGAATAAATAAATATTTTATTAATGAATCCTAGAATGGCTTGAGTTGATTTGGATAACATAATGGAAATGGTTAATTAACTTTGGATGGGAATATGAAATGGTTTTGTGGAATGATATGTGGTTTTGTTCATTTAGAGGTAGTAGAAAAGTTGGTCGTGTTGTGATTTGGTGGTTTGTTTGAGAACCCATATGTTGGTCTTGATTGTTTGGTATCAATATGTATATATTTGAATTTTTCTTATGATTTATATATACACCCCACCCAAGTTGAACAATATGTTTTGAACACCCCCATCATCATGGGGGAGGGTGTATTTTCGAAAAATCATGGTGGGAGGATGGATGGTTGGTCAACCGCTCTTACATGCTCCCTCTTCCAGATGGTGATAGCTCAAGATTATTTAGGAAGGTTGTGGTTCGTGAGGCCCAGGTGTGTGTGGGAAATTTCTTCTTTCCTAGGTATCTTCTAGATGAGATGTGTTTTTCTTTCCCAGATGTCTTTAGGATGAGATGTCGTTTGTGGACCAGGTTTCTATGGGTGGTATGTGATGTGGTTTATTTCCCAAGTGTTTGCGGGTAGGATGCGATGTGGTTTGTGGCCCAGGTGTATATGGGTGGGATGAGATGTGGTTTGTGGACCAAGTTTATGCGAGTGGTATGTGATGTATTATGTGGACCAAGTGTCTATAAGAGGAATGTGGTGTGGTTTGTGAAGCCCAAGTGTGTGTGGGCGAGTTGTGACATGGTACTTTTAGAGGAGGTGGGAGCGTGATGATGTTTTCTGTTAGGTAAGAGAGGCTAACCAGTGTGAAGTGGTGTTGGGTACCCTATCATTGATGTACATTATATTAAATTACTTGAATTGCATTATTTGGCGAGTGTGCCTTGGTGAGGTTGGGATGGTCTGTATACCTTTTAGGTGTTGTTTGGTTTTGTTTTTTTATCACAGGGGAATTAGTATACTTCTTTCACATGTGCATGCGAGACTTCAGTTTTCCTACCAAGTATACTTGTATGCTCATCCTACATATATAAAATTGTTTTTAGGTTTCTAGGAGGATTTTTTGGACTATGATGTAGATTACTAGTTTGGGATTGGGACAGTTTATGTATCACTGCATAGCTTTACTTTTGGTATTTACTTGCAGGATTTTGTACTTATAACAATTCTATTTAAAAAACATGCGTGTGGGATATTTTTTGGATTTATTTTATATATGTCCTGTAATTGTTTTGTGGATGATCCATTATATCTTCCGATCTTGTTTAAATAAAGGGTAATGACTCCAATGTGGTGAGATATGTATACCCTTAGTTCTATTCACCAACTCGGGACCTACTGGAGGCGGGACTCGAGGGTCATTATCTCCCATTGTCCATTGTCATCCTAGGAGGGGAATCTTTGTAGGGAGGGGGTCATGACAATTATATTTAGTTCCATGAAATTTTCTTCACAATAAATAGTCTAAATGAACTTGGATCTCTTCCATGTCAAGTTGGATAGTGTATATGATATCCATGATAAATTTCTTACAAATCATTGATAATACCCATACGACCTAAAAAATATGGATTTCAAGAATTGTGGTTAGTATTGGCCAATGTTCTGTAACTTTTATATTTGTAAGATCCACAAATATCCCATATCTTTTGATTACATGACCCAAGAATGATACTTTTTGTATTTACAATTAAAATTTTCTAAATTTGGAAACAATTTATCCTTCCTCAAGGTTTTCAACACAATCCTCAAATGGTATTCATGTTGTTCCTTACTCTTGGAATATAAGTATATCATCTATAAAGACTACCAAAAACTAATCAAGTTAATCTATAAAGAATTTATTTAATAGATCCATAAAAATAAAAAGATAATTGATAATTCCAAATGACATCACAACAAATTTATAGTTTTCATAACTCATATGGAAGGCTATCTTAGATATTACCTCTTTTTTGACACTCAACTCATGATATCCATATCAGAGGTCAATCATTGAAAATTATTGATATCCTCATTTTTATCAAAAAAAAATTAATATGGGCTATAGGGTAAATTGTATTATATTAATCTTGTTAACTTCCTCATAATCAATGAAAAAATTCATTGAATCATATTTATTATTAACAAAAACAACAGATTCACCCCATGGTGATTCACCTATCCGAATGAATCCTGTATCAATATTCTCCTAGATCTTTCTCTTTAATTATTACAACTCAATATGGGCCACTCTATATGGAGTTTCTAAACTAATTACAGCACAAGTTATGGGTTATATTGAAAAAAAACTTCATGATTCATGGGAATACTATGATAATATTCTAGAAATATATCATTATATTCCTACATAATAGAAATATCTTCAATGTTGAGTTTCTACCTAACCATTTGAGATAAATACTACTCATTAATAGGTAGTAATACCCACACAATAGAAGTAATTTCCTTTTGAAGTTCATATTCATCCTCATACTCATAGAAAATAACTATTTAATTCAGAATATGAAATGTGACTTCCCTTACTTGACAATTGATATGAGATCTTTATAAATAAATCCAATCCATGACCGAAATTACATCAAATTAAACTAGAGGGAGAATCATATATTTACAGGAATAAAATTACCACAAACTTATGATAGATATGAATTGTATACTTGATATGGAATCATGATACCATTAGGAGTTTTTATTGATAATTCAACATCTAATCATGGAGGTGGTGATGTAGTACCCACAAAAAATTCTTAAAGATGAACATAGAGGGTAGAACTAGAGTTAATTAAGAAACTTTCCATTATAGAGTGGATGATAAGTATACCTTTCAACATTTTGTTCTCAGGACCCACTTTGGTAGTTGGGATCAGATGAGATTTCCCTTTGTCTCTTGGATTAAGATGTTATTTTCACTGATTGTCATCATTAAACCTTGGATTCATGCAATGGTTGGTATAATTATCATTCTCCATTCATTTTTATCACTGGATTATGGGTGGTTCAATCAGTTGTTATCTCTCTATATTTATTTCCTCATATTTCCTCTTTATATATCTTCAACAATAACTTTATTGGTGGTCTTAATTCAAAACTTTTGTTATAGAATAAGATTCATTTTATTTTATCCATATGTTTTATTATTAGAATTTCCATAAAACTATATATTTATATTCTTATTATAATCATGAGAATGATGGGAATCTCCACTCTACATTTACACCTTGAGTTAACATAGAAAAATTTATTCATAGCTACTAAAGTTCATTATGGATAATGCCTTTTAGAGACTTTTTTTATGCCATTGAAGAATTTATCAATTATACTTTTAGCGTCAATGATAAAACCAAAAGTGTACCTAGAAAGTCTAGTAATGATTTCCTAATTGGTACTAATAAATTTATATCCTTATTTTTAATCTCAATGGATCCCCTTTCCATTTTCATGTGAAGAGTTCAAGGAAAGAACTTATTAAAAAATAACCTCTTAAACACATCCAATTCCATTGGTTCAATTTCATCCACTTGTCTCATATTCTTAATAATATTCAACCATTAACCCACATCACCTTCAAAATGATACAACACCAAGAAATTTTTTTCATGATCTGAGCATTAGATAAATAAAAATATAGTTTGATTGGTATTGATCCATTTTTCAACCATTAGTGGATTGGAGGACCCACTAAAAGAAGGCAGATGTTTCCTCCTGAAATATTCAATGGTGATTTGGTACCCTCATTTTATTATTAGGAATATCAACATGATTCATGAATTTAGAGAGTTATGTGAGCATAAAAATAATATTTTTCATTATAACTCCCATGTCGTATTTCTCAAGAGGAAAATCATTTAAATTTTCAACACATTCATTATTAACATGATTCTTCCTTGTTCTAAATAATGGATAAAACCAAAAATCATGGTGTAGGAATCAAAATAAAATAATCAGATTAATTAATAATATAATCACAATAATAGTTCATGAGATTCCCTAAATTTTGACACAATATTATCAACCTATTACACTTTTAGGTTCACCTTATATCAATTCATGTTCATAAAAGTTTTTATTAAGACCCTTCCTCATATTCTTCACAACCTATTCTCTAAAAATAATGAAACGCTATGATGCCAATTGATGAAACCCAAGAAAAAATGTAAGATCCCAGGTTTTCTTATAAGTTTTATATCTATCTAATTTCGGTTTAATAGATTGGTTTTGACCTATTGGGACTTCTTAATGATGTTTCAAGAGTTTTGGGGGTGTCAGAGGCTTGTTTGGAGTCTAGAGGCCCAGTTTTTTGAAAAGAAATTAATGCTCCATGGTCAGAAGAAACAATGCAATCCAGGTGGCACAGTCAAGAGTAACCATGTAGGGTTGGACATAGAGTAGAAAAGGGTGAACAATTTTCCCTGACCACATGCCTAGGACTGCATTCCCATATAGGAAGCTCTTTAGTTTTTGGTAGAGGTGTGAAGCATGGCTTGTTCATGGTTTCCCAAACCTTTTACATGAACCATGCAAGTTACCTATTGAGATAGTGAGGGGTGCATGGTTGACACATGGTTTTGCCAACATTGCGGCCAAACCATGCAATCTAGTTAAAAAGTGGGAAATGTACTTTTTCCCCTATGGATTTATAACATTAATCTCTTCATTCCATTTTTTATTTCTCTTTTGGATCTTCTCCTCCAATGAGGGTTCTTTAAGCCTAATCTAATATTTGATGTGGTTTCTCTGTTCGGACATGGATTCTAGCGTCGATCATCAAATTAGATCTATGCTGATGATTTCTTCATTCATCTTTTACATTTATTAATTTTTCATCATATATATGGATTTATTTTTTTATAAGGTAATATGCCCTATTTCTAGGGTTTTTTTCCATTATTCATTTTTCTTTTAATTTGGACCAAATCAGAGGTCAATACTAGATGAGTTTTCTACCACGATTATATAGTAGGTGGTCTATAACTTTCACTTAAATTTTGATGTTTTATATACCATGTTTCCATTGTGCTAAATGTCATACCTTCTTGTTTTTTCCCTAAAATTAAATGAATGACGAGATTATATTATTTGGAACCTATTAGGTTTCCTATGAGTACGATTGTATAGTTAGAGGACATTCATCTCAACCCATGCCACCTTTGAGGTGTGTTTATATATTTTCCCTTGATATACCACTCCTTTGGGGGTGTGTTAACTAACCAATTTTAGTGGAAGAATTAATGAGAATTTATTGAGTTATTGGAGAAATATTATGCCTCTTTCACCATGTGATTATATATGATTAAAATACTAAAATTATTTAAATTGAAAATGTTGAATTATTTTGGATAAAATCATGGGTTATGAATGGTTATGAATGATTAATGAATTTATTGATGAATTTATAATGCCAGTGGATTCCTTGTACATTTTTACTCCTTGGATCACATCTTAATTTGAAACTTTTATTTTATTACTATTATACATGTGATAAACTCCACACTACTTCATTGTTCATACACAGACTAGACATGTTATAAATACCATTGGTGGTAGCCTGTGAGTTTTATCTGACACCCTGTTCAGGCTGCAATTGGGTACCCAAATAGTATTCATGGATTCATGTAGGGACTGAGGCTTGCACCCACTTTATGATGATTGCTTAGGATCAGGCGAGCACAACACTGAGCTATGCTCGTGATGCAAGACATAGATAGTTCCATTTGTGTCTTTTTGTTTATTTTGATACATGTACTGTATGGATGACTATAACAATGTATTTACTACCATTTTTTATAGATATATGACATGAACATAATATTTTATATGAAAATGATTTTGGTAAACCTTTTAATTACAAACTTCTGGATATTATATTTTGTCTTGATTTATATCCTAATTCCATTTATTTTTTCATCTGATTCACCTCTGTGTTAATTTTATTAGGAGTTTATGGTCTCACCACAATATCACCTTATCCCCTCACTATTTGTTGACAACCTATGGAATGCAGGGAGGTGAACTTGATGCCATGCAACCCACCAGCTCAGGGCACCATTTAGTGGTTCCTAGGTTGAGAAATTACAAAGTGGTATCCAAGGTTTATTTTATTTTATTTTCTTATCTTTCTGTTTTGATACAATAGAAAAGATATTAGAAAATAATTGGAATTTAGTAATGATATATACTTGGAAGTATTTAACCTGGGTATAGGAAAACAAATCTAAATTTCCTGGTATGGAACATTTTGTTTTGAATTTTTCCTATTAGAGTTGATTTGATTAAATTGTTGGGTGATGGACATGCTATTTTATGTTACTATTATTGTGATTGAGGAATTTAATTTATCCTTGTCCCAATATGCAAATGAATAATTAAGCATGCATCATTTTATGCACCTTATAGGATTCACATGCCATATTGGGTGCAATGATTGATAGCATGACATTGTTATATGTGACTTGTGTGATATAATTAATATTTTAATAATGTTCCTTATAGTGGATTAAGAATCATAATTGGTATTTAGTATGACTTCCATAACCTAAGTAGTGTTTTTTCTGTATAGGATTCAACAGACACCCTAATCAGTCAATTATGGCACATTAAGTCATGGATCGTTGGTCAAATAGACTATAACATGTTATGGTTGAGATTAAAAGGAATCAATACATTGATTTACAATGTGTATGGGCCCTTATATGTTTGAAGTGGTGATCCATTTAGTTTAAACATTTAACGAGAACTATAAAAAAATATAAATTTAAATGAAATTGAAATTCTGATATGGGAAGGTTTCCATTAAATGGAGTTTCCAATTTCTATTAACAACCCATATAATAGGATTTGTACTATGAAATAGAGATCTTGAACCAGACTCGACTTTAGAGTGGGCGGTAAGCCATGTCTCTAGTGATTTTTATGGTATTTCCTATTACCCAGTCATGGATTTAGGACCAGATAGAGGGGTGTGACTTGTTTATAGGAAGACTTTGACATTTACTATGATTTCATTTGTGATCATGTTGATACTGAATTATTTTAGGAGGTATGTGTTTGTAATTTTAGATACATGCCACTATGATGACCTCTAATTGGGTTCCAAGAGGGTGGCAATGACCATGCTCTAAAGGTGGTGGGCTGTGATCCACTAGTAGAACCTTCGATAGCGACACTTGAAAAACCAGTAGTTATACTTGACGTGGGTGCCAATGCCCAATTATGAAAGGGTTTCCTACAATTTATACAGACCTTTTAGGGATCCCTACATCTTGACTCATATATGGAAGTGCTGAAAAATTTGTTCCAGTAGCAAAATCCTCCCATGTTTTTGGGGGATGGTGGTCCATTTGTTTTTTAGCTGTGGATTTATATTTTTATATTGATTTTTAGGAATCCTGAGACACCTCATGATAGGAGATTGAATCTTGCAACATATATGATTAAATGAGAAGCTAATCACTAGTGAGATGTTTTTAACCAGGCTGATACGGTTCAAGATATAGTTCATAGGGATTTCCAATCCATGCTTTGTGATTACGTCTTTCCTGATACTATGAGGACTGATTGGGATAGTGAGTTTATGAATTTGGATCAGGGTGCGATGATTGTTATGGAGTATTCAAAATTCATTATAGAGCTTCAATGTTTTATGATGATTTATCTTTCTAGTGATCCATCGAGTGTGATAAGATTCTAAGATAGTTTCAATTATGTCTTTTGATTATAGTTAAACGTGTTTTAGTTGAATACTATAATAGAGATAGTGAATCAGAAAATTATTACTAAATGAACTTTGAGGGAAGATTGAGCAGGGAAGTTCTACATATCGACCCAGTGGTTCAGTTTCAACTGAAATAAAGAACCATTTTTAGGTTTCTCATGAGGGAAACACCAGCTAAAGTGTGAGTTCATATAATTATGTCTTATTCGATCAGTATGGGAGATGTGGATATATAAGGATTTAGTTAAATAGATACCAAGTCAAGTGTCAATCACATAGAAGGATGGGCCATGTAAAACAGTTCTAAAGGACCTTACCTATAGTAGTCAGCAGAATGGGATTGACTCTAATTCCAGGTTCAGGAGTGGGATTCACAGCTCCACGTCAAGTTGGGAACTGGAGTAATGTTGGTCATTCAGGCCAAGGTGGAAGTCATGGATGAGGTATTCAGGCACTTGTTGTACCATCAATATAGACCATACCTTACTTGGGTAGTGAAGTTTCTCACAGGTCCATAGTTTAGTTTTGATATATTATATACAGCCTACACTTGAGGAGAAAACCGTCAGGCCATATGCATTGAGAGGTATGATCCTAGTAGGCTCTACTCTAGTATCTTCCCTTTTTGTTAAAGGATTATATCATTCTTTTATATCTGTACATGTTTTGGTGAACCTTAGGCTCTATGTTTAGTTTTCTAACAATGTTATAAAAGTCAACACTCTGTTGGGAATCACATCATAGAGTGTGAATCAGTGTAGGGAGTTCCCCTTAAGATTGGTGGGTGTCACTTTGTTTGGGGTCTCTTTGTCCTCAATATGATAGGTTTTGAAGTCATAATCAGGATTAAATGGTTAGTTTCTTATCATGAACATGTCAACTATTATCAACAAAGTTTGACTTTCACATCACTAGAGGGTGGGTTTTTTATTCACAAGGGTGAATGGGATGTCTAGGGAAGCTAAGATGGAAAAAAAACATCATGGGCTTGACGGGATGATAGCCCAGATTTTTAGTTTGTATCTAGATGAGTAGGGATCACATTAGGCATACTTTCCTCCAGTGGTTGACTATTTCAAGGATGTTTTCTTGAATGAATTTTCTGGTTTACCTTCTAAGAGAGCGGTGGAGTTCTGTATCAAGCTAGTTCCAAGAGTTTCACAAGTATCCATTCCTCTTTATCGGATGTCTACAACAGAGTTATAGGAGATCAATAGATAGCTAGAGAACTTAGAGGAAAATTTATTTATACGAATCAATACTTAACTATGGGATTCACCGGTCCTTTTTGTGAAAAATTTGGATGAAACCCTTAGGCTATGTGTATATTAAAAAAATCAAACCAATTGATGGTTAAGAACTGGTATCCTTTTTCATAGATAGATGATCTCTTTGACTAGCTTTGAGGAGATCAGGTGTCCTTGAAGATTTATCTGAGATTGAGTTATCATTAGGTGTGTGTTAATCATGAAGACATACCTCTTATAACTTTTCATAGTTGGTATAGTCTATATGATTATTTGGTTATGTTGTTCAGTCTCACAAACCCACCAAAAGTTTTTATGGAACTAATAAATTGTGTTTTCAATCCATATATAGATTCATTTGTGGTGGTATTCATGTATGATATATTGGTGTATTCTCACAATATAGATTACCATTCCAAAAATCTTGAGATCATTTGTATACACTAAGGAAGAATAAATTATATGATAAGTTCACAAAGTGACTCTTATGGATGGATAAGATTCACTTCTTGGGTCATATCATCTTAGAGACAGGAGTATCAATTAACCTCAAGAAGGTGAGATCTCTAGTTTACTAGGATCATCCCAAGAATATATTTATCATACATATTCTCTTGGGGATATTTTATTATTATAGGAATATCATACAAGAATTATAATGCTTAGAATTACCTCTTAAGAGCATGAATTAGAGCGGTGTGAATTTTTTATGGTCATATAACTATGACGCAACCTTTTAAGAGATGAAAGAGAGACTGACTTCAGTGTTGGTCCTGATTCTACTAAATCCAAGAAGAATCTATACAGTATATTTTGATACATCAGGTATCAGGATACGAGTAGTTTTGATGAAGTAGGATAGATTCATGGTGTATGGGTCTCGTTAGTTAAGGCCAAACAATAAAAATAACCTGATACACGATCTTGAGTTAGACACTGTTGTTTATGTATTGGGATATTGGAGGCATTATTTACTGGGAGATAATTTTTTAGTGTAGACGAACCACAAAATCCTTAAGTACATATTTACACAATGTGATTTGATTTGAGGTAATGAAGGTGGGTTGAGTGACTACAGTTTTTTGACTTTCAGGTTGCCTATACATCCGAAAAGGGAAATTCATTTGTTGATGCACTGATTAGGAGGACTCATATATAGGCATTTCAGGAGGCCAGTAGCGAGTGGAAGCTTATGGACTTATTTTCAAGGATGCACTTGTAAGTGAAATATAGTCTCGGAGAAAATTTTCTCTCGTCCTTAGTAGTGACTTACACTCTTCGGAATAGAGTGATTATGTAACACCCCAAGATTCCATGGTATGTTTCCCTTTGAATAATGCAATAGCTTGCATTGTATGTGACTTTGAGATTCTAACACGCCGCGACCAATCAAAGTGGTCATTATGAATAATAATACCCACTTTTTAAAATTTTATAAATTTTATTATTCAAATTGGACTTCATTTTTGTATTCAAAATAACAAAATTAGCTTAGAATGAATTTTTGGTATTTTTCTAAAAACATTCAGTTTTTGCTGAATAGTGAAAAATACTAAATTTTAATTAAAAACAAATTTTTTAATCAAAATAATTTATAGTGATAAATTATACTATTTAGTGGTTTTAAAGTATAATTAGATTATATTTTTACCATTTAATCCAATTTTGGTCATTGGACATAATTTCACAATTAAACTGGATAAAAACAACTGTCAATCTTTTGATAGTTATTATTTCTTAAAAACACGCTTTTTTGTTTTAACAATGGGAATTAAATTAAATTAATTTCTGGGACTTTTGTTTTTTAAATTTAGAAAAATGAATTCCATGTTCAGAATCAGGAGGTCCAAATTTTTTAAATAGGTAACTTTTATTTTTATATATTTTGAATAATTATTTCGGTAAATATTTTATTTACCATGGATAAAGGGTAAATTTAGTAAAGAAAGGTAAAAAAATAATATTATAATAATATTAAATTACCTTAACATGTGTCCTAACCCTATTTTCTAATACATTTCCGACCATGGGAATCCTTGGGTCGATTTTGGGACCCCATGGATCCACTTGTAAGTGATAATGACACTTTATATTAATTAAGTTAAAGTAAATACAAAAATAACATAAGCATATATCTTTTAGTAAAACAATTTTTACATAGGGTTATATATGTTATCTCTTCAACTATAAAAATTAATTAGAAATATAAAAAAACTTCCTACATAATGGTATTTTATTTTTAATTTTTAGACATTTAATAATTAAATTTATTTATGACACAATGATGATGCAGTATTTTCCTTAATAACAAAAGAATCAAATAAATGGAATTATAAATATTAAAATAAATATAATTTTAGAGATTTGATGCCATAAAAGAATTTTATAGGTTAATATTACATGTTAGGATTTATTAAATTAATTTATTTCTAAATAATAATGTTGTTAGGACTTTAACAAAAATCAATTATTAAATAGTGTCAAAATTGACAAAAAAGAGTTTTTAAAACAAATATTATAATATTAATTGATATAATATTCTTAAAAATATAAGGTTCCGCAAAATGACTTATATAATGATAGGTATATGATTAATAAACCACTTGGGGTTCTCTTGGTAGTTTATAGTAAGTTTATTAACCATATAATATAAAAATACAAAGAGACATGGTAAATGTAAAACTATTTAACTCGGAGTTAAATCTAAATGATAAGGTTACTATGGTGAGATAAACCTATCTAAAACATATTGGTTAAAAGGTTTTAGACCCATCCCCACCTTATCCTATAAATAAATCACTTTGGCGCCATTAAAAACCTAAAATTATTTTATTATAAAATAATATTTTAATTTTTTCCTAAGGTGCCCCTCACCCCTCTTATAAAAGGGAACTTCCCCTTCTATCAAATTCAGACCTTCAAAGCCTTTTGGCTCGGACAAACTCTACCGAAATATCCTCGAAAATTTTCTACCTTCATTCTATATGCCTTAGTTTAGACCATTTTCCAACTTAAGGGTCTCTTTTGATCAAATAAAAAGGAAGAACCCGAATAAGAGATAAATATTTCATCACCTCTTTCAAGTTCTTTTCTTCTTCCACTTCCTCTTTCTTTGTTATTTCCATTATAAAATAATAAATCCAGTATCTTCTATATAATTTGATGTTATTATAAATATGTTATAACCATATTTCTTATTCTATCTATCTTTTGAATGGCATGTCACCATACGTGCGTACGTACAGCTTACCGTCTCCACGTCGTGGTTTAGTTGTTATTTAATAAATTATTATTTGGATGGGTATAATAATGATTTATAATTGGTGTAAATAATAAATATAACATTATAATGATTCTTTATATATGATATACCATCTAATTATATATGATTTTAATATCAAAACAATGATATTGTCGCTTGTGTGTACGTACGGATTACCGTCTCCACAAACACGAAGAGATTCATTCCCCATCGTATCCATTCAAGAATAATTTTCATTTGATGATTAAAAATAATTTTTAAAGACTTAATATCATCTTGAATATTTATAAGATACATCCAATCTATAACAGACATTACTAACGTAATAAATCATATAAAGTAAAATGAATCAGTTAACACCCGAAACGAGGATACTACTGAAATATCATTAACAATGAAATATTAGAAGATCATATATGATATAATATTAATGTATATGGTTCTTTTATAATTTAATAACAATTATTTCACCATTATACAATAATTTAACCTACCCTAGACGAAGAAAAAGTACAAGGTAAGGGTTAACTCAACAATCTCTTCATTATTTGAGGTTTTTTATACATAATTACCTACCGGGACCTATTTATCATCCACATCCATGTTTCTTAAAAATGTATTTCAAATTTTTTTTACTATTTACCAGAAAATTGGTTAATTTCATTTATACCCTTACTTAACCTTATGTTTTTTGAATGGAATATTTCTGTCGTTTTCCAAACAAGGTACTTTTTGACCTTTTTGACAAAATTAAGGTAAGAATATTTTTTTATCTTATACAGTGGGTGCAACTATTTTCCACCATTATAACATCATCAAAGATTACCTTACAACATTATAAGAATATTTTTAAAATAAATGTATTATTTTATAATTCTGTGACTCTTAATTGATTTCAAAAAAAGAACGAGATATTTCTCTCAAATATTTTTGATTTCATCCATGTCAATATCCTTTGATGGATTTTAAGTTTGTTTGAATTTAATTTATTATGATACAAAACTTCCATATTGTATTGAATATTTTGTGATATGTTTGACTATGGTTATGTTATTTCATACCATCCATGGTTTATAGATAATGTATTGACATTTCATATGCTTGTTTTAATACCATTGTTTATGTTATTTTTAAACCATTTCATATGAGGAATGCATTGGACTTAGTAAGTGACGGGTGTAGCTCGATATAGATTCACGATGCATCGGTAGGTCTCACGAGACAAAATAGTGTCTTGGAACAAGGCCTTACAAAATCTTATTTGTATTTTTGGCACAAGGCCTTGACTATGTGGTTATGAAGTCTGGCATTATGCATTCCATCATTATGAAAGTGGCTATTAATATTGTATGTGATAATTCAAATAGTATAATATTCATTTGAATAAGTAAATGGATTTATTTGATTTTATGTTTTCCATATTATGATGAAGTTCAATTTTAAATGGCTTTTGTTTTAGTCTTATACATTTCCTTAAATGTTTATGCTTATTTATAAAAGTTTCCTCTATATTGTCATCTTTACCGAGCATCTGAGCTCACATCTTTCTATGTTTTATTTTTCCCAGGATGTGAAGAGGTATTTTATGGTTGACCTACAAGCATAGGCTAAGGATTTAAGTGTGTTCAAAAAAGGGAAAAAATGATTTTTATTTTTTATTTTATGATTTAATGTAAGACTTATGAATGTATCTAGTGCTTCTAAGGCTACTTAACTGATCGGCCTTTCAGGACGTGATTCTTTATATCATTCCAATGTTATGTAATAAGGCACCGACTCTAGGTAACTGGGGTCGGGGCATTACAGTTGTTATCAGAGGAAGTTTAGTAGAAACCTTGGAAACTATATTTAGATAAACTCTTATTAGAGAACATTTCCGTAAGATAGACTTTGAGGATTAGTATTGAAGAACTTCCTAGAATTTTGGTACAGTAGAGATCTTGTGAGTTTTCCAAGAAATACATTCTTTTCTAGATACAAGCAGGTAGAGGTAGCTCTAGCATAGATTTACTTAGGGGTAAAACCCAAAAACACCATTTTGAGCTAGACTCGAATGGGAACTGGTGCTCGACAATGGGCCTTGATGCACTCTTTGTTACGAAACTCCCGAGGGAAATGATTGGGATAATTCTCATTTTATTTATAAAACATTATGAAGGTTTTATGAGTATATACTTCCTCAAAGAAAATATTTTTTTGATTGTGGATTATATCCATAAACTTTTCAATTTATGTTAAGTGTTTTACAAGTTTGGAATTATGTATTGTGATTCATAAACTAATCTAATATATTCTATTGTTTAGAAATGGTGCATAGTGGAATTAATGGAAACTGTATCAATGCATGTAATCTATGTAGGGATTTCCCTCCTACTCAAGATAATTATCGTGGAGCTGGTGAATCAACTGGTGCTGATCAAATCATCAACATACTGGGACAACTCACTCAGGTTATGAATAATAACCTTACCCGTATGGAGCACCCTGATCCACAACGTGGAGGATCAATGTTAGACCGCTTCATGAGGAAACAATCACCAATATTAAATGGGAGTAAAAATCCATTAGTAGCTGAGCAATGGATAAGTTCCTTAGAGAAAACATTTCATGCTTTGGGGAGTAGTGAAAGGGAAAAAGTTATCATGGCAGTTTATCAAATAACAAGAGATGCAGATTAATGGATGTCATTAATCCAAAACACAAAGGAAGATGAAGAAGTATCAAGAATGGAATAGAGGGAGTTTAAGGAGATTTTATTAGAAAAATACATTCCTCATGACCATTGAGTGGATATAGAAAGAAAATTTCTCAGTCTGAGACAAAAAGAGGATGATAATGTCACAAAGTATGAGGCTAAATTTACAAGGTTATCAAGGCATGATGCAGATTATATACATAACCCAGCAAGTAAAATTGATCATTTCTTTGATGGGTTAAAACAATTTCTCCATCGAGCATTAGTCTCACAATCCTTCTAATCATATGAAGACATTGTCTCATGTGCTATCAAGATAGAAAATTAATTTTCTAAGTCTTATGACTTTAAAGTAAAGCAATAGAAGAAGAGATCTGTTGAAAAATCTGGAAATGGAAATAAGGGGAATAAGGGAAAAGATGAATATCCATCTTGTAGTAAATGTGGGAAGAAACACCCCAGTACTTTCTTGAAGGGTATGGGAGTCTATTACAAGTGTGGTGAACAGGTCCACCAAGCTCGTGATTTCAAGGGGAAGAAAGAGGCTGTTAATGTTGAATGTTATAATTGTAGAGAAAGGGGGAATTATGAAAATGAATGATCTAAGTGTCAGGGAAACTTACCACAGAAAAGGCCAAGGGATGAAGGCCAAGATTATGCGATCAATACTTCTGAGGTTGAATCTCCGAAATATGTGGTCGTAGGTAATTTAATGGTTTTCTCAAGTTTATAAAATGCTTTATTTGATTCTAGATCATCGCATTGTTTCATATCTTCCCAGTTTTCTAAGAAAATTAGATATTTCCAATTTGATTTAACAAGGGAGTTGTTAGTAATAAATCTTAAGGGGAGTATCATTGTAACAATTTTTTGTGAATCAGTTCCCATTAAGGGATATAAATGTTATTTATATAATGATCTCATCATCATACCCATGATTGAATTTGATATAATCCTTATTATGGATTGGCTTTCGGACCATGATGCGAAAATTTATTTAAAGAAGAAAGGGGTTACAATTTTCAATGATGATAAGGAGTACTTTATCTTTAGAGAAGAAACATCATCATCTAATTCTTATCTAGATCCACCCCCAGTAGCTCAACTAAATTCAATTATTGGGGAGGAAGAGAATGAAATAACTATGGGTGAGGAAAGGAATGTTCAAATAGAGTATGTAACTATTGTGCAAGAATATGTTGATGTGTTTCTATAGGATTTACGTGAACATCCTCTAGAATGAGAAATTGAGTTTCCCATCGATTTAATTCCTGGTTCAAGGCCCATATCGAAGACCCCTTATAGAATTTCCACTGTGGAATTAGTGGAACTGAAGAAAAAAATAAATGAATTGAGTAATAAAGGATTTATTCACCCTAGTGTTTCTCCAGGGGGAGCCCCTATCCTTTTTGTTATGAAGAAAGATGTATCTATGAGGTTTTGCATTGAATACAGAGAGATCAATGCTATAAAAATAAAGAACAAGTTTCCCCTACCTCTCATTGATGATTTGTTTGACCAACTTCATGGAGCTCAATATTTTTCAAAGACTGACCTACGATTTGGATATCATAAATTGTGTGTGAAGAAGGAATACATTCCATAAATAACATTTCGAACCAGGTACGGGCATTACAAGTTCATTGTAATGCCTTTTGGGCTGACTAATGCACCCTATGTTTTCATGGATCTAATGAAAATAGTTTTCAAGGAAAATATTGATGAATTTTTAGTGTTATTTATTGATGATATCTTGGTATACTCCTCCAAATCTATTTTTTTAATTTTCTAAAAACACTTTTAAGAAAAAGTGTGAAACTTCAAAAACATCCAACACAGCACAACTCAATATGAAAAAACCCAAAACCCAAAACCACCATAACTGTGCACCAATGAAAACCAATTTTGAAATTCAAAACACCTAAACCGAATGACCGTGCCTTGAGAACCGCACTGCACCGTGCCTCCTAGAATCCATAACCACCAAAACACTAACATGGGGGGGTCAAAGTCCACATCACTGGTGCCATCATCGATCCACCAACGTTGTCATCATCGACATCACATTTTTCCTTACCCATCAACATAGTTCAAATCAATGGCCAGAACGAACGCCGGACAGATCCGTCACTCCACCGGAGAAGAACCCATAATCCTGGAAAATCAAGAGACACCACCAACATATACATCAAAGACTGAACCACTATCATCGTCGTTCAAGCACCATCATCATCGTTGAATCATGTCGGACGTGCCTCCTGGAGATCGCTGACCGCTCGAACAACACATCCCAAACCCTCCATGAAGACTGCCGCACCTACCGACTGGGAAAGGAGCATTGGACTAGGACAGAAGAGAATAGTATGAGCATCATGAGCCACCGACGGCTTCCACCATAACCAAGACAGAGCAGATCCATACCAAAAAAACACTAACAGAACCTTCGTCGGGCTGGTCTCGAGTAGATCGACCGCCAAGGGAAAGGACACAGACAAATCAATACTGAGAACCGAAGCATACCACGTGAGGGGCATCGTCGTCCGCTGAACCCCACCTCCCAAAACCTTTGAGGAACCACCGATTTGGATCCAACTCATAGAGATGTAAAATTCCTTGAGGTCAGGGCAGGGATAAGATCTGCCTGGGATGTTTAGCAAGTGTGAATTCTGGTTTCAAAAGATTTCTTTTCTTGTCCATATTGTCTCTAAGGATGGAATCTCTATTAATCCTTCAAAAACCAAGGCAATCCAAGAATGGCCAGCACCAATGAGTATAACTGAGGTACGCAGTTTTATTAGGTTAGTAGGTTATTATCGACATTTCGTCTAGAATTTTTCCCGATTAAATAACCCATTAACCAAGCTCGCATGTAAAGGGTTTAAATTTATTTGGACAAAAGAGTGTGAAGAATGTTTTGAATAACTGAAGAGAAGATTAGTCAATGCTTCTATTTAGACTCTACCATCGGGGAATGATTGATTTTTTATTTATAGAGATACTTCAAAGAAATCAATTGGTTGTGTCCTTATGTAGAATGATAGGGTTATTACCTATGCATCATGACAGTTAAAAATTTATGACCAAAACGTTACCACTCATAATGTTGAGTTAGAAGCTGTAATTGTTGCTTTGAAGATATGGAGACATTATCTCTATGGTGAAAAATGTTAGATATATACCGATCACAAGATTTTGAAGTATATTTTCTCACATAAAGAACTCAACATGAGGCAAAGAAGATGGCTTGAACTACTCAAATATTATTATTACACTATACACTACCACCCAGGGAAGGGAAATAAGGTTGAAGATGCTTTGAGCAGAAAGGATCATGGAGTTATGAATAAGATGAGAGTTAAAAGAGATCCTATTTTCATAGATCTAGTAAATATGGATATGGTAATAACCATGGAAGTCGAAACATCAATACTTTTTCAAATGGTTTCCAAACCATCTTTATTAGAAAGGATAAAAAATTTCCCAAGATGATGATGAGTAGTTTCAAAAGAAGATTAAAGCTATGAATGATGGGAGATTGAGTGACTTCATATATGAAGATGGAATTTTGAAATTTGGAAAGAGACTTTGTGTTCCTGATAAACCTGATATGAAAAGGGAATTGTAAGATGATGCTCATGGCTCAAATTTCTCTACACACTCAGGTAGCACTAAGATGTATAGAGATTTGAAGGAACATTTTTGGTGGGACAACATGAAGAGGGAGATTGCTGATTTTGAGTCAAGATGTATGGTTTGTCCACAAGTGAAATCTAGATGGTAAAATCTTGGAGGAGTCATGAAACCTCTTCTCATACCTGAGTGGAAAATGGGATGATATTACGATGGAATTTTTCATTGGACTACCAAAGACTCCTAGAAGGAATGATGCAATATGGGTCATTGTAGATCATCTTACCAAGTAAGCAAATTTTCTTTCTATAATAGAAGATTTACCACTTGAATGACTAGAAATAATATATATTAATGAAGTTGTAAGACTACATGGAGTACCACTATCGATTGTATCTGATCGTGATCCCCATTTTACATCAAGATTATGGAAAAGTCCTCAGAAATCACTGGACACTGAACTTCATTTTAGTATTGCCTACCACCCTCAAACTGAAGAACAATCAGAATGTACTATTCAAACCTTCAAAGACATGTTGAGATCTTGATCACTTGAATTTCATGGTCTGTGGGATCAATATTTACATCTGGTATAATTTTCCTGTAATAATAGCTTCCATTCAAGTATTCAAATGGCACTATATGAAGCATTATATGGAAAGAGATGTCGCACACCAAGCTGTTGGGATGATTGTTTCCTCTGGAAATGAGCATGACCTTGTTTTCTTAAGGTTCAAACATTCCAATTGGTTTCTAATGGGTTTGTTCGTAGGACCGGAAACATCCAATTATTTAATATCCATTTAGACCTACTTTCCTAAGATAGGTGCTCATTGGTTGTGAACCGATGAGGCTAAAGAATTTTCATTGGTCGAGAAAATGGGAGGTCGAACTCATCACACCATTTTAGGGGGAATTTTGGTCTACTCCGAGACTCTCTTTATATATTTAAGTTATGTTCACCAATCCTTGTTAAATTACCAAGTGTGAAAATGAGCTTTCCTTTAGATCTGACAATAAATGATTGATATGTATGATATTTATAGAGTCTTTTATATGTATTTGAGGTTCTTCATCGATAGAGAATCATCTATATTTGTTAGATATTCTTAGTCAATGGTATCATTCAATACATTATATAGAGATCTCTTGGTCATTATGATAACCATACTTGTTTTAAAGCCACTCAGCAGGGCACTTGAAGTTTATTGTCGTTCAGAAGGACATGGATTATTTCAAAGTTGGGATCGTACCCGTAGATGGGCTACCTACGTATCCTTATTTAGGAAAAGAATCAGAACCCACATAGTTCGAGTAAAGAAGTATGGGATTTATGCATGATTGATGGCCCAAAGAAAGATGTCATAATTACTTTTACACTCTAAGCTCATGTGAGTCATGGTCGGTGTGAGAAACAAGAGGTATTAGTAAAACCTGAAGATTGTTCCATGAAATATGCAATTATAAGAAATTATATGGGGCTTATTCATTTATGAGTGCCTAGATAGATGAAGATTGGGACTTACTTTGGATAATAAGCCCGAGAAAAAGGTTTATAAAGGTATATGTACTTTATGGAGATTTGGATACTTAACTTAGGAATTAATCCTAAGGAGGATTCCCAAATTAGAGGGGACTTATGATTGGGTTGTATTCCTGAGAAGGAAGCCCAGATCAAGAGAAATTAAGAATGGTTATTAGAAATTATTACTAGGACTGATTCCTGAGAAGGTGGCCCAGGTTCAAGGGACTTGAGAATTGGGGCTTCCTCCTAAGGAGGATACCCATATTAAGGGAATTTGGATTGGGGCTTACTCTTGAAAAGGAGGCCCAAGTTAGGGAACTTGGACTGGGGATTACTCCTAATAAGGAAGCCCAGGTTGAGAGAAATTAATATTGGGGATTACTTCTAAGGAGTATTCCCAAATTTAATGATTTTTTGACTGGGGCTTACTCCTGAAAAGGAGACCCAGGTTAAAGATCTTCTCATCTTAAAGGATGAGGTTGAATGAATGAAATCACTAACCTTAGTCACATAAAGATATGTAAATCACTAGGTTTTGTGAGATGTTCCACAGAATTCCTGTTAGATAAGGAATCCAACAAAGGAACCATGCCAAAAATGGCCTTGAAGAGGGTTTTGAAGGCTAAATTTTGAAGAGGAGCGGTGGATATAAAGAAAAGAATTTAATAAGCAGGAGGGCCACTCAAAAATAGGTAGGCACGCAAGTCCTGTTGGGGCGCGCAAGTATTGGTCGCGCAAGTATACTTGCTCGACACATGGGTACTTGCGCGATGGTTAACCCATAGGGTAATACTTGGGCAAGACTTGGCTCAATCCCTTAGTATTATCCCTAAAGGCTTCCAAAAGTGTGGCATGCAAGTTTTGGTGAAGGGATAAGGTGGCACACAAGTGTCTTCATTTCCCTTAAGGGTTAGACACTTACACGCACAAGTGTTGGTGAATTTAAACACTTAGGCCTTGTTTCCCCTCTTTAGATCTTCCATTACAGGTAATAAATTACCTTAGAAGTCTTCGGAAGACTTCAAGAAGAGACTAGGGTGCCGAAAGCTCAAATCTGACTTTTGGAATTTTTCATCCCCGAAATGGGGGGCCCACAAGGGGTATTTATAGGCTACTGAAGACCTTGTGTGAAAATCAAATAGGGAACACAAGTCGCATGCGCTCCCAATGCATAGGTATACTTGCGCGACCATGATGAAACTTGCACGACCCTTGCTTAAAGGAATCCTTGTTTATGCCTTCATCAATTTTTGAAGTTTCTTCAAAGAATGAATCTCTTTCTGCAAAGGTATTCCCCCTTTTTAGTCATTAGACTCTGTGACGGAAAGGAGTGGCAACAAAAGTCCCCCCTCAAAGTTGGATAGAAAAGGAAGGAGGATTTGACTCTGAGGTAATGGAGAAAACCAAGGAAGGGCGGTGTGCAAGTTTTGAGCGTGTAGGTGAGAGTCATGCAAGCATTGGAGCGCAGGGGTGCGGCCTTGCCTATAAATATGAGGTCATTCTCATGCAAATCACCCATATTTGAATGCTTCTGAGCTCTCACCTCACAGGTTTCTCTCGTCATGCAAGTATACTGATTTTCCACAATTTCATTGCTTCTGTTTGTGTTGTGCTTCTGCAGAGGTAGTTTGACTTTCACGGTGATACCTGCGTTCCAAAACTTGTGTGACATAGTAACACTTGGGCTCCAATATTAGACTTTCACTCCATAATGCCTTAGAAATTTTTTCACTTTTCTTCACAAATTTTATGAAAAATCAACTAACTTAAGAGTTAATTATTCGAATTTTGTGCAGATTAAATGGCTCCCAGAAGAATTGGAATGGCTTATGAACAGGCGAGAAAGCGAATTGATGATATGATGAACATTGTTGGCCATGAAAATTATGATATATGCGACAACACTCTCTCGTATTTGGCCAAGTACTTGAAGAAATATCATGTCAATTTCCCACAAAGTATCTACTTGCCTCTGTATGGCCATGGGCATCTGCAATGAGTCAATGTTCAAGATAAAAAGAATTATATGCCCGAGATGCAGCCACACTGTTACTCTTCTATTTCAGTTATGCTTTTCATTAAGAGTGGAAACAATGGTGTGAACATTCAAAACTTTCCTTCATGCCATTTCCTTGTAGATATGAAATTGGAAAACAATTGGATGATATGTTTTCCGCTGTCGGTTGATGGAGAGAAGACTATCATGACAATAGAAACAATATCTAAAAATAGTAATCTCTCCAAATGTCTCTTTACTTCTAATTCTCCATTCTCAAATCCATGTATCCATCTTCCAAGTTCTTGGATAGAAATAGATTCACTTTTTGATCAACAGAAAATTTTCTCAAACCGCACTCAAGAATATTCTTTTACAATTGTTACAAGAAGAGATGGTATCATTGCATCTCTTATTGTATCCAGTTGAATGAATGAATTCCAGGTGGTTGCTAATGAAGCTCGAGATTCTGTAAATAAAATGAAAAATTATGTTGAAAGCCTCTTGTAATTCTTGGAAAAGATAAGAGAATCCAATATGTGGATGTTCTTCTAACTCTTGTGAATCAATGAAAAACACTTTCATCTTTAATCATTTATGCATGCATTCTTTTTCTACCTTCTTAAAATTTTCACCTAAGACAATGGTCTTAGTAAGAATAGTTTGATTTTTGATAGGATTATTATAAATAACCCTACAAACATTGATTTTTTTTATTTGCTCATTGTTACCTAAATCATACAAAATGTATGTTTAGTGAGCTGGGACTTGACTTTTGTTCCGAGTTCCCTTGTCTTTTGTGGGAAGTCTAATGTCATGCACGTCGGACATAAAAAGGCTAATGTTTAAGGTTGAAATATCTTTGACTGAATGGATTAAAATTGACTCAAATACCTTGATAATTTATCTGAAAACATATTACCATATTCAAGTATGGGGAAAATATGTAAATTATGACTTAAGAAATTTTGAATATGAGGAATGATATGAAAAAAGGACTAAGAGTCATTAGAAGAAGTATTTCCTAATATTGAAGTTACAATTATTTAACAAACCCGTTAGGGGGTTG
Source organism: Viscum album (assembly GCA_963277665.1). NCBI lineage: Eukaryota > Viridiplantae > Streptophyta > Magnoliopsida > Santalales > Viscaceae > Viscum > Viscum album. The sequence goes on from OY728162.1 coordinate 1,395,973,432, forward strand.
AATTATGCAGGACCACCTAAGGGCATTGGCTGCATAGTCAAATAATATCATCTTTTGGTTGACAGGTCTTTTATGTAGACTGTTTATGCAAGGCTGCCTAAGGGCACGTGCTGCATAGTCAGGAAAAAGAACTCTCAGAAATTTTATCTTTCTATTTCTAAAAATCCAGTGAAAGTTTACGGAGATTCAAATTTTCTAAAGCATAGAGTCTATTGTATGGAGAGAGGTACTTTAATATGGAATGGATATTTTCAATCAAGATTGTCAAATAATTGGATTAATTTCACTCCTAAGAAGGTCTGACCCAAACTTAGGTAAGGGAAATATAAACCATAGACTTAAATACTTTTAGATCATGAAAAATAGTATGGGACAAATATGCTAAGGATGGATTATTTTTATAGATCCTTATATATTGTTGTTAAGACAAATAAGGACAAAAGAGGTTTTATTCCCAATAATGAAGTTACCACTATTTGACAAACCCATTAGGGGGTAGAATTATGGAGGTCCACCTTAGGGCATTGGCTGCATAGTCAAATAATATCATCTTTCAGTTGACATGTCTGTTATGTAGATTGTTTATGCAAGGCCGCCTAAGGGCACATGCTGCATAGTCAAACAAAAGAATTCTCGAGTATCAAACATTTTGTGACCAGAAGTCAACAAAAGGTTTATGGAGATCTAGAATTATTTAAGGTTAGGAGTATGACAGATCAAAATGGGCATTGTTCAATTCATGTAGAGATACACAGGCCAATGCTAACCATAATCATGTTGTGGTTGGGTCCTGAATTATGATGTTGGAATTCACTACAAATGTCATTAGAATGAGAATCACACCAAGTATAGTTATTGAAATATAGTTTAACATCATGTGGGATGAGAGTATAGAAGATCTTAGTTTAATGTCATAGTGCTTGGACCAAGGGGGACTTCTCAACCAAGTGACTGAAAGTGTAATTTGGGGTTAGGCCTAAATACTTGAGGCTGGATTCGAGGCATGCTCGAATGTTCCTACGTATCCCATAAGGATGGGAATAAAGACGAGCGTAGTTCTTAAAATACCCTCTATACATATTTGGTTTGTACAATTGAAGGGTGAAAGGGGACTTTAGTGCAATGATGGTTTGACCCAAGATTAAAGGTTCAGGCATTTCCATGTATACACGTAGTCTTTGGAATATCACATGATTGGAGATCAATGTAAATAATGATTCCCTCTCATGTGAGGGTGTCAAATAATGTTGTAGTTAATATTCATTCATGAAAAAAAATTTGAATAGTTTAATGTCATATAGTAAGGATGATGGTGAACCAATGTAAAAAATATTGGTATTGGGGCGGTTTCACGAATCAACATCGTATGAGATGGAGGTGAACCGATGTGAAGAGATTGGTTTTGGGATTGAACCTCATGAGGTTGGATACATACATAGCCTAGATGGCATGGATTAAAGTCCGTGTAGTTCAATTGAAGAATGAATTGGTGATCAATTTGTTCTTGAGGACAACGACCTAAAAAATGGTGTTGGGACTTACGCATGGTTAGCTGCCCAGAGTGGGTGTTATGGTTGAATTTTACTCTAGGTTCATGTGATTCATACTCGGTGTGAGAAACAAGATGTAGTAACAACCCTAACTATTCATAGTTTAATGTCATATAGGATATAAGGGACAGGACAGAGTTTAATGTCATGTTGGACAAAGGAGGGATTGTGTAGTTTAAAGTCTTGCAGTAAGGACTTAGGGGGGACTATGCAGCTTAAAGTCTTACAGTGAGGACTAAGGGTGTTGCACAGTTTAGTGTCATGTAGCAGAGAAAAAATATAGTTTAACATCATGTAGGATGTATTAAGGGAATTTTTCACAGTTTAATTTCATGTGGGACGAAGAGGTACACAGTTTAACATCATGTTGAATGAATGAGTGTTGTACAGTTTAGCGTCATGTAGCTAGGATGTAACCGTTTAATTTCTTGTTGGACGTATAAGGGACAGTGAAGTTTAAAGTCTTGCATTAAGGAAAACATAGTTTAACATCATGTTGGACAAAAGGGTATTTTTGTTACACAAAATACTTCTTCAAGAATATTGCATTGGTTGGAGATGTGAAGAGTTCTCCATTCATTGAGATTAAATAATAAGCTCCATTGGAGTAGAACTTATATATTGAGTATGGTCCTTCCCACTTTGGCTCAAGCTTGGGAGGTTTCTTTCCTCATATCATTAGAGTTCTGAGAACCAATACCAATTCTCCTTGAATGAATGAATGAAGATGAACTTTTTTGTTGAAATCTCATGCTATTCGATTCTGATTGACTTCCAAATGGTGCAGAGTGCACAACCTTTTTTCATCTAATCATTCCAATTCATCCAATAGATTTTGTGACTATTCATCTATAGATGAATGATCACAAATGGATACTCTGAGAAAAGGTAATTTAACTTTAATGGGCAAGACTTCTTCTGTTCCATATACCAATGAATATGGAGTTGACTGTGTAGGAGTGCAGGTAGTGGTTTGATAAGCCCATAAAGCATGAAGGAGTTTATCAGGCCATGATTTCTTATCTTTATCAATCGTATTTTGAAGTATATTTGGAAGAGTCTTATTGAAGTCTTCTATTTGGCCATTGGCCGCTGTATGATACCGAGATGAATGGTTGGATTTGATGTTGTATTCTTGATACAACTTCTTTACCTCGTATGAATAGAAGTTGGTGCCATTGTCCGTCAATATGGTATGAGAGACACTAAATTTGGTAATGATGTTAGACTTGATGAATCTAACAATTCTTTTAGAACTAACTTCTCTGAGAGGTATTGCCTATGCCCATTTGGAAAAGAAGTCAGTAGCAGTAAGAATATACTTAAACTATTTGGATGTAGCTAAAGGGTAAGGTCCCACTACATCAATTCCCCGTGTGTAAAATGGCCATGAGTATTTAGTTGTATGAAGAAACTTTGGGGTTTGATGAATAAAGTTTGAACATACTTGAAATTAATGACACTTCTTCGTGAAATCAACACAATCTTGTATCATTGAAGGCCAAAAGTATCCAAGCCTTCGAATTTGATTAGATATTCTATGTCCAGACTGGTGGGCACCACAGACTCCTGCATGTACTTCTTTCATGACAGTCATTTTCTCTTCACCAAAAATTTATCTGAAGAGAATTCCATCAAAACCTATTTTGTATAGAATTTTCTCTAAGTGATCTGGGCTATCATAAAGAGTAAAATTGACCACACGTTGCCGGACTTGTTCTTTCCCGGGTCTATCAGGTGGAAATGTTCCATTTTGAAGGTACTCTATGATAGGTGTCATCCATCCTGCAGTATGACCATATGGTTCAGAAATGGGACTAATTTCATTGATTTCCTCTGTTCTGAATTGAAAATAAAATGAAATTGTATGACGGTGGGCAATACTAATGATTGTCTCGTCCCGATTTGGATCTTCTAGAGCTGTGGCTATATTATCCAATGCATCAGCTTGAGAATTTTGTGATCGCGAGACATAATAAAATGTCGGTTCCAAAGGAAATTCCACCATTAACTCTGTGAATTAATCATACAAAGGGATTAACTCTTCTTTTCTGATGGGATAATCCCCATTTACTTTTTTTATTACCATGTCTAAATCACGTTTTACCTTTATGTGATTCACTTGTGCCTGAAGTGCCAACTCCAATCCTGCGATGAGAGATTGATATTCTGCTTCATTATTTGTACCGCCTTCCCACAATTAGAGGGAATAGGGTACCACTACCTTTTCTGGGGAAATTAGTACAATTCCTAACCCAACATTGATGAATTTAGGATCTTCCATTTTCTTCCCTGTTGGACTTCTTGAAGCACTATCAAAGTACATTTTCCATGTTTGAAGATTATCTTGAATAGAAAGGACTTTCTCATCAAGAAGTTCAGTATCTAAAGATGTATCTTCTACTGAAGGATGTTCAGAAAGGAAATTAGCCAGATCTTTTTCCTTAATTACCTTTTGAGACACATAGTGGATATCAAATTACTGCAAAATAACTACCCACCTTGCCAGACGTTCTGTAAGCATTGGACGACTAAGGATGAATTTGAGCGGATTATTGCAAGATAACAATTGGACCACATGATGTTGTAGGTAGTGTCTTAACTTTTGAACTGAAAATATTAATGCTAAGAATCACTTTTCAATACTTGAATATCAGGTTTCTGCTTCAAGCATAGTCCGACTGAGATAGTAAAGGCTGTTTTCATTCCCAGCATCATTCTTCTGAGCAAGGAAGGCACCCAATGATCTCTCTAAAGTTGTCACATAAAGAATAAGTGGCCTTCCTTAAATAGGTGGCATTAATACTGGTGTACTCAAGAGATATTTATCGAGAATATTGAATGCTTCTTGACATTATTCAGTCCATTGGTAAGTGACTCTCTTCTTCATCAATTTCGTGAACGGTAAAATTTTTCCTGGAAAATTGGCTATAAAATGCCAAATATAGGCCAAGTGTCCTTGAAGTCCTCTTAATTCTTTCAAATTTCGATGAGGTTACATACAAATAATTGACTTTTTCTTCTCAGAATCGACTTCGATACCACGATGGCATACAACAAAGCCTAGAAATTTTCCCGAGGTTACCACAAATGCAAATTTCAAGGGGTTCAACTTCAAATTGTGTTGTCAATGTTTGTGGAATATGACTTCCAAATCATCCAAGTGATTAGAAATTTGTTTGGATTTAGCCACCAAATCATCCACATAACATTCAAAAAATTTCCCTATAAAGGGTTTGAAGATACAGTGCATGGAACGCTGATATGTTGCGCCCACATTCTTCAGGCCAAAGGGCATGACCTGATAGCAAAACACACCCTAAGGGGCTCTAAAGGTTGTATATTCCTCATATTCTGGATCCATTCAGATTTTATTATACCTTGAATATCCATCCATGAAGGAAAGTGCTTCATAGCCAGTTTTTGCATCAATTAAGAGTTTTGTTATCGGAACTGGAAAATCATCCTTAGGACAATGCTGATCGAGATCTCTGAAATCAATGCAAACTCTAATTTGTCCATTATTATTTTTCATAGGGATAGTATTAGCCAACAACTTGGGATATTGAAATTCTCTCACAAAGTTAGCTTTGATAAGGTTATCCACTTCAGCTTCAATATTGGAAGCATAATTTGGGTGTGTTCTTCTTGCGGCTTGCTTAAACCCTCGATGTTCTTTTGGAAAACCCAAACGATGAGTAGCAACATTGGGATCAAGCCATAGAATTTATGTATAGTTACAGAAAAATATTTACATTTTGATTCAAAAATGAAATATACATTTCCTGCTCTTCAAGATTCATGGCCACACTAATTAAAGTGTGGTGTGGATCCTCTTTTGTACCCAAATTTATTTCTCTGAGTTCATCCATAGTGGTAAAGATACCCTCTTCAAATGCGGGAGAAGCATCCCTGAGATCTCCCTCTTCATCTTCAATACATGTTAATTCTTCTGTTTCTACTTGCATAGTATATGATGAAGCAGAATTTTCATAATCAAGAGAGATGTTAAAATTTGAACATCTTGAAGAAGAGGCTACCATTTCTAACTCTATTGATGATGAAGGGTCGTCCTTGGGTAATAAATATGAGATGATGGATTGAGAATCAACATCATCATTCTCCTATAACATTGCTATAACTTCTTCTATCCAAGTTGGCGATGTATAGAATTATTTAATTTTAGTGGATGAAATGCAGACATCTCCATTTGAGCTTTCATCATTGCTTGGTGAATCACCAATTTCTCCCATGTTGTCTAGCTTGATTGTCGTAATTGACATTATGGAATTTTCCATAAGATTATTTGGATTTGGCTTTATCTTGTCAATTTTACATATAGGAAACACATAATATGTATTCACATGTATGAATGGGTTTACTGGCTTCTTTTCCAAAACATATGGAGCATTAACTTTGGTAACCTCCCTTGTTGTGGATTTCTCCTTACCCTCCATGTGATAGAATTCCACCTCAATGTATTGAGATTCACATGTATTGAATGGGGTTTTATCACCATACAATGTCCCAATTTTACCATTGAAATAATATTTGAGACATTGATGGTATGATGAAGGGATAACCGCATGTTGATGTAGACAAGGTCTTCTAAGAAAAATATTAAAGGTTGTGTCATAATGAACAACCATGAAATCTGAATTGGATAGAAGATCTCCAAACTGAGTTCTGAGTGTGATCTCACCCAGAGGTTCTTGTTCATTTTTATCATATCCCTGCAACATCAAAGTATAAGAAAATAAATCAGATTCAGTGAGACCTAATCGACGAAGTGTACGGATGGGGATGAGGTTGAATTTTGAACCATTATCAATGAAAGCTCTTCGGATGTCTACATCATTGGCCTTTCCAGATAAATACAAAGGTCTAATATGTCCATGCACAACATCATCTTCATCTTCATCTCTAAAAGATATCACTGCATGGAATTCTGCAGGATTATTCTTTACATGGTAGAATTCAGCAGTAACAATTTCGGTTGTGAATTCCTGAGGACTTGATGAAGCCTCAATGAGTGCTTCCCGAAGATCCTTTGATAGATTTAAGGCATCCAGAATTGATAACTTGGCCGGTACATAGGCCAAATGTTTCAAGACATCATATTTTTTATCCAAAGGTCTGCGTTTTCCAACAGGAACATGTGGTTTTATAGGTGCCTTAGAAGTTTATTCTTTGGAAGTAGATGAATCTTGTATCGGGGTAGGAGTTGGAAATACTCCTGGATTTCGAATATTAGACCGACTAGGTCTATTTATTTGTTGAGAGGAAGAAGGTGGAACCTCTAACCAATCCTCCAGAATAACTGTGCCTGGACTGAATCTGTCATGTGTGTAAGAACATGCTTGTTCTTGTTGATCCCTCTGAAGGGCTCTACCATGGGTTTCTACTGCATATACAGTTCTAGCAGCGGTAGAATTGGAATAATGGCTTCTAAGATATCCATGTCTTCCTCTGTATCCCTAAACTCTAGAACTCCCTTCAATTCCTCTTTTTGATACAGGGAATTCAGGCTCATCAAGATTGAAACTATGACTGGCATAAGGATCTGTTAAGTGAATCATGTTAATAGAACCAAAGATCAACTCTTCATCTGATGAAGACTCTGCATGATTAGCTAGTTTAGGCTATTCCGTTTGGTGGGGCAGTGCCCGTGGCTTTGAAGTAGATGGAATAAAATCTTCCAGAGTCAAATACAACTTGGGCTTTGACACGATCTCATCTTCATCTGATTGTTCCTCTTTCTTTTAATTATATCGTTTCTTTGAGGATTTTTCTTTTTCTAAAGGAGGTTTTGTTGTGACATTCATAGCAGAAGACACAATTGGTTTCTTCAATTGCATTCATAAAATGGCATGAGTTCGGTTGATCATTTTTCTGACCATCCAATCATCATATTTTTTAGAATTTTTACTTCTGACTTCTTGCCACTCACCTTCTTCCTCTGGATCTGTAGCAGTAACACATTCTACCTGAGTTGAAGAACCTTTCAATTTGACTTGTCCCAAATCCACCATTTTTTATAGGAGGTCTTTGAAGACAAAACCCTCCTGAATGGGATGCCCCAACATCTGATGAAATGGGAAATAGTTGGGAAGGTCTTCATTTTCTTCCTTGTTCAGCCTTTTGGGCCTTGGAAATTGAACCAAATTATTTTCCAGAGATGAAATGAAGTAAATAGGAACTTGTTCATTTTGTAAAGAATAAACTTTGCTCTTCAGATACTAAAATTGTTTCTGTATTTGATCTATTTGATCATATTGATGAAACAACCTCTTTTGTTTATGCTCAGGAGTTGGATCCCTTAGATAACATGAAGGTTTTGAAGTAGAAGCAGGTACAAGTTCTTGTTTAAGCGCAACTGTAGCAGTCTCTACTTTACCCATTCTCCTTCCGGGAGCTGATGGAATTACACGAGTTTTATCCTTAGTCTTCGTAATAGAATCTTCAATCTATTGATCGATTGAAGTAAGGTCTTGAAACCCTCCTGTGTATTTCACAGGGATCAATGGTGTGCATAATTCATCGTGAAAATTAGCCACACAGATTGGAAACAATTATTCTTGATGGAGTGCTAAGCTTGGGGAATATGTTAATCCCTTCCAGCGAGCAATGAAATATGAAACCCTTTCATTCTCCCTTTTATTACAATTTATAATATCAAAAACTGTAGTTTTTGGCAATGTTGAGCTGAATTGAAGAAGGAATCATTGATGGAGATCCTCCTATCTGGTAATTGACTGGGATTACAATCTTGTATACCAGACAAAAGCATGCCCTTGTAATGACTGTACAAAACACCTGAGTTTAACTGCTTCTTTTTGATGAGGGGTTCCCATTATAGGATCAAAACGAGAAACAAAATGTGTTAACTGTTTCTCTAGGTCTCCCGAACCATTATAAATTGGGAATGTGGTACTTGAAAAATTTGATGGGGGAGGAATCCCATCAACCCATTCAGGGTAATCTCTCTTTTCTGGTTGAATTTTTTCACGTTTTACCTCCATAGCTTCCAATCGAGATGTTAATGACTCAATGGTAGTTATTAAATTTTGAGAAACGTATAGTTGAGCTTAGGCCTGAGAAGATGCAATAAATGGTGCTTGGAAAGGTATGGTGGCTGGTATTGCAACTGATGGTAGCACCACCAATTGTTTTTGTACACGACCCATAGGATTATACATGTGATGGTGTACTGGTAAAGGAGGATATTCTTGATCCATATCAGTAGCTGCAACAAATTCCCTTGACCGACTGACTCCATCATGCTTAGGAGGAAGACTACCTTGAAGTAGTTCTGCATTTAACTTCCTTAATTCCTTCATTTCTTCCTCTTGTTGTGCGAATCTTTGCTCTAGTGAGAGTTATTGGACTTCTCCAGAGGAAGGGTATGTAACCTAATTCTTTCCTTTCTTCTTGTTGGACACCTTTTGGAGAGGGGGAAGTTGGTTATTTGAAGGAATAACTAGATTCTAGGTAAGCCTTTGATTTTGTGTACACACACCTTCTTCATTTGTGTCTATGTGTACAACTTCATGAGCAGGAACCTCTTCATCAGATCCCTCTGATTGGGCCTCATGTTCTAGAGGATCATCAACAATGACATCGATGACATTTATTAATGCATAATTCATTACATCCCTTCTATCGGTATTTCTGCGATATTGTCTTCTTCCATGTATCTGATGAGACACTGCCTTTTGTTGAGTTGATCCCTCAGGAACTTCTTGATGAGCCATAATTTGGAGGGAATCTCCTGATAATTTGGCTCTTCGTTCTTCTTGTTGATTCTTCCCTAATCTAGAGAAGAATGACTTTCACTGAGGAAGGGATTGAGGATTTGAAAAAGTCCCAAGTCCAGTGGACTAGGGCTGTTCTTGTTGTTCCTGCTCAACTCCTTGAATCCTATTTGTTAATTCTGAGGGTTGGGTTAAAAGAGTCCCCAGTCTGGTAAGCTAGGGTGGCTCTTGAACTTCTACATTTGAGAATTTCTTAAAAGATCTCTGGATCTTACAGACTTTAGTCCAGAAATTGGCTGGATGCATTAACCTACATCCACTCAAATCACCTAGTTCAAATGAACATTGGATGATTTCTAACACTTCTGTCACCTGATGATGTGCATGCTCTAAACGAGAGGCCTGTTCGATATTCTCATTTTCCTGATGAAAAAGTAATTTGACAACTTGTTCTTTGTATTCTTGAATTTTGGAAGAACTAGTTGAGTCTTGTTCCTAAGAAATCCTTTGATTACCAATAAATCCAATTGGTTATATCCATCCATGGACAATAACATTGCATGAGACCATTTTTTGCGGGCTTTGTTGACTAGAGAGTATAGTGAAATGCAGCACTCCATGAACACGTCATCCCCTGATATGAATACCAGATGGGGCATTGGCAATTAACTGACACAATCTTCTTAGTTCCCCAAGGCATGAACGCTGAAGGGCTCTCTACTACTTTTCAGCCTTCAGATATCAAGATACTGAGAGAGATGCCAAATCAATTTGGTGTTGTAACCCTTCTATTATCTTAACATGATTTTCATATTAATCAAAAGATAATATTTTCTTTTTCAATAGACAAGGAGTTTTCCACATGTTTAGATTAATATCATGAAGACAGTCTTCCGTCAACATCTCTGGAATGTCATAATGAGAGTCATTCAAAGGAAAAAACATGACTGGCACTTCACCTTTCACCAGTTGTTTTCTCATATTTAGCACTTACTCTCCATCATTCAATGAATATTATTCTACATGATTAGACCAGAGCTGGTGCTTCCTTGTTGCTTCATCAGATTCAACAAGATTGGTAGAGAATTCACTTATCAAACTAGAAGATGAATGACCCAGGGGTGGTTCGAAGAATGACCTACACCCCGAACTATCTTCTTATTGAGAAAGTATTTCACATTCTAGAAGTAAAGCATCATATATGACTGTCTTTACATTTTTAAGTGCCTTAAGATAATAGGTCTTTCTCGTTACTGCATTGTCCTTTGAAGAATTTTCCAGGCAATGCAAATTACTACTGTGGAGAGGACATTTGCAGCTAAATTTATCATCATGGGGAGGAACACCATGGTGGGTTACAACAAAAGATGAAACCTTTTGCTCCTTGATATTCTAGCCACATAGAGGGTTCTTGTGGCTCTCATCTAAAGATGATACTTCAAGATCGACCGAACTGTCATGAAGAAAGCCTTCATGAGGAATTGTCTGATAAAGACCTTCAGAATTAATGTTCCCACTGTGCTAAACAGGACCTTTTCTTAGACGCATTCTTACTCACTTTGGGAACCACTTGTTGATGAAAGTGGTTATTCTGGGCAGGTGTATGTTCCTTCTTAGGAGAAATAGTTAGGTTAGGCTGATTATCTCCATTCAAATCAGGTGTATATGCCTGACTTGATTGTCCATATGATATGGGGGAGTATTCCCCACAACCCTCTTGGACTAGAAAAGAGGTGTGTATCTGTTCTGGAGTGATATATTGATGTGTCACTCCACAGGTAGGGACATATTTGCATTTATTTCCCTGTGATGCTGCTGAAGCTATTATAATATTCTGACAGGCATCCAGAATATGAGCAGGGATTTGCTTCTGCTCTTTCACCATCGTCAGAATGTGCTTGGTGACTTCAGCTACTAGAACCAGAATATATGTCCATTCCATGCTTAGATATGGTGTGTATTATTGCTTTTTTCCTTCTTTTCCTGTCAGTGAATTCTGACAGTACTCATGTGTGGGGGCAGAGAGTTGAGTCTGCTCCAAATTTGTCGTCGGAGTTTTCCGAATGACTTCTCCGAGTGCTACCAAATGAGACTTTTGGCAGGCTTTATTAACATTGGCAGGTTTATGTTCCTGTTGTGTATCCTTCATAAAGTATGGTTGACGAATTTCTTTTAATACTAGAAGATGAGACTACTGACAAAATTATTGATTGTAAATAGGTGTATGTCCCTACTTATCAGTTGCCACCATTTTAGATTGGTGAACTTATTTGGTTGTACTCAGACGAGCGTGTTGACTAGTTGATGGGTTATAAACTTGTGTATGTGCCTGCCTATAATACTCTGCCAGAATTGCCTGGTGGGGTTGGCGTATTGCTTCCAGACGAGTCTGCTGGGCAGTAACATCAGGATGGACGGGTGTATGTGCTCGCTCGTTGCTTTCCATCAAGTTGGCTTGATAGACTTCTTCGGAGGGGCCAGAAGTAATAACATGCTCCCTATTGACCAGATTTCGCCTCTGGCGGTTCTTCTTGAGTTCTTGGGTTTGAGGAACCTGATCCGAACCCCTGAAGCCAATACCCACATCATGTTGAGGGCACATAGTTGCACGAGTATGGTGGTGATAGTTGATGGGAGCCCTTAGGAAGGACTCATGTATCCTTGAATTAAGGAATTGGGTGTTCTTCTCATTCACCTCTGCATAATATGGTAGGAACTTATGATTGCGTTCCGGGGATAACGACCTGAAACGGTTGGAGATGGTGGTTGGCCCCACCTGTTTCTTGATCACAGGTCGTCATTGTCTGGAAAACCAAGGTGAATTATTGACCTGGAGGGCTTGTCGAGCAGCCTCCAGAGTCGGAATGGTACCGTGTTGATGATAATCCTTAACCAGTGCATTTTATACCCAACGTTGAAGATGCTAAGTAGGTTATGTCATCCTCAGAGCGGAAGAATATCCAGCAGGAGTAGTGGCAGATGCATTCACAGGTGTGAACTTTAGATAATCCATTTCTATAACGTAGAGAGATCTTGGAATCTAGTGCTTGTTTGATATTATAGACATAATCAAGTTAAGTTCGGCCACTACATCTTTTGGATAATCACATATGTTATTGATTATTTGGTTGGCCCTCTCATTGAGTTTAAATAGGGGCCTAAAAATAAGTAAAACATCATTTTAACTTATTTAAGGATTCACAATGGGTTCACCATTTTTGTTTCCTCTGGAAATGAGGATGACTTTGCTTTCTTAAGGTTTAAACATTCCAATCGGTTTCTAATGGGTTTTTTCGTAGAACTGGATGTATCCAATTATTCTATATCCATTTAGAGCTACTTTCCAAAGGTAGGTACTCATTGGTTGTGAACCGATGAGGCTTAAGAATTTCCATTGGTCGAGAGGATGGGGGGTCAGAATCATCACATCTTTTTGGGGGAATTGTTGTTTACTCTAGGACTCTCTTTGTAGATTTAAGTTATGTTCATGAATCATTATTAAATTACCAAGTTTGAAAATGATCTTTTCTTTAGATCTGACAATCAATGATTGATATGTATGAGATTTAGAGAGTCTTATATATGTATTTGAGGTTCTTCATCAATATAGAATCATCTATATTTGTTAGAGATTCTTATTCAATGGTATCCTTCAATACATTATATATAGATCTCTTGGTCATTATCATAACTATACTGGTTTTAAAGCCACTCAGCAAGGCACTTGATGTTTATTATCATTCGAAGGACATGGATTATTTCAGAGTTGGGATCGTACCCGCAGATGGGCTACCTACGTATCCTTATTTAGGAAAGGAATTAGAACCCATGTAGTTCGAGTAAAGAAGTACGAGGTTTATGCATGATTTATGGCACAAAGAATGATTTCAAAATTACTTTTACACTCTAAGCTCACGCGAGTCATGCTCGGTGTGAGAAACAAGAGGTATTATTAAAACCTGATGATTGTGCCATGAAAGATGCAATAATAAGAAATGATGTGGGGATTATGCATGTATGACTGCCCAGATAGATGAATATTGGGACTTACTTCATAGAAGAATCCCAGGAATAATGTCCATAAAGTTATATGTGCTTTATAGAGATTTGGACACTTAACTTAGGACTTAATCCTGAGGAGGATGCCCAAATTAGAGGAGACTTATGATGGGGTTTTATTCCTGAGAAGGAAGCAAAGATCAATAGAAATTAATACTGGTTAAGAGATATTATGACTGGGGATTATTCAAGAGAAGGTGGCCCAAGTTAAAGGGACTTGAGAATTGGGGCTTACTCCTAAGGAGGATGCCCATATTAAGGGAATTTGAACTGGGGATTACTCTTGAAAATGAGTCCCAGGTTAGGGAACTTGGACTGGGGCATAATTCTATGAAGGAAGCCTAGGTTGAGAGAAATTATTATTGGGGCTTACTCTTAAGGTGGATGCCCAAATTTAAAGATTTTGTGACTGGGGCTTACTCCTGAAAAGGAGGCACAGGTTAAAGATCTTCTCATCTTAAAGGATGAGGTTTAATGAATGAAATATCTAACCTTAGTGACATAAAGATATGTAAATCACTAGGTTTTGAGAGATGTTCCACATAATTCCTATCAAATAAAGAAGCCAAAAAACGAACCATGCCAAAAATGGCCTTGAAGAGGGCTTTGAAGGCTAAATCTTGAAGAGGAGAGGTGGATTTGAAGAAAATAATTGAATAAGCAGGAGGTACACTCAAAAATAGGTAGGCGCGCAAGTCCTGTTGGGGTGTGAAAGTATTGGTCGTGCAAGTATACTTGCGCGACACATCGGTACTTGCGCGACGGTTAACCCACAGGGTAATACTTGGGCGAGACTTGGCTCACGCCCTTAGTATTATCTCTAAAGGCTTCCAAAAGTGTGGCGTGCAAGTTTTGGTGAAGGGATAAGATGGCGCACAAGTGTCTTCATTTCCCATAAGGGTTGGACACTTAGGTGCACAAGTGTTGATGAATTCTAACACTTAGTCCTTGTTTTCCCTCTTTAGGTATTCCATTCTAGGTAAGAAATTACCTTAGAAGTGTTTGGAAGACTTCAAGAAGAGACTAGGGCGTCGAGAGCTCAAATCTGACTTTTGGAATTTTTCATCCCCGAAATGGGGGGCCCACAAGGGGTATTTATAGGCTACTGAAGACCTTGGGAGAAAATTAAATAGGCCACACACGTTACCTATGCGCCCAATATGAGGTGTGCAAGTATACTTGTGTGACCATGATGAAACTTGCATGGCCCTTGCTTAAAGGAATCCTTGTTCATGCCTTTGTCAATTTTTGATGTTTCTTCAAAGGATGAATCTCTTTGTGCTAAGGTATTCCTGTTTTTTATTCATTAGACTCTATGACGGAAAGGAGAATCAACAATGATGATGGTGAAAGAAAACTCGTAGGCCCTGAACTTGTTGAGGAAACAATGTAAAACGTGAAGGTAATCCAAACCCACATCAAAGCAGCTCAAATTAGACAGAAGAGCTATACCGATAAAAGAAGGAAGGATTTGGAATTTCAAGTAGGAGATCATGTTTTCTTGATGGTATCTCCATGGAAGGGAATTATATCTTTCGTTAAAAATGGTAAATTGAGTCCCAGGTACATCAGACCATTCGAAATTCTATAATTAATAGAGGTTGTAGCTTACCATTTGGCAATGCCGCCAAGTCCCTCCAAAGTTCAAGATGTGTTCCACATATCACTGTTGAGAAAATACATGCCTGACCCAATGCATGTACTCACCTATGAGGAATTAGAACTAGAACACGATCTATCTTATTGTGAAGATACTATCAAGATTCTTGATACAAGAGAACAATTATTGAGAAATTAGACAACTCGTTTGGTAAAAGTTCTATGGAGAAATCATAAGATGGAAGAGGCAACGTGGGAACCTGAGGAACTTATGATGAAGAACAACCTGAATTTTTTTATGTAGTAATACTCTGGAAATTTTGAGGAAGAAATTATTTGAAGGAGGGGATAATGTAACACCCCAAGCTTCCATGGTATGTTTCCCTTTGAATAATGCAATAGCTTGCATTGTACACAACTTCAAGATTCTAACACACTGTGACCAATCGAAGTAGCTGTTATGAATAGTAATACCCACTTTTTGAAATTTATTATTAAAATTGGACTTGATTTTTGAATTCATAATATCAAAATTATCTTAGGGTGAATTTTTGGTATTTTTCTGAAAACATTTAGTATTTGATGAATAGTGAAAAATACTAAATTTTTATTAAAAACAACTTTTTTAATAAAAGTAATTTATAGTGCTAAATTATACTATTGAGTGGTTTTAAAGTATGATTAGATTATATTTTTACCATTTAATCCAATTTTGGTCATTAGATGTAATTTCACATTTAAACTGGATATAAACAAGTGTCAATCTTTTGATAGTTATTATTTCTTAAAAACACGCTTGTTATTTTATCAATGGGAATTAATTTTAAATTAATTTTTACCACTTCTGTGTTTTAAATTTAGAAAAATTAATTCCATATTTAGAATCATGAGGTCCAAATTGAGTAAATAGGTAACTTTTATTTTTATACATTTTGAATAATTACTTCGGTAAATATTTTATTTACCATGGTTAAAAGGTAAATCCGGTAAATAAGGGTAAAACAATAATATTATAATAATAATAAATTACCCTAACAGGTGTCCTAAACCTATTTTCTAATACATGTCTGACCATGGGCATCCTTGGGTCTATTTTGGAACCCCATGGAGCTACTTGTAAGTGATAATGACACTTTATATTAATTATGTTAATGTAAATACAAATATGACATAAGCATATATCTTTTTATAAAACAATTTTTACATAGGGTTATATTTGTTATATATTTGACTATAAATATTAATTATAAAGATAAAAATATTTCATACATAATTATATTTTATTAATAATATTTATATATTGAATAATTAAATTTATTTATGACACAATGATGATGCAATATTTTTATTAATAATGAAAGAGTCAAATAAATGGTATTATAAATATTAAAATAAATATAATTTGAAAGTTTTGATGCCATAAACTAATTTTCTAGGTTAATATTACATTTTAAAATTTATTAAATTAATTTATTTCGAATTAATAAAGTTTTTTGGACTTTAAAAAAATGAATTATTAAATAGTGTCAAAATTGGCAGAAAAGAGGTTTTAAAACAAATATTATAATATTAATTGATATAATATTCTTAGAAATATAAGGTTCTGACTAATGAGTTATATAATGATAGTTATATCATTAATGAACCACTTGGGGTTCTCTTGGAAGTTTATAGTAAGTTTATTAACCATATAATATAAAAATACAAAGAGACGTGGTAAATGTCAAACTATTTAACTACGAGTTAAATCTAAATAATAAGGTTAATATGGTGGTCTAAACCTGTCTAAAACCTATTGGTTGAGATGTTTTATGCCCATACATACCTTATCCTCGAAATAAATCACTTTTAAGCCATTAAAACTGAAAATAAGTTTATTATAAAATAGTATTTTAAGTTTTTCCTAAGGTGCCCCTCACCCCTCTTATAAAAGGGAACTTCCTCTTCTCTCAAATTCACACCTTCAAAGCCTTTTGAATCAGACAAAACCTGCCCAAATATCCACCCAACTATCCTCCCTTAATCTTATATGCATTCCATTAGTCAGAAAGCCAACCTAAGGATCCCGTTTGATCAAATCAAAAGGAAGAAATCGAAGAAGAGGTAAATATTTCATCACCTCTTTCAAGTTCTTTTCTTCTTCCACTTCCTATTTCTTTGTTTTTTCCATTCTAAAATAATAAAACCATTATCTTCTATATACTATGATTTTATTTTAAATATGGTACAACCATATTGATTATTCTATCTATCCTTTGAATAACATGTCACCATACGTGCGTACGTACGACTTATCGTCTCCACATCGTGGTGTAGTTGTTATTCAATACATTATTATTTGGATGGGTATAATAATGATGTATAATTGTTGTAAATAATAAATATAAATTGATAATGATTCTGTATATATGATATAACATCCAATTATATATGATTTTAATATCAAAAGAATGATATTGTCGCTCGTGCATACGTACAGATTACCGTCTCCACAAATGCGATGAGATTCATTCCCTATCGTATCCATTCAAGAATAATTTTCATTTGAGGATTAAAAATAATTTTTAAAGACTTAATATAATTCTTAATATTAATAAGATACATCCCATCCATAACAAACATTACTTACGTAATAAATCATATAAAGGAAAACGAATCAGTTAACACCTGAAATGATGATACTACTGAAATATAATTAACAATGAAATATTAGAAGATCATATATAATATCATATTAATGTATATAGTTATTGTATAATTTAATAACAATGATTTCACCATTATATATGACTTTAACCTACCCTCGACCAAGTAAAAGTACAATTTAAGGGTTAATTCTACAATCTCTTCATTATCTGAGGTTGTTTATACATAATTATCTACTGGGACCTCTTTATCATCCACATCCTTGTTTCTTAAAAATTTATTTCAAAAAATTTTTACTATTTATGAGACAATGGGTTAAATTCATTTATACCCTTATTTGACCTTATGTTTTTTGAAATTAATCTTTCTGTCGTTTTCCAAACAAGGTACTTTATGACCTTTTCGAGAAAAATTATGGTAAGAATGTTTTTTTAACTTATATGGTGGGTGCGGCTATTTTCCGCCATTATAAAATCGCTGTAGCTTCCATTAAAATCTTATAATAATATTTTCAAAATAAATGCTTTCTTTTATAATTATGTAACTTTTAAATAAATTCAAAAAAAGAAATATATATTTCTCTCAAATTGTTTTGATTTCATCAATGTCAATATCCTTTGATGGATTTTAGGTTTGTTTGAAGTTGATTTATTATGATACAAAACATCCATATTGTATTAAAGGTTATTTAATATGTTTGACTATGAATGTGTTATTTCATACCATTCATGGTTTATGGATAAAGTATTTACATTTCGTATGATAGTTTTAATACAAATGTTTATATTATTTTTAAACCTTTTCATATGAGGAATGCATTGGACTTAGTAAGTGATGGGTGGAGCCCGCTATAGCTCCATGATTCATCGGTTGGTATCATGAGACAAACAAGTGTCTTGGCACAAGGCCTTGACAAAATGTTATTTGTAGTCTTGGAACAAGACCTTGACTATGTGGTTATAAAGTCTGGCATTATGCATTCCATCATTATGAAAGTGGCTATTGATATTGAATGTGATTATTCGACTAGTAGAATATCCATGTGAATAAATAAATGGAATTATTTACTTTTATCTTTTTCATATTATGTTGATGTTCAAGTTTAAAAAGATTTTTTTGTCATATACATTGCCTTAAATGTTTATTCTTATTTATGAAAGTTTACACTATATTGTCATCCTTACGAAGCATCTGAGCTCACCCCTTTCTATGTTTTATTTTTCCCAGGATATGAAGAAGTATTTTATGGTTGACTTTCTAGGATAGGCTAAGGATTTAAGTGTCTTCAAAAAGGTGAGAAAATGTTGTTGATATTTTTATTTTATGATGTAATGTAAGACTTATGAATGTATCTAGTGCTTCCAAGGCTACTAAACTGATCGGTATTTTGTGACATGATTCCATATATCATGCTGATGTTATGTAATAATGCACCGACTCTGGGTAACTGGGTTCAGGGCGTTACAGAGTGTGATATAGTTATCTAACACTGAGGGCCTATTTCTATGTGAGAGTGTGGAAGGTGAGGACCCAACTCATAGGTAGACAATGGGTGAGAATAAAATTATACATATTTATGTCTATGTTTGGGTTACAATAGAAATATGTGAGGATCTGATGTAGGAATTTCATGCCTCATCTTGGGAAGTAAATCCCAGTGTAACTAAGATGTATTAGAATTCACACTTCCAATATTGGTGGCTGGGTATGAAATGTGAGTTAGATTGTTTTTATGAGATATTACACCTATCAATAAGTGAAGGTGGAACACCAACGAACAGCTGGGATTTTACAATAGTTGTCGATTATTGAGTGGAAATGGGATGATGTTATGATGGATTTCATGATCGAGTTTCTGATGTCACCTCGAGGTAGTTATGTTTAGTGAGTTGTGGTTTACAGGCTTACGAAGGTCACTCATTTATTTTTTATTAGGTATACCTTCTCAGTAGATGATCTTGAGAGTCTTTATATTGATGACATTATACACCTTCACTGGGTTCCTCATACCATTTTATTGGATAGGGATGCCTGATTTAAATCATAGTTTTAGAAATACATAAAGGGGGAATTGGGTAAATCTGTTATTTTGAGCATGACATTCCACCCCCAGACTAATGGTCAGTTAGAGTTCACTATACCAGTTATAGAGGACATTCTTAGAGCATGTATACTTGATTTTGGGGGATCCTGGGAGAGGAATATACCCCTTGATGGATTTTCCAACAAAAATAGTTATCAGGAAACTATATAAATAGATCCTTATGAGGATTTTTATAGTTGGCCATGATGATAACCTATGTGCTAGTTATAAGTAGGAGAGGCAACACTTCTCAGATTTCATATCATGTAGGAGACTTTAGATAAGGACCATTTGATCAGAATGCGGATGGCTACTGCATAGTCTAGAAAAAAATCCTACATCGATCATCATTGAAAACCTCTAGAGTTTGAGGTCATGGATCAGATATTTTTACGTATCTTACTGAGGCTGGGACACAGACAGATTTGGAGATAGGGTATGTATAGAAACCCATAATTAACATACATGAATATTACATCATTTTAAATTAATATTCAACAAATTACAAAAATACATGCCTAAGGACCATAATAATTTAGTGTCTTTGGAAACTTAGAAATAAACTATTATAATCTGGTGAAAGATATTTAATGTTTCCCACAAAGATCTTACCCATTCATACTTATACTTAAAACCTTTCTTGATAACCCAGGGAAAGGAAATATAAGAAAAGGGTGAGCTTAAATTCTCAGTAAGGGAAAACAAAGGATATACATAGGCATGATCATGAACATAAGGGTATAATTATATGAGAATAACATTACAAGATCATACCCTGCATATCATATATCATACACATGATTCATGGAATAAATATTAGTAGTTCATAAGACATGAATTATAATTGAATTAATAGAATAATCCATGAACACATAACATAGTAATAAGACGTGAAATTTTGGAAGACACAAAAGAATATAAAATTATTTCCATAATAGTTAAGGCATTACTTCCAAGGCCATCTAAGTAGTATGGTTTCATTCCCCATACCATCTTGGTAGTCATGGTTCACTATCATGACCATATTAGTTGTCAATGTTGACTCCCAAGACCATATTAGTGGGCAATGTCCTTTATTGGACAAAGTTCACTCACGGTCCATCCATGTCTATATGATTCCTTATAAATATTTACCCAATGCATTAGAGGTAGATATAGGTCACACCCATATCATAATAAGATCATATATATTTGTGCCACAAGATCATAAGCAATCGTATAATAAACTATGAAATGAAATGGGTATCATAAACATGTAATCATATCATAACTTGTGGAAAAGAGATAGATCTCATAA
This sequence comes from Viscum album, assembly GCA_963277665.1. Taxonomy (NCBI): domain Eukaryota; kingdom Viridiplantae; phylum Streptophyta; class Magnoliopsida; order Santalales; family Viscaceae; genus Viscum; species Viscum album. The sequence goes on from OY728162.1 coordinate 1,395,994,420, forward strand.
TCATTTTATGAAATCATAACCCATGAAAATAATTTGGTTTTATAGACATATAACCCATGAAATGTAAATGGGTTTAATAAACATATAACCTATGAAATAGAAATAATTTTCATAAAAATCATGACATAAAAAACATAAACCATTTAGAGAATGAATATGAATGGAACCTTTGGATCATTTCCCAAAAAGGAATTATTATCATCACTGGATGTCATCTTAGATGGAAAATAATTTTGAAATAAATTTTAAAACATTTATTGAATAAAATATCATTTTTTCTTTGAAAAAGTATTTTTAAAACCTAAAACGTTTTGAATACTATTTTCTTTGAAAATACTATGAAAATGTTGAAAGAAGGCTTGAAATCATTTTGAAAACCTTTTTCTTGAAAATTTATAAAATAAAATCAAAAATATTTTGAAAACCATTTTCCTTAAAATCTTATAAAAGATGCTTGAAAACATTTTGAAAACCCTTTCTTTGTAAATATCCTAAAACTTATAAAAAATCAAGAAAACATTTTGAAAACCTTTTTCACTGAGAATAATTTTAAAACTTATAAATTAGTCTTTGAAATCATTTAAATCATTTTCTTTGAAAATAACCTTCTGAAAACATATAAGGGAATCTTTGAAAAACATTTAAACACATTTTAGACATACACTTTTTTTTGAAAATCTTTTTCATTGAAAATAACATTAAAATAATGAACTTCCAGAATATTTGGAAAAACAATTTCTTACAAAATAATCTTTTAAACATTAAAAAAAAATCATTAAGGGAAGTATAATCATTATGGAAGATAAATCCGTACATTCTGAACATTCCTTTTACGTCGCAAAAAGTTTAGAAAAGTGCCTCGATTAGAAAATGAAAAGAAGATTCCTTTTTTAAAGAAATTTTTTTGTTTAAAAGGTAAAACATGGGTAAAATTTTATTTTAAATATAAAATGATAATGGTATAACATGTTTTAAAACAATTTTATAAAATATGGTTTTGTGGAAAAACATATTTCTGATCGAAGGGAGAAACAAAGTCATATTTTCATTAAAACAATTTTAATTATCTTAAGTAACAAAGAGTAGAAAATGGTATGATTACTTGGATATAATAAAAATAATCATATTTTAATAAAATTCATGAGATTTATTGAGAAATGGTTTATAATATTTTATCAATGGAATAATAATCATAAACAATCTTGATAAACGATGAGATTGTAGCAATAAATCGTTGCCACTTTGGTAGATTTGAATGGAAAGAGTAACATTACATGAAGCTTAAAATATCAGGGTAATAATTATATTCATGAGTTAAAATTTTAAAATCCTTACATACACCTCATATAAAAATATAGGTGCATAAAATGGCATGTGTCTCAAAGAATGCAAATTGAGACAAAACTACTTTACCGATTTGGTAAATTTTGAAACATAAACTAGTGAAATAATGACCATAAAATAGATATGAAAATATATATAAATTTAATTATAATAATCATATAATACATAAATGTTAATTATATACACCACATATAATAAATATGAGGTGAACATAGCTTGTGTCTCATGGAAAATAAAAGTGAGACGGTAAAACCCTTACCTATGTTTTTCATACATGTTTTTGACTTGTTATTCTTAGTAGTCTTAATTATATCTTGATTTAATTATTTCATGAATTTAAAACATTATATTAATATAATATATATTCATTATATCTATATTTATAATATTCTATACAATATATAAGTATGAAATTAAATACACACTGCCTAGAGACGGTAGGTCGTACATCAGCATGAATGTTGGTTCCATTTTATTTTCATATTTAAAGAAATAAAGTAAATGAAATATATTTATATATATAATATATTTCTATTATAATAATTATTTCATATATATCATATAATTTTACTAAACCCATCCTTAAAAAATTCCATGTAAAGTGTGAACAAATCACATCGTTTTGTGGAGGCGGTAGTCCACACGTCCACAAATGAAGTTATTGTATTTACAGAAAATGAAAATCATGAAGTTATGTTTTATATAATAATTAAATAAGATTTAATACATAATAAATATAATATATATCATATAAAACAATACTTTCCACCATAATACCCAACCATGAGAGGTGATAAAGGAAAAAAACAAACAACATCATTTTGTGAGGCGGTAGTTTGTCGTACAAAGAATGGTAAGTTCATTACCCATTAGATGGAAGTGTGTGTAAGTGTAGGTAGAAACCTTATAATAACAACATATCAGTATATTTATGATATTTATTTTATTATATAAACATATAATAATAATATTTTAGGGGTGGATAATGAAAAAAAAAGATATTGAGGAAGGATGTTATCTCTTCTTTGGGAAACTCCTTTTGGTTTGCACCAAAGGGCTTCATTGGTTGGATTTCCACCAAAATAGAGGATTATATAATTAATGGAGGAATTTTTGAATCTTATTTTAGTATATTTTGGGTGAGTAAAAGTTATTTAGAGGTGTGAATAAGTGGGAGGGGTGAGTGCCTTTTTATAGTGGAGGACGAGTTGCATTCTTGTAAATTTTTTAAAGAAGGAATTCCATCCATGTTGTTCCCTTGTAAAGTGGATCCAATAATGGTAAAAATTAGATATAAGGTAGTATAGGGTCCAAATATGGGCATTTAAGGGATTTTTGGAAAGTTTATAGGTCATCATGGGCTTTAAGTTCAGTTCTTAGTCCTTTGTTAAGCTAATTTTTCTCTTAATCATTGTAATTAATTTTAATTACTTTCACTAATATTTTTGGACAAAAACTAATTTAAACTTATTATAAATTATAAATTAATTCAATTAAAAATATGGAATCCAATTTTCCAAATTAACATCAAATAAGTGGAAGAAATTAATTTAAATTTAATCCCACAAACGGGATGACAAAGTAGGTTTTTAAAGTAAAAAGGTCCAAAATATTGGAATGTTTTATATCAAAAATCAATGTGAAATTGGTTCCAATGACCTAAATTGGATTAATTTATTCAAATTTTATATAATTAAACTTTAAAATCAAAATTAAAATATAATTTAACAATATAACAAAACTATATGAAAAAATGTTTTGAAATAAAATTCAGTATATTTCACTATTTTTCCAAAAATGAAGTTTGCCAAAAAATAAAAGAAATTAACCCAAAGTAAATTTAGATATTTAGTTTTAAAAAATGAATTTTATATTTTCAAATAAAAATTATAAAAGTTTCAAATATTATATTTAAATTTAGTTCTCCATTAAAAGGCTGTAAAATTACATTTTAAAAAAATAAATATTTTTTATTCATAAAATTGGATTTATTATTATCTTATAAATGTTAAATATGTTGGATGAGTATAAAAATAATTTATTGAATATAAAATATGTAAATTTTATTGAAAAAATCAATCAAAAGTGGTTTTTGTAATTTATTGAGATAAAATTGTGTTTGTGTATAGAGAAATTGTTTTCTTAATGAAGAAATTTCTTTATTTTCAAATAGTTATTACAATAAATCATACTATTTGACAACCAAAGGATCTAATTTATATACATGTGTAAATAATATTTTCACAATTTATTTAATCTTATTTATAATATCTTTTCAAATTTCTAGGTGGTAACTATAATAATATTTTAATAATCATGTTAATAGTATATTATAGTTGGGTAAAAACCCGGCCTTGCATTTTATGCATGTTATCGAAGGAACTCAGAATTGTCTATAACACAATAAAAACAAAGTGTTTTGTGTAACACAATAAAATATAAGTGTTTAATGTGGTGAAATATTAACTTGGTGTTGCATATAATGTAATCCAAGCATAGTGACTTTATTAAAAAACTATATTCATTGTTCTGTGAAGTGAAAAATATAAAAAAGATTAAATTAATCAAAAAATAATAATTCAGAAAATCTTAGTGTGTTATATTATACCACACTTAAAATGAATTTCTTCCCAAATTTGTCTAGGTTATCAATTGTTAAATTCTTTAAAGTTCCATTCATAGAAACCCTCATCGTAAAAAAGAATAATAAAACATACATTAAAAAGGGAAAGTTGGAAACATAATATTGACCCAAAGTAACACATAACTAGATTTAAACAGAGGAGAACATAGGTGGGATAAAAAAACATAGACATGGAAGAGAAATATAACTATCAATTTCTGATGGAGAGTGATAGAGAGAATGGTTAGGAGAATTTTAACAATCAAAAATCCATAAATATGAAATGATATAAGGGTTCATTTGATTCATCAGAAATGTAGGTACTAGGATCAATTTTTTGTTTTCAAGATATTTTTCCCTAAAGTTGAATAATTGTCCTGAAAAGATATACTTATATGATTTTATGACAACTTTAACCTTTTTTGTTCCTTTATTAACTTCCACTACATCTACCATTCCCAGAAATGATGGTGAATTTATCATTCTAAAGGTACTAACAGATCATGAAATCCTTGAAGATAATGATTGGTCATTCTGTATGTTTTTATCAAAAAAAAAGGTTAACATAAGTTATCCAATATTCATAAATCCTTATATGGTGAGATAATAATTTAATATATAAAACCTTATCCTAAGTTTATTACAAACCATTCCCTAAATGTTTAACATTATAAACATTATAGAAGATAAAAGTCCAAAACTCTAGAAAGAAGGTCACTAAATTTCTCAAAATCAGCTTAACATTGATCGACCATATATCATATAGTAGCTCTTATCTATTACATACCAAACACAAGAATACCATTATAAATTATTCCCTTGAAAATGGTAATTACTTAAATCACCATTAATCTTTATTGAAAATATACATGTTTCCTTATTCCAAAGTATACTGGATATATTTATTAAATAAAAAATATATTGTAAACTTCATCAATGATAGGATTAACCACTTGTTAACAAGTCCTTAATTAGTTCCAAGGTAATCAGTATTGTCAAATTTATTTATTCATATAGAACATATCATTATCCAAAAAACATTATATTTATGCAAAAAACATATTAAGGGTTATATTTCCTAAAATCATGTATTTCCATGAACATCACATTACCATTAAATCACTTTTCTAGTACGTCAAAAAAATCAATTTATTCTTGTAAATCTTCAGTGAAAAAATATAAAATGAACAATCCTTATATATTTCACCATTTATATAACATAATTCTTGAATCCAAATACATAATAAATTCAATTATTCCACTTTATCCTTAATCCATAAGATGGATACCTCATCCTATTACTTAATACATATTTCCTTTCACATTTTATCTATAGTCTCATCATCATCACCAATATATCCATTACTCATACCATATTTATAATTTTATTTGGGATATTTACACTTAGGACATATATTTGCATAATGATTACTCATTACACACCTAAAACATTTAACCTTTGATGATATATTTGGGAGGAAAATATTACCAATGATTTTATTAATTGAACCCTTGATTTTTCCTTTTTAGTTACTTAATTTGTGTCCTTATTTGACACATTCAAAACATCTTCTTGTTCCTATAATAAATTCACTTGGGTGATTCTTTCCACAATCTTGACACAAAGGAAACTGAATCTTCTTTCATCTATGGTCTATATTACCCGAAATCTCAGCAAAATTCTTCGTTCTATTGTTTAGTGAGTCTGAGAGTTAGTTAAGGTACACATTGTTAATCATGTTCTGTGAAAACTCACTAATCATGATCACAACTTCCTTCACTATAGTTATCATCCCATTTGACTACTCATTAGCAACGTTTATGTCACATTCAATGTTAACCCAGATTTGTTTGGATCCCGCTATTGAGTAAAACCAAAAATAATTGTGTGAGAAATAATTATCATATTTTAAAACAACATAATCATGACAAATCACTTATCATATGTCTAAATTATGACACCTTATTTTAAATATAATACACCTTACGCTTATCATTGGATACATCTAGACATATCCTTATAAATATCCCTTGCAATCTCACTAATGTTCTCTCATCCTAGTTTCCAAAGGATGAATAAACCTTTCCATTGATACCAAATATAGTGAAACAAGGTTAACATAATTGGATATTACATCATTTTAGATGAATATTCAGCACATTACACAAATACATGTCATGACCCGACCCGTTGGGGTCCGACTCGTGACTACCCCAAGTCCACCTCCAATAGGCCAGGAGCTGGCGACTAGTGATGAGTAGGAATATCCCAAAAATGATAGGTATTAGCCTAAATTACATGTACACACACACACATATCTAAGCCCACAAAATAATGAAATGTAAAACAACTAAAAGAATGCATGCATACATCTAATATCCCAAAACAGAGTATGATAGTGAAAGTACTTTAAACAGAAGAGGGACAAAAAATCCCAAAAAAACTATAAAGATTCAAACATTCACTAAGGGAGAGGAATAATTCAAAGTATTCTCCTGATCAACACATCATACTATCAATCTCTAGCTACACTCCACCCACTCCCTATACTCCCAGGACACCGTCAAAAGGGCCACTGTCTGCACAAGACACGCCAAGTGCGGGCAAATCCATTGCAAGGGTGAGTATAAAAATAATTTACATAACACCCAAAAAACACTAAACATGAAGAAAAAATTATATTCATCTCAATACAAGCTATAAAAATCAATATATAGAAAAGAAGGGAAATCCAGATATACTCAAGAAAGTCACCTTTCCACCAGGCGGTCGTAACCAACTATTAGGCACAATATTTTTTTCAAAGAAATGATTATTCTGGGAGAAACCACTCCTCAATACATGATACCATCAAAGAAACTCAATGAAGAGGTCTAGGTCATTGGGCTCTATCAACGGAAGCTCGCTAGTCTAAGGGGACCATGATACGCAGATAGGGGTCACACCCAAAACTGGTGGGGGATACAATGAACCCAATCTGGATCAACCTGCTACGTAGGGGATCATATGCCAATGATTTAGCAAACCCTATCAATACAGACAACTAGATGAAGGATCCATACCCTTCTCAGGGAGGTTACACTGATTCCATAAACTTTAATTAGGATGATGGAAGATCAGACTCCAGTCTCATAGAGGGACACTACAACTCTATCTGAGACTTGAAATCAAGAGGGGATTACAATCCAACGATGTAGATGTAAAGCCACACTGTACCATTGATTAAAGGACCAAGGGAAAACAATCAACCTATACTAGTCCAAACAAGGAAAACAATGAGCCTCAATAACTCTTGAAGGGAGTAGACATTGTGTCCCAGGGGGTATACGACGTGTCCAACTATCCCAAGTTCTGCCTGTGTGGAAGAGCCTCACACGACATGTAGTTTACATATACATGGAGTATAGAGACACATGGTATCCTAACCATGTTTCCTAGCCATGTCTGTGTACCAAATCCATGTTTTTGTACCGGTCAGTGTATGCCAAGCCGTGACCATGTTAAAGTACACAACGTGCCATCTTATTGTGTACTATTTCTCGTGTCTGTGTACTCTATAGAGTACAGGATGAGTCAACCTAGGAGGGTCACACATCGTGTGATAGGGGACACACACCATGTAATCCTTAACTTCGACCAAACCATATCACTGTATCCAGGGGCCCCACACACCGTGTAATCCTGGATTAAATGTTGTGTGGATCGTGATTTTCTAGAATCATCATTCTTTGTCCACACATCCTGATTGATGCTTCGCCTTCAATCTGAAAATCGGTTTTCTAAAAAATAAAATATCCAATGTTTTCCATGCCTTTCCATCATCGAATAATGTGTACTATCAGAATATCTTCCCATAAAATGGATCAAATCATCATTCTTTATTGTTCACCGAAGTACGCCAAAGAACATGAAATCAGGAATCACCCATCATCCAATTCATTCTATCTCTATAATCGCACCTCTATTGTGTTTTTTTATCCTAGATCTATTATATTAGATTGTTTCACCATGAAATGGGTGTGCAACGATCGATTGTTCAGTAATAGTCGAGTCATGGACCAAACGAATAACACACATGATGAACGATGAATCGAGGGATAAAAGTAAAAAAAACAAATGAGAGTAATAAATCTCAATCAAAATTCATGTAGACCTCAATTAGTTTCCATAAGATAATAAATGAAGATATTTAAAAATAATCCTCCCAAGTTACCCCATAATATACCCATCCTACAAATACACACGATCCACCGATCAATCTGTTGGTCGATTGATTCGCATTTTTCAAAGGAATCAAGAATAGGGAAGAATCCACATAAAACAAACATACTAACGTTATTTTGGATCAATCGGTGATGAATAATGGTTATGTTTTCATCATTGATGATATCCTCAAACTCTTTTGGATCGATTATCAATGATACGATCCTGATCCCTTGTCATCAGCCAAGAATTCTCTCCTCAAATGACATCTAAGTCTTCAGGGTTTAGCAGCCAACCATAGGAAAAATTTCATAGCCGTAAACTTATAGAGGGAGTGGGTTACTGCACTAAAGAAAATAAAATAAATTTTTTCAATTAATTTATTTTATTAATTTCACACACTGAATTTTTTTTAAAAAGGACCCACACTGACCAATGTTAGGTCACGCCTAAGGTAAAACCACCATCTGAACTCAATGGTGCCCTTATATTTTTTATCTCGGTACCTATTTATTATTTCTTCCAATTTTTTTAGGAATACCGCATGAATATTCTATTTATTATTTTATTATTTTTTAAACATTTAATTTGGGCACCCAGGGCCTCAGAATCACACATCGTCTCAGTGTCAGGTCTCAAAAATAATCCATATAATATCTACAAATAATGCACAAAATAATCCAAGTTGTTACATTCTCCCCACATTGAGGTTTTAAATACCTGAAAAGCCAAAATAACGCCTACTAAAACAGATGAGGGTACTGAGGATTAATCTGAGCCTCCCACTCCCATGTTATCTCCTTGATATTATCTTGTTTCCAATGAACATGCTCCAAAGGAATTGATCACCCATGAAGGATCCTCTCCTACTGATCCTCATTCTCCACTGGGTACTCACCAAAATCCACTTCATCCTTGATGTCCAGCTCATCCCAGTCGATGAACTACGATGGTTCATGAATATACCTCCTCACATGTGACACGTGGAAGATGTGGTGTAACCGATCTAACTGTGGAGATAGAGAAAAGTTGTATGCCACCTCCCCAACTCTATGTAGTATCTGGAAGGGGATAATTAACCTCAGAGATAGATTTTCGCCTTGGCCAAATCTCCATAATCACCATCGAGGTAAAACCATAAGAAACACATTTTCTCTTTTCTAGAGCTCAAAAGATCATTGTCACCTATCAACATAATACTTTTGATGTCTCTATGTAGTCTTCATCCACTCATGGATGATCTAATACTTCTCGGTAGTAGCTCACACCAACTTTAGACCCATTAGTGTTGACTCTCTTGGGTCAGTCCAGCAAAGTGGTGACCTACAGGGTTGCCCATAAAAAGCTTCGAATAGTGCCATATCGATGGTTGGATGGTAGCTGTTGTTGCACACAAACTCAACCAGTGGTAGGTGATCCTCACAATTACAACCAAAGTCTAACATTCAAGACCATAGAATGTTATCTAGAACCTAAATAGTCTGTTCAATTTGGTCATCTATTTGTGGGTGAAATGTTGTGATCAAGCGTAATGGGATTCCAAACACCTCCTGCATTCCATTCCCCAACTGGGATGTAAAGAGAGCATCATGATTAGAAACAATCATCGATGGAACTACATAGATTCGAACTATCTCTTACATGTATAGGCATTCCGATCTTTCCACTAAACTCTGATCTCGGATAGATAGTAAGTGGGATGACTTGGTGAGTTGGTCAACAATCACCCAAATGGCATCATGCCCCCAGGATTTACATGGTAATACTGTCACGAAGTCTATATATATATCCCACCCATTTCCATTCTGACACCTCAAGGGGTTGAGATAAACCCTCTAGAAACCTGGTGTCATGTCTTTACTTACTGACAAGTAAGGCATCGAGAAACAAACTACGCAACTCCTTTCTTCATCCATGGCCACCAAATCTGACATCGGAGGTCCTGGTACATCCTTCCCACACATGGATGTACCAACAAAGTGGATATATGAAACTCCCTCAGAACCTCCCCCCTCATTGTCACTTGTACAACTATACAACCTTTGAAAGGAACGACGTTCTCCACAAATTTTGAATATACATCAGGAGAATTCCCTGTGGATATCCGAGAACGTAGGGTCTTACAGTCAGTATCCCCATTTTGTGCCTCCCTGACTCACTGTAAGAGTAGAGAGGTGAAAACCATCATATGAAGGTAAGATTATCCATATCCATCCACAAAGTATAACTGTAATGAGGACAACTACTCTGACACCCTGTTCAGCAACTTTGGACTATATCTCCTAATAAGATCATCTACCACCAAATTCCCCTTCCCACGAGTATAGAAAATCCCAAAGTTATATTCCTATAATAAATCAAGCCTTCATCTCTATCTTAAGTTCATATCCTTTTGAGATACTATATTCTTGAGACTCTTGTGGTCATAGGAGATGAAAAACCGCTCACCCATCTTGTAGTGTTTCCACATCTTCAAATAGAAGACTAGAACTACTAAATCAAGTTCACAGGTCCTATAGCTCTGCTCATGTGTCCTCAACTGGCATGAACCATATGAAATCACCGCTTGACAATGCATTAGGACACAACCAAGCTCAGTTCCTAATGCATCACAGAATACTATGTACTCACCACCTTCCTCTGATAACCTCAAGATTGGAGCACTCGTCAACCTCTTCCTCAGCTATTGAAAGAACTATTGAAACCTTTCTATATAGATAAAAGGTTGACCCTATTATGTCAAAGATGTCAATGGTTATTCCTCTCTTTAGAATTCAGGTACAAATCACTGATAGTACCTAGCTAATCCAAGGAAACTCCGCACCTTAGTAACACTCTTGGGTGGATCCCAAGAAAACACTACCTCAACATTCACTAGATCCACCAAAACTATAGCATCTGAGATCACGTGTCCTAGAACATGGACCTATATAATCCATAAAAATAACCACAAGATATTCCGGTAAATTTAGTGCTCTCAGAGTGTGTTTAGGACCATCCTCATGTACCTCGTGTTCTCCTCCTCGAACGCCAAATACACTAGGATGTCATCAATGAAGACTACCACGAACTGGTCTAAGAAAGGTTGAAAGATCCAGTTCATGAGTCCCATGAACACTACTAGGGAATTATTCATGACAAATGAAATCACAAAAGTACTCATAGTGACCATAACAATATCTTAAGGCATTCTTCAATATATCCTCATCTCCTACTCACAGCTAGTTGTAGCTTGATCTAAGGTCATTCTTTGAGAACAATCATGCCCCTTTCAAATGAGTAAAGAGGTCACCAATCCTAGGTAGTGGATAATTTTTCATTATGATCACTTGGTTTAGGTGATGAAAATTCGCACATAACTGGAATATCCCATGCACCTTCTTGGAAAACAAAACCGAGGCTGCCTAGGGTGAAACGCTGGGTCTCACGAGGCCCTTCCTTTGCAAGTCCTCCATCTTCACACTCATTTCATGAAGCTCTATAGGAGACACCAGATATGTGGGTGTAGATATTAGTGCCATCATGCGTTGTAGATCAATGCATAATTCTATCTCTCTACCAGGAGGTAAAATGAAAATATTTTCAGGAAATATGTCCTCATACTCTGCCACCACTATAGGAAACTGAGGAATCATATAATCCACTACATATAAGGTCAGGCTAGCCAGCTGATGAGTGATCAGGGAAACTCTCCTATGTATGATCCCATACTATACTGATTAGAAATCCTTTTCACTAAAAAAGGAAAATTTGGTTCCATAACTATGGTCACACCACACTCTTCACCTAAAACAGTCAATCTATACATGAACTGTGGATAATGAGTCCATACCAAGATTGTAATAATAAGGACTCAATTCCCTACCAGGATATGCCAACTGAAACTCTCACCTCCAAGAGTCAGGTCACACTGTCAGCACCAATGTGTGATCATCGAGTCTTCTATTGTAGAAGTATCCAATCATAAGGGTCGAGTCAATGGTTCAACCAGAATCTCCTAGTCTCGGACAAGATTCATGGTAAGAAAAGAATTACTAGAACTCGTGTCTATCAAAATTTCAGTTAAGGTAGAAAATAAAAATATTTCACCTCATATAATCCATGGAGTCTTGGGTTCATAGGCCTCTATAACCTATAACTAACATCATCCCTTCTCACCATATCATTGAGCGTGGCGTGGACCTCCTGGGGGTGGTGGTGGTAATATGTCAAACCTCTGGCAACCTCCTACTACCCTACCTTCCCCTCTACCACGTTCACTACCCTACATACCACCTGCTCCTATGCATGTCACTATCTCAGAGGTCCCTTGACCATCTCCCAAAAATCTATATGGTAGGTCTGGTAATCTCATTCTAGATTTCTACGATTGACTTAAGAGAAACACTGCATGTCCCTTGGTTAATTCGAGCCACCCAGGGAGCCCTATACTGCTGCCCCTGAGTCTTTGGATTGCCTCATGAAGCACCTAATAGAATTGGATCCCTATGACTGCCATCATATACCTATTTCTAAGGTCTCATCTACCAAGTGACCACTGTTATCTCCCACGACTGGTGTCTACTCTACCATAAAACTTTCTACTAACAGGGCTCACTCAATTACTCCAACATAGATAGAAATTCTAAGGGATGCCACTGATGCCCTGTTGTCCCATATTAATCCATGCTTAAAGGTATGATCCATGAAGAAAGTCTCATACCATATCCAAATTGTAGCAAAAGTGATTTGTACACTTCACTGAATAGTCTACCATGGTCATACTACCTTTCTGTATATGTAGAATCTCATGTATGTGTACTGGTCCAAATGTGTCCAGATATAGCTCCTCTCTAGAGTGATTCTCAATTTCTATCAAGGAGAATGTTGTATCATCATGTGACTGAGTCACCAAGATCCACCATTGCACCTAATATCCCTAAAGAAGACTCATAGAAAGGACTTCTATATGATTGACATGAATCCTCACAAAGTGGAAAACCTGAGTGACTACCTCTAGCTAATCCTCATCCATCTGTGGGTCTGTATCACCCCAAAACCTAGGAGGTCACTACCATTGAAAATCATTCAATGAACTTATCCAAAATTAATCCTCAACTGGAATTGATGGTTCTATATACTTCTCAAGGGGTGGGGGTATAGCAAGTGAACTAATCAGAGATTCTATCTCCAGTATAAGTCCCTTTACCGATGCCTCATCACTAGGAAGATCATCCTCATGACCACACGGTGGAATCCTGGATGGCTGTCTTTGTGGAGGCATCCTCAAATAAAACAATATACACCACAGTAAAAAGAGTATATGAGGAGATGGCTCAAGAAGGAAATTAAAAACACAACCATTCATATTTCATTCATGTACTATTTTTTCCCTACAACTAGTGTTCTCACATACTAAGTCAAAAAGCAGGTGATCAGAGTCCTAGTGTATGGATATGTCAGTCGCCACACCAAAACTGGAGTCCCTGGCCTAAAATCCAGACTTGAAACACTAAACACTATTTCTCCAAACCAATATCATAGACTTCTGATCCTAAAGTGGAACTGAACACCTCTGATATCACTCTATCATGACCCTACCCACTAGGCTCTAACCTGTGACTACCCCAAGACCACCTCCAATAGGCAAGGGGCTGGCGACTAGTGCTGAGTAGGCATATCCCACAAATGGGAGGCATTGGACTAAAGTACCTATATACATACACACATCTCTAATCCCACACAATGTTGAAATGTAAAACCATTGAAAGAATGAATGCATACATCTAAGGTCCCACAACATAGTATGTCATTGAAAGTATTATAAACATAAAAGGGGAAAAAAACAAGACCAACCAAAATAATAAATATTAAAAACTACTCTAAGGGTTAGGTTTAAGTAAACTTACTCCCCTAGTAAACACCTCATCCTATCAAGATCCATCTATGCTCCACTCACTCCTTGTACTCCCAAGACACCATCAAAAGGTCCGTCGTCTACACAAGACACGATACATGTGGGAAAATCCTGTGAAGGAATGATTATAACAATACTCCGTAGGATAAATTGAAAACAATAAGTACCAAGTATAGTTATCTTAATAAAATATGTAACAATAAATGTTTAAAAATAAGGGAAATATAGATATACTTAGGAAATGCATCCCACCACTAGGCGGTCATAACCAACTGTCAGGCACATGATTCTATTTGAAGCAATGATTATTTTGGGAGAACCCACCCATTGATCCATGCTACAATAAGAGACACTCGACAAAGAGGTCTAGGTCATTGGGCCATACCCAAGGAAGCTCATTGGTCTAAGGGGACCATGATACCCAGACATGGGGTCATGCCTAGAATCATTGGGGGACACCACAAACACAATCTGGATCAACCCGCTATATAGAGTATCATATGTCAATGATTCCCCAAACCCTACCAATATGTCCTGCTAGATGGAGGACCAATTCCCTTCTCAAGGTGTTCATGAAGATTCCACAAACTTCAACTAGGGATGATATAGGATCTCACTCTTATCTCACAGTGGGACACCACAAATCTAACTGAGACACAACCTTTAGAAGGGATCAAAATCCAGTGATGTGGATGTAATATTGCAATATACCCTCGAGGAAAGTAATAAGGGAACACACTCAACCAATACTGGTCCTAACTTGTAAAATAAAGAGCTTATAGAACTCTTGATTGGAGTATATGGAATGTATTAGGGGGTATACGTCGTATCCATCTATCTTATGTTCTGCTAGTGTGGAAGAGTCTCACATGACATTTAGTCTCCATATACACGATGTGTATAATGAGTACATGGTGTGTAGAGACACACAGAATCTTTCATGTGTCTCCTAGTCGTGTCCGTGTACCAAATCCATTTCCATGTACCGGTCCGTGTATTCCAAGCCATGTCTGTGTCAAAGTACATGACGTGCCATCTGGATGTGTACTATTTCACGTGTCCGTGAACTCACCAGAGTACAAGCTGAGTCAACCTGGGAGGGTCACATTCCGTGTGATTAGGATCACACGCCATGTGATCCTTAACTTTATCCAAATCCTAGCGTCATATCTAGGGGCCCCCACACATCGTGTAATCTAAGATTACATGCAGTGTGGAACACGATTTTCTAGAATCTCTGTTCTTCCTCCATGCATCCTGGTCGATGCTATACCTTTCATCCAGTGATCAATTTCCCAAAAAATTGAAGATCCAAGTTCATCCATGCCATGAGGTCACTAAACAACTTGCCCCATTACCAGATCTATTAGAAAAACTGATCAAATCATCGTTCTTCATTGTGCACCGAAGAACACTGAAGAATGCGAAATCAGGAATCATCTGTTGTCTGATTCATTCCATCTTCATTTTTGTAGCTCTTTCATGTTGTTCCAATCCTATATCTATGATATCAAATCATTTCACCAAGAAACGGGTGCACAACCATCGATTGATTGGGAATAGTCAAGTTGCGGGCCAAATGATGAATGCCCACAACGAATGATAAATTGGGGGAGAAAAGCACAAAAACAAATGAGAGGAATGAACCTAAATTAATGTTCATGTCAATATGGATTAATTTTTATAATATAATCAATGAATATATTTAGAAATAATTCTCCCAAATTACCACATAATATACCCATCCCACAAATACGCATGATCCAAATATCAATCCTTTGGTTGATTGATCCACATTTGACCTAGGATTAAAAAATGGGGAAGAATACAATTAAAAAAATACTACCTAAAGTTTGGATTGATCATTGATGAAGAATAGTTGTGTTTTAATTATTTATGAGATCCTCCAACTCTACTGGAGTGACGATCCAAAATCTGATCCTGGTCTGTTGTCGTCTACTAAGAATGCTCTCCTCAAATGACCCATGCTAACCAATGTTTGGTCGCGCCTATGGTAAAACCACCATTCTGAACTCAACAGTGCCCTTGGATTTCTAATCCAGGAACCTTTTTTAGAGTTATTCCATTTTTTAGGAAAACCGCACATGCATTCTATTTAATATTTTAATATTTTTCAAACATTTAATAAAGGCACACCGGGCCTTGGAATCACATGTCGTCTCAAAGTCTAGTCTTGAAAATAATCCATATAATATCTAAAAATAATACATAGAAAATATGAGATGTTACAATACAATCTCAAGGACTGTAATATTTTAGTGTCTTTGGAAACATAGAGAAAAATATACTAACATGGTGAAAGATATTCAATATTTCCTAAAAATAACTTCCCTATTAGAAATTCTACTTAAAATCTTTCTTCATAACCCTTGGAATGAAAACATAAGATAGGGTTGAGGTTAGATGACCAGTAAGGGTAAAAAGGATATACGTAGGCATAATAGTGAACATAATGGCATGATAACATGAGTATAACTTTTGAACATAATACCATACTTATCAAATATCATACACATGAGTCATGGAATAAATATTGGAAATTAATAAGACATAAATCAAAAGGGAATCAAGATCATAAGACATGAAGTCATAATATATGAATAAGACATGGAATTATGGTAGACACATAAGAATATAAAATAACTTCCATAGTTGTCAAGGAATTGTATCCAATTCCATCTTATTAGTAAGGGTTCACTCCCCATACTACCTTGGTAGCCATGGTTCACTCCCATGACTATATTAGTAGTGAAGGTTCACTCCCAAGACTATCTTAGTAGATAATTTTCTTTACTGAACTGAGTTCACTCCATGTTCCATCCATGTCTATCTCATGATATATAAATCTTTACCTAATTCACTATAGGGAGATATAGGTTTTACCCATATTGTAATTAAATAATACATATGTGTGCCACAATATCATAAGAAATCATATTGTAACCCATGAAATGAAATGGATATCATAAACATGTGACAATATCATAATCTGTGGAAATGAGACAGGTTTCATAGTCATTTCATCAAATAATAACCCATGAAAATAAATGGATTTTATAAACATATAACCTGTGAAAGGGAAACAAGTTTCATAAACATATAACCTATGAAAGAGAAATGGGTTTTATAAACATATTACCCATTAAAGAGAAAATAGTTTCATAAACATCATTCCATAAAAACATAAACCATTTAGAGAAATAATATGAATGGAACCTTTGGATAATTTCCCATAAAAGAAATATTAACATCAACAGATGTCATATTATATGGAAAATAATTTTTAAATATATTTTGAAAACATTTATTGAGTAAAATATCCTTTCTTATTTGAAAAAAGACATTTTAAAACATAATAGCTTTTGAAAAAAAATATTTTAAAATACTTATAAAACACAGAAAGAAGGATTGAAATCATTTTGAGAATAATTTTCCTTGAAAACTTATAAAATAATCTAGAAAATATTTTGAAAAGAAAATTCCTTGAAAACATATAAATGAATCTTGAAAACATTTTGAAAACATTTTCTTTTAAAATTACCTAAAACATATAAATAAAATTTAAAAACCGTTTGAAAACCTTTTTCATTGAGAATAATTTTAAAAATTATAAAATAGAGTTTGAAATCATTGACATCATTTTCATTGAAAATAACCTTTTGAAAACAAAAAAAATGAATCTTTTAAAATCATTCAAACACTTTTTAAACATAAAACATTTTTTTGAAAAGATTTTACTTTGAAAATCACTTTAGAAACAATGAATGTATAGAATATTAGGAAATTTTGTTTTCTTAAAACTGAATCTTTTAAACTTAAAAAAAAATCTTCAAATGAATGATTTTCATGATAGTGGATAAATCCATACATACTAAACATTCCTTTTGCACTTCAAAAAGTTTAGAAAAGTTCCTCGATCAGAAAAGGGCAAGAAGATTCCTTTTTTTAAAACCACATTTTATTTTTCAAAGGAAAAACATGGGTAAAATTTTCTTTTAAATATCATTATATTTTTGTAGAAAATTTCAATTTTTTTTTGAAAACATGGTTTTGAAGAAACATAGATTTATTACTGAAAAGAGAAACAAAGTTGGATTTTCATAAAAACATTTTTTTAATTATCTAATATACCAAAGAGTGGGAAAATGGCACCATTTCTTGTATATAACATGAATAAGAATAGTTTTAGAAATTTCATGATATTTATTGATAAATGGATCATAATATTTCATCAATATAAGAATAATCATAAATAGTCTTGATAATGATGAGATTGTAGCAATAAATGGTTACCACTTTGGTTACATTGAATCGAAATAATTAAATTACATGAAGCTAAAAATAACTTGAAAAGAATAATATTCATGATATAACATGTCAAATTATTTATATACACATCATATAAATATATATATATAACATGACATGTGTCTCAAAGAAGACAAATTGAGACAAAATTACTTTACCGATTTGGTAACTATTGAAACATAAACCCCATGAAAGAATGATCATAAAATGGATTTCTAAATACCCATAATTTTAATTATAAGAGTCATATAATACATCCATGGGATTTATACACACCACATATAAGAAATGTGAGCTGAACATGTCTTTTGTCTCATAGAAAATAAAAGCGAGACGAGAATACCCTTACCTAATGTCTTGACTCTCTCCATACTCATTAAAACCTGCTATATAATAAGTATAAGTTTATTATAATTCCATTAAATAACCACCTTTAGATATATAATATCAGTTATGATTTAATTATGACTTTATATTACCCTTTAATTAATAAATCCCTGTTAAAGTTATGTTTTGGGTGATAACCACCTTGTTTTTTGTACATGTTTTGAATTTATATTCTTGATACTATAAATTAAACCCTGATTTACTTATTTACAGAATGTAAAACATGATATAAATATCATATTTATTCAGTATATTTGTATTCATATTAATATATAGAATATAGAAGTATGAAATTTAATACACCATTAATGTGTATGGTAGTCCATACATATGCATGTTTGCTAAATCATCGTTAATACATTCCATGTAATGTTTGAATGAATCAGATCTCTTTGAGGAGGTGGTATTCCACACATCCGCAAAGGAAGTTATCGTATTTACAAAAAATGAAAAGTATGAAGGTATGTTTTATATAATAATACCAAAATCTTAAATACATCATAAATATAATATATATATATATAATATAAAAACATATTTTCCATCATAATTCCCAATCATTAGACATGGTAAAGTAAAAAATAAAAAACATTTTTTCATGTGGTGATAGTTCTCCGTACATAAGAATGGTATGTTCGTTACCCATTAGATTCTAGTGTGTATAAGTATAGGTTAAAAAATTACAATAACAACATATAAGTATATTTATAATAATGAGTTTATTATATAAGCGTGGAATAAGAAGATTTGAGGGGGTGGAGAATGAAAATAAAATAAAAGAGATTGATGAACGATGTTACCTCTTCTTTGGGTAACTCCTTTTGGTTTGCACCAAAGGGATTCCTAGGTTGGAATTATGCCCAAAGTAAGTATTTTAGGATTAAATTAAGTATGTTTTTAGATTATTTCATCTGATTTTGGGTGATCCAAAGGGCTTTAGAGGTGTGAATAAGTGGGAGCGGTGAGTACCTTTTTATAGTGGAGGAGGAGTGGAATTCTTTTAAATTTTTAAAAGAGGGAATACCACCCATGTTTTTTCCATGTAAAGTGGATAAAATAAGGGTAAAAATTAGATAAAATGTATTATAAGGTCTAAATATTACCATACTATGGATTATGAAAAACTTTCTAGGTAATTTTGGGATTTATGTTTAGGATTTAGTCCTTTATTAAGCTAGTTTTTCTCTTAATCGATGTAATTAATTTTAATTAATTTCAGCAATATTTTTTTCAAAAACTAATCTGACCTTATTAGACATTATAAATTATGATTATTAAAAATATGGAATCCATTTTTCCAAATTTTTTTCATATATTTTTTATAAATTAATTTAAATCTAATCCCATCAAAGGTATGACAAAACAGGTTTTAAAAGTAAAAAGGTCCAAAAGGTTGGAATGTTTTTACATCCAAAATCAATGTGAAAATGGTTACAATGACCTAAGTTGGATTAATTTATGTAGATTTGATATAATTAAAATTTAGAACAAAATTAAAATATAATTTATCTATATAAAAAAATTGTACAAAAAAGAAGTTTTGAATTAAAATTTAGAATTTTTCATTATTCATCAAAAAATGAAGTTTCTCAGAAAAATACCGAAAATCATCCAAAGAAAATTTTATGTTTAGATTTAAAAAATTAAGTTTATTTTTTGAAATAAAAATTATAAAATTACCAAAAATAATATTTAAAATTAGTTCTCCATTAAAAGACGGTAAAATTATCTTTTAGAAAAATACACATTTTTATTTATAAAATTGGATTTATTCTTATCTTATACCTATAAAATCTATTGGAAAAGTATTAATATTATTTATTGAATATATAATATATAAATATTATTTTAAACCTTAATAAAAAGTTTATTTTTTTATTTATTGAGATAAAATTGTGTTTATACATAGAAAAATAGTTTTCTTAGAGAAATAATTTCTTTATTTTTAAATAGCTCTTATATTCACATATACTAATTGATAACCAAATGATTTATTTTATATACATTTGTAAATAATATTTAAAAAATTAATTTAATATTATTCATAACTTCCTTTACAAAGGCTAGGAGGTATCTATAATAATATTTTAATAATCATGTTAATAGTATATTGTAGTTTGGTAAAAACTAAGCCCTACTTGTTCGGAAAGCGATTGAAGGAACTCAGAATTGTGTGTAACACAAGCCAAAAATAATGTTGTGTGTACAACAAGCTAATATAAGTGTCTCATGTGTCTTAGTATTAACTTGTTGTTGTATATAATGCAATCCAAACTTAGTGTTTTTATAGAAAACTATATTCAGTATTTCACGAAGTGAAAAATAACAAAAAGATTAACTTAATTTGAAAAAAAAATTCAAAAAATATCTGGGTGTTACATTCTACCCCTGTTAAAATGAATTTAGTCCTCAAAAATCATATGGGTTGTCAAAGGTGTAATAATTTAAAGTTCCTTTCATAGAAACCCACATCGTAAAAATGAATATTGGTGGAAAGTTAAAACATGGTCGTGAAAGAGAAATATGACAATCAAGTTATTATGGATAGTGATAGAGAACATGGTTAAGATAAAGTTAACAATTACAAAGACCTAAATCTATAATGATCTAAGGGCCCATTTGATTTATCGAAAATCAATATACTAGGATAACATTTTTTGTTTCAAGATAAATTTTCCTAAAGTTGAATAATTTTCATGAAAATATATGCTTATAATATTTCAGGACAACCTTATCATTTATTGTGCCTTTATAAAATTCCACTTCATCTCTCATTACAAGAAATGGTGGTTAATTTTTCATTCATGAATCATTAACTGGTCATGAGATCCATGAATAGAATGGTAGGTCATTCCATCCATTCTTATCATAACAAAAGGTTATCATAATTTATCCAATATGCATAAATACTTATATGGTGAGATAATAATATAATATCTAAAAACTTATCCAAATTTTAACATAAAACATTCATAAATGGTTAACCATATAACCATTTTAGAAGATAAAAGTTCTAAACTCTAGAAAGAAGGTCACTTAATTTCTCAGAATTAGCTTAACATTGATCCCCCATATTTTATATAGTAGCTCTTATCTCTCATATACAAAGAATGTGAATACCTTCATAAAGTATTCTATTGAAACACGGTAATTACCTGAATTAACATAAATCCTTATTTAAAACATGCAAGTTTCCTTATTCCAAAGTATATCAGATATATTTATTAAATAAAAAAGTGTTGTAAACTTAATCAATGATAACCTAAACTAATTTTAAACAAATCCTTAATTATTACCAAGATAATCAGTATTGCCCAATTTACTTATTCATATCCAACATATCTTTATCCAAACAACAATATCTTAACATAAGTAACACATTAAGGGTTATATTTCCCTATATCATGGGTTTTCTATGAACATCCCCTTTCTATTAAATCATTTTTCTAGTCTATTAGAACCATTCAATGTATTCTTGTAAATACTTAGAGAAAAAAAATAAACTAAATAATCCTTATATATTTCACTATCTATATAGCATAATTCTTAAACCTAGATATATAATTTTTTTTGATTGTTTCACTTCAACCTTAAGCCATAATAAGGATACATCATCCTATTACTTAATACCTCCTTCCTTTCACCATTCATCTGAAGTCTCATCATCATGATCAATATAACTATTACTTTTACCACCTTTTTTATTCTCATAAAGAGCTTTCTACTTAGGACATCTATTTTTATAATGACTATTCATTCCACACTTAAAGAATTTAACCTTTAAAGATGACTTGGGGAGGCCAATATTGACATTCATTTTGTAAACCAAACCCTTCATTTTTACTTCACAGTTACTTGCTTTGTGTCATTATTTTCCACAGTCAAAACATATTCGTTTTCCTATAAGACATTGAATTTGGTGATTCTTTCCACATTCTTAGCACAAAGGAAACTAAATCTTCTTTCTTCCATGGTCTCCATTACCTGAAATCTCATAAAACTCCATCCTTCTCTTGTTTGGTGAGTCCGAGAGTTAGTTATGGTACATGTTGTTAATATTTTTTAATGTAAATTAACTAGGCACGATCACAACATCCATCCATAGAGTGACCATCCCATTTTACTACTCATTGGAAAATTGTCTTTCACGTTTAATGTTAACCGAATTCATTCTGGTTCATTCCATTGACTAAAACCAAAAATCATTGTGTGAGAAACACTTATCATAGTTTAAAACCACTTAATCATGAAAAATCACTTATAGTATATATACATTACAACACTTTCTATTATATATAATACACCTTAGGGTTATTGTTAGAGATATACCTATACATTTACTTAGAAATAACCCTAGGGATCTCACTAAAGGTCTTTCATCCTAGTTTTCAAATTTTGAATAAACCTTTACTTTGATACCAACTATATAAACATATCCTTAACATACATGGATATTTCATCATTTTAGAAAAATATTCAACAAATTTTAAAAATACAATCCTGATGACCGTAATAGTTTACTGTCTTTGGAAACTTGGAACAAAATCTACTAACATGGTGAAATATCTTAAATGTTTCCCACAATGATCTACCCCATTAGTACTTCTACTTAAAAACTTTCTTCATTAATTGGGGAATAAAAACATAATAAAGGAGAGCTTAGATTTTCAAAAAGGGTAAACAAAGGAGATACATAATCATAATCAAGAACATAAGGGAATAAGAACACAAGAATAACTTTATAAGATCTTACCATGCATATCAAAGATCATACACATGATTCATGGTATAAATATTGGTATTTCCTAATACATGAATTATAATTGAAAAAATATAATAATCCATGAAATAATAACATAGGAATAAGATATGGAATTGGGGCAGACACATAAGCATATAAAATGATTTCCATAGTAGTCAAGGAATCACTACCAATGGCATCTTAGTAGTATGATTTCACTCCCCATACCATTTTGGTATACATGGTTCACTCCCATAACCATCTCAGTTGTCAAGGTTCACTCCCAAGACTATCTTAGTTGACATAGTCCTTTACTAAACTGAGTTCACTCCCCATTCAATCCATGTAAATATAATGAGATATAAATCTTAACCCAATGTATTGGAGGGAGATATAGGTCCCACCCATCTCATAATGAAATCATTTATATGTGTTCCACAATATCATAATAAATAATATCATAACCAATGAAAAGGAATGAGTATCATAAACATGTAATAATATAATAACTTGTGGAAAAGATACATGTTTCATAATCATTTCATCAAAGAATAACCCATGAAAAGAAGTGGGTTACATAAATATATAACCTATAAAAGGTAAATAGGTTTCATAAACATATATAACGTGTGAAAGAGAAATGGGTTTCATAAACATATAACTCATGAAATAGAAATCGGTTTCATAAACATCATTCCATAAAAACATAAACCATTTAGAGAAATAATATGAATGTAACCTTTGGATCATTTCATATAAAGACATGAGTAACATAAATAGATTTCATCTTAAATGAAAAATATTTTTGAAATATTTTTAAAAAACATTTCTTGAGGAAACAATCCTTTATTCTTTGAAAAATGGTATTTAAAACATAAAACATTTGGTAAAAATATTTCTTTAAAAATACTTTGAAAAAATAGAAAGATGTTTTTAAATCATTTTGAAAACGTTTTTCCTTTAAAACATATAAAATAATCTTGAAAATATTTCAAAAACCATTTTCCTTTAAAACATATAAAATAAGCTTCAAAACATTTTGAAAACTATTTTCCATGATGTCTTATAAAAGAAGATTGAATTTTTTTTGAAAAAAAAATACTTTTAATACTAAACTAAAAATTATAAATAATTATTGAAAACTTTTTAAGTATTATTAAGAAATGAATCATAAAATTTTATCAGTGTAATAATGATCACAAACAATCTAGATAAACGTTGAGATTATAGCAATAAACTATTACCACTTTGGTAACTTTGAATAAAATTAATAACATTAAATGAATCTTAAAATAACATGAAAATAATTATAATCATTATATAGCATTTCAAAGTTAGTATATACACCTCATAGAAAAATATAGGTGCACAAGACGGAATGTGTCACAAAGATGGAAAATTGAGACAAAATAAATTTACTGATCTGGTAAATTTTGAAACATAAACCCCATTAAATAAATATCATTAATTGGAAATGTAAATAACCATATATTTAAGTATACTAATCATATATTACATTCATGGGAATTATACAGACCATATATGAGAAATATGTGGTGAACATGGCTTTTGTCACATGGAAAATAAAAGTGAGACGAGAAAACCCTTACCTTATGTACTGACTCTCATCATACTCATTCAAACCTACTATATAATAAGTATAAGTTTATTATACATAAATAATAGAATGATATTCATATATATAATACCATTCATTATTTACTTATTAATTTATATTACCCTTTAATTAATAGCTTCATGTTAAAGTTACCATTCAGGTGATAACCATCTTGTTTTTCGTATATTTTTTGAATTTTTATTCTTGGTCCTATTACTTAGATCACTATTTCATTATTTATAGAATGTAAAACATGATATAAATATCATATATATTCATTATATGTGTATTTATAACAATATATACAATATATTATTACGAAATTTTATACACCGTTCACGAAGATGATAGATCATATGTACGCATGAATGTTGTTTCTATTTTATTATCGTATTGAAAGAAGGAATTTAAATGACATATATGTATATATATAATATAATTTCAGTATAATTATTATTTCATATATATCATGTAAGTTTACTAGACCTATCCTTAATACATTCCATGTAAACTGTGAATGAATCGCATTCCTTTGAGGAGGCAGTAGTCCACACGTCTACAAGCCAAGTTATCATATTTACACAAAATAAAAAACATGAAGGTATTTTTTAAATAAAATTTAAATAAGATTAAATAAATCATAAATATAATATATATCATATAAAAATATATTTTCCATCATAATTTCCAACCATGATAGGTGGTAAAGGAAAAACAAACAACATTGTTTCATGAGACGGTAGTTCGTCGTACATAGGAACAGTAAGTTCGTTTCCCATTAGATGGAAGTGTGTGTAATTGTAGGTATAACCCTTAGAATAAAAAAATATAAATATATTTAGGATAATTATTTTATTATATTATCATGTAGTAATAATATTTTAGGGAGTGTAGAATGAAAATAAAATAAAATATCTTGAGGAAGGATGTTACCTCTTCTTTGGGTAACTTTTCTTGGTTTGCATCAAATGGATTCCTTGTTTGGATTTACGACCAAAGGGACAATTATAGTATTAAGGGAGAGATTTTGGAAGATTATTTTAACATATTTTTTGTTATCAAAAGGTCTTTATAGATGTGAATAAGTGGGAGGATTGAGTGCGTTTTTATAGTGGAAGAGTGACATTCTTGTAAATGATTGAAAGATGGAATTCAACCAATATTTTTCCTATGTCAAGTGGCTCCAATAATGTTAAACATTTGATAAAATGTAGTATAGGGTCAATATATGGCCATAAAATGGATTTTTGGAATGTCTATAGGTCATTTTGGGCTTTATATTTATGGGTTAGTGTCCTTTGTTAAGTTAATTTTTCTCTTAATCCATGAAACTAATTTTAATTAATTTCACTAATATATTTTTTTTCAAAAACTAAGTTGAGCTTATTAGACATTATATATTATTATGAATTAAAAACATAAAATCCATATTTTCTAATTCCCACTTTACAAGTGGCATAAATTTATTTAAATTTAGTCTTGGAAACGGGACAACGAAGTGGGATTTTAAAGTAAAAAGGTCCAAAAGTTTGGAATGTTTTATATTCAAAATCAATGTAAAATTAGTTGCAATGACCTAAATTGGATTAATTTATGTATATTTTATCTAATTAAACTTTAAAACCATATTAGAATATAATTTTACTATATTAATAAATTAGATGAAAAATAAGTTTAGAACTAAAATTCTATATTATTCACTATTCACCCAAAAATGATGTTTCCTAGAAAAATACCAAAAATTAACCCTAAGTAATTTTTGATATTTCAATTTAAAAAATTAATTTTTGTTATTAAATAAAAATTTTAAATGTTTCAAAAATCATATTTAAAATGTTTTCTCCATGAAAAGGTGGTAAAATTACATTTTAGAAAAATACATCTTTTTATTCATAAAATTGGATTTATTCTTATCTTATACCTATCAAATATTTTAGATGAGTATAAAACATATTCATTTAATATTTAATATATAGATTTTATTAAATAAATTAATCAAAAGTGATTTTTTTAATTTATTGAGATAAAATTGTGTTTGTACGTAGCAAAAAAGTTTTTTTAGAGAAGTAATTTATTTATTTTCAAATAGTTATTAGATTCAATTATACTAATTGATAACCAAATTATTTATTTTATATTAATGTGTAAATTTTTCTTTATTAATTTAGTTAATATTATTCATAAAATCCATTCCAATGGATAGATTGTAGCTATAATAATATTTTAATAATCAGGTTAATAGAATATTGTAGTTTGGTAAAAACTTGGCCTTACGTGTTATGGAATATATCGAAGGAACTAAAAATTGTGTGTAACACAATCCAAACTTTGTTTTTCATGTACCAAAAGGTAATTTAACTGTTTAATGTGGAATAATATTAACGTTTTGTTGCGTGTAATGCAATCCAAACTTAGTGATTTTATAAAAAAACTATATTCAGTGTTGCTTGATGTGAAAAATATCAAAAAGATTAAATTAATTCAAAAAAAATAATAATTCAAAAAATATCTAGGTGTTATAGTAATATTTCACCATGATAAATTAGGTCGTTCAAGATTCTAGAGAGATTCAGACTGGTATCCTATCAGTTGAATTTACCTTAGAGGTACGAAGCCATGCATGACATCTTCCATGTATCTTGGCTACACCGTTATCACTCAAACCCATCTCATACTCTTCAACCGTATGTGGTTGAGTTACAGGTAGATGAACACTTTGATAAGTATCCTATTTATATCATTGAAAGGATCACAAAGGATCTTTGAGGCCAATCAGTTCCTCTAGTATGGGTTTTATGGTAGCACGATTGTTTACATGATGAGACTTGGGAACAGGAGGCCGACATACATGCTCAGTGGTCGGAGTTATTCTCAGGTGATTTTGGACCACCCTTTTAAGGGAAATTAAGGGTTGAATTTATTTGGGGGGAGATTTTAAGATCTTGGTTTTACATTTGAGGTATGGATCTTATAAATTCCATCTCAGTTGCTTGGTTTTGACCTATTGTATGTACCTAATAAGGTCACGGGAGTTTTGGGGGTGTACGAGGCTTGTTTGATCCCAGAGGCCCATTTTTTGGAAAAGGTGGTTGGGCTATATGGTTAGAGGAATCCATGTGACCTAGGACACATGGATAGGATTAAACATTTAGGGTTGGATATAGACTAGAATAAAGAGAAAGATTTTCCATAACCATGCACCTAGGTCCGTACACCCATGTGGGAAGCTCTGCAATTTTCAGTAGATGCATGAAACACGGGTTGCATACAGTTTCCCAAACCATGCCCATGAACCACGTGGGTTCCCTATTGATATGGGGAGGGGCACGTGACTGACATACATTTTGACCAACCGTATATCAAAACTATGAAAACTAGTTAAAAAGTGATAAATGTCTATTTTTCCCATGTTGGTTGATAAGTTTAAACCCCTACTTACCTTTTTATTTCTCTAGTGGAACATCTCCTCCTATGAGAGTTCTTTAAGACAAAACCATGATTTGATGTGGTTTCCCCATCTGAAAAAATATTGAAGCATCTATAGTCTCATTGGATCCATGTTGGTGAGTTCTTTATTCATATTTCATCTTTCTTCATTGGTCTTTAAATTAATGGAGTTATTTTGGTGTAAGATATTATGCCATATTTCTAGGGTTTTCATATATTATTCATTTTTCTCCTAATCATGACTAAATGAGAGGTTGATACTAGATTAGTGTTCTACCATGAGTATACGTTTGGTAGTCTATACATTTCCCTTAAAGTTTGGTGTTTTATATACTATGTTCTTGTTAGGATGCACACAAGACCTTCCAGTGTTTCCCCTAAAATTAAATGAATGAATTGAATAAATGTTTTGGAGCCTGTTAAGTTTTTTATGAGTGCCATTTTATAGTTTAAGGTCATTCACCTCAACCAATACCATGTTTGATGTGTGTTTACACATTTCCCCTTGATATACCACCCTGTTGGGTGTGTATGAGTTCCCCAATTTTAGTGGGAACCTGAATGGGAATTGGTTGAGTTATATGAGAGGGATTATTTCTCTTTTTCCATGTGATTGAAAATCACTAAAATGGTTAAATTTTATAAGTTTTAAAATGTGTAAATGGATTGGTTGAACTCATGCTTTATAAATGGTTATGAATAATTAATGAAAGTATTGATTAATTGATAATGGTAGTGGATTCCTTGAACATTTATACTCCCTAGATCAGGATTCCAATAGATTCCATGAACATTTATACTCTATGGATCCATATTGATTATGGTAGGGGAAGCCTTGGACATTTCTACTCCTTGGATTATGATTCCATATGATGCCATGTACAATGATAATCCTTGGATTTCTCTTTCTTGGAATCACCTTGGAAATTCTCTATGGACATGATCCTTGGGCTCCACCCAAGTTTTTACTGAGTTTTTATTGAGATAATACTAAGAATTTATGAGGAATACATGGTTATTTATACCTTGGATCCAACCCTTTCATGTATGACACTTTATTAAGCATCATAGGTTATAGTGGATGTTTATCAGGAATTATTGATATCCCTGGTATGGATATTTGGTTATATTTGTTAGAATGGACGATATCAACCCTCTTTATTTATTATTTATATATAGCCCTTTCTTATGGGTTCATGATTGTTATTAACATGGATCTATGTTTGTTTGAGTATGATCACATCAACATTTGACACTTTACTTTGGTTACTGTCATACCTATGATATACTGCACATTGATCCATTTTTATACATAGACTGGACATGTTGTAGACATCATTAGTGGAAACCTACTAAGTGTTATCTAACACTCTATCCAAGATGCCATTGAGTACTCATATAGTCTTCATGGATTCAGGTAGGGACTGAGGAAAGCAAACAATTTATGATTGTTTGACTGCTTGTGCTTAGGAGCAGGGGAGTACAAGACCAAGCTATGCTCATGATGCTTACTAGAGATTGTTCATTTTTGGTCTTTTTGGAATTTTGATGGATGTACTATAAGGGATCAATATTTCCACATATTTCCTTCCATTTTTTATAGAGATATGACAAGATCATTATATTGTATTTGACACTACTTTTGGTACTTATTTTTATTTCAAACTTCTAGATTTTATCTTATTTATTGATTTATATTATGATTTCTCTTATTTATTCATTTGTTTTACCACTACTTTACCCTAATTATGAGGGTATAGTATCCCCATTGTATTACCTTATACCCTCTATAGTAATCATAAGCCTCTGGAGTATGGGGAGGTGTGCCTGAGGCCATGTGACCCACCATCTTAGGGCATCATTTAGTGACTCCTGAGTTGGGATGTTATAAAAGTATACTTCAATATTACATCATTTTAGATGAAAATATAATATATTACCCAATAATTAATGCCACAAAACTAAAAAAGTGTATTTTATTTGAATAATAGAAACACAATCATCTTATCTTACGAAATATCTTCAATATATCCCATAAATTTCTTCTCTCATAGCACCCTTTATAGAAATATTCCACTTAAAACATTTATTTATAACCAAGGGAAATTGAAACATAAGAAAGGTTGAACTAAAATTATTTTTAAGGGTAAACATGGGAGAAATCAATTGAGTATTATATTCTAGAATATGATAAGAATAAGGGAATAAGATCTTAATTGTAACATTCACACCAAATCAGTCATAGATCACAAATCATGAATCTTGGCATAAATCTTTATCATTTCAAAAGACAAGAGTCATAATAGTGGGGAATAATCATAAATAAATCATGATCAATGATATCATATCCTAATAATAATAGCATTTAATTTTGGAACCATCATAATAAAATAAAATCATTTCATCAGTCAATACTCACTACCAAGACTATCACCACACAGTGGAAAAATTCCCCAAATGGATTGGGTTCACCCCCCAAACCTCTTTTCATCCCTGGAATGGGTATATGAGATATGATCCTAATATTATTTCATGAGATATAAATCATTACCTACTGAATAATAAGGTTTTAATGGACCTACCCATAACATAATAAAAACCATAC
The DNA here is from genome assembly GCA_963277665.1 of Viscum album. Lineage (NCBI taxonomy): Eukaryota > Viridiplantae > Streptophyta > Magnoliopsida > Santalales > Viscaceae > Viscum > Viscum album. The sequence continues at coordinate 1,396,025,614 of OY728162.1, forward strand.
ATATGTATGGCACAAGATCATAAGAACATTCATCAATTCATCATACCATAAATCATAGAAAAGAGATGATATTAATAAATATTTAAACATCACATAATCATAATCCATAAAAAGAAATAAAATGATTATAATCATTAGATAATATACCTAATTAAGAATAATAAACATCAAAGGATGTTTGAATAGATTAAAAATATCTTTTAAAGAACATTCAAACCATTCCTTGAAAACATGAGAAAAATATACTTTTATTTTGAAAAAACTATAAATAAAAAATACTATAATATTGAGAAACTAATTTTCTTTGAAAATATCCATTGAAAATTTTAAATTAATATTCAAATCAAATAATTTTTAGGATGGTGGGAAGATTCTATTCGTGCAGTAAGCATTAAAACAATGATTCCTTTCACACTTTTTGTAAAAAGTCATAAATAACATGTTTCAAAAAACATTACAAATATTACTTTTTAATCCTTTGAAAAGAAATTAAAATATGTTTAAATTTTTATTTAAATAATCATAGGATTATAGAAAGTTATATTCTTGAGAGAATTATAAAGTACATAAACTTGGAAGAAAAAGCTCACTGATTAAAGAGGAAATAAGGTCGACTTTTCTAAAAACAAATATCAATAATTTTTTGTAAAAAAGATAAGATAATGAAATGAAAACACAAAAAAACTATAAATAACCATAGGAGAAGAAATTTTGTGGGTTTTTTGAGATAAAGATCATATAATTACTCTAAAGTAGATTCAAGTATAAACAATCCTGGTTTAAAATGAAATTTGAACATAAACACTTACCTCAGGTCCTGAATTTATACATATGAATTATTATGATAATTTATAATATATTAAAATTTATTATACATCTATATCAAAACCATATTCACATTTATCTTATAATAAAACATTCCCTTATAAAAAATTCTTTATTAAAATCAACATTTGAGGTGTTAACTCTTTTCTTTCTCATTCGTGTTTTGATTTGACAATTCCTATCCTTAAACCATGTTTATGATTTCATCATCTCTAAAATAATAATAATATTATAATTATAATATTTTTTCATTATATACAATTTTATAATGATTCATAAAATATGGTGATGAAAAATTAATTACATCGCCTCATAGAGACGGTAGTTCGTACGTACACGGGATTAATATTTTCATTTTCCAATGAATGTAAAAAGATAAATAATAATATATATTTATATACTCATAATAATATCATAAATATAATATATATTAATTAAATAAATCCATATGACCATCCATTCATGGAGAACATGAAAAATAAATCACGTCACTTCATGGTGGTTGTAGTCCACATGTACACACGAACGACATTATAATTTCTTATAGAACAGAATAGAGGTATAAGATAGTTTCACCATTAACATAACAAAAGTTAAGTATAGTAATGATACCTATTTCATCATTTTAATATGGTTATATAATAATTATAAGAGGTTAAGTAAGAAATAAACTTAAAATATATCAATAAAGACAAATATATCTTCTTTATGAAACCCCATTTGGATTACACCTTAAACCTTAAAAGTTTGATTTTTTAGGAATACAATATGATATTGAATGTTTTGAGGGAGTTTTGGAATACATTGGGAGGTATTGGAAAAAATAAAGGTCTTAGAGTGTGTAGGGGTTCCCCTTTATAATTGAGGTGGGTGTTACTCCTGTAAATATATAAAAATTAAAATTTGATAAAGTCATATTCAAGTGAAACTGGAACCAAGGAAAATAAAATTAAAATATAAGAAAGTGGTGCGTCTAAATCCCATAAAAAGCATATTTATCCATTTTTTAATATTTTTTATCCCTTATCTCTATGTTTACCCCCCCCCCAATTATTCATTTTAACCCTAACTATGGTGGTAAAGTTTTACTATTGTTTTTATTCATCATGACTAAAAATGAAATTGACCTATTTATCAAATTTGGACATGAAGATTCCAAATAATGAAACCATTTTATAAAATTCAATTATTTTAGGTGGAATGAATTCATTTTAAAATAATAATGAAAAACACAAATAAAATAGTTAAAGAATTCATTTTGAAGCATTAAACTAACTAATACAATTCCTTTACTAGTAAAACCCATTAGATGAATGTTAAAATATTTTATTGAATATACCATGTACAAATTTTATTAAAATTATTCATCAATGGTAATTAATTTAATTTATTAGGATAAAAACACATTGTGTGGATAAAAGTGGGTTTTCAGAAAAATATCATTTCTACCATTAAATACTTTTATTTTCATTTCTAAACAATTAATAACCAGTGAGTTCATTTTCTACATTTGGAAAAATTAATTTTTCTAATATTTAATACTGTAAATTAACTTTTAAATAAAACATAAATGAATAAAAAACTTCTCATAAACATCATATTTTAAAAGAGTTATTTAGGATTAATAGTATTTCATAAGTGAATTAAAAATTATTTTCAAAAATTATATTTCATTAAAATACCATATAACGTGATTAATTTTATAATGTATAATAATTATTCACATAATATTAGGGTTACATGCTACATAAGCTATCAAACATGTTTATTTATTAAAGATATATATATTGTAAAATATTGTGGTGTTACAAAGGGAGATTTGAGGGAAATTTTATTGAATTACTCATCCATCTCCATGGCATTTTTCCTATTTATATAAGACAAGATAAATTATTGAGTCTTCATGGAATTTACTGAAATGTTATGTAATTTTTGAGATATTCAAACTATTTATAATGTTTGTAAACTTTAATCCAATAGAACTCCCACATGTTTCATCTTATGAAACATATCAATTAATAATAACCAACAAATAATATTTATGAATGGTAAAACATATCATTTGGTTACCCAAATAATCAATGGACGGGAAGAGAATTTAATATTATGATTCATGTAATATGATATAGCTGATAAATAACTATATGGAATCAATATATCATTGGAAATTATATAACTAATTAATTGTAATATTTTATTTTCATTGTTCTTGTTATACTGTACAACACCCATACTACTGCCCCCCAGGGCACAGTTCAGTGGTTATACCCCTGCTGTACCCATGGCGGTGAGTTGAGGAGGTCCTGGTTTTGAACCTCTATGTCTAAACCTTTCTTTCCTTTTTACCCCCACCACTAGACCTACCATGTACAACACCCATATCACATCTTATGATATATAGGTTTGGGGAATATATCCATTGGTATCTTCTAAACTTCACAAAATGTATCATCATGGTGTAATGAAACTTTCTATCTCTATCTATTGAATTGTGTGGTCTCAATGCATAATACATTGGTAATTTGATATAAAAAATAATCCAGAGATCATTCTACACATTCTCAACTACCAAAATTTTCATACTTCTAAGATCAGGAAAATTATCTTCTAAATCACCTTTCATTCTAACTCAAGATTAATCTTTTATTACTACAGATCTTCTATAGTTATTCTTTAACCTTAGTGAATATTCAAGACTTCACTACTACATTTTCTTCTAGAATTATCCATCATAATTATAAATAATTCCACATCTATTTGAACTTTTGTTCTTCAACATCATCCTTATCAATAATTTTTAAAATTATTTTAAGATTTCAACATAATCTAAAACAGTCATTAACACTTTCAATATTCTGATAGTCTCAGACTTTCTCATTAACCAAAAATATCATCATAATTTAATTTTATTCCACATACTTATTCATAATTCTATTTTTTTCTTTATGATACACCTTTCTAGAGCAATATGCTACAAGATAATCCCCAATATCAATTTCTCCTTCCCTCAGACTCACCTATCAAAACATGAAACTTCCTCCCCCGTCTATTTTGTTCCTAACTTCTATAAATATTATATATAACTAGGGCCTTTTAAACATATTATTAAGTAAAACCTTTTATAATTTCATAGTAGAGTAAATCATAGGTTTTTCTTATATGATCATTTTTAAATTCCAAATTTTCTCCAAACTCTACTTCGACTTTCTCATTAATTGGTTCCACATATCAACTTATGGGATAATTATTTTATGGAACTTCTTTATGGACCATCATAATACTATACCAATTATCTCAAACAAAATATGTATTTTCAATACCTTTTATTTTGGTGCATTTCTTTTGGAACCTCTATGTTATTTTCCATCCCATCATTAGCATATATTCATCATAAACAGGATACTTATGATTCTAAATAGTCAAATAATAGTGACTGAACCTTCCATATAGTTTTTTAAGTCTTCTAGAATAATTGATACATTAATATATTCATGTTATTATCAATTATTCTTATTTTGAAAATAGTTATTTTGGATACACCTCTAGATGCATGTATCCTTGCATCCCTAACTCTAATTTTGTATGTGTATATTTTAGTTTTATCTTCTGGATATAGAATTAATTTAATATCTTTATCTAAATCTCATAATTTCCTCACAATATAAAACATAGAAAAGATATGTATAAGAATTTTTTTTATTAATATATAAATTTTCATTAATTAAATATGATCTTAGATCTATAATCATTACATTGGTAAGTTTCTTCCTCATATCTCAAGTATCCAAGAGGTAGATTCATCCCCTTTCAATATTTATTCCAACATAACAATCGATATTCTAATGTATGAATGGATCTCTAGGAACATATATAATGTCAGACAACTTGGGAACTCCATGTTCTTTTCAATATCACCTTTTCTATGAAGGGATTCATTAGTCATGGGGTACTTTAATCTCTTTATTTATTGGGTTCTTTATTAAACACCCAACACATACTGATAGACTTACTTATTGATAATAAATAAAATAATAATTATAACAATCCCTTGGTATCTTCAATATCCTCCTTTTTATTTTTTGTTAATATCCTTAAATACATTAAATAAAGTATTACCAAATTATTTTCAATAGAACCCCTTTTATCTCCCCCTTATTAAAAATAAATACAAAGGTTCAAGATTAAGAGATAGTCATACTCATCTCATACTCCAATAAAAATTGAAATTTCATCTTCTCCCCTATTTTAAATTAAAACCAAAGGTAAAATATAATGATGGAATCATGTTTCTTAAGGAAATTAGCAATAAATTAATGAACTCTAAGTTTACATTAGGTCATTTGGTGCAAAAATATAAGTGATTAACTAATACATCAAAGGTGTCCAGAAATAATCCATCATGGGACACCAACTCAAACATCTACTTTTAAGGGGTATTTAACAATATTTTTAAGTAATCACCTATACTCAACTCAGTAAACATATTAAAATCATTCATACCCAAGTTGGTTCTTCCCCTTCAAGTTGATTTTCTATTATCACTAAATAATCAATATTTCCTCCTTGATAAAATAATAAAATCTTTCCATAAAAGGATAAAATATTTTAATCAACATACCTCTTTAATAAAAAATTACACCAATTTCTAGCATTTCATATTCACATGATATAATGATATCTAGAAAACGTTTTACTCAACTCCCCCTCAAATAGTAAACTCTATCTGTATCCTTCATCATGGTTGGAACCAATTTAAATATTGTAAGAAGGAAATATAATATGAATAATTACCTCATTGAATTTTATATCTTCTTACTATAAAACATTCATATATTTTTAGTTCTCCTCTTGAGCACATACATTAAATTCAATTCTAAATATAGAAAAAAACAAAAAAATAAATGGGAATAAGGTAGTTTCTCCTTTTATACTTAGTAAGAGAAATAAGTTTGATGATTGCTTCTCAACATAAAGATTGATTTTAATTCAACTCTAACTTTTTGAGATCTCTTCATGTTAAATTCTCATTTGATTTTCCAAACATTAATTTATTGGGAAGTATTTTATTCTTTCACTGTCTATTTTTACCTTAAGTAAAATTGATCAATTCACTTCATCTCACAAACCACATGCACTCATTTTGTTTGACCAATCTTTCTTGTTAATTCCAACTAGTATTAACAAATAATCATGAATTTTTATAATAATTGTCATCTTTCTTAAATCATCCATATGATATTTTAAAAATTATTGGGAAACCCTTCTTTGGAAACTTCTCTATATTTTCAAATTTATCTTCAAATATGTATTTCACTAAACTAATACATGTTTTCCTTCATGTATTGATTATATTTGATATTTCAGCTTGATTCCTTAAATACTAATGTTCAGGGTGCACTTTAATTTATATGGTATTTTTTATTTCTTTCTACAACAAAAGAATATCATCTTCGGTGTATCAACTTTCTCAGCATTCTTATTTTGTGTGTTTTGTTTAAACATAATCTTTTGAGGAAGATAGTTGTTCTTGTTAGAATAATTATTCACTAAAATCCTTTACATTCCTATTTTCCGATGTAAAGAATGGAAATTCATATCCTCATCGACTTCAACATATTTTTTATAATCTTCTATTTTGGAATACATTTTTAGATTTGAAGTTGATTTAATGGAATCATGATACTTCAAAACTTTTTGGGGTTTTCTCTTTTCTTCTTGGCCCAACTTAAAAATGCTACTTCCTTGATAAGATTTACTAATAATGATCACTTAGGGATTCACTAGTAGAGATATAATTTTCTAAACATTATTATTACTTTTCTTTTCCCTGCATATTTTGTAATTTTTTTCAATACATACCTTTCTTTGGGATACTCATTTTGTATATTCTTTTTTTTTTGTTTTAGCATCATGTGAATTTTTCTATTTCTTTTAAAAATATTTCTTATCTCTCTATAAAGTGTTTTCTCGTAGTCACCTTAGATATTCTCACTACCACTACCAAAATAATATCATTATTTAGGTAGCCCTTGATTTTTCTTCAAGGGAATATAGTTTCCATTGTATTCATTTTAATTTCCTCCATTAATCTCATGTTAAAATATTCTATAATTTCTACTTTAGTAATTATTAGTATAGTAGGAATAATTTTAAGAATAATAATACTATATATTTTGTTTTTAGAAAGTTATAATTCCAAACAGTTCCCTGGATTCACAATAGTTAATATATTATAATAATTTTGGAAAAAAACATAAAATTTGTTCATGCATCCCAAACAAGTATCACATGTTCCCATAACTTCATTTAATGCTCATTTGGTTTTAATTACCATTTTTATGGAATTTAATATATCAATTTACAGAACCTATAAGACTTTCCATCTTCTTGGGAAGTTCCATGGATTTCTTCTTTTTATGATTTGTAGAAGTTTCTCATGACTAAGGCTAGTTTTTACCATATAATATGGCCTTTGAGACTTTAAAATCTTAACATGTTTTCCACATGATACAAGATACTTTTCCTTCCTATCATAATCACCTATCGAAGGGAAATAAAACAATAAATGTAAAGAAACCTCAAGTTTAGGCTCACCCCAGGCATTAGATTTATCCACTTCACTTTTTATTGAGATTAATTCCTCTTATATGTGCTTGATCTATTTAATCATTATCTCAAGTTGGTCATCTATACCTTTCTTGAGAGTATTACAACTAGTTATATCATACTAAAATGCATGGGAAATATTTCGGAACTTTTATTTTTTCTCCTTCATCTGAGTAATAGGGTCCTTGATACAAACCTTTTCTTTGATATCTTTTGGTTCTCCTCAAATAATTCTAACGGTTTTTAAGAAAGTTCATATTTTATGAATTTTAAATTATAAACCTCATTTGAGTTTAGATTATATCCCTTAACATCAGATTTTAGGTTTTTCACCTTTTTGGATACACCTCCAATTCTTGAACTTATGAGTTATTTCTCTCCCTTATGGTTTCCACTTCAATAAGAATTTTGTTTATACCTTTAAACTTCTCAACTTATATTCCTAGTACTTTGATATGAATCACATGAAACTTTTTTTCTTCATTTAGCTTCATATATTCATATTTATTCTGATGGTCAACCTCTATTGACAAGTGGAAAAATTCCACTTTTGGCCTCCTTGTAACTTCTTCATCATTAGTGGTTTCATCTTGGATTAACATATTAGCCACTTAAATAATTCCTACAAAAACATTAAATAGATAAACATATTCACAATTTTAATTTTCCATACCTTTGATTTGTAGGATGTTGGACTCTTTCAATTGAGTCTCACTCTTTCCAAAAATAATTCATCGATATTGAATTAATCCAAATATTTTCTTCTTCTATTAATTCTATTTATTTTCCGTGGCATCAAATGGTATATGAGAATATTGAACCTTCAACTCCAAGAATTAATTGGATCAAGAAAGGGAAAAAATACAATAAAAAATAAACCTATTATTTGATACCAGTTGTTAGTCCCAAAATGGGATTAGGTGTGAGATAGTCAGAGAGGGGGGTGAATGAGAGTATCGATTCTTTTCAAAAATTAAACACTTATACTTAAACTCACACTGTCTTAATGGATATTAACCTAATAATTATCAAATTTACTATTTTTTCCTCTTCAATTAATTTTTATCAATCACTTGACCTACCTCTTTTATCAATCACATGTAGTTGCCCCAGATAGACTACAAAAAAGGAGCATCCCCAGATGAAGATTTATAGCAGGTGCACTCACCAGAGCAGAACCAAATGGATTGTCAGAATGAGAGGGCATGGTTATTCCATTAGTACCAGCCAATACTTGCATGGGAAGTCTAGCCATATGACCATTCAAAGGTGGAGAGCTACTATCATGATGCAGATGCTGGGGAGGGGCAGTTCCTTGTAGATAGTCTGGTTGAATTCCATAAGACCTTCGGGTCATGTAATCTTTTAAGCCTACGGGACTTGTAATCTCTGAGCCTATAGGCCTTGTAAGGGTTCCCCCTCATCCCTTGAAATGGGGGTTATCAAAAAAATCAATAAAAATGAAGGCCTTCGGGCCATTCGGGCTCATTATAATTATTACCCACATTACTATATGGTTTCATTTTTAAATTAAAGTAATACAAGAACACATAAAATGGTTTTTTATATAGTTAACCTTTGAGGGAAAATCCAAAAAGCATGAAAACGACAGTGTGTCAATGAAAAAATAATCACTAAACTCACTACTTCTGGGGTTTCTTCTAGGTTACTCATACTTGGGGTCACTACCATTACAAAATATTGTGGTTGGATCACTACCACATCGGGATCATCTCCCTCACGCTTCCCTTTAATTCTTGCTACCCTAAAGGGAGAAATAAATTTGGAATGAAAGTAAAAGAACATTATAACTTATTATTTATAATTGGCACTAAGTATAGTTTGGAGAACTTTGAATTATACAGCTACTCCTTTAAAAAGATGTTGTGAAACTCCCCCTAAACACCACCATTATCATCCTTCCATGTAATTTCATAGAACTAATTCCCTATTCGGATGGTTCTATAGTAAATGTCAGGATTCATTTTTCATTCAATGCATAGTTGTGGAACATTTTCCCTTTCTAATGCCTTTTCTTTTCTTCACTGAAAAAATATATTACGTTGGTCAGGGAGGGGAATGAACCAAATGAAAAGATACCCTAATTTCACAAGGGGAGGGTCGAAACAGAGACCTCCCAAACACCTCTATAGGATGTAACCTCTAGGATTCAACCTTAGGGCTTCTAGACTACAAAAAATCTTAGATATGGAAGTAAATGTTTACTTTACTACATAGTAGTAAAAATACAATTATCCTTTGATGTGAAGAAGTTATTTAAGAATAGATAGTTTCAATATTTCTCTCAGTATACAGATATTCAATAATTTTTCATTCTCATTATTTTTTCCCTTTTTGGTCTTGACTCTCCATTATTCACTTGTACAAAAATATATAAATATGAAATATCCCCTTCTATAAATTCATTGGAAGACCCAAAATTTATTTTGGAATATATGCGTTCAATTCTCATCCACAAAATCCATATGAGACTATAAACTTTGAACTTTTATTTCTTCAAAATCCATATGCGCATGAAGTAGGACACACTCCTTCATCCACTCCTATGTTGTCATTCATATGAAAATGAATCATAAGAGCCACTCATACAAGACATTTAGCCACTTTTACACTGATCCTCAAATGAATAAATCATTTTCACTTGTATGGAAATCCTATGGAAACTCATAAATTGATCTCCCACTTATATGTTGATCTCCAGCTGCTGACTTGTATACAAATTTATCGCATTAACTTATATTCCTCCATGGAAATGCCACTTGAGCTCCACTGATTCCTCTGAATTGTGTGTTGTAATTTTATTCATAAAAAAATAATAAATAAAAGAAGTGTTTTTATTATACAACATTTTATAGATTTTACTGTCAGGGTGTACAAGGATGTGGAATCCCACATTGGAGTTGGGGATAAAATTACAAAAAAATTACCCTTATAAAAGGGGGCTTTAGAATTAGAATTTTCATAAAAAGTAAATACTTTACTAAATTATTTTAAAGTGTATTAAAAAATGTAAATTTATTTTATATATATATATATATTATATAAAAAATAAAATAAAACAAAACAAAACAAAAAATAATATAAAATAAAATATTTTATAAAAACGACTAATAACGTGATTTTTCACAACATTTGGATTTTAGTTTTTTCAATATCTGAATGGGTTCCCCTCATCAAGAGTTGTCTCATTTCGTTCAAACCATGGTGTTATTTGACCAAAGCAGTGAGATCAAACTAGTGTGATTCACACTAATTTGGATCTATAAATAAGCGATGATGAGACCACATATGACTTAATTCTTCTTCAATCCACGATATTATCCATATATTTTTTCCAACATTAGTGTTGTGGGGATGTCAAAATTGGTGTTCAATTTCCCTTAAATATTGGTGAAATACTCAATGGAAACTTTCACTAAGAACCGTACACCCTCAAAGTGGGGGGTGGATCAAACCCTTTTGTAGAGTGAATTAAATTTACGCATTGAGATTCAATATGTCCTCCCCATATGCCTACATATTTTCCAATAATAAACTGGGTTTTATTTAAGGCATAACCTATAAGATGGATTCTGAATCCCTCAATGTGATAAAATAAGACACAATCAAACTTTATCGTTTTGATGGAAATCACTTCTCTCGGTGTCAAGACAAGATGGAGTTTCTTCTTACGGCGTTAAAGATTTTTTACATTTTGGAAGCGAATCTTCTACCCATTCTCAATGAGCTTGATTCAAATCCCAAAGCCACACCTGTTGACATGACTCAAGTTGAAAACCTTTGGAAAATGAGGAAGAAACATAAATACGGTCAGGTTTTTTTTTGAGGACATATTCTCAACACATTATCAAATCGTCTTTATGACTATTTCATCCAAATAACAACTGCACAATAGATATGGGATGCACTCGAGTTTAAGTATAAATCCAAGGAAGAAGGTACCGATAAATTTCTTATTTTAAAGTATATAAAATATAAGATTTATGATAACAAGACAATGTTGGTGAATGTTTATAAGCTTCAAGTCATAGAAAATAAACATATTTCCCTTAAGATTAATATACCAAAAAAATTTCAAGTTGCTGAAATTATTGCAGAATTTCCACCTATGTGGAAAGAATTTGGTATATCACTTATTAAAGAGAGTGATGAAATTTTCTTGGAAAAATTTCAAAATCCTCTTCACATTGAAGAAAAATCCATGTTGAGATATGTGAGTATGGATTCACAATCTGATAGTAAGATTAATAACAATGAGGGAAAGGAACAACCGAACACTTCCTTACATGTAAAAAACAAAATTCAACAATTCAAGAAGAAAGGAAATCCTTCCAATAAGAAAGGATAATTTTTTATTTGTGGAAAACCAAGTCATTTTTCATGGAAATGTCACTATCAAAACAAAGTTTATAAACTTGCTGTAAATATGGTGACTGAAGAGAATCTAGTCGCAATGATATTCAAAGTTAATATGACTTTAGTGGATATGGGATGGTTGCTTGATTCTGGAGAAATGGTGCATGTGTGAAAGGATTGTTTTATGTTCAAAACATTTTATGATTGTACTATCATGAAGAAATTAAACCTTGTAAATAATGCATGCATCAATGTCAACAGACAAGAAAGCATGGAGATAGAATTTACTTTCAGGAAGAAGTTGACTCTTCTTAATGTGTTTAATGTACCCAAAATTTGAAAGAATTTTGTTTCTCTCGATCTTCTGTATGGGAAGGGATTTTGGGTTTCATTCAAATCCGACAAGGTTATCTTATCGAAGGGAGGCATGTATCAACTATCCATTAATAATATGATTGAATCTTCAACATACTTGATTGAGTTCTCTAATTTGTTGTATGATCGTTTAGAACATGTTAATTATAGTTCATTAAAAGTAATAAATAAGTTAGACTTAATTAAATTTTGAAATGAATTTAATAAATTTGAAAGATATGTAGTATCTAAAATAGTTAAGGAGCCCTTTCATAGTGTTGAAAGAGATTCTAAAATATTAAAATTAGTACATTATGATATTTTTTAATTAATTGGTTTATTAACTCATGGAGGAAAAATATATTTGATTTCTTTTTCTAATGAAAAAAGTAGATATTTATATATATATATTTCTAGAAAAATAGATGAAGCCTTTAATATGTTTAAGAAGTATAAAGCCGAAATTCAAAACAAATTAATCAAAAATATTAAAGTATTATGCTCATATAGAGGTGGTGAATAATTTATTAATGATTTTAATGAGTTTTGTAAAGAAAATGGTATAATCCATCAAATTACTTCTCTTTACGCACCTCAGCAAAATGAATTAACTGGAAGGAAAAATCATAATTTAGTAGAAATTCTAAATTTTATGATTAATAAATCTAATATTCCATTAAATTTATAGAGAACATATTTATTGGTAGTATTTCATATTCAAAATATGATTTACTCTAGGAAAACTAAGTTACCCCCTTATGTAATATGTAGAGGTAGAATACCAAATCATTCTTATTTTAAATTGTGGTTGGTGTTTATCTTACTCTAGAGTTCCTGATCCTAAAAGAACTAAAATTGTCCTTAGAGAAATTAAACGTGTTTTTGTTGGATATGCAGAAAATAGAAAAGCGTATAGAGTTATGGATTTGGAAGATAATATAATCATTGTATCAAGGAATTTAGATTTTTTTAAAAATAATTTTTATAAAGATAATGTGGAGGAAGTTATTTATCATACCCCTATCTCATGTACTTCATCTAGTTCAAATACAATAGTATATAATAATGATGATTCTCGAGTTTAACCTAAATAGAGTACAATAATTAGAAAGGAGAAACATCTATATCTAGATTTTATTTCTCCAGATTCCATAGTTTTTCTTGTTGACAGAGATCAAAATAATAATATTCTGAATACGTGTCCTATAGTATTGAATGTAAAAGATGACCCAAATACATATGCAGAAGCTATGAATTATAGAGATGTTGCTTTCTATAAATAAGTAATTAATGATGAAATGGATTCCATTATGAAGAGTAATACTTGGGTCATTATGGACATACCAAGAGGTTTAAAAACTATTGGTAAGAAATGGGTTTTTAGAACGATGTATGATTCCAATGGTAACATTAAATCTCATAAAGCTATATTGGAGTCTAAAGGTTTCAGATAAAAAACAATTGATTATTTTGATACTTATGATCCTATATCTCAAATTACTTCAATAAGGATATTATTCTATTTATCTTTAATTAATAATTTGTATGTCCATATAATGGATGTTAAAACTACTTTTTTAAATGGAGAATTAAATGAAGAGATTTTATTGGAACAACCACAAGGGTTTGTTTTACTCAAGATAGAAAAGAAAGTATGTAAATTAGTTAAATATCATTATGGTATTAAACAATATTCAAGGAATTGACATGAAAATTTTGATTCTATTATTTTATCTAATGGATTTACTCATAAAAATGTGGATAAATGTGTTTATTCAAAGTTTACAAAAGAATATGGAGTTATTACGTGTCTATATGTGGATTATATGTTAATTTTTGGAACCAATATGATTGGTGTAATTGAGACAAAGAATTACTTATCTTTTATGTTTAAAATTAAGGATCTTGGAATAGTTGACACTATTCTAGGTATTAAAGTTTTAAATAAATGTGGGGGTTATTCGTTAAGACAGTCTCATTATATAGAAAAAATGTTAAATAAATTTGATCATCTTGGTTTCAATAATTCCAATATTCCATTTAATTCTAGTGTTAAAACTTTTTATAAATATGGGTAGAGCTGCACAAATCGAGTATGTTGGTGTAGTTGGTAATTTAATGTATAAAATGAATTGCACTAGACTTGATATTGATTTTTCAGTATGTAAAATGAGTAGATATACTAGTAATCCGAGTGTGGATTATTGGAGATGTATAATGAGAATATTTGGATACTTAAGAAAGACAAAATATTTTATGTTTATACTATAATGATTATTCAGTTGTATTAGACAGATACAATGATGTAAGTTGGATTTCCAGTATTGGTGAAAACCAATCCACATATGGATAGTTGATATTGAAAATTATAACTCCAACTACTTGGTGTCAATATCATCTATTATATCTAGAGTTTGAGTTATTAACTATTAACAAAATATTAAGACTCAATGAGTTATGTGTTCAAATAATAGAAGTAAACTCTGGTAGTTTGCCTATGTGAAATTAGAGGTGGTGTTGCTTCTTACAAGAGTTAATGATATTACTCCTTAGAGTGTTCATTAAAAGGATATAAGCACATTTCCATAAAAGTTCTACAGAACACGATTTTGGATGGAAAGATTAGTGTATGTATGATATCTTCGGTTTATATTAAAGATTAACAGGTTTAATGTTTCGAAAACTTGTAAGTCTGATAATACTTTGAGATATTGATACTAAGTAAATGTTTAAATCGAAAGATACCTTTATTATATATATTGATTCAATTTTGATCTATATAATTAATATTTATAAATAAAAGTGGGGGATTGTAGTAATTTTATTCAGACAATAAATAATAAAGAAATAAAGTGTTCTGATTGGAAAACATTTTATGGATTGGATTGATGAGGTAGACAAGGATGTGGAATTACACATAGGTGTTGGGGTTAAAATTACCCAAACTCCCCACATATAAAAGGGGGCTTGAGAATTGGAATTTTTATAAAAAAAATATATATTTGCCTAAATGGTTGTAAAGTGTTTTAAAAAATATATATTTTGTTTAATGTTTTGTTATGTATATATATATATATATATATTATATATCTACATAAAACAAAACAAAAAGAATATTTTATTTTATTAAAATGTCGAATAACATGATTACTTGCAATAAATGGATTTCATTTTTTTCAAAATCCAAATGGGTGCCACTCATTAAGAGTTGACTTGTTTCAATTGAACAAAAGTGTTTTTTGACCGAAACAGTGAGATCAAACTGATGTGATTCACACAGATTTTGATCTATAAATAAGCAATGATGAGATACTGATAACTAGAGCACCTGCATAAAAATGTGAAGGACATGGGTGGGAGGATGAAGACTAGATGTATGACGAAGTATAATTATTTCCAAGCATAGTTTAAAAAGATAAACAGTACCAGATTCATTTTGCATCCTACATCAGATGGGCTATTGGTCCGCCCCTCTTTTATAATCTGCAACTTGAAATTTCAGGGGCACCTTCTCATATCATTGGGCCACCAAGCTACCCAAATTTATGTTTCCTTTTCCTTTCGACACTTGCTAGTGCTGGCCAACACTATTGATCACTCTTGCATTGTTGCTGTCACTCTATTAGCATCTTTGAGGTTGGAAACTTATGACCTATTGTTCTTATTCACATATTTTTTCCCAACAGAGACTTCCACAGGAGATGACTCACATTCGTATGCATTCAGGTAAGCAATCATCTCATACGCAAATGGGTCCAAGGCCAAATGTTAAGTTTCTTAGAAATCACTCATATGGGGTAGAGATTCACTCATACGCAACTGTCTTATGCCAAATATGTAGGTAAGGAGTGTCTCATACGCAAGTGTCCAATTCCAAATAATATTAAGACTCTTATAAATCACTCATATATGGTAGAGATTCACACATATTTAGGTGGGACATATTCATGAAATCAATGTGCACAACATGCAACATATTATCATATATATATATATATACTTTATTCCTTCCACATGCATGGAATCCTAGTATCTCATGGATGAATCCATACTAATTCTTTGTGAATCACCATCAAATCTAACCTTTATATGCTGTCAAAAATTTCATAACAACCCTCCCATATTTTCAACAAACATAATATAAACCTTTTGTGGTTTAATAATCCCCCCATTTGGATTTATTTGATAATATCCCCTTAAATCCAACTCCATAAAATTTCCACCAAATCAAATGAATGACCAATCACATCAACATAAATATAGATTTAAGTCCTGTTTCTCCCCCTTTGTCAATTAAATATAAAGGTCCGCTTAAAATATAACTCTATAAAATGAATCGAGACAATATGAGAGAAATATTCAAATTTTCTCCCCCTTTATGCTTGAATTTCATGAGGAGAGCACTTTATCTTTTCCCCTTTGCTAATCAAATTTAAGAGTGTTGTCTTTCTTATTTCTCCCCCTATATCAATTAAATTCTATGGGGAATATCCATGAGTTTATGCTCACCTTAGACTTCCAAATTCCATGTAGAAAGCTACGTTGGGGTTTTAAGGTTTCCTCCTCTCACTACTACAGATATGCCCTTTTACAACGTGAAAAAAGGATTTTTACAGTCCTAAAGAAGAACTGTTAACCGTAGTGATGATGGGGGGGGTGTCCCCTTTATCAGTGCTAAAAAAGCATCTATAAAGGCCCAGCTTGTTGTAGTGTGATATTAATATAGCACACCCTGCAAAAAACTTGTTAATATAACAGCACGCCAATAAAAACCTGTAACTTTTCCACACAAAATATATAATTTAATCGAAATAAATTTGACATCATGAATACAAAAAACACTACTATATATATTTCAAACAATGTTTCATATAATGACATTTATAATTATCTAACAGATGTTTAAAAACATTAATGTTTCATCTTTTGAAGCTAGTGATCCCCTCTCAAAAATGTCCACCTGTGGTATCTGCTGTCAAACAAATCATCTCAACCCGAGATAAAGATTCTGCCTATATAAGAAAAAAAATATTTCATTAGTAATACTATAAAAAAAACTTAAACATTAATATGAAAGAATACATTAATAAAATGTCATTTTTTTATAATAAAGACACATTTTGAGTTGTACTGGTCACACTATGTGTCGTATTGAGGTGTGATTGATTCAAACACATCAAAAATAAGTTATGTATTGTTTTCCTAATATATCAAAACAATCCAAAAGTTTTTTCTTGGTTTTGAGTATGTCACTTATTCTCTTACTAAAATTAATGTCAATTTTAAATAATGACACATTTGAAGTTATACCGATTACACCATGCGTCTGATTGAGATGAATCTGATTCCTACCTATCCCAAATAATCGATGGATAATTTTCCTAAAGTATCAATACAATCTGAATTCATTTTCTCAATTTTCAGAATGTCAATGTTTTTTTTTTACTAAAATTCCATTTCAAACTAGAAACACGCATTTTGAGTCGTACTGATCACGTAATGTGTCAGTTGACATGATACTGCTTCATACATGTCACAAATGAATTATGAATCAGTGTCCTAAATTATCAAGATAATCAGAACATAGTTTATTTATTTTCAATTAGTGACACATTTTGAACTAAAATACCAATTTTAAACTCATAACAGACACTTTCAGTCATACCAGTCACACCGTGTGTCAGATTGAGGTGTGGTTGATACAAAAAATCAAAAATCACTCATGGATTATTTTCCTAAAGTATCAAAACAATATGAATGTGTTTGTTCAATTTTTAGTGTGTCACTTGTTCTTTTTTACTTAAATTAATATCCATTTTAAATAAAAAGATACACTTTGATTCATAGCAATCACACTGTGTATCAGATTGATGTGTGGTTGACTCCTACATGTCAAAAATGACTCATGGATAATTTTAAGAAATTATCAAAATAATTTGAATGAATTTTATCATTTTTCAGTATGTCATTCTTTTCTTTTTACTAAAATTAATCTCGTTTTTAAATAAAAAGAGACACTTTTAGTTAAATAAGCTACATTGTGCATAATATTGAGGTACGATTGATTCCTATACATCACAAATGACTTATATATTGTTTTACTAAAGTATCAAAACAATTTTAACATGTTTTATATGTTTTTATTGTGCTAGTTGTGTTTTTTTACTAAAATGTCATTTAAAGCAGGAAACAAACATTTTTAGTCATACTGATCGCATCGTGCATCATTTTTAAGTGAGAATGCTTCAAACACATCACAAATAACTTCTGAATCGTTGTCCTAAATTAAAATGTCAATCGGAGTACATTATCTTGGTTTTCAGTGAGTAACATGTTTTGAACTAAAATGCCAATTCTCAACATATAACAGACACTTTTAGTCATACTAGTTACATCGTTCGTCTATTTGAGGTTTGGTTGATTCCAACACATCAAAAATGAATCATTATTTGTTTTCTTAAAGTATCAAAAAAATCCGAATGTATTTAATCGGTTTTCAAAATTTTACTTTTTCTTTTTTACTAAAATTAATTTTAATTTTAAATAAAAAGATACATTTGGTGTCATAGCGGTCACACTATGCATTGGATTGAGGTGATATTGACTCCCACACGTCCCAAATGACTCATGGATAATTTTCCTAAATTATCAAAATAATTTGAATGCATTTTCTCAGTTTTCAGTATGTCACTTGTTCTTTTTACTAAAATTAATGTCAATTTTAAATAAAAAGAGGCATTTGAGTAATATCGGTCACACTGTGCATCATATTGTGGTTCTATTGACTTCTATATGTCAAAAATGACTTATATATCATTGTCTTAAAGTATCAAAACAATACGAATTAGTTTTCTTGGATTTCAATATGTTACTTGTTCTTTTTACTAAAATTAATATCAATTTTAAATAAAAAGACACACATAGAGTTATAGACATCACACCATGCATCAAACTGAGGTGTTTTTGATTCCTACACATCACAAATGGCATAAGGATCATTTGCAAAAAGTATCAAAACAATTTGAATTTTTTTACTCTGTTTTCAGTATGTTACTTGTTATTTTTACTAACATTAATATCAATTTTAAATAAATAGACACACTTTGAATTATACTAGTCACATCATGCATCACATTGAGGTGTGTTTGATTCCTACACATAAAATGACTTATGGATCATTTTCCTAAAGTATCAAAACAACCCGAATGCATTTTCTCAGTTTTCAAAATGTTACTTGTTCTTTTTACTAAAATTAATGTTAAATTTAAATAAAAAGACACACTTAGAGTTTTAATGGTCACACCATGAATTTAATTGAGCGCATGAGATTTCTCCACTCTTTTGTTTTTCAACGAGAAAGGTTTTTCTGCTAAATATCATTGACTCTATGCAGTGTTGGAATCTTGACAAAGAGAAGTCATGGAAAGTGTAAATATTTATGAAAAAAACTAAATACGTGTGAGATAAAAATGATAAGGAAATTATCTTACAGAATGTAGATAAAATGATTAAAAAATAAATTAAATAAGTAGTAGGAATTCACATTTTCATGATGGTTACAAACATTCTTTACCCATTTCTTTTTTTTATTATCTCAGTTGCATCCTCAAAGCTCAATATCTCATGAGTATGAGCAGCTTCGAACAAACCACCACAAATCAAACAATGGAATCCCCATGTATAAGAAAAAAATTATTATGTGATTAATACTAAAAAAAATTAAATTAAACATAAGTATGAAACAATCCACTACTTTTATGGAAGTCATGTCTTCATGTTATTTGTGTACACTCTTCCATCAGGTATGTTCCTCATTCGCTTCTAATAAAATCCATATCATCTTTTGAATATGAGTTTTTTTGACAGTCATAGTAGTAATGAAAAAATATAAATACCTAAAGTATTAATAAATATTTTAAATGAAATAGTATTTTTCTTTAAAAATACCTCTTCGGGGATGATAGTTTGTTCATGGAATTTAATCTCTCTCATAAATTTATAAACATTATAACCATAATACTTTCCATTTTTTGTTTTAGAGACTGCAAAAACACGAAGGAGAATTAGTAATTTGTTTTGATATGTATTTGGATAGTGAAATATTATTATGTATACCATAATACTTGTATATTTTTATAACTTGTTAGTGTCATTATGCATAGCCCCTTTCTACATTCCTTGTTTTTTCACAATATCATTACACGGACCTATCACAATATAATCCTTATTAAAAGATAATATAAATTATATAACTAGATGTTTAGTTCTAAAACATTGGATGTATTGTATTAAAAATTGACAAATTTTATCATGTGTGGTCAGTTTTCTGGGTTTCCATGCAGTGAATCCATGAAATAAATCATTGGGCTATCCAAATTAACCAAAATTAGCATCCAGTGTTGACTAAAAACACAAAAATGAATAATTAAGGAATAAAATGAAAATATATTTGATATGATTAAATTGTAGAGTTTTACCCCTACATCGTTGGTGTCTATCATCCAAAATTTTTCTTTCAAATGATTTGACTAGGCCTACTGTTGTTTTATACTTTTGTTTGTATTCTTTTTTTTGTTCAATAGAGGTGGTGTGAGGACTAACGAGTCCAATTTTTTTCATAGGGAAATCCCTACATTTTTTTCTGATATATACACCTTCCAAAAAAAATAAAATGTATTTAGTCACAATTAACACAGTATATCAGCTTTTGGAAAATCAAATCAGGAAAACATACCTCATGTATACATTTACAACTAAAGCACCAAGACAATCATAGTTGAGGATTTAACTTACATTCTCGACAGCAATTTAGTCTTCACCTTCATCCTCATACATATTTTCTTCAAAATCAAATATATGACTACTACCATTTTTTAACATTTTATCCACATGACCCTTCAATGTTAGTAAATACGGATATGGAACGGGTGGGGTAAAAGTGATTTCAAAAGATCTTTTCGATCGGTTGGTTGATCCTTTTTATGGTTTTGAGTTGATCTTTTGTTTCACCCTCTTCCCTTTTTCCATCTATAAAAACATTCATCAGTTCAAACCATTTTTAATTAATTATTAATGTTTTATGTTGAAAAATAAATTATAAATTAATACCTCCTTGTTTAAATGTTTTTTTACATGATTTGACGACCATGCGATGAATATTCCAACAACTCGGTTGATGATGTGAATATCGTTATCATCAAGTGGAACAGGTAGCTCAGCACTCTGCTGATGATCTTTTTCTAAACGCCACTCTCACATGCCCTATTCAAAGTGGTCTATTGTGTAGACTATCATCTTGGATACTGAACACCATATCCCTCGCTACAAGGCCATGGCTGGGTGTTGATAGATATAAATAATAGTCATTTTATCCCCATATAATATCATTCAAGGAAATATATTAGTTTCTATCTGATTCAAATTTTACAAAAAAATTAGAATATTGATTACCATGACTAAGACTGATCTTTGAGGGGAATAGATCACCCCAAAGCTGGTGGGGGGTCATGTAATGGCTATTCAAACGTTATTTGTTCTCTTTTCTTCCCCCATAAAAGTTTCTAGTAACTCTCTCTACCATTAAAATTTTTCTTCATGGGTAGATAGTGTTCATTTCATATATATCATTTCTTTTTCATTATCCAACTCTTTTTTTCTCAAAATATGTTCAGGGTGTCACCCCAAAACCTTTACCTATGATGTGACCATACTATTCTGGCCACTTCAAGGCCACCAATAGTAGGTGATCATTGGGTACAAGTGTTTCTGATTCCAGTGACCATGTCTGATAGAAAATATAATAAAATAATTAATCATTGTTATGTTATAACAGTTTAAATAAAAACAAATTTTTATTATGTCATACTTACACATACTTCATACACTTTTTATGTGTTTTCATCTACTAGTAACCCATATTTATTTACATGATCCTCCTTCCATAGCACATGGAATGGGATGGAAGTTGATTTGGATTTGGATTTGGAGTCATCAATCTACATATAAATAGAGGAAAATAATTATGATGTTGTTTCTTATCACATAAAATTATTATGGTAGATTGAATATAAATACCATTTTTTTAAATTGAAGCATACCCCATCCGTTCTTTACGGTACGGGTACATTGGTTTTACTACCCATTCCTTATTTTCAGTACTCAGTTGCTATTTTATAAATAAAAAATTGTCAATCATAATGATAAATGCATGTATCATCAAACAACATATTATTAGACACAATGTACATGAAAAAGAAACATTCACAAGATGATTAGTAAATGCATCCCATGCTTCTTGGGTTATTAGGTTTTCAAAGATAAGTGGTGGGTGCCGGTTTATTTTCCCTTCAGTATATTTAAGGTGATGTATTATTAGAATATGTGAAAGCCTTTATGAATCCTTCTAGAAATCATGAATACATATTTATTGCGGGATTTGTCTACTATAAATATAGTCTATAGGGGATGATGAAGAGTAATTCAATGTTTCATTATTTTATTTTTTAGTAAAATAAATAAATGATATCATAGTGTTACTTTAATCTCTTCCAACAATAGTGTATTAAGCACGGGCACTACATGGTTCCATTAATCAACTTCATTTATCACGTGTTTCTGAGTGAAAATTCCAATGTGACTACTAAACATGACCTTGTTGGGGTGAACATGATGACCCTATGCATTCCATATGACCTCGTATTTGATGCCTTTGATTTTCACCCTAAGTATTTTTACTAACACCATCAAAATATGATGTTGCTATCTTTTCTTCATCACCGGTCCTTCACCACCTACCATTTTCATAGATTCAACATCATCAATATGTTGTTCCTCTGGAGCGGTAGCATTGACATGTGAAAATGGTCATTGTACCTCTACACTAGGAGTAGCAACAGGTTGAGAAACCTATTGTTTCTTAGGATTGCGAGCACCATAATGTGTAGAAGGTTATTTTTCCTATGCACTATGACCAGTAGCAAGTTTAGAGACCTATTGTTCCTCATTATTGGGAGCACCAACACATGAGTAAGTGATTATATGAAGAATTGGATTAATATTTAATTTAGATTACATAAATACAGTAGAAAACAGATAATAACATGTGGTAAAAAAATGTATATTACAAAAATATATATCCTGATTATTGAAATCTTTTTTTTAGGTTTGAAGGGATTTGACACCTCTATCGACTATCACAATCCCTTCATTGTGGTCTCCTTTGATATAAAAAATGTTGTATAGATTGGGACTGTTTTGAAATGGTTATGATTTCCTAAGGATTGGGTCATCCTTAGTTGATTTTTCATCTGTCCCTTTAGTAGTTTTGGTCAATAACAAAAAAATTGACCTTTTTTGGTTTGGGGGATCTAGAACATAAAATATTTTTACTATATGTTATGTCATTATAAACAGTCCGTCTTTATGACATCCCTCTTTTTTATTAAAGGATACATGGGTATCCCATCCATAAATGAATATTTTTATAGTATAGGAACAAAAAAAATATAAATAAGATCATGATGTGGAATTACATACCACATGAAAAGGAAACTTGAAAGAAAAGAGAAAATGTGATTTCTTTTACGAAAATTCGGTAGCCTAACGACGTCACTTAAAAATTAAGAAAATAAATTGATGAGATATGAAAGGGTATATCATCATTTGGGAATGAAATGGATAGTAATAGAAATATATAAGAACTTACCCCCACATAAGAAGATGTAAACTAGAATACATAACATAAAGGAAGTCATTACTTAAAAGAAGAGGGTGAAAGGTTCCCTTACCTTGAAGAGTGGCTTCGAAAGCTCGATGGTTGGGACCTTGGGGGCTTGAGGGCACCTTGGGAGGACTGGTTGGGAGGTAAAAGGACTATAAAATTATTAAGGAGGATTTTTTAATGAAATTAATGAGGGAATGGATTGTTATTTATAGCAAAAGTGAGGAAATATTTAATTATTTTCCAAGGGACACCTCATCGGTGGTATTTGCAAAACCATGGACTTTCCCATGGTATTTTCCCATGGTATTGGCCAATTGGGACACCTCATAGAATATATTACTATTCATAAGTAGACCAGAATTATTACATCATTATTACATCATTAATGATGTCATTAAACACTGGAAACTCAAAACTGTATTTTTATTATACACAAAAAAATTAACTATTTCAGAAAAATCCCAAAACTTTACCCTAACCTAATATCGATGCTCTGAATTTAAAAATGAAATTAATTTTATTAAAATAACTTTCTAAATGTTTTTAATTTAATTTTTAAAAAAAATCATTATTTATTCAAAAAAACAACTCTAAAACTATAACTCATTTTGTAACACCTTTAGAAAGTATTCAATGTCCCATAAAATTATCGTATAACCATAATTAAATAAATTAACAATTTATGATTAAATTTTATGAAAATAAATTTCTATTTTAAATTATTAAATTAATTATAAAATTTCAAATAAAATATTTATGATATACAAAAATACTAAAACATATACTATGATCATTTTTTCACTTTTAATATGTCTAAATTGTATTTATACATTCATTGGTGAAGTTTCTATTTTTTTGGACAATTTACTATTCATTAATATTCATAAGGGAATGTTACTATTCATACTTTACTATTCACTAAAAATCATGTTGATCTTATTAGACTCTGAATTTCTTACTGATCACAACCGTAGAAGACCATTTTTTAAAAATAATTTCATGTTATTAATTATTTAAAGTTTACATAAATATTTTAAAATATCCCTTTTTCAAAAATTTATCAATAATATGAAACTTCTAAAAATTCATCCTATATTTATCCGGACATTTCAAATTCAAAAACTTTACAATAATAAGAAATAACAGTTTTATTTATATAAAAGGATTACAGAAAGTAGCTAAGGTCTCATTACATAGCCCCACATAACACAAGCATAGGACCTATGAATAAGATGTGCTATGGTGATAGAATCTTGGGTGGCTCAGATGACATTGATCGAGTGGTGATTTCTATCACCTTGAACTTCTCTCATAGGCAATTCCATTCAAGCTTCACATGTTGAAGTTAGGCTTGGGCTTGGTCCAGAGAAAAGCTCGGAGATGCAACCTCCTTCTCAAGATCTGAAAGATGGGCTTCATAAGGCCCGAGTCTACTAGATGACGCCATAGTATCTTCTTTCTATATTAATTAACCAAGATCACTTGTATTTATAAATAATAATTGTAACATTAAGAGTTTAGTTTCCAACGGTCATATAACAGTTAGAACCCAACAGTATCACTTCATTAATTAAAGGATATAGTTTTGTGGAGTATAAAATTAAATAACACACAAATTTAGGAAACAAATATTATTCAAAATTTTAGTTCATTACATTCTTCCCCCATTAAGAAATTTCACCCTGAAAAGAAGAGAAAGGTTGTGGTTACTTTTAACTCATAGACTCCTCTGGTTCCCACGTGGCTTCTTTGCATTTTTGGTTCCTCCAAAACACCTTAAGAAGGTGGGTAGTCGTGTTGCATAAAACCTTATCTCTATGATAAAATATCTCCACCAGATGCTCCTTATAAGAGATGTCATGTTCTAGTTATACCACCTCTGGGTTTAGTACATGTGAAGGTTCAGGTATGTACTTCCTCAAGAGGGATACGTGGAAGACATTATGAAGTTCTGCTAGATTTAGAGGAAGTGAAAGCCGATAGTCCACTTCTCCTATGTGATCCAAGATTTCATAGGGGACCATGTACCCAGGGATGGGATTCCCTTTCTTCCCAAACCTCATGACTCTCTTCCAATTTGAAATTCAAAGAAAGACTTTTTCACCAACATCAAGCTCCAAGTCCCTTCGACGGTTGTCATCATAGCTCTTTTTCCGACTCTGAACAGCCTTATTGTGCTGCTGGATGGCATGGACCTTTTCTGTCATCTCTTGCATAAGATCAGGCCCAAGAAGCTTTCTCTCTCCAGCTTCATCCAAAAAAGTATTAGTTCTACATTACTTCCCATATAGAGCTTCATAGGGTGCCATTTGAATACTCGAGTAGAAATTATTGTTGTAAGAGAACTAAACTAATGGGAGATGATGATCACATCCACCTTTAAATTCCATTGAGCATGCTCTAAATAAGTCCTCGAGTGTTTGAATAGTCTTTTCATATTGGCCATCAGTTTGGGGGAGATATGACATACTAAAATTCAATTCGGTGCTCAGATCATGTTGAAGACTTCTCCGTAATTTTGATGTAAACCTTGGATCATGATCAGATATGATTGAAAGTGGAACTCTATACAGCATTACCACTTCCTTTCACATAAATCCTAGCAAGTTGATCAAGAGATAAATATTCCTGAATAGAGATAAAATGGGTAGTCTTGGTGAGACAGTCCACAATAACCCATATCGTATTGTTTCTTTTGGAAGTTCTCGAGAGACCAGTGATAAAGCCCATAGTGATATTGTCCCACTTCCAAGATGGTATGGGTAGTGGTTATAATACCCCTTTAGAAATTTATTGCTTTGCCTTCACTTGCGTACATACTGGGCACCTTGAAGTGTTGTCACCAATCTCCCCTTTCAAGTTATCCCACCAATAATGATCATGAAGGTCTCTATACATTTTTGTACTTCTAGGATGTATAGAGAACGTAGAGCTATGAGCTTCATCGATCAGATCCTTCTATATTTTCAGAATAGATGGAACACATAGTCTTGTACAAAATATTAGTAAACCTTCTTGATCAATATTGAACTTAGGAAACTTCCCATCCTTCACAACCTCAAACTTTTTCTGTAACAAAAGATCTTCTTTCTGAGATTTATTGATCATCTCTAGTAATGACGGTTGAGAAATAATTTAGGTTAGAATTGATGATGTTCCTTATCTTATAATTACCATAACCATATTTACTAGTTCATTGATCAAAGGATCTCTTTGAATCCTCATCATGGACAGAACAACTGGGTCTTTCCTGCTTAATGGATCAACGAATTTGTTTGCCCTTTTAATATGATAATAAATTGAACAATTATAGTAATTAAGAAGTTCAAACCATATCCTTTGTCTCATGTTCAATTACTTTTGTGTTAAAATATAATTCAAATGTTTATGGTCTGTCTATATAGCACATTTCTCCCCATAAAGATAGTGCCTCCATATCTTCAAAGAAAAAATGACCACAGCTAGCTCTAGATCATGAAAACGATAGTTCTACTGATGAGTCTTCAACTATCAATATGCATAAGAAATGACTTTGTCATTTTTCATGAGGACACACCCAAGACCTTTTAGAGATGCATCACTAAAAATAATGAATCCTTCTCCACTTGATAGAGGAGTTTTTATGAGTGCAATAACCAATCTCTTCATCAGCTCTTTGAAACTTTCCTCATGCTCTATTGTCCAGATGAACTAGAACCCTTTTTGAGTTAACTTGGTTAATGGATTATAAAGTTGTGACTTTTTTTTTGACAACCCTCCTATAATATCCTACTAATCCAAGGAAACTACAAATCTCAGTTATTTTAGTAGGCTGAGGCTACTCTTTTCTAACCTTGTTCTTTGTAGGGTCAAATGTGATTCCTTCATTGGTTACAATGTGACCTAAGAAAGAAACTTGTTTCAACCAAAATTTGCATTTTCCAAACATTCCTTAAAGTCTCTCTTTCTATAGAGTTTGAAAAATAACCCTTAGATGATCCTCATTCTCCTCACGACTTTTGGAATATATCATAATATCATCAATAAATACTACCACAAATTTATCAAGGTATTCCTTAAAGATTCTATTTATCAAATCCATAAAAAATAAAGGTGAATTAGTCCATCCGAAGGGCATAACAACAAACTCATAATGCCCATATTTTGATCGGAAGGCAGTTTTTGGAATATCTTCCTTCTCCACCCTCAATTGATGATAACCAGACCGAAGATCAATCTTATAGAATAATTGAGCCCCACGAAGTTGGTCCAATAATTCATAAATTCTTGGAAGAGGGTATTTTTTTCTTTACTATGATCCAGTTAAGTTATCTATAATCAATTCATAGCCACATCGATCCATCCTTCTTCTTCAAAAAGAGAACATGTTCTCCCCAAGGAGACACACTTGGTCGGATAAAACCCATCTCCAAAAGATCTTGGAGTTGTTTCTTTAATTCCTCTAGTTAAACATTTTCCATCCTATGAGGGGTCTTTGAAATCGGATGAGATCCCGGTATGAGTTCAATGGAGAACTCTAACTCTCCTTCTGGGGGGGGTCCGGGTAACTCCTTCGGAAATACATCAATGTATTCCTAGATTATGTGGACATTTTCTATCCTTATACTCTCATTTAATTCTTCTTCTTCACCGATAAACTCCATAAAGAAGGATATAAGAGGTTCTTCTAGAAAAAGATCAGGTTGAGATATCTCTCCTTAGAAGATAACTATTGGTTTCCCATTCAAGACTACTAGTATTTCATTGCTTCTGTATTTTATCATAGCATTTTACTTTTAGAGACAGTCCATCCCTAAAATAATGTCGAATTCCAGCATGGGAATGGCTACTAGATTTCCGATAATATTGTGATCAACAAAGTAAATACTAGAGTTTCAAAACAATGATAATGCTTGGATAATCCCACCAGGAGTCTTGAGTGATAAGTCTACTTTTATAAAATCAGGGGTTGATTCTAAATTCTTAAAAACTTGGAGGAAGTAAAAGAAAACATAGAACCAGAATCAAATAAAGTAATTGCTAGCTTTGAGGTAACAATAAGAGTATCTGCCAGCACATCATTTAGAGCTTCAACTTTAGTCACTGTGATAGAAAAAGCATGACATTTCTCCCTTGGCCTTTGATAAGGTTGATGGTGGTTCCCCTATACTACCCTCAGATCTGGACAGTGATTTAAAAAGTGCCCAATTTTTCGACACTTATAGTATTCGACATCAGGTAGGGCCTGCAACATCTTCCCCATGTCGTTCGTGTTGGGAAGTTGAGGCTTCACCTCACTAAGACAATTCTACACAATATAGCCATCTGTCCCACACTTGTAGCACTTCCTACTCCCAAGAAGGTGGTTCCATGAATGATTCTTCCCAAATTTATTACACATGGTACGTTTTACTTACTTGCCTCCTCTTCCCTGATCAAAGTTCCTACCTGTGCTGGGATCCATTGATCTCTTATTGTCATTGGATTTATGAGACCGCTGCATCTCACTAAACTCCTATTCGACTTTCATTGCACTCTGTATATTCTCCTCATAGCTGTCATAGTCTCATTTGGCTGGATACTTTCATAGATGTGGTCTTATTCCACAAAATAATCTATCAACCTTCCCATTAGTATCCATGACAAAGATTAAGGTGTAATGGGAAAGTCTTGTGAATTTAATCTCGTAGCTTCCCACATATTCATTCTCTTTCTACTTCATCTTGAGAAATTCCTTATCCATTTTTTCTCATAGAATGAGGGAAATACTTATTCAAGAATATCCCTCTGAACTCTTCCCCCTCTATATCTTCAACCTCCACTCTTGGCCTCATTTTTTTAACAATCTCCCACCACTGATCAGCTTCTCCCTCAAAGTAGTAAACAGTCAAGGGGACCTTCTATTACTCTGAAAAACATAACACAGAAAAGATCTTCTCTATAGATCTGATCCACTATTCTACAAACAATAGGTCAGTCGATCCACAGAAGGTTGGTGTTCATTAACACATAAAGGATTGAACATAATTTTGTTCCCTTTACGGTGATATCGGCCTTTCAGCTTGATTGAAGTTCTTTCCCATAAATTGAGTAAGTTGGTTCATCATTCTCATGAAAGTTTCCATTCTGGCTTCCATCAGAGGGTCATCAGTGCATGATCCATTGCAGTCACCATTTTCACGGTGCCTACTATTTCCTGCCATTTTCTAAAAGAATAAAACATTAGTTAAATATTTTTTCATTTATGAATCCTTTAACTATAAATGATTTTATGTCTTAAAACTTCATTCTTAAACAATTACATTTCTCTATAAATCCTTCATAAGTATTCATAAAAATCTTGTGATTAACAAAAAATATCCCCCAGGAGTGTCAAACCAGGAGTGTAGAAAGGCATGTAGTCATGTGCCAGGATACCCCGGGTCAAGCCTGAAACTCCATTTCGGAGTTTTCACTCCGAGGTACATCTATTCCAGAGCCACATCCACTTGTTCGTATCTAGACAAGGGTTTATTTGTTTAGAAACAACTTTCATAATATTTCACAAAAATAATAGAAAGTTTTCCTATATTTAAACTTTTCTATATGGTTCTTCCTAAATTTTTCATAGCCTAATTTCCACAAATAACTAAACTATCCTTTGATACCAACTATGACATCCCACCTTATTATTACATTACATTTTACAAATAGAGGATCTTTAAAGTCTAGTTTCTAGGAAATCATGAATATAAAACATGAAAACATAAAACATTCTTTTAAATCCCCTTGAAAAGATTCTTAAAAAGTTCATCCTATGTAGAATTACTGTATCTCATAACCTGGATACATACATCAAAGGAAAGGGTGAGCAGAAGGTCCGGTAAGGAAAACAAGTGAAACAATTTAAATGTGAACTTGAGTGATATCAATAAGAACATGGAGATAAAGAGGCATATCATAATAATAAAAACATGAAACATAACTTGAAAATGTGGCTACAATATTTAATTTATACATTCATGAACATATCACCAACTTTTGTCCCCAAGGTTTCATAAACATTACCAAGGTTATTCACCAAGGTATCGTAAAACTTATCATCTCTAGAGATTAAATTCTTTACCCAATGCATTGGAGAGATATCAGGGCACACCATTAATATGTATTTAGTTTCATGTTATTTACATTGATCATAATAATACATTTCATAAATAACCCAAATAGAATAAAAGAAATGGGTTTCATATCAAAATCGTGATGTTTTAAAAAGTGCTTAAAAAGAAGATCATTATGTCATTTATAACCCATGGAAAGGGGGTGAGGGTTATATGCATGTAAATTCCAGAATAAAATATATAAATATTATTTCTTGATGAATACCCCTAGAACTAAAATAGGTTTGGGTATTCACATAAATAAAATAAGATAATTTCTTGACAAAAAGAGACATATTTTGAGATAAAAATTCGGCAGCCTAACAGTGTAACTTACAAATTAAGAAAAATCAGTTGATAAGAGAAGAAAGGGTCTCTCATAAATTGGACATGAAATGGACAGTAATAAGGATATAAAATAACATACCCCATAATAATAAAATGGTAACTAGAAGACATAACATAAAGGAAGTCACGACTAAAAGAGGAGGGTGAAAGGTTCCATTACCTTGAAGTGTAACTTAAAAAACTCAAAGGTTTTGACCTTGGGAGGCTTGAGGGAAACTTGGGAGGACTCATTGGGAGGTAAAAATACCAAATAATCATTTAGGATGAATTTAGAATGAAATTAAATAAGGAATGGGTTGGTATTCATAGAAATAATGAGTGAATATTTTATTAATTTCCATGGGACACCTCATTAGTGGTATTTGCAAAACCATGGGATTGCCCATGGTATTTAACAATGGTATTGTCCACTTGGGACACCTCATAACATATATTACGGTAAACAAGTCGACAAAAATTATTACATTATTATTACTTCATTAATGATGTCATTAAACACACTGAAACTTAAAACTATATTTTCACTATTCACTGAAAAACAAAACATTTTATAAAAATATCATAAATTCACCCTAAACCAATATCGATGATCTGAATTAAAAAATGAAATCCATTTTATGAAAATAATTTTATAATTATGAGATATTTAATTTTTAAGTAAAAATACTATTTACATGGAAAAAAACTAAAAATTTCTGAAATAGTTATTTACTTATGCTATTATATAACTTCACCATTAAAGATGCCTAAATTAGATTTATACATAATTAAGTGAGGTTACTATTACATTGGTCACATTACTATTTATAAGGGTAATATTATTATTCATAATTTACTATTCATGAAAATTATGATGATCTCATTAGACTCTAAATTTCTTACTGATCACAATAGTAGAAAACAATTTTATGAAAATCATTTCACATTATTAATTAGTCAAATTATACAAAAATATTTTAAAATACCCTTTTTCCAAAAATCACAAATAATATGTAACTTCTATAAATGCATCCCATATTTATCTTGATATTTTAAATTCACATATTCTTCCATAATAAGAAATAAAAAATTTACTTATAAAAAAGGATTACACAAAGAAACTAAGGCCTCATTACATAGCCCCTTATAACACCTTCGTAGGACCTAAGAGTAAGGTATGAAATAGTAATAGAATATTGGGGAGGCTCGGACAACATTGATCGAGTGGTGATTTCTAACATCTTGAACTTCTCCTGTAGGCAAATCCGCTGAAGATTCTAAGGTTGAAGCTTAGCTTGGGCTTGGTCCAGAGTAAATCCTATTGACACAACCTCCTTCCCAAGCTCTGACGGATGGGCTTCATATGGCCTGAGTCTTGTGGATGAGTCCATCAACTCCTCTTTATATATTAATTATACATTATCACTTGTATTTATAAACAATAATCATAACATTAAGATTATAGTTTCCAACGGTAATATTGACCAATGGTCATATAACAATCAAAACCCAATGGTATCATTTTAATTATAATCACTTCATTAATTAAAGGATATAGTTTTGTTGAGTATAAAATAAAATAACACACAAATTTAGGAAGTAAATATTATTCAAAAGTTTGGGTCATTACAGTCTTTTTACCCTTCATTACTAAAATATGCTTTTACAAATCTTAATAAATCTATTTTAATAGAACTCCTCTTATTAACCCACTTTCCTTGAAAAATCAGCACTTGTAATGTTTTATAATCCAACTCCCATATTTTTTGATGATGACAAAGTATGAAAAATTCATGTAAATTTTTTTTATCTTTAGTACAAGAAACATGCATCGCTTCAACCATAAGTTTAACAACACTATTTTTCATGGTATTGTCTTCATCATGTTCATTTGTATAGAACATATAACCATTAATTATATAACCATTTTAATATAATATTTGCACACTTTGTCTTTCGACTATCCATCAAAGTCATTTTGAAATTGAATACGGATTTTCATCTAACTCCTTAAAAATATGATCCCAAAACCAACCTATAAACTATTGATTATGTTTATTTTATATCCATATTTTAGCCCTTGACAGATTCAAATGCCTATGAATTTCTTTTTGGGTTTAAACATATGGTGAAATCTCAAAACTATAATGAAAAATGTAAAAGTGGGCCTACTCTTGATCTATAATATTGGTTGTGACAACATCTATTCCAGAAATTCCTTCAACCACAAGCCACCTAGTGTGATGAGATTTTGGTAGACCAATGATTTCCAAACCAAAAAGGTATTCAGTACAGAATTCAATATCTTCCTCAATAATATATCACTCCGCAATACATCCCTCTTGTCGACTTTGATTTTTGACATACAATTTCAAAATCTTTATATACCATTCAATGGGGTACATTCATCTATACTGTATTGGACTACATATTATAATCTCTCTCACCAATTGAACCATCAAATGAACCGTCATATCAAATAATGTTGGTGGGAAAAACATTTCTAATTGACATAATAAATCTAAAATATCTCTTTTCATAGTTAGAAATTTCTCTAAATCTATAACTTTTATATATATAGTTTTGAATAAGAAAAATATTTTGGTTAATTAATGATAGACATTATTAGGAAAAATGAAACATAAGTCTATAGGAATTAGATATTGCATCAAAACATGACAATCATATGATTTCAGTCCCTTTATCTTTAAATTAGTCATTGACATGATATTATTGATATTCAATGAAAACCCCTATGGAATATTTACTTCGTTAAATAAGTTTCAAAACTAATATCTCTCCTTCCTAGAAAGATTTTAAGTAGCCAAAGGTAGAAAATGTTGTTTTTCACCCTTCATTGGAACCAACTATTCTCATATTCCTATGTCAACCATGTCCAACCTAGCCTTAATTCCATCCTGTTATTTTTTTCGGGTGCATTTATCAATTTTCTATTGACACTATCACATTAATATTTTTCAACATGCAAAACATCAAGAAAATGTCTGACATACAAACAATTCCAATATGATAATTTAAAGAAAAAAATAGATCTCTTTTTCTAACCTGTTTTTGTACGGTTTTTTGAAAATGGTTTACCAAAATTAGTATCCACATATTTTACTTTATCAAATAGTCAATCACCTGTTAGTGGAGACGGTGTTGTACATTATTCTAAACTTCCATAGAATGATGTCGTCCAAGATTGGTACTTACGTTGTCATGGTATAAATATGTGATGTCCTAGAAACAAAATCTTTCATAAATGTTTCAGCATAATTGACCATGTTCCTTGTTCACAAATGGGATACTCTTGAGTTCCATTAATGTTATATCCCAACAAATTTCCATATGTAGGAATGTTATTTAGTGTCCCATACAACATGGATCTAAATGTGAAATCTTTATTTCTGTAAGCATTATAAAATGTAACACCTGAATCCCACAATAATTTCCAATACTTGATCAATGGATCCAAATAAACATCAATATCGTTACTCTATTGTTTTGGTCCTGATATAAGCATAGAGAACATGATGTTTTTTCATTTCATGCATTACCATGTTGGAAATTTATAACTTACCAGAATAACCAACCATGTACTATGAGTGATGATTTGAAAACCAACAAGATTCAATCCATCTGTAAATAATGCAAGATGATGTTTTCTCAATTAATTTAGAAATTTAGGATACTAGTGATCAATTTACTTCCATTGGGGAGAGTATGTTGGGTGATGTAGTTTCCCATATTTATTTATTGTATGTACATGCCACATCAATTTCTATGCAGTCTCCTCACTTCTATATAGGAACCTAATCATTGTAATGATTTGAAAGTACCATACAGTTTTTTTAGGACCAGATTCATCTTTCTTGTATTGAGAAGCACCACACTTTGGTCATTCTGTAAGTGATTTTTGGTCCTTGAGAAATATTATACATTCATTCAGGTAGGTGTTTATTCTTTCAGAGATCATAACCATCATGCGTAGCATTCGTTTGGTGGTGTATGTTTGTCTAGGGAGCTCATTATCGACTAGGAGAATGTCATTAAAGGGGGAAACTATTTTGGTAAAACAAGTGTAACTATATATATTTCCTACTTTTAAATTATATAGATTTATTATGGTTGAAAATGCTATATATTTAGTTCAACTCTTTAACTTATGAAATAATTTTGGACAATCACAAAGTTCATATTCAACTGTTATTTTTATTTTCTCAATATGATCTTTATAATCATTCACATCAGTAAAAAAATCCTCAATATGGTCTTCTTAATTGTCCACACTTGTAATTATATCAGATTATCCATAAAATGCACTGTTATCCCAGCCACTAGCTACATTTGCTTCTTCTTTGTGTTTATTCCAACATTTATAACTTTGATATATTCCAGGATAGATCAAGTGCTCTTCCCACTCCTCTAGACTAATCAGTCTTGAATAACAATAATGTAAACACAGACAAAGGATTTGAGAAGGGTCGTGGGAATGATCTTTTTCAAAATTTATGAACTCTTTCACTCCATCTTCATACTATTTTGTCAGATGATTGGAATCCATCCATTCTTTATTCAAATACATCCGATTTTATTTATTAATATTAATATTTATCAAAACAAATACACAAAAAATGTTCAACATGGGTCACCATCTAACCCTATATCCCTCTGAGAAGATCCAAAGGAAGTGAAAAAAGCTAGAAAAAATCTGAACCTATAAAATATATGGGTAATCTAAAATTCCAATAGGTCACCATAACCTACCAAATGTAATTGATCACATTCATATTACATTCAAAAAAATATAGTTTGAAATACATTAAAAAATAAACATTTTTTATAATTTTTTACCAAATAAGTAGTAACACCTAAAAGTGTGTTAAAACCCTTTTTCTAATATTTTCATTAAATTAAAATAATTACATGGAAAAAAATTTCCTCAGCCAATACCATTTGGTCAAATCAATAATTTAAAATCATAATTTAAATTGTTATAAACACCCATTTTTGAAACAAAATTTTCAAAACTCAAAGAGGTTTCCAACTATCATAAAATTTTCTAAAACATGTTTGAAAACCAACCATTTTCATAAACATAAACATGGTGGCCTAAAACCCCATTTTAAAAACTCACACATTCTTGGAATTTAAAAAACAGACCATTCTAAATTTTCTCATTTTAGAAAAATTTTCAAAACTCATTATTAAAATATTTTGAAAACACATCCAAATCATGCTTTCCTTTTTTACTTCTTTAAAATCCATTCACAATCCTTTTTAAAAGAATCTGAAAATCCAACCATACAAAGAATTAATAAAGCACAGGGTCGAGCACCACTATGTCAAGTCGTATAATATGGGGAAAACAATAAGTAAACGCGTTCCAAACAGTAATATAAATAATAGGGGATATAATAGAATTAATGAGATAAAACTTCTAAATGATCCTAAAAAGGATTCCAGTGTCATGGGCATCATCACTATGATGTATTAATAAAAGGACTTAAACTAGAGATTAGGAAACTCAGACATCACTACTAAACCTATCCACACCCCCTATGTCCCATAAAACAAGTTCGTCAATAATAAACATCCCCACATGGGATCACAAGATACAATAGTCATACAAGAATCAAAGGGGATAAAGAGGGTATCACGCCTTTTATGAAAACTCATTTTTTATAAAATTTCAAATGGACATTATCTTTTCAAAAAAAATGTTTAATTCCAAGAAATTTTATCATTTATAAAATTCATCACAATATACTCTTTGGACCAATTTTATCAAAACACCTTTAAAACTCTAATGGGAATTCCCACTACCCTTTAAACGACCATTGAAAACATTCAAATACACAATAAGTTTCAAAATCCAATCCACATGAGAAAACACACCCTTTTTAAATAATTCATCTCATTTGAAAATCTTAATAGCTTTAAAAACCTCCAAAAATTGATATAAAAATTAACCAAGGATACAAAAAGTGTTTTAAAATATATATCTCAAGGGTTAACTCACCACTCTAAAAATAAAATAACATCTTCCAAAAAATTGAACACTTTCAAATCACCCAAACTATTGGTTGGTATAATAACCCATACTTTACATAAATTGATATTACTTCAAATTTGATGAATATTCCTTAAAAAATATAGCAAATCCACAACAGGGCCGTATAGATATAGTGTCTTGAGAAATTAGGGAACATAAACAACTGGTTCATAAGATATCTTTATTTCCTCCCACTTATTTCATCATAACTATACCCCTTTTTGAAATATATTACTTAATAACCTTCTTCGTGACCTAGGGAAAAGAAACATATAAAAGGGTGAGCTAATATGATTAGCAAGGGTAAACAAGGGAGATATCAATCATATCATAATTATAAGACATAATAATATACCATTTGAAAATATTATCCTGCATATGAAAGATCGTGATATCGTGCCATGGGATAAATCATGAAAGTTCATAAGAATCAATGAACATAATCTCAAAATTCATAACATAATACATGGAATTATGTTGTGTTCACATAATCAAATAAAATCATTTCTTATTAGTCAATCTCATTGAGAAGACCATTATAGCGGACAAAGTCCATTACTAAACCGAGTTCGCTCTTCATTCCAGCCCTGTATTACTGAACTAAGATCATTTCCCATTCCAGCCATGTTTATATCATGAGATATAAATATTTACCTAATGAATTGGAGGGAGATATAGGTCCCACCCATCTCATAATTAAACCATTCTTATGTGTTCCAAAATAACATAAATCATTCATCTTATCCCAAGGAATAAAATGATATTCTTTAAACATCATTCCACCATAACATAATCCATGTCAAAAAATGGATTTTAAAAATAGAATTACATCATAAACACAATAAAATCATAGGAACAATAAGAATATTATATTTGAAACTTAACCCTATTAACTAATTCCATATTATATGGAAAATAATTTTGATATAACACTTGAAATTAATTCTTGAGGAAAATATCATTTATTCTTCAAAAACATATTTTTTTCTCAAAATGCCTTTCAATTTTAAAAGAAAAGAATTTATTTGAAAATAAACTTGAAATAATTTGGAGGAAGCATCATGTAAATAAGGTTTTATGAAAACATAAAAATTCATTCATGCCGTATAAGTTATAAAAAAATATCCTCATACTTTTTCCGGAAAAGTCAAAAAGTACCTTGTATCGAATAATGAAAAAAGATTCCTTTCATACAGTTCAATAAAAATTGAACAATGGTTAAAATTTACTTTAAAAAATTATATAATAATATAAATAATATTATATATTTATGAAACATGGATGTGGATGATAAATATACCCTAGTAAATACTTACGGATAAACAATCTTGGATAATAATGAGATTGTGAAATTATCCCTTACCTTTTAGGTCTAATTTCCTTTGTATGTATATGAACCTCATGTATAATTTTTTAAATAATTTCATTGACTTATTTAAGAATAATAGAAACTTTTATATCATATATGATCATATTATCATTCATTTCTTAATAACATTTCATTATTACTTGTTATTCGGGTATTAATTGCTTTATGTTCGTATGCATGTTTTGTTGAATAAGTTCTGGTTCTCCTTCTAAGTTAATATTTATATATTCAAAAAAATATAAAAACATAATATATACCATATTTATTCATTCTGTCCATTTATATAATCATTCATTAATGAATATCATGTTGAATGAATCGCATCACATCGTGGACACGGTAGGTCATACGTATGCACTAGCGACGATATCATTTCCATAATTGTTGAGTGGTATTGATGTGAATGGTGTATAATATTTATAAATCAATATCATGTTATTATAATAATATATAGTTATTATTTACATCATTATACCCATCCGAGTAAGGTGGTGGTGAAAAACATATTACACCACGGTGTGGAGACGATAAGCTATACGTACACACATATGGTGATTTTGTTTTTCATAGGATGGATAGAATGTGGAATATTGTTTTTCTATAATAATAATAATAACATATTTGTATATAATTGATACTATATTTTTTACTTTATAATCAAAAAACTTATGAAGAGTAAGTATAAGAAGAAATAAATTTGAAAGAATTGGTAGAGGAGATTACCTCTTCTTCGACGTGCTTCCACTTAATTTCCTCTTAGAGTACTAGAGTTAGTCATTGAAAAAGACCATAACCTCTAGAATGTAAGTATAGAAGTTCATAAGGGAAACGGGTAGATTATATTCAAGATTAAAGGCTCAAAGTGAAGTTAATAGGTGAGGGAGGATGTGCCCTTTTATAATTGAGGTGAAGGAACTTTTGGAATCTCCAAAAATATTAATTTAGAAAAAAAATTAAAACCCATCCAAAAACCAAAAAAAATGTCCTGATTTCTAAGATTATATGATATAGGGTTGTAATATCATGAATGAATAAATTTTTTACACCTTTCCTTTCAAGTTAAACTTTATCATTTTAATTAACAATTATTTATTCTATATAAATTTTAACTAGGGTAACAAATATTTCAACATTAAATGGGTACAATATTTACTTATTTGATGTAAATGAGATCATAAAAAAATACCTTATAATATTTTAGACCCTATAAATATTAATATATATTTAAAAAAATGTTTTATGATTTTTAAATAATTTAATAAAACATTATTTTGATAAACAAACAATAGTTTCAAATTTGACACTATTAAATTCATTTATTTTATAAAAATATTAATATAACAAGTTAACATTGAATAAAATATTTTATTATATTCCTAAGATTCAAGGTCATCTATAAAATTCATTAGACATATTAATTATACAATATTGTTTTTATTTTAACATTTTTAATAGCATTTATTTGTTATCTACATTAATAAAATAATTACTACATCAATTTGGTTTAATTATTTAATATATATATTTATTGAATAAAAATAAAAAATAAAATACTATGATGAAGATAAATTTACTATATTTTATAATAATATTTTTAGTCGAATTTATATTCTGTAAAATAAAAAATTTAAAATGTTATACTTATTAAATTATCAATATGACACCTTTAACATCACTTTAAATAAAATAATATAAGTGTCACAATCTCTTCTATACGGCTCCAAATGGTCACTAGCTTGAAATTTGGATTGTTATGGTCGATATATATTCATCAAATAATATTTTTTCAAGTTTTTGGGTCTTCTGATGATTATTAGTATTTTAATTAAAATTGTTTTATTGATTTCTCATCAATTAATTAATGTTTACATAATCAAAGTATAAGTCTTTATAGTAATTATTTATTTCAAAAAAATTACATATAAATTACTATGATAAATAAAAATATTTTATATTTAAAATGAGTATTTATAATCGAATTTATATTCTGTATAACCATGTAAAAAATGATATAGTTTTTAAAATTTGAGTAATACATATTTAATTTTTCTTTAAATAAAATAAATTAAATGTCCTAATCTCATCCAAGTGGCTTCAAAAAGACACCATTTTGACCCAAGTATGATTTAGGAAGAAATAAACTCATCCAATGATATTAATACAAATTTTAGGGTAATTTTATAATATTATTCTTACCCTTAATTTTCTAATTCACCCTTCTACTGTTTTAAAACAAATTACCGAAGTTACTATTCATAATGCCCAAAAATAAAATAAAGATATTTAAATAATTTTTACCTACTGATTCAAAATTTTGAATTCATTTTTCAAAATTAAAAATATATAATTTGTAGTAATTAAGATAAAATTAATCCCGTTGTTGGAAATATTGAATGAGTTTTAAAAGTTAAAACATTGCAAAAGATTGAAATGTTTTTACATTTGAATTCAATGTAAAATTAATTCTATTGAAATAAATTATATTGAATGATAAATATATATTATATTTATACTTTAAAACCATTCAATATTTTAATATAAGTAAATAAATTAATTTGATGAAAAAATTGTTTTCATTTAAAATTTAGTGTATTTTTTACTATTCATTAAAATTTAAAAGTTATCAAAAAAATATTAAAATTGCATCCAAAGTAAATTTTTATATCCTACTTCCAAAGAACATGTTTATTTTTTAATTTAAGAATTATTTATGTGGAAAAATCATAATTTAAAATGGATTCGTAATTAAAAGTTGGAAAATTACCCTTTTGAAAAATATGGTTTTTTATAAATCAAATTGGGTTTATTCATAACCTGTGAAACAAATATCTATTGGATGAATATAAAAAATATTTTATTAATTATATAACATATATGTTTCATTAATTTCATTTTCTAATAGTAATTCACTCAATTTATTAATAAAAAAATAAAAATATATAATTGATTTATATTTTTCATAAACAATTGGTAGTGAATGACTTCACCATAAATTTTCATAAGTTAGTTATATTTATTCCCACTAACCTAAAAACTATGTTAAAATGGCCATTTTATACTAAGTACATCTCGCGGTTTGTTTAAACTCGCAATTGTATGAATTGAAATCTATTGAATAATTAAAATTATTTAGATAAAATATTTAATAAAAACATAAGGGTGTTACATTCTAGCCCCCTTAAACCTAATTTCACCCTCAAAATTCATCACTTGGATAAAAATAGATGAGGATATCTCTCTGTCATCATATCATAAAGTTCCCACATAGCTTCCTCAAATTAGTGGTTCCTCCACAAATCTTTAACCAAGTGGGTGGTCTTGTTTTAGAGAATTTTTTTTCTACGTTCTATAATTTATATCGGTTGTTCTTCATAAGATAGTTATTGCTCCAACAGTAGGACTTATCAGTTTTGTACATATGAAAGATTATGTATTTACTTTCTCAGGAGAGATACATGAAATACATCATGAAATTTAAATAGATTCGGTGGAAGAACCAATTGGTAAGCTACCTTCCCAAAATGATTCAGAATTTCAAAAGGACTGATATACCTAGGGCTCAAGTTAACCTTATTTACAAATCTCATTACTCTATTCTAGAGAGATATTTGTAGAAATGTCGTATCATCCACTTCAAATTCTAGGTCTTTTACTCCATTGTTAGCATAACTTTTTTTTCAACTTTGAGTTTCTATTAAGTGTTGTTGAATAGATCTAACCTTTTCTACCATTTCATAAACAAGATCTAGTCCTAATAGCTTTATTTCCCTAACTTCGTCCCAAAAATTTTGAGTTCTACACTTATTTCCTTAGAGAGGTTCATAAGGATCCATAAGAATACTCTAGTGAAAGCTATTATTGTAGGAAAATTCCACAAAAGTTAGTTTCTGATCCCAAAAACATTTGAAATCCATAGATAAAGCCCTGAACATGTCCTATAGAGTTTGAATTATCCTCTTAGACTGACCATCTATCTGAGGATGATAAGCAGGGCTGAAACTTAACTCTGTACTAAGAGCCTACTAGAGGCTTCTCCAGAACATCATGGTAAACCTCAAATCCCAATAATATATAATGTAAAGTGGTACTCCATGAAATATCACCACTTCCTTAACATATATCATGGAAAGCAGATCAAGAAAGAAATACTCTCTAATTGAAATGAAGTGTGAGAACTTCATATCATGATTAACTATAACCCATATAGCATTATGGACTTTATATATTTTGGGATGTCTGTTGAAAAAATTCCATAGTGATATTTTACCATTTACATTCTAGTATGGGTAATGGTTGTAACATCCCCTTAGAATTCTATCACATAGCCTTAACTTTTTGAAAAACCAAGCACTAAGAGACATATTCAGAAACATCTATTTTCATGCCATCCCATTAGAAATACTCTTTCAAGTGCATGTATATTTTTGTACTTATAGGCTGAATAGAGAATGAATAACTATGAGCCTCATCCAATAGATCCTTTTTTAATTATGGTATGGGATTAATACAAACCTGATTCTTAAACCTTATTATTCCATCATGATCAAGGTGAATTTAGGAACATTTCTCACCTTCTTTTGTATCCCTACATATTTCTTCTATGACTCCATAATCTTCACTTGAATAGATGGTTGAACATTCAATTCAGAAATATAAGATTTATCCCCTTCCTTTAAAATTTCAATATCTATCCGTTGAAAATCCATAAATATTAGATATTTTGTGATCCTCGTCAAGGATAGTCTAGTATGGTCCTTCTGACTCAAAGCATCTTCCACCTTGTTCGCTTTCCAAGGGTGGTAATGTATTGAGCATTCACAATATTTAATCAACTTCAACCATATTCTTTTATGCATATTCAACTCCTTTTGTGTGATGATATAATTTAAACTTTTTTGATCAGTATAAATATCACACCTTTTAACATAAATAATTCCTCCATATCTTTAATGAAAAGATTACCACAACTAACTCCAAATCATGAGTTGGGAAAATTTTATCACGTATTTTCAATTGTTGTGAGGAATAAGCTATCACCATGTCATTTTTCATGAGAACACATCCTTTCCCCTTATTTGAAGCATCAATATAGATCACAAACCCTTCTCCACTACAAGGTAGTGTGGGCACAAGTGCGCTGGCTAACTTTCTTTGTTCTCTTTGAAATTCTCTTCACATCTCTCAGTCAACATGAACTTAAATCATTTTCAAGTCAACTTGGTGAGTGGATTGATAATCGTGAAAAATATTTCTCAAAACATCAATAATATCCATACAAACAAAGAAAACTTCAGATCGCAGTTACCATTATTTTACTCAGCCAACTTTCAATAACTTCTGTTTTTACTGGATCCACATATATCCCCTATTTTGAGATTATGTGACCCAAAATTGAAACTTTCTAAAGCCAAAATTCACACTTGGTAATTTTTTCATAAATGTTATCCTTTCTCGGGGTCTTCATCACAATTCTCAAGTGATCTTCATGTTCTTACATTCTTTTCAAATAGACAAGAATATCTTCTATAAAAACTACCACAAAATGATCAAGATAGTCTCAAAGACTATATTAATTAGATCTATGAAGATAGTGGGGGA
The DNA here is from genome assembly GCA_963277665.1 of Viscum album. Taxonomy (NCBI): domain Eukaryota; kingdom Viridiplantae; phylum Streptophyta; class Magnoliopsida; order Santalales; family Viscaceae; genus Viscum; species Viscum album. The sequence goes on from OY728162.1 coordinate 1,396,069,965, forward strand.
ATTATTAAGACCAAAAGGCATCACTATAAAGTCATAGTGTCTATTCCTATTATAGAATGTCATCTTTGGTATGTCCTCCTTCTTGACCCTTAATTGATGATATATTAAATAAAGATCAATCTTGTAAAAGTATTGAGCTCCGCTTAGTTGGTCAAATAAGTCATCAATGTGGGGAAGAGGATATTTTTTATTGATAGTGATCTTGTTATTTTCTTGATAATCAATACAAAGTCTCATTGATCTGTATTTATTCTTAAAGAAACAGAACATATTATCACTAAGGTGATGCTCTAGGTCATATGAATCCATTATAAAGATTCTCTTAGAGTTTCTTCTTCAATTACTACAACTCAATTGGGGCCATTCTAAAAGGTGTATTTGAAATAGGCATAGAACCTCGTATAAGTTCTATTGAAAACTCAACCTCACAATTCTATGGAAGTCCTGGAAATTATTTTGGAAAGACTACATCAAACTCTCATACTATGGGTGTATTCTAAATTATGAGTTTATCCCCAACCATTTGACATAGAAAACCTTCATTTATAGGGATCAAGATCCATAATATGGAATAAATTTTCACTGTAAGTTCATACATATCATTGCATTGATAGATTATCATAGATTTATCTAGAATATGAAATGTGACTTCCCTTACTTGTGAATTGATATGAGATATATATAGATAAAGCCAATCCATGCCAAGAATCACATCAAATTCCACTGAAGGAAGGATCACATGATTTACAGGAAGCACTTTCCCAAAAACTTCAACCGGAGAATAATTATAAACTTTTTTAAGTGACTGTTGTGCCATTAGTATTTTTAACAGCTAACTCCACATCTAATTTTAGAAGTAATACGGTGATAACCTTAGAAATTTCTTTATAAATAAAAGAATGGGTGGATCCAGAATCAAATAAAACAGTCTCTACTTTAGAGTGTATGGTAATTATACCTTTCACCACTTCATTATCGTACTCCACATCACCGATAATGATCAATTGAGACTTTATTTTGTCTTTGGACTTTTTATAATGTCAATAATCATCAATAAACCTTGGATTAGGTCATTGATTGGCCTAATTCCCCATTTCCTTGCACTTTCAACATTTATGTGAATGAGGTTCTTTCTATGTATCCTTTTCTCTATTCACATCATTAGATATGTTTTTCCAAACACTTCGACATTAAACTGTATGATAACCTTCTTTTCCACAATTAAAACATTTACTAGTCCCTTTAAGACAATTTCTACCATGTTTCTTTCCACACATTGAGAATAAGGTAAAATCATCTTATTTTTAGTGTGGTCTTTATATTTTCCCTTGAATTACATTTTTATCTTCTTGTCAAAACCATAGGACTAGTGGGTTACTCCAATATCAATATCATCCTTGAGATCACATCGAACTATTTCTTCACTGCTATTGAAGTCTCTTATTCTTAATGCCCTTCATAAAATTGATTTTAACAAACTAAAATTTGATCAATTTTACTCTCAGGTTGGATAGTAATTCCATAATCATACCATGAAAGTCTTGTAAAATTCTATTCATAGGTAGCAATAGATTTATCATCCTTCTGTTTAATTTCAAGGACCTAATTTTCCATATTTGTCCAAATAATAAGAGTAAAGTACTTATTGAAAAATAAGTTCTTGAACTCATCCCATTCCATGGATTCAATTTCATCTCATTGACTCTTATTCTTAGTAAGATTCCACCATTGATCAACTTCACATTCCCAACTATAGGATGATAATATGAATTTATCATGTTCTGAACATTGGATAACTAAAAATATATTTTTAATTGTACTCATCCATTTTTCAAACACTAATAGATCAGAAGAACCACTGAAAGAAGGTGGATGTTGTATCACAAAGGAATCAATAGAATGTTGTTCCCTCCTTTACTTGTTTGGAAGTCCTTCATGATTCATAGCTTGAGAAAGTTGTCTGAGCATGAGTATATTATTTTTCATTCTATCTCCCATAACATTTGGTTTCTCGGGAGGAAAATCACTATATTTCCGGTTGTATTCATCATTAACGCAGTTCCTATGGGTTCCAACCATTGACTTAAACCAGTAAGCATAGTGTTAGAGACACTAACCATAATAGGAAAACCACATAATCAAGAATAAAATTTTAATTTAGTAAACTTTAGTTTTTATCCTAGGTTATTAATTATCATTTATAAAACACAAGGATTGTAACTTATACTTAGACATATCCATTGGCTTCTTACTAAGATTTTCTCATCCTAGTTTCAAAAGGTTAACTATACCTTTCCTCTGATACCAACTATAATGACCCATAATTTACATAAATTTATATTACTTAAAATTTGAAGAATATTCATTAAAAAATATAAAAAATCCATGATATGACCATATAGGTATAGTGTATTTAGAAACTCGAAAATATAAACAACTGGTTCATAAGACATATTCATTATCTCTCACTTATTTCATCATAACTAGATCCCATTTTGACATATCATACTTAATTCCCTTCTTCATGACCTGGGGAAAAGAATCATATGAAAGGGTGATATCAGATTCTCAGTAAGGGTAAACAAGGGTGATATCAATCATATCCTAATCAAAAGACATAAGAACATAACATTTGAAAATATTATCCTACATATGAAAGATCGTGACATCATTCCATGGGATAAATCATGAAAGTTCATAAGAATCAATGAATATAATTCCAAAAGTCATAACATAAGACATGATGTTTTGTGATATACACATAATCATAGAAAATCATTTCATAATAGTCAAGGTTCATTTCCAAGACCATCATGGTCGATAAAGTCCCTTACTGAACTGTTTTGACTCATCATTCCCGCCCTGTATTACTGAATCGAGATCATTTCATGTTTCATCCATGTCTATCTCATTAGATATAACTCTTTACCCAATGAATTAAAGGGAGATATAGGTCCCACAAATCTCATAATGAAATAATTATTAATTATTCCATAATAACATAAATAATTCATCATAACCCAAGAAATAAAATGGGTTTCTCTAAACATCATTCCACCATAACATAATCCATGTAACACAAATGGATTTCATAAATTGCATTCCATCATAAACATAAAAAATAATAGGAATAATAAAAATATTATACTTGAAACATAACCCTATTAAATAATTCCATCATAGATGGAAAATAATTTTTATATGACACTTGAAATTAATTTGTGAGTAAAATATTTTTTTCTTATTCAAAAATGTTTTCTTTTCACAAAATGCCGTGAAATTTTAAAATTGGATAATTTGTCTGAAAATAAACTTTAAATTTTGTAGAGGAATCTTCATGGAAATAAGGAATTAGGAAAACATCAAAAATCATTCATTTTTTATAAGTTTAAAAACACACCCCTCATACTTTTTCCAGAAAAGTCAAAAAGTACATTGTATCGAATAATGACAAAAGACTCATTTCATACCATTGAATAAAAAATCGCCAATGGGTAAAATTTACTTTAAACATGTATATAAGAATAGAAATAAAATTACATGTTTAAAAAACATGGATGTGGATTATTAATATACCCCATTAAATAATTATGTTTAAACAATCTTAGATAATAATGAGATTGTGAAATTACCCCTTACCTTTTTGGTCTGATTTCCTTTGTATGTATCTAAACATCCTATATAATGATTTAAATAATTTAATTGAACTATTTCATAATATTATTCATTTTTTATATCATATATTTTCATATTTTCATCTATTTTTTAATAACATTTCATTATTACTTGTTATTCGGGTATTAACTTTTTTATGTTTTTATGCATGTTTTGTCGAATAGGTTCTTGGTCTCCTTCTTAGGTTATATTTATATCATTAAAAATGATATTAACATTATATATACCATATTTATTCATTATTTACATTTATATAATCATTATTTAATGATGTTTATGTAGAATGAATCGCATCACATCATGGAGACGGTAGGTCATACGTACACATGAGCGAAGACATCATTACCATAATTATTGAATGGTATTAAAGTGAATGGTGTATAATATTTCAGAATAAATATAATTTTATAATAATCACATATAGTTATTATTTCCATCATTATACCCATCCATGTAAGGTGGTGGTGAAAAACATATTACACCATGGCGTGGAGACGGTAAGTCGTACGTATGAGCGCGTGATGATTTTGTTTTTCGTAGGATGGATAGAAAGTGGAATATTATTGTTCCATAATTATAATAGCATCTAAGTATATAATTGATACTGGAGTTATTACTTTATAATTAAACAAATAATGAAAAGGATATATAATAAGAATGAAGTTTGAAAGAATCGGTAGAGGTGATTACCTATTATTCGACGTGCTTCCTATAAATCTCCTCTTAGAGTACTAGATTTGGTCATTTAAGAAGAACAGGACCACTAGAATGTAAGTAGAGAAGTTGATAAGGGAACAAATTAGGGTATGGAAGAGATTTAAGGCTCAAAGTGAAGTGAATAGGTGAGGGAGTGTGTGATGTTTCATAATTGATGTGAGGGGCATTTTTAGAATCTCAAAAATATTAATTTATAAAAAAATAAAACCCCATATAAAAAACTCAAAAATGTCAAAATTTCTAAGATGATATGAGATAGGTTTGAAATATCATTAACAAATAAATTGTTTTATAATTTTTCTATCATTTTAACCCTTATCATTTTAATTAACACTCACTTATTCTATTTTATTTTTGACTACGGTAACAAATATTTCAACATTAAAAGGGTGAAACATTTACTTATTTGGTGTAAATGAGACCATAAATAAATACCATAGAATATTTTAGACTATATAATAATTATTATATATGTTAAAAAATCATGATTTTTTAATAATTTAATAAATAATTATTTTGATAAACAAACAGTAGTGTCAATTTCGACAATATTAAATTCATTGATTTTTTAAAAATATTATGATAACAAGTTATATTCAAACACACTATTTTATTATATTATTAATAGGAAAAGGTAATATAAAAAATTCATTGAACATATTAATTATAGAAAATTATATTTATTTAAATATTTTTAATAAATTTTTTTTGTTATCTCCATTAATAAAATAATTACTACATTAATTTTGTGTAATTATTTAATATACTTATTTGTTGAATAAAAATTAAAAATAAAATACTATGATTAAGATAAATCTACTATATTTAAGAATTATATTTTTAGTCGAATTTATCTTTTGTAAAATACAAAATTTAAAATGTTATACTTATTAAATTATGAATGTAATAACTTTTACATCACTTTAAATAAAATATTATAAGGGTCACAATCTCTTATATAAGGATAAAAATGGTCACAAACTTTACAATTGGATGGTTATGGAAGATATATACTCTAAAAATAATATTTGGTCAAGTTTTTGGGCCTTTTTATGGTTATTATAAGTTTAATAAAATTTGTTTTATTGATTTATCATCAATTAATTAATTTTTACCTCATCAAAGTGTAAGTCCTTAAGGTAATTATTCAATTATTAAAAATTAAAAATAAATTACCATGTTAAAGAAAAATATTTTATATTTAAAATAAGTATTTATAATTTAATTTATATTCTGTAAAACCTTATATAAAAATGATATAGTTATTAAAATTTGAGTAAGACATATTTAATTTTTCTTTAAACAAAATAAATTAAATGTCCTAATCTCATCCAAGTGGCTTCCAAAGGACACCATTTCAACCCAATGATGGCTTAGTTTGAAATAAACTCATCAAAGTATATTAATACAAGTGGTAGGTTAATTTTATAATAGAATTATTATCCTTAATTACCCGATTTACCCTTTTACCATATTAATAAAAATTACTGATGTTACTATTCATAATTCCCAAAAATAAAATAAATCTATTTAAATAATTTGGACCTACTGATTAAAAAATGGAATAATTTTTTTAAAATTCAAAACACATAATTTTCATTAATTAATTTAAAATTAACCCTATTGTTGGAAAGAGAGAATGAGTTTTGAAAGTTAAAACATTGAAAAAGATTGAAATTCTTTTTCATCTGAATTCAATGTAAAATTAATGATAATTACATAAATTATATTAAATGATAAAAATATATTCTATTTATACTTTTAAACTATTAAATATTATAATTTGACATTATATATTATTTTGATGAATTTTTTTTCAATTAAAATTTAGTGTATTTTTTCTTACTATTCATTAAAATTTGAAAGTTATCAAAAAATATTAAAACTTCATCCAAAGTAAATTTTTATTATCCCAATTCAAAAGAAAATGTTTATGTTTTCATTTAAAAATTATTAATGTATAAAAATATTAATTTAAAAGAGATTCTCCATTAAAAGGAAAAAAATTACCCTTTTGAAAAATATAGGTTTTCATACATCAAATAGGGTTTATTCACATCATATGACAAAAAATTTATTGGATGATTATCAAAAATATTTTATTAAGTATATAATATATATATTTGATTAATTTTGTTTACTAATAATAATTCACTCAATTTATTAATACAAAAATAAAAATATATAATTGATTTATATTTTTCATAAATAATTGGTAGCGAATGACTTCACCATACATTTTCATAAGTTAGTTATATTTATTCCCACTAACCTAAATAATAGGTTAAAATGGTTATTTTATACTAAGGGCATATCATGGTTCATTTAAACTCATGATTTCATGCAATGTAAGCTATTGAAAAATTAAGATTATTTAGAGAAAATATTTTATAAAACATCCTAGTTTTACAGTTAGAAATACAATTAACAAAAGGGGTGTTCTCACATTTGAGGAAGATAGTTTCAAGAACTCAATTAATATGAATATTAGAAATGTATAGACCCCATAAAGAGTTCTAAAATGTGAAAATTTTTAATTTTAAAAATATGAATTTAATAGTAGGAATGTCATTTCACTCCCATACTTCTCTAGAAGCCTTAGTGACTCTCCTCATACAGACCACCCATTCCCTCACCCTCATATCGAACTTAATATTGGTGATTCTTCATTAAAACTCAAGGTATGAATTAACTAAGTGGTCCTTATATCTTATTTCCACATTAGCTCTCCATCTTTCTCCATTCTCTTTCTCTCATATTGTCATGGTATCCATGTGTTCAAAATTTCAATTGATTTACATCAGGATTATTTTTTCTAGGGAATCTTGTAAATTGCTAGGAATATTTCCTCTTATCTTTTGGTATTTTAACAACCATTTAAAATTAAATCAATGATTACTGGTGGGTGTTCTTATGATAATCATATGAAATTATAAATTAATAAATTACATTATGAAAGTTATTTTTCTCGGTTCACAAAAATTAAGCTACATACAAGGAGTATATATAAGTGATTTATTGATGTACTAAAATCCAGCAAGTTCACCGATTGTATAAGGTTTAAAATATTACCATTATCTCTTTTTGTTTACAACTACACATAAATATAAATGTTCAGTTCTTTATTATAGAAAAAATACTCACTACCGCTCAAGTGTGTGATTTTAATTCTTATTAATAAAAAACACTATAGGTAGATATTTTTATGACATCTTCATGAAATTGGAGGATCTATTTCTTATTCCTCTTCTTATTTAGCTTTACTAATCAATAATATCCAAATCTTCACTGAATTTATTGTATGTTTCTCTTTATGTTCCTCTATCAATTCTCTATAATTATTCACTCTTCATCATGAAATTTCCAAAATCATTACCCTAACTTCATAATAATTTATCAATGGTCATGATATATCCATGTTTTTTATAGCCACCATGATCATGATTGTTTTCCATCCACCATGTTATATTTTCAAAGACAACCAAAAGGGTGAAATTATATCTTCTATTCTCACTTTATAACCTCCAGGTTTTCAGGATTATGAAATCTTTAAATTCAATAGATATAACCTTTATTATGTTGTAACGTAGATAAATACAATAAAATCCATTCAAAATTTCTACTCCTCTAAAAAACACAACACAATCTATCTAACTCTAAATAGTGTAACATGACCAAATCTAAATTTATATCTATAAAACCCCTTAAAACGTAATAAATTATATCACAAAATATTCAAAAATTCATGACCTTCATTAATAGTGTAATATATAATCCATAATGCATAGTCCTAAATAACTTTTTAAGAAATGTATTCTTTAAAAAAAGATAGGGTTATTACATCTCAATAATTATATTCTTAATGAATACAATGAACCAAAAACGGTTCACCCTAATCTCAAATTATTCATTATTTTCAAAAACCTAACAATAAATTAATTATGGGAATATAATATTCCATGAAATATACCTTTGGGGGAGTGAGCGACGGTGAAGTCGAGGTCAGTAGAGGTGGCAGTGAGGCCAGAAAATGCGGTAGAGGGGGTAGTGGAGGCGGCATAGTGGGCAACGAAGGTGGAAGGGATAGTGCGGCTGGGGGAGAGCAGTGTATAGATAATGTGGGGTTTGATAAGAGAAGTGGTGTAGTAGGTCTATAGCAGTGCTGGTAGGAGAGAGAGGAGGAGTGGTGGTAGCAGGTTTCAATAAGAGTGGTGGCATTTGGCTTTTGCGAGAGCTTGAAGGTGTGCAAGAGAAGAATCTGATTGTTAAGGTTCATTTTTAAAATTATGTAAAAATTTTATCTAATTTACTTATAAAGCGATGATTAAGGTATGTTTTATCTATTATAAAATAGAAAGCGCTGATAAATGGTGTCTTTATCAATGCTAAGATTATAGTGCTTATAAAGACACAATTTATCAGTGCTTTTTTAACATTTATAAAGGAATATCTTTATCAGTGCTAAGAAAGTGTTAAAAAAGATATGCTAAAAGGAGATACGAATTTTGTGGAAGCTATATCTGGTATTATATTAGAGAAAATCAATGAACTTAAACATTCAATTATTTATCATCTTTCTCTGTCAGGAAATGATTTTTTGATTCTGGATGAACTTAGGAAAAAACTTATTGGATGTTGGGGCTTTGATGACTAGAAAATGACCTCATTGGGTATAGGATACATTCACATTGTTTTTTAATAATATCTTATGAAATAAAAATCCTAGTTATATGGATTCATTAATATTAACCATGTGATCCTAAGAATCCAAGACTAGGATCCACATTTTGATCCCTTAAACGTCAAGAACTCAATCACCCAAATTTGGATACATGTTTATGGTCTGAGTTGGTTCTTGTAGAACCCACAAATACTATGGGAAATTGCACTGGCTATTGGAGTTCTGATTATAATGGATAAAGAAACTAAGAAATCAAGGTATGTTCACATTTCTAGGCTACAGGTTGGATTTGATCTCAACTCCCCTTTGGTTTAGTCCATCCTGTTGACAGTAGATGGAAACAAATTTGATCCAGTGGTTGATTATGAAAAATATCCTGATTTCTATAAATTATGTGACAACTTAGGACACACCTATGATAAGTTTCATAGAAAGATGGCCTACATTTTTTTGTGGGATCAAAATCCACTCCATTGATATTTGAAAAAAGAAACCCAACTCTAAAATAGTGGTGGAGGTGGATAAAGCTGACCTTCATCCTTTGGTGGATCCCATTTCTAGTGGTCACGAGGAAGGACACGTCAATGTAGTAGGGAATACCTCTTTTACTTATGTGTTCAAGTAGGCTACTATCTATGCTCTTACTAGCGGATCCGAGGCTTCATGGGATGAGATGGATACTAATGAAAAGGGGAATTATACTGATGATGTAGATATTTCTAATCTAGTAGAACCCTCCAATGACTCTGATGTTTTGGATCAGCTTGTCCAAACTAAAGGGGATAGGGAATTGATTCAAGAGAAAGCTTTGACTGTTCCTAATTAGAAGGGTAAGGATAAGTTTTCCCCTATTACTTCTAAAAATATTGTGGTGAATGATCATGGACATTCCCCTTCACAGAGTAGGGGTATGGTGCAGCTTACCACCTCTAATACTTTTGATGTGCTTGATCCAGTGCAGGCGATACCTATTCTTTAAAGTCATAATAAATTTTATGTTCCCCTAGTGGAAATTGAGGCTCTTAATGTTAATGAGAAAACTCTCTTGGAGAAAGGTATTTCTAAGTCGGGGATGTAATAGATGGAAGGGACTTGGAAACAACCGTAGACTTGGAGTCAGGGTCATCATCTAAAAAATCATGGTTGTGGATGTGGAAAGGAGGACTGGGTTGCAGCATGAGGGTGTGACTGAAGTATGTATTGTATGACTCAAGTCACCTCGAAGTAGGAGAAGATTAAGGAGAAGTATATTTCACCCTAATCAAAATAACACCCAATCATAATGGGAGTCCACTGATGATGTTAGAGATTCTGTTCATGATTTTCACCATGATTATGGTGACTTTTGACATGTTGTTTCTTTCAATGGATGAGGTCTTGTCTCTATGTTTGATCTCATCCTTCTATTCTTTTGATTGATTTATTTTTCTTTAAATTTTAATAAACGGTCATTAGATTTAGCTTCTCTCTTAAACTCTTTCATATATATAATTATAAATATTTGAATATATTTTTAAATATATTTTTTTAATTATATATATTTATTACATTATAAGCATAATAAATATATTTTTTTATAATCTTGTAATTATTTAAATAAATAAATATATTTATTTATAATTATAAATATAAAATAATATAGATCTATTTTTAATTAAAAATTAATAATAAATATATATTTATATAGAATTATAATTATAAATATTTGTATTTATTTATAAATATTTGTATGTACTTATAAATATATTTATTTAATTATATATATTTATTACTTTATAAGTATAATAAATATATTTGTTATAATTTTATAATTATTTATATATATATATTGAATAAATAAGACTTGATGGGTGGACTATCCCTTTGAGGGGGCTATGGCCTGCCTTTCTGGCCTGTGTGTGAGTTGTGCATGTTTAATTGTCATTTTACCCCCAAGCACCAAATATATATATATAATTATAAATATAATAAATATATTTTTTATTTAAATATATTTATTTTAATTTTATAAGTATTTATGAGAATATAATAGATTCATAGGTATAACATGAATGAATCATATACCAATTATAGTATAGATCATAAAAAACAATTCATCACATATATGGACAACATGAATAATATTAAACGTGTAATGTATAAATGAACATTTATTATGAATATAAACATATTCACGTCAATCAGCCCATGTAGGTTATGAATGTTTTTGTGGAGAAAATCTAGAGTTGTCCAGATCTGGACGACAACAAGAAATAGTATGCAGCCACTTTATAGGCACCAGGTACACTTCTCTCCCTACTTGTAGATAATACGAGTAATCTAATATCTGAACCTGCAATGAAGAATGCCACAAATTCCAGCAATAATAAAGAACGGACCTCTAATAATTATAAATTCAGAAGATCTTCAAGAAATAATGGTTCTGGAAAAAAGAAAAAAGGGGGTTCTAACTCCAAAACTAAACTTTAATGAAGATCCTTTTTTGGAATTGTCAGGGGATTTCAAAATCTGACACCTTCATTGTGTTAAAAAGAATTATTGACACTCATCTCCCTCTTTTATTTGCTATTACAGAACCAAAAATTAACTATGCCTCTAAATACACTTACTTATGTCAAAAAAATTATATTTTTACTGGTAGAATCACTAATAACCTCAATGCAGAATCTTTATGGCTTTTCTCACATTTCTCTGTATAGAATACTAGTGTCTACATTATCTCTAATCAGATTATTACTTGAAATTTTAATATTAATGACACACATATCTTCTTCTCTTTTTTATGATAATAATAGAACCAAGAAAGAAGAACGCTATGGAATGACCTCTCTTATCTTGGTGCTAATATTAATGCACCCGGGTTCATTATGGGTGATTTTAATGCCATTCTCAACTCAAGAGAGAAAATTCGATCCTCTCCCGATTCTATTTCCACAAGAGAATTTAAAACCTCAATAGATGAAAATAATCTCATAGAAATTAATCTCACTTGTGAAAAATACACTTGCTATAGAAGGCACTACAACAGATTAGTTGCCGATAAGCTGGATGGAGCCTTCACAAATTTCCTAGCTTTAGATAATTGGGACACAATCTCCAATATTACTCTTCATAGACTGAGCTCTAATCATCACCCCATTATGATCAGTTTCCCCAGGAAAGACATGAAACCCTGTATTCCTTTTAGATTTAACAATTCTTGGTTCTCTGATGACGAGTTCTCTCATATCATTCAAAACTTTTGGTCCTCAATGACTCATAACAATGATGTTATTGACTATAGCCTCAAATTAAAACATCTAAAACAGACTCTAAAAATTTGATGCATCTATAAAGCCAAAAAAATCAATAATTACATCATGACTCTGGAGAAATATCTCAATGATCTTAAAAATATAAACACCACTTATGATCTCAACATTGATCCAACTAACGAACTAAACATTTCTATAAAACTTAACTCCCCACTCACTTTAAAAGAAAATATGAGAAAACAAACATTTAAAGCTAAATGGTTAACATACGGTGATAGAAATAATAAATTTTACAATTTTGTTCAAAGAATCAAGAAGGCCTATAGTTCATTATCTCTTTTAATGGATGGGGACTGGCTCCTTGACAATGAGAATGACATCGCTCATCATATCATCTCCCACTATGAAACTATTTTCAATGGACCTGATCTAAACAAAGACCTCCTACCTGATGTCATTCCCCTTGTGATCAATGATGAGGACAAATCATTCCTTCTTAACACCCCAATGGATCATGAAATCAAATACACTGTCTTTAGTCTAAACCCTGATAGTGTCCCAGGCCCTGATGGTTTCAACAATGGGTTTTTTCAGCATTATTGGGATATAATTCAGATTGATGTTTGTAAAATTGTTAAAACCTCTTTCATCAATGGGGTTCTCCCTCATGCCCTAAATTCTCAGTTTCTCACCTTCATATCGAAAGTGGATAACTCCTCTGAGATTTATTTATTTATACCCATTGCTCTTATCAACACCATTTTTAAAGTCATTACAAAAATCATTTCCAACAGACTCTCCACTCTCACGAACAAAATTGTCTCATGGAACCAATTTGGATTTATAAAAGTAAGATCCATTCAAGACTGTATTTTACTCACCTTTGAGTGTGTCAATAATTTGAATAAAACCAAAAGGTGAGGTAACATAGTAATTAAGCTTGACATCAAAAAAGCTTTCAACACTATGGACTAGAGTTTTATTTTCAAAGTTCTTCTTGGTTATGGTTTTAACACCTCTTTTATAACTGCAAGCGGAACTCTATTCAACTTGGCGTATATCTCCATCCTTGTCAATGGAACACCTAAAGGTTATTTTAAATGAACTAAAGGTTTCTTGAAAGGTGAACCCCTTTCTTCCATTTTATTCTCGATATCAGAAGACTACCTATGTCGTCTGATCAACAAACTTGTAAACCTGAACAAAATAAAGCCCATTCATGTTTCTAGAAATGTGAATGCTCCCACTCATCTTTTTTACGCTGATGAGATAATCATTTTCTTTCAGGGGGATAAAATAAACATCGTTAACCTAAAAAATGTTCTCTCACGCTATGAAGAGGTTTCTGGTCAAACTATTTGCTGGAAATAATTCTTGCTTCTTCTTTGGGAAAGAATTTCTTCCTGGAAGAAAATGTAACAATCTCCGTGACCTCAGTCTAAAAGAAGGCATGCTTCCATTCACCTATCTTGGTGTTCCCATTTTTGGGGTAGACCCAAATCTTGTCACTTTATGACTATTTTTAACCAAGTTCTAAATCAACTTTCTTATTGGAAAGGTAAATCTCTCTCTATGGCTGGAAAAACATGCCTTGTTAAATCCACTATTGTCTCCAAGATGGTTTATTCAATGATGGTCTATAAATGGCTAGTTGGACTCATTAAAAAATGAACACATCCATAAATAACTTTATCTAGACCGGTATCACTCTAGAAAGAAAACTTGTGACCATGCCCTGGTCAACTTGTTGCAAACCCATCGAAAATGGTGGTATTGGTATTAAAAATATCAAGCACTTCAATGAATCCTTTCAAGAATGACTCACTTGGAACCTTTTTCACAATACCTATGAATTTATTTCCTTTATAGAAAATAGGTTTCTAGACAAACATAAAATGGGAAACTCGAACTTCATTAACTCATCTATCTGGCCCTCCATCAAAAATTCCTTCTCTAATATTATGCATAACTCTAGATGGATGTTCTCCAGAGACTCCTCCATGAAATTTTGGTTGGATAACTAGACAGGAATACCTTTAATTTCCATTTTGACTCCTGATCAAACCCCTGATATTACCAAGAACTCTATCAAATACATTTTAAACTCCCAACAGGATCACCTTCCTAAAACTATTCTGAATGTTATTGAAAACTACTCTTTCTCTCCCACCAATGATTTCTTAACTTGGGATCCTGCTCACAATGGTATGCTCCACTCAAAACATTTATACAAACATTATTTTTTTTAAATCATAAAACAACTATAGTTGGTTAAAAAACTTCAAAAAACCTTGGATAAAACTATTTTGATTCAACCTCATTTGGAATATTGCTCAAAACAGAGTGCCCATTGATCTCTGCCTCCAATCTTTTGGCATATATCTATGTTCTAAATGAAAAATCTATAATCAACATAGGGAAGATTATAACCACCTCTTTATCTCTTGTGATACTACTTCTGCTCTCTGGAACTATATTCTTGACATTTTTTACTGTAGATGGTTGAAGCTTAATTCTGTTAAAGCTCAACATAAAAAATGCTCAGAAGTGGAAGGCTCTCAACAAATCAGGAACCTCTTTCATGCTGCGATTGTTGAGATCCATCATGTGATTTGGTATGATCATAATGCTATTATTCATCATAATTACTCATTCAATCAAAATGCAGGTCAAATGAGGATCCTCATTGCCATAAAAGAAGCTACCTCGATTCAAAAGGGATGTTTCCAAAACACCATGCATGAATTCTTTATCCTGAGGTACCTTAGGACGAAAGGAAATTTCTATCAGCCGCATTGTACACTGGAGGTGTTCTGGAGAGCACCCTGCCTGGATGGATCAAGATCAATATCAACGGTGCCTTCAAGGGTAATTCGGGACCTGAAGGATGTGGTGCTTTCTTTAGAAATCACCATGTTCAGATCATTGGATGCTTCATGGGTAAATGTGGCATTTCCACCTCCCTCTAAGCTGAGATGCTGGGCTTGATTCATTCAATTACCTTTTCCAAGTCCTTTGGTTGGAATAACCTTTTGATCTAAAGTGACTCGACGACTATTGTCCAAGAAATTTGGAATGGCGTAACCCAACTTGCTTGGCTGATTACTACCTGCTGGATGGATTTCTCCCATTCAGTTAGCAATCTTAACTATATCATCACACATGTTTATTGAGAATAAAATGTTGTTGCAGATGTTCTGGCCAACATGGGAGTCAATTATGACATTACTTGGTTCGAAGACCTCCCCATTTCTCTCCTTTCCTTTCATGAAAAATATTATAATATGATCCCATCATCTAGACTCTTGTAATCTTTCTTCCATTTTAATAATATTTATGCTTTGTTCATTTTTGACCAAGGCATCACCTTTTAAAAAAAAAGTAAACATGCATATTTTATTTAATGTATATAAATAAACATTATTTAATGTATATAAATAAACATTATTTTTTAATATAAAAAAAATAGTTTTATATACATTAATAATATTTTAAAAAAAACCTTCATTAGTGATGATAATAGCATTGATAAGTCTACCCTTTATCAATGTTAACAAAAGCACTAAAAAAGGGTAGAGTTATCAGCACTTTTATCTAACACTGATATAGCCCCCCTTTTTATCAGCACATTTTTCATAGTGCTGATAAAATTCAATGTTTCCCATATACTGATCGGTGGTAGTGTCTTTATCAATAGTTCCCTTACACTATTTGATTTTTGTATCCAACTATCATAAATTTCTAGTTACTTTATCTAAATCCAAAATCCCCTTTCTTACATGCATTGAAGTTATATTCTCTATGATAGATTCATTAACTCATATGAATCTTGTGAATGAAGTTACCAATTAATATTGGGGTGTCAAAACTATTCTAAGACAGTCGAGTCAATGCTCAATGTAGAAAACAAGAGCCTAAGTTTACACACACAAAGGTGTCTGTCAATCACTTGATTCATTAAATTCAAGGATGCATTACAATTTCATTTTCTAAAAAAACATATGATCTGAACAAAACTCACACTAAACTATTAATATAAAAATTTTAAAGAAAAAGGGTTATGACATGAGACTTGAAGCATCGTTGGATACCATTTGTAAATCCCAAATTAGTAATTACACTTCACTTACATTTCACCCAAATTATCTTAGGTTCCATAATCTAAAAATGTGGCTAGATATCCTTTCAAAATTCATCTTCAAATTTCCATTTATTTCAGAAATATATAATTAAAGTTTTTTCAATTTTAGGGACACCACTTTTTGAGAAATAACTTTTCTAAAAATATAGTATTAAGTATCCTAAAAAACACATTTGATACTAATAGGTTAGAATACAATCAGATAAGCATGAGATTTAGAGTATTGCTGCTACTTTTAAGGTTTGTTACAACAAAAATCAATCCTATTCACTATAGTTTTTGTCATTTTAGTATATAAAGACTGATTCGGTTCTCTTAATATTTACTCTTCCTTTTAGTGGGAAGACTCAACTAAAACATAGTCTGAAAATAATTTTTATAAGGAAAATTCTTCCTGATCTTAGTAATTATACCACATTTATCCATATACACAATTTTACATCTAAATCAGTCCTTTTATTTATTAATTTTATTAATATACTTTAACTTGACATGAAACTTTAGGCTAGATTCCAAATTAAACATGAAATACATCAAATTTCACATGCTAAATGAAACTTTCCAAATTTAAACCAGACCTATTATTATCCATAAAATATGTGGGTTGTGAGAAAAATTACCCCATATAATTTGTCTCCCCCTGAATTATAAACCTATTTAAATAATTTAGAAACATTTATATCATATGGGGAGAGTGGTACATGAAATCTTCCTCAAGTTGAGAAAGATGGTTGGTCTTGGAGGATCAATCATTTATTAACAACCATTCATTTTCCCTCTTTTAGATGTGAGGAATGGAATTCTATAATCTCATCAATTTCCTCTTCTTCTTGATAATCTTTTAATTCAGAATCCATCTTCATATTTGAGGTGTTTTTAATGGAATCCAATTGCTTCATGGATTCTTTGGGATTTCTTTTTTCTTTTTAGCCTAACTTAAAAATGCTAATTCCATGGGTAGATTTACCAACAAAGAACTCTTGGGGATTTATTGACTTAGATTTTCTTTTCCAAACCATATTACTAATTTTTTAAAATTTTTGGTTTTTTTTTATTTCTTAATACATACCTTTCTTTGGGATACTCTTTTTATATGTGCTTTTTCAATTTCATCATCATGTGTATTTTTCCCTTGCTTCCAAACCCTTTTCTTATCTCTCTGGGAAGATTGTGTTTTAGTAATAGTCTTAGAGATTCTCTCAGCACCACTTCCAACATAGTATTATTCTTCAGATAGCCCTTGAAATGTTTTTTCAAGGTGAATTTTTTTTCCATTTCATTCATGTATATATACTCCATTAACCCCTAGTGAAAATTTCCTTCAATTTCTTCTTAAGGAATGGTTAGTATGGTAAGAATAATTATAATGATAACCATACCTTCAATATTATGTTTGGTAACTTATTCTATTAGATTTTCCATCAGCTTAAAAATGGTGAATATATTTTAATGGTCCATTACAAAAATCTTGAAATGTATCCATGCATCATACGGAAGTAGTAGATGTTACCATATCTTCTTTGAGCGCTCAGTTGATTTATATTACCTTTTTTAGGGACCTTCATAGATACTTTTCCAGCATCTACAAGATATTCCATCTTCTTGGGAGCTTCCATGGATTTCTTATTTTTAGGATTTAAAGGAGTTCCATCATATCCAAGGTTGGTTTTCCCGTATAGCACAGCCTTTGAGCTATGAAAAACATCTCACGTTTCCCCTCTAAGATGGCATAATTATCTATTCTCTCATCATCACCTATCTATGGGAGATCAAACAAGAAGTGTAAATCATCCTTGAGTTTAGGCTTTACATTAACATTACATTGTTCCACTTCTTTCTTGGGTAAGATTAACTTATCTTCCAACTATTGGATCTTTTTTCCTATTGTCACAAATTGGGAAGCCATATATTTCTTGAGAGTCTTCCCACTAGAAATATCACCCCTTAATGTATGGGAATTTTTTCCCATATTTCCCGTTTTATATTTCCTATTATAATTCCTTTTATAAATTGAGTCTTTGAGGCATACCTTTTCTTATTTCAACTTTTGTTTCTCCATTGAGTTGTGAGGGGTGTGAAACAAGTTTAACATTCTTGGATTTTAAATTATGAACATATTTTGAGTTCAAATTCTTTCCTTGACACCATCTTTTATTTTTTTCAACTTTTTTCGATATCACTTTCAATTATTAATCTTGTGATTCATTTTTATCCATTAGTCCAGTTTCCACTTCAACAAGACTTTTGTTTAGGACTTTCATCTTTTCTAAATATATTCCCATCACTTTGATCTAAAAGGAATGAGACTTTTTTTCTTCTTTTAGCATCATATTTTCTTCTTTAATCTATTGATCCACCTTCTTGGACATGTTCATGACTTTAACTTTTATCCTCCTTAAAACATCCTCGTCATTAGTAGTTTTTCTTTCAATTGGAATATTATCCTCTTCTTTAATTTCTATAGTATCTTTAAATAGATAAATAAGTTCACAATAAAAAATTTCCATACATTACTTTTTAGGATGTTATAATATTTAAATTGAATCTCACTATTTCCAAAAATATTTCCATAATATAGAATTCCTCATGTGTTTTTCTTCATAATCTAATTAATTTTCCTTAAATTTATTAAAATAATATAATAGAAAACTAAACCTATAACTCCAATAATTAATTGGATTTGGTAAGAGCAAAAATAAATCCAATAAAAAGAAAACCTTCTCCATAATTAGACTTATTTGGCCCAAAATGGGATTAGGTGGGAGATACCCTAATAGGGGGTGAATTAGGGTATGAAATATTTTCCATAATTTAATTATTCTACTTAAAATCACAATGACCTAATGGATCTTAGTTCATAATTTTTAGGTTCATTGATTTTTTCTCTTTAATTGGCGTCGATCCTTTCACATGACCTACCTATTTCATCAATATACCTTTTGATAACTCTTACTCATTTTATCATATGGTTTTGTGAACAAATTAAAGGAATTTAATAACATAACACCCACAAATGTTTTACTTGGTACACTACTATAGACTATTCTAAGGAGCATGTAACTAATAGTGTGTTGATGCGACAGAACCACTAAGCTCACTATTTGTGGGGTTTAGGCTTGGTCAATCATGCACAAGGTCACCCCCTTACAAAAAATTGAGGTTGAATCTCTACAACCTTGAGATCACTTCCCAGACACTTCCCTCTAATGATCACTATTCTAAAGGGAAAAAAAGTAGGCACACAAGCTAAAGAATAATGTAACATATTGTTTATAAGTTGAATCAAGTATAATTTTTTGTACTTTGAATCTCAGGCTACTCCTTCAAAAATATATTGTAAAACTCCCTTTGAATAGCATCATCATAATCCTTACATGAGATTTAATGGAATTATTTCCCTCTTTAGATGGTTCTTAAAGAAAATCCATGACTCCCCTTTTATTCCATAAATTGTTTTAAAACTTCTTTTCCTTCCAATTTAGAAATGGAAATTCCTTAAATTTCTTATACTACAAATCTTCTTTTTACTCCTCTCAAATATAGCAGCGAATGTTTATTTTATTACATAGTAGTAAAAATACCCTCCTCCTTCGACGTGAAGTAGTTATTCATGATGGTGTGGTGCTAGTGTTTCTTTAAATATACAGTGTTAGGGGTTGTGTTTTAGGGTAGTCCCCAATCAAAACCCAAGGAGTTATATAGATTTAATATTGGTTCCCAAAATTCCAATAAAAATATATTTATAATTAAGAATACAACATGTTGTAGTAGGGATATATGAATATATCCAATGTTTCATTGAATTATTATTGATAAAATCTAATAATGAAAATTCCCTTAAACCAATTATCAATGAATTAGAAAATAAAAAATCAAAATCCATGTAGAAACATTTATAGTAGTGGATAACATGTGAAGAAGAAGAAAAAACTAACTGTCAAAATTGATTTAATCAAAATGAGTTCAAAAAACTTGAATTAAATAAGAGTCTACTTGAACAATAATGGTCAACATAAAGTGCTAAAGAAAGAAATAATGGGTTACCAGGATTTTATATTGATTAGGAAAATTATCCTACATGCATGATGTAGGGGAACCATAGTTCCTATATGAATACTAAATAAGTGTACAACATATATAAGTAACAAAAAATAGGAAAATTTAATGAAAATGAACATGAGTAAAATATTCAATGTTAGAGTTCTTATAGACCTATGGCTCGTGATGAAACTGTGTTGAGGGAGAGGCATATACTACACACCTTGGAGGAACTTAAACAACACAACCAAGAAGTACTACAAAAACTTACAAGTGTAAGGAATCAAGAATTGGTAAAGAAGGTGAATCATTTAATGATTTTAACTTACTAGGACTCATTCTCACCTTCGTGTGGTTGGTGAAGAGCCTCTAAACAACTTTTTTAAATGAACCAACCACATTCGACCTAACCTGTCACTCGATTCAGTGAACTAGAAGTCTCAAAGAGGATCTAATGATTTATGTCAGTTTGGACTCTCTCTCTATTTAGGTTAAGGGTGTAGTTCAAGGGTATTCCCTTAGTATGCATCATTTCCACCCTCCTTTATGGGGTTGTGACTTTGTTTTTTCCCTTTTCACAATCAAAAAAAACTTTCAGATAGTCTGAATCATGTTCCCGATCACAATGTGATGACAAGAAGAACTACAGAATCACATATATCCATTTGGGAATAATTTATCACTTTAAAATCAAGTGTGAACCATCCATGAAGTGGATGTACATACTAACTAAATAAGTAGCATAAATAGAAGACAACAAATATATAATAGAGTAAATGCATCTTGACCATGAATAGATATCACAATGTCTTCATAACACGTTATATAGACAAAACATAAACAAGATATCTATAGTCAAATATCTAACAAGGAAAAAGGCCACAAGGTACTATACATATCATAAAAATGGTATAAAATCCAAAAACTATTCTATAAGAGCTGAACTCTAGGAGACCACATCTCCACCATCCCAAAACCACCACAGACATCTGTAATAAAAAGGGTAATTTGAACTATAAGGTTCCCTTTCCCTTACATGTGTCCTGTAAAACAAGGTATATATACACTCAAAGGACTATGTGGTATAGAAGGAAAAAATACTATTAGGATACCAACATGAATATATATAATACATTTATCCATGTAAACTATGAAATCTAGTTTGAAAACTCAATTTTCAAAACCAACTTCACATTTTAATACAATTTAAATTGAAAAAATATCTTTATATAACCCTTTATTTTTCAAAAATAAACTATCTTATCAAACATGGAAAATAAATATCAAATAAATAATAAAACCCACCCAACATAACATGATCAATACACCCACTCATGTTATCAACCGAAGCATAAGGATAAATATCATCATATAACCAAATAATGGAGCACGACAATAACCATAAAAAATATCCATATAACAAATCACTCACATATTGTATATAGAACATAATCCAACTAGGTATAATTAATACACACCATGGGATCTAACCATAAGGTTCTAGCATGAGATAGTCTAAAACAATTGTTTTCTAGTTGGTTAAGCATGATAAAAATTTTATACGCTCTCTCGATCATCCTTAGGCCCAATAATACTCCCATGGTCTCTATTGGTCCACATGGCCATATTTTTAAGGTCTCGTAATCTTCATTCCAAACTCTACCTTAGTACCTCAGTTAACACACTATTTTCCTTGGTCATGCACACACCCACACCCAAGGTCTCCCATGTGTTACTCAATGCCAAACACACAAAACATCAATAAGTGTCAATCATAAAATCCATTAAAAATAGAAATTTGAAAAACCAACATGTCTATTTAAATAGAATACCTTACTCAAGGTAAAAACTTTTTAACCCATATATTCCCCCATTAAAATCCATTAATAACCATAAAATCTCTTTTATCCCTTTTCTCAAACACATGGAGTGCATGAAAGCCAACTCCCTTTATAAACCCCCCTTAAAACACTAAATTTCCAACACACACCATGATTCACATAACACATGTATAAATAATCATTATTAACATAGATTAAAAGAAATCTGATGAAAAAAATAAAAAGGAAATCATGGATCAAAGGTTATCCATGGAAAAAATCCCTTAAATAGATAAATCTACTAAAAAATAAATCAAAACATGTCACCATCTATGAAAACCACTTAAATCAAGAAAGATAGGTCCTCACACACAAAAAACACAAATAAAAAATCCATAACCCTCGTTAACAACCATAGATTCATAAAAATTTAAATATAGGGTTTCTATAATCTATGGGAATGGAATAATACGGAAAGATAAGGGGGAAATAATGAAAATTATGAATAAAGAAATCTATCCTCATGCTAGAATACTAAGGATCCAAGAAGAATCCAAAAAACCAAGGTATGAGATATTTAAAGCATGGGGGCGATCCTTTGTGTGGGTGAGGAGGGAAATGAGTGTGAAACCCTTAAAATAAAAATGGGCAATAGTCAAAATCTAGTTGGGATTATGAGGGAGATTCCAAATTTGGGCATGTGGATCAAGAGATCCCGTGGGATTATTGGTGGGGCCAAGGAAGATTGAGAGAGCTTCCAAATTTTTAATCTTTCTTAGCCATCTTGAAAAATCTTATTTTATAATAATCCACACTAGAGCCTAATAGTTAGATCCCATAGTTTATATTACTTGTGAATAACTGATTTATGTTCATTATGTATGATGTTAGTGACTTTATGGAGTGAGATATTTTATGGTTATTCTAATGTTCCATTATTTAGTTATATGATAGTGTTTATCATTATGCTAATGTTGATTTCATGTGTGGGTGTGTTGAGCATGTTATATTGGGTAGCTTAGATTTTTTATTTGATCCTTTTTTCATGTTTGAAAAAATAAATTTGGAAACCAAAGGGATTTCTAAATAGTTTTTTTCATGTGAACATGCTTTAAATAGTGAACTTGGTTTTGGAAATTGAGTTTTCAAAAAATATTTATTGGTTTGCATGGACAAAGGGTTTACATAGATTCATGGTTTTATTTTACTGGGATTTATGCCTCACACCCTATATATGCCTTTTGGTGTATTCATACCTTTCTTTGTAGGACATATATAAGGTAAAATGAACCTTCCCGTTCAGTGGAACTTGTTGATTACCAACGTTCGTGGTGGTTTTGGGATGGTAGAGATGTGGTTTTCTGGAGATTTGATCTTATAGAGAATATTAGGATTTTTTTATCATTGGGATGTTACATATTAGACCTTGAGGTATTTTTACCCTTTTTGATCTTTAACTATAGATATCTTGTGTACTTCTTGTTTATAAATCACGTTACGATTATGTTCTAATATTTTTTCTTGATAATGTTGTGTTTACCGTATTGTATATTTATTTACATCTATTGATTATTATTATTTGGTTGGTGTGCACATCCAGTTCATGGATAGGTTATATTGGATTTTTCAATGGTGGAACTATTCCCAAAAAGTTATTTGGGATGCCCTTGTGCTTATCACCAATCCATGGAAATTAGAAATCTGTTCCAAGTCTTCTGGCATTCTATATCGAGTGATTGTTTGGGTCAAAAAAATAGTTCTGTTATGCTGGTGATGGGCATCATTGTCACCAAGAATGTCTTACTCCATCAACATCATCATTTTTCATGCACAAGGAACACCATGATACACCAAGATCTCTTTGAAGCTCTTTATTGAGCACTGGTGATGACTTCATGTTCTCCTCTACCTCACCGCTTCTTCTACATAAATCCAAGAATTCCTTTTAACATTTCTATAAATCATCTCTCTCGATTAAATAGGATCCCAACAACCATAGAAGCCTCACGCCAAATAGATCTCTGTACAAAAATGTAGAAAACCCATTCTTGGAATATTGGAGTGGCTGAGAAATAATGGTGAGTTCGGCAACAACAAATTTTATGGGACATGTTAACATTTGGATATTATCCTAGAAAACCCATCTAAGACATTGATAGGACATGTGGGTATTTGATATTGGGTGATAGGGAAATTCTTGGATCATGTCTAAAATCTCTCTGTGAGAAAGTAAAAAAATGCAATAATACCTTCATGATCCAAAGGGTCGACAACTTAAGAGGTAATGGGTAATAAAAATTCATATCCATCCAAATTAGACATGCCAAATTGAAGAAGAAAAGTCACATTGCCCAACATGAGAAATATCTAGTACCATAATATTTAATGTAAAAAAATTTAAAAATATAAAACAAATACCAATTAATTTGGAAAAAATCACTGAATAAAATTGACAATTCTCCCCCTTGAAAATAAAATTCACAAGACTAAAACTCTTAATTTCCATGAACCACCTAACCTATCAAATTGATTCTAAAAAAATTAAATCTTAATACATTCTAAGAGTACATCAACATGTATTCTATATGAATCATGGTGATATAAAATAACCTGAATGCAATTAAATATAATGATAACTAGTAAAAAAAATTCAATAATGATGTAAGAATCTATGAAAATACATTAATTAAACTCAAACCTAAACTTACTTGATCTTTCATCATCATATACCCAATATCCACCCAAACTCATGTCATAAAAGGTTCATATTTTCTTTGTAAGTTTCTTTAATAAACCAAATAAATTAGAAAACCCATTCCCCAAGCATAAAAAACATGGAAAACCACAATATAGGGTATGAACCTGCTCAAAATAGCAAACAATTCAAATACAGTATCATTAAAATAGGAAACAAAACCAAATAAACATGGATTCGTGCAACTAAAACATCCTGGCACTCACCATAAATCCACATAAGCATGTCCATCATCATGGATCCTATATAATTATAATTCAGAAAACACACCCCCAGAAAGACACTAGAACCACATCAATCTTGGTACAAGGCATTGTAATCCTCTTCTAAAAAAAGGTGCAACCAGAAACCACACTGATTCCTAATTCAAATCCCATAATAATCCTCATTGATTTTGATTGGACACAGATCCACCTAAGGATACCACCTTTCCTAATCAATACCCTAGCAAAAGTATGTTCCTAAAACAATTAGGTATCAAAATGAACAATACCATAAGCTCAATGTCAGCTTAAACATAACGGAAGACAAGACATAAAACACTTGGTCAATACCTCACCTTCTCTCAACCATAATACTACCAAGACAACACATAAACGAGGTACCCATACCCTCAAGTCACATAGGTTTAATGGGGAGAAATAAAAATCATGAAAATTAGTCTATCTATTAGAACAAAAAATAGAGAAGGACGCATAACAAAACAATTTCAAAACTATTCTGATCTCAATAAAAAACAAAAATGATGTAAAAACAATTCCACATAATAGAATAAAAATTAATTATTTTTTTATACAAAATCTATTTCATATTATCTCTTGTAGTAAATTGTTGGGGTTACGTTGTGGGGAAATACCCATATAATGTCTTAAGAAGTTATATGGAATTAAATTTTCTACCCAAAACTCCAAGAAAAACTTCTTAATGGTTATGAATATAATAGTAAGTAGAAATGATACATGAATATAATTAATGTTTCATTTCTTTCTAATTGATAGAAGATAATATAAATAATTCCCTAAAATAAGAACCAAGGAATTAGAGAATAAAAAATTAAGACCAATGTGGAAACATTTAAAACAACATATAACATGTGTAGAAGAATAAAAAAACTATCTAAATTGATTTACTCAAAATAATTTTGAAACACTAGAATAAAATTCAATCACACATGAGGGGTAAAGATAAAAAAATCAATAAATAATGAAAGAAAAAGAAACCAGTATTTTATGCACTTTAGCTAATTTACCTACGTGCACGGGGTAGGGTCACTCGAGTTCCACTATAAAAATTAAATATGGGTACATAAAATAAAATAATTAAAAAATAGAACTATGGAAAGTAATGGAACATGATAAAACTATCTAACGGTAGGATTTTTATATCCCCAGTACTCATGATTAAACTAAGTCAAATGAGTTTTATATTCCTCACACCTTAGATGAATTCAAAAAATACAACCAAGTATTAGAAAAGAAATAAAAAATTACAAGGCCTCAAGAATTGATAAAGAACGTAAACCATGCACCAAGACCCCCTTACTAGGGATCAATTTCACACTCGTATCATTGAAAAAAAACCTCCATGCAACTAGTTTCAGTCTTAATCATCTCTATTAACACCATTCTCGATCCTCATCATCATCATCTGGCCACAAGCTTCATTGGAGAGAACCATGAGCTCATCATAGCTCATCATTGAGCATTGAACATGAAGAAACATACTCCTTCACCTCATTGAATCTTCTATAACAAGCTAGGAACGCTTGTAAACATTTATAAAAATCATCCCTTTCTCTCTAGGAAACAAGATCCCCACAACCATAGAGGTGTCACCCAACTCAATTACGCCACAAAATGGATTAGAACCCTTCTACTGATCAAGGATCCACTAAGTAATAATGGTGAGGTGGTCAATCGTACATTCAATTATTGGAATATTTTTTATTTTGAAAATTTGAAAGTGATATGGAGTGACAAAAGTGGAATATGGAAGTTTGAAAAACAAAAAACTAGTAATGAGAGTCTAAAAAATGATATATTTATTTTGATAGACCCATTTGACCTACTTTTAAAAAGGCTACAACAGACTAGTTAAAAGAATAGTGTTTTGAAATATGTATCCATTGTGAGAGAGAATGATGATGGGGGTTCTACCTTTGTAGTTAACAAGTTCCAACGATGGTGAATAAATAGATGATGAAAATGAATTAAGTAGATTTGATGATGATGTTAATGATGATATGTCAATGACAGCAAATAAAAGTGAAACACAGAGATGATGATGGTTTCATGTATCAAAAGTCTTTATGGTTACAGAAATCATGATTCATGCTCTAGTTCATGAGATCAGAATTATAATCAAATGGTATGTTTATAGATGTGTTGTGAAACTCCTCTATGTGGAAAAAACCGTTTGGGTAAATTTATGTATTTTTATGATTTATTTCACTATGACATCAGGATCTGACCTAACAATTATTATCAAAGGAGGTTCAAGATTCCAACCTGATAATATTGGAATGTAGTGTTGGGGGCACATCAAATAGTTCTCTAGATATCTACAAAGATAGAACCTATAATTAGTGTGGTAAGAAATTCTAGTGCATACATGGATAAACCAATGCAGATAGAGATCCGACTACAGTAGAGTTGATGTGGTGGATCTAGTCATGGAAGAGTCAATGATGGTGAATCTAATAATCACGGTGGAAATTATGGTGGATATGATAATGAAATATTCAATTTTAAATTAAGGTGAAGATTCTTGGAATATTTTTTATTTTAAATTTTTAAAATGAGATGGAGAGGTAAAAGTGGGATTAGAAATTTTGAACAAAAAATTATGGGATGAGGGTTTGAAAAAAAATAGAAGATATTTTTTTTGATAGGCCCCCATGTCATACTTATAAAAAGGCTACACTGGACTGATTCCAAAGAAGTGGGTCAGACACTATAAATCTGTTGTGAGAGATAACAATAAATGGGGTACCGCCTTTTTGGTTTCTCAAGTGATGATGATGGTGAATGAAGATTTTATGAATACAAATGAAGAAGATGTGATGACAATGTTGATAGTGACATTTCAATCAATAATAATGAAATTGTAACATAAATATGATAATGATTTCATGTATGGAAAGTCTTATTGGTTGAGAAGATCAAGAAACATGTTTTAGTTCACATGATTGGTGGTAAAATGAAGTGGTTTATTCATGGGTGTGTTGTAAAATTTATTCAGGTGAAAAATACTTCAGTTGAATTTATGGTGCTTTGTGACTACTTTTTCTATTACATCCAGCTCTGACCAGAAAATGTAGTGGGATATGGGCCTAGATAGATATTAGACCAGTAAAACCATCTCATAGATTGGGTGGATGTGAAGGGATCAAATATTATATGGAATGGAAAGGATTGTATTATGCTTGAAATATCCCTATGAGAAAGCACAAAAAATAAGAAATAGTAGCCATGTGATCTAAACACATGATAGCTTAAGAGGTAACCAGAAAGAAAAACACATATCCAGCAAAAGAAAATAGACCAAATAGAAGAAAAAACTCATAGGACCCAACATGAGAAAGCCCAAGTCTAGAAGTAATTAATGTCAAAAAATTTAAGAATGTGTAAAAAACCATTTAATATTCAAAAAAACACTAAATAAAATACACGTACAGATATTCACTAATTTTTTATCTTCACACTTTTTGTTCTACTTTTTTTCTCTTTTCCTTTTATAGGTGAATGTAAACCTCATATTTAGACATTCCATATTTTTAAAAATATAATTCCTTCCAATATCATGGATGAATTATTTATTCTGCATATAAGGATAGGGTGACTCATTTATCACCCCATAATTATGGGTTTTATTATTTTCATGAATATTATTTCATGGTATAATCTCACATTCCGAAATATTAAATCT
The DNA here is from genome assembly GCA_963277665.1 of Viscum album. NCBI lineage: Eukaryota > Viridiplantae > Streptophyta > Magnoliopsida > Santalales > Viscaceae > Viscum > Viscum album. The sequence goes on from OY728162.1 coordinate 1,396,098,973, forward strand.
TGAAACTTTACACTAAAAATCAATCTATATAAATGTATTGAGATCTTAAATTTCAAACCATCTTGATTTAAGAATCCTGGATTTAAATCCACCATAAAACTTAATCATAAAATCTATACAATTCTAGGTATTGACTCCCCATGGGTTTCATGACATGAAACATCATTTCATGATATAAAACATCATCTCATTCCCTGAAAGGTTCTGGCCATCATTTAATTAAATGGGGGTCTTGAATCTCGTTTCTTTTTTATTGATGGAGCACACATGGGAGGGGTCGATTGACCAGCCTGACCCTTTCTTTAATATCCCCTAACATGGAATGTTTTTTATGATATTTCATGACTAATATAAGGAGGGTTTTTTATCCTCCCTCCATTATTCATTTCCTCTTATTTCCATAGATTTTTATTTTCTCTATTTAGGGTTTCAGTGTTGATTCCATTAGAGCGTGGTGGAATATATCAAGATAGATAGGGTTTTTTGTCATCTTGTATGGTTGAATACCCGAGATTCTATCTTCACACTGTCACAATCCATTTTTATGATAGTACATCATCCAATGAATTTATTTAGGGGTTTTAGTGATTTTGAATAAAATTTTCTATTGAAGTAGATGTTTAATTTAGGTCCTTCTTGTGTCTTAGGTTTGGGTATGTATTGGGAGTGGAATGTAAACATTTTCCCAATGTTTCATTTATAGTATTATTCCTGATGAGTTTTGAGGTAGTATTACTATATATGTGAAATGTTTTAATTAATTATTAATAGTTATAATTAATTGTTCTATGAAGATTAGCCTAGGATAGGTGCCTATGATCAATGTTGAGGATTGGTTGGCTTGGACAAGGCTCGATAAATCTCAGTGAGGGGTGAAATACATGTTCCAAGATGGTATCCCCTACAATACAAACCATATTTTTATTTTATTCATGAGAATTAATTCCTACATACTGCATGGGGTTTGAGCATGGGTTATAAGGATCAAGGGTTCCCATGGTAGATGAGATAGAATGTAACTAGGCCTTATATGATTTCAATACGTTATTATTATCATTTATGTGAATCGATATTTCCTAGAGACTATGTTTCCAAGGAGAGGGGTTTTGACGAGATACTACTAGGTGTTCATGGGATGTGATTTGTGATATGGACTTACCTAGGTTGGGTTCCTAGTTCTAGTGGGAATACATGATTGGATTGGGACCAAGAGATAACGAGATATATGGATTTGCATCTCATGATCACCTAGGAACTTCCTCTTGAGGTTGGAGGTGATTCTTGGTGTGCATGGAGAGATGGCCAAGTCCTACAAGACATCATGTGTGTGATAGATAGAGGTTTACTCTGGGTGACAGTATGATATATCTTCATTGGGAGATGTGTGATGAGGCTCAAGTGAGTCCGAAGTGAGGCTCTTATGAGTAGTTAAATACTAGAAATTTGGATTCTATAGGGGGTATTTTTGTTTTTATAACCCCGTCAATTGAGGTCAGGGTAGGTTTGAGTTGTTTTGTTGGGAAAATCCATTGGTAATGGGACCAAGAGTGATGAGGGGTACAGAAAGGTTATACAAGACCTTGAGGTATAGGTCAGTGAAGCCTATGGGATATGGTGTCACAATTGGGTGATAGTCATGAAATGGTATCACCAGGAATATATCATGATTGGTATGGAGAACCTAGTTTATTCCCTATTGGGTGAGTTGAGATGAATTGTGATGAGGGACTAGGTCTCAAGTGACTGGAACTTTGGGATCAATCAGTGAATTGTGTGATGGTATGTGGTCCCTTCTTGGGTTTCATGTTCCAATGGGAACTTTCCTAAGAGTCTTGGGATGGTTTCCTTGAAGTGTCCTCACTAGAGTTTGTGGGTATGGGTTGGTGTGATATGTGACCTTCCTAGAGTCTACAGTGATGGTTCAGTGTGCGTTTGACCTCACTGGAGTCTACAGGGGTGGGTTAGTGTGTATGAATTATACTTTTTCATGATAGTATTTAGTCATAGACCACCCTGGGGGATGTTTTGTGTGCTATTTGGACCTTTTCTTAGTATTTTTTGGTTAATGACCACTTTGGGGTTGGATCATGGTGTGATGAGACTTAACAAATAGATCATACCTTGAGTGAGAAGGTAGTGGGTCAAGATATGGATGTATGATTGTGCCCTATTTTATCAAGTAGCGGTTTTAGGTTTGGATGTTTCCATACCTTGATTCTTTGGTCATGTTCTACTCATCAGTTATGGTGGCACGAGGACATGGTTTGATTCCAAAATAATGTTGAATCATTTTTTTTCAAGGGTAGGGTGTCCTGGTTAGCACTTGATGGCTTAACAAGTGTGTGAATCTTATTAGGTGTCATGACTTTTTTTAGTAAACAATGAATCATTGGGAATGATTACTAATTTTTATTATTTTCCTCATGCATATACACACATGAAGATATATATTAGGGGTGTTTTTTATATCGTGACGATTTATATTCTCACACCCTATATGGGAATCTCAGTGCATGTGAAGTCCCTATGTATGAATTTTAGGACAGTCCATAGGACTTTCATTGAATCTATTCGGGGTGGCTTGAGAATATCAAGAGATTTGGGATGAAGCTTGGGGATGGAAGTAGTGATGGTGTACAAGAGTTGCAGTTTTGTTTTATTTTCATTTGTGATTAGACCATATGGATATCGGTTGTTTGTTTTGTATGACAACATAAATCATTTTTATACATGATTGGATGATAATTTATCTATATACTCTAATGTGGATGTTTTTTATTTATTTTTGATATTAAATTTTATTATATCAAGGTAATAGTCTCCCCAATTTAGGTTTTAGGAACTTTATACTAGTCAGAAACCTCTAGCTTATGGGTAGGTATACTTGGGGCCATGTGGTATGTATTATCCCATGTCTGTATGAGTTTAGAATTTCAGAAGAATTTTTAATTTTTGATTTTATGGGTGAATTATTTTGAGAAAAAATACTCATAAAGAAATTACAAGAATTAGAACATATAAAAGTGATGTTTTTATACATGAGGTGTGACTTAAGTGCTCAAGAAAGTCACAAAAGATTCGGGAAAATTTTCATGGCCTTATGAGGTTCCTAGCTAGGGAGCATAGTTCATGGGAAACTATGAAACACCCTAAGGGGGTCTTTACGGCATGGTTGTAGTAAGTTTTGGTAAACCATATGATCCAACAATATAAGAGGTTTCTATTTTGACAGTTTTTACCACATGATTGACACATAGTTTGGAAAATTGTGTAGCCAAATCATGAATCTCATTAAAAGTTATAAATTTCTATTTTCCCATATCAATTTCTAAGATGAAACCTCTATTGTTCCTCCTCCTCCTAAAACATATCCTAAGTGGCCTTACAATCTCCCTCTTCCAATCCCCCTTCATTTTGGGTGGGATTATGGTGTAGTTTTTCAATGTTTGACATGAGATATACCCTTTATTAATCTTATTTTATTCCATCCTCCACTTTTTCTTATTTTTTTTCTCCTAGGATAGTGATTCAATTCTGGTTCAATCAAATCAAGGTGGAATTATCTAATTTTAATGGGGATTCCTAGAATGACTAGATTTTTTGTTTAGAATTTTGTGTTTATGAAAAATTGAAATAATTTGGAATTCAATTATAAATAGTTTGAATTAATTATAAATTGGATATAATTAATAAATTACAAATCCTTATGTGTGAGTTAGTATCTATGGATAATTGGATGATGTTTGATGAGCATGAGAAATAACTATGAACTTTTAGAAAATAAATGGGAGAATCTTTAAAAGAGTAAGGTGGTCCTTGATACTTTCCCTATGGGTAATTTAAGTTTTATTATGGAAAATGTAAGTTCTTGATCACACCGCTAAGGGTGATTGACTCATGATATATAAATGAATTGTTAGTTTTAAATTTTATTGGGTGAAAATGTAATGTAAATGGTGAATACATATGGACCATTTGATCAGATGAAGTGGAAAGGTTCGTGGAATAAATTTGAGCACTATTTTTATTTCCTCAACGATAGATGGTTTAGGTTGTGACCATTTTTGGGATTCCTTGTGGCCTCTAAAACCTTTGAGGGATGTGGCTGAGTTAAATATGACTTAATGGTCCTATATTGTAACCTCTATCCACCTTTATGAGGAAGCGTTTCCTGAATTGAATGGAGTAGCTATGGTAGACTTTATAAGGGCCCTATAGATACCCTTGATATGTTGGTTCATTGAGACTTATTTGAGGGGATTTGGAAAACACCTGTAGGGGTTGTATTTTAGTTTTATTTTGGAAAAATTACCATAGTGCAGTCTTTCAATTTGATTTTAGAAAATATTCACAAGGTCGGTCATTTAATTTTTTTTAAACATCTTATGTTTGGTATTTGACTTTTTTTTAGTAAAATACCCATAGGGGAGGTATTTTAAATTTTTTTAACTGACCATAGGGGAGGTATTTTAAATTATTTTGGAAAACAACCATAGGGGAGGTCTTTTATTTTATTTTTCTTGAAAATGATCATGGGGGAGGTCATCTATATTGGTTTTATAAAAAATCCCTTGGGTTGGTGTTTTTTATGTGATACTTGGCTGAGAAAAGTCCCATAGTGGAGATCTGTGATACTAGTGGCCTATTTCCATGGCTAATAAAAAACTTTTAGGGGAGTTTTGTGATAGTATTAGTGAGGATTCCATGGATATTGATATGAGGTTGATCTGGTATACTCGGATATGGATTTCATAGAGAATTCACCAAGTCGGTGATACTTATAGGATATTACCTTATTGATAAAACTCATGTAGGGGTGTTCTATGTTACTTTATTTTTATACTAAGGATACCAAGTTCAGTTATATGGAGGTGTATTCATCACAACATTTGCAGAGAAACCTTGGTACTAGCTAATGTAGGTATGCTCAATCAGGTTCATAAACCTAAGGATCAGCACCAGGGTAGGACTTAGTCACCATGTGATGCTATTATGAATTTATTTATTTATTTTCCATTATTTTATTTATTATAGATGATAAAGTAAAATGAAAATATCAAAATATATTCTGTTTAATATGATATTTCATTGATGGTTTCCTACTGATTTATGTACTCACACCCTTCTCAGGCCACTATTACATTGAGGTATCTAAGAAAACTCTCACTAGGTTATAGGCACAGGTTGGGTTGAGGCTTTATATTGATTGAGCAAGATAGCTTGGGCATGTATCTGGATCTTGAGATGAGGCATGGATCAAAGATGCGGTAGATCCCCATATTATTATTTTTTATTCTGTATATGTGGTCGGACCATTTGGTGATCAATTTGTATTCATGTATGACTACATTTAATTTTATTATAGCATGTTCAACCTATTTATTTATTTATTTACTCTGATGTGTTGGATGTGTTTCAATGTTTTATTTCCTCTATGATTAATTCCCTACTTTAGGGGGTATAGTCTCCTAATAGTACCACCTTATACCCTTGCTACTGGTCAGTATCCTCTAGCATATTGGGAGGCATTCCCCGTATTAGGTGAGTATTTTTGGCCTTGAATTGGGAGGATACTTGTGATAGTGAAGTCACAGATTTTTTGGATTTTCATATTTTCCATCAGCTTTTCTACTATTAAGTGGGAAGTTATATGGAATTTAATAGTATTTCATGATGTGTAATGTTGGCCGAACTGATCCCATGAGTTAAAATCATAGCATGAAAATTTACATGTTGTGTAAAGGTTACACATCGTGTAATGTAAAAATCCAGTTTTTAATTAAAAAGGTAATGGATTTTTCTACGTATCTTAAAACAAAAATGGTTTCATGATGTGTAAAATATTACACACCAAGTAATTCACCAAGTTTCAGTTTTTAGTGTGTCGTGCAGGTTTTTGAGGCTTAATTTATTTTTGTAGCCTTCTCCTCTTGGCTCGAGATCTTACCCTAGGTGATTTTGGGTGTCTTCCTTCTATGAGTATCAATCTGTTATGTGATTAATTGGTAGGGTTAATATATTCATCCCTCTAAGTAATCCTTCCTCTTGGTTTCCCTATCATTGGTGGTTGTGGCATCATTTTTTGTAGGTATTGATAATTATATTGTGTTTTCTATAAATCATTTTCATTATTTAGTTGTTCCTTGTCTTTCGAAGGAAAATATTTTGGTTTTTAATCCCAATTGTCAAAGGAGGTTAGGTTTTTATTCTCTTGAGGTGGGAATATATATTCAATTATTCTAATCTATTAAATTTCTTATTGTTCATATTGATTTCTTGAGTTATGAAATTGAATTTCATGTGTTAAAATGGAAAATGGAATTGGTTCATGTTTTAAAGGGGTCATTACATTAAAAAAGTAATTGCCTTGATTTGAAATAGAAGATGGACTTTCAAACCTTGAAGTAGATTGTCTTGGATTTGAAATTGTTTTATAAAAATGTGAGTATGGTTTTTAGAATAGAAATTGAAAAACATTTCACAATGGGAACCTTAGGTACATAGAGATAGATATATGGGTAGTCATAGTGTCTGTGACACCACTATGAGGTAGCCTCTTGTATGATGATGGTCTATGGAATTCCTCTATGTTAGTTGGATCCATCCATATTTCTTGTTAGGCTTGTGAGTTTCTAGTACATATTGTCCCATATGCGAGATCCAATCTAGTAGGTGCATTGTTTTTTATGGTTGTTTATTAAATGATAGTTTATTTAATGCATGTTGTCTCATATTTATATTTTGGTGTCTTTATCTAATTGTTTCTAGATTTGAATAACATAGCATGAAATTTGTGAAAACTCAATGATTATTTTAATAAGGATACTAAATGGATTTATTTATAAAAATACTTATAAAAATATTCTTTTTTAAAGCTTAAAGTTGTGAATTATTGTAATTAGAACTTGTATAGGTATATTTTTGGTATCCTACTAGGATCTATTAATCACACCATACTTTTTTTTGTGGGATGGTGTAGACCTTGTTTCCTAGATTCAAGAAAAGGGAAGAGGATTTTGTAGCATGCAGGCTTCTCTTTACATTTTTCTTTCATTTTGATATAGTTTGGAGGTGACATTTGGTCACATAGAGAATTTTTGTATAGAATTGTCTTTATTTCTAGTTCAGATGCTTTGGATTAGTAGTATCTCCAGTTTTTTTGTTTGTACTTTGGCTATATGTCTTGTTTTTTCTTATATATGAGACTATTTTTGTTGTCTCTGTTTACTCAACCTTTTTATGGGATGACTTGGGTGACTATTCTAGTTGACCTGGGTTGGTCTATTATAATTTAGTATTAGATCTATACTTAGCCTAAAGTGTATTAGTACTTACTATGTAGTTTTCATGTCTTGGGTATACAGGAGTAGGATCATCGAAATTCAGATAGTAGGTATGGAAAAGGGGCCTAGCCAGCTCAATCCCATTACTGAATCTAAGTTTCCATGGGTGGTTGTAAAATATTTAGTAAGTCTAAGAATGAGTATTTAGTTTCATTTTAATAAATTTTATGGGAAGTTTATATAAATTAACCGATCGATAATGTCTGAGGACTTGGTGTGTGTAAGGTCATTTGAATAAACTAAGTGTGGAGTTTATTTAGATGGATCATTTATTTTAAAAAGGTGTTTCCTTTTGTGACAGGATTCATAACTTCTTTAAATTATTAGTTTTTAAAATTGTGGTTTTCAATTCTTGTTTTTGGTTCAATGGTTTTCAAATTTTCTTATGGTTGGTTGGTTGTTGTATTGTGCTTGATAGATAATACCTCCTAGAAGAGCTCTTCTAAATACAATAGGGGAAGTAGTGAAGTAGGTTCCAAAGGTGGATCCTCTAGTAGACCCTTCTTTGGTTGAAGTATTGATCCATATCATTCAGAATCTAGGTGTAGGGGTTATAGTGAACCTGGGGTGGGAAATGGATCATGGTTCAGAATTTTCCAAGTAGCACCCACCTATCTTCCATTGTAACAAAGGACCACAAGATTCAAAGGAGTGGATTGAGTGAATTTATAAGATCTTAAACTGTTTGAATACTCATAAGGATTATCATGTGGGTTTCTCTATATATATGATTGAAGGACTATATAGAAGATGGTGGGACTTAATAGTGCAAGCTAAGTTACATGAATCGCTTACCTAGGTTTCTTTCAAGAAGATATTTAATCAGTAGTTTTATTTTGATACTTTACATATAGAAAAGTCCTAGTAGTTTCTAAATTTGGATCAAGGTGAGCATGTCGTTCTATATTAGTCCACCTGCGTTGCTGAGTTGGTGCATCTGTAACTAGAGCTTGTCACCAATGATTTCCTAAAGGCTCAGAGGTTTGAGATGGGAATGAGGGATGATATTCATTCGATGTTTGTTCTTTTTTTCCTTCCATACTTTGTAGATTTAGTGGATAAAGAATATTTGATATAGTTATACATAGATGGGAGGAAAGTTTTGGGTGGAGCTTCATTGGGTGCAGCAGTTAGCCAGGGTTCTTGTTCGGGTCATAAAAGAATGCGAAAGATTGGTTAGTTTTCTGCTAAACCAATGTTAAGGGATTCTATAGGGTAGTAAGGGGTTATTTACTTCTAGTGTGGGAGGTGTGGTCATACCAGGACTTAGTGTATGGATTCTCCTATAAATTTTCATCATTGTGGGTGATCTATCCATATGAAGCTTTTTTGTGATAAGATGTCCCAAGATAGTAAGGCGGGATCCACATTCACCAAGGGGTCACAGGTTTAGGTTAATGCTTCAAAGGTTGGCGGGTCTCATTATTAGGCCAAGGGATATTTCTAGGATGATAAGTTCAGATGAATTTATGCAGCATAGTATTCTCTATTAGAATCTGAATCATGGCCAACTACTGTTAGAGGTATGGTGTTTTTTATCATCTATAGTGCTAGCTTTGTTTGATAGAGGTGCTACTCATTATTTTATATTGACAAAGTTGGTTGAAGTTTTGGGTTTACATTCGCATCTTATGTCATTCTTGTTGTATATTTTTCTGCCTTTTGGAAAAAGGTTTGAACAAGGTTTCAAATGTCCCACATGTCAGGTAGTGATAGGAAACTTTGAGGTGGTTTGAGACTTCTTAGTTCTTGATCTTGACATATTTGACTTGATCATTAGAATGAATTTTATGATTATCATAAGGACCTAGATAGAATATTATTATAATCCCTTATAGTTCTTATCTATATATGTTTTCATCCACGTTTTCAAGGTGAGTGGGACTCTAGGTAGGGAAGTGAAGGTCAGGTTATTCCTTTTTCTAGTTTAATCAAATACTAGTTGTTGGAAATGTTTCTTAATATAGTTTACCCATGCATGGGTAGTTAGCTACCTATATTTGTGTTTTTTTACCCTGAGGTCCTTCTAGATGATTTTTCTAGTTTTCCTCTACCAAGATAGGTTGGATTTACTATTGATTTTTTTACCAAGAATGATTCCCATTTCTATACCATCCTATAAAATGGTACCTACTGAGTCGGTAGAACATAAATTATAGCTTGAGGACCTAGGGGTGAAAGGATTTATTGAACCAATAATTTCACCATGGGTTTCACTTATACACTTTTTTTTAAAAGAAGGACAAATAACATTAATGAAGAAGATCAACTGACATGAAAATGCAAATCCATGAAGGGAAATTGTCCTTCCAGAGCTGGTTGACATCAAAGGGGCCTGAGGCCGCCAGCTGATGGGCTACATTATTTCCTTCCCTTTTGGTAAAGGAGAATGAGCAACGATAAAAGCCTTGGTGAAGCAAGAAAATTCTCTTGATGATGAAGGCAAATGGCTGGAGTTCTCCATCGTTGTGGTTAATATCATTGATAACGGTGAGGCAGTCGGACTCGATGATGATATCAACCCATCCACGTTCCATAGTGAGAATCATACCTACCAGGATGGTAGAGGCCTCAGCAACAGCAGGTTCCCATAAGGCATGATGTGATTCATGTTTTACAGCAATGATTTGCCCCAGGTGATTTTTGACTAGGAGACCGAGAGCAACAAGCACATCCTTGGGGAGAGACATGTCCACGTTAAGCTTAAGAATCCCTTCTGGTGGGGGATTCCAATGAGGGGGACAGGAGGGGGTTGCACCTGGAAAAAAGTGTCCTTTGTGGTCCTTCCATCCCTCAATCCATGACATGGCCCATTCAATCCAGAATTCGGGTGGTTTATGAACGTGGTGAAAGACAGCATCATTATGCTGGACCCAAATGATCCATGCTAGGGTACAGAGTGAGCCTGCGTTGTTCGATGAGAGAGAGGAGCACCAACGCATCAGAAGATCGGGGAGGTCAGAGACAATTTCAAGGGAAGAATCTGAAGTCGGGCCCCAAAATTTATGTTCTCATTGATCAATTCAGAACCACAAAACTGGGCAAGGCCAGTGCCAACCTTTATCCGCGCTAACAAAAAAGTGATGATAAAGGGGGGTACTTTTATCAGTGCTAAAAAAGCCCTGATAAATGGTACCTTTATCAGCGCTAAAAAAAGCCCTGATAAAAGTACCCCTTTATCAGCGCTGTTAAAGGTACCCCCTTTAACAGCGCTTTTTTAGTAGCGCTGATAAAGGGTCTGCTGCCAAAAAAAATTCATTAAAAAATATATATTAATATTTAAATATATAGATATAGTTATATTGATATAAATATAATATATATTTTTTAAATATAATTTTAAATATATTTTACATAAGTGTAAATATACAGTTACACTTAATATATAAGATATTTAGTGAAAATTCCGTATAAAAAAATTAAAAAAAATTAATTAATAATTTGCTAATTATTATGAAATAATAGTCATTTAATAACAATTTGAAGACCAAAAAAATAAAACAAAATAAAAAAAGATCCAAAATATGTTGAAAACGCAACTCGAACTTCAAACGGCCATAACTTTTGATCTGGGTGCATGTTTGAGCTCTACCATATATCAAATCGAAGCCTGTGACGAGTTCTACATCCCTATGATTGTGGGGACCCTGGTCATGGTTTTTTAAAATCTATAAAAGGACCATAAGGCCTCCAAAACTGAGTTTTTAGTCAGGGTACACCGATTTTTTAACATTTTGGGGATTTTCAGCCTCGTTTAAGGGGGTATTATTGGATTTTTTTGGTGGGGACTGAATTTATTCCAAGGTATTACATTCATATTGATATTATGTCTTTAAAATTTTATCGTTTTTTATAATGAACTGCTATTTATAATCAAATATATAACAATATATACATATTTTTTATATATTCACACATAAAAATAAATTTTTTAAATAAATAATTAAACGTATTTACATATAAAATATATTAGCTTTATCTAAATAATAAATAATATCAATTTTATTTAAAATACCAATATATCAATATTTATATACCTATATATTAATCTAACTATATATGTACCTATATAATGTGTGTGTGTTTATTTTTGTGTGTCTATATATTAACAAACTGATATATTATATATATATATATATTATAACATATGTATATGCATATATATATATATAATTATACTTATAGAAACACACATATATATATGTGTGTGTGTGTGTGTTGTGTATATGTATTTATTTACACACACATATATATATATATGTGTGTGTGTGTGTGTGTGTGTGTGTATGTATTTATTTACACACACACAAAACAAAACATATTTTATAATTGTATTGAAAACTAATCTTATAAATATATATTAATATACGAATAAATATATGGATAAAAAAATATAACTAAATATATATAAATAAATAGATGTAACTTAATATTAATATACAAATAAATATATACATATATACATATATAAATATAACTAACTATATATGTATATATATATATACAACTATATAAATTTATATTAATAAATGAATAAATATAACTCAATATATATATATATATATCACTATTTGGAGAACAAATCAAATTAGAGGAGTGGTAAAGACTTAGCGCGCATGGGGGAGGTCTTGAGTTTAAAACCTGGTAGAGGCAAGCAGGGGCGCGCACATGGGTGAATTTGGGGGGGATATAGCGTTGTTAAAGGGGTCTAAAAGCGCTGATAAAATATGGGGTGTCGCTTCTAGGGCTTGCGGGGGAGTGGGTGGGGTGGGGGCACTGATAAATGGGGGGAAATCACTGTTAAAATCCCCCTCCGATTTACAGATTTTTTTATTTATTTTTTAAATTTTTTAAAAAAAAATAAATTTTTTAACTTTTATCAGTGCTAAAAAAAAGCGCTGATAAAGGACCCTTTTATTATTGCTTTTTTTAGCACTGATAAAAGGCCCCTTTTATCAGCTCTTTTTTTAGCGCTGATAAAGGGGACCCCCCATTTAACTTCACCGGCATTAACAGCACTTTTTTAGCACTGTTAAAGGCCTTTTTAGCACTAATAAAATCCATATTTGTAGTAGTGATTATGAGGGGCTCGTTGGTTTTATAAGATTGAATTATAATTGGGGTACCACTAGTTTGGAGTCCAATAAGGGGATATACCCAAGATAACATTTTAGAGTTGATATGGGGTTTCAGAGTTTATGTTTATTCCATTTGGACTCACTAGCGGTCCTATGGTATTCATGGATTTGATGGACTGAATGTTCCATCGGTTCTTGGAATATTTTATGTTGTGTTTGTAGATGATATCATGTTATACTCCAAGATAGAGGAGGAGAACTGAGACCATTTGGATATCATCATTTGAACCTTGAGGGAATATCATCTGTATGGTAAGATTTACAAGTCTGAGTTTGAATCTGGGAATTGAAGTTTCTAGGGAATGTGATATCTTAGAGGGAATTTCATTTGATCCTGAAAAAGTGCAGGCGTTCATGTCTTGGTATCATTCCAAAAATGTGTTTGAGATTCTAATATTCTTGGGTTTGGCAGGTTACTATAGATGGTTTGTTTTGGAATTCTATAGGCTTGCATATTCTATGATACCTTTAACCCATAAGGGTATAAAGTTTGAATGGAATGAAAAGTGTCAAATATATTTTGAATAGTTGAATATAAGGCTGACTTTAACACCAATTTTGATTCTTCTGGAACTAGGTTCATGATATAATGTTTTGTGTGGTTATTATGATACAATTTTGTGGTGTTTCATAATTCAGGGGAAACAAGTTGTAACTAATGCCTCATTCCAATTACTCCCTCATGAAAATAACTACCCTAAACTTGATCTTAAGTTGGTAACTATTATGCATGCGGTCAAAATGTAGAATCAATGTCTCTTGGGAGAGTGGTTTATAGTATACTCTAATCACAAAATACTGAACTATATTTTCACTCAGATTGATCTGAACTTGTGACATAGACTCTAGGTTGAGTATCTTCTGGCCTTTTATTTAAATATTGTACACACCCCCAAGAATGGGAATTTGTTGGATGATGTGTTGAGAAGAAAATTACCAACACAATCCATGAAGGAATAAGTTGAAAATTGGTCTCTGATGATTTTGTTTTATAAGATGGTCTTGATTGGAGGAGGTTGGTGGTTAGGTGTTCTTGGATTTGATAAAATTTGACTCATAACGAGAAATTTAAACTCGAGTAGAATATAGACACCAAGAGTTGATTCTTAGGAGAAATACTAAATGGTAGGAAGACCTCTTTCGAGTTGTCTTGGTCTCCTAGTAGAGATTTTTTCTTCCATAGCAGGTTGGTTGTTTCATTTTCATGGTTCAAGGAGTAGCTAGATAGTGGAGACCAGTTAGGTTAGTATGTGAATCCTAGGGATACAAATATGTACCATGATTTTATATGTCAGTATTGGTGGCTAGGAATGAGGCATTCAACTACATATTTTGTATCTTAGTGTCTCACTTCTCGAAGAATTAAGGCATAACACCAAGGACCTGACATATTTTTATGAACATTACCCATTATCGTATGGAATTGGGATGAGATTTACATGGATTTAATAATTGGTTTACCATGGAATCCTAGTGGTAAGGATGTGATTTGGGTGATTTTTGATAGACACACTGAATCAGTGAATTTTGTACCAATAAAGGATACAGTGAAAGTGGAACAGATTAGGAACTTTAATGACTGAATGATTGATAATCTTCATGGGATTCCCTCTATAATTTTTTCTAATAGGGAATTGAGGTTCACATCTAGATTATAGAAAGGTTTTCAAGAGGCAATGGGTTCCCTATTGAAATTGATCATAACATATCTTCCATAAATGGATGGATAGACATAAAGGGATATTCAGGTTCTTGAGGATACACTCTGGGATTGTGTTCTTGATTTTAGTGGATCTTGGGATAGACATTTGGTTTTGGTTGAGCTTTCCTATAATAATAGTTATAAAACTTTGATTAGTGTGGTTCCCTATGAGTATTTTTATGGGAATCCATGTTGATTTCCTTTATGCTAGGAATAATTAAGAGAGTGGTCCCTGGTTTGGTTGAGTGTTGTTTTGGAGATGATAGATGTAGTGTAGTTGATCCCTAGGTGTTTGATCATGGTACAGAGTTGTAAAAAAATATTAGATAGACCGTTAGCAATGAATGATGAAGTTTGAGGTCGGTGATTGGGTTTTTATTAGAGTTTAAACTCACTTGGGAAATCATCGGTTGGGTATGTAAGGTAAGTTGGCATCAAGTTTTTTGGTCCCCTTTGATATTGTTGAGTGACTGGGGAGGGTTTCCTATAAGTTTTAGTTACCATCTATCTTGACTTCTATACATGACATGTTTCATGTTTCCCATTTGAAGAGGTATAAACCATATCCTTCCCAGGTGATTAGATGATAGGAAGTTTTTCTTGAATCGGATACTACTTTGGTTAAGAATCTATTTCAATTATAGATCACTATGATAAGGTACTGCATGGTAAAATAATTCCCTTGTTCTAGGTTTCTATTGCAGTATAGAAAGGATCTCCAAGATATGTGGGGGAATGAGTCATTGATAAGGCAGTAGTGGCCTACTCTTAATGCAGATCCATGATCTTGAGTTATTTCTGAGGACATAAATTGTTTAGGGTGGGGAGACTGTAATGCCCTATTACCTTCTTATCAAGTATATTTTGATATTTGTTTTTGGTTTCCATTTTTCTTTGGATATGTATTTCCAACCCTGAATTGGGAGCATACCTATGATGGTGAAGTTAGGGATTTTTTGGAATTTCATCTTTCCCATTGTCTTTTCTTATATTTGGTGGGAATTTATATAATTTGTAATAGGGTTTCACGACATGTAATGTCAGCTGGAGTCGTCTAGTGATTTGAATTCATAGTGTGAGAATTTACATGTTGTGTAAAGGTTACACATCGTGTAATGTGAAAATATTATTTTTAATTAAAAAGTAAATTTTTTCAACATAACTTAAAATAAATGGGATTCATGACACGTAAAAGATTACAAGCCATGTAATTCACTGATTTTTATTTTTTAGGTTGTCGTATGGGTGGTTGAGGCTTCATTTGTTTCTATAGCCATCTCCTCTCAGCCAGAGTTCTTAACCTAGGTGATTTTTGGTGTCTTCCTTCCATCCGGATCAATTTGTTCAGTGATTGATCATCAAGGTTTGGTTCTTTGTCTCTCCAAGTAAGCCTTCCTCATGGTTCCTTCTCTTTTTGGTGGTCATTCCACCATTGTTTTAGGAATTAGTAATCAGGTGGTGTTTTCTATCAATCATTTTTAGTATTTGGTTGTGCCTTGTCTTCCATAGTCAGATCATGTGGTTTCCAATCCACATTGTCAAAGATGGTTAGGTTTTCTGCACTCTTGAAGTAGGTGGATATGTTCAATTGTGATAATTTATTTAATTTCTTGTTGTTCATAATGATTTATTGAGATTTGAAATGGAATTGAATGTTTTGAAATTAAAAAGGGCATAGGTTCATGTTTTAATGGGGGGTTTTCCTTAAAAATGGAATTTCCTTTATTTGAATTGGTAAATGGAATTTCAACCCCTAAATTAGATTGTCTTGGATATGAAATTGTTTTATAAAAATGTGAGTATGGTTTTTAAAATAGAATTTGACAAAAAATTTATAACAGGAACCTTGGGTACGTCGAGATAGATACACAAGTATCCTTAGTGTGTGTTAAACCACAATGAGGTAACCTCTTGTATGTCGATGGTCTATAGTAGGACTAGATTTTAGTTGGATCCAACCTTATACCATTTTAGGATTATGAGTATCTAGTATGTATTTTATTATAGGCTAGATCTCAAATGGTAGGTGTATTTTTATTTCTGGTTGTTTATCACATGATAGTTTATTTCATGGATGTTTTATCGCATGTATATTTATATTTTGGTATCTTTACATTCTTGTTTTTATCTTTGAAAGACCGAAAAAGCAATTTTTTAAAAATCAAGGATTTTTTGAAATATGATTTCATATCTATTTATTTATAAAACTGCTTGTAAAATTGTTTTGTTTTAAAGCATGGACTTGTGTATTCTCATTATTAGAACTTTTATAAATCTTTTGGTGGTATCCTGTAAGGATCTGTTGCTTATACCCTAATTTTAACTATAGGAGGTTTTAGACCTTTTTTTTAAGATTTAGGTGAAGGTAGGAGAATTATATAGAATGCAGGATTCCCTTTACATGTTGTTTCATTTTGGGATAGTTTAGTGGGAATGTTTGGTCTCATGAAGATTTATTGTATAGACTTTTCTTTCTTTCTAGTTTATCCAATTTGGCTAGTTGTATCTCCTATTGTTACCACTTTGTACTCTGTTTTTATGTCTTATTTTATTATATATATCAGACTAGTTTTTGTCTTTATTTAACCCACCTTTTTATGGAGTGACTTGGGTGACTGATCTGAATGACCCAGGTTGGTATGTCACACTCTTTGATTCAAACTCAATCCCCATTCAATTAACCAAAAAGTGTAACCCCACAGGAATTTATAACATTGACAACAAAAATGACTCTTCAAATCCATATGTGTAATAAAAGAGTGGTCTCTAGAAAAGCGTTAATCCCACCCAAGCCATAAATGGATCTAACATGATCTCTTTCAAACACATGTATCTCTATTACTATGTCCACCAATCCGCATCATGTGAAAACTTGTATTCTCATATTTTTCCCTTTTTCTAAGACATTGAGGGAACATGGGACACACAATATCTTAATCCCATATATTCAAATCATCTATTCTAAATTATTATAGTGTATACTAATCTAATTGATGAATATATCACATGTCATTCATCATTATAGATAACTACATCACATGTCCCTCATCTAAATAAATACAAAATGTCTAGGTGTGGTTGCAGACTCTTGTAGTCTATATCAATTGACGGCCCAACTTTCACGATCTTCATATGAGATGAAAAATCTAATCTTGGTTGAACTCTAACCAACAACAAAATTAGAAAAATACCCAAAAACCCTAGATTAGCTAAGTTAATATATAGACTTACATAAGTAGGGTATCAGAGTATAATGTTTCCATGCTAGGTATCCCACCAACCTACTGTAATGGGTAATCAAATGTGATCCATGCACCCCAAGTATACCATATACATTTTTATGACACTACTAGAATTTGAGGTATTTGCGACAGGCTATTTTCGATGGGATCCCGTCGCATATGATCTTTTGTGACGAGGTCCTGTCACAAATAGATCATTGTAGAAAACAGTGTCGCAAATAGTTTTTTTTTCGACGGGACAATTTTCCATCAAAAATAGTTCTCCAATTATATATATTATATATATAAAAACCTATTGCGATGGTCCCATAGAAAAAATTTATTTACGACAGGCCTATTTTCCCATCGCAAATAGTTTTCCAATTATATATATTATATATATATAAACCTATTGCGATGGGCTCGTTGCAAAAAAATATTTGCGATGGGCCCAGATTTCCTGTTGAAAATAGTTATTTAAAAAATATATAAACCATTTGTGATGGGAACCCTTCGCAAAAGGTCCCATCGCAAATACTTAATAAAATAAAAAATATATATTTAATAAAATTATGATAAATTAATATTATAAAATCATAATAATATTAATATTATTGATACAAATAATATTATATTATATAATGATGATACTAATTTTAATAATATAAAAAATTATATTATTATAATATTAATAATAAAATAATACAAAAAATATAATAATGTTATTATTATTATTAATATTTATGAAAAAAATAATATTAATATTATTAAAATAATAATAAAATTTATAAAATATTAAAATTCTCAATATTCTCAAAAAATATAAAAAAAATAGTAAATTATTATTATTATTATTAGTAAAATAAAAAAATATTAAAAAATATAATAAAAATAATAAATAAATATTAAAAATATTAAAAAAAATTAAATTAAGCAATATTCTCACCAATATAAAAGACCGAAACTGTAAATAGTTAATATTAAAAAAAACTTTGAATTCAAATGTTTTTAACATGAAAAAAAACAATGGGTGGGTAGTCTTCTGGAGGAGGTGGAGGAGTTTGAGGAGATGGTGGAGGAAACTACGAGTCAGACGGTGTATGTACTTCATCTTCTCGTGATGCTACTGTTGCCATCGACACATTTCCTCCTTGTACTGCTACTACTACTACTGACACATCTCTTCCTGTTGTCGGTGCTGCTGACACATCTCTTCTCATTGCTTACGCAAACTCTCTATAAGCTCACTCTGAGCTTGCAGCTTCTCCTGATACTATGAGACATAATACAGTGCCTCTCCATGAGCTTTTCTAGATCTAGACGTCGACATCGCAACAGTGCCATAATAATTCTTAGGAGTCAAATGAGAGTTGATACCAACTACTCGACCCTTCTCGAAGCCATACTGGGTTACCTGCATCCATGCCGCCTCATCGAAATGGTGGGCACTAGTCTGATCAACCATCTCAACCTACCTCTCATCCTGTGTTTGAGAGGTAGTAGCCTCATATGACTCCTTCGATTCCAATTTGAAATTAAAATAGTGAAAATATTACATGCAGTTAATTTTCAAACTGAAAAAAAATAATACTGGCCACAATATGACGCTGGTGATCACCTCTAATCTCTCCAGTGACTGGATCACTATTATCCTCTGATAAATGTCGTACTTCATCATATCGAGCTGCTCTACTACCTATATGAATATAAAATATACTATTTATATTTAAAGTTATATAAAATATTTTTAAAAAAGTACTTACCAGATGCTCCCAATGCGTATTAAATGTACGGCTACCAGATCGATGTGTCACATTCTGTCTCCCCTAGTTCTGTCGGCCCAATGAAGATCTCATCTAAAATCCCCCACCCAACCAGTGTGAACATAATCCATCCCAAACATGAGATGAAATTTACTCTGGTTGGTGGGATCTACATGAATCATCAAATATTTCCACCCTTTCTTTCTTCATGGTCTCCCTTCTCAAATTGTGCAAAAACTGAAGTAAATAGTCATGCGTAGACACCTCCCATGCCATTTGGATAGCGGCATGCATGCTATAATCGATAGGATACCATAAACCCTATAAATAATTTATAATATCAAGTTATTAATGAAGTAAATTTCACAATAAATATTATTTATTTACACACCATCCAATGATCAAACATGTCGAGCTGCACATCAACGAGAATCTATTCCCATGTGATCCATGGCTGAGAAAAATAATTTCACAATATAGAGCTCCCCTATACAATAGCTATATTCACAAAACTATGAAAAAAGAACAAATAATCAAACAATTATTATATAAATAAATTAATGAAAGCTAACTAAAATACACAGGTTACCAAACCTCCACACGCGTGGATCGAAGACAAGACATGGACGTCGCTCAGGGATAGGATCAGGAATCATCAATCGTATAAGACCGCACCCCCTCTGCATACCCCCTAAACTGCCAGTAGGCTGAGGGTCAGATGATCCTAAATCCTTCTTCATCCAAAGGTTTCTCACCCTCCTGCAACTAAAGAAATACATCATCATCCATCTAAAACAAAAAATTATTTTTGTTAGAAAATAGTTAAAATGACTATTATATATAGATATATATTAGTTATGATTATAAGTGTCATTTAACTATGTCAATGTTAACCTTCATCATCATCTTCTTATCTGATGATGTCAATGTCTTCATATTCCTCCTCGACATCATATATATCCATATGAGTTTTAGTTTCATCATCTCTTTCCATTTCAAATTCATTTGTAACATCATTAAAATAATCATCATCACTGACACTTAATTTTGGGGTGTCATGATCAATATTCATGTCTCTTTGTGAAAAAGATGGATTTTGAGTAGTAACTTGAAAATTTTCAATTCCTTACACTTCAGTAGAACCACATTCACATTGAGTAAACGGATTTTCCCAATATTTCAATTTTATTATACTCCACTAATCACTCAGGTCTCTTGAAGTAGAACAGTACTTTGTGTAATAAATTTAAGGTTCCTGTTGATCCAGTAAAAATGGTTCATTTACTATAAGAAGAATTTTATATTTAATATAAATGATCCCATGATTCGGATGAACATGAAAGCCTCTCTTAGTATCCAACCACCCACATTTAAACATCGTTGTGTAATTTTGTCCTAGAAAACATAGTTCAGTAATTTCATCCAACATACTGTAAAAGTCAACTTCAATTGTTCCTTTTCTGAAATGAGATTTGTTCCTCTGAAAAGGATGATTGGTTGGAACAAATCTAGGATGATAGTCAAAATAGAAAGGTTTTTTTTCCATTGATGAGCATAATTTTTTTTTTGTCTCTCATATAGTAAGGACATGATTTCAAACCATGTGTACTCCAGCCAAATAAGATTTCATATTCTAGGAAGTAACTAAATGTCCACATTAAAGTATATTTTAGTTAGAAATTTTGTTTCGTAGTAACATCATATTTACTAACACCATTACTCGACAATGAATTTAACTCATCAATCAATGGTTTCAAATAAACAACAATATTCTTTTTCGGGTGTCCTAGGATTGATAATGTCAAAAATATATAAGGATTTTTCATCAACATCCATGGATTTAAATTGTACAGAGTTATAAAGATAGGCCAACATGAATACCGACTACCATAAGAACCAAATAGACAGAAACCATCAATATAAAGACCCAATAACATGCTCCAGGATCCTAAAGAAAAAGATGGATGCACTCAGTCAAAATGTTTCCATGAATCACCATCAGCTGGATGATTCAAGATTTTACCAGTTGAAATCTTGGTTTTGTTCCATGACATCAATGTCTCTATGTTCTGAGATATAAATAAACGTAGCAACATGGGTGTGAGTGGTAAATATCTCAACTATTTTATAGGAATAAATCCAAAATTCCCCAGTTGAGCTTCTTTATACCTCGATTGTACACATGTGCAACAACTTTCTAATGACTCATTTTTACCAGAATATAAGATGAAATCATTTTCACATGGATAAATCTTCTGATAACTAAGGCCCCACTTACAAACTAGCCTCTTGCTCTCATATTAATTTGCAGGAAACATATTTTCTTCAGGTAACAGTGTTTTAACCAAAGAAAATATCTGATCAAAACATTTTTTTGAAATTACATTATCTGATTTAATAGCCAAAAATTTTGCAACCGATTCTCATTTACATATCTTGAAACTAGGATATAATGAATCCTCAGTAGACCACAACAAATCATAAAATTCATATGGTTCCAACTCAAGAGTTAAATCGATATCATCTTGAGTTTCAGTTTTTTGAACAGATGAACCTGCAACATCATGTACTAAATTTTGAAACCATGATGGATCCATAATCAAATTATTAGTATCTTCTCTAGAACTACGATCATCGTGTTGATACCAAAATACATAATCTTATTGAAAACCAAAACGAAAGAGATGTCCCCCAACACTGTCAAATGTGTTAAATGTTCTAAGAGCACATTTTTTACAAGGAAATTTAATTGTGACTTCTGAAACAAATTCAGGTTTTGATGATGCAAATGATATGAAAGATTTAACACCCTCAATATATATAGGATTTAAACCAAATCCATTTGGATTTCTACACTGATTTATCCAAGCACAATCATCTAATAATGACTTTTGTCAACTTACTTGTTCCATATTTTTTCTACAAAGTATAAAATCAGTATTGTTTTTGAATAGTTTGAAATAAGAAAAACATTGTCCAAAAAAGAGAAGATAAGTAATTACAGCTACTTATTACTAATTACCACTAATTACAGGTGACAAAATTTCCTTTTGATTGGAAGCTTCTCTTTTGTCTGAAGACTCATTTACTTGAAACTTTCTCACACTAAACTCACAATGAAATATCTGCTCGGAGGTACGCATATCCATTCTCGTGCATATGAGAATGCATAAGCGTACCTCTGACCAGATTCCTCATTGTGACTTCAGTGTGAGAAAGATGTAAGTAAAAGAGCCGCTGGAAAAATAGCCCCCTTTTCATCAATGAATCATCTTCTTGCAATTGTCACCGTCTGAAAACATTATGAAAAATGTGGTCCTGCAAATGCATATCCAATCTTAAGCATACGAGATTGGATATGCATACGTAACAATGCAATTTTCATAATTTTTTGATTCAGTGAGAGTTGAAAGGAGAGGACTCACCGAGAAAAAAGAGTGCGACCAATCCATTGGAAATTGTGCCAAGTTCTCACAATTTATTACAATTATACCTATTTATTAATAATTATTGCTAATTATTGCTAATTATTTCTATTTATTTCTATTTATTTCTAATTATTTCTAATTATTTATAATTATTCCTAATTATTCCCAATTATGGGTAATTATTGCTAAAAATTTCCAATTATTACTAATTATTTCTAATTATTGCTAATTATTAGTAATTATTGCTAATTATAACTAATTATTGCAAATTATTCATAATTATTACTAATTATTTCTAATTATTGCTAATTATTCCTAATTATTGCTAATTATTGCTAATTATTGATAATTATTGCTAATTATTTCTAATTATTCCTAATTATTGCAAATTATTGCAAATTATTGCTAATTATTTCAAATTATTTATAATTATTTCAAATTATTTCTAATTATTACTAATTATTTCTAATTATTAGTAATTATTACTAATCATTACTAACCATTGCTAATTATTTCCAATTATTGGTAATTATTATTAATTATTCCTAATTGTTACTAATTTTTGTTAATTATTGCTATTTTTTGCTAATGTTTGCTAATTTTTGCTAATTTTTGCTAATTATTGCTAATTATTGCTAATTATTGCTAATTATTAGTAATTATTTCTAATTATTGCTAATTATTTCTAATTATTGATAATTATTCTTAATTATTTCTAAATATTAGTAATTATTCTGAATTATTACTAATTATTGCTAATTATTACTAATTATTGCTAATTATTAGTAATTATTTCTATTTATTACCAATAATTGCTAATTGTTGCTAATTATTGCTAATTATTTCTAATTATTGCTAATTATTTCTAATTATGGCTAATTATTTCTAATTATTGCTAATTATTACTAATTATTTGTATCAATTACTATTTATTACTATTTATTACTAATTAATACTAATTATTACTAATTATTACTAATTAATACTACTTATTGCTATTTATTACTATTTATTACTATTTATTACTATTTATTACTAATTATTAATAATTATTAGTAATTATTACAAATTATTAGTATTTATTAGTATTTATTACTAATTATTAGTATTTTTTACTATTTTTTTCTAATTATTACTAATTACCACTAATTATTACTAATTACCATTAATTACTAATTACCGTTAATTATTGCTAATTGTTACTAATTATTGATAATTATTATTAATTATTGCTAATTATTACTAATTATTAGTATTAACTACTATTTATTACTATTTATTACTAATTAATACTAATTAATACAAATTATTACTAATTATTACTAATTATTACTAATTATTACTAATTATTACTAATTGTTACTAATTATTAGTATTTATTGGTATTTATTACAAATTATTAGTATTTATTGCTATTTTTTTACTAATTATTGGTAATTATTGCTGATTATTGCTAATTATTGCTAATTATTGCTAATTAGTGCTAATTATTGCTAATTATTTCTAATTATTTCTAATTATTGGTAATTATTACTAATTATTGCTAATTATTGCTAATTATTAGTAATAATTGCTAATTATTAGTAATTATTTCAAATTATTGCTAATTATTGCTAATTATTGGTAATTACAGCTAATTATTGCTAATTATTGCTAATTATTGCTAATTATTACTAATTATTTCCAATTATTGCTAATTATTGCTAATTATTGCTAATTATTAGTATTAAATACCATTTATTACTAATTAATACTAATTCATACTAATTCATACTTTTAATACTAATTATTTTTAATTATTACTATGTATTACTAATTATTAGTAATTATTAGTAATTATTAGTAATTATTAGTAATTATTAGTAATTATTAGTAATTATTACTAATTATTAGTATTTATCAGTATTTATTAATAATTATTAGTATTTATTACTATTTTTTACTAATTATTACTATTTATTCCTAATTATTACTAATTACCGCTAATTATTACTAATTCACATTAATTACTATTAATTATTGCAAATTACCGCTACTAATTACTAATTACTGCTAATTATTTATATTCATTACTAATTCTTGTAAATAATTCCTAATTACTACTAATTATTAATAATTAGAACTAATAATTTCAATTTATTATTACAAATAAATACTAATGACAAAAACAATCTAAATCTAATTTAATTACAACTAATTAACAACAATTAAAATTCATATAAAAAATGAATTAAATATTAAATTAAATAAAACATAAATACTTTTAGACTTGATCTCTTATAGGTGTACACGACTTCAAAACTTGTTCATAAAAAAATCAACTCAGAGAAATTTTTACTCTAAAATTAGATTTTAAAGAGAGAGAGAAAAGTAAGAATTGAGAGAAGAATGAAAAAAACGGATGTGGGTATATATAGGTTAGATTATTTGTGACCGGTCTCCCGTCACAAATAACACTATTTACAATGGGTCTCGTCGCATATACTTTCGATCGCATTAATTACTGTCAGCGGTTAAAAGAATATTTGTGACGGGTGTCATTGCAAATAGTGACCTACCGACACACTATGTGCGATGGGGGCAGATCTCGTCGCAAATAGTATTTACTGCTGCCGAGTATTTGCGATGGGGGGTGCCTCCCTGTGGCCAATAGTATTTACCGTCGCTGTGTATTTACGACGGGGAGCCCCCCCCCCCCCCCCCATCGCAAAATACCGTTCCCGCGGTTTGGCGCACAATCCGCACCACACCGCGCTAAACCTTTGTGACGGGACCGCTAATCCCATCGCAAAATACTAATTATTTGTGGTGGGATTAGGGGCCCGTCGCAAATAATCTCTTCGACAAACTATTTGCGACGAGATATATTCCCATTGCAAATAACCCATCACAAAATGCCATTTTTTTCGTACTGTGACACTCCATGTGGTATACTTAAGAAGTTATCCAATACACACAAATAATCTTATTCTTTATTTTGGTGCCTTATGAGCATATTCTATATGTATATTCAAGAATCCTACTCTTTCTTATCTTAAAATTTCACAATTACTTATAATACTCCCTGATGAAAATCATTTTGGAATAACATGAACGTCATAATTATAGAGGTTAATTATCTTTATAGTTCAAGAAAATCATCTCTATATATATATGAAACCAATGTGAAATAATCATAAGGTGGAGATTTCCTTTTAATATGATACATTTTATAATATTAAACCCTCTTAAGAATATCTAAAAAATCCAACATAAGAACTAGTTTTATATATCTTATATGTAAAACTGTTAGATCAGCCATATGTTTGCTGCACTTTTTTGGTTTTGTTAACTCCTCACATCATATGTAATACCTATAACATCTATATATGACCATCTAATAAAACCCTCCCACTAACTCTTTATTTAGAAACATTTATGAGGTAAACTATATATAATAATGGTGAGACATGGGAATAATATTACTATTTATTCAACTACTTGAACATATTCAAACCTCTTAACTTTACAACATCAAATGTTATGATGCAAACTTATGTTGTCTACTTAGAACTCATTCAATGTTCATCATCATCTCTCTTAGAACCCTATTTCATCAAAATTTCTCACGAAATAATGTAACTAATTGCATTATTGTTTACCATCCCTCCTAAACATTTGTTTCGACAAAGTGAAAATTACATTAACAAGGTAACTAAATGTAACTGTTTAATTTTTTCTTAACCATCATACCAACACTTTTAGAATATTAAGGGTAATTTACTTTTAATATTCACTAGTATGATCTTTTAATAAAAAAATTCCTTTCACTTTTCATGATAACTAAATGTAACTCTTTACAAATTTTTTTCCTTTATCGTCACATGTCCCAAAATCTTTTAGGATACTGAGTGAAAAAAACTCTAATTTTTAGAACGTTATAATTCTTTTGAAAATTGTAACACTCTTTCTAAATGGAAACTAAATTTAACACTTCATAATTTTATTTACCATCACACATCCTATAAATTTTAGGGTATTAAGTGTAAATCACTTTAATATTGGTGTAATCCTTTATTTTCTAACTTTGACCTTCTTTAAGTTCAATAATACTCCCACTAGCCTCTTAAACACTATATTCTTTTCATAAAATCTTGTTATGATTCAACAAAAAATTACTTTTTTCTAAGGAAATAACACTTATTTCCTTTTAAAATAAACATGTAATAAATAAAATATTGTTTTAATATTATAGAAAGCATTCTATGTGTTTGGAACATTTTTTACATTTAGAAGAAAACTTGTTAAAATATATCATTGATAAGTGTAGGGAACACATTGTCTCATATGTTAATAAATTGTATAAACACTTTTATCATGGAGAAATATTTTTATCCAGGATAAATAATTTTTCCATATCATCTTCTCTAAGAATCTTATATACATTGATGAATCATAAACCAAGTGTATATATTTAATCATCTCATGTTGTTCGTAGTAACTCTTTTTTATTAAAAATATTCTCTTATAAACTGAGATAAAATAGATAAAGATACAAATATTTTACTTAGATTCATTTGAGCTAGATAAAATACTTTGAATTTAAATCCTCTAAGTAATAACTATTTACATAATCACATTAATATAAACTACAAGATCGATCAATAATTCATTTTATTTTGAACTCTTATGTATTTATAACACTTTAAAAATATTCATTCGGTATTATAGCATCCCGCCTTTTTGTCACATAAACTTTCATTACATTAAAAAAAACTAAGGATCTTTAAGGTTTAGTGTCTTGGAAACCAAGAACTTAATACATGAAACAAAAAAACATTCTTCTTAAACACTTGAAAGGCTTCTCCTTATGTTCATCTTAGGTTCCTTACTACATCTCATAACATGGGGACATACATCAAAAGAAAGGGTGAGCAGAAGGCCCCGTAAGGGAACAAGAGAAACATTTTACATGTGAACTTGAGATACTTCAATAAGGTCATGAAAAGAACTTTAAGGCATGAGAAAGAAATCATGAGGCATATCATAATAAAAATAAAAATTTTCATAACTTAAAGATGTGGCTACATCATTTAACATAGACAATCATGAACATATCACCAAGGTCCATCCCCAAGGTGTCATTGGAAAATTACCAAGGTTATTCACCAAGATATCGTGAAAATTGTAATCTCTAGTGGTTACATCATTACCCAATGCATTAGAGCGCTATCAGGGTGCACCCTTAAATTTTCCTTTATTATCATGTGAGCCACATATATCATCATAAATCATTTCATAAAAAACCTATATATCATAAAAGAAATGGGTTTCATTTCATAATCATAACGTTTTAAAAACTGCTTTAAAGATATGATCTTTACGTCACTTTAAACCCACGAAAGGGGAGAGTGGGTCTCATGTATGTAAATCCCAGAATTTAAAATAAAATATTTTGGTATATATTTGAATACCCCTTTTGAAGAAAGATCTTTGAGTATTCACTTAATAAAATAAAAGTACTTTAGAAAAAGAGAGAAACATTTTGAGACGGAAATTCTGCAGCATAACGGCTATGTTTCGGGGTTTTAGAAAACATTGAAAAGAGAGGGGACATGGGTCAAACACTCATTAATGACCCATAAAACAGTATAGGGACAGAATATAAAGTATTTGAGAACATGGTAATGAAATTTGAAAGATATAACATAATAAATGAAGAACATGAAAGGAAGACAAAAATAAGATTTCTCTTATGAAAATTCGGCAGCCCAACGGCGTCACTTAAACTTCAACAAAAATGAATTGACAAGATAAAAATAGGGTCTCTCATCATATGAACATAAGGGTTCAGTATGATAGATATAGAGATCATACCCCAACATAATAAAAAGGAACATGAAAGACTTGACATGAAAATAGATCTTGAAAACGAGAAGGGTGAAAGAATCCCTTGAAAATTCAGCAGCCTAACGGCGCCTCTTAAAACTTGAAAATACTGAATTGAAGAGATCAAATAGGGTCTCTCATCATATGATCATAAAAGATCAGTATGATAGATATAGATATCATACCCCAACATAATACAAAAGGAACTTGAAATACTTGACAAGAAAATAGAACTTGAAAATGAGAAGGGTGAATGAATCCGTTACAAATATTTCGGCAGCCAAACGGCGCCACTTAAACTTTCATAAAATGAAATGATGAGAGTAAGAGGCGGTATCTCGTCATATTAATATAAAAAGGAAAGTATAATGAATATAAAATAACATCCTCCAACATAAGAACATGGATCATAAAAGGAATGACATAAAAGAGATTACTTGAAAAGAAAGAGAGAGGTCGGATCACTTACCTTAAAACGTAAATCTTAAAACTCAAAGGTTGGGACCTTGAGGGCTTGGGGGAACCTTGGGAGGACTCCTTGGGTGGTAATAAGACCAGAACATAGTTGGGGGAGAGTGGGGAGTCGAATGGATGAGAGGATGGCTTGGTATTTATAGGGAAAGTGAGGGGACAAGGCATTAATGGCCAAGGGACACCTCATTAGTGGTTTTGGAAAAACCATGGGCTTTCCCATGTTATTCTCCCATGTTATTGGCCACTTGGGACACCTCATACCTTATCTTACTATTCATAAGTCGACAAAATTGATTACATACTTAATACATCATTTAATGATGTCATTAAACACCCGTAACTTAAAAACTATATTTTCACTATTCATCGAAAATTCAACTTTCTTAGAAAAATCCCAAAATTCCACCTTAACCAAATATCAATGCTCTGATTTCAAAAATTAACTCCATTTTATAGAAATAATTTTCTAAATATTTTTAATTTAATTTTTAAATAAATACACTATTCACCAAAAATTCATTTTTTTCAGAAAAATCCCCAAAAATTACCTTATCATAATATCGATGCTCTGAGTTCAAAAATGAAATCCATTTTATAAAAATAATTTTCTAAATATTTTTAATTAAATTTTTAATTAAAAACACTATTCACCTGAAAAAGCTAATATTTGACTAATAATTTACGAAACCGCTATTTAACCATTTTATTGAATCACATTACTTAATCAAGGTGCCTAGATTATTTTAATGGTTTATTTAAGTGAGATTACTAATACATTTGGTCACATTACTAATCCTAAGCATAAAATCACTATTCATAATTTACTATTCATCGAAAATCAAGTTGATCTTATTAGACTCTAAATTTCGTACTGGACATAATTGTAGAAGACCATTTTTTGAATATCATTACACGTTTTTAATTATTTAAGGTTTACATAAACTTTTTTAAAATATCCTTTTTCTAAAATTCATAAAAAATATTCATACCATATTTATCCGGTCATTTATAAATTCATAAACTTCATCATAAGAATAAATCCCAATTTTTACTTAAAACAAAGGATTACACAAGGCAGTTACGGTCTCCTTACATAGCCCATTATCACACCAGCATAGGACCTAAGTGTAAGGTGTGCTAAGGTGAGAGAATTTGAGGGAGGCTCGGCCAACATCGCACGAGTAGTAATTTCTATCAGTTTGAACTTCTCGCGAAGGAGATTTCGTTCTAGCTTCACACGATGAAGTTCGTCTTGGGTTTGGTCCAGAGTAAAGCCCAGTGGTGCTACCTCCTTCCCAAGTTCTGTTAGATGGGCTTCGATCGGTCCAAGACTACTGGGTGAGGCCATCAAATCTTCTTTCTATATTAATTAAACAAGATTACTTGTATTTAGAGACAATAAACAAAACATTTAGTTTCCAACGGTCATATTGACCAATGGTCATATAA
Source organism: Viscum album (assembly GCA_963277665.1). Taxonomy (NCBI): domain Eukaryota; kingdom Viridiplantae; phylum Streptophyta; class Magnoliopsida; order Santalales; family Viscaceae; genus Viscum; species Viscum album. The sequence continues at coordinate 1,396,129,359 of OY728162.1, forward strand.
CAGTCAAAATCCAATGGTCTCATTTTAATTATACTCATGTTATCAAATGAAATAGTTTTGTTGAGTATAAAAAATAAAATTACACACAAAATTAGGAAACAAGATTTATTCAAAATTTCGGGTCTTTATAATCTTCCCCCCTTAAGAAATTACGTCCTCGCAATTTTTAAAATTTGGTTTTTGAAATTTTATTGAAAGTCCCACATCGGAAAAAGAGTCAGTAACACTATTACTTTAAAAGAAAGAAAAGGAAGTACAAAGGCCACCCGAGTTAACCCACACTAGGATTCCATGTAGGAAAACATGGACATGGAGGAGAAAACAAAGAGTCATGTTCTGAGGGAGAGTGATAGAAAACATGATTAGGAGAAAGTTAACCACGAGAAAATACCAAACTTATGATGTGTGTAAACAGTCTTTGATTACCCAATAGGAAGCTTAAACCAACAATGTTTTTGTTTTACATTCCTTTTAATAATTTTGAGGAATTCATTTACTACATAGAATAAAAACATAAGGAAATATACCTACCTTCCAGCAGAGTTTCATCCTTTAATAAGTTTCTACCAAAACTAATCTTTTCTCCAAAAAATGAGCATTCAAAACTACTTGGTCTCATCAAAACACAAGAATCATCTTCTTGAGAGTCACTTAATCCACAAAATATTAACTATCAATTTCTTCTATCTTTAAACATTATCCCAAAAACATGAAGGGTAAGATAAAACAACTCTTCAAAATGAAATAATCCCATAGGAAGGGAAACTACTTTTAAATCTTCAAGGTTCCATGGTACTACCCAAAGTTCATCATTTACCATTCCATAAATAACGGTTCTTAAAATTCCTCAAAATAAACCAAACTAAGATTGAAACCCAAATACAAGAAGGATTTGATAACATAGTCTTCCAAAATAAACTTCATTGTTCATCTCCAAAAAACATCAACCACTCCTAACATCTTATAACAAAAGTAGCTAACCTAATCATATTTTACCCAATATAGGTTAATCATTTCCATAAGTAACCTAAATTACTATAAGTCCACCTTAAATTCATCGATTCTTCAAAATATAAGTCAACCTTACTCCTCAAAGAAAATACCGTAGTAATATATTTACCATGATCAAATAGGGTTCCCAAAATAGTGAACATCTTCCAAAATAATAATCATCTTTTAATCCCCTAATCATCTCTGTCATATTAATATGGAAATCGTCACATTTCCTATCCCATTGGTTGTTGGGACATGTTCTTCCATTTCCCGCCATTAACTAAGAAAATAAAGTAAAATTAGGGGCTTAAATACTTAGCCAATAATCATGAAAAGGAGCTTAAAGAATAGAAGGATAACTTGTAGAAGAAAATTATACCCTAACTTGTGATCCCCTAGGATCAAAACTAGGTTATCCATGATCATATATTCTTATGTGAATCTTTATTTTATTTTATCTTTGTTCCTTTAATAATGGTTCATACTAAGCTTATGAATTTACCAAAGCATATCCCCCGGGAGTTTCCTAACCAAGAGTGCAGCAAGGCCCGTTGTCGTGTACCAGTTCTCGTTCAAGTCTAGCTCAAAGTGGTGTTTTCGGGTTTTACCCCTATGTACATTTGTGTCAAAGCCACCTCTACCTACTCGTATCCAGACAGGGATGTATTTACTCGGCAACCCCTTACTCAATACTCACCAAAATTACAGGAAGATTTCCTATATTTATACTTTTCTATAGGGTTATTACTAGATTTTTCATATCCAAATTTCCACAAATAACTCAACCATCCTTTGATACCAACTATAGCATCCCGCCTTTTTGTCACATAAACTTTCATTACATTAAAAAAACTGAGGATCTTTAAGGTTTAGTGTCTTGGAAACGAAGAACTTAATACATGAAACAAAAAAAATTCTTCTTAAACACTTGAAAGGCTTCTCCTTATGTTCATCTTAGCTTCCTTGCTGCATCTCATAACCTGGGGACATACATCAAAAGAAAGGGTGAGCAGAAGGCCCAGTAAGGGAAACAAGAGAAACATTTTACATGTGAACTTGAGATACTTCAATAAGGTCATGAAAAGAACTTTAAGGAATGAGAAAGAAATCATGAGGCATGTCATAATTAAAATAACATTTGAAGATGTGGCTACATCATTTAACATAGAAAATAATGAACATATCACCAAGTTACATCCCCAAGGTGTCATTTGAAAATTACCAAGGTTATTCACCAAGATATCGTGAAAATTGTAATCTCTAGTGGTTACATCATTACCCAATGCATTGGAGAGCTATCAGGGCGCACCCTTAAATTTTCCATTATTATCATGTCAGACACATATATCATAATAAATCATTTTATAAACAACCCATATATCATAAAATAAATGGGTTTCATTTCATAATCATAACGTTTTAAAAACTGCTTTAAAGACATGATCTTTACGTCACTTTAAACCCACGGAAGGGGAGAGCGGGTCTCATGTATGTAAATCCCAGAATTTAAAATAAAAAATTTTGGTATATATTTGAATACCCCTTTTGAAGAAAGATATTTGAGTATTCACTTAATAAAATAAAATTACTTTAGAAAAAGAGAGAGACATTTTGAGACGGAAATTCTGCAGCATAACGGCTATGTTTCGAGGTTTTAGAAAACATTGAAAAGAGAGGTGACATGGGTCAAACACTCATAAATAACCCATAAAACAGTAGAGGGATAGAATATAAAGGATTTCATAACATGGTAAAGAAATTTGAAAGATATACCATATGAAATGAAGAACATTAAAGGAAGACAAAAATAAGATTTCTCTTATGAAAATTCGGCAGCCCAACGGCGTCACTTAAACTTCAACAAAAATGAATTGACAAGATCAAAATAGGGTCTATCATAATGTTAACATAAGGGTTCAGTATGATAGATATAGAGATCATAACCCAACATAATAAAAATGAACTTGAAAGACTTTACATGAAAATAGATCTTGAAAACGAGAAGGGTGAAAGAATCCCTTAAAAATTCGGCAGCCTAACGGCGCCTCTTAAAACTTCAAAATACTGAATTGAAGAGATAAAATGGGGTCTATCATCATATGATCATAAAATATCAGTATGATATATATAGAGATCATACCCCAATATAATACAAAAAGATCTTGAAAGACTTGACAAGAAAATAGAACTTGAAAATGAGAAGGGTGAAAGAATCCGTTACAAAAATTTGGGCAGCCTAACGGCGCCACTTAAACTTTCATAAAATGAAATGATGAGATTAAGAGGTGGTATCTCATCATATGAAAATAAAAAGGACAGTATAATGAATATAAAATAACATCATCCAACATAATAACATGGAGCATAAAAGGAATGACATAAAAGAGATTACTTGAAAAGAAAGAGAGAGGTCAGATCCCTTACCTTAAAACGTAACTCTTAAAACTCAAAGGTTGGGACCTTGAGGGATTGGGTGCTTCTTGGGAGGACTCCTTGGGAGGTAATGAGACCAGAACTTCTTTGGGGGAGAGTGGGGAGTCGAATGGATGAGATTATGGCTTGATATTTATAGGGAAAGTGAGGGGACAAGGCATTAATGGCCAAGGGACACCTCATTAGTGGTTTTGGAAAAACCATGGGCTTGCCCATGGTATTGGCCACTTCGGACACCTCATACCTTATCTTACTATTCATAAGTCGAAAAAATTGATTACATACTTAATACATCATTTAATGATGTCATTAAACACCCGTAACTTAAAAATTGTATTTTCACTATTCATCGAAAATTCAACTTTCTCAGAAAAATCCCAAAATTTCACCTTAAACAAATATCAATGCTCTGATTTCAAAAATGGAATCCATTTTATAAAAATATTTTTCTAAATATTTTTAATTTAATTTTTAAATAAATACACTATTCACCAAAAATTCATTTTTTTCAGAAAAATCCCCCAAAAATTACCTTAACATAATATCGATGCTCCGAGTTCAAAAATGAAATCCATTTTATAAAAATAATTTTCTAAATATTTTTAATTAAATTTTTAATTAAAAAACACTATTCACCTTAAAAAAACTAATACTTGACTAATAATTTATGAAACCGTTATTTAACCATTTTATTGAATCACATTACTTAAACAAGGTGCCTAGATTATTTTAATGCTTTATTTAAGTGAGATTACTAATCCATTTGGTCACATTACTAATCCTAGGCATAAAATCACTATTCATAATTTATTATTCATCAAAAATCAAGTTGATCTTATTAGACTCTAAATTTCATACTGGAGATAATTTTAGAAGACCATTTTTTGAATATCATTACATGTTTTTAATTATTTAAGTTTTACACAAACTTTGTTAAAATATCCTTTTTCTAAAATTCATAAAAAATATTCATACTATATTTATCCGATCATTTAAAAATTCATAAACTTCATCATAAGAAGAACTCCCAATTTTTACTTAAAACAAAGGATTATACAAGGCAGTTATGGTCTCCTTACATAGCCCCTTATCACACCAGCATAGGACCTAAGTGTAAGGTGTGCTAAGGTGAGAGAATCTGAGGGAGGCTCGGTCAACATCGCACGAGTAGTAATTTCTATCAGTTTGAACTTCTCACGAAGGCGATTTCGTTCTAGCTTCACACGATGATGTTCGGCTTGGGTTTGGTCCAGAGAAAAGCCTAGTGGTGCTACCTCCTTCCCATGTTCTGTTAGATGGGCTTCGATCGGTCCAAGACTACTGGGTGAGGCCATCGAATCTTCTTTCTATATTAATTAAACAATATTACTTGTATTTAGAGATAATAATCAAAATGTTTAGTTTCCAGTAGTCATATTGACCAATGGTCATATAACTGTCAAAATCCAATGGTCTCATTTTAATTATACTCATGTTATCAAATGAAATAGTTTTGTTGAGTATAAAAAATAAAATAACACACAAAATTAGGAAACAAGATTTATTCAAAATTTCGGGTCGTTACAGGTATCATATACCTTTCATAATTAAATAATTAATTTATATAACCCCATACCTAACATAGACATTCCATGGACTTTCATAAAATTATGTATGTATGTCTTGGATAATAAGATCATATTTTATTTACAATCATACTTTTTAACAACCCCATGTTTCAATGACCTTGATTGGTTTCTTAAAGAAACATTGTTAAAATTTTAAACAACTTTCTTCTCTTAATTTAAAATTTTTACCTATTTTTACTGTCTATACATTACTTTAGAACCTAGACATCATATTCCTAGATCGTATATATTCTGAATACTTTTGGAATATCATGTAAACATTCCCTAATTTCAATCATATTATCATAACATTTCCATAGATAAAATTGGGATAAATTCCCTAACCAAAATACACCATATTTTAATTTCCCCATATAATATGTTTTAGAATTAAAAAATCATAAACCATGTGTATTAAAAAAACCCAACTCATTTTATTAAAATAAATATTATTCATATTTTCCTCTCAAGAGTTAAATTTGATAAAAATAAACATATTATTATAATTTTAACATAGATTTAAGCATCCATTTTATAAATAAAGAAACTCATTTTTTCCATTTCTGGAAATCAAACTTCAGGCTTCAATTATTTTCATCTTCATAAATTCTATATATTTATAACACTTTGTAAAAAATATAGTTGTAATCCTATATCTATTAGAATAGTATAATTGGTCTATATAATTAATAAAGTTTTAAGTAAAACCATAGTCTCATCATGTCATAAACATATTCAATTAAATTTAATATCATTTGAAAAACCCAATAATATATAGTATATGAGACTAAAATTCCTTAAATAATTAATATACCCAATCATATTAAGTTCATGAGTGGATAATATGATTCTTTTGGTCATTTTTCATATAATTCTTTTAAAACATCGAATGAATCACTTTATTCTTCCATAAGAATCTAGATTCAATTGTTCAATAATTTCTATAATAGGTTTCTCGAGAAAGAATCGTTCCAACAAATAAAATTTTCCTTATAAATTTTCTTAAATTACCAATCATGAGTAAGAACTATTCTTAAGTTATTGGTCTTAAGAACTACTTACATTAAGATTTCCCTTTTAAGGATTGATCTCAAAATTTAGTTTGATAATGATTATTGACATGTCTATCATAGGGCAGTACAAAAATTACTATTTTTTCCTAGTTCATTATAGTGGCTTACCAAATTTGTCTCACTTGAGGAGCTTTATAGTTGATCACTCACTCACCCTTACTCACTTTTTTTCTTATTTTTGTTTTTTTATTATTTATTTAAAACAAAATAAAATTTTTAGTAAAATATAATACAAAACTAAAACTATAATTTAGATGCAATAGAATGAATACAAGTTAAAAAGAAAGGTCTTGGTCCTAGGGTTGGTTACTCGAGTTCCTTCATTATTCATTAATGTGTTTGATAATTCATTTATAAAATCACATAAATTAATTACTATCCTTTAATTAATTGATTTAAACAAAAATTCATTCCTAATATATTTATTTATCCCAAAGAAATTCACTTCCTCCTATAATCAAGGTTAATGACACACCTCAATTTAGAGTAGGGCGCCTTCCAAGACCTAGATCTATCGTATTAAATTTCATACATTGGAAAAACTCAACTTCATTGTGTGAGGAGTTTTTATTCAATATAAAGGAGGAAAATGATGTAAATTAAATAATAAAGATGAATTTTAGATTCATTTCATTATGGATGATCATCACACCCATATACTTATCTCTAATTCACTACAAACTGAATTAAAACATTGATAATTTAATAATAGAATTTCTGAATACCACAAACCTCTCCCAAGGCCAATAATTGGGTTAGTCACTCATCACTAAGAGTTTAAGATATAGTGGTGGAAATAATGAGATAGATATAGAAATATTTAATAGATAATAGTAAACACTCAAATTCAAAATATTCGTGAGAGTTACATGGAAAAGGAAAACTAAAACTATAGTAGAAAAGAAAACTAAACAAAAGAATACTCATTGGTCAAGATGTATCCTCTATGTGGCACATCACCCATTCTATTTATAGGAAAATCATTATCCCTTTTTTATTCTTGTAATCCCTCATATCATCTTTTATCATAAGTAAAAGTTTCCTTATTTCTTCTATATTTGGATATGATTATTTCATTTATGCATCTACATTGATATCCCTCTTTGAATATATCTTTTTATCACATGAATTTTAGAGGGTATTGGGTTTTTAAATTTTCAATGAAGAAAATTGTACAATGTGACCATCTCATCCATAGCCACAATCATCTATTCCCTGATTTATTCACCACTTTCAAATTTAGAACCACTATGGTTTCATATTTAACCTTATGGTAAACTTCAAGTCGACCATCTTCATTATTTCCATCCATGGTGCAGTAGGTTTGTCTATGTCATAACCTATATCTCTAGTTTATCGTCTAGTGACTTCCATGATTCAAGGATGGACTACTGTGTGGGGTGTGAAATCTCTAGTAGCATTAATCTCTCTTTTCATCTTCCTTGGTGATCCCTGTGGCATATTAGTGCTAGAAATGTCATAAAAGAGGTGGTATGATGAAGCCTCTTCTTTACCCTTACTCATATGTCACTGCATAAGGGACTTACCCTTAGGTAGACATTTTCTTCATTCGGTTACCCATATGTTCAGGTCATATGACCCTTATGTATAAATAATTTACCCTTAAAAAACCTGTAATTACCTTCACACAAAACTTCACTTATCTTTATGCAACCTGAAGGAATTATGAGTTACCTTTACATATTGCATGGATTCAAATCGTTACCTTTATATACTACATATTTACCTTTACAAAGTATTGGAATTAGTTGGGTACCCTTAAATGGAATCTTGAAGTACCCTTATATAGTGTTGGCTACCTTTACACAACCTATGGAGTACCCTTATGCAACCCCTTAGGACCTTCACACAACGCATCTGGCAGAGGATTCCTTTACACAATTGGCTCTCAACCCTTACATAGCCTATATATACCCTTATGTGTCTCATGAATTTCCTATTATATAAGGGTAAATATCATTTTACCCTTACACATACCCTTATCCATTTGTAAGGGTATGTAAATCCTTAAAAAAAATATTTTCAAAATCAAACTTCTAAATTCATAATTTTTACCTATTATATTCCAAATAATTCATTAAATGAAAATCAACCATGTTTTAATAAATCAATTAAATATATGGGGAAAATGATTAAAAATTTAAAATTCATTATTAATTTTTAAAAAAAAATCATGGAAACTAAGTGCATCAAATACCCCCACACATAAACTATGCTTGTCCCCAAGCATTGAATATCAACATTAAATTAAAGAGGGCACAGATGATACTAATGTTTAAATTTTAAATTAATAAAATAAAATCATTATCATTGTTACACTAGAAATTCAAGTTCTATATTAAACATAAATTCAACTTCACTTTTTTTTAAGAAATAATTAACCCAACTATTTCACTTTTTCCCATTGAAAATTATGGGTCTTCTCCTTCCATTAAAGACTCTCAATTCATTGTAATTAAACATTTAAAATTCATGAACTACATCTCTTTAATTTCTTTTCTCTCATATATCATGATATATATTATAGTATATTTATGCACATACAATGAGTACATGATCATTTTCAATAGGCTTTCATACGATCTACATTATCCACTTTGTAAAGACAAAAATCAAAAAAAATTGTGAGAACTTTACAATAAAGGTTATAATGTATCAGATTCCTAATGTTGGTAAGTATTAATGTCCAAAAACATTAAGTATCAAAGAGTAGGTTAAATCTAAAGTATAGTGCATGATATCAAAAGTAATTTATAATTAAAATCTCCCCTTAAAAATGATAACTCCATCTTTCTAGAACTGAAATTAAGGCCATGAATAATTTAATTTTAATGAAAGATATAAACCCTCTTTAATTTTATCTACTTTTCATTTTTTTCTTATTCAAAGTAATTTTTAAGATTGTATTTTTTAGTATTTATTCTTATAAAAAATCTCACATCAACCACCTAACCTGGTATGATAAAAATCAGTAGCCTGGTCCCTCAATTCTTTATTTTTCTCTCTTTTTCTTCTTTTTTCAAGAGGGGAATACAATGAAAGTGTAATGAATAAATATTTATCCTTTCCCAATACCAAATAGATACCCCTACACATATTTCTTACAATTTTTTGTATCCTTTCCACCATTATTTCCTACATCCCTATACTCCGACTTTAAACCATCATGAAAATACCAAGAGGAGTGCAGGAATGGATATAATATGCTTGTAATTTAGCTCATTCCTAGAAAACTGATTCATGGATTCTATGGGATAAATAATGATTAATATAAAATGTGGAATAAAACATAAGGTATTATCTCTAAAAATGTATCAATCATATTAAATGTGACTTTTTTCAATCATAAATTTGAAAAGTTCCAATGCACGTTCTAATATTCCCTAATATTAATCAAGAAACATACTCAAGATATAATTTAAAGTATTATATCTAGAAACAATTTTGAAAATGGAACATAAAATTGGATAATCCCTCATAGAATGGAATGATAATAATAAATAAATCTACATGAATTTTAGAAATTCAATGTATGAGAAATGTTGGGGAAATTTCATGAACATGAATCAAACTAATTTATCAATTTATGATTCATCAAATTGACATCTATGATTCACTCTAATCATTAAATTATCTATCTTTATCATTTAATATAATTGTCATTTTAATAAAAAACATAGCATCATGGAAAACCTAAGAAACTTGTATATCGTAGATAAATCTATTAAAGTAGAAATTCTAAGTGTGAGCATGTGAATTCTAGTTTGAAATGTAAAACCGAATTTTAGAAACAAAAAATGTAGGGATTCAAAATATGATGATTGTATAAGTTATATAACTTTGAAATTTATTCTCTAGTCCTACTCCTTTTTTATATTGGGGGGTATTTTTATTCTATCATGGACCTACAAAAGAAAATATATCATTAAAGAACAAGGGCCTTTTCATTATAGTATAAAAAGAATTAGGGATTAGGTTTCATCTAAATATATTCCTAAAACTAATTCCGAAGAAAATAATTAAATTCCTAGAAAGAAACTAAAAAAAGGATAAATCTTGTTTTGATCCCCCTATTAGGCCATTGATTTTTACTACCTCCAGAAGGGAAATATCAGCTACTATCTAAAGTCTAATGGTGGGTGAAGTTTCTTAGATTTGAACCACCATATATTACTTTTTCTAGATTTCTCTTATTATTCATTTTTTAAGGACTCCATATACAAATTAAACTAAATCAATCCCCATAGAAACAAGATACAACTTTCATGGTGGGAGGAAAATTAAATATCGGTCCTTTTCATTCTTGTTTTCCACTTAGATAATCTATTCTTTACTCCCAAGTGATACTCAATAAAAGAGAAAGTTAAAATTTAATTTTACTTTAAAAACATCAAATTATAAAGAATAAAAAGAAACATGGATTTACTCATGGTATGACTCTAATAATTGTTCAATATGTACAATGAGATCTATATGTTCCTCATTAGGTGCATCTTATTTTTCTTTATCTTCCTCTAAGGAAAATAAGGATTAGTTGAATCTAAAAATTCATAATTGTAACGTCCTGGACCCGGCTAGCCACCTGAACAATGCCAAACGGGTCAGGTGTTACTACCTTAGGCGCACCTCCCTGAACGCCAAAGGCTGCCGACTAGCAGCGAAGGTCTGAATAGGTATAGTGGGGAGGCTATACCCTCTTGGAGGAATAAAATGGTACTCGTCCGAGTATAATAGTAAAGTATGCAGCAGAAATAAATGACTCAGCAGACTCGAACCAGACCCGCAGAGTGGAAGCATATCCAATATCAATAAACAGCGGAAGTAATATAGAAAACAACTACAACGGAAAGTAAACAGAACAACATGCCAGCAATCAACTACAACAACTACTGTAAACAACCAAGAATGCATCCAAAGAAGGTCATACACAACTGAATATAAAAGGGGCGCCAATGGCTAACCAACAATAGCTACAACAAGTAAGTATGCTGATACAGAAAAGTAAACACAACAAGGTAAACCCCAGTTAGGTGTGACCTCAACGTCCATACCATCTCCATGCAACAACTAACGCAGCCCAGCTCCTGAAGTTGGCCTCTTCCCTGCACGTAAATCCATAAAGTCTGCATGCGTCCCGAAGGGCCCGTGTAGGGTGTGAGACAAAACTCAGTAAGATACCACCCAATGGTGCGTACCAAATATATGTGTTTAAGTAGTCATGCATTTATAAGGAAAGTAGTAAATAATACAATGCACAAATAAACACAAACTCTACTGGTGCTCAACAGCCACCATGGAGTGTCACCTGCTTCGGGCAACGCCGGAATCTCTGTCGTGTAACCCAGCACCATATGCCACATGACACCTCGTGTCTCAAGTACCGACGTCCCGAAGGCACGCCCCAAATAGAAACTTGGCACCATGTGTCTCCTGACACCTCGTGCCTCAAGTACTAACGTCTCGAAGACACACCCAAGAATAGTAACCTGGCACCATGTGCCTCTTGACACCTCGTACCTCAAGTACCAACGTCCTGAAGGCACGCCCAAAAATAGTAACCCGGCACCATGTGCCTCCTGACACCTCGTGTCTCAAGTACCGACGTCCCGAAGGCACGCCCATCCCCTAAAGGCTCCTCACCTCCCACGTGGCTTTCTACGGCAAGCACCCCTAACCAAAATACCTAACCGCAACTACGGGGGCCTCTACCCACACGAGTGGTCAGAACCACCTCATCACGGAGTATCTCTGTGTGCACACTACTCAAAGTCTCAGTGAGCGGTAATCACCAAAATAGTCCTAAGCCACCAACATGTCTGACACCTCGTGTCCCTACGACCATGTCGCTCAAGTCCGATGGCATTGCTACCCTAGTATCTCAGGCCATGCCCAACCTGACAGTCGTACTCCCTCAAGCCGACGTCCATGACGCCCAATCCCGTGGTCAAAACCACCCAAAGTAACCCGGGAAAAGCCCCAACCTGTGATCAGCATCACTCAAGTGTAACTGGGCCAATCCCAACACAACCCAAAGGGGTCCAGCAGATGCAATCTAGCAATTGCATATATAACATGTTTAAACAGAAAAACATAAACTAGAAAAACAAACTAAATAGTTGAATTGCACTATACCAGGTGTTGTCCCATACCAGCACTGAGGTCTTAAATGCCTCCAAAAATTATAACAAGCTTAAATAATTTAAACTAACAGTTTAACACAATAATATTGCAATTAAAACCATTTTGGCATTCCCCGGCCAAAATACCCTGATGAGCCACGACCCCTCACCCAGCCCACTCACGCAAACTGGTAACCGGGCATACCCAAAGGCATCCCATAGGTCCCATAAGTAATTCAGTATGAAAAAGTAGATAAAACAGGTCCTGCTCAAAATACCTGAAAACGCACCGAAGATCACGTTACCCAAACAACCACGAAAACAAAAAATAAGGTATGCACCACCTACCTGAGACTCGCACTATGCTACTCCTCCTGTAACACCCGCCAATTCGATCTAAAACGCGGTAAATCTACAAAAGATTCAAAACCTTTCAAACGCCTATAACTCATTCTAGAATGAAAATCAGACAAAACGGGCAAAAAGGAATTGAGGACTTACCGAGGGGGTTCCAACGCATTAATCAGCGATCGAAACGGGTCTCGGACGGCGATCCGGGGAAGGGTTGAAGATTCGTCTAGCTTGGTTCGCGTATCCGGGTGGAGGAAATGTGGTTCTGACTCAAAACGAGGTTACTGCCCATTTTAGCACAAAAAAAGGAAAGTACACAGCGTGTACTTTATAACTACACGTCGTGTATAGGTCATTTAACTATTAAAAAGATGGCTAAATTCTGCCGACCTAATTTCCAAACCTGCTGACATGATTACATGGTGTGTACCTAGGGGTACACAGCGTGTACTTGGTTCCTCTTCCTTTCCTCACCGAATTATCCACACGCCATGTGTTTCCCTTATACACGGCTAGACTACACGGCATGTCCAATGGGAACACGGTGTGTCCCTAGTTCTTACCCAGCCGACAGCCTACACGCCATGTATGGCCTCACACAGTCAGGGGTCTACACGGTGTGTTCAAAACTACACACTGTGTAGTAAGAAACTACTACACGGTCACCACACGGCATGTACTCAGTGAGCACACGGTCATCCACTCGCCTAGACATACACGGTGTGTACTTAAAGTACACGGTGTGTAGTCTTAAAATTTCTAGAAACTCTGCATTTTCTCCAGTTTCCTCAGAAACTAGTCAAAAATTCAAACAGGGTCGGGATTTTGACTCGTTCAAAAAACCCGGGTTCTTACAAACTCTCCACCTTAACGTAGCTCGTCCCCAAGCTACAAAATGAAACAAGGAGATGGCACCGAACACGCTCATCCCAGTTAAACAACCCGTACTACCCCAGTCTCAAAGGTTCTGACTAAATTCCTCAAGGGGGCTCCCCACCTTAAAAATTGCCTTACCCGGTCTCAACCCAACAAAACTTAAAGCAAACAGGGTTTACTAACCTGTTTTCCAGACGCATAGTCCTCCCGTGATGCATCATCACCCCTGCACCTCCTGGGTGCTCCTATGTCACTTCTGACACCCAACGTAGTCCACACCACATCGGTGTCCGCCTCCATGAGGTCCTGGTGCCTAGCACCTCAAGTAACCTGCATCCATGATGCCTCGATGCCCACGGCACCTCAAGTAACCCGCACCCACTATGCCCCGATGCCCACGGCACCTCAAGTAACCTGCATCCACGATGCCCTGATGCCACGCATCTCATATATATATATATATCACGTACCCAAGATGGTGCCAACCCACTGACTAGCATCTAGTCAGTCCATAAATATCATGTGCACCTCGTGCACTCAAAACAGACATACCTCTACAGGTCATGCCAAAAAGGAAACATGGAGATCACGGTCACACCACGGGGTACCTCTAACTGTCATTGGCCCACCGGCCTGCTCATCCTCTGGCAGCTCCATGGCGTGCACCTGGCTTAAAACACGGTTTCCTGATGCCTGACCTCCCTGTGATGCTTCTCCATTCACCGGTCACGGACCCCTCAGCTGGGTCCCACTGTCTCTGTCATGACCTCCGTGCAAATCTGAACCTTGACTACCCTCTCTGGGTACCGAACCTGAACCAACTCCAGACGTTGCAGTCCATCCTGGTCCCTGCCTGCCGGCTATCTGAGAAGGCTGCCTACAAAACCTCTCCAAATTCTCGTCCTTTCCACATGCATGGAACTCCTTCGGAGGCCTATCGCACTGCGTCCGAACATGTCCCAGCTATCCACACTGGAAGCAAATCACCAAAGAACTCCCACGAGGTGGTCTAGCTGAATCCCTGGCTTGACTGCCCTACTGGAACTCGTCTCGTACTCGTTTCCTACTATCTGAACCATCACCTGAAGTTGTCACCCTGCCCAAGCGAGATTTCTCTCTCTCGCTGCCCTCGGCTATGAGCGCCTAATTCATCTCCTCGAAGAAGGAACCTATCCTGAAGATGTTCACTTGGACCCGAATGGCATGTCATAAGCCATCCTTAAAGCGCCTCACCCTAGTTGCATCATCACTCACCATACCCGGTGAAAAACGAGACAACTCTGTAAAGGTAGCTGCATGGTCCATGACGGACATATCCCCCTGCTGAAGACTCAAGAACTCCCAAGCTCTCTCTGCCCTCAGTGTCTCTGGGTAGAAGTGCTCAAAGAACCTGTCCTCGAAGTCCTTCCATGTCAGTCCCTCGTGCCTACGAGCCTAAACCTGTACGTCCCACCAACGCTTCGCCGATCCTCTTAGTATGTACGTCTCCAGCTTGACCCTCCACCCTGGAGGTGTCTCAAGCTGCTCGAAGATCATCTACTTTCTCTCTATCCAGTTCTCTTCCACCTGCGGACCACCCTCTCCCTGAAAAAGCGGTGGGTGCTGCGACTGGAACTCCCGTGTCAGATACGCCATAGAAGGCTTTGTACCCTATGCGCCTCTGTCAATACCCTACAATATGCGTACCAAGCTCGCTCATAGCTGCTCGTCAAGCCACGACCCGAACGATGCCAAACCCGGCTGTTGTCCTGCCTATACTGGATCCTGAAAATGATCTTGTCCCTGAGCATGTACCTGTAGCTCATGCTTTGCCTGTACCGAATTCTGACCCTGATCATGCGGCACTATGTCCTCTCCTGCCTGACGCTCCATCGAGCCATGAAGGAGTAACCCTCTGAATACCATAAATGCTCAGAAAGTCCATATATATATATAACAATATATTCTATGTAGATAAGGAAAGCAGTAAAAGGCAGTGCATAACAACTACCCTTACTCCCCCTCACCGCAACCCATGCCCCACGGCATCCCGGCCTCATGGCCTCCTTAACCGCCCTTAACAGAGCCAAGTATCAAATGTACCTCAGGCCATGCCCATCCCGACTACTCACGTTGCCTCAAACTGACGACCGAGTCGCCTAATCCTGACAGTTACACTGCCTCAGTCACAGTACCTGCCTGCTCTCATAAGAGTCAGACCCAAATATCCCGCCACATGCAATTTTAAAAAATAAAAAGCATGGAATACACATTGTACAACTAGCAATTCTATCAGGAATTTCACAAAATGACATGTCAAAGCATATAAATCATGAAAAATGATATTTCATTCAGATGGCATTATCACTTCACAGAGCATACGTGCAATTATGAAATTGAAATACCCTAAAAATGTGCCTATAAAAATCCAACAACTAGTCTTACCATACCGGGCCAAGGTCTAATTCTCCCTTACCACACCGAGTCAAGGTTCACATATCACAATCTAGAACATCACATATCAAGTGAGCCACCGAGGTGGAAATCATATAAACCGTAATCTGAGAAAAAGAAAACAGCAATTCCCACCCATGGAAACTTGGTCCATCCCTCATACCTGGGGCTACAGGTACCCAAGCACAAGCTAAAAACCCAGTTCCAGTAATAACAACTTATCTCCAGTCTACCATCTCCCAAATAGTAAAACCATCAGAAATAAAAAGATAAGTCTCAATCTCATTAGTAGCTAGAAAAACACTGCTACTAAATCCTTGTCAAGAACTCCTCTGATACCACTTTGTAATGTACCGAACCCAGCTAGCCACCTGAATAGTGCAAAACGGGTCGGGTGTTACTACCTTAGGCTCACCTCCCCGAATGCCAAAGGATGCCGACTAGCAGTGAGGGTCTGAATAGGTATAGTGGGGAGGCTATACCCTCTCGGAGGAATAAAATGGTACTGGTCTGAGTATAATAGTAAAGTATGCAGTGGAAATAAATTAATCGGCAGACTCAAACCAGACCTGCAGAGTGGAAGCATATCCAATATCAATAAATAGCGGAAGAAATATAGAAAACAACTACAGCGGAAAGTAAACAGAACAACATGTCAGCAATCAACTGCAACAGCTACTGTAAATAACAAAGCATGTGTCCAATGTAGGTCATACAAAAATGAATATAAAAGGGGTGCCAATGGCTAACCAACAATAGCTACAACAAGTAAGCATGCTGATACAGAAAAGTAAACAAAACAAGGTAAACCCCAGCTAGGTATGACCTCAAGGTCCATACCATCTCCATGCAACAACTAACACAGCCCAGCTCCTGAAGTTGGAATCTTCCCTGCATGTAAATCCATAAAGTCTGCACGTGTCCCGAAGGGCCCGTGCAGGGTGTGAGACAAAACTCAGTAGGATACCACCCAATGGTGCATACCAAATATATGTGTTTGAGCAGTCATGCATTTCTAAGGAAAGCAGTAAACAGTAAAATGCACAAATAAACACAAACTCCATTGGTGCTCAACAGCCACAATGGAGTGTCACCTACTTCGGCCAACGCCGGAATCTCTGTCATGTAACACGACACCATGTGCCACCTGACACCTCATGTCTCAAGTACCGACGTCCAGAAGGCACTCCCCAAATAGTAACCCGGCACCATGTGCCTCCTGACACCTCATGCCTCAAGTACCGACGTCCCGAAGGCACGCCCAAGAATAGTAACCTGGCACCATGTGCCTCCTGACACCTCGTGCCTCAAGTTCTGACGTCCTGAAGGCACGCCCAAAAATAGTAACCCGGCACCATGTGCCTCCTGACACCTCGTGTCTCAAGTACCGATGTCTCGAAGGCACGCCCATCCTCTGAAGGCTCCTCACCTCCCACGTGGCTTTCTACGGCAAGAACCCCCAACCAAAATACCTAACCACAACTACGGGGACCTCTACCCACACGAGTGGTCAAAACCACATCATCACGGAGTATCTCTGTGTGCACACTACTCAAAGTCCTGGTGAGCGGTAATCACCAAAATTGTCCTAATCCACCAACATGTCTGACACCTCGTGCCCCTGCGACCATGTTGCTCAAGTCCGATGGCATCTCCACCCTAGTATCCAGGTCCATGCCCAACCTGACAGTCATACTGCCTTATGCCGACTCCATGACACCCAATCCTGTGGTCAAAACCACCCAAAGTAACCCAGGTAAAGCCCCAACATGTGATCAACATCACTCAAGCGTAACCGGGCCAAGCCCAACACAACCCAAAGGGGTCCAGAAGATGCAATCCAGCAATTGCATATATAACATGTTTAAACAGAAAAACATAAACCAGCAAAACAAACTAAATAGTTGAATTTCACTATACCAGGTGTTGTACCATACCAGCACTGAGGTCTTAAATGCCTCCAACAATTATAACAGGCTTAAATAATTCAAACTAACAGTTTAACACAATAATATTGCAATTAAAACCATTTTGGCGTTCCCCGTCCAAAATGCCCCGATGATCCACGACCCCTCACCCGGCCCGCTCACGCAAACTGGTAACCGGGCATACCCAAAGGCATCCTAGAGGTCCCATAAGCAATTCAGTATGAAAAAAACATATAAAATGGGTCATGCTCAAAATACCCGAAAACGCACCGAAGATCATGTTACCCAAACAACCACGAAAACACAAAATAAGGTATGCATCACCTACCTGAGGCTCGCACGATGCTACTCCTCCGGTAACACCCGCCAATTCAGTCTAAAACGTGGTAAATCTACAAAAGATTCAAAACCACTCAAATTCCTATAAATCATTCTAGAACGAAAATCAGACAAAACGGCCAAAGAGGAATCGAAGCCTTACCGAGGGGGGGTACAATGCACTAATCAGTGATCGAAACGGGTCTCAGACGGCGATCCGGGGAAGGGTTGAAGATTCAGCCGGCTTTGTTCACGTATCCGGGTAGAGGATATGAGGTTCTGCCTCAAAATGAGGATACTGCCCGTTTTAGCACAAAACAAGAAAGTACACGGCATGTACTTTAGGACTACATGTCGTGTATAGGTCATTTAACTGTTCATAAGATGGATGAATTCTACCGACCTACTTTCTGAACCTGCTGACATGAGTACACGGTGTGTACCTAGGGGTACACGATGTGTACTTGGTTCCTCTTCCTTTCCTTGCCGACTTATCCACACGCCATGTGTTTCCCTTATACACAGCTAGACTACACGGCGTGTCCAAAGGGAACACAGTGTGACCCTAGTTCTTACCCGGCCAACGGCCTACACGCCATGTATGGCCTTACACAGTCGGGGGTCTACACGGCATGTTAAAAACTACACGCTGTGTAGTAAGAAAATACTACACAGTCACCACACGTCATGTACTTGGTGAGCACACGGTCATCCACTCTCCGAGACATACGCGGCGTGTACTTAAAGTACACGGCGTGTAGTCTGGAAATTTCCCGAAACTCTGCATCTTCTCTAGTTTCCTCAGAAACCAGTCATAAATTCAAAGAGGGTCGGGATTTTGACCCATTCTGAAAACCCAGGTTCTTACAATAATAGTGGGGGTGATACTCAATTCCTCTTCAAAAAATTTTGAGGAGAATGAGTGTAATATAAGATCATCTTTGTGAGTTGGTTTGGATTTAATCACTTCTTCAGTTGAAATTTCATCTTGGAGTTGAGCGGTGGTAGGTAAAGTAATGTTGGCATGCTCTATTATTTCTTCAAACTCCAACACTTGATTGGTGTATTCTTCTTCCATTTTTAGGGATAGGTATAGTTTTGTTGATGCTTTTTATCTTTCAAGGATTGGGAGAACATATTTCACTGAATATTAATTCTATATTTCTTCCAAAAAAATTTGATATACTATACGTATATTAGAAGACAAATATTTTTCAGCATCACTCTTCTCTAGATCATCATGGGAGTTTTGGATATGGATCATAAAATAGTTAGGTTGTGGATAGTCTTCAATTAAGTCCTCAAACTCTTGTTTTTTTTAGAAAAAATTGGTGGATCTAATGGTAGTTCCTCATTAACCTTAAAACTTTGATAATCAGTTTCTATTTGATTAAGCATGCTCACTAATAATTAAGGTAATAGACATATATCTTGGCTATTAATCATATTTTTGGTTGGTACCCGGAGATCATTATTCCTTTGTTGGATTTCCTCCTCAGTATTTTTAGCAACTTTTCTTTCCACCTAAGAGTAATTAGTCTAATCTAAATAATAATTGTTTGAAAAATCACGAAAAAGAGACATTTTTTTAATTTATTTTCAAAAACAATGAAAAAATATATAAAATGTTAAAATAGATAGTGAATTATAACCTTATTGGATTCTATAAAAGGGTTCCATGTTTTTACATTAATTCTTTAGGGTGGTAAAAAAGATACTATTTTTTCCCTAGTATAGCACAATGGTTAACCAGGGTCATCTCAGTTAAAGAGCTTTATATAAGATCACTCACTAACCCTAACTCACATATTCTATATTTTATGTTTTTCTTATTTGTTGAAAATAAAAGAAAATATAGAGATAAATGAAATTAAAAAATAAAACTATTATTCAGATAAAATAAAATAAAATAAAGTTAAAAATAAAGCCCTTGGTCCTAGGGTTGGTTACTAGGGTTCCTACATTAGTCATTATTCCCTTTGATAATTTATTTATGAAATTTTATTCATGTATTACTATCCTTTAAATTATTAGGTGTAAAAATTTTAATTCCTAGGATATTTATTTTGCACACCAAACTTAACCTTCTCCTATAATCAATGTTAATGATACCCCCCCCCCCCCCATTTGAGAGTGTGACACATTCTAGGACCTGGCTCCATTATATAAAGTTTCATCCATTAAACAAATGTAAATCCATCATGTGAAGAGTTTTTATAAAATATAATGGAGGTAAATGGTGTAGATTAATGAATAGGTATTAATTTTAGATTTTTATCATGGTGAAAGATCTCCACACCCGTAAACTTATCTCTAATTCTCCATAAAATGATTTAAAAAAATTTAGAATTTATAAAATGAATTCAGGAACACCAAGAACCTCCCCAAGTACATGACTTGTTTCAGTCACTCATCATTGAGAGTGTAAGAGATCATGCTAGAAATAATGAGATATAGAGGGAAATATAGAGAGAAAATGGAGAAGAAGAATCAATTGAATTCAAAATATGTATGAGATTTACATGGAAAAGGAAAGATAAAACTATAGAAAAAAAAAGAATACTAAATAATAGTCTAATCCCTAGTCATGATATCTCCTTTTTGTGGGAAAACCCCCCTTCTATTTATAAGAAATGGATTATCCCTTCTTCAATATTTTAATCCCCCATATCTTCTTTTATGCTAAGAAAAAGGTTTTTTCTTTCTTTTTGATTTGGATATCCTTATTTAATGCAAGCATCCATGTTGATATGCCTCTTTAAATATATATTTTTAACACATGGATACTCAAAGGATACCATGTTTTTAATTTTACATTGTATAAAACTCTATGGTGTATCTATATTCTCCATGGATGCAAGCATACTCTCCCTTACTTCTTCACCACTTCCAAGTTGAGAACCTCCATGATCTTGTCATTAACCCTATGATGGATATTTTCAACGGTTGTCTTACTTATTTCCAACCATGGTGGAGAAGGTCCATATATGTTGCAACAACTATCTCCAGTTCATCCTATAGTGGCTTCCATGATACATGGTTGTCCTATGGTGTGGTGGTTGTGAAATATCCAGTAGATATGAGCTCTCCTTTCATTTTCCCTAGTGATCCATGTGTTTTAAAAGCATTGAAAACGGTGTAGGGGATGTGGTCTGGTGAATCCTATTCTTTACCCTTACTCATATGGTGTTGTGTCAGGTTCTTTCCCTTATGTATTATTTTCCTTCCTTAGGTTACCCTTACATATAATTCTGGTGACCCTTATATAGAAATTATTTACCCTTACAGATCATGTATTTACCTTTACACAATACTTCACTTACCTTTACATAGCCTAAATTAATTCTAAGTTACCTTTACATTTAAAATGGAATCAAAGTGTTACCTTTATGTATTATCTCTTTACCTTTACATAGAGGTGTAATTCATTGGGTAACCTTATATTAAATTTTTACACTCCTCAATTGAGAGATTGGAACCTACCAGGCCCCAAATCCATCATATATAATTTTAGTGTAGTGGTAAGTATTATGTCTAGTCATTTGGGTGACCTGGGTTCGATCCCTAGATATGAAACCAAGTTTTTACTTGCCTTTGTAGGGTGTTACAAAAGCTATTATTTTTCCCTAGTGCAACATAGTGTTTGGTCAGGTTCATCTCACTTGAGGATCTTTACAGCTGATCACTCACTAGACCTAACTCAATTATTGTCTCTTATTATGTTTTTATTATTTATTTAAAACAAAATAAAAGGTAAAGATAAATATAATGAAAAAATAAAACAATCATTTAGATGTAACAAATTGAATTCAAGTTAAAAACACAGGTCTTAGTACTAGGGTTTGTTAATTGGGTTTCTTAATACTTCATTATTCTATTTGATAATTCATTTAAGAAATCTCATTCATGAATTAATATATGTAATTTATTGAGTTTGAAATTTTCATGCCTAGGATATTCCTTTGGCATGTTCAACTTCACCACCTCCTATAACCAAGTTTAATCACACATATAAATCAAGAGTATGGAACCATCTAGGATCCAGCTCCATCATGTGAAGATTTTTTTGAATAGAAAGGAGGGAAAAGGATGTAAATTAAATAATAGACATGAATTTGGGATTCATTTCATGGTGTATAATCACCACACCCATACACTTCTCTATTATTAACCAAAAATTGAATTAAAACATTTAGAATTTAAAAACATAATTCAAGAACATTTTGAACCTCCCCCAAGACAAACCCTTGGGTCAGTCACTATTTCACGACCCCCTCCCTCCAAAGGTACCCTCGTAGGATGGTAATAAAGGAAAAGAGATAATGACCCTAGAGTCTTTCCTCCAGTATTGCTTAGGTTAGAGACAAGAACCAAGGGTATAAAAATCACTAAAATGGAAGGCATTACCCTTTATATAACATGGGGTTAAAATTTAGGATAAATCAACAAAAAGAAACTCCATAACATAATATAAATGAAATTAAACAATAACCATCCCACAATGCATGTGTAAGGAAAAAATAAAATGAGTATCCTGATAAATACTTAAAAGAAAGTGCTATGTAAGCATCACATAATATCCCCAAATTCTAATCTATTAATGTCCAACATAGTCCATAAAGTCTCCCTAGAATCCTAAAAATAAATTATATACATAGAGTAAGCATGAAAGTATACTCAATAGGATCACACTCAATGTCTCAGATGCACATGTGAAAAGAGAATACTAATGCACCAGTGAGAAAGAAATACAACCAATAGCAAAGAAACTGGTCAACTATCCACTATCATCCTCCTTGAGGTTCACACACAAAATTAAGCATCCAACTATAATAACATAATAAGATGCATATTGATAAAATAGTACCCTATACTAATTTCCCAATAGGTTTACTCTATCACACCCCAATTTTGTATGTGATGGTGCTCCTATATCATCCATATAGAAACCTTCTTGAAGACAGCTAGGCCATCGCATCACATCTCACCTGAAGAAACTCAAGTCATTACATCATATCACACCTCACTAGTAGGCACCTGGACCATCACATCACATCTCACCTGAAGACACATAGGCCATAACATCACATCTCTCTCACATCCTTAAATAGAATAATAGGGTATCATTAAAATTAAGGACATCAACCTTCTTCCCTCCTCCCACCATGAAAGACCCTCACTATAATCTATATCATCATCTCATAAAACATTTCCACAATACACTTTTGACTTTTTCCATCATAACTCATTCATATCAACATCACCAAGATGAAATATAAGGTATGTGTGGGTAGACATCCATCCATCCTCACCATCAGGGTATCGGAAAAAACGCTCCCAAAACATTTGGTTAGTGAAACAACATGATCAATGGGGGTGGGGTGCATATAGAAATCAAAAAGAAATATAATGTACATATATATCATAACACACAAGCCTAGCATATGGGTTCACAATATAAGTACCATCCCAACTCACAACATAACCCCCAAATGCCTCATAACCTTCATTACCTTCCCTACCATCACTAAATGAAAAAAACCATATGAGAAATTCATGGGCAACAATACACATTTCATCTATTTTCAAAAATTAATCCATTTTCTAGAATTTTTCATTACCAACTAAATTCATTATCCACCCCCAATAAATTCATTATTTCATCTCATTTATTTAACATTTACTAGTACCCACATTAAATGACACTTCCCATTTCAAATAAAATTGTTCATTATCTAATTCAATTCATTCCATTTTAGGTTCAAGTTTAAAAAATTATTCTATTACTACTAGGAAACTAGAATAACACAACACAAAAAAATAGACCCTCATCATCATCCCCCTCTCATTCCAACAAGCCCCATATGGACACCATTAACATCACCACCACTTCCCATCACAACTACCATAACACAGCCTCATTTCACACATCACAACCACTTCCTATACATCACGACCACACAAAATAACAACTTCCCACTCATAACACTCACTTTTCTTGTGTTTAATTTCATATTTAAAAAAAGTATTTTCATCACTTTTTCTTCTTTATTTGAATGAAATTATCAGACAAAACATGATTTCCATGGGAACAAAATTTATTACCTAGATATATGTTCTTAAACAAATTCATTCAATGTGATATCAAAATATCACAACAACTATATCACAAACAAATCTCCCAATGGCCATAATTTTAGGTAAGGCATCAATCCCATATAACCTCAACAACAATAATATCAAAAATATATAAAACATGGAATTAATTTTCCCCTTACCCTTCAAATTAAAATAATACAATTCATTATCTTCATTAGTCCAGTGAATAAAAAACTCTCAAATGATGAAAAAAATAATAAACCCTCCCATATGATGAAACTAAATTATGGATGAAGGATTCTAAACCACAAAAAAAGGCTTTCCAAAACATTATAAAAGGTTTTCAAAAGAGGAATACAACCACCAAGAACCTTGATGAAGGATAAAACCTTGATCACCCTAAACAAAACAACCCACAACATATTCATGAAAACATTTCATCCAAAACAAGTGATTTTCTTAAAAATATCCCTTCCTAGATGAAGGATATGGAGAAAATATGGAAGAGGGAATAAGTAATCTTACATGGAAACTCTAAGGATTTCTCTCCAAAGGATGAGGTTGAAATAAAAATGAAAGGGTCTAAAAGACCTCCTTTGGACATAACTGGGTCTCCTAATAACTGAGAAGAAAGTTGGGATACTAAGGGGGTTTGAGGGGGTTCAGGGTTTTAATATAGTCTATAAAAACATAAGACCATGTAGAAAACTCACACACCAAACTAAAGAATTTATGAAAAAGGAGGGGACTATAACTCAATGGGGAAGACCACACCACAGTGAGGCTAGTCAATCCACCCTCTAAAAAACACGATTACCTCAACATTACAGATCTTATAAAATAGGATGGGGATAAAGATGAAACCAAGACCATCATGCCACAGATCCCATCCACCAAAATAAAGGATATATCATAGTACATACTTATGGAATAACTGCCCAGAAATTTATAGAACCACACATTCCAACCCTATGAGACTCCATGTTTCAACCATCACCACTACACTACATCCACTTAGGAAGAAAATCATCTCCACTCTACATCCTCTCTCTATTCTGTAGCTATTCTAAAAATGGAAGAAGTTCCAAAAACTCCTCCCAAGCCTCTATGTAGTAGTCGAAATCTCCAGGCCACAACTACACTCCTCTATGGTGTAGCCCAATCCTCAATTCTATATAATTATTTTCAGATGATCTTATCAGCTTAAAATCCTCCTTTTAGCCTCCAAACTCCTTGGGAATTCTCCCGAACACCTCTACTACTATAATTCCCATAAATTGACAGATCGGGAATTTTCATGCTATTAAACTAGATACTAATTAAATCATTATTGACCATGAGAAATAAATCCAAACTTAAAGAAATAAAGATATAAAGAGGTCCAAAAAACAACCCTATGAGATACCACTTAAGTACCTCATTAAAACTAAAAACATCGCCACTATCTCACACTATCCTTAATCCTCATTTGTCACATAAATTTTTTTCACTACCATTTCAATCTCCAAAAGGCCTTAAATTTTTCTTACCACATCTAACACATATCACAACCCTAAGCACACAAGTTAGGAAAAACTACTCCCCATATCAAGATATTATCCGCTTTAGGTGGCACTAACTTACCTATACTATTTTAAAACTTTTCAAAGTACAACATAACTTGATTAGGAAATCCCCCCTAACATGCTTGAAGCATTAATCACACACCATAATCAAGGTAAAAAGAACATCAAATAAACCAACAATGTCCAAACATCATATCAAAAAAAATAGAATTGGTAAAAACATATTCAACTCTGGGTTCTAGGAATAAATATGTATCTCAAACTCATAGGTACTCTCCTCTAGGTCACCATGCCTCAAAAATACATTAACCAAGGGAATGGTCCATTTGCACAACACCTTCTCCCAACAATCATAAATCTCTACTCGTCACTCCATGAAAATCGCATCATCCTCAATATCCAACCCTCTCAATTAAATGACATGGGAGTTATTGTGAAGATATTGATAGATATAAGTGACTTTGAAGACACTGTGGATCCTATCTAATCATAGAGGGAGTTCCAACTGAGAATTCACCTCACCAGTATTCCCCCACACCTTAAAGGGCATAAAAACTAGGGTTAGAGATTACTCCCCTTGTTAAACCTATGCTTCCCACAATGAGGAGAATCATTTAGGAACAATGGTCCCCAAACTAAAACTCTAGGATCCTCTTTCAATGATTAAAATAACACTTTTTGCAGTCCTGTGATACCATTATCCTCCCATGAACAACTTGAACCTTATTTTTCATACTCGACACCATATTGAGACCAAGAACCTATGACTCCCCAACCTTGGTCTAGTACAATGGAGAATGACATGGTCGTCATACAAAGCCTCAACTGGGGCCATTCCAATGGATGAGTGATATATATTGTTAAAAGAAGACTCAACCAAATGAAATTGATTGTTCCAAGATCCTATGAATTCCAAGATATATGATTTCAACATATACTCCAATGTATAGAAAATATGCTCCATCTATCCATCTGTATGAGGGTGGAAATCAGTGTTGATCTATAAATGTGCACCAAAATAAAGATGTAATCCCCTCCATACTTGTTAGGTAAAACAAGCATCCCAATTATAGACAATGGACCTCAGAACTCCATTTATCTGCACAACCTCATCCACATACCTCCTTATAGATATATCCACGATACCTATCTCCTTGAAGATTAGGGAGTAAGCTGACTTCATCAACTGATCCATGATTACCCAGATAGAGTCATATCTACCCTGAGATTGGGGTAACCTTGTGATGAAGTCCATCGATATGTCATCCCACTTCCACTCAGTAATATCTAAGGGATACAACAAACCTCCAAGATCATGGTTCTCATCCTTTACCTACTGAAAAACTATACCTCGATCCATAAGCACTTCTACCGCCCATTTTATCTCAGGCCACCAAAACTGTATCCTTAAGCCTTATTACATATTTAATACTATCATATGTATTGTAAAATGTCAGATATAATACTTATGAAGGAATCCCAATTTCATAGCTAAAGGAAAAAATAATCTCCCTACAAACCACATCTTGTTCCAACCATCCCAATGAAGCATAATAATGGAAAACATGGTCATATATCACCATTTCCCCTGACTCTCCCCACAAATACTTATCTACCAACCACATCAAAGAAGACTGCACTGTCATATGGAACAATAAAAATCCTCCATCAACCACCCTTGCATCTAGGTATAGGGATGCCAACTACTCCATTTTCTTATAAGCATCTCTGGACTCTTGAACAACATCCTTATGAAAATTCCTAATCAACACATCATCCGTGATATTCCCCTTTCTTGAGGTGTAGGAGATATCAAATTCATAGTCCTAGAGAAACTCAATCCACCTCCTTTGTTGTAGATTACGATAATCCTAATAAAAGATATACCTTAAGTTCTTGAGATCATTGAAGAACAAAACGCATTCTATAATAAGGTAATGTAGTGACCCCAACCCCAGAAACACTGGAGACAATGCCTACAACCATTACGTTAGCATAAGATATATGTAACTCGAATACCAAAGCACTGAAAACTTTATTAGTATTATTAAACTAGATACATACATGATTATTGTTTTATAAATGAATACAATAATTAAAACATATTTTTTCGATAATATCTTTATTCCATCAAGAGTATCCTTTCATATATTTCTTAGTACACTTCAGGGAATATTGGGGAAAAGAAACAAAATAAGGGTGAGTTCATATGCTTAGTAAAAGTAAGTACAATGGAAGAAATAATTAATTAATGATCATAGTCATAATGGCAAGGTAAATAACTGAACACACATGCAATATAATAAATAAATAGAGAGTAAAGTGTATAATGAGTATGGAAAGATAGATAACTGAACACACATGCCATTAAATAAATAAACTATGAAGGAAAATGCATTCGTAGATAATTTCGAAGAATAAATCTCATGGATAATGATAATAATTAAATAATAAATAAAGGAAATTCTTAATTATGGGATATCATGTTTCTCAAGAACATAATACATGTACCTTCAAGACCATTCAAATGATGATTTAGCATACTACTGTCAAGACCATTCACAAGATAATTAAAATTTGTGGGTAGAAACCCATATATTCTACTTGGAAACAAACTTAAAGGGTTTGTCACCAATTAATTTTGTCTCATGAGACTAATGATTCATCGAGGGTCTTGATTTAAATGGTCCCCAACCCATGTTGTACTAGTCTAAATCATTCCTTATATATCAAATAATCAATTTAAATTTATGAACAACATACCTTATCAAATAACTATATTGAGGGAAAAATACATATTTACCAATATTTTCCTAGATAATAAAATAAATATTAAATTAATTACCATATGTAAAAATGGAATACAGTTTTAGGAAATGAACATATCCATCATAATTGATATGGATAATTTGGGGAAATTCAATGTCAAATGATCATAGCAAAGTAAATATTTCAAGGGGCCACAAAAATGATTCAAGGAAGTGAATGTAAATACTATATCTAGCCAAATAAAACAAAAAACAGTCTAGAGTAAGAATATGGATGGTGTCAAATCATTAAAAATTAACCTTTTAAACATGCAAAGGAATCCCCAAATAGATGACAGTGGGTAATTTTGTAGATTTCGCACAAGGTAAAAAGAACATTCCTTTTTAATGGTAAAAAGTTTATAAAAGTTCTTTGTTTGGGAAGAGGCAAGAATTCTAGATTAAAAACATTTTTAAACAAAAAATGGTAAAATTTAATTAATAAATAATTTTTAAAATGTTAAAAAAAAATTCAAAAGCTTTTTAGAAAATATGATTTTTAAAAGAGAGAAGGTTCTCTGACTTAAGTGATAAATGAAGTTGTTTTTTCTTAAAAACATTTTCTAAAACAATTTGAGTACGAAAGAGTGTAAAAATGGTAATATTACTTGAAAATTCAATGAAAAAATAGAGGATAATAAACAATGATCATATGAATTCTTTTAATGAAATTTCAAGAATGAGTAATCATGATTAGAATGAGATTGTGAAATAAACTCTTAAAAGACCATAATGTTGAAGTGAAAATAAATCAATGAATAGATTATGTGTATCATCTATAAATCCACACAATAAATTATAAATACTATAGTATATATTCAAAATTTATGAAGCACATAATCTTATAATATTAACAATAATGAAGAAGTAATATAACCCAATGAAAATGAATCGAGTTATAAAATTTCTCTACCATTTGGAAACATTAAGTTAAAATCCCCTTAGATGAAATAATTCAAATTTAAACTCAAAATACCATTAATAATGAATTATTCTTTATATTACATGACTAAATGGTATTATATACATTATATGAAAGAAACTTGGTGCATAAATATACAATATTCCTCAATGAAATGAAATTGAGATGAAATCCCTTACTACTTGGTAACTTTTGAATTATAATCCCAATGGAAGAATTAATTTCAAGTAAAACTATAAATACCATGAATATAAATTTATTCATAATATAATATAAAATAGGGGAATTATATACACCACACAAAAGAAATAAGTGGTGAAAATGGTGTGTGCCTCATGGAAGAAAAAGTGAGACAAGAATCTATTACCTTGTGTTTCATTTTTGGTGAACATGAATTAACCTCATATATAAGGGTTTTAAACATGTTAATAACTTATAAAACATCCATAATAATATTTATAATATCACATATTGTCTTCTTATAATACCTTATTACCCATTTGTTAACAATTTTTCAATATTTTCACTATTTTAGGCGTTAATTACCAAGTTTTTCGAGTATTTTTTGACTTTTTATTTTTGTTATTCATACCCGGAATGTCAGCCAGAGATAGAATCTCTGACCATTTATTAAAATAATGGAAATGTACAACCAAAAAAACAATATAAACATCAAAAACCATAAAAACAACTATAAGTCATAGTAGTCATACCCGTCTCCATAATCATGATCCATTGCTTTATCCGTAGTAGCCAACTCCCACTTCGAGTTGTCAAATTGCGTCAGAATCTTGGCATATTTCCTTTTGAGGTTTAACATTTCCAAATACAATAGCTCCATAGAAGACTTCAGGCCAGAGTACCTATTAGTCATCGTCTTAGGCATAGAGGAGTAATCTTTCCTCCGCCTTCTCCTTGGCGGATCAGTCATGACTTTCTCATTCCCAGATGCATTCCTTGTTCCACCCTGAACAATATCACTATAAGAGATTTGAGTCCTACTACCATCATTCTCTTTGTCACTATCATAGAGGTCACCCCATTTTTCAGAGGCGTGCACCTTCTGATAACCATCATTCCCCCCCCCCCATTCTTTCTCAAATTGACTATTCGAGTCGATCATGGATAAACATTGTGCATGTTCCCCATGTTGAGGATTACTGGGATCAACAGAAAACTCCCTACCCTTTGCCTCCTCCACAACTCCCCCATTGATGGAAACATCCTGCAAATCATCACCTTCAATTCCCTGGATACCTCCCATCAATGGTATCTCCTCATTCTCCAAACACTCAAAGTGGTTGCAGGTCACCACTCCATCAGTGCCGGGGGTATTCAGGTTCGTAGCTTCAAATATCCCATCTGAAATCTCTAAGGGAACCTCAGTAAGAGGAACCAACTGCAGATGTAATATCCTCTCCTCCTCAGTCTGAGGCCCTACTCCAAGATCATCCCTCAACCTGTCAAAAACATGCAACATTGTTGGATTAATCGGCACATGCACTGTCTTCTTATTGCAAGCATGGTCTGGCGCAACAGCAAGAGGGTCATTCCCCACCTACCCCTCCGCAATCCCATCAGGTTTCTCTTCCAATAATGCAACAGCAGTGCAAGAGGCTTCCAGCCGGACTCCCTGCCCAGAAGACTCTCCTGCAATGATACACACAACAGGTTCCACAGAAGAGCACAGACCCCCATTCATCTTTCCAGAATCTGACAGAGCCACTCCAAGGCCATCCTCCATCACCGCCTGAGATGGCCTACTAGCAATACCACCATCACAGCCACCACTGTAATAGAACTCTACCACACGCAAGGTAATACCCAGTCTTCCACTATGGAAAACGGCCTCCAGATGCCCGAACCTTCTTCACCCCACACAGAATTGCATCCATGATTCAAAAACAACTTCTTGAATCCATCGGAACTCCTTCCCATCAGTGATCTAGACACAATGCACAAGAGGCTTTTCCACATCAACCTTGACACAAATCCATGGGAAAATCGGGTGTGAAACAGACTCAGTCTGTTGATCTGAGCATAAATATCTTCCAATCAAATTACCAACAGCATAGAGAATAGAGGGATTTTTAAATGAAAGCGGAAGACCATGAAGACTTACCCATATTTCAATCGACGGAGGGTCATTCCATATATAAAATTCAAAGCTCCAACGAAAAAAATAAAACGATGATCCACCACACCTCCACGGATTCCTGGACCAAGCAGAAATCATGTCTTCCTCCGATCTGAATTGGACACTTATGTGTCTCCAGTCAAGCAACCCAACGATCGCGTGCTCACGAAGATTCCAGGAACCAAAGACGAACTGATTAAAGACTTCTAACGAAGGTCGATGAGGATGAAATCGAGCCACCAAGGTATATTTGCATAGGTCTGCAGCACTGTTAAGCTCCTCCAGAATTAGAGATAACTGGGGTGCCTCTCGGAAAAGCTCTGAAACTTTCAGGGAAATAGAAATCTGAGGGAAGGATAGAGGAATGACAGAGCATGAAGAAGGTTCAACTCTCCTAGGAAAACGTGAGACTCCCCCCTCCAATCGGGAGGGGGGAGTGGGCTCTGTCGCCATGGATCTAGGTCATCGGTGTGGGAGAGCACGATGAGAGCACCTCTGCCTCCCAAAACTCATAAATGAGTTGTGGGTAACGAGGTATCGGTGATTGCCACACCACGCTTATTCTGGGCCCCATTCACCACTTGTGTGCTGCTTGTCCCCATCTAAATTCGAGTGTGGTGAGACTCGAACCTGCACCAGTTTCGTTGCCAGGGAGTGGCCGCCTTACACGATACCACTAAGCCAACCCTGGTGGGAAAACGAGTTGTGGGTAATGAGGTATCAGTGATTTCCACACCATGCTTGTTCTGGGCCGAATTCACCACTTGCGCACTGCTCGTCCCCAGCTAAATTTGAGTGTGGCGAGACTCGAACCTATGCTAGTTCCATTTCCAGGGAGTGGCCGCCTTACACGGTACCACTAAGACAACCCCGGTCAGCAAACGAGTTTTCGGTAATGAGGTTTCAGTGATTGCCACACCACGCTTATTCTGGGCCCCATTCACCACCTGTGCGTCGCTCATCCCCAGCTAAATTCGAGTGTGGTGAGACTCGAACCTGTGCCAGTTCTGTTGCCAGGGATTGGCCACCTTAAACGGTACCAATAAGCCAACCCCAGTCACCAAAAATGAGTTGTGGGTAACGAGGTATCGGTGATTGACACACCATGCTTATTCTGGGCCCCATTCAACACTTGTGAACCGATTGTCCCCAGCTAAATTCAAGTGTGGCGAGACTCGAACCTGCGCCAGTTCCGTTTCCAGGGAGTGGCTGCCTTACACGGTACGAATAAGCCAAACCCAGTCAGCGAATGAGTTGTGGGTAATGAGGTATTGGTGATTGCCACACCACGCTTATTCGGGTCCCCATTCACCACATGTTCACTGCTCATCCCCAGCTAAATTCAAGTGTGGTGAGACTCGAACCTACACCAGTTCTATTGCCAGGGAGTGGCCGTTATACACGGTACCACTAAGCCAAACCCGGTTGGCTATAAACGATTTGTGGGTAACGAGGTATTGGTGATTGCCACACCATGCATATTCTGGGCCCCATTCACCACCAGTGTGCCGCTCGTCCCCAGCTAAATTCGAGTGTGGTGAGACTCGAACCTGTGCTAGTTCCGTTTCCAGGGAGTGTCTGCCTTACACGGTACCACTAAGCTAACCCCGGTCGGCGAACGAGTTGTGGGTAACGAGGTATTGGTGATTTCCACACCACGCTTATTTTGGGCCCCATTCACCACCTGTGTGCCGCTCGTCCCCAGCTAAATTCGAGTGTGGCAAGACTCGAACCTACGCTAGTTTCGTTTCCAGGGAGTGGCCGCCATACACGGTACCACTAAGCCAACCCCGATCGGAAAACGAGTTTTGGGTAACGAGGTATCGGTGATTTCCACATGACTCTTATTCTGGGCCCCATTCAGTATATATATAATTATAATAATTCATAATATTTGGAGATAGAAAATAAATTGCACCATTCATGGAGACGGTAGGTCGTATGTACTTATAAATTCTACTTCCATTCCTTTTTTGTATTAAAAAGAATGAAAATTAAATTATATATATGTATAATATAATTAAAATAACATATTTATGATATATATGTCCCATGTTTTCATTAAAACCATCCCTTAATACATTCCATGCATAGTGTGAACGAATCACATCGCTTTGAGGAGGCAGTAGTCCACTCATCAACTGACAATGTTATCATATTCCCACAAATGGAGTGCATATAGGTATGTGTTATATAAAATTTAAAGAATCATAAATACATTATAAATACTATATATATAATATATATAAACAACAAATTCATCATTATTTCTATCCTTTAAAGGTGGTAAATGGAAGAACGATTGACATCGGTACACAGGGCAGTAGTCCGCCATACACATGAACGATGATTGTGTATCCCATATGATGAAAGTGTGTAAAAGTGTAGGTAAAAATATTATCATAAAAAAATATCAGTATATTGAATTTTATTATGTTATTATATTAGCATGATATAAGGAGAATTTATTGGGTGGAGAAGTAAATGAAAGAAAAGTGATCGTAAAATAATGTTACCTCTTATTCGGGTAACACCTTTTACTTTAAACCAAAAGAATTTATTATTTTCATTATGACCAAATTTATAACTCTAGGATTAAGGTATGGAAGTTAGGAGCTTATTTAGGTAGGTTTTTGTGAGAGAAAGTGGCTAATAGGTGTGAATAATTGGGAGGGTGAGTGCCTTTTTATAGTGGAAGAGTGGCATTCTTGTACAGTTTTGAAAAGGTAATTCCAGCCACGTTTTTCCCATGGAACTTTTCTAAAATAATTTTAAAAATCATATACCAGGGATAATATTTTCTAAATATGAAAATAAAATGTTATTTAGACAAGTTTATAGGTCATTTTGGGCCTTAAGTTTAAGGTTTAGTCTTTGTTAAGCTAATTTTCCTCTTAATCGTTGTAATTAATTTTAATCACTTTCACTAATATTTTTAGTAAAACAATAAGTTTAACTTATTAGATATTATAAATTATTATTATTAAAAATATGGAATCTATTTTTCAAAGTTTCAATCACATAAGTGGTAGGAATTAATTTAAAATTAATCCCACAAATGGGATGCCAATATAGGTTTTTAAAGTAAATATCTTCAAAAAATTATATGTTTTTATATACAATATCAAGGTGAGATTGATTAAAATGACATAAATTTTGTTAATTATATAATATTTATAAAATTATACTTTAACAAAAAATATAAACATAATTTAACTATATAAATAAACTAGTTAAAAATCAGTTTTTAATTAAAATCCAGTATTTTTTATTATTCATCAAAAAATGAAACTTCTTAGAAATGTACCAAAAATCATCTATAACCTAATTTTGATGTTAATATTTAAGAAAAATTAATTTTAAATATAAAATTTATTAAAGTTTAAAAATTTATATTTAAAATAGTTGCGCCATTAAAAGGTGACAAAATTTCCTTATTAAGA
Organism: Viscum album; assembly: GCA_963277665.1. Classification (NCBI taxonomy): domain Eukaryota; kingdom Viridiplantae; phylum Streptophyta; class Magnoliopsida; order Santalales; family Viscaceae; genus Viscum; species Viscum album. The sequence goes on from OY728162.1 coordinate 1,396,164,484, forward strand.
AAATGCAAATTTTAAGTGTAAAACAAGATGTATTCATATCTTATTCCTATAAAATCTATTGGACGAATATTAAAATTATTTAATTTCATATATAATATATATATATTTCATTAATATCATTCACTAATAAGAATTAATTTAATTTATAATGACAAAACACCATTGGTGCATAAAAATTGTTTTTATAAAAACAACCCCTTTATATTCAATGGGTTCTTATATTCATGTATAATTAATTGGTAACCAATGAATTAAATCATATATATTCATATGTTAGTTTATCCAATACAAAAATTCTAATTTAAGGTCTAAGTTATATATTATTATATCAAATAATAAAATTTTAAAAATTTATTATTGTTTGGTAAAACACGGTCTTGTGTATAACGCAAGCTATCGAAGAAAGTATTTGTTGCATGTGATGTAATAAAAATCAGTATTGCATGTTTTGAAATCAAAATAATATATTAAATTTATTTGAAAAATTAAATATACCATAAATTCTTGAGAGGTTATATTCATTTATATGTTTTGTGTTGTGTGTCATACACGCTATCGAATAAAATTAATCTTTTATAATTTTCAGGGTGTAACGGGTAATGTTTCCACATCTTCAGTTCTAACAAAACTATTACTTGATCCAAATAATAGCAGAATAGTTATGCTCATGGAGTTCATAACTGGTTAGACCCATATTAGATCACTTCCCTTTACTATATCAAGAGGCATCTAAATCATAGATGGTAAGTGTCACATAACACCTCAAAAACCACCCCCTCTATTGGAAGTTAAAGCATTGGAGTACTGAAAAATATCCCCTTTAGGTAGTTAAATGTTGTCTAAGATTGTTTAGTCTAGATAAAAAACTAGTCCTTCCTGGTCAAATCTTTCAATGAGGCCGAAGTCCATGATAAATTAGAAATAAACCTCCTATAATAGCCGATGAGACTCAGGAATCTATGAACCTACAGGTTCTTCCCAAGAAACAACTACCTCAATATTTTATAGGTTCATGGACACACCCTACTGGGATAAAATATTCCCAAGGAAATGAACCTACCAGGTCTAAAATATACATTTCTAAAACCTTCCATAGATCGGATGGTGTCGAAGGACCAGAAAGGAAGCTCTGAGATGATCAACATGAAATTACTATGACTTCAAGTAGATCAATATTCCATCGATGAACACAACTATGAAATGGTCTAGGAACTCGTGGAACAAGGAGTTCGTGAGCCCTATGAACACAACTGGTGTATTTGTGGCATTGAGTGGAAAGATAACAAACCCGAAGTTCCCAACCTACACTAGAATGTAGTCTTTAGGATATAATACTTATTCACCCTCAACTGTTGATATCCAGAACATAGATTGATCTTTAAGAACCAAATATCCCCTTTGAAATGCTCAAAAAAATCATCAATCCACAAAAGATGATAGAGATCATGAATATTCACCTGATTCAACCACCAATAGTCTATTAACAACCTCAGACCACCATCTTCCTTCTTAGAGAATAACACAGTATCACCCCACAGTGACACATTAGTATGGATGAAACCCTTCTACATCAGATCATATTTATAAATCCTCAAATATTGGAACTCTTATATGATAATGAGCCATTAAAATTGGAGAATAAATGGGTTCTAGAGCTATCCCAAACTCAATATCACAATGAGAGGGTGGCATCACAACCTCCTTGAGAAAAACATCCAAAAAATATCTGATGACCCTAGGAACCTCCACAATACCAATGTCTAATGATTCCATAGACAACTCAAATATCAAGTAAATAAGGAGATCCATCCATCTACTTCCTAACTGAAAACACTGCCCGCCAATGAAAACCACATGCTGACCTTCCACATCCGACTACATGACCTTCCTTTAGAAATAGTAAATAACAAAATGCACATTATATAACTATTCGATGCCAAGGATAAAATTTTATGGTGGCATCTATATCAAGAAAATATCCCCACATTACTGATGCTACCCCATCACCATTCTACACCCTTGGAGTACATCAATCCAACTAGAATAATCAGCATCGGGGTCATGGAAGTCCTCTCTACATCTAGTCCCTAAACATAAACTAGAGTAGTTGAAATAATGTAATGATAAGATCATGAAAAAAACAAAAATAAGGGTACTTGATTAGATGATTGTACATATAACGATCTCTATAGCCTCTAGCACTAGCACCTCCATAGCATGAAACTATTTGAACCCAGATCACTAGCCTTTAAATTGAAGACCACATCCTCATCCATGCTCTGGAAAAGGTCCCTCAATATGAGGAACATACTCAGGTCACCCTCTTCTTACCCCAAACCCTCTTAGAAGAGCATAAGACTGCTGACCTTCCTATTTAAATGGACTCACCAATGGTTTCTGTGAGGATAATGTTAAACCAAACCACCCCTAAATTATCGATTCCCAAAACAAATGGGAACTAATTATAATTTTTTCCATGGCCCCCACATAAAAAATCACACTATCCCAAGTCCCCCAAAAAATCATTAAAACTAATAGCCCTATAAGGGTGATATGAAAACTGCTAAGGTAGAATCCCTATTGGTCAAAACCTCAAAGGCCCCGATGGGTGAGACATACCATTAACAACTCTTCTCCTTGAGGAACCTTGTTTGTTCACCCATCATGGTTTACCTCTTCATGACTGTAGTCACTCAATCAAATATACCTTCTTATGAACTTTCAATTATATTAGAAATGTAAAATGAGAAACTGTATATTTGATAAAAGGATAATGTGCCTCCTCAAGATGCCTTGTATGAGATACCTAATTAGGAAAAATATTAGGGATGAAATGAAAAAGGTCCTTGAACTTAACCATAAGATCCCACTTAGACATGCTCCTCTTCTAAATAGAAATTATCTCTTTCCTCATCACTAACCTCAAAGTTGATGATAGGAACTATAAATGGAAATCACTCTAAAATTTTACCCATGGTAATTATTCCTCACTCCACTCACCAAGGTACAACTTCCACCACTAACATGTTGCATCTCTCATTTGGTTGACCACAAATGGGACCTGGTACTCTTCTATGGCCTGTATCAAACTAAAAGTGATTTGATCTCCTCTAACCAACACTCTATCTCCATATTAGAGACAATTCCCTCATACTTCAATGAATCCTGCCATTGGAAAGAGCACAAAGTTCTCTGCTACTGATAAGTTTCATCAACTAGATCAACCAACTGGTGATCAATATGGTCACCATGGTAGAACTCACTAGCCTAAACAACACATAGTCAACATCCATGGGCCATATCTAAATATTATTACAAGGATTTACTAAGCTCGATCTTATGGGATTTCATTAAGATTCATTTAATTCATTTTAACTTCCAAATATCATCCAATTCAAATAAGAAAAAAACTATAATAATGTGTGTACCTCTTCTAGGTCTCTAGCCTACAAGCAGCATCAACTCACTTTTTCATTTGGTAGTCTCAGAGTCCTTGCATAAAATCCAAGGGGGTCCTAAAATTTTATGTCCAAACCGATATTCCCTGATATATGCCATGCACCAAGATCAACTGACATCATTTCCCTATTAACATAATAAATACTCAATATTACTAACTCAAAAAATCATCCTATATCTCAACCAAAACATTTAATACCACCCTTTCATGACCATGTCCCTCCAAAGTTACCCCTCCTGGGTCGACAATGAAAGAAGAGATATAATTATCATTGATTCCTTCCACCAGTAGGCCTTGGGTTGGTGAAAATCATAGAGGGTATAAAAAACTCACAAATGGAAGACATTACCCTCAATATAACATAGGATCGAGAGATATGATAAATCAACTACAATAAATTCCATGGAATGATAACAAATAAAGGAAACCAAAACCATACCACAATGCATGTGTAATGAAAATAGATACAAATAGTCTCCACATAATTACCCAAAATAAAGTACTAAGGCAGCGACATAACAAAATCCCCAAAGTCCTAGATAGTAATGTCTAGAATGGTCTATAAACTCTCACTAGAAACCTAAAAAGTAGTTTTTATATGAAGAGGTTGAGCATACAAGTATACTTATTAGGATCACCCCAAAATCCTCTCATGAACTTGTGAAAAGGGAATATTAATGAACCAGTGAGAAAACAGTAGAACCAGCAACACCTAAATAGGTCACCTAACCAATCGCATCCTCATTGAGCCTCACACAACAAATAATGCATCCAAGTATAATAACATAGTAAGAATCATATTGATAAAAGTGACCCACACCATTTTCCCATTGGTTTTATTCTCTCATGCATCAATGTCATGCATTTTGGGACTCCCATCTCTTCTGTATGGAAACCATCATGAATACACCTAGGTCATGAATTCACAACACATATTGCTCGAAGACACCAAGGCCATCACACCTTTCACGTAGATTCTAGGTCCATCGCCTCACATAATTTCTGAATACATGTGGTCCATCACATCACATCTCGCCTGTATCCATAACCAAAATAGTATGGTATCATAAACATGAAGGACATCAACCCCATTCCCTCCTCCTACGATGAATGACCCCCGATATAATCCATCTCATCATCTTATAAACCATATCCATAGATAAATTTTAACTTCATACCATCATAGTCCATGCATATCAATATCTCCTGGAAGAGAGAGTGAGGAAGATGGGGTATCCAACCATCCATCATCACCATTGTGATATTGGGGCAACACTCCCCAAAACAATTGTTTGTTGGAATGAAGTGATATACATGGGTGGGGTGAATAGAGAAATCACATGGAAATAAAATTTATATATATATATCATAACACACAAGCACAACCTATGGGTTCATAATAGGAGTACCATCTCAAATCACAAAACCACCCCAAGGCCTCAGAAGCTTCACTACATTTACTACCACCACTAAATGAAAAATACCACACAAGCAAGCCATGGTCTATAATCTATATTTCCTTTCATTTATCAAATTAATCCATTTTATATATTTTCCCATTTTCAACCAATTTTATTATCCAACCCATTCATTACATTATTTTAGCATATTTATTTCACATTTAATATCAACCACTTTAATCCAAAATTCCCATTTTAAAATAAGATTTCATTAGTTAATTCAAATAATTTCATTTCAGTTTCTTGTCTAAAAAATTATTCCATCACTATTGGGAAATTATCACAACACCGCACAACACAAATATCTCATTATCCTTATCCCCATTTAGGAAACAATCCCTACATGGACAATATTCACATCACCTCCACTTCCCATCACAACTGTCACAACAAAAACACATCTCACACATCACAACCACTTCATGTGAATCACAACCACACAACACAACCACTTCACACACATCACAACCACTTTTCATGTATTTAATTTATGAATAAAAAAAATATTTTCTTCACTTTTACTTATTTATTTTAATGTAATTCTCATAAAATTCATAATTTCTATGGGAAACCAATTCATTATTTGGATATAAATTCTTAACCAAATATATTCAAGGTCATTTAAAATAATCAAAATAACTGTGAAAAAAACCCAACAATCATGATTTTATCAAGGCATCAAGCCCATATAACCTCAATAAAAATAATATGAAAAAGAGGGAAAACATTTCATTTCTTTCACCTCCCCCTAAAACATAAAATAATCCAATTCACTATCTCAAATAGGTTGGTGCATAATATCCTACCAAAGGATGAAAAAAATTACAACCCCTCCTACATGATATAACTAAAAGAGATAAAAAATATCCCATAACACAAATAAAGATTTATGAGGCACTTTGTAAGTTCATAACAAGAGGATAGAAACCACCAAGAACCTAGAAAAAGGATAGCATGTTGATTACCCTAAACACAAAACCCCACAACATCTTCTTACCAAAACATCATCCAAAACAAGAAATTTTACTAACAAAAACCATCCTCAAATTAATGACAGAGATAAAAAATAAATTGGTAAGAAAGATATTTACTTAGAACCTCAAAGGATTTTTCTCCCAAGTCTAGGGTTAAAATCCAAAGGAATGGGGGAAATTTTTTCCATGGGATGCACTTGGTTCGCCCAAGAACTAAGAAGAAAATCAGAAGAATGTGGGGATTTGATTGGGGTTTAAGGTTTTATAGAAGTCTAGAAAAATACAAGACCATAGTGTATCCTCATACACCACATATTAGAATTTCTGAAAAGGGTATGGGACTATGGCATAATGATTAATAATATTCTATAGTAAGGTTGGTCAAATCTTCATCTAAAAATCATGGCTCCCTCCATGCCATAGATCTGATTAAACAGTTAGGGGACTATGACTCAACCAATACTACCATACTATAGATCCCATCTCTAAAAAAATGAATTATACATTGAATCCCATTTGTATGAAAAATGTGCACACAAAAAATAGAATCACACATTCCACTCCTCCGGAACTTCACGCCGCATCCAGCACCTCTACACTGTAGTCACTTATTTAGTAACTCATCTCCATGGTGCAGTTATTCAAAATATGGATTAAGTAGTGAAAAACTCCCCCCCCCCCCTAAGATTATATGTTATAGTTAGTCTCTCCACACCATAGATTCTCTTCTATATGGTATAGTGCAAGCCTCTACACCACAGAATTCTTGTAAGTAGGGTTTATCAGCTACAACTCCTCTTTTTACCCTCCAAACTCATTAAGACTTCCCCCATACACCTCCTCCACTAGAATTCCTAAGTAACAGTTCTTAAAGTTCTATATCATTAAACACTCATCATTGATATTATAAGTGATCATGGTTGGAAGAATGATATATATAGATAATGGATAATAATAAACACTTAAATTAAAAATATTCATGATAATTACATAGAAAAGGAAAAGTAAACTATAGTAGAAAATAAGACTAAACAATGGCCTACTCTCTAGTCGAGATATATCCTCTATGTGGAATAATAACCCTTCTATTTATAGGTAATGGATTATCCCTTCTTTATTATTAAAATCCCATGTATATTATTTTATATTAAGTTAAATTTCTATTATTTCTACCTATTAGGGATCTCCTTATTTCATGCATGAATCCACATCAATATCCCTCTTTGAATATATATTTTTATCATGTGGATTCTCTATGTGTACTTAGTTTTTAATTTTGTATTGCAGAAAACCCTATATCATTTTCTTATCCTCCATAGCAGTGGGAATATTCTAAATTATTTCTTCACCATAGCCAAATTGAGAAGCTACATGGAATCATATTTAACCATATGACATAACTTCATGTCAGAACTCTTACTCAATTCCATCTATAATGCAGTAGTTCCATCCATGTTTCACCCTTTATATCTAGTTTATTCTCTGGTGACTTCCATGATACAAGGCTGGAATGTAGAATGGTGGGTGTAAAATCTCCATTAGTCATGAGCTATCCTTTTATATTCCCCAGTGATCACTACGACATTGAAGTGGTGAAAACGGTCACAGAGGTTATCCAATAAATCCTCCTGATATCCCTTATGCATGTGGCTTTGTATAAGGGACTTACCCTTATGTAGCCTTTTTCTTTCTTGGGTTACTTGATTTCATAGCAATTCAATATTCATTTCCACCATCATACCACTATGTTAAACTAAATTTATAGTGTAAATTCCAAATATAACTTCATTTTTTATTCAATTATATAATTTTTATACTTTTTAAAAAGTAAATTTTACATTTTATAATGATTACATTGTTGGAGGAGGTGATTTTGGGGACCCATGATAAATTTGAATAAAAATGGGCCAATATGAGCAAGATCCCAAGCACACATGGGGACTCAAATGCACAATAAATATAATACATGCATCTAATTGAGATTAAATTTTGTGGGATGATCTAAAATTTAGCGGTATATAACACTTATGAATACAACCAATCCCAATTCATCTAAAAAGGGGCCCAACCAAACTAATCTATTTATGAAACTGAACCTTCTTGAAGTCAAAAGTTTTGTTTTTTATTTTTGGACATATCTGTAGTTTTATACATTAAATGGATATAAAATTTTTAAAATGAGATAATAAATATGTTTGAAAATGATTCTTTTCATTTTTCCAAGTTGAGATAATGTTTTGTACTAGAAAAAAAACCACGGTACAAGTGGTATATCAAAATCTAGATGCCCAGAACCACCTCCAAATTTGCCTATAATTTAGAACCTTGTTCACCCCATTTGTAAGATCCACCAAGGAGAAAATTTCTACCATAGACACATAGTATTCATATCCTCATTCTAAAATTTCTAGGGTCCCCTATCCTTGTAGGAGGATCAAGGATGATGGAAAATCTCCACCCAAGCCACCTCCTCCTTTCGATGGTGAGAAAAATAGTTAATAGTAATTTTGAGGGAGATACACACACTAAAATGGTAAGTTCCAAATATTATTATTCTTATTTTTTGTTTTAATTTGTGTTTGGAAATTTTTATTTATTTTTTATATTAACATGCTTCTCCTTTGAATGAATTTTTTTTATATAATTAAGTGAAACACTTTACATTTCAACATCGATCGTGTTGAGATTTCAAGTAGGAATCTTGGTTTGTTCCGATGGTACAACACAAGAATCATTTTTCATATTCACATACATGAGATTTTATTATGATTTGGAATCCCTAAATCCATTATTTAAGTCCAAACCATTAAAATGTGATTTTTGTGTCAAGGGTTGGTTCTTTGTGCTTCATTTTAAAAGGCATGTGGGGAATCAAGATCTTGATTACCCTCAAGGAAAGGATTCCATTAAACCATCTATAATTTTAAGAGTAATGAACTAACCAAGATTTGTAGTAAACTTGAAATAGACTCCTTCACTCATAATTCTAAAAACATCACCTCTATTTGTAAACTATGAAACTATTTATTTATGTAAATTTATTTTTAAAATTGTTTTCAAATACGCCCCCAATTTTAGTACTTTTTATTAAATATACACACTTTAAACCTCCAATTATCCTTGATAGATAACATAGGGTCCACCCTATGTGATAAATAAACATTTAAAACTTAATAAATTTGACACTTCAAAACAACTAGGCCAGATTTTAGTGTTGTTTCTGGGGAGAAAATTTGTTTTTACTATGCATTATTTTATAAGAAAGTTTTGAATTTTGTAAATATTAGTGTGTTTCATTTCTTCCTTCACTTTTTTAAGTTATTTTCTAAAATTTTATTTTTTAGTACACGTGAATTCCATGATATTCATCATAATAACTACTTACTTTCAAACATGAACTGGAGAGGATCTTGTGTCATCAACACTAAGAATCACCGAACGATCCCTTATAAGAAGCCACACAACACATAAACACTCTTATTGAACCTTATTATTCTTATAAACCCAAATTAAATATTGAAATAATTTTTTATAATATGGATGAAAATAACCAAACATTAAAATGACTAACCTCGACAAATTTAGAGAACCAACCCACATACATTCAAATATAGGGAAAAGCACCTAATTTTGAAGTTAAATCTAGACTCATTCACTTATTACCCAAATTTTAAAGACTAGATAGAGAAGACCCACATAAGAACCTAAAGGAATTCTATATTATATGTTCGACATTAAAACCTTAAAATAAAGTGATTTTAGATTTGTTTGATGTGAGTTTTATTTTAAGGTTTTAATGTTGAACATATAAATCACGTTTTTGATTAGTTTAATATGTAATAAATCACGTTTATGTGTGTAAGATATTAGAGGGAATTCATTATTATTTAGGTTTTGGACATTACATATTAAACTAATCAAAACCACAAACCATCCCATGTTTTTGGCCCATGGTTTTTTCCAAAGGGGAGGGGAAAACATTATTTTATAAGGAAAATGTCCTAACTTATTAAAATATTAGGCTTTCTTATGTGGAGGTGAGTCACACTCTCAAAGAAAACATTTTAAAAGGTAAAAATATTTTTTAAGCCTTGGAGGGTCCACTAAGGCGTCATAAAATGAATCAAACAAATCTAAAATCACTTTATTTTAAGGGTAAAAAATATATTAGACTAAAATAACTTCTATAGTATTTTATTTCATCTCTATTGTGTCATTATGATATCATACAACACATTATATATTTAAACGGTATTTAATTTTTACCCAAAAATTCGACTGTCTCAGAAAATTATAAAAAAATCACCATTAGATAATTTTGATGTCTTGAATCCAAAAATAATATTCATTTTAACTAAATAATTTTCTAAATATGTGAATTTTCAATTTTAAAATAAAAACCGACATTTATTGAAAATTCATGGGTTTTGACAAAAACAGATTTCAAACCTTAATAAAAATTATCATTGTATTCATAAGATATTATATGATCATTTATATTTAATTAAAATTAATTTAGTAATAATATTTTATTAAAATATTATTTAATTCAAAAATCCAATAATTCATCAAAATATATTTCTTTATTGAATATTATTTGTGCTTTAAAACCCATTTACAAAGTAACAATGAATGTACAATCTTCATACAAAATAGTGTGCATAATCATAGTGATAGGGTCTTACTTCATGAACCCTTATAACACCCTAATAATACCTAAGGGTAAGGTCTGTGATGGTGATAGACTCTTGGGGTGGCTTAGATAGCATTTCTCGGGTGGTAAGCTCTATTAACTTCCACTTCTCCCGTATGCGATTTCGTTCAAGCTTAACGTGTTGAAGCTCCACTTCAACTTGGTCAAGAGAGAAGCCCAGTCACGCTACCTCCTTTCCAAGCTCTGACAAATGAGATTTGTATAGAGAAATTCTACTGGATGTGGCTATCACTTCCTTTGTCTGAGTAAATTGGATTTGTTAAATCCCTATATTTATACTAATCATGTGATCACTGTTAAACGGCTATATTTTCAACAGTAATAATTCATAATGGTATTTTAAAATCCAAAAACATAAAACCAAGGAAGTGAATAAGTCTTATATAACCATTTTACATAATAATTCATTTAATCAGATCAAGAAAAATTTTCATTAATAAAATTTTGGGTCATTACAATCTTCCCCACTTAAGAAATTTCTCCCTTGAAATGTCTTTTTACCGCACTAAAATAGATGAGGGTAACTCTGCTTCATCACTTCCTTTGATTCTCATGTTGCTTCTTCAAACTTGTGGTTTCACCACAACACCTTGATGAGGGGAATTGTTATATTTAGTATAACTTTTTCCCTAAGATCTAAGATCTTCACTAGCTTCACTTTATAGGAGATTTCATTCTCCCATGGTAATACCTCTAGATTGAGTAAATGTGATGGGTCAAGCATGTACTTCCTCAAGAGTGATACATGGAATACATCATGTACTTGAGATTGGTTACATGGGATTGTTAGTCGATAGTACGCTTCTCCAATGTGATCAAGGATATAAAAAGGGCCGATGTACCTTAGACTAAGCTTTCACATCTTATAAAATCTCATAACTCTATTCTACGGTGATATGTAGAGGAATATAATGTCTCCAACATCAAAATCTAGGTCTCATCAATGATTAATAGCATAGCTCCTTTGTTGACTCTGGGTAGATTTAATGTGCTTCTGGATGGTATTAACCTTCTCTGACATTTCTTAGACCATTTCTGGACCAATTCTTTTTTTCTCTCCAACTTCATTCCAACATTCCAGTGTTCTACACCTCTTCCCATAATGGGATTCATAATGATCCATTTGGATTCTTGAGTGGAAACTGTTGTTGTAAGAGAACTCAACCAGAGGAAGATGTCAATCCCATGCTCCTTTGAGGTCCATTGAGCATGATATCAACATGTACTCGAGTTTTTGGATATTCTGCTTAGTTTGGCGATCAGTTTGATGATGATAAGCCATACTAAAGTTCAGATTAGTATTCAGAGCATGTTAGAGACTCTTCCAAAACATATAGGTGAATCTTGGATCTCGATCAGATATAATATATAGTGGTACTCCATGCAGCCTTACCACTTCTATGATGTATATCTGTGCAAGTTGATCCAATGAGGAATCCTCTTGAATTACAATAAAGTGTGTAGTCTTTGTAAGATGATCCACAACAACCCAGATTGCATTTTTTCCTTTGCATGTCTTCAGAAGATTGGTGACAAAGTCTATGGTGATGTTCTCCCATTTCCATGTTGGTATGGGTAATGGTTGCATCATCCCCTTAGAATTCTTCCTCTCAGCCTTCGTTTGATAACATACCAAGCACTTTGATGTATACTCAGTGATCTTCTTCTTCGTGTTATCCCACCAATAATGCTCTCATAGATCTTGATACATATTTTTGTTTCTGAGGTGAATGGAGAAATTCGAACTATGTGCATCATCCAATATTTACTTCTTTAAATATAGATTTTATGGAACACATAGTAATGACCCAAATATCACAATTCCTTCTTCATTGTCATTTAAATCTGAGGATCTCCCTTTTTGGATAGTTTTTACTTTTTTCTGAATTCCCATATCATGCTTTTGAGCATACTTTAACCATTCCAAAAGAGAGGGTTGAGAAATAATTTGTGAAAGGATTAATGATGTTCCCTTATTTATGATTCCCATGTCCATATTCAACAAATATAAGAAGATTGTATCCTTTTCAATTCTCATCAATGATATAATCGCTAGGTCCTTTCTACTTAGAGCATCCACCACATTGTTCGCTCTCCTCGGGTGGTAATGGATTAAGCAGTCATAGTCTTTGATCAGCTCTAGCCATCTTTGTTGGCTCATGTTCAACTCTTTATGTGTGAATATATATTTGTGGATTTTGTGATCTGTATATATTTCATACATCTCCCCAAAGAGGTAATGCCGCCAAATTTTCAAAGTAAATATTACTGCAGCCAACTCCATATCATGTGTTGGATAGGTTTTCCCATGAAATTTCAATTTCCTTGAAACATAGGCAATGACTTTTTCATTTTTCATCAACACACATCTCAGGCCCTGCTTTGAAGCATCACTGAATACCACAAAAAGTTCTCCACTTGTTGGTAATGAGAGAATGGGCAGAGTGATAAGCCTCCTTTTCAAATCCTTGAAGCTCTCTTTACATTCATAACTCCAAGAAAACTTGAATCCCTTCCGAGTTATCTTGGTAAGAGGGTTTGAAAATCGTGAGAAATTTATCCCAAATCGGTGATAATATCTAGCTAACCCTAGGAAGCTACGGATATATGTTATCGATGTTGGCCTCAGTCATCCCTCAATTGCAGCTATCTTGGATGGATCCACAGATATCTCATTGTTTGTGATGATATGAACCAAGAATGATACCTCCTTCAACCAGAACTCACACTTTTTGTACTTTGCGTAGAGCTTCTCCTTTCACAGGGTCTCTAGTACAGTTCTTAGATACTCCTCATGCTCTTCCTTGGTTTTGGAGTATATTAGAACATCGTCGATAAATACTACCGAAAAATTTTCAAGGTAATCTCTAAAGACTCTATTAATCAAGTACAAGAATATTTTTGGAGGTTTAGTGAGTCTGAAATGCATTACTATGAATTCATAGTTCCCATACCTTTTACAAAAGCATTCTTGGGGATATCCTCCTTCTTCACCCTTACTTGGTAATATCCTGACTACCGATCCACCTTGGAGAAGTATTGTGCTCCACATTTCTGATTGAACAATTCATCAATTTAGGGTAGAGGATACTTGTTATTTATCGTGATTTTTTAGAGTTCATGGTAATCAATGAAAAGGCGCATTGACCCATCATTCTTCTTGATGAAGAGGATCGGTGCACCCCATGGTGAAGCACTTGGGCGTATAAACCCTTTATCCAGATTCTTCTATAGTTGTTTCTTTAACTCCTCAATCTCCACAACAGACATTCTATATAGATTCTTGGATATTAGAAACACCCCAGGTATAAGATAAATCAATAATTCAACATCTCTTTAAGAATAAAGACTAAAAAATTTCTCAAGAAACACTTCATCAAATTCCCTCACAATAGGCATGTCTTCAATGATGATTGTTTTCTTAGACTCAATCATCTGATAAATATATGCATTCTCATAGGGTATTAATATCCATGCTTGAGATGATGGTGATAAGGAAGATTCATCCTCCACCTTGAACTTATACATAACCGGGGGTCGATTCACCATATAGAGAGTGATTTCCCTCTCACAGCAATTTATATTGGCTCTATATAGGGAAAGACAATCCATTCCAAGAATTGCATCAAATTACACCAGAGGGAGTATGACGAGGTTTTCTAGGAAGTTCAAACCACAAATTGTGACTGTAAATAATTTATATTCATGGGTTGCAACGATTGCCCCATTTTTAGTTCTCACTGAAATCTTTACTTCTATGATTTTTGGTGGTTTTTGGATTTTTCTACTAAACTTTTGGGATATAAAAGAATTCAAAGAACCATAATCAAAAGGTAAGTTCACTATTCTTGAATTAATAAATAGATACCTATCACCACTTCATTTTCGAGGTTCTATTTGGCTATAGGGATGGAAAAAAGCTCACCCTTGTTACCTTGGAGTTTATTGGTTTCCTCCAAAAACCCTTGGCTTAGGTTACTGGTTTAAAAAGTGCCCTGGTTCTTTATAGTTGAAGCAATGAACAATGAGTTGATGGTAGAACGGAGTGTTCCTATCCTCTTTCATAGCGTCAGGTTTATCTTACCGACAATTAATGGTCAGGTGCCCTTCTCTTCCACACCTAAATCACTTCCTTGTCCCCTTCAAGAAATTTTGGTGGATCTACCTTCCACACCTTTAGCAAGTGGGGTGCTGTAATTTATTAGCACCATTGGATTTATCCATTGGACCCCCAGAATTAAATTCAACCTTACACTTCTTATCCCCATGATACCCCTGAGATTTAATGACCTTCTTTTCAACATTGAGGGAACATCGGATAATTTCCTCATAGCTCTCGAAGTCACATATCTCTAGGGCTTTCTGTAGGCTTGGTTTTATCCCACCAAAAAATCAGTAAACCTTTCATTTAGGGGTTACAACAAAGACAAACGTATATCGTTCAATCCTTGTGAAGTTTTACTCATAGGCACTGACGGATTTGACATCTTTTTTTTGAGTTCAAGGAAGTCTGTTTCCATATTAAGTTGGAGGATGCGAGAAAAATATTTATTGAAAACATTTTCTAGAAATCCTTCCATTAAAATGATTCGATCTCCCCCCCCCCCATGTTTCATATTTTTTTATCAATTTCCACCACTTATTAGCTTAAACCTCCATACGATAATAATTTATAAGTACCATCTCTTGTTTAGAACATTGAAGGATGGAGAAGATCATCTCAATGGAGTTGATCCATTGTTCGTTGATTGAGGGATTGGATGATCCATTAAAAGAAGGAGGCCTTTGTCACATGAAGCTATCGATTACAGATTGTTCTTTATTAGGGGGGTCAAACGTTCCTCTTGACCCATGTTTCTACTTAAAACATGAGTTAACTGATAGATTTTCATGACAAAGTTTGCGATTCATGCTCCCATCGGATTGGGAATCTCATTAGAACAGTCATCACATTGATCTTCACATCGGTTGTTTACCCGAGTCCTCCTATTACCAGCCATTAGCTTGAATAAAAGAAAAGTTAGGGGTAACACATAAATGGGAATACAAAGACAAAAGGTGATAACATATAAATTAAATTTCTTTCCTTAACTTATGAATTTATGGCCTTCAATCTAGGTTATACATGATCTACTTCTCAATATATATTCTTAGGGGAATTTCTTTTAATTCCCTTAATATTGGTTTATAATAATCTTTTGAATTTACCAAAGAATATCCCCCAGGAGTGTCATAACCAAGAGTGCAGCAAGGCCCATTCTTGTGTAGAAGTTCTCATTCGAGTCTAGCTCAAAGTGGTGTTTTTGGGTTTTACCCCCAGATACATCTGTTCTAGAGCCGCCACTACTTGTTCGTATCCAGATAGGGATGTATTTTCTTGATAAACCACTTACTATATACTCACAAAAATTTAGGGATGTTTTTATTATTCTTAGTCTTATCCCTAAGTATTTCATTAGGTTTTTCTAATCCTAATCCCAAAAAATAACTAAACATATCCTCTGATACCACCTATAACAACCCTGCTCTTTATTACACACATAAACATGATTTATTACATAAATATGAACTTAAGATAACTATGAGGATATAGAGGTATAGAGTCTTGGAAAATTAGGAACATTACAGAACAA
This sequence comes from Viscum album, assembly GCA_963277665.1. Taxonomy (NCBI): domain Eukaryota; kingdom Viridiplantae; phylum Streptophyta; class Magnoliopsida; order Santalales; family Viscaceae; genus Viscum; species Viscum album. The sequence continues at coordinate 1,396,180,725 of OY728162.1, forward strand.
CTTATTACATAAAACACAACATCTTTATTGAAAACTTCTTTTACATGACCACAACATTCCTTCGCACTTAGCATTGCATGGGATAACCTTAGTACATGTATAAGAAAATGGTGAGCTATAAATCCTAGTAAAGGAGTAAACAAGGAATAACATGAAGAATATATTAAATGTTAGGAAATAGGCATATCTATGAAGTAGAAGAGAAAAACATGAACATAAAGTCATCATATCGCATGATTATCATAACATGGAAATGTGACAACAACATTTAACATGATATTAGCATAATCCAAGGCTCATTGCACATGGAGAATGAGTAAACCCTCATTTCACTTGCATTAGAATGATTAAACACTCATTTCACTTGAATTATCATGAGTAAACTCTCATTTCACTTGATGTAACATGATACTAATCTTTACCCAATGCATTGGAGCTCTATCATGGCGCACCATTCTTAATAATTTCATTTCATGCATAAGTGTGGCACATAGATCATAAAACATGGATTCATTAAACATAATAATTTATTCCACAAACAAGAGATGTGGAATACATAAATTTAGGTCTTAAAACAATAAGTACATGTTCATAAAGGCGAATACCCTAGATAGAAAAATGGTTATGGTATTCACTTACACGATGATTTTGGCATGGAAAATTTAGTGTAACTTCGGTAGCATAACGATGTCAAATAGAAATCGTAAAATGGGTTGATGAGACAGAAAGGGGTAAATCTTCATTTATACATGGAATAGACAGTAAGGGGGTTATAGAACATAATATCTCAACATATGTAATGGAATTTATATGCATAATATAAAATAATTGCTTAAATGTATATGAGAAGGGAGAAATTCCTTACGGAATTTCGGCATGGTAACAAGTGGAAATGGGAGGCATTAATGAGAGAGAAAGAGGTATCTCATCATTAAAAATAAGTAAATAAGTATGGGGGGGTTAAAAATCATACCCCAACATTTTTATCTGAAAATAAAATGGTATAACAACATAAAGAAATTTGGACGAAAATGAGGAAGGAAGAAATCCCTTACTTGGAAGTGTAATCCCAAAGGCTTGGGAGAGTATTGAGAGAGGTTTATTGGGATATTAGGGCATCTTTTAAGGATTATATAGAGAGGAGGGGATAGGTTGGTAGATCTCTAAAGGTTTTGAGTGAAGATTAATGGGAGGTTGAGTGGGTTTATATAGGAAAGGAGAGGGAATTATTTATTATTTTGTTTTTGGACACTACATATTAAAATACTCAAAACCAAAAACCATCCCATGGTTTTTTTACAAAGGGTAGTGGAAAAAATTATTTTATAAGGCCAATGGACAAAATTATTAAAATATTAGGCTTGCTTATGTGGTGGTGAGTCACACTCTCAAGTAAAACATTTTAAAAGGTTAAAATATTTTATAAGCCTTGGAGGGTCTACTAGGGAATCATAAAATTAATAAAAAAAATATTTAATCACATTATTTTAAGGTTAAAACATATATTATACTAAAATATCTTTTATATTATTTTATTTCATCACTATTGGGTCATTATGATGCCATAAAACACATTATATATTTAAACGATATTTAATTTTTACCCAAAAATTCGACTATCTCAGAAAATTATGAAGGATTAACCGTTAGATAATTTAAACATCCTGAATCCAAAAATAAAATTCATTTTATCTAAATAATTTTATAAATATTTTAATTTTCAGTTTTAAAATAGAAACTCATATTTATTGAAAATTCATGGATTTTGACAAAAAACATTCAAACCTTAATAAAAATTACCATTGTATTCATAAGAAATTGTACGATAATTTATATTTAATAAAAAGTAATTTAGAATTAATATTTTGTTAAAATATTAATTAATTAAGAAAACTATTAATTCATCAAAATATATTTCTTAATTGAATACTATTTGTGCTTTAAAAACCATCTACAAAGTAACAATTAATGTAAATTCTTTATATAAAATAGTGCACAAAATCATATTGCTAGGTTATTATTACATAAACCCTTATAACACCCACATAATACCTAATGGTAAGGTGTGTGATGGTGATAGACTCTTGGGGTGGCTTGGATAACATCGTTCGGGTGGTAATCTTTATTGACTTCTACTTCTCCCGTAGGCGATTCTGTTTAAGCTTAACGTATTGAAGCTCAGCTTGGTCTTGGTCAAGAGTGAAGCCCGGTGATGCTACCTCCTTTACAAGATCCAACAAATGGGATTTTTATGGAGCAATTATACTAGATTAAGCCATCGCTTCCTTTTTTGAGTAAATTGGATTTGTTAAACCCCTATATTTATACTAATCATGTGATCACTGTTCAATGGATATATTATAAATAGTAACAATTCATAATGGTATTTTAAAATAAAAAAACCTAAAACCATGGAATTTAATAAGTCTTATATAACCATTTTACATACTAAGAAATTTAATCAGATCAAGAGGAATTTTCATTAATAAAAGTTCGGGTCATCACAAGGGCATTCCAATTATCTTTAGAATACACTTTAAAATACTGGTTATACTATTTTAACTCCACAATTAGATGTTGGGATAACATAAAATTCCTTTTTCTTGAAAAATACTTCCCATCCTCTTGAACTTAAATAATAAGGAAATAAATTTATTAAAAAATACAATCTAATGGGGAAACAATTCATGAATATTTGGAACAATTTAAAATGATTTGTTCAATTTTTCCACACCATCAAATAATTAAGAAACTTTTAATATAATACTTTTATGAATTTTTAATTCCAATTAATAATAAAAGGATTTATGTTGATGTGGGTGGTGACCTAGTGGAAAAGACCCCAATTTATACATGGAACCTCAATGAAAAAATTTCACAAAACATGAATTATTTTGGTTCAAGGTTTCATATACCCATTGAATGTGTCCATGAGGTGTAAAGTTCCAAATCCGAAAAGCAGATGCACGTGAAGTTTGAAGAGGTATGTACCCTACTTCGACAACTTGCTATCACCGAAGGGATATCTAATCCTCCTCCAATTCATTGTGGCATATGTGCTACCAACACCCACTATTTAAACAAATGCCCTAAAATGAGAGAAACTTATGAGAGTTTTGATACAATATTCCTAGTTCACCAAAATAAATAACCTATAAGGAAAGAACCATACTCTCTATCCAACTCTATATGTAATAGTAAACAATACTATAAGAAATTGGGTATTATAAGCAACCTCAATGGTCCTAGAACAACCAAGGGCTGGGTAGTCAACCCCAACCACCACCTATAAATCCTCGAACTCTAGAAAGGCCTTTCCAACATCCCCTCCAAAACCCAAGCCTAGCCTTGAGGATATAATGAAGAAAATGGATGTAAATAACCTCAAATTACATCAAACCAACTAATCAAACATACAATACATAAAAACTTAATTAGGAAAACTCACCAACTTGGTGGATGGAATCTAAAGTCAAGTGTCTGAATGACTACCATCCCAACCTGTTTACAATCCCAAGGAAAAAAATTTAATGTAAGTGATATAACAATTATCAACGGTAAATAAATTTATTCTTATTGTGATTAAACAAATAATGTATGTGCTCTTCCTAAAAACAATATCCCTCTACCCTAAAAATATTCAAGTGAAGAACAACAAAACAAAAAGTGTAAAAAGTTATCAATTATAATTCCCCAAAACAATCCATTTCTCTTCATTTTACCTAAATACTCTGTAAATAAAATAAAATTTTTGATAATGAAATTGATAAAGAGATCACTTATACATTTAAAAATATATAAGTTAACATTCCTATATTGGATGTAGTTAAAAAAATTCATCTCTATGCCAAATTTCTGAAAGAAATTTTCACCCAAATAAGGTGACTAGAGGGGAATGAGAGAGTTAACCTTGGAAGGGCTGTCTCATCCTTGAAAAGGCCAGTGATTACAACCAAATATAAGGATCCAAAAAATTTGAAGATACCTTGAACCGTAAGGGTGACTTTATTTTCAGATGCAATTATTGGTTTGGAAGCTTTGATTAATGTGATTCCTCACTCTTTGTATACTTCCCTATAAGTTAAAGAGCTTTAACCAATGGTCATAATCATGAAACTTCCCAACCAAAGCACAACACACGCAATAGGATTGATTGAGGATATCCTCATATGAGTAAAGAATCTCATTTTCTCTCTAGACTTATTCATTATTAAAATTGAAGATAATATGACCCAAGGAAATTTTCCCCTCATAATTTGTTTACCTTTCCTTAAAACCTAAAATAAAATAATCAACATTCACAATTGGTACGCTTCCATGGAGTCTAGGGGAGAAAATGTAAGTTTCAATATCCTTGATGCTATGAAACACCCTATTGAAGAGCACACCACTCTTCTTATCTATTCTATGGTAGTTATCTCTAATAACACACACACACACATCATTCTCTCCTTATCCCATACTTTGATTCATTTTTACCTTCTTCGCTATTTGATGATTTGGGTTTTTATTCATATTTCATGTGTTGTGTGGGTTTTTAGAAGTTTCAATTTTTTGTTTTAGTTATTTATTGTGTTCATTATAAGGTACCCATAACCTTTTATGATTCTTCAAATATAATTTCAATTTATTCTCTTTCCATAGATAATAAAAATTATAAGATAGATAGTTTCATAGACCTCACTCCCACTAAATATCTTCCCTTTAACCAAAAAACACTGGTATTAGAATTAAAACTAATTTTAACTAAATTAAAATATGCCTATATTTATGATATTAAACAATTTCCTATCATTAATTTCAACATCCACTCTTTGGAGCATGATTCAAAATTTCTAGACCTTTTGGGAGAGTGTAAAAAAGGAAATAGGATGGAAATTGGATAATATTCTTGGGATTATCCTATTTATTTTCATGCATTATATACTTTTAAATGATAAGTCTATTTTCGTAAACCAAGAACAATTTTGGTAAAATCCCTCCCTCCTTGAAGTGATAAAATTGGAAGTTAGTAAATTAATATCTAATGGGATCATATATCCCATATATGATAGTAAATGGGTTATCCCAGTACAAATTATGCCTAAGAGATTTGTAATAATGGTAGTGTCATATTAAAGGAATGAATTGGTTCCAACATGCATGCAAAATAGTTTTAAATTCATTGTTGACAACCATCAACTAAATCAAGTCGTGTGAAAGGAAAACTTTTCTCCACCATTCATTTAACAAATGTGATAAATATTTTCTGTTAAGTCCTATAATTGTTTCCTTGGTGGAAATTTGAGTTATTTTAAAATCTATATATCCATTGAGGATCAAGAAAATAAAACATTTACCTATTCATTTGGCACATTTTCATACATGAAGATTCCATTTGGTCTCTATAATGCTCCTCTTACTTTTTATAATTTTATGTTGAGAATATTTTATGAGTACCTTGAGATTTTTATGGAGGTTTTTATGGATAATTTTACATTTTAAAGCTCTTACATTGATGATTTTTTGTAACACATAGGTTTTTTACTCTGATGATTCATTAAAAAATATCTCATATTAAATTATGATAAATTCCATTTTATGGTAGAATGGGGGATAGTTCTTGGTTATGTTATTTATTATAATGGAATTCAAGTTAATAAATCAAAAATTGAAATACTTTCCTCCCTTCTATATAAAAATGTATTCATGAGGTGCGATTTTTCATATTTTATGCTAGTTTTTACCACCGATTCATTAAGTACTTAAGTACGATTACACGTCCCTTATCTCGATTTTTTAAAAAAATTATAATTTTTTTGTAATAAAAGTTTGGGTCATGAATTTATTTATCTTAAAAAGAGTCTCACAACACCTCCCATAATCCAACCACCAAGGTTATATCTCCCCTTCAAACATATTTTTGAATCCTATAACTCTGCAGTTGGGAAAGTTTCATCATAAAGGGTTGAGAGGGCTCATCATGTCATTGCATATTCCTTGTGTACCCATGAACCTACCTAGTAAAACTACATGACCACTAAAAAATAAATTCTTTATATTATTTTTTCCTTATAAAAATGTAATTCATATGTCCTTGGGTCAAAATTCATTGTATTTTATAATCACGTTGCCCTACGACTTTTTATTAAGAACCCTGAAGATAATCCTCACCTAATATGGTGGATGGTCCTCCTACAAGAGTTTGACCTAGATATTAAAGACAAATAGGAGTGTAAAATGTTTTAGTTTACTACATTAGTATGATTTACCCACCATTGTATCTCCATTTTGAATCATCCCTCCCCATTGGTGAATTCCTTCATAATGAGTACCTTTGTGAAATAGTATATCTTACAGCTTTGTATGCCAAAATAATGAATTTTTTTTGTAGCATATAGGGTCCCCATAGATTTTAGAACTCAAAAATACCAAAGTCTTAAGAATTATTCATGATGGTACATTTGGTATGATCCTTACTTGTAATGAATTTGTATTTACCAGGTTGTTTGTCGGTGTGTCCATGACCATTAGTTCACCTCTATTTTTATCTTTTTAAAAACTTTGGCATATGGGGGGAACTTTGGTACTCAGTATACAGCTCAAAATGTCTTTGAATCTTGAATTTATTTGAAAATATTATATAGATATTCCAAATAATGTTTTAATTCATCCACACAATGTCAATCCATAGGGAATATTTATAAGAGGAATGAAATACCCCAATAACCCATGTTATTTTATGAGATCTTTGATGCATGGGGAATTGAATTCATGGGGACTTTTAAAAATTCATTTATATTTATTTACATCTTATTGGATATTGACTATGTATCTAAATGGGTGTAAGAAAATTCTATAAGGACCAATGACTCTCTAGTGGTTGTTAATTTTTTGAGATCTAATATTTTCAGTAGGTTTGGTTATCTAAGATTCATCATTAGTGATCATGGTTCACATTTTAGAAATCAAAATTTGAAAAATATTATCTATAATTATGGGGTTTTACATAAATTATCTATTTTATATCACCCCAAACTAGTGGACAACCAAAAATCTAAAATCGAGAAGGTAAGAAACTCTTCCAAAAAATGGTACAACCCAATAGGATGGATTGGATTTTATGCTTGGATGATTTAATTTATCCATAATTTACATCTTTTAAAACCACAATAGGAATGTCACCATATAGGATTGTATTTGAAAAGGATTTTGACCACTTCATGGAGCTAGATCACCAAGAATCTCGGTATGTTAAACAATGTAATATGAACCTCTCAAATTCAGCTGAGCATGGGAAGTTACAGATTCAGAAGCTAGAGGAAATTCAAATAGACTCATATGAGAACTCTTGGATCTATAAAGAGAGAACCAAGATTTTACATTACTACCTCAACCTTCATCATAAATTAAACATTGGGCATAATATCCTTCTTTTCAATACACAACTATAGTGTCACCCATTTAAGATTCATTCCCACTATTTTGAGCACTAATAATAATGTCTATCCATTTGGTTTTGTATTGGTTAAAAATAAAAATAAAATAAAAAATCACTATTAATTGGAAGTGAGTAAAGAACATTTATGAAACTATTCTAATGTCCCCTATGGATTAAATTCACCTTCAATAAAAAACCTACCAGGGACACCTATCAGGTTTTATCCTTCCTTCCCACATTATCTTTTATTACATCTAATAAAATATACACTCTAGGTATGGGGGTGGATAAATTCATGAATTAGTTATGATTTGTAATCATCTTTCTTCCTTTTTCTATTTTTATCTTGATTCATAGTATTTTTTAAATTTCCAAAATGTCATGAGTTTATTAGAATTTTCATCATCTTTTTCATTTTATCTTTTTTTTCTTGGTTTACGGGATTGTCACTTTCCCCCCTTATTCTTAACTTTTGGGTCCTAATACCCATTTTTTATGCCCACATAATTAGGTAAATTATTGAAAAATCCTAATTATTTTCCTTATTTCAAGTTGTTTTATCTTTTAAAGAAAACTTTATTCACCACCAGAATGTGAGTTTTAGAATTAATTTAACATTGATATGTGAATTTTTTTCACAAATTGGTTATATATTGAAGATATAAATGATTTTATCTCTATGAAACCATTGATATGATTGATACCCTCAATATTAGAAGTTTATAAGTTAATAATTTCACTTAATATCTCCATACAACATTTCAATCAACTATGAATTATTAATTTTAATTTCTTAATACAAGTTTAATATATATTTGGTTAATGTATATCATATTTTAAAAATGATTTTTTTAATACATTAATTCCATATATGAACTATTTAATTACTATACTGGATTGACCTATGTGTCTTTAACTGTTATCCTACTATTGTAAACCATAAAAAAATACAGGTTAGGATCTTATAGTTTGACTTCAAATAATTCTTAAGTTAGTGGGTCTTGAAATTTGACTATAAAGGAAGTAGGGTAGGTTCAGTGGAAAGAATCAGGGAAGAAGGAACATTTTAAAATAACCTATATTTACTATATAGAAAGTGGAAATAATAACATGATATTTTTTTCACACGGACATTTGGAGAGTTAGTCACATGCTTGAATTTTTAATTCCTTGATCAAATGGGTATCATACATCTCTTTAAATTTCATTCTGATACAATTTATGAGACATATTTTTCTATGATCATAGAGAATAAATCCTTGGTGTGTCATTTGATTTGATCATATTAATATCACAAATTATATTTTCATTGAATGATAAATCTTCATGAAGTTGTGAATATCTGGATGCATCATTTTTTTAAATTTTACATTTACCAAAACAGGAAATGTTTAGGTGTGGGGGTGTGATCACATAACAATGCACTATTCATTTACACTCTTATACCACTATGTTAAATAGATTTTGTATTCTAAATTCCAAATATAATAAAAATTGAACTTCAAATTTTATTCAATTAATTAATTTATATAATTTTTAAAAAGAAAAATTTTCGTTTTCTTGATGATTAGATCATAGGATGAGGTGATTTAGGGGACCTAGGACGAAGTTGATGAAAAATAGGTTAATCTACACAATAGCCCAGGCACACATGTGGAATCAAATGCACACTAAAGCTAATAAGTACATCTAATTGGGATATAATGTTGTGATATGATCAAAAATTCATTGGTTACAGCTCTTATGAATACACCCAATCCCAATTTATCCATCAAGGGGCCCATCCAAACTAATATGTCCAAGAAATAAAATCTTCTTGAATTCAAAATTTTGGCTATATATTTTGGAAATATCTCCCATTTTATAGATTAAATGGCCACCAAACATGAAAGGGGGATAGTAAAGATATCAATAAACACTTATTTTCTTTTTTCCTATTCGATATAATGTATTTTACTAGCCTAAAACTATATTCCAAGTGGTATCTAGAAATCAAGGTGCCCAAAAACACCTCTCACTTAGCTTATAAATTTGTACCTTGGGCACCCCATTTGTAAGCTCAACCAAGGGGAAATCACTGCCATTTTGGAGACCCAAAGTAGTCTTATATTTTTTATAGAATTTTTTTATTCCCCAATCCTTGTAGTGAGATTAAGGATGCAGGTGAAGTTCCAATCAAGCCTTATCTTCCTCCCAATGGTGAGCTAGATGGTGGAATGTCATTTTGAGGGAGTTACACACACTTTGAGAGGGAGTTTTGGTACTTTTTATTCTGATGGTTTTGTTTAATTTGTGTGTGGGACATTTTATTCATGTTTTATCTTAACATTATTCTCCTTTGAATGCATTGTTTTTGTATAATTATTTGAAAAAAAATCATTTCAACACCGATTGTGTTGATATTTCAAGTGGGAATCTTAGGTTGTTCCTATCATACAACACAACCATAATTTTTCACATTCATATGCATGAGATTTCAGTATAATTTTGTAGGAATCACTTTAAAATTTATTTTAAATCCTTGAAAACCTAATTTTTTTCTAAGGGTTGGTTTTTTGTGCATCATTTTAAAAGGCATGAGGGGAATCGCGATCATGATTACCCTCAACCAAAGGATTCCACTAAACCATGTGTAATTTTCATAGAAATTAACTAACCAAGATGTGTAGTGAAATTGAAATGGCCTCATTATCTCATAATTTTAGAAAAACCACCTTTTTTCAAATATTAACACTTTTATTAAGTAATTTTTTAAATAAAACTATTTTAAATACCACCCCACTCTTTTACTCCTTTTTATTAAATTTTCACACTTTAAACCTTCAATGCTCCTGGAGAGATGACTTAGGATCCATCCTATGATATAAAAAATATTAAAAACTTAATTAATTTTATGTGTCATGAAAACATGGTCATTACCCTTATTTTTTGGGCTAAGTGACCCTTATGTGGTAATTTTTTACCCTTACAGAACCTAAATTTACTTTTCCACAACACTTCACTTACCTTTACGTGGCCTAAAGGAATTTTGAGATACCTTTATGATCATATGTAATCAAAGGGTTGCCTTTAAATACTGACACTTTACCTTTACACCAAGGTATAATTTGGTGGGTACCCTTACTTAGGGTCTTGAATTACCCTTACATAACAATAGATACATTTATGTAACAAGTGAAGTACACTTTTACATCCCATTAGGACCGTTACATAGAATATATTTCAGAGGCTACCTTTATGTGATTGTATTTCTACCCTTATGTAACCTTGTTATACCCTTATGTATCTCATAAATTTTCTCTTATGTAAGGGTACAGATTATTTTTACACTTATGCAGCCCCTTATCAATGCATAAGGGTAAAACAAATATTCAAAAAAAATCATTTTCAAAATCAAACATATAAATTTAGAATTTCTACCTCTTCTATTCAAATTTATTCTTTAAATTAAAATCCCCTTTATTCTAATAAATTAATTAAATGCATGGTTTAATGATTAAAAACATTAAAATTCATTATTAAATTGTTAAAAAAGATCCATGAAAAGTAAGTGCATCAATAATGTAATCCACCCACAACAAAATCTTTTATCAGATAAGTATAATGTATTATAAACATTTTAAAAAGCACTTATTAAATGGGAAACCATTAAAATGATGACCCCCTTTAAAAACATGGTGTTTCCATTAGTGGTACCAGATTCGTATTTCATTAAGCAATGAGTTTGATGGGTATTTCCTCTCATCACTTACTTATTTAATTACTGAATCGTCTCAATCACAATAGTTGTGACTCTTGGATAATTGAGTGGATAACTCTTTATCCAAATCCTTTATATGGATTCACTCAACTCTACTCCTATGGTATTCTTCTTAAGGGTTTCTGAGCTAAGTGTTACCCAAATCAATCATCAAAAATATATTAAAAGGCTAATGGGAACTCGACGATGGAAGAACCTACCTAAGGATGATCCAGTTTAACCCATTAATTAATTTCCTTACACAAGATAATCTAGATGCACCCTGCTATTGAAGAACCTTCCTGGTTGTATGATCTAGGTCTTTTCAAGTTTCATTTTAGAAATAATCTCAAAATTATTATTTGAAGTTGATTTTAATCTCACCATACTATCTCATGTAATTCACTATTATGCATTCATGTTTCTAGTAATTTACTTTGCACTCAAATTCCTCCAACCAAACCAATATGTTTAAACCATATTGATGTTTTATATCATTATATAACCCATGAGATTGTGTTACTCACCTAAAATTAGTAGTCATGTGTATCCATACATACATTAATGCATCATATGGATAAACTACATGAACACTTCGTGTAATTATTTAGAGTTATATAAGATTTAAATTCTCTATATGATTAATCCTAGAGCAATAGATAGAAAAACCCATTCACTTTCCTAGAGAAGGAATAGGCCTCCAGGTAAGTTGGTAGTCCAACCCCAAGTCCCTCTAACCTGGGATACTTTTCTCAAGAGAGAATTAAATTCATAATAATTATAACACCTAATATGATAAAATTATGTCAAAATACTAAATTCAAGCTAATAACTCCATATGAAAACCTAGGTCAAGGAAGAAGAAAAACCAAATTCATTATCATACCTAGTATATAATGGAAGTTTTTATCATAGAATTTGTTTAACCTTTTTAAACTAAAGCATACAATATTCACCAAATAAACATTTTATAACTAGGAATAAAAAATAGAATAAGATCTAAACAAATGAAAAAAAAATAAAATATTTAAAAATGAGATAAATTTTTATGAACAATTCATAAATAAAACCTAATTATAAATATTTTTATAATGTAATCTTTAATCATTATAGAACTTCTATAATCTTGAATATAAATCCTTTTTATTCTTTCAATATTAAATCTTTCATATTTACCATTATATGGAATTTTAATTTTAAATATAATAGATTATATGAATTATAAAAAATTTATAATCCAATTTCTATTATGTAAAAGTTTTACACAATAAATATATCATATACTTAATATTATTTAAACAATTATCATATCATTCATCAAAACACTTTTTATGCGGCTTAAAAAATATCCAATAAATCCCCCTTTTATTTTGAACAATTAAAAATAATTAGTTATGAAAATATAATAATTTAAGTATGATCATTTTATATTTTTTCCTTATTTCAAAATTTATAACCCTTTAAAAAATATCAATTATTATTTCTAAATAAACACTTATTTTTAGATCATAATTCATGCCATATAATTTGGCTAAAATGTAATTTAAATATTTATTTTTAATATTTGGGAATAAAATGTTTCATAAACATTTAATTAATTATAATTAATTTATAATTAATTAATATCCATAACATTTTTTAAATTAAAATAACCCAAAACTCCTATTTTAATAATTTTTAAACATTTTATAAATCATTTAAATAATTAAATGTTTTTAAAAAAATCTTTTAAAAAAATTTCCTTACCCTTACACAGACACTCTTCATAAGGGTAATCCAATTATTAAATCCTCACATTGGGGTAAAACTAGATTTGTAAATTTTATGTAAGGTTTGACCTCTAGTTATGTCAGGGTAACACATTGGTTACCTTTATAAAATCCTTAAAAACTCAGTACTACCTTTACAAAATACATCTGAAACCCATTATGTAAAGGTGGATTGGGTGACCCTTTCATAGAACGCATCTACATAAGCATAACCTTAAAATTACTAACATTTCATAAAGGTAAACATTAAATACCTTTACATGATGCCTTTAAAACATGAAATTACCTTTATGTAAACTCCTTCTCATAAAGGTATGTCCTTGGTTACCATTACGTAACCCTTTTAAAAACACTACTACCTTTACGTGTTAGGATAACCACTATCATACCCGGACATTACACCTTTAAGAAAACTATTTACATAAGGGTTACAATTCAGAATACCTTTATTTGAATCTTTTATATAAATATAAGCCTTGGGTTTCCTTTCTCGTGTAAGGGTAATCAACAGTGACCTATACAAAAGAAGTGCATTTCATAAAAGAAAGAAATTTTTTTAAAAAAATTATAAATGAAGAAATGGTGATCTATTTTCATTTCTTCTTTATTTCAATGCAGGATTCCATAAATCAAAATCATGGGTTCCCTTTGAGACCTTTTAAGGGTTTTGTTAAAGTATAATAATGATTTTCAGATTAAGTGGAAGTGATTAAAACCATTTTTTTTTGATCTCCCGTGAAAGATAAATGAAAACATAATAAACAAAAATGAAGAATTTTATAAACATGTTTTCCTTACAATGAAGTGAATCTGTAACATATTCAAACACCATCACATGTTTTTGATAAAGATCACCAAGGTTAACCAAAAGACATACCTTATTCATAGTGTATTTACGGGTTGTTATTTAATTATCCATCATATGTATGAGATCCACCCTTCCCCCATGACCTAATCAAGCATCTAATGTAAAGGATAATGATAAAGAGAGCTTCAAGTGAAGAATATAGTTTCATCCAATCATTATTTGATCATCCACCCATGATTCTATCATGTGGTGGTGATATATATAACACCCAAGGATGATCCTTAGGTTGCATCACATTTATTCGGGATTTGTAATACATGAATAAATTCTTTGGAAAGTACATGTACTGTATTCATCGATGAAACTCCATTCTTGGATTACATCCCATGTAACACTTTTATAAATGTTAACTTTAAGTGAGTTGAACCATTCATATATTAACACAGTTAATATTTGGATTCTCATTTGATTAAAGATAGTGGCATGCATGAAATCTTATTTCATGAATTCATATTGATATTTCATGAACTCAATATATCCATGAAGTATATAGCTACTATAGATTTAGGTAATATCTATTTTGATTCATCCCTCCACTCTTGAATAATCCCTTTTCAAAAAGAAGTCTCTAGTTTTGAGAAATTAATCTTCTAACCAGAATCATTTCAATAGCATCAAAAAAGATGAAAAATGTGAGAATGATTCTCATGAGTTACCTTGAAATTAAATAAATAATCATCTATAAATAAAAATTTTGAATTAACAAGGTCATTACTACCAGCCCTAACACCATAGATCATTCTTCGCAACACTTCATTTGATATTAATTTAGAAAATACGTAAATTATGATGATAAAAGGGTAATAAGAGATGGTATACCCTTTTCATAAACCTCTTTATGTGTCACATAAAGACCCAATTAACTCTATTATTTTATCTAAATTTGAGAACCCTTTGTTTATATTTCTTACTATGTGTGATTGTTTTGAAATTTTGGAGTTTTTTGAGGAGCAATACATGTCACACGGTTTAGGTGCATGGTTAGTATAACCATTCAACAAAAATGTGATAAACTTTTAGTTTTTAAAAAATCCAACCAAATAGTTAGATCATGGTTAGTTTAATCTTATGGGATGCCCATAAACTATAATCCAAGGACCCAGTAGAGGGTGCACGATTGTCATATACGTTGGCCAATTATTCACAGTGCTCAGTTTTATAAAAATTAGTATTCTTCCATTTTACCTTCTTTAAATAGAGTCCTTAAGGTATTTACTTCTCCCCCCATTAAACTAACTCATATTTTCAATGGTTCCTCCAATTACCACCATCCATTATATAGTCATTCCTCTTAGATTATTCCATTTTTAAGTCCAAATATTTTAGGTGATATTCTTATAATCACTTCCCCATATTCATTCCTTATTTTCTCCTCTTTTTCTTTCTAGATAGGTCTTAGTGACCTAGGGTATCCTTTTTCTTAGTATTTAGTTATAGATATTATTTATTTAGGGTTATTATTTTTCTCTAACCCATCTTGGGTCTTGTTTATGTGATTTGGAACCATCAATTAAAAAATATGAAGGGTTCAAGGTAGGTGGCTCTCACACCCCAAAATTTCATTTTCTTTGTTATTTTTATATTGTTGATTTTTTCATTGATTTCAGGGTGTCACAAGGGGAAATTTTTGATTTTTCGAAACTTTTACATGGGAACACAACCTAGGCACGTGGTTTGGGAAACTATACAGTGGTAATTATGCACCACCTATAGTTTTTGGTAGTGTCGACTACACAGAAACCACACATCATGGTAAATGATATAGGTAAACTATGTGGACTAGGTAGTTTTGGATAGTTATGAACATACTATCACCACATGGTTTGGTAAACTATGTAAGTAAACCATGTGACCTACTTGGGTTTGGTCATTTTTTTATTTTGAGTTTTTTTATCTATGGATTATCCCATAAGATTTCCCACTTCAAACATATCATCTATAGAACTTCCCAAATTCCTATCCCCCTCTTAAAATATCCTATAAGGAGGATTTATAGTGTTTTACTAGTGTCATTACCCCCAATTTGGAAGTTAAAATCTCTAATTTTACTCTTCTATTAGTTTCTCGCATATTTATCTTCTCCTCTAACCCTAATGGCCATGGTTGCCTGATTTTCATGTTAGGGTTATTATAGAATTAGGGATTTTTTCTAAGGGTTTTGAGTCCTTTATTGAGGTCTATTCAGGGGGTTTCTAATAAATTCAACATTGTTTCATCTGTTGTGGTAGATTTTTATATTCCATTTCCTTTTAATAAATATTTTCATGTATTCTTAGTGTTTTAAATGTGTTCTTGGACTAAATTAAATAGGTTTATTCCATATTGTTTGAATTTTCAATGGTATTTTATTCTTGGTTATTCTTTTTTCATTTGAAAAAATGGGTGAACTATTTATTTCAGTTGAAATTTATTTGCAAATGTATTTTTATGAATTCTAACTATTTGATAAAATGGAACTGAGGGATTTCTATATGAAAAATTATTGGTTTATGGTGATTTGGGATAATTTTGAATTATAAAGTGGATTTTTCCTTGGTTTAAAGGGGTTTAATTATTTTAAGAGTTCTTCCATTATTTTAAAAATAATATTCCTAGTTTTATAAAATGGTTTATCTGTTTTTATAAATGGGTTTCCTTATTTTAAAAAGGTTGTGTTGTCTTCATAAGGGGTGTATTGATTTATGGGATTCCTAATAATTACTTTGTATTAGATTATGAATTATAACTTAGTGTTAGTAGTGATTTCCCTATGAATTTTTTTTTCAAAAGTGGTTTTGAAAGGGGTTTCTAAAGATGTAACTCTTTATTTTAACATCTAAGGCCCATTTAGAACATTTAGAGAATGTGATTTATTGATTGATGTTTACACCCTTGTTGAGAATCATTGTTATCATTTTTTATGATTATATATAGATGTTAATAGTTATATATATTTTCATTCATGTTTATGAGGATTGGGTTGAGGGATAGTTATTGTAGTTGGTGTTTTGGAGGTGGAATGTATTTGATTATTTTGTTTTATTGCCTTTAGGATATGTGATTTTCATGTGATTTTCATTTTCTTTATAGTGTTCCACCTCCACTATATATGACATAAAGAACAATAGGTCACTAAGTGGGGATTCAAGGGTCATTATATATTCTATTTGACATTTACACACTTCTTAGAAACCCATAGTTGAATATTATAACCTGACTAAGGGGTTGTCATTAATGAGAATATTCAATGTTATTCATGTGATAGGTTATGAAACCATTAACCTTCTAACAATTGGTTTTACTTTTACACATATAGTATCTATCCCATTAGTCCATGTGATGTTTTATTATGATATTTATATTTTTTTATGCCTCTATTTTTGATTGGAGTATTTGTTACTTATTTATTGGATAGATCTTTCTTTACTGTATCAATATATCATGCAGTTTAGTCTTGATATTGTCTAGTTTTTATCCTTCCATTTGTTTAAATTTTTTATGACTCTATGGAATACAATTTTTAGGTTTTCTCTTTTATTATACTCATTTTTAGGTATGTGTGTGTATTGAGTTTTGAAAAGGGGAAATAATTGTTGATTTAAATGAAATCCTTCAAAAAAATTATTTTTAAAACACTTTAAACCATGTGATGGTTTGTTTTTAAAAGGGATATTTTAAATAAAAAAGATAAGTTTTAAATATTTTTATTTTAAATGCATGTTTTTTTAAAAGTTAATGGTTACGTTTTAAAAATAAATTACTTTGGTAAGTCTTCCATAAGGCATGTTTTGTGAAATAAGTATTTAAAGAAATGATATAAGGCATTGTATGTTTATTTCTATTTTATATAAAGAATATTAAAATACATTTTTCTATTACTTTCAAACAAATGAACATGTTTTCTATATAAAAGTAATATTATTGACTCATTTTGGTATCCTACTAGACTTTGACTCACACCCCATATACTTACATTACTGGATATATAGTCTTCATGTTTTCTACAAGTACTCATTATGGCTTGTAGGTATTTTTACGACCGCTCTCCATCTAAAAGTGGGTTTTTTGTGTTCATGGTTGTGACTCAAGAGTCACATGGTGATTTTAGGGTATATCATCGACATTATTTGGACTATTTTCAGTCACGTGGGTCATTGGACCTTCCAACATTCTATTTTTTTAGCATTGTTTCCTTGATTTCATTTTTAAGAGATTTATATAAACATGTTTTTTCCTTTGTGTGTAAAAACATTTGGAAAAATATTTTGATATCATTTATTTTTATTATTCCATGTTTGTATTTTCTTATTTTAGAACTTCTTACTAATTATAGCATGGTTTTCCAAGCTTGCAGACCTCATATTAGGTTCTTCGTTGGGACCTGTTATTGGTTTTGATTTCTTTTAATAATGAAATCACTCCCATGTATTAACTTTTGATACTCTATAACTTTTCATCAACTTAGAGAAATCATGAATGTGATTTGGTCCTTATAGTGGAACAGTTCTGGTAGAAGACCAGGTTGGTTTACTATAGTGGTCCCTTTCATAGTACTTTCATTTTATTATTGTGATTTCTTATTGTTTTAAATTCATTATTTATGTGTTTTAGAACTTCTATCAAGTATAACTAGTAGAATTTTTTATACAAATATTGTTCTATTTTAATTTAATCAAATTAACATGGGATTTCCTTTTTATTCTATGTGTAATTCATGTTTTAGAATTCCATTCATAATAGATATTTGTATAAATTCCCAATTGGATATTTAAAAATATTTAATTTAATTATGAATAAATTTTTTGTTTTCAGAATTTGTTTTCAGGATTTGTTTTATAAGAAATACTCATTGGTCCTTATTTTCACTTTCAAAAATGAATTCTAAATATGAAACCCCCATAAATATTCCCTAGGTATTATGGAAATAATTTTTGAAATTAATCCATATGAATGATAGTTCCCATTGAATGGGACTACATATATGTATGTGCGTTCTTAAGGGTATTGGGGTTGTTTCATGCGATTCCATTGGAGGTGAGTATGTGAATAACTTATAATTTAAACTTTATATAGGTATGTTATTATGGTTTGTTCTCACCTCTATTTTGAATAACATGGGAAACCATCAGTAGCTAGGTGGGAATCCTAGTGAAACTTGTTACACTAGTTCACAATCACTCTCTAGCTAGTGGCCCTGAGATATATTTTATTTTTATTATGGGATTGTGTCCCTCAGTTAGGCCATTTGGGGAAACACCAGGTGTTAGGGATAGTTATTATTATCCAACATCTAGGTTATTTAGTAGTTCATATAGATTTTCCTAGATTATACCCATAGCCCCTATGTTCCCATGATGACTTATTTTTATATATTTTAGATTTCTCAAATGATTTGTGACATTATGTTGAAATTGGATATTTATGTTATTCTCCCCCATTTTACCCTTTTTAATAGTCTTCATTATGTTACTAGACACCTTTATTACAAAGGTTTTATATAGGTTTCTCTTAAAAATGATTTAATCAAGTTATAAAGGGGAAATGGATTTTAAAATATATTAGAATGCTAACTTGTTTAAAATAAATGGAAAACCTACATTTTATATATATTTTCAAACTAGAATATAATAGTTTTATCTTTAAAGAGTGTGCATGTACCGGTGAGTGGTTGCCTACTGGGTTGTATAGATCACACCTATCATTATTACAGGTTAGTTTTTTCATCTTAGGCATGATCGTTTGATATCTAACTCAAGGTTGGTATTGGGTTCTTGGTTCGGGATGATGATTTTGCCTTATGGAGATTCTTTACTTCCACATGGTAATGGTCAGTGTGGTATAATTTTATTAATTAATTTATTTTAGTATTTTGAAGGATCAACCTTTCTGAATTTCTGAACATACTCTATACCAAGTGTTTCCTTTATTTATTTTCCCTGATTATCATTATTCTTGGCATAAATTTATTTTATGCTTCATTTTTTATACCTTATAACTACTTATTTGGTGATGGAGCCATCCAATGTCTAGAATGGTCATGTTGGGTTTCCAATTGAACACCCTCTGCCTTATATTTATTATTTAGTTGAAATAATTATCATTAGTACTATTTTATTCATTTGGATCATGTCTCCATCCCAAGAGGATTAGTAACACCTCTTGAGTATATCACTGGACATCTTGGCATCTTGGTCTAAGGACTGGCACTATTTTTTTTATGAAAAAAATGTATCAGATCCTAGGTTCTTGTGAAGGGATATGTTCTAGAGTTACCCAATCTAGTTTGGGATATCTGGTAGGTAGATATAGGATTATCAAGACTTGAGTGGTTTCCCATGAGTAAGGTTCCCAATACCCACCTCATAGGATGATGCTGGATTTACCATGATGATCTGAGATGAGTATGTCTTCTATTCTAGCTTAGTTATTAGATGTTTTTGATATTTTTGGTCATTATTTGAGTTTTTATTAATAGTATTGGGAATTTATCGGTTATTTAGAGAATCCCAAAGTATTAAAGGGATCATGCAAGGAAATAAGGGGGTTCACGGTTACTATGCATCATTTGGAAAATTGTGTATAGACCATACGACCATAACTGGATGGTTTCCAATGGATTTTTCATGGTTAGTGAATAGTCAACCAAATGGTGCGGCCAAACCATGCACAATTATTACATATTTTAAATCTTTTTGATTTTGATTCCTTATGAGTTGAGTTTTATTTTTTTAATCTTTTTGTTGTTTTACTATGATTTTGGGTCTTTATCTTCGATTATAAATTATATTTTGGTTCATTTAATCTTGATTCCATAAATAAAAACCTTGTTTCTATTTTAAAAAGGAGTTTCAATTTTCAAAACATAGAGGATTTTATTAAATACTTGATTATTATAATGAAATAGAGTTTTTAAATGTTTTAATTTAATAAATATTTTTTGTTTTTAATTTGTTAAATTTTTTAATAATTTTTTACGAATATTTATAAGAAATTATTTCATGTGATTTTGAGAAATTTTACAAGCTGGAAATATTTAGGAGTGGAATTTTTTTGAAACTGGGAAAATTTGGTAAAGTTTTAAATTGTAAATTATTTATTTTATTTTATTTTCTAATAAATTTAAGGAATTATAAAATTTATTTCAGATTTTTGGATGAGTATTATTTTGATGATCCTTATTATGTTTTGGGATTTATCTACTTGATAAATTTTATTTTAAGGTATTTTGAGCTATGAGGGTTGTTTAATACAGTGTTTTTAGATTGACCAATTAATTTGTTTTTGAGTTTATAGAGTTTGAAATTATGTTTTTTTTGTAATGTTTTATATTTATTTCTTATAGATTGTTCTACCACAAATCCTAATGTAATCTTTCTTATCAATATGCACTTTGGTTGATCTTGGAACTCACTAATTGATTGATTGTTCTACTCTAGATTCATAGCCTAGCATTCTTCTTCACCTAGTTTAGAATCAAGATTTCATTTAGTAATTCTAAATTTAGGATCCTCTTAATTTCCTTAGTTAACAAAATTCTCAAAAAGTAGAGAAATGGTTGTGGAGAATTGAGGGGATTTTTCTACTACTTGAGATTCTCATGTAACTTAAGATAATGTTTTCTACCTTCATGCTAGAGGGGTCAATCTTGGATTGGTGGAATTTTTTAGTCCAAAAAAATCACTCAGGGACCTTTCATAGGAAATATTCAAGGTATTGTGCATCCAATATTTTTCCCCCGATAATATGTAAATTCCAAAGGAAATGGAGTTTTTTGGCCTCCAGTAAGTTGATGAATTGGTATTGAAGTATGTCGGCAGATTTGGTAAGTTAGTGTCATGAATTTTTTACTTGGTCATGGGTTAATCCCTAATGGATCAATATTTCAAAATGGTTCTTCACCCATATCTTCTATTAGTATTTTCATATCTTATCCTTAAAAATTATGAATATATAGTGCAGAAGGCCATGAGAATTAAAGCTAGATTAGTAGGGATTCTAAAAGAAATCAATGTTTCACCTATCCTTGAGAGTGGTGGAGGAAACTCTGGTAAAGGTTTGGGTATGGGATTCATGACTAGGTTGTTTGGTAGTGGCATAAATCATCCGTCTAGTTAATTTATTTTAGACTCTTATGGAAATAATTTTTGGGTGTGCCACTAGTGAGGGATGGCCGGACATAGGAAGTCTTCTTATCAGGAAGCACTAAAAACCTATCATGGTTATGGACATCTAGTATATCTATAAATTTTATATCAAGGTGTTTCTTGTAATAAATTTTGATCTATATTTTCCCATTTAAATATCCACATGTTCAACCCATTGAACCTGATGGTGAATCAGCGTCTGTATAAGGTTTTCCCTTATTTTGTTTCTATCTTTTTTTTGGATCTTACTAGGTGAATATTGTAGACAATTTTCTTCTGGTAGTTTAATGTTTTGGATGATGATATTTGTGTATGTATAGGAATATATTTGTAATGGAAATTTCTTTTTTTTGTTTTTGAATTTTAGTTAATGTGTGGTGAATCTTATATTGTTCTCTCCTTTTATTTTATTTTGAGTCTTTTTGTTTTGTTGGGTTTTGTAAATATTATTCAATTTTTATGTTTTTTGTATAACAAATCAGATTTTTTTCACTCTTTATTTGGGTTATTAAGTACATTGAATCGTTGTATATTTCTTTTTGTTATAAAGGCTAGGGTTTGATGCTAATTCTTAATATGGTGGGGTGACCACCATAGAAAAATCTTTTTCCAAGCATGGTGAGCATTCCTCCTTTTCTTACCTTGAATTGTGGTTTCTAGAAATGTACACACTCCATTATCCCCTCTTGACCCATCCCTTTCATAGAATATTGGTTATATTTCAGTCATCGACTATGTGATGGATGCTCCTAGTGGTACCAAATAGACCAGGAAGGGTTTCATATACTTTGTCTATTTTTGGGGTCGGGATACTCCATGTTTTAGGATAATATTTTTAGGAATAATTTTCTCTCCCATTGAACAACTCCTATTTTTATTGTATATAACCCTTGGTAATGTTAGTCTTCTTATTTTTTGAATCATTTGACTATTGGTCAGGACTCCTTGGTTGTGTCCACTTTTGGCTCTTTGGGTGACTATAATATCGGTAATTGGGTGCCCATGGGACACCCAATTTTCTCCTAGTATTTAGTATGGTTTTTGAGTGTGGTCCCTTTAGTTGTGTGGTTTCTCATTTCGTAAGTTTTTTATTTTTTAGGTAAGAAGAGTCTCTAATCCCCGTCTTGATCAACCAACTCTTTTAGATATTTGTGGGTCCTGAAAGCTTTATGGTGGAGAGAATTGTCACAACCCAGCCCACATGACTATATTATTTTATTTATTTTTGAATACCATTACATTATATCTATTTCCTAGTAAATTTTTCTTGAAATTTTATAGTTTTTTGAGAATTAGTGCATCTCTCATGGTTTAGGCACACAGTTAGTACTAACTGTGTGGAAATTGTGAAAAAGGCTCACAGTTTTTAGAAGATCCAATCATATAGTTGGTGAAAAGTTTGTCTAATCATGAAATATTATAATTTGATGATATCTAAGGTCCCAGTGGAGGGATAATAGTTGGCATACAGTTTTTTCAATCATGCATCCAAACAATGTGTAATGCCCAATTTCATTAAAAATAGGAATTTTCCATTTTTTTCCCTTCCAAAATAATTCCCTTAATGGATTTACTTCTACCCCATTAGAGTCCCTCATATTTTTCATTACTCCTACCATCACCACTTTCCATTTAATAGTGATTTATATTAAATTCTTCAAAGTTAGAGGAAAAATAAAATAGGTAATCTTGTTGTTAACCCTTTTACTTCTTCATTCCTTCTTTTTCTCCCCTCATTCTTTTACAGTGGTGTATTAATAACCTACGGTTTCCACTTCATCAATTTTTAATTGGGGATTTTTTTTTAGGAATATTATTGGTTTTTTAAACCCTATTAGTGCTCATTAAGGTGATTTGACACCACCGTTTTTAAAAGGAAGTGGGATTCATAGCAGGTGGTCCTTTCCATAGCTCTTTAATTTTATAACTATAATTCCTTCTTATTTTAAATACATGTTTTATGAATTTATAAATGATATAAAGTATAACTACCATAGGTTTTTAAAATAATGTTATTATATTTGAATTTCATCGAATGCGAATGGGATTTTCCAATGCTTCAATTTTTATGCCTATTTCATAAATCCATGTATACTAAGTGTTTGCATAAATTTCTGATTGGATCATTAAATTTATTTTGTTGGATTATAAAAGGTGTTTTAGTTTTAGAATTTTTTTTTCGATATGATTTTATATGAAATATTCATAAATCTCAACAGACACATTCTAAAATGAGTTCTAAACATTAAAACCCCCCTTTAAATAAGCCTCAAGTATCATGTAAATAAATGTTTAATTATTCTATGCGAATGATGGTGCCTAATGAAGCAGCTTACATATATATGTGTGTATTTTTTAGTGTATTAGGGTTGTTTCATGTGATGGTGCTGGAGTTGAGGGTGTCACTTTCTTGAGATTTAAACTATAAGTAGATATGTGATTATTTTTTATGCTCACTTCCATTTTTTAATGTCATGGGTATCCATGGGTATCTAGGTAGGAATCTTAGAGACAATTATTACACTATTTTATTATTATTCTCTAGATAGTGTTACTGAGATATTTATTATTCTGTTTATGTGATTATTCCCCTAAGTTGGGCTAATGAGGTCAACACCACGTGTTAGGGTAGGTTTTTATTATCAAGCATCAATATTATTTATTAGTGTATATAAATTTTTCCTAGATAGTACCCATTGAACCTATATTCCCATGATGACTGATTTGTAAATATTTTATTTTTATCCAATTATTTGTAACACTATTCTGAAAATGGTCTTCTATGTTACTCTCCCCCATTTTATAATTTTTGATGGTTTTCACTATTTCACTATCCACTTTTATTAGAAAGGTTTCATATTGGTTTTTCTTAAAAATATTATTTCATGTTGGAAGGAGGAAATGTGTATTTAAATACATTAGTTTGCTAATTTTTTTGTAAATAAATAGAAAACCTACAATGTATATCTATTTTCAAACTAGCATGAAATAGTTTGATCTTTAGAGTGTGCATGGACTACAAAGGGGTTTCCTACTAGGTTGTATAGCTCATGCATATCATCATTATAGGTTAATCAATTCTATATGGATGCGAAAGTTTGATATCTATCTCACAATTGATATCAAGTTGGTTTGGGATGATGGTGGTGGCTAGTGGAGATGTTGCTTCCATGTTGATATGATCAGTGTGGTCTAATTTAGTTTCCTTTATTTATTATAATATTTTGATATATTTGTCTTTCTAAATTTTTTCTCATACATTATACGTAGTGTTTTATTTGTTTATTTCCCTTGGTTATTTCTATCATTGTAATCTATTTCTTTTAGGATTTTTTTGATACTTTATAACAATTTATTTGGTGGTAGGTCCATCCAACATCTGGAATGGCCATGTTAGGTTTATGGGTGTCAACTCTTTGATATATATTTATTCTTCATGATAAATCATTCCCATTGGTACTATTTTATACCACTATAACTTTTAGTTAGCCTAGGAAGATTAGGAATACCTATTGGGTATGTCATAGTCTGGATTAAGAGCCTGGTCCAAGGGTTGTCTAGGTTGGTTTATGACATAAAGGGATAATAGGATTTGTATGGTCACTATTAATTTTGATCTTATAGGTAACATTCTAAACACATCAAATAATATTTAAACTGAAAACCTGATGAAACCCATATTTAAAAAGGACATTCTCAAGGAAAACCCACTCAACCCTATAGTATGCCGTCATTATTTCAAGATTTAAATCCATGGGGCCTTTTATATCTATTAATCTCACATTAATTGAATATAAAACTTCTTGGGCCCCAATTTCATTACCTATGATCCGATGATGAGGTAAAAACACACTTTGATCATTAGATACAAAATACTGAAAAATAATTCCCAAACTATTTTCCAAAACCTTTGAGAAGATTTTATAAATCATATTGAAAAAACAAATAGTTTAAAACTCTACCACCATGATAAGT